>OY744482.1:51708113-53162014 GCA_963556165.1 Tipula helvola
GGCCTGAATGTACAATTTTAGCAGGTGGATAAATCGACTGTGGTGATGATATATTGCCACTGCTTTGTATTACTAACTGTGGTTGGCTAGATTGCGGTGGCGGAGGTTGCTGCTGTTGAATATGCGTTGAATGAACAGGCTGTGATATATTCATTTTATGAATGTGCTGAGGTATGGTGGATTGTGATTGCACCGGACCAGATTGTTGAGAGAGTTGTGATTGTGATGGTGGCTGTTGTTGTTGCGGCATTTTCATACGTGGCGATAATGTTGCTTGAGAAATCGTCGAATTCATTGGATGATTCACGTTCACAAGCAGATTATGTGGAATGTTTTGTGAAATTTGTGGTTTCTGGGGTAATTGTATAAGACCATGAGGTTGCATCTGTTGTTGTTGTTGTTGTTGTAATGCAAATTGTTGCTGCAACTGTTGTTGGTTCGGCATTGTTGATAAACCACTTTGTTGCAATGACTTCATATTGACCGCAGTCGAATTTATAATGATCGTATTTGGCTGTGCTTGTTGCTGTGTAAGTGGTTGCCCTTGGGTTGTCATTTGTGGTGTACCACCAACATTTATTTTTGTTACTTTCTGTTGTGACTGAATATGGTTAGATAAATTCTGCAAATTTTGTGGTAAGATGTTCGATATTGTCTGTTGCTGCTGCACTGGCGGATTCTGCATTTTATGTAATTGAGTTGAATTCAACACGTGGCTCTTCAAAGTCATAGGTTTCGACTGTGTTTGTTGCTGTTGAGACTGTGGCTGTGTTTGATGTATAATCTGCGAAGGATTATTCACAACGACAGCCGTTTGATGAATTTGCTGTGAGGTCGTTACCTTTGGAGGCAAATTATGTTGTATTTGTTGGAATTGTGTTTGCTGTTGTGGCAACTGTGAGGTTTGCTGTTGTGGTGTTGATTGCTGCATTTTAGTCATACCAGAAACGCTTGTGGTCATGATAACCGGAGATGTATTTGACTGTGAGGCAGTCGAAATTATTATTGGCGTTTGTTTCGGTACAGGCGGTGGCTGCAGTGCAATTTGTGGTTGGGGTTGTTGTTTTTGAATACTTGACACAGGAGGTACAACAAGATTTTGACTGGTCACAGGCACTGCATTCTTAGCAGTAGAAGTAGGAACAGTTTCTTCTACAGAAGTGTGAACTTTTACAATCTCTGGTGGAGTTGGTATCTTTGGCGGTGGTGCACCAGGAACTGGAATATATTGACCTTCTTTACTTTGCCGCATTACCATTAGTTCTCCCGTAACCGGGTCGATTAAGGTAGTTGGCTCACTAGGCTCTGGTGTTTTCTGAGCCGGATGCACCGTTTGAACTGCCACTAACTTAATAGGCGTTGGCTCTTTAGTTTCAGTAGTTGCCGTCTTCGAATCCTTCACAACACTTTCGACAACTGGTACTTCTACTTCGGTGATCGTCTT
The DNA here is from genome assembly GCA_963556165.1 of Tipula helvola. Lineage (NCBI taxonomy): Eukaryota > Metazoa > Arthropoda > Insecta > Diptera > Tipulidae > Tipula > Tipula helvola. Next base: position 51,709,558 of record OY744482.1, read on the forward strand.
AATTGCTTCAGTGGACAAATCTGGCATACTCTTCTCTTCGCTTCGTGGTTTCTCGTCACTACTGTCTGTCGAAGTTTCTGATGTTTTACGATCCTTTCCTTTTACGCGATTTGCCCGCGGTGATTTTCTCACATCTCCAACAGCAACATTAACCGCTGATAATTTATCATTTGGTGCAACCACTGACGGTGGTTTAATTGTTGCAGTTTGACGCGTCGAACGCCGCGGTGGCGTTAATGATGATGTTGGACTATTACTAGTTGGTGGTCCTTTCGGTGAAGTCGACAAATTTCTTACAACATCCTCAATTACATCATCAACAGTGGTACGTGAACCATCACGTTCTTGTAGCCGGCGAGATTTTCTCGTGTTCACCGCTGGAGATTGGAAATCTTCCTTATTCTCGTTTGTATTTGGTGGTACAGAAGATGTAACTACTAATGGCGGATGCGATGAAACTATCGGTTTCTGAACTGTAACACTTGAAGTTGTAGTAGTTGGTGTGACACTAGTCTGAATAGTGGGCTGGGATTGTGACACACTTAATGTTACTGAAGATAATGCATTCGACTGACTTGACACAATAATATTCGGACTTTTGATGGTCAATATCAATCGGGGGCGAACCTCTTCGCCAGAATCCTCATTAAATTCATAAACATCAGATTCAGAATTTGTATTGCGTGGTTTGCGCTCGTCTGGTGTTGCATTTGAAATACTGTGACGGCCCGATTGTTTACCACCACGACCACGTCGCGCGCTAGTTGCTTTACCACCTCGACGGGTCTGAACACCGCCAGCCCCCACTGATGGAGTCGATGATTGTTGAGAATTTTGCACAATGTAAGGCTCTTGAACTTGGCCGGTTTGAATAACAATTTTATTATTATTGTTGTGGTTAATACGCTGGGTATCCTTTTTACCACGGGCGGTACGACCACCTTTACGATAAACCGATTTATCCATTTCTTTATCGTTATGATCTCCAACACCTTCATCAAAATCGTCTTCTTCATGAGCATTCGCAACCGCTTGTTCAGATGGTACTGGAACTTTTTCTTCTTGAACAGAAGAAGTAGCTGGTACGGCAGCTGTAACGGGTTGCTTTGCCTCTTTGGTGAGTGGATTAATTACCGGTGGTAACTCAGGCGGTTTTGGCGGCGTTGAAGTTCTTTCTTCAGTCCATTCCTCTTTGGTTATTTCAGAACCTTCCGAAGTATCTTCACTCGAACATAAAGCATCTACCTTCTTAATAACTGATTCGATATTCACTTCTTTAGCCGACCAATAATCACTGTCTTCTTTCGAATCTTGCTCGACAGGGTCATCTTGTGAAATTGTCAATTTAGTAAGATTTTCTTCGGTCAGCAGTGATTTTGGTAATTTGATTGATGACGGCTGTGAAGCTTGTGGCTTAGATTCTTGGGGCTTTTCCGTAAGTTGTGGTTGAGACGATTCAATCGGTTTACTTGATCCAATATATTCTAATGGTAAAATTGAAGCATCTTTTTTCTTTTCACGTGGAGGTTCTGGAATAATTCCCTCACATTTTGATGATTTCTCAACCAATTTTTCGATAGCTGGTTTCACCGTCTCCTGTTCAGGAATTTGAACAGGTTCCATTGGCGGAGGTGGTGGTTGCACCGGCGGTTGATGAGTTGGCTGAGGTGGTTGACATTGTTGTACTGGTGTTGGTTGAGTGGTAACCAACGGTAAACTATCAATAATGGGAGATTGTACAATTTGTGGCGCAGGTGTTTTAGGTGATTGCACTGTTGCTGTTGGTATTGGCAATGGTGCCGGTACAGACGAAGCTTGTGAAATTTGCGGCATTGGTGGCTTACTGACATTTTGACAAACGATAATCGATGGATGTGATCTATTATTGAGCGGTTCAAATGTTTCTTTTGACTGAGCTGCCTGATGTTGCACCGTTTGCTGTAATGGCTGTTGAACCTTTTCTATCGGCTGCGGCTGTTGCACGTGCAATGAATTTTGCAATTTCGGTTGCTGCAGTATCATAATGTTTTGACTTTGTGCTGGCGGCTGTACCGTGGGTTTAGTGGATAAAACAATTTTTTGTTGTTGCAATTGTTGGTGCTGCTGAATTTGTGGTTGTGGTTTTAACATAACATGCGGCTGACAAGTAAAATTATGTTGCTGATGTTGCTGGTGGATCATTTTTTGATGTTGAAACATTTGCTGTTGTTGCTGCTGAAGTTGTTTCGGCTGCTGGAACATAATTTGCTGATTTTGTGATGTTACCACTTGTGGCTGCAAAGGTTGTTGTGAATTATTGACATTAATCTTAGGCTCTGCCATTTTTGGTGGTGGATTTATCGTCTGTTTAATTTGCTGATTTATGGTGGTATTCGTTGGCAATGTAGTAATTATTGTCTTCGGCTGCTGTTGCTGTGGTTGCTGCACTTGCACTTGTTGACTAGATGTCGTGACTGGCACCACTCGCATAGTGGTAGAATATGTTACTACAGTAGGTTGCGGTATTGACGGCTGAACTTTTGACAACAATGTATCACTGATCGAAACTGGTGGTTGAGTCGATTTTTGAACATTTTGTGTCAATGCTACATTTACGGGTTTTTGGGCTGGGTTTGGCGCTTGTTGCAACATTATATTTGTACCACCTACAGATTTCTGTGCTATTGGCGTTAATATTGGAGTCACTGGGACGCGATTGATCACAATATTTGTCTGCCCTGAATTTGCCTGTGTTTGCTGCTGTTGTGGGCCCTGCTGTGATTGCGATGAAATTACACCACTCGTTGTCAACAAAGTTTGATGTGGAGATGGCGAAGATAATCTCTGCTGTACAACCGCAGAATGTTGCGATATCACAGGACTAAGTTGTGGCGACATTCTTGGATTTTGCGATCGGATTATATTCGGACTTTGCGGCGAATTTGTACGTTTTACAGACTCAGGGCATTGGAATTGCGGCTGATGTGGAACTTGAGTTCGTGGACTTTGCACACGTGTAGATTCATTTGCTCGTGGCGATACCATAACGCCAAGCGGATTATATATAATATGCTGTTGTTCAGGAATGGCTATTGTCGGTGGTTGCATATTAATATTAAACTGCGTATTTGCTCGACTAATATGCTGTTGTAAGGTCTGTGGTTGTGAACCACCCGCTACTGTAAATTGCTGCGGCCTTACAGCCGACAATCTTGTAGGACTTAAACCTGTTTGCGGCAGCGACGATTTAGTAATTGTAATGCTCGACGTTCTGACCGGCTGAACAACGGTTGTGCTTACCAGAGGCTGAGTTGTTACAATGCAAGGCTCTGATCTTGATACACTAGGCACTGCAGAAGCAACTGCGGCACTCATTGTAATTATAGGTTCTGGTTTTACAATTGAAGCTGAAGAAGCCAACGTAATAATCTGTTGTTTAATTTCGGGTTCTTTTTGAAAAGTAGGCACCGGTGGTGCAATCGATTGTTTTTCAATAACAGTTCTATGAATTTGGGCCAAATCCACATCGGGTGTCTTTGGTGGATTATCAAATTTAAACTGATTACTGGTTTCCTCTTCTTGATCTTCAGTATCTGTATCAATTCTAAGGTCATTTTCGGATTGTGGAGTGTCTGGTTTTATGTCCAATTCTTCGGCATTTAAGCTTTCCAAAGCTTTTCTCATTTCCTCGGCATCTTCCTCCGGAATGACTGTCTCTACAGGATTTGGTGGTGACGATTCTATATTTTCCGTTTCATTTCCATAACAATCATTATAATCTTCTGCGTTTGATGTGCCAAATGATTCACCCAAAAGGGCAGCAACAGCGTCTTCCGTTTCCTCTTGTGAGATGACTACGCGCGATTTCTCTTCAATTTTCTCTTCAGATTTAGATGTTTTAATTGTGGCCGAGGACGGCTGTGCAATTGGCTCATCAATATCAATTTTCGATAATTTTTCGGAATTCTCGAGTTCCTTGGAAAGGGATTCGACGGCAGATTCATGAATTTTATCGTCGTCAGCACCACCAAAACCAGGTATGAAATTTGTTTCATGTTTCGGACGCTTATTATCAGCTAGCGGTTTTGTTGGAGTGGTCGGAGTTGCAGGATGGTCACTTGTCTTGGTTAAATTATTTCTTGGTGGGCTATCTTCAATTAAACAAGGTAAACTTGGTGACTGTTTACTCAAATTTCCTCCACATAATTCGATATTCGTATCAGGAATTTTAATCGGTAGTGGCGGTTCCTTCTTAATTGGCGTCGAAGACGATATCGATGAACTGCTGTGATGATGATGATGTTCACGCTTCTGGTGTTTCTCTTCTTTCGATCGTTTCTTCTTTTTTTTCTTTTCTTTGCTTCGATGGCCATCTTGCACGCTGCTGTCATGTTTACTATCAGAGATGTTCAATACTTCGGAATTTTCATCATTTTCTCCGGAATATCGGAACAAATCATTCATTGCCTCGTTGTTAGACGATTTGTTCTCCAACGATTTTTGATTTTCTGTAAGAACTGCTTCATACGATTTACTGTCGCAATCTTCCATTAATTGGGCCTCTAGGGCTCGACCAGCTTCATCTAAATCAACACTATTGTCGTCTTCTGTATGTAGCATTGCAACGCGAAGCTTTTCTCTTTCTTTCCGTTTCTTTTCCTTGCGTTTTCTCGATTCCTCTCGATGTCGTTCTTTTTCGCTTGGAATAGAAGGTTGCTCAAGTGGAGGTGCTTTAAATTCATTTTCGCTAATCTCAGACGTTTGAACTTTGTTGCTGCTAGTTTCATTTTCACTAACTTTTGTTTCGTCAATAGGTTCACTTGGTTTCATGCTCTCTTGTGCATTAACTTTATTTGGAGCTTCATTAGCGTTTGTAATTTCAGTCGAATGATCAGAGTCTTCGTCGGTGATTGGGCCAAATATATCTTCCATTTTCTCACCTCTTTTATTAGTCGACGAAGTCGAAATCGTATTTCCGCTCATCTCGTTATGTTGTTCAAACGAATAACCATCAGATGATTTTGATTTTTTTGATTTTTTCATTTTACGCTCGTCTTTAGTTCGTTCTTTACCACTACTATCGTAGTCTTTATCACGTCGTTTCTCTTTCTTACTGCTATGTTTTTTCTTCTCTACTGATAGTGACTGCGATTGTTCAGATTTATTAAAATCGACACTACTTCCACTAAGTAATGGTGACTCAGACTCAGCTTTAAGATTTGACGAATCGTCTTGTTTCTCAATTTTAATTTCGATTGCAGGCGGTAGGCTCTTTTGCCGTTTTTGTTTTTTCTTGTGTTTTCGTCTGGTCTCCGGACTAAATAACTGATCGAATGGATCTTTCCCAATCAAATTATTATTGTCGCCACCACTCATGCCAATGTCCGATAAATTTTCCTTTGATTCTTGTTTTATCGCCGTTGGTGAGTTGACATTTTTACTTATTTTATTCTCGTCGTCTGTCGAATTATTCGACTTGAGACCTGGCTCCAGTTTTATTGATTTCAATTTAACCATATCGATATCATTCTCAGAGACGTCATTCTCAATTTTGATACAAATTTCATTGAGTTGTTTATTAGTAGACGGCTGAGATTCTGAAGATATGGTGACGGCGCCCACTTCTTTTGATTCTTCCGACTCGGATTTAATATGATTCGATGATTTTTGATTACTACTGTGATATTCATCGTCCGAGCTATCAAAATGTATACGCCCCTGGGACCGACTACTTTTACGTGACGAAATTTTACGTCGAGGTTTTGAATGCTGTATCATCGAACTATCGGACGTATCACCACAATCATGTTCGTGTTTGAACTGTAGTCGAGATAATTGTTCGGCTTCTGAATCAGATGTATTAAAATCAATTTGAACGTGTAAATGCTGCCGTTCATTATCGTCGTCCGAACTACTAGCAATAAATGATGATTTATTTGATTTGTGGTTATGACGGCGGATGCGACGTTCTTGATCAAAATCACTATCACTATCTTCATCCCAACTAGTCGACCGTTTCTTCTCTTCACGCTTCGCACGACTTTGTTTAAGCTGATTGAATTTCGCCTTGATTTTCTTCTCCTCTTCCTGCTTTTGCATATTTTTGCAGGAGCGGGCCTTCACTTTATCGTACATTGATATATAAGTCGGACCTTCATCGGGAATATCAAATATGGAATGTTGACGATTATGTTTTGCTAAACTATCCGAATCTGAATCATCCGAACTATTAAGCAACCGATGTATCTTCTGCTGTTGATGTTGCTGGTGTTGTTGCTGATGTTGTTGTAATCGCTCTTGACTTCGATGTGATGATCCGCTTTTACGATCAGATCCACTCTTGTGATGGTCATCATTATTATTATTGTTTCGGTGTGATGACGATCCGGATGACGAGGATGAAGATTTACGGTTCTCAATGTTTTTATTAATACTGCTCGCGTCACTGCGACGTCGTTCACCTGGCTGTTCGGCCAACGGCGATGAACCCATAATATTACTATCATCTCGCTGTTCCATTTCCCGTTGTTTCTTTTTATGCTCTTTTCGTTTCTCTTTATTATGTTGGATTTGAGCAAGTAGTGCCTGATCATCTTCGCTCGATCTAGCATCCATATTTTCTAAAAAATGCACGCTATCAAATTCATTGCGATGATGGTCAAATTCGGATTCTTTCTTTTTCTGTTTATGAATCGTCGACTTGATTTGATCGTCGTTCGACGATTTTGTTATAGATTGTTGTGACTGTAAATTATGTTTCGGTGGTTGCTTATCTTCGATCACCTCCTTTCGTATTAAATCAAAAGTCGATAAAAGTTGGCTCGATTGACTAACTGAATTTATATGTAAAATCTCATTCTCTTTTGATTTATTTGATGAATTGCTTGATTGTTTGTGTAACGAACCGGACGAGGATGAGGATGATTTGTGTGGTTTATGTTGGGATTTTTGTTGTTCACGCGATTCCCGCCGATCAATAACTTTCCGATGTTCGTTATTCATTCTAATCCTTTTTAATTCATCACCTTCGTTTGTATCACTAATACGACGTTTCGCACCAATAAGCCCACTGCCGGAAGTGCTGCCACCCGAACTACTATTACGTTCTCGCCGTTTCATTTGACTGAACTCTTCGTTCACATAGTAATTTTCTTTTGATTTTTCATCAATTTTCTCGCTCTCGATTTTAATTACATCCTTTTCCATTTCTTTCTCTAGATGCTCTTCTTTTATCTCTTTATCTTTTAAATTTAGATCTTTTTCTTTAGTAGTACTACAATTACTTCGTTGTATTTGCTGCAATTGGTGAAGCTCTTCTTTATTCTTTTTGTGTTTCTCTTTTTCAAGTTTAACAATTTCATTTTCGTGAATATTCTCCGGATCTGGCGAGGGTTCATCATCAAACGTTTTTCTTCTATCAAGGCATTCTCTTGATTTATTATTACTACTACTGCTGTTATTACTTGGTTGCGGTTTATCATCTTTTTTATTTGTATTTGTTGGATTACTTATGGATGGTTTTACACTAGATGATGATGACAATGAAGAACTACTACTATTACTGCTGCAGCTTGTCGATTGAGTAGTAATTGTAGACGTCACTACCATTGATTTACTCACTGTTGGTGTGACCGTTGTGGACAAGTCCACAGACGACCGCCGTGATTTATTACTGCAACTATTTTCATTTTCACTGTTATCATCTTTCAGAGAGGACGAGGACGAAGATGATGTGGTGGTCGTTGGTAATTTTATTGTACCTGTATTTGTACTGCCAGGAACTGAAGTACTTTTGTTTAGAATACGTAAATTACTACTTATATTCGTCAATATTGATGATGATTTCTCTGTTAAGCTCACACTTTTAGTAATTGACATCGTTCGATTTGACGGTTTCGGTGATAAGATAACACTCGATGTTGTTGCGGTTGCCACATTCGACGATGTAGTTGTTGTTGTTGTTATTAATGAGCTACTAATCGTATTACTACTATTATTTGGTGGATGACTCGGAAACGGATATTGTAATCCTTTTGGTATAACTACACAATTTTTTATTGTACTATTAACAACATTTGGTGACGGAGACGGTGAATTGTAAGGAGAAATTGGCTGTGGACTGTTCATTGGCGACGATGTCGTTGTATGATGTCCGCTAACAACCAATCGCTGTTGCAAATGTAATTGATTAACTGTCGATGATATTGTTGCCGTAATCGGCGGTTTTGTACTCATTACTGCTGCAATTGGAGTAGATGCTGGCGTAGTGACAACACAGGATGCTACTCCAATGCTAACAATACCCCCACCTGTAGTATTTGAAGAGGTAAAATTTGTATTCGTTCGTGAAAAACTCGTAAGCTCACGTGGTTCATATTTGTCACCAATATTTTCTAGCCGCTTCAAGTCATCATCGAATATCGATTTCTTGGCCAGCACAGATTTTAAAATATCACTCGGCTGCTCATTGTCCAAATCGAAAAATTTATGCCGCAAATAGAGTGATGACGGAGGATTCGGTTCTGGATGCGACGATGATGATAGTGACACTGAAGATCCTTGTACTAAATTATTTACATTTGTTAGGCTGCTACTACGATTTGTGTTATTTCCAGACCATCGTTCAAACATTTCGTCTAGCGTTTTAATCCGTTCTTCTAGCGATGGACTGCCAGTTGGTGCTATTTCTGAATCACTTGAGTTTGAACTTAAGGAAGGCGCTCGTGACGGGCTTGCTGGGGGTTGCTCAATTCCACTACCAAGCCCACCGCTAACACCACCACCACCAACATTGTGGCTACTATTAAGTTGTGTTATATTTAGAGGTGGTAAAACTTTTGGACTCGATTGGTTATTATTACTACTATTATTACTTAGATGATGATGATGGTGGTGGTGATGGTGATGCGGATGATGATGATGGTGAGGTGGGGGGCTCGATAACGTAAGACTATTTAGACTAGCTTGATGATTATTATGTTGTAAACTTGAAGATGATGACGATGTAGAGGAATGATGTGTTGATGTTGCTCCACCAATTCCAGCTCCTCCTCCAGCAACACCGGCACCTATAGCCGAAACCGAAGTTAATAGCGATGGTGTATTATTACTACTCGATAATATTGGACCAGTAAATAAACGATTTTGAAACATTTGCAATGCAAATTTTGGCAATGGCAAACTTAAAGGTTCATTATTAGGTATTCGATCACGAGCGGTTGGTATTCGTCTTGGCTCGGTTGGAATTATAAGTGTAGTATTTTCAGGCCGCTCATCACATAGCGGCGTACCAGGCCGGGAACCATCAGCACTTTCGCCTCCAGATGCTTCATGCGAATGATGCGAGTGTAATTGATGTCCACGACCCCGTGACGTATGATGATATTCCGTTTCTGATGCTCCCGATGTTTTTCGCCTTTTACACACATTATGGTGTGATGTTGGATAGGCATTCAATAAGCTATGATCATCGCATCGACGTGATAATAGTATATTATCTGTGGACGGTCTACGACTATTATTATTATTACTATTAATATTACTACTACTATTAATTGTATTACTATTTGTATTACTACTTAAAAACTTTTGACCACTACTACATTCGGACAAACGTCGTATTTCAACACTTTTACGGTGAATATGATCAATACTTAATTGAGTTAACAATAATAGATTAGATGAAGAAGAAGAATCACAGATTGAGTCACTGTTGTTATTACTATTACTTATACTTAATTGATTAACCACACTATTATTTTGTACATTTATTGTATCTATTACATTCCCACTATTATTAGATTGTTGTATTCCACTACTAACACTATTATTAACACAATCACCAACGGAAGCAGCACCGCGACTACTTTGTAGTAACAACGATGGCACTGTTATCGCTTGATTTGTATTATCAAATTTAATTCTTTTCTTAGGACTAAATAACTGTTCATCGCTACTCGACGATGGGCATTCCTCCAATTGTTCTAACAAATGTGAACGTTCTTTTTGTAAATGTCGGATATCACCTGGAGATTGAAATGGGAAATTATTGTGATTAGATAAAACTTTAGTTTTGATTTTATCTTCATTCAAAATATTCCCACCTGGACTTTTGTCAGTACGTCGTCGTAGCGGAATCACAGGTGCTACTGCTACTCCCGCAGATAACAATGTGGTTGGTGTTGTCGGTGCAACATTTAAAATTTCAGGTTCGACTATACTTAAACGGCTCGATACAGGTAATGTGTTTATAACGATCGGTGTTTGGCCTACAGCAACCATTGGTGGTAGTGGTGGTGATTCAACTAGTCGATCCTTATGATATACTGTACTCGATGTTGTTGCGGTAGCCCCTTCATGATCATAAATTTCATCGTGCGATGCGCCAGAACCTTGACTATATTCGTCATAATTTTTAAACCGCCTGCCATCGGTCGCCGGAAATTCAATTCCCACATTATCATAGTATTCGGCGGGATATCTTACGACCCGTGACGTCCTGGATGGCCCGCGCGGTGTATTACCACCCGAATTACTGGGCGATGCGGCACCACTAGAACTTATATTGCTATGACGACTAAATGACGAAGTTCGTGACCTCGACGGTGTATCGTACCGACTATAACGTGCTCCTGGCACCGAAACAGTTGTTTCAAATCCACGAGTTGAAACCTCGCGCACTGTTTCAAAACCAAGCGATCGATCACGTTCCAATGGTTTCTCTAATTTCTCATAAAACGCCTCCTGACATTCGCGTGACGCAAAATCAACTTGCAACTTTCTTCCGCGAAGCGTAATTCCTCTCATCTCTTTAACAGCCGTTTGTGCGTATTGTATTTGCTCAAAAAATACTAACGCTAATTTTCGATCGCGATCGATAGCCACCTGTGACACAAGGCCAAATCGATTAAATTGTGTGGTCAAATAATTATCGCTAACCGAATCGGAAATTCCATCAATCCAGACACAATTTGTTGGCATAGATTTGCCAAAACCTAATTTTATACGATTATTGCCTAGATGCTCCCCATCCATTTTTCTCATTGCTTTAACAACCGAAATTATATCGGAATACTGACAAAATGCATATGCCGTAACACCCTGCTTTTTAATATCTATCTCGATTATTTCACCAAAACATTCAAAATGTTTTCGCAAATCGTTTGCCGTAATATCCTTTTCTAAATTACCGATAAATAATGTACGCGTTGATTTTGGATGATATTCGTCAAGTTCTGCTTCATAGGGACGAAATTCATTATCATCTACGTCATAACCTTGATATGGTTCGACTTCAATTTTACATCCAAAAAATAATTTATCGTGTGAAACTTCTAATGCTTTTTCTACGTCGTCCGGTTTTTTAAAACATACAAGTGCATAACGGTCGGTACTTTGGCCAACTACTTTAACCCATGTCACTTTGCCGTGTTTCTTGTATTCATGAAATAAACCATCCTTTAGTGACGTATCTGAAGATCGGGCTGGTAAATTTCTAACACATATAGCTAATGGGCGATTATCTTCGGAATGCACAACCGGATTTGGATTTGATGTATTTGGTGTTGGTGCTGATACAGCAGATTGTATATTACGTGAACGCGAGGGTGGATCTGTTCCACTATTTGGACTACCACTTTCGTTTGAATTTGATGTTGTACTATTTGTTGAACTACAGCTACTTGGACTTCGTGAATGTGATCGAGATGAATCACCACTTTCACCACCGCACGATGGTGGCGATTCACTACCAGATCGTAGTAAGATTTTTTTATTTATTTTTTTATTACTAGATTTTTTTATAGTTAATATATCATCATTATTTGAATTTCGTCGTTCTAAACCAACGTCATACCCCGAATCGGGTGTTACAACAGCACTAGCAACATTACCATACACATTACGTGATGATGTTGTTGTTGTTGACGATGTACCACTATCATACCAAGTACTCGACGGTGTTACTCTATGATGTCCTACTTGATTTGTTCTGAAACCAATAGAAAAATAATAACAAAATCAAACATTGTACGAAACTTTTAAATAAAATTCTCTACTTTTCTAAAAACTAAAAAAAACTAAATAAAATTAAAATTATGAAAAACATTTTCTTTCAAATTTTGGATCGTTGTTTTTCTTATTTTCTTATTATTTTTTTTTATTAGTAAACACAAAAAACATTAATTTTTGATTAAACACATTTAACATTAATTTTTGAAAAATCATAAAACAATAGAAAATCTCACCTATCTACAATTGATGCTGAATATGGACCATTTCGATATAATCGATCTCTCGTTCGCCCCCTTACATCACCCGAGTGATGGTAATTATTTGGTCGCCTAATATATTGTTCTTGATCACCACTAACACTAGATCTTGCGGTATTACGCTCGTAGAAATTATTTCTATCGAATCCAGATGGTGAATGATCGTCAGATGATCTGCCAATAACAAAAAACAAAAGAAAACAAAATAAACAAAACAAACATAACCAAACAGAACTTATTTCAAATTTACCAAAAATTAAAAAAAAAAAAAAATGAGAGATCGATAATAAAAAAAATTATTTAATTATAATTAATGTACATTTTGAAATTTTGTTTATTCATTTGTCACGGCGAAATTAAAAAAAAAAAGGGGTAGGACGGACACTTTACTAAAATGTCAAAACATTAAAACGCGTTTCGCTTTTCCTAATCTGGGCATCTGGGGTCGATTACCAGAGACATTCTAAAAGAGGCCGATTTTTTTTTTTTTTTTACCTTACTCAATTCAATTAGATACTTGATCCCTTGAGCTATAAATGTCGAGTCGATACATACATATTTTGAATTTTAATGAGTTTTGGTATTGGTGAAAAATGAAGGTGAAATTCCTACAAGCTCAAGTGTATTATTTACTTATTTATTTTTTCCAACCCTACTAGTGGTCGGGTCAAAGAATAGTCTCGATTCTCGATTTTAAATCGATAATATAGTTCCAATGCAGCAAACAACTAAGAAATAGGTAAGGAGTTTTAATAAATTAGTATTTAAAAAAAGTTACATTTTAGAATATTAGAAATTGATGAATTTAATTTTTATGTTTTTAAGCAATTTTCAAATTAAAAACTGGCAAATTTACATCACAATAATTTTATTAATTTTAACTTCAACTAATAACTTAAACCCTAGGAGAATAGCATTCTAAAATTTTCATTTTCTAGGCAAAATCATTGAGCGGAGGAGATAACAACGGTTCGGCTTTTCGTGTTAAATTATATTAGTAGGTTAATTCTAAAAATTATATATATAAATATGTATTATATACATATATATTACATGTACATACTTAATTAATTTTGTTTATAGACAATTACATGATATTTTATCAGCAAATACATATTAATCAACATAATCAAGCATAAAAATAAATAAATAAATATTAGAAGAAAAATTAGTTACAATATAGTAGCAATATGCTATAAATTAGAGCCATCTAAAAAAATTGTAAATAAATAAATTGTTTATCGAGTATAAACGGGGGTAAATAATAGTATACAATACATATTTACTTACTGTATTTGAACGATATATTGGAGAAATAATCATAAACTTAAATTAAAACTTTAAGTTATGTATTTATAAGTTTTTCAAACAGGATAAATTTATTTCAATTTCATATTTTATTTTACATAATAATATGTATTATATAAAAACGACCATTCCAAACAATATATAGCACATTTCTTATATATACATCGATTTTCCATATATGATAAGAATATTCAGTATACAAATATGTATGTAAAATAATAAAAAAGGTTTTAACGAGCTGCTTCATTGATTTTTTCAAATCAAGCATATACCAGAGAAGAATACTTAAATAATATAAATAAACAAAATTAGGGAAAATTCAATGATGTAACTTCTCAAAAAATTTTAAATGTTTCTTACAAAAAAAAAAAAAAAAAAATTTTTGAATGAAATTCTTACCCATGATTAGGTGGAAATCTTGCAATACAATTACTAGTCGAATACTGTTGATTTTGACCAATACTGACTGATGGTAGTATTGAATTACAATTAGTAACATTATTAATGTTATTAATTATACTACTGCTAGCAGTCGATGATGTACAATTTATTTGATTATTACTATTATTATTATTGTTATTTATTCCACCATTACTATTTCCATTAGCGCCACATGTCGATGACGACATTACAATGTTACTACTAATATTTCCCCGTCCAATAAGTATTGTGGAAGATGGTTCATAATATTCGGTTGTTAAAATTCGATCATCAAATTGATGTTCTGAATTATGTGCTTTTGATGCCGATTTAATATCCATAAATGATACAGTAGCACATACATGATAATGGGAAGTAGTGTTGATGCTATTAGATGTTGATCCAATAGAATTTCCATCATTTGGGGATAGGGTGGTTGAATTATTCGTTGCAACATTAGATACAATTGATGGACAATTTCCTGAATTACTAGTACAAATAATATTATTATTGCTACTAATATTATTATCGTTATTATTATGATGTAGGGTGGTTTGTCCACCACTACCCAACAACATTTCATTATATTTTCCACCACCATTAATTTGCTGCTGATGATGATTAAAATTGTGATGTTCATCACTATTACTGGTATTCGAAATATTGTGATATTGCCCATCATTAATTTTTTCTTTATTTTGTCCTCCACATGACGACGACGTCGTCGTTGGTGCTGATATTGTATTTGATAAGAGTTTAATACTATTATTATATGGTTGTGATCCTCTGATTCCAGATGATTGATTTGTTCCTGATGTTGATAGTATCTTGACACTTTGAACACGGCCATATCTGGAAACGAATTTTCTTATATTTTTCTCCTCTTTGTTGATATTTTTTTATTTATAAATGTTTACTGTTTTTTTTTCTAATTTTAAAACAAATCTAACTAAATCTTCTTTATTACAAAAAAAAAAAAAAACTTAAAATTTGAAATAGAAATCATTGCAGCTATTTCTAAAAAAAACACAATTTCCATTTAATTCTATTAAAAAAACTTGTTCCATTTTCGTGCCGCATATACACATTTTATATAGAGATGAAAATCCTGGGAAAATGTCCATCTTCGTTCGTATATTATACATATATTATATACGTAACCAATTTGAATACTTAAATTTGAATTTTTAAAAAATACCGCAATGTTTTCTCTGTCACAATAATAACAACAATAAAATAATAATAATCAAATAAAATAAAATTCTACTATGCAAACTAAACTACCCCCCCAAATAAATAAACAAAAATTAAATTCCTAAAAAAATAGGAATAATTTCATTCATAAAATTGTAACTACTGAAAAAGCATCTAGATATTAAAAAAAAAAAACAATTTTAACATAAAGATATTGGAATTGTAATTTTCATTTTCTTAAGACGATTGATTCATTGCGTGTGGGTAATTTTTACATAACATGCATACAAATGAAGAAAATCTGTGTAATGTAAAACAAAGGCGCACTGCAATTATTTAAAAAATAGGTTCGAATGTTTCATGCGCTGTTTTAATTATAACCCAAATTTTCAATTTTTCAAAAGCTACACAAGTACGAGAATGAATAATTTCTGCAAAATGTCAATAAATTTTAATTAAACATACATATTTTTGTATTTAAAATTTTACAACAAATAAATGGGAACCGGGCATAAGGCAAAAATAAAAATTCCAGAAAAATAAAATATTCCGGTTTAAACTTTTATTAAGTACAAAATTAAAACAAAAAGCTAAATAATTTGCGCACGCGAGGACCAAATAATGCTATGCGGCTTTGAGGAGTTTTTAATTTAGTATTGCGAATAATTATTAAAAAACAAAAAATTTTGGAAAATGTTCTAATTTCTATGAATATTAGAATTTCAAAAAATTGTCAAAGCGGGGATTTTGGGACCCCATCGTTTAAGGCATAACACGAATTAAAATAATATTTGAAAAATGCTATACAAATTAAAAAACCTGATTTTTTTTTTGATATCGCCAAGAGAAAATATTTCATACATAAATTTTCAACAAAAAACAAAAAAATCGACTAAATTGATTTGAAACTGAGGTTAAAAAACAAGACGTATTTGGAAGAAACTACAGCTAACTCTAAACTTTAGTTATGGGAGCAATGAGACGGAAATACCAGACAAAAAAAGGCAATCCAGTCAAAATAGATTTAGACTGAAATGCCATTTCAGAAGTCCTTCGAATCAAAATGTTGCATTTAAAAAGGAACTTCAGTCGAACAACTAGAAAGTAATCCTCAGACAAAATTGTTGTAAAAAGTGATGTGACTGCTATGCTTTGTAAAGAAAGACCATTGGTGCTTTAATATTTTTGGTTGGTTCAATCAGACTAAGAGGTAAAAGCGAAAACTCTTTGAACTATGTCTGCAAGATTGTCGAAGCGATTTGTTTAAGGGCATACAACTCTAAATTTCCAGCCCCACTTTTTATAAAATCGAAGTAAAACTAAAAATTTGGATTTTTATTAAATAAATTGAACAGTTTTGCTCAATCTTTTATCAGGTTACAGTTTGAGTGAAAACTATTCGGAAAGCAATTTTAAGCAAATCTTTAAGAAGAAACAACATTTTCCGCCTAAACTGGATATTTACACTAACGCATACAAAATATAAAAGTTTTGTAACGGATTTTGCAAAAATTTCACACTCATCAATAAAATCTCTTGAAAAATCGAATTTTGTATTTAAAAAATTTCATGAGATCACATGTTTTTAAACTGTCCAGTTGTTTCGCGGTTGGCCTCACCCACTTTGTGTGCAAAGGCATTTCAATCAAAAAATCTAACCAAACCCACTGGTGGTTTTCCAGTCCAAAATGTTATCGTTCAAATATATTTCAAGAAGGATGTTCAGTTCAAATACAAAAAAAGTGTTTCTTTAAAAGACTTTTGACTGAAATTCCTTTCGTTCTTCACATAAAATTCGGAATTGCAAAAGGTTTATAAAATCAATTCATTAAAATAGTTCCTTGGCGTGTGAAACTTATGTGAACTTAAGTAGATATTAAAAAAAATTTACAATTTATGAAACAACTAAATTAACGGGCTAAAAACGTTAACTGTGGCGTTCTATTTTGACGCTTTCATTTTTCCCTGAAAAACCTATGCGAGATTATAGAAGGTGTGAGAGATTTCTTTAATTGAAAACGATTTAAAGGCAAATCAATTTCAAGCATACTTGATGAACTTTATTGGAATATAACAAAGAGATGCAACAAAGAGAGAATTAACACTATAATCGTCCATTACCAAGGAAAAGGTCTCCTACGAATGTTAATTTAGGATGACATGGGTTGAAATTGAATTACTACTAATTTTTACAAATTCCAATTTAGACTGTGTCCGAAACCTGTGACAAATGATTTTTGGTACTGATTTTTGACATTTGTTTAAAAAAATTGCACACACCCTAATTATCATAGTCAATTCCTATGATAATTTGTGATAGCTATAGAATAAAATCATTGTGTGATTTACTAGCTGTAATTGATTTAACTTGCCGATTTTACTTAATTGGCGTAATTCTGCCGTAATAGTTGGACCATCTAGGATGTTTTCTGCCCAAACAACTATCCATTTCTCTTCAAATTACTGAATTAGAATGAAGTAAAAAATATGAGAGGCGCGGAAATATTCCGAAAAATTATTCCAGTATTCGGACAGCATAATAAAAAATTGTGAAATAAAAATGTCAAAAATTTGTACTGGGAAGTATTTGTCACAGGTTTCGGGCACAGTCTAAATAAAATTCACAAAAATGAGTTTTGTCTATTTTAAAATGTTTCTAAACTTGTAAACTTAAAACAAGAGTTTGTCAAAATTCATTACGTGGCACGCAAAATTTAGTGATTCATAAAATTGGCAGTTATTAATTAATTGCAAAATTGGTGTTATTCAGTGTAATGAGACTTTTCTGAGCATGTAACTTTTGGCTATATTCGCTAAAATCTCGAGTTTCAAAATTTTCATGATCCCTTTATACCGCTACAATTTATTTCAAAACGCATTAGCTCTCCTTTACTCAACTACACTTGTAGCATTATAATTAAGCCACTAACATACGAAATATTTCGCGCCATTTTGCATAAAATGAACCTTTAACCTTCATACTTTTATCCATATAAAACGGGGATTCCCTACGTTAAATTAAAAATATTGCAAAGTTTTTCGAGTACTAATATCTTTAAAATATACTTATGTATGTTATTTGTTATATCTCAAATTCAAATTACCACTTTTGTAGAAGTGCTCACGTCAAAAATAATTTAATTTGCGAGTCAGATCACTTAAAAGGAAGGTGTTTCAGAGCCATTAGTTCAAGAAGAAATTACCCAATTTTTAATTTCAAACAATTTAACCCTTTCCGCTGGACATTCCCTAAAGGGGATACGGAATGTTGCTTCACAGCTCGACTTGTCTCCATGTATCTGTTCGTGGACAGCTAAATATTGTATCGCCCTGGTTTTTATTCTCCTGAATTATATTAATATTTTGGGTTCTATAACAGAAATTTTTGAAAATGGCATCATTTTAGATAAGTTTTAGATAGTACCAAAATTTACTGTATAAATAAGACTCACAGTGGTGTGCTCATAAAAAATATAACAAGCTACACGATATCACTTTTTCCACTATGTACCAGTACCACACACACACATACATACTGATACAAAACACACTTATAAACACACACACACACACACACACACACACACACACACACACACACACACACACACACACACACACACACACACACACACACACACACACACACACACACACACACACACACACACACACACACACCACACACACACACACACACACACACACACACACACACACACACACACACACAAAGTAAAGATTTGTAGTCTTATTTTCATTATCAGGCAAGGTTTTCCGCAAAACTCCTACCTTTACTCTAGTGGATGCCTTCAAATAAATTGACAGCGTGGCTTCACTTTCACTTTATAATTTTAATAGAGTGTGGTTACCTGAGCTCAAAAAATGTATACATTTTCTATTAGGCCTCCTCCAGCCTATGTTATTATAAATAACATCTAAATCAAAAAATTACATATTTCTAAAAGTCTTAGGTTTTTAATTAGAGAATATATTATAGACATTCTCACGCCCATACAGAAGAATAGACTTTTTTCAAAAATGGCCCGTTTGGACTCAGCTGTGCTTAAGATATATATCTCCGTTAAAATCATCGGCGATTGTTCATTTACCAAAATTGCCAAAAAAGATTAAAAAAGAAGACGCAAAAATGGGCGAAAGTAATTGAACCAAAAAATTAACGCACAATTACCCAAAAACGAATTCAAAATTGTCTAAAACAAAATCATCCAAAACCCGGAAATGAATCCCAAAGTCACCCAACATTTTGGTTAATTCTCGATATATTACCAACTATTGACTTTTGACAAGTGGAGTCGTGTGATGCCGTAACATAGGGGTCTCATGCACAACATTTATCTCTTGTAAGAAGAAATATTATCCGGAAAAAAATGTGGAGAATATCCACTTAGAAAGAGTCACAATTCCCAAATTGAAGAAGATGTAAGAAACATCCATAAACGAAAGTATAGAAAATATGGGAAAGGAAAGTTTAAGGGGGGTAACCTGGTGTAGAACGCCAAAACAAGCACAATAAAAAAAACTATTCCATATTTATTTTTGCAATTATTAATGTTTATTGTGTGTATATAGAAGAGTTCAAATTAATTTTTTAATATTATTATATGAAAGTTTAAGCATGTTTAAAAAAAATGAAGGTGCCTCTAAAATTCTTTCTTCACGGCGTGCACTCTAGCATCTCATGATTTGAAAAAAAAAATCCGTTTTTGCATAAATTGCACGTGTACGTTGTTTTGTTTATAACCTTTTCTTAATAATATAATTATATTATTTATTTTATTTTTTTTTCTTAATAATATTTATGATATAGTTCAAAGCGATTAAATCACTTTTAATTTAAAAAAAGAATTATTTTGATCCATCGAGAATTTTTTTGAGTTGCACACCAGTTTCAAAAACATTGTTTTGAGAAAAACACGTTTAACCCTTATAGTGCCTATACCTAACCCTAGCAACTCATTTATACATGTGTTAAGTACATAATAATAATGTAATTTTCAACAAATAATGAAATACTCAATCATTAATCTATCTATTAAAACTAATTTTTTATCACCTCTTTCTTAAAAATCATCTAGTTAAATTTTGATTCGGCACTTTATGCACAACTTCAATTGCCTGTACTTTTAAAAACCGTGAAAAAGTTTCTTGAAAGAGACATAACCCGCCAACATTTTGGGCGGTTCGGCCATAATGATCGAGCAAAAATGACAAGTTTTGGGCTATTTTTCATTTTTCGGCAATTTGGTTTTGGGCAATTATTTGTGTCGCCAGCAACTATAGGTTTTGTTCTAGTGCGAAATTGTTAAATTTGTATACATAAATTATCACAAGCCCGCCCCCTAAATAAACTAATGTGTTAAAGTTGAAAACTCTTTTTGTTTATTTGAGTAAACGGCGTCACATCCTGCCTATTTTTCCGGAAGAAATAGTGCAGCGATTTCTGAAAGGAATCGCGGTTAGGCGAAATTGAAAAGTAGAGCTAGCAATAGTAATTATATGCTAATTATTTCGCATTTCAGTTTAAAACCCTGGTCCGTTTCGTTTAAATTGTAATTTAATGAAGATAAAACATTATCCTTTCTTTAGAAATTGAATATTTAAATAATGCTTCCAGCGACACAAATTTACCAGATTTATTTATAGCAAATAAAGTTACGTAAATAATTATACAATATATCACATACATATTTATTGTACAAATCTAAGATCAACTAAGTATGTAAATAAAAATAAAACAAGTTTTATGCAAAACAACTGAAAGCTTATTTATGGATCCGCGTTGCCATTTTATTTGCTTTAATTATTTATTTTATTCGTAGAAATTATATTTCATTTATTCTAATAAGCTCAATGTGCAATTCAATGTAAATATGGGGGCAATCATCTTAAAGTTAAAACACAAAAGCATTATATATTGCATAATACATAATAATATTTATAAGGAATATCTAATGAAACGACAGAATATTTAATTGGTAAGCCAAAATGCGCCGCGCAGCAGCAACACAGAATAATTCAGGAACATCATAAATGCAATAATCTCATGTAGAATTGCATTTCAAAATCTACATACGCAAATTCCCTTTTTTAAACTAAATATTAAACAAAAACGAAACCATCTATATATGTACTACAATAATAGTTAATAAATTATACTATAATAACAATAGCAAAAATTGTGTAAAAAAATACCAAAAAAGCAGTTTGACTTGATCCAGTCAAAAGGAAAAAGTTTTATTAGACTTGAAAATGAAATCACTTGCTACGCAAACAAAACTGTATACAGAAAAAATGGTAATACAATAATATAATGTAATGCTGATGGCTAAAGAAAGGAAAAAAAAGTTCTCGACCCGGGAAAATAAATTTCCCAAATTCTATATTGTACATTATACATATTATTTTATATAATATAAAAGTTTTCGTTTTGAGTGTAACATTTTTTTTTTGTTTTTTTTTTAAATATTGGGTGGAGAACTTGAATCATGCGCATTTCTCCATTTTGGAAATTTTCATATATTTTATCCAGGAATTTCATTGGAATTTTCTTGTTTTATTTAATACGACGGGCGTGTTGAAATATTGCCATTTTTTTTTTTTTGGTTTTATTTATATAAATCCCCACACTGTCCAACCCTTTTACTAATAAATATATACTTATATATAAATAAAATTAGCAATTTTCCAACTGTATTTAATATATAAAACATAAAATTTGAACATAAAAATATTACTGTAGTTTTTTTTAAATTTTTGCCTGTTCCTCGTATCAATGATTTCAAAGCGTAGAGGTGAGTTATCGTATAACAAAACATAAAAAATAAAGAATTGTGTAGGTATTAGAGCACACAAAAGCCTTAATCTTCTTAAAAGAATTTTTAATTAATTTCCTAAAAATTATTCATCCTCAACAATATGCAGTGCAGCACATATTTATAATCAATAATCATCATTATTATTATTAATTTTTAATCAAAATTATAAATTATACAATTTTATTTTTTTAATATATCAAAAGATGATGATTAATATTCTTCGTTCGGTCATAACGCCGCATTATTCGAACATAGTAAAGTTCGGCACACACAGCATTATTATATTATATACCATTATTTTGCAGTGTTTCACAAAAAATCAAGTATGGGTTAAAAATAAAAATAATTTCTACCAAAAAAAAAAAAAATGGAAAAACTAACACAATCCAAAATGGAAAAATCAATATCAGGGATAAAAACGTACACAAACAAAACCAACTAAAGAGCAATAGAGAGAAACAAGATATGTACGCAATATTTAGAATTTAATTTATACTACTCAAACTATTTTTTTTTGTATTATAAAAGTAGAGGAGCTACTAAACACAATTTCAATATGATTTGTTTATACGTGTGGGGCCGCATTTTAATGGGGAACAATACGAGTACACACGGTGCAAACTGCAAATCATTTTGTTAATTAATTATGCTTGAATGCAATATGACATTGACGAAACATTGGAATGTCGGATAATATTCGTTATTTTATTCAGGAGGGTTATATATAATACATATTATTATATAATACATGAAAAAACAGAGAGACAATTCCGATCGATGAATTGCGTTATATAAAATAAAAGTCGAAAGAAATGGAAAATTCTAGAAAGTGTAATATACGATTTAAGATACGAGTATGTTTCTTGTAGCTAGCTGCTAGACAACTATTTATTTCAGAAATGTAATATTCCCAGTTTTGGTGGAAAGTAAATATTTTCATAAATTAACTACAGCTTGACATACCCAATTTCTACCAATTCTATGAGTTTTAAGAATAATGCTACATCAATAAAAATAAATAGCAATTTCTCAGAAAGTTGGAAAATTAGTTGAAATTTCGTTGTAATGAATTTATGAAAATGTAAAATTTTCTTGTAACTCGTTTGGTTAGCCATAGAGCATTTCCATATAACAAAATTTCCATTTTAGCGAATGAAAATTCGTTATACTGAAGATTTCGTTAACTGGTGTTCATTATAAAGGAGGCCGCTTTATTAACTTAAAATACTTTTGTGTCAAAATTTATTAATTGATAGCTACTTTCTAATTAAATTCTGTGTTTTTTTTTTGAGATACTAGTTAATTGCAAAAAGTAAATTTTTCAGAAAACGCATTTGAAAGAAAACGTCACAATAGGTTTAAATAGTAATTACTCATTTTTATTTATGTTTTCCGGAGAAATGGAGGAAAATATTGGAAAACTGAAATTTATTTTTGAAACTTTAGCCAAGTGTCGAGTTTTTTTCATTCGTAAGTCAAAATCGACAAAAATGCAGTTAACTAGTTTCTCAAAAAAACACAGTAGAGCTTTAGTTTTTTGGCGTATTTGTGTAGCAACTAGCAAGGACGCTTTTTCGAATACACCGAGTTCAAAAATCGGCTTAATCCCAGAAATCATGTTTCACTAGAGAAATTTGATCGTAAAATGAGACGACTTGGGAGTTGCGATTTTCGTGAATGTACTAGATGTACATTAGAACATTTTATTAAAAAAATCTTATACAGTTTATAAAATTTACCATTGAAAGACTATACAATCTGTCAGACTATTTTTTTATGATTTTCAGATAATTACAGACACCCCTTTTTTAGAAATTATTACATTTGGAAAACACTTTTGGTTGCATCTTTTTAGGTCTTGGAAATTCGCTTTTATTTAAAACCATTATCATAAATTCATAACTTATGAGTAAAAAATTTAGTTTCAAACGCCTATTTTTACTACTTGCATAAGCCCATAATTTACGTGTCACTATTAATTAACTTGCTCAAATGCGAAATTAGGCTAAATTGTTTCAACATTTAGAAGGCCCAGAACGGTTTCGGTTCGAAGATGGTTTCTGAATATTCAAACGAACGACATTCCGAATCATCGGAATTTGTGAGCTGGAAAACGGAAAATATTTTAACGAATATTGAAAATTCATCGATCAACATAAAAAATTAAATTAAAAATTTAAAAAAAAAAATTAGGTTTATAAATATTGTAGGACCGCAGAAAATCCTACAATAGTATAAAAATTTGGTATTCTTTCTATGAGCATCCCGATTACGTATCGAAATTAAGCGGGACACATCTAAACAGCCTTGAATCTTTCAACCACCTAAATATGTACTAAATAATAAATAAGCAAAATATTCTTTAAAACTAAATTCTATACATGTTTACGAATTTAAATTCATATTCAAAGAATCCGTCGTTCCTTTTGAATACCAAACGAAGGGAAACCAGGTGAAAATAAAAATTTGAAATTTTCAGATGTAAAAGGGATTCGGTATGTTCAAAGAAAACTTTCTCGAATAATGAAATAAAATTCAGTACTCAAGATTGTTTCAGTAAATTCAGTTACAGGTAGGTGATGAGTTAAACCAACAATTTCAATAAAAAAAATCATGTAAACCGTATGAGCCTCGAAAGTGACAGGCGGCAGTGACTATGGGGAAATATAGTTCCTACCCATAGTAAAAATCCTTACAATCCGGGCACACCTCAGCGTCGCTCTACATCTTTAGGCGAAAACTCAAATTTCTTTACTTAATTTTGGTTGCACATCGATTTATCAACCTGGATGCGTTATATTGTTAAAAATAAAATCGGAAGTGGGACCCACATTAAATTGTCATCAAATCAATATAATCCTTCGAACTTCTATCGCAATCTAATGTAACCTAGAGAAATCTTCTAAAGCAAAAGTACCCCCCCCCCCTTCCTCTCCCCACACGCCCCTCCACTAATGAATCAGAACCCATCTAAATTGAGTTTCATCTAGTCACTGAAAATTACTTTTTAACATTTAGCTTCATATGTGAATTGTTTTTGGGTGAGGCTTTACGGCGTGTCGTTGCCAAAAAGCTAATAATTGGTCCTTAAGAATTTTGCGAATACGTCTTATGAACTTATAGTGTAATGGCAACTTTAAATCAACTTTAAATCAGCTCAAAGCTGTGGTCCCGGGAAAAATGATTCGTATTGCACATTTATTCATTTTGAGATTATACCCAACTTCGTTTATAAATTAAACATTTAGCAAATAAGTACTCCCATTTTATTGCAGTAGCCCGCCCGACTAGACAGGCCACGGTGTGCTCCACTTTGCTTAATTTAATCACAACAAATTAAACTAATTTATCTCACCTCATATTTATTTTTCGACTAAATGATCCGGATTAAGCCTTGTTCAGACTACGTTTATTATTATTATTAGTTGAGGGCCATGTGGGCGTTCAAGCCACTCCGCACTGCGACCTAAAAGATCTTTTGTGCATTTCAGATTACGTTAGTAATTTAGTCGAGTAGCGAGTATTTTAGTAACTAAAATCGATGAACTGACCAAAAAACGTTCGCACTACAGTCGAGTAAAAGTTATAAGTGAGAAGTGAGTGAGCAGTGTTTCGAAATGAAGAGAATATGCAACGAACTAAATAGACAACCATGTTCTATATATTTCGTTGTTTCTTCGCTCCAATGAGACGACACCTTTACGGCAACTTAATGAACTCGACTAAATCAACATGTTCGCACTTGGTTTATTTGTTTTTTTTTTTATTTTGTTTTGTTTTGAAGAGTAGTCGGGGCCTTACTCGACTAAAAAAAATAGAATAAATTGGATCGACTCGACTAAATCATTTACTAATCAACTCAATAAAATTTTGCTGTTCAGACACAGTTAGTTACTAAAATACTCGCTACTCGACTAAACTACTAATGTAGTCTGAACAAGGCTTTAATGTTGGTTTTTTTTCAATTTTTCAATTAGACATTGAGAAGCCAGCCGATTGAGAATTCAGAAGTTATTACGAATTGGGTTTTATAATTGTTTATAACTACAAATTACTGTTCAGTTAAAGAAACCACCATTGCAGTAAAATTTCAACCGCTTTAAACGAGGCATAAATTTCCTCAGAAAATCTTTGATATTTTGCTTCGGGTTATTTTCTAGTTAAAGAAACCGTTCGGCTTTTTTAATCACCCTATACCCTAATACAACCAGGAAAATTACTTAATCTCTCTTTCTAACTGAATTCTTAATAATATAAATTGATCTTAGTTCAGTTTTTTTGAGGTATAGGCCAGTTTTTTTAGGTCAATAGAACACGCCAAAAAGATGTTTAATCGATTGTATTAAAAAGTGATTTTGCCTTTTTGTAGTTTTGAGTAATTTCAATTTTATTACATATTTTTGTTTGACATGTCTTAATATGAAATTTGATATTAAATAACGTGATTTTATGGCTTTGATGAAGGATATTTGGCTTTTTTCTAACGCATTTTTCGACTTTTGGCATTTGTGACTTTTTTCCTTACGACGGCAGCATAGACTTTTATTATGCATTGAACATGCTTTTTCTTGTACATGAAAAATATCCTAATTTTTAAAATAAGACTCAGTTTAGATCAAAGTATAACGTTGACATAACAATCGCAGTAAACAGATAAATAAAAGTAAGAAGTGCAAAAGTCATAAAATGTATATTTGAAGAAAAGTGTTGCTAAGTAAAAAGCAACAGTTCTTTATTGTTTTCTATCGAAAAATGATGCTTTTCCTATTAAGGGGGGAACCTCCTCCAGATATTATTTTTTTTTTTCATTTTTTTTTTTTGCTTTAAAAATTCGTTTAGTATCTGGAGAATATATTACCAAAGTTTCAAGCCCAACAGAAAGTCCTAAAGGTCCCTAGGAAGTCACTGAAGTGATGCGAAGTAATGCGTTCTCTTCAAGAACGTAAACTTCAATCGAGTTTTTCTCAAAACGTGTTTTTTGCGTGCCGTGGAATGTAACTCAAAAAGTAATTGACCGATTAACTTGAAATTTTGTACACATATTCTTTAACTTATCGGCCTTTGCACAAACCTAAAATTTCGTATAAATTGTTTAAACAAATATGGGTTTTAACGAATTGTTTATAAAGAAACACGTATTTTTTTTTCTTTTTGTCCTCAAATTTTCAATTTTATTTATTTTTTGCAACTTTTAGGTTCATGCAAAGCGGAATGAATTATTTTAATAAAAAAAATTTGTTTCGTTGATTTTAGTTAACTACAAGGACCTGGGCGTTCCACGGCGCAAACTCAAGTAGCCTAGTTCGAGCATCTCTAGCGCCGCCATTTTGTTTTTTTTTACTCATAAAATTTTTTTTTTGTATTCATTTGAACGTCAATATTATTATGCAATTTGTTTCATTGCAATAACTGCTCTCAATTTTTTGTAAAAAATTATTGAAAAACCAGTTGTCTGGAGGAGGTTCCCCCCTTAAGTACAAAAAATAGTACCTACATATGTACGTTTAAAACTGATACTTTGTTTGACGAGGAATTATTTTAGCATGCAGGGGGAAAGCCTAATTTCTTTTAATCGGAATAATACATACTATTATTCCCGCAAGAAAAATTCATTGTAACCTAATTATTTATTTTATTTAAGATTGAAAATCTTGTTGAAATATTTTCTGTAGCTAAGGATATTTTTCTTTTTTTTCGTTTCTGCATTTTTTAAACGATGTGAATCTTTTCGTCCTACTTTTTAAAATTGTACGTCCTACTTTTTAGAACAAAATAAAAGCGATACAAGGTCGTAAAATGTCGGTTCTCCTAGCAGAGAAACATTTTCAGCCGAGTTCATAAATGCCATGGAAAATGTAACCAAAAAAGGTTCAAATTATTCTCGAACTAGATATATCCAGGAAACTTAGTTACAAACGTTAAAAACTAGTTAACTAAAAAAATTATTTTTAATCAAATCCAAGCCATAGATAATAATAAAAATCCACGTAAATGACCGCAAGAATACAAGTATACATAATTATTCACACACAAAACACAACAAACAACGAAAGATGATATTCAGTTCAGTTATACATTCTTCCTTGAGTTTTTTTTTAATTTTAAATTTCTTATAAAAAGAAGATAATAGTAGACATGAGAATAACCGGTATAATTAAATTCACCAAGTCGATCTTATAAGTACTGTATTTATCTCAAAAAACAACCACAACTAATATTTATACTAACAGGTTACAAGATAATCACGTCATATCTTCCTTTATTTGTTTGTATTTGCCTTTATTAATAATAATTGATTCTTGTTTAGTCCGGATCACGAAACGCTTTCAATTCATTAAACTCATCAGCTGTTCTTCAGGTACAAACACGTCATCTGAATAACCTCTATGCATACAAATGAAGAATACGAAAAAACTTAACCCATTAAGGATTTAACAATTTATGTATTTTTTTATAGATTGTATACAAATAAAAACTTTTTATTTACCAGATCAATGAACTTTCGTTACTATAAAGAAGTATACGAGTACATACTTCCAAATAAACCGCCGTAACACAACATGTTGTTCTGCTTTTTCTCTCTTCTCAATTTGAATGCATAGGTTTTTTTTTATTTTCTTAAGACGACGTTGTATATAGTAAGATAAGTATTAATATACAGCAATTTCTTGATGAGTAAGTCAAAACATTGCTATTAAGAAAGTTTTGTGCTCGTTGTTAGTTGGGAATTCTGTGTTTATCAAACAAAAAATTTGTGAAAAAATGTGATATTTTCAAAACATTATATAATGCTCTAAATTATGTTATATTTTTGAAAACTCAGGAAAAACGCATACATACTTCTAATTTGTAGGTACTATACATTTATCTATCATATGGGTGGTGCGGTCCCCAAAACTAATACGGACAATATTTGTCTTTAAATTTAAATGCATTTATGACACACTTTACAATAAATTTACATATACATACACAAAAATGAGAAAACATATCTGAATTTTGCGCAATGCATGAAATTTTATTGGAAACCTTACCTAAGTAGCGAATATACATATACAATCCATATGTGAAAACATAATACTCCAATTTAAAAATCAGGAAAGATTGTTAGTTTGTTTGCTCAGCCTCTTATTAAATCTAATAAATAATAAAAACTGTGGTGTAATTTTAAACTTGCTGGTATGTTTTCGGTACGATAGGTATGTATTCAAATGTCCAAAAATTCGGGATCACACATTATCCCAACCGATTAAGAACTTAACCAAACATAGGCTACCGAAACCATTGATTGATCGGTATTTAATATTTTATTACGCTAAAAACCACGAAACTATCAATCCACACCACCGCATTCAAAACCCCTTCTCTTCCGCGACACACAAATACATTACATGTACATACAAACAACTAAGAAAATATAATTCACCACAGCACAGATACAAAAAAAAAATCATTTTATTTTGCGCATTCCGTTTGTAGACGTTGAATTGAATAGAACTGTTGTGAGGCTATTGGATTTTTTTTTTCAATTAATTGTGTTGAGAAAAAATAAAAAATACACTGCGCAATAAACACACAAATCCAGTTATATACTATTATTAATAATATTTTGTTGTTGGTTGTATTACATTGGAAAGTTTTTCATTCTGTTTTTGTAATGTAATTTAATTCAATAGAATTTTATTTATTTATTGTATTATGTACATATTTGTTGTATATTATATAAAATTGTACCGATTTGAAATTAGGACGTGCCTTGCGCACATCCTTAAAAAAATAAAATAAAAATTGCGTTATTATTCTGATTTACTCGTATAAAATATATAAAAGCTTCAACATTTTTGTTGTGTGAGTTTAATTTGATCATTTCGTGAATGTTCTAAAATCTAAATCTATAAAAAAAGTGAATCATTATTTTGTTGTTTTAGTTTAGAGACAACTCAGCACAGAATTTATTATACGGTGCAAGCAAAATGTGTAGAAATTTCTTTTTCCATGTTTTTTTTTTTTGCTTCACAAATTGGAAATTAAATTAATGGTGGAATAAATTTCTGCTTCTTTCTTATGATTGTTTTCCTTCTTCTACCTAAATATAATTTAAATCAACAACACACAATTGTAAGATTTAGAAAATAAATAAGCGGAAATAATCACTTATAAAAAAAAAACAACAGAAACAGATAATAGAGAAAACTTATAGTTTGAGCATGACAATGTATATTTATAAATGCATCAAAATAAATTTTCATTGTTGTTAAAAAGAATGAATTTAAAATGTCTTCTGCATATAAGTTTCAATATTGAGGCAAATTCATATCATTCAAAATTTGATAAAACACATTCTGGAAATAAAAAGTTATTCATTCTCAAACTAAGAACCTCAGATCAGAACCCAGAACCGCTCGGTTTAAATTTTAATAAAATCAGAAATTCTTTTAACTTGTTGGAACTTGGAACGAGTGATTTTTAACAATAAGGAAAACTAAAAATTTCCAAAATATTCCGTAATTTTACAAAATAAAAAGAATGCTGTGAAAATAAACATCATAATTGTAAAATATATTAACTTTATAAGTTAATACTTATAAATAAGTTAATACTTTTACGAAATTTAAAGGCGATCAACTGTCCTCTATATAGTAACTAATTTGCATAATGCTTCAAATTATGACCATAAATGATAAAACACGATGCTGTTCAAATTCCAATGTCAATTGAAATCTAAATCTATTTCACAAACACAAATCTATTTACACATTTTTGTATGTGTGTAAAAAATGTCAAAATAGTAAACCTCCAAACCAAATATTGTATGTTTATGGTACGTACGTAAATACGTATACGTAAGATATATAATCTAAATTTTTATTGAATTTTCTAAACCGAAGGCCATGTAATTTTACATTTTAACCGATAAGGTTCAATTATTCATACATTATGTAAATGGTTGGAAATTTTGTATTAAACCAATCCATTTTAATTTTAAATATTTTCTAGTAAAACAACCGAAACCATTCCCCCCTCTAGCAAGAACCAGTATTGATAAAAAACAGAAACATATAAAAATATACGCCCTGCAATTTTCAAAACAGATCAAATTACAATAGTCATTATTATTTATTGGTTTTCAGAATGCGTCATCTTATTTATGCAACATAAGAAAAAATTAATTAAAAATTCTAAGACTTCTTAAAAGTAGTCCCAGGAAAATCAATTTTCCTGATGCAAAACTCTTGGGAAATTTCATGTGATTCTTCTGAATTTTCGATATTAATAATAATAAAATAAACAGTGTAGGAGGGACTCTTTGATGAATACCGTCCTTTAAAGAATCATTGGCGAAAACAATATTCTTTCCAGAAAATAGACATTTTTTGTAATGTTTTTTCAATTTATCCTCTTTCAAGGTCCTTCGTGAACAGAAGGATCCAGTTTAAATACGTAAGTAATACAAACAAAAATGTTGATTTCATACATTCTAGAGAAATTGATAATAGCGTGCAGACATTTTTTGTTTTGAAATAAAATAGCTTACACAATACCATAATAAATATAAGCAAAGTTCTCGTACAGTGAAACAGACACTCCCAAAGATGAAAGATTATCGTGCAGATTACAATGTTCTCAAATACATATTTATTTATGTATATATGTACATTTCTAAATAAATTATAATATGTAAATTTGTAATGTTTAATAAAAAAAAAGTTTAAAGGGTGCACATCACATATAATATCGTCCCTCTAGTAATGAAACAGCGTATAAGAAAAATATTACATAGTTTTAAAATAATTCGCATTTAAATGTTTTTTGAAAAAACTTTTTAAAATAAAATCTTTTATTTCATAGAAAATTAAATTTTCTATAAAATAAAAGATTTTATTTCAAAAAGTTTTTTCAATAAACATTTAATTTCGAATTATTTTAAAACTACTATTTTTCTTATACGCTGTTTCATTACTAAAGGGACGAATTTAAGTATGTACATACTTAAAAAAATGAAAACAAGAAATGAAACCGGGAGCCGTAGAACAGCAAACTCTAACGAAAAATAATGAACAATAATTGTATTGCTTTGGTAAATTTACAAAAAAATACAACAACAATTGCGTTAAATAAATCCAAAAAAAATTCAGCTAAATCCAATTATTTTTTGAGTTTACTTAAATCAAATCCGATTTTTAGTTTCAATACCTACTACTAGAATTTGCTTCATATGAAACACATCAAACAAAAATTAAATTCAAAAATAAATCTTTGCGGGTTGCTTTCTGAAATTTTAAATCCAAACCTAAATCTAATCCTTTTTTACCAAAGCAATACACTTAATATTGACGATTGTAAGAGTACGAAATGCGCCTCTATCGGAACAAAACATAATTGGCCCAACGCCGAAATGTGACGTTTGAATTTATGACAATTTGTCAGTTTATTTTTGTTTTGTTGTGAAGCACAATATTCATCCAAAATCAGGTAAAATTTTTTGTTAACAATAAATTTTAAAAATGGAAATGTTCCAAAAATATATTAAGTTGAGGCATACATTTTATAAAGAACGCAAAAACCGTAAAAAATAACAGATACAATTTAATAACAAATCATGACTTATTTCTCAATGCCTGTTTGATTATTATTTATTTACTATAAATGCCAAAAAACTGCGTTGGCCCAGTTAAAAGAAAATCCACTAGATAGAATCCGAGACGCTCCGCTCCAATCGTCAATAATTCACTGTGGTTGAGAATATAGAAATTGTAAAATACATAAATATATGATTACTTCATTCTTTATCTTATCTTGTAAGATTAGGTAATTTTTCCCGGATTTTAACGTAACGTAAAAATCCGCCCTATTTATCAAATTAAAAATCATTTTTTCCATACAAATTGAAATCCATTTAATAATTTATATTGGTGTGATCTTTTATTTGCTCTGGGATAAATCATAAATCACTTATAAATTAAAAAATGCTCCATCCATTTTAAATTATCTCTAAATTTTTTAAATAATTTAAGAATTTAAATATTTTTTTAAATTATTTTAAATTATTTTTTATTAGCACATGTTTTAGCTATTTTATTTATTTAAAAAACTCATAATAGCCTCTTGCAGAAGAAGTATGGATTCAGAGTTTCCCAAACTATGTTCCGCGGAACACTGATGTTCCGTGGACAATAAACAGGTGTTCCGTGAAAAATTCTAAATATACTAAAAATTCGAAAGTAGATGATAAAGTCTCCAAAGTAATTTTAAAACTTTTGCATGATTTACAGTCAACCACTTTACAATATTTTTCAAAACCCACTGAGAATAAATCTTGGATTAGGGACCCATTTCTAATAACAGATAAGCCAGTAGATTTCAGTGCAAGTGATTATCAAAACCTAATTGATTTAATTGCTGACTCTTGCTTAAAACAAAAATACAATGAACTTCCACTAAATGGGTTTGTGTTAAATTTAACAGAAGAGCATTCCAACTTGTCAAAACTAGCCGATCATGTTTTACAATACTTCATTCACAACAAAATATTTGTGCGAGACGGAAATTTCAAATTATGCTGCAATAAAATCGAATTACAGAAACCGTCTGAATGCTAGACCAGATATTAAAATTCAGCTTTCTAATAATATTGAACCTGATATTAAAAGGATTAGAAGTTCAAAGAACCAAAAACATCAGATTCATTAAGAACCTAATTTATTTTATTATTTTCATGTTTTTTTTATGTCTACAATTGAATCGTTTTCAGGAAATAAAAAAAACTTTATATTGTCAGCAAAAATAAGTTTAGGAAGGAATTTGAGTTTGTTGATGAAAATGTGAGTCGCTATGAAATTTTAAGCTGAATTTTGGGGTTATTTTCCAATTATTTCAGCTGGTATGCTCATTTTTAAAGCAAGGATATGAGCCCTTTCAATAATAAATACAGAAAATATATTTCAATTCCATTTATTAAAATTCATTAGGATCAAAACAAATTAGAAAACCTTGAAAAAGTAAAAGTATATATTTTAAAGACTTCAGTAGTCACTGTCCTCACTATTATATTCCATTCCAGTTGACCATTGCATAATTTCGTCGTAAAAATAAAGACACTGAGCAGGCACTTTAAGATTTTTTGCAGGTCACATATTTTTTTAATATTTATTACGTTTACAGTATCAAACGCTCTTTGAGAAGGTAATCTTACCTTCTTCATAAATTCGGTAGTATTAAACCGTAGAAGTTTAAACGTAAAACTTTCCAAACTATCAATAAATTCCCGGGCTTCCAAATTTCCGTCGCTGGTTATTTAAAAATGTGACAATTCAGAAACTTTAAATTTAATTTTTTTTTTGCTTTTCTGCCTTTTGATTGAACAGTAATTATGTACCTGCTTTTTGAAAAAAGTAGGCCTCTAATCCTTAAAGTTTAATATTTTATCATTATTTGATAAAATAATTGTATTGATTTTTTGTAGTGTACTTGATCGGTTGATCAGGGCCCCATATTCCTCTGGCAAATAAATTCTGTCAATTTTCATTAAATTTCTCTTGATTACTCCAAACACACGATCACAAGGTAAAAAACTATGGCCTCGATCGCGGAAATACTGATAGATTTTGGTCAGGATTTTTCAATACAAAAAGCCATTAGAAATCGTAATACCGTGTTATTACGAATATGACCAAGGGGTCAACTCTCGTCCTATGAAAAAATTGAATGAAAAAAATCTTTCCATTTGGTTTCCACACGTCTTTCTCATTAGTATCTTTTCACGCAACAGCAATATGCGATTCTCGTTGCCCAAATGAAAAAGAACGATGAAAATACGCTGAATACTACACAGCAAAACATATTTTATCAAGTTTCATATATATGTCCGCTAGGTGCGCTAAGTAAATGGTGCAAATAGTAGCTAAATGGGGGTGTTCACACGAAGTTAACACTGCAACGCAACACGACAACTCCTCACGTTTAGACGAAATAATAAAACTGTTGTACTTATCTATGTATGTGTTTTGTTTATTTATTTTTTGTAGGAGGTGTTTACTGTTTAAAACAAAACCAACACTAATGTACTACAAGCCTGATTCCGTAATGAGGTACACAGATACCTTCTTACATTAAATCGCTTATACTTGGAAGTATTGGTGGGAAACTTCGTATGTTTTGTTTTGTCTACAATTTATATAGTGTATCCGATCACCAATACTTTCATGTATAAGCGAAAAATCAGTTAGGATAGTCAGGCTTGTAGTACATTATTGTTGGTTTTGGTTTAAAATAAAAATTAGAAGTAAAACCAGTTTACAAAAAAAAAAAAAATCGAACCACATTCAAATGTTTTATTATTTTATGTTTGTGTTTGTGTGTTGCAACTTGTTCATCACCTAAAATTTACGTTGGAAAAGTGCAACAAGAATATTTTCCCCTCCAGTTAGTTTATAGGCAAAGACGTAAGAAACGAGGAAATGATGTGTTGCAGTGTTAACTTCGTGTGGACAGCCGGAATAGATGATAAAAGAGACTATAATTTGTAACTAGATTTAATCACTCTTTCAAAGAGAGGTAAATAGAGAGTTAAACCAGTTTTCGTCATTGCTTGTCAAAATATAAAATAAATTACTAAAATGGCCAAATTTTATTTAAACTAAACGAAACTAATTATTTAGGGATTTTTCTTAAATGAATTGAAATTTGTTTAATAAATTTGCTTATAAGTTAGTTTTATAGTGACTATAATAAATTTGCTTGCACATTTAACATTAAAATTGCAAATTTAGGTGTTATGAAACTGAATTTCCATATTCATTTATATTCTCACGACCAAAATACTCGGTGAGAAAGTTTTTTTCATATGAGAAGATTTTGATATCATTTTTTTCCTTCTCATGAAACATGAATCGGAAATCTGTATTTCTCACTGAAAATTCTTTTTATTGCACTTTTCACAGAACGAGAATTGACCCCCAGGGCATGCATAAAAAAAAATATGGAGTTCGGTAGTCTCAGGTGGTAAATATTTTTCTACGAAATCACTGATCAAAGAGCATACTTCATTTGCCCTTTTTTGCTATTCCTTCGTGATAAAGGTACATTTCGCTACATTTCCTCTTCAAATCATAGATACAAAAAGTATTCATTCAAAGCTGCCGATAGTAAAAAATTTCATGGGGGTATGTCCTGGACATGTGCCCTTTCTAGAATAAATGAATTTTTTTTTGCAAGGTAGGTGCCGTTCCATTAACCATATGGTAATGTCGTCTAGTCATAAAACGTATATACATATCTGTGATATAAAACGTTATAATACTAATTTGACAAAAAGAGGACATGAGCCCTTTCAATACTAAACGACTCAATTAGATTTCATAAAAATATGCTTTTAATTTTATTTATAACTCTTACATGTATGCAGGTATAAAATTTTAAAAATACAAGCTAATTTCCTATATAAAAACCGAAAGTGTTCCTGCAGTAATTTTATTTATGCGAAGTGTTCCTCGGTCCGAAAAGTTTGGGAAACGCTGGATTAAAGTATCGAGAAATCATCGAAATTAAAATAATAAAATAATTTCACTAAAATGAAATTAATAAAATTAACGAATTCAAACGACTTCAAAATGGAATTAGTTTCCGTAAAGTGCAAGCTGAAGATTAAGACCAATTAAAACATTAACTTTTAAATTTTAAGAAACATTAACAATGCAAAATTATACTGATTGGACCGCAGAATTCATCATAAATGTTGTATTTTCGGGCGGACAGAGTATGATTTATGCTCCAAAGACACATTAACAAATACGATCAGAGATTTAAATAGCGGAAACTCCCAAAAGTTATGATTCCAAATTCACTTTCACACTACCTTCCTTCAATTCGCTGAATTTGGTGGTGTACGAGCCAAATCAGTCGACTCTAAATTACAAATTTAAGGCGCTAAATATAAGTAATAGGACGACTTAACTGAAGTATATTATAATTATAGACAGGTGATCAGCCCTGGTTATCCGAGTACCAAAAAGCAGACAAAGGAATAAGAAAGTAAATTAATTACAAATTTCGAAACTTAATCACTCCAATCTGCTTAGTGGAAAGAAACGAAAATTTCGACATTTTTCGTAAGCGATGATGCCTCTACGAGTAAAAATCTGTTCTATACCGCGCACTCTATAATTAAATGTCATAAGGTTGATCCAGAAATCAAATTAAATCCCAACCCAAGCCAATCTTTGGGAAAAATATGTAAAGCATTATAGAGAAAATAGAAACTAAATCCCGTCGGGAAAAGTAGCAAAAAATCATTTGATAAAAATGCTTGCAGGACTTTTAGTTTCGCGCCAAATAGGAAACTTGGACATTAAAACAAGGAAAAGGACATAAAATATTCAAAAACCATCAATCCAACGACGAGAATACACAAATTTAAGAAAACGGGCTCCTTGAAGAAGCAGTTCACGGATATGAAAGCACTAAATAAATTGCTCACAAATGTGACTTCTTCGCTTATTCATATGAAATAGTGAGGTGTGAAAGTAAAATGTTCAGTTACATATCAACTGATACAAAAAATAATCGGCTATATATATTCTTGGATAAGCCTCCTCGTAGAAGTTCATCGCAAGGACGAAAACCTAGAAACTAACAAAATTTGAGAACCAATTAGCCACAGAACCTACTTATAAGAATCTCCTCCATCTCGGAATTTCATCATGTGAATTCTACGAAATACTTTTAAATCTCCACATTTGAGAAAACAAATATGGTTAAAGAAACAGTAGACATACTTTTAAATCTCCACATTTGAGAAAACAAATATGGTTAAAGAAACAGTAGACTACTTCTGCAATTTTTTTTTTTAAATCCATCAGACCTCATATTTTTACCAAACATAAATGGTCAACAAAAATATATTAGCCGTGCATCCTATTGGGTATGGCGACAGCGTATTAAGAACACAGAACTGTAGGCGCCAAAAGCAAACTGCGAAAGATTTGAGCGATGCTTAAGCCCCAGAACTGATGATATGTGGACAAGCAACGACTTCAGTCAAAGTAATACATTATTTTCATTCTCGTACAAATGATGTCTACTATTTATTTTGTAGTTATTATAAAGAAGTTTTAAACTGTTTTCTAAACATTGAAACTATTAGAAAAAAAAAAAAAATTTAATGTGCATTTTGCTTCATTTTTTGTTTAACCCGAAGTTTTTACCTACCTAAACTAATCTTAAAGTAGAAAGTATGAAGTCGTTATGAACTATTATTTCTTAATTTCAATATTCTGAATCCGAGCGAAATATTTATTTTGTTATCCATTGTGTCTACTTTAGGCGACAAGCTGACAATCAAGAATAAAGCCTTATCTCTATGAGCATATTTTTTTTTTCTTCTGAGAATATAATTTTGTAAATAAATAGTAGAAATTTTGGAAATTTTTCCATGTTAAGCCTGTTTGTAAAAACAGTACTATTTTCGATTTTAAAGTTAAAAAAGGAAATGTAACAATTTTGTGGCTCGACCCTATATATTTCTAGACACATTGCATTATAGAGTGTAAAATCCAAAGACAACATGTACAAGAATTTGCATTGATATTTTTTACATTTTTGTGTATACACTTTAACAATATAAAGTTAAGGTGGATTTTAATGATATATTAACATTACATACAATAGAATAAAACTAAGTAAAGCGACTTTAAGTATTGTGTAAAAAATAAAAACAAAACTTTACATACATAATGAAAACAATCTACGATCTAATACTTTTTATTATTTTACAGGTACTTATATGGTTGAAGGTAAAGTAGAGACAGCGACCTAAATTTTGTAATACATATTTTCAATATTAATCGTTTTAAGTAAAGGTTTTTCAAAGCACGTTATATCTGTTGTCAAAGTTTTTGTGTAATGTTACCATTTAAGAAATAGCAGAATACGCGAATTTTATAGCTTTGAACAATTTACTCATGAGTATTTCCGTCAGTTTCCTACTTATTTCTTCACATAAGTATAAAAATAAATATGTGTATGTATATTATTTATACATATAATGTGATTTATAAAAGATGTCCCCACTATTTTCTCTTTTATTATTTTCAGGTTACAAAAAGTTGGTGCATGTTTATTATATTTATCATCTTTAAATATTAAGTTTAATCTAAAAGTAAAAAAGAAAACACAAACTACTTCTTGGCTTGATGTATAGGATTACAATATTTGATGTGTGAGATCAATAATATTTGATCAGTGGTTGTCCACATTTTGTGTAGTAATTTAGATCGTGTACAAAACCGTGGTCATAAAACTTTATTACCAAAAAGGTTATCGACAACTGGTTGTATACTTGTATATATAGTACATATATATTTTTTTTTCATTTCTTATTTTATTTAAGAACTGGTTTCTTTCTTTGCTTTAGATATGCGTTTGTTTTGTAAGAAAACACAGAATAAGAAAAACTTGTCCTCGATTTCGATTAGTACTTTTCTTATGTTTTAGCTGTCTTCTCTTTACAAAGCCGAGAATGAATTATTTTTAACCTAAACAATGTATGGCTTTGAAGACACGATTTTTTTTTAAATCAAATAAAATGGTAAATTTTATGCGTATTACAAATATTGATTGCTTTTGCAAAATTAGGTCAATTTTATTTTAACTATCCTCCGGGTGCAATGACCCAGCAACAAAAACTCATTGACAGCCAACATGATTACAGTTTTTTTTTATTCAGTTGATTGAGGTTACTGCTTGCAATATTTATGAGATTTATTTAGATTTGGTTTTTGTTTAATTTAAAATTTTGTATACTTCCTACCCACCGCATAAACAAATACTTAAGTGAAACGATGTCTATTCATCTAAATTTAATTATAATTATAGCTACATATTATAAGTATAAATTAAACATTTGTTATTATAATTTTCTGAGCATAAACTTTCTCTGCAACTGAAAATTTCTGTATCATCTATCGATGGCCGAACATTGGGTGACTATTGACTAATTAATTGAACTTTAATATAATAAATTGAAAGTTAACTAAACTAGTAAACGCCCTTAAATACAAATAAATTGCAATAAATTATTTAATACACCTTAATATACACATCTATATGTATATGTAAATATGTACCTAATTCAATTTAATTAAAAAAATACTAAAAACATTTACCGATCCTTGATTTATGTTTAAAAATGTATCTAACATTTGA
Organism: Tipula helvola; assembly: GCA_963556165.1. Classification (NCBI taxonomy): domain Eukaryota; kingdom Metazoa; phylum Arthropoda; class Insecta; order Diptera; family Tipulidae; genus Tipula; species Tipula helvola. The sequence continues at coordinate 51,749,768 of OY744482.1, forward strand.
TTGTTTTCAAAATATTAAAAAATCGTGAAAAGCTGCAAATCCCCGCCATATTAAGTACGGCAACGAAACAAAAACAAATGAAACCTTTGAACTTATACTATTTAGAGGATCACGATGCAATTTATAATGCTATTTTAATTAGAAAATTAGAAAATCGTTATTTAATCAGATATGTGTGTACATTTTATATTATTTTCAGATGTAATTTGTCATTAAAATAATAATGTTGGAAGTGGCGACTATAGTGACATCAATCAACTTTATAATTATAAAATTGTGTTTAATGGTCATAGTAGAATATGTGAATAAAATTAAAAAAATGTTGTTACAAAGAGTCACATTTGTACAAGACATCATTTAAGAAGGTCTCCAGGCTTTTATACGCACTCTATTGCACAGATATAGACAGAAATTTTAGGTAATACGTAGTTATGAAAACAGATTACATATATAAAATAGCAAGGACAGATGGAGAACTATTTTATGTGTTGAATTGTTCATTTAAATCACAGCATATGGCCTAATGCTTCTTCCTGTCATAAACATTCCAAGATAGGCACATTTACGAATATCCAGTTCCATTATCAAATATGGAGCCGTTGTCTTTTGATAAACAATTTATTTAGTAAAAATTGACTATTATTAATGAGTTTGAAAAACTATGGGTGTTTTTTTTTGTTCATTCCACAGAAGGAACAGAACGAATAAAATATTGATGAAGTGACCTAGGAATATTCCGTATGTAAAGTAATAAAAAAACGGATTGGAATAAATGGAATACATTTTGCATAACACGAATTTTTATTTTATTTTTAAAATTAGGAAACATGTTAAATTTATAATAAATAAATTGTACGTTAAAATACACCATGTAATATTAATTTTAATTGATACATCTTAAAAATATATAATCGATGATTTTTTGTATCCGCCAAGCTCTATTTAAAACTTTTATGTATCATGTAATACAAAAAAATATTTTCAAAAATTTTAATATTTAACACCTTAAAAATAATTAATTTTATCATAATTGACAGTTTCATTTTCCATAATATCTACGATTTAATTCAATTTAATCATTTAAATTGTAAGCATCGCACATACTTAATTACAAAACGTCAAATGGATATTCTTTTTATTCCACCTTTCGATGTAGTACAAGAAGAATGCGTTCTAAATATTCCGAATAAATAAAAAAATAAACTAAAAAAGGAATAGAAGGAATGGAATGAATAAAAAAACGATTTACGTCACTTTCGGAATGGCCGGAATATTCCGAATGAATAAAAAAAAACCTATATATGATGCTGCTAAGAACGAAATAGCAGGTCAAACAGTTACACCACCTTCCTAGGCAGGCTACAATGTTGAGCTTGCAAAACCAAAAATCACAAAACGACAAATTGTAATATCCATCCTTAATCTAGAATAAACTAAAATAAAAACAACTGCCTGACTTAAATGCTTTTTTAATTTTCAGGCGTTTAAGGTATGAACCTCTTCAGGTTTCCCAGGGTACTGGGAAAACTTAAAAGGAAATAAAGCTGCACCCCATAAAGGGTATGTTTCTATTTTTTTAAAAGCTCGTGTAATTAAATTTTCTGCCTTTTTAACGGGTCACTGATATGAGAAATTATAATTTTATTCACATTAAATGCTAGGTAGGCATATTTGTATATTTTAATTTAAAACCTTTCTTCAAAGTGATTGGCAGTGCTTGGACCAAATTGTCATATTATGATGATGATCAGCCAACTGTATACACATTACCGTGTCTTTAACTGTTGGATATTCCAACATACATACAAATTTTAAATTATATATTTTTGTCTCTAATAATAAATTATGTAATTGTAATTGAAATAATTACTATTTATTTTCTCTAAAGTAATAAAATGTATTTTCTCGTATGTACATAAACAACATAAAGTATATTATGTATGTATATAAATAAGTATTATATTTGTTTATGTATTTGTAGATAAATTATATTTATTTTGTGTCATGCGTATTTTTATTGATTTTGGGAGATTTGAAGGTTTTGTAATGTTTTACCAAATATTTGTTTTTGATGAATATACATAATATATGTAGCTGTACATTATATACATACATTATTTGATATATAAATAGTGTTTCTATGTGTAATTCACAAAATTCGATATTTGCATTAGAGACTAATTTTGTGTGGGAACAAATAATAATTTTAACGAAAAATTCGTTACATGCAAGTGGTTTTAGATTTTAGTTAGATGATTATTCATTCTGTTTAGATATGTATATTAAAAAAATGGATTCCAATGTGTGACAATGATTTAATCCTGGTAAAAGAAATTTATAAAATAAATGAAACAGTTGAAAGTTCGTCGTACATTTAATTGAAATTAAGACATGGATTAATTTAAACAACTGCAGATATTGTACTATCGAGGATATTACAGAATCAAAAATTAAAAAGTATTGACTTGCATAATCCAAACTAACTGAATACTATGCATACATTTCAAGTTTGAACTGTTTTGTTACGTTTTAAGCACAAAAAATCACCTACACATAACATTCAAATAAACTTAATTCGGTTGAAAGAATTCCAGGATTGCCAATTTTCCAAATATAAAACATTTCAGTTTGTTATGTACGAGTACATTATTTATAACAAAAAACCGATATATAAAATCATTTAAAATAATGATGCTTCTCTATCCATTATAAAAATTATTATGCGTAATTTAAATAAACCGCGCTGGTGAGGTGTTTTTTATTTATATTATTGAATGGATTAAATGTATATGTTTGCTGATATAAAAGTGATGTAAATGTATATGTTTGCTGATATTTATTTGACGTAAACATGTAGTAGTATAAAATATAAAACTTAACGGTGTCTTTTTCATCAAAAAGAAGAAATATACATGCATGAATTTAAGTAGTGTATATACATAGATATGTATTTCTCTTTCGTGTGGAATTAAGAAAATGAGACAACATATAAAAAAGTATATAAGCTACATATTATAAATCACGTGATTGGTTACGTTGATAGCGGCCATTTGTGTTTTTACTTGGTTGTTTCATTTCATTATGTTGGTGCAGTATATCTTGCTCATTTTAACTTACTATAAAATGTAAACTCAACTAAAAAAAAAAATACATTATAGAGAATACGAACAGAAAAAGATGGTTGTATAAATCTAATTCGTCTAATACACACAATTATATAAAATATTTCATGTTTTTTAATATCTCTAATTAAGGAAATTTTGTTGTTTTTATGTAAAATATTACGTAACTTTTTTTTTTTATTATTGTTGATAGTTGATAATAATAATTACAACTTTCGGTAATTTATACTAGCATAAGAAATAATATAGAACATGACAGAATAAATTGGTTAAGAACATTTTTTTTTTTTGCTACAGTACCGATCACAGAAAGTGTATCGCTCGACATGAACATGAATGAACATGTACTTTTACAGAGGTCACTCAAATGTCGAATTATTTTGTATCAACTGTACTTACTATCCATAAAAAATAATAATAATCTGTTTTTAATAAAAATGGACTTGCGAAAAATAATAAAAATTATAAATAAACAACACACACACACTAAGCGATATGACGCAAATTTGTCTGGTTTTTAAAACACTACATACAGAATATTCATACACACCCATCTACACCTACAAAAAACTGTTTTCAATGAGTCGTTTCTTTCGAAATATTGTATATTATTTTTTTATGTTCTGAGAAGGCAACGGGTTAACATTAAAATACTGCAATTCTATTTTTCTGTATTTTCTTCTACACAATTTTCTTGTTACATCATTTTCAAGTTTTAACAAAAACAAAATTATGTTTATATATCATAATATTACACCCAAAATTCGAACGACGTACAAAAAAAATCTATATTTTTTGGGATAAGATTTAAGGCATACTCGTACGTATTTACAAACTTATGCAAGAAACATTCTGAAATTTATGAAAATTACACCAAGAAGTAGGGGTAATAGAAAAATTGTATTTCTTGATGGTAATATATGTACGTATAGGTGTTAGTGAGTACAGCTTAAAAATTTAGGTGAACACCATCATACATCTAATAAAATACATTTTTTTTGGCGAAGTTATAATTTAATATTGAATTATTTTTCCTTAGAAACATAATATTATGTTCTCGTGGTTTATCAGTTTACTTTAAAAGTTTAAAAACTTCTTTAAGCTTTCTTTGAACTTTGCCATAATTTTAATTCAAATTTACGACAGTCTGTCAAATTGTTGGCAAGATTAAATTTGTGCGTTTTGAACAAACAGGATAAAATGGGGAAAACACTGATTTTATTGGTGGTCTTAAACGGAAATTAAAATACATATTATGTACATTTTAAAAGAATACAGAAATTATAAAATTCCATTATGCGAATAAAATCGTCTTCCCATCAGCAACCACAAACCTATGACATTAAAACAAAACATATGATAACATTTAAGTTATCGATAGAATTATGTGTTACTCGTACTTTCAAAAAATACAAAAATATCCATATGCTAAAATCGTGATCATATTACAATACCGATAGTTTATTGAAAGGAAATTGAATCACACAAAAACATTAAAATATGTATTATGTTGCACATTACATTACTATATGGCCTTTTAATAAAGTTTATCTTTAACTCAAACATATTTGCTTAACAAAGTTTCGATTCCACGTGTAATACGATATCAAAATTCCCTGAACGTATGTACGCCCATTTAAATTTTAGAATGAATTCAACTAAACTAGCGTACTCAGATTTTAATTTTGTTATCAGACTTATAAATAATAAAAGACACGTTATCTTATATGATAACGTAATGTTTGTGATAGTTTTGATAAATTTATATGCCTAAAATTTACGAAAACAATGATTTATAATTGGAGCATTCTTATTCTTATAAAATCTAAAAATCATGTAACCATACAAACAAAAAACACTTTTTGGGGCAGTGCCAACATTCTTACTTGAAAATCAATAAATCCACCTGCCAAAATAACAAATATTCACCTGTCTTAGGAGCACCACGCAAAACAGGTGCATATATTTATAGTGGTTCTAAAATTTGTACCGTAATTAATAAATAATAAAAAACGGTTACCTACTACTGGAACTCCTCAAACAACAAAAAAAAAAAAAAAAAATTGAAAAAAGTTTTTTTTTTGGTGTTTGTTTTCTTTATGAAATAAAAATCATACACATACAAATTTTTACCATATTGCAATGAGTCATATGTGTTCACATTTCAAGGAAGTTACAAAAAAAATCAACTTGTAAAAATGAAAATGTTGACCGCCAACACAGAAATAAAATATTTGTGTAAAAAAAAAATTCTTTACTACAAAACCCTGAATGCCTGCCCTTAAAATACCAAAAAGTACAAAACAAAAAAATCACCTAAAACGTTAGTAGAGGGGGTACGTACTTCAAAATTTATAGTTTACTATGCACATAAGTAATAGACTTTGTACATGTACTACACTTAAATAATAAGTATGTATGTATATTATAAACATACTCATGTTTTAAAACGACTTGTTTTCTATCTATATCTATTATAGTTTTTGGCTTTTCAGAAAAAAACTATTTATACTACCAACTATAAAGTTTAAACCGAAATAACAACAAGATATGAACCTGTTTTTTCGAAGTAGGTAGTTTCATATTGGATATCTTACATACATTCGCAAGTAAGCGATATAGGTATACACACATTAAATTTTAAGCAAAAAATTTGAATTTCATAATATTTTAACATGTATGGATGTATGTAACATGTTTTTTCTCTGTGTACACCACGTCGGGGGCACAGTAACACTACACAATACACAACCAATATACCACATTTTCGTGGTTCGATAATTAAAAAAAATAAATAAAACGCGCGCCATTATCATATTTACTTAAGGAAACACACAACACACGTAAGAAATTATATAAAATGAAGAAAAAATAAATTTTGAATGATTTTAATTGAATGTGTGTGCGGTTGAATTTTATTTTAAAAACAACAAAATTTATTTTTGATTCTGTTATTTACACACATTGGCATTATTTTGTATAAAAAAAGAATGTAAATACTTAGGCTACATTAGAGAAAATTTGATTAAACAATTTTATTAAGAATATCTATTTTAGAAGAAGAATTTACAGCATTTTTATGAGTTATTTTGCATATTTTGATTCCGAAAATATTTTAACCCGGAAATATGTATAAGTAAACAATAAAAAATTGATACGTCATTACGTTACCGATTTTTTATGATACAAGTAATAGTTACAATTTCTATTAAAATAATAATGAATAGTTGGAAATTTAAATAATCGAAAAGTTTGAAAAATTTTCTAATTTGTAAAAAGTAAAAATTTCATCTCATCTGCTAAGCCTAGAAGCTGTTCAAGTCAGAAATGAAATTTTCACTGGTCTCCATAAATAGGGAGATAAATCTGACATGAAAATTTAGTTTGACGATTCTCGTAAAAGTTTTTATCAGATAACTTCCATTTGGAATTTAAAAACAAAATTAAAATTGAATGCAATAAAAGCAAGAAACTCAAATGATGAAACGTCAAAATTTAGCTTCACATTTATCGTCCGAGAAGCTAAACATAAAGTGAAAAACTCTAATACGAAAACACCCATTTCACTAGCTAAACTGCCATACCATACCGCAAAGTGAAATTCAACGGTGAAATTGTTATTTTCGTTTTCGCTTGTGGCATTTTGATATGACAAATTTCCTTTCACTTCAACAGCGTACGGGCTTTATTAGCAATTACATTTACTAGAATTTTCTAACAGTTTTACAACAGTGATTATTTCTTTTAATTCTAAAAGCCATATTTAGATGTTTGAAGTTAAGTTGGATTGTGAGGTAATTTAATTAAAAATATTGATTCTTATAACAATGACAGGCACAAAGATTATCGCGATTTCAATTTCATTTTAAAATTAACCACAAAACAAAATAATTCTACCTCACATATACTTTCTGTCTCTTTTTTGTATTTCATGTTTATCAAGTTTTTACAATTAGATTACGATAATCAAGTTATTATAAAACGCGGTAATCCTAAAAGAATTAAAATCATGTTGTAACAGACTGAAAAGTTGAACATCATATTCTCGAATTCGCGATTAGCTAGTTTGTGCCTGCGGAGAGTATTAAACAGGCTTAAATTAAAAAATCCAGTTAGAAAAACCAGAATTTTAAATAAAAGTATGTACAAAAAAATAAACAAAAAATTATTGTTACACAACATTATTTTTCCGTTTTTTGTCGAAATTTAAACAAATTTTAGTATAAAAACAATGCATTTTATTTAGCATATATTTGACCTCTAACAAAACCAGACACACCATTATTGTGATTTGTAATAATTTGATTATTATTGAATAATTGTAGGCAAAAAACAGGAAGAAGTTTGCATCTGCATTGCCGACATTGATGATTAACCTATTTATACCCGAATTATTTTCTAGTTGCACAATATTACTCAAATTCACATGCCAGTCATATATATTTGTGGTTAAAAACCATTATTCTGAAAAAAAATTAAAAATGTCTTGCCAAAGACCCGCAGCTCGTAAAATCAATGGTTGGAAATGGAATCTAATGGTAAAATCAATGGTTGGATGTCCTAATAATTGTTCCATTACTTGCCGGCTTCAGTCAAATCCAAAAGAAAATATTCCAAATGAAATTGCTAGGATCTTCAAGCTTATTTCAACAGAATCAAATTGAAATATATACGCAAATCGTGATACTAATTGAAGCTAAAAACTCTTTTTCTTTCAGATGCAAATCGGTAAGAGATTGGAATTTGTGAAAACCTACTGAATAAAAGGAAGAAGTTTCTGGAAAAAGGTAACTACCACAGATGAAAGTAAATTCAATATATTCGGCTCGGATGGAAAGCAGAAAGTTTGGAAAAAGCCCAACAGGCAAAACAAGACTGACTTGAAGAAACGAACTTTGGAAGAATGGAGGCAGATAAACGAATTAGTCACGAAAACTTGGTGGAATCAATGCCACGACCCCACGACAACTGCAGGCTGTGATGCATATATGATAATTATTTGAAATAATTTTTTGTCGGAAATTTGTTAGGTATTTTAATTTTTTGCTAATTTTTTAACAGTGAATATTACATTTATATTATTTTAGCTAATTTTTGTTAAACTCAAGTTAGAAATACATCGAAGTAAAAATTATCCTAGTTGGTTTTTGAAAAATTAACTAGCTGAATGAATGACCAGATTTTTTTTGGAATGGTGGTTGTGGTACAGCTAGAAGAGGAATTTTAAAAATAAAAACTTGTCACAATTACCATTTTTTTTTACTTTAATTTTAATTAATTTATGTATCTAATGTGCAGCCGAAGTTTTGGGCAAAATTTTGTACAAAAATAGATTTTAGTAATAAGCAGTTTGTGTTCACTTTTAGTTTAGGTCCATTTGAGTCTAGAATAAAGGAGGTTGCAGTGGAAGAAAAAACTGCCAAACAGATTTTCTCAAAAACGGGACCGACGATTTTTTTGTTAAATTTGAGAATCCACCACCATCCATCATCCCCCATACCTGCATTGCGTGAGGGATCATTTTAACAAAAAATAGTAAAAAAACTTGTTAAACTGTTTTCCGAGGTAACATCAACATTTTCGAAGAAATATTTTTCTACGGTTAATACATCTTTCAAATTCCAACAATTTTTCCATAGATGTCTTTAAGGTAACAAAAAAATAAATTATTTCAGTGACGTTTTATTGACAATTTACGGATTGAAGTTTCAACGACACGTTGATCGATACATTATTAGTGAATTTGCTTTTATAAAATTGCCTTTATTTCTGAGTAATAAATTCTCTTAATATTATAAATTTAAATGGCAAATTACTATGGGACGGACGAGAAGAGATAGGTGGTACACGTTATATAGAAAATGAAATGCTACGTGACAAGGAGGTGGGATGTCGGTCACAAAAGATAATTGACGTTAATTCTGATTTGTGTATTATTACTTGTGTTTAATTTTTATTTGCATTTTCCAATGGTCCACGGCGAGGCTCCGTTCAAAGCAATGAGTAAAGATTTATTTTAGCCGATTCTCACTTAATGTTTTGATCTGAACAAACGGTACAACTTTTGAGAACAGAAATTTTGAACATTGTGGATGCTGCCTGAACGGAGAATTCTCAAGGATTTTCAACAGTTTACTGGAGATGTATAAGAGGATCTAATTGTTAAAGGTCGAAGATGAAAAATGGTGAATGCGATTTTAATTGCTGTTCAACACATTTCAGTTCTAAACAAACTAACATTAATTGTGAGTCTGTGATTTAGGGGATTGAGAGTAGAAGATTTATATTTTTTTGACCAATTGTGATATTGAGAAAGCGAAGGAGTCTCCAAATTTAACCTTAGATCCGTGTGTATATTTTACAATTTAATTCCGTATTATGGGGAATAGAATTTAATGTAGGGATAGGTAATGCCATTTTTTAAATGATTTTGAGTTATGTGTAATTTAGTTTTTTATAAAATGATACAATGAGTAGCAATTTAACAAAATTATTGATATACAAATAAATATTTTAAAATGCTCCTAAATGTAATAGAGTGTTTAATTTTGATTGATTTGATTTTAAGGAAAAAAACAAACCCCAACTGTGCCCCTCACTCAAATCGTACTCAACTTCAGCTCACCAGCCAATTCCTAAATAATCTCTTTCCATAACTTTTAGCATTATAAATATTTACAGTACATACATAAATATGTAAGTTTCAGTTTCAGTGTTTAAATTCAAATTTCGTTCCTTTATTTATTCTCTTTTTGCGAAAGAAGAGAACAAATATTTTGTTTTTTTCTTTCCTCCGGAACGAAATTCAACAAAATAAAATAACTCTCCTCTCCTATCTTTTGTGTTTTATAGAGGAGAGATATTTTACTTTTTTCGATTTCGTTCCCGGGCCCCGGGGAAAGAAACAAACAAAAATAATTTTTGTTTTCTTTCACAAAGAGAGAAAAAAAAGATAAAAGAAGGGAACGAAAAAATGAATTTAAACACTGGTAAGTTTAAATAGAATTCAATGGAAAATTTATGTAAGAAATATTACATTTGGTACACTCGCCCCTCTTGTGATACAGTTGACAGTGTGGTACGAATAGTCACTCTATCTTAGTCCATGATTTTCAATTATGTGCGAATAATTTTTTGTGTCCCTTTACATGCTAGGAATGTACGAGTATGTATACAAATACAAAATACTACTTAGGTTACTACATTAAAATATACACATTGTCGTTCCTTTTGCTAATTCTGCTAGTACATATATAATACCTGCATATTATTTATTTAGATATATGTATGTATGTACATATTTCGAAAGCAAATGCATAAGTATTTGTTTGAGTAACCAAGTCGACCGTCTTTGTAAGAACCGATAAGAGCCGTCCATATTGTGACAAAATTATGGATAAAATGTGCCGTTCTTAACGAAATACTTACATACAATATATGTACATACATATTCATATATAATCTTAGATTTATGAAGTAAGTATATACAATAATAGTACATATTATAGTTGTATTCGTAAAGCTACATTAATAAATGGATTACAATATTAAAACGTGTATTAAGTTCAAATAATTCTTGAATTTATTTTAAAATAAATAAATATAATTCAGAGGCCAAACACAAGAATTAAAAAAAAAAAAAAAAAAAAATTGTTTAATTTCTAACATCACATTCATATTCTTTCGGGTTTCTTCAAACCAACTGACGATCATTGAAACTAAAAACATTATACATATTTGCTTCGTCCGTGAAAAATACGTTTTTTAAGAAGTCAAAAAGTACAATGTTTCGGTAGTCTTTGGTAAACTGTAGAAGCAGTTTTTTTCTGAAATAAAAGGATTTTCCTGGCAAGTCTATCATTGTATTGCGTGCCTGTAATAGTTCGTCGAATAATTTCGGCACTTATATTATTGGCCAGTTGCACTTAGTCGTAAACTCATTTTCTTAATTCCCCTCATAATGAAAAGGTTATCGCTTTCGTAAAAGCCATAAAAATGAAAAAAAAAAAATTGTTTATTCAGTTTTTAGGTAAAAGTGAAAATTAACAAACATCTAAATAATTACGAATAAGACAAGTGACACAATTCTAAGTCAATTTCACAGGCAATCATGATGCCTGGTAAAAATTATGCTGCCGAAATAGACAAAAGTAAAAAATGTGTATTACATGTACATGTAAGGTAGCCTAATTGTCCCGGAATATATGAAGAACTGGGTATGTACTTTTTTGATTTATTTAAAAAAATCAAGAAAACCAAATCCATTGATTTAAATCGGATTTTTTTTTTCATCGAATAGCGAAATCAATTATTTTACATGGTTTTAATAAAATAAATATCTTTATTTTAATTAAATACATAGCCCTAGTTTATATAAATTAAAATTAATATATTTATTTAATTAAATTTGTCGTCGAATATAGAGCAGTGGTTAGGAGAGTTGCTTACCCAGCCGATCCTTCGGTTCGAAACGGTCGAAGAACGGTTCGAAAACTCTCAGTAGATACGCATTAAGGGTCGATTTTGGACTTAAACACCCCAATTATCTATCATAGTCGAGTTGTACAATTCTTCATGATTTTAGTCACGTCACATCAATTTCTCCATTCTCTTAGTCGTTTGTTACGACTTTGATTTTTGCAAGTGACAGACAAATACCACCAAATAGAAGACCGCAATTATTTCATTTTATATATTTTTTGAATAATTTTGTACCTACTTTGTTTTCAATATGTTACATATTTAAAATAAAAACAATATTGTTGTTATAAAACGATTAATTTCTAATTTGCGTGACATATTTCTAGTTGCAGTCGTGTCACTTGGTTCGCCTTCAAGAGTATCAATTTCAAGTGACGTGACACGACAATACTCACGTCACTTGAAATGAAACGACTATGAGAATTGGGGTGTTTTCGTCCACACAATTTTGCCTCTTTCCACACGTTTTACTCCTGAATTTCATCCACCAGCCACCACATTCTCTTTTGCCAATAGTAAAGATTAATAAATATGTATGAAATAATAATAGCCGTATTTTAATGAGAAATGTATATTACAATTGCACCAAATAATTTCGCCGATGAATTTCATATATTTTGAAAAGTTGGTAGAAAGCATCTAGTACTAAATTTCTATGCTCAAAAGGTAAAACAGCTTAAGTCGACTTAAGCAGTTTTACCTTTTTAATATTCAACATTTTCTATCGCTTTTCTAACCTCACTAAATTTGACTTAAGTGGTAATGCCTTGTGGCTAAAGACTGTGGTTGCAAGCCATAGCAACTTTAGTCGGCATAAGTGAAAAATGAATATAATATTCAACTTTTTTTAACTCTCTAGAAAATTATGAAATTTGAAATAAGCTGTTTTATCTTTTGACCACAGATTTAGTCGTGTAGGTGTATTTACTAAAGCCCCATGTTAATTGTTGACAACCGCCAAATTGGTAAGTACTTTTCCCACCAACTAGAAGATTCAAACTAGTTCCAAAAATAAATCTTGTGCTATTTCAATGCGAAAAAAATAAAAAGCTAATGCCAAGCTTTTTGCACCACATTTTTCGCTTCTCGCTATCGCACCACAAACAATTAATAATTTGATAAAAAATCAAGTAATTTAAATAAATTCAAATGTACTCTAATGAAGAGCGGACTAGAAATCGAAGTTGTTGAGGAAAATTATTGATAATGGTAAAGACCAACAAAAAAACGGTAAAAACCACCATATTTTATTTATTTATTAAAATGCAACATTTTAAAGTTGAACTATTACTCCAGTTTTTAAATATGTAGGTACATTGAATTACATTATTTAACAACATTGTAAACAATTTACAGATCTATCAGCTCTTTACGTATTTTACCAATTTGATTTGCTTTGGTAAAATTAGAATAAGATATAATTTGGATTTGTTTTTTACAAACAACAAGCAGGAATCAAATGTCGGCAGCACCGCAAAATATACGTTGTTTTCAAATAATAAACAATATTTTTTTCGAGTAAGGAATTAATATTTGTAGTAATTTATGATGAGATGAATAAAAATCGGGTTAGATATATCTAACTCCAAAACAAATTGGTTATAGTTAATTCCTTTTTGGAATTTGTGAATATTGTTGCAAAATTACCAAAGTCATCATTATACCAGCGTTGCTCCGAGCAACTCGTCGACTATCAATCACTAATTTGATCCGTAAAAATCCACGAGAAATGGAACAAGAAAATTATTCGATTAAAAAATTGAGACAATTAATTATAATAAATTTTAGGCCTTGTAATAAATATATTAAGCCTTCATGGCCAAATCGAACAAGTGGATACCTCCTACCTAAGATTGTCGCACTTGAGTTGGATTCTTAATACGTTTTAATTATACTTCTAAGTTTCCATTTATCGTTTTCAATTCGACAAAAAAAAAAAAAAAAACACTAACCAATTGTGCTTTTTAAAACTACAAAATTTCCTGGAAATTAACCTCGGCCACAAAAGGAAAGAAAATCCCCGTCTTTAAAAGTAAACCGAAACTAACTAATATAATTATTTATGTATAAAGAAACTAATTAATATGCAAATCAGTACAATCCTTAATTAATATTCCACCAACGAACTTAAAAAAAAAATGGTTGAGATCCAAAAAGTTAATTCAAAGAAATTATTAAATCAAATTTTTTAATCAAAAATAGTTTTTCTTGTGTACAGTATACGACCCACACACGGACAATTTTGAATTTTTTGTAAGAAACAAATTTACCTTTCTTACAACTTTATTTTATGAGTATACTTTTTGTAATATAACATAACTGAATAGATTCATTATCCATAAAAAATAAAACATACAATTTATTACAATTGAATCACGATTATCGGAAAAGAATCTGGCATATTTTATAATTTATGAACTGTTTTATAAAAATATCAAGGACAGTCGAAAGAAATTGTGTGTACAAGAGAGGAACACCAACAATTGTTATTTTATAATTAATTAATAACAAAACTGGTCTTAACGGTAAGCTTTAATTTGTTAAAAATTGTTGATCGATTGGTTACGGTTACAACCGCATATATTACGAACCAGTTAATTAAACAAATGGCACAGCAAATTCAATCAAAATAAGTTTCGTAGTTAATTGGCAATGTTCACATAGTTTGTTGCAACATTCGAAATTTTACCTAACGGTACAAATCTGTGATCTATTTGGATTAATCGAATAGGTAGTACTTTTTGTAAGTACATAGATGGATTGTCCATCACATGTGACTATATCTCAATTAATTTTGTAACAACACCAATTTACACTATAATCGCATTCCTTGCTCACTCAACACATATTTAACCAACAAAATCATCTTCTGCCCATTAAACTAAAAAGTCCCTTGCTTCCAGAAAAATCGATCAAAATAAAGAAATCCTGGTGACACAGATCGAAAGTCGTTTAATGGAATTAACCTGCATGGTAAATCAAATAGTGAAGAAACAAAGCGTAATTTAAATTTAAATGTAGCAATAATACTTCCTGCGATGTAGAGAGCTATTTTTAAGATCCTGGACCTACCTAATCAACATGTTACTGATCAATTACTCCAAGAGGGGCCAATATTAAAAAGATTTTACTTTTAATTTAGATTGAGATGCATACGAATCATGAAGTATTTTCTACAACCCCAATACCGTTCAAAAACATTTTATGTTGGCCCATGACATCAACCGACACTGGGAAAATAGTTACCTGTAGCCTGTGGATAAAATTAACGAGCATAAAGAAAAAAGAAATGGTTAAAATCGAAATGAATGAAGAAGCCAGAAAGGAATTGAGGAAAAGGATTAAAACAAAACTGTTCAATAACAGAAATTAACTAAATAAAACCAATCGAAGAACTAGTGAATTTGAAAAAATATTATATATGTAGCTGTATTTCCATGAGAAAAATTGAATTCGAATTATTTTTCCTCATGAAAATAAGTCGCGAATTATTTTTTCAATTGAAATAAAATAAAAAGAAATAATTTGGCTCTGGTGTCAGGAGGTATAACTAAAATTTGGAATGAATTAAATAATTCAAACTTTTGGTTTGAATTATTTAATTCGGCTGTCGCGAGCAACTGTTTTTGTAAAATTCTCATGGAAATACAACTTATGTTGGCTTATTTGCAGCCATGTTAAATAACTGTAGTTGTTATTACTTACTTGTAATAGCAACAAGAAAAAGAAAAACTTGATTTAAAAAAAAAATGGACGAATAATTTGGATTTTTATGATTTTAGGCGTTTTTCGAGTAGAAAGATGCTACCGTGCGCATAATAATTTTACAAAATCCAACAACAAAAAAAAATCGTATTTTAGTGTTCATGAAATTCAAATTTTAAATTGTCATCATTGGTGCCTCGTAATTTTTTCATAAACCCTCGATAGGCAAAATGACAATGCGATAAAATCGAGGAGTAGTTATAAATTTAATGTTAAGAGGACGAAGTACAAACGGTGCCAATTGGAAATGGCCAGAAAAAGGAGATATTCCTTGATAAATTAAATTTGATATTGTACACGAAAATATTAAGCCAATCTTAATAAATTATAAGAAATTTTTTTATTTCTTTAATGTATAAAAAGAAATTTATTTGTCACGGTTATACTGTATCACAAAAGAGTATCCTGAAATATTCTATCTGGAAATATTTTATTAATTCGAATGGTTAAAATATTATTTGTTTTGATTGGTTTTTATTAAAAGAAAAATAATTCATTTATTTACAGATTTTGCATGTTAAACTTGTTTGTAACAATCACAAATACCCCCGTTTGATATATACATATATTTAATTTGATTAATTTGTATTATTGATACAAGACTAGATAATAGAAATAAATGTAATGTATCTTACGTATCAAAAAAAAAAAAAAAAATCAAGACACATCTCCTCTACAAGCAAACAAATTAGAAAAAACAAAAGAAAACAAAAAACACGTACAGCAAACTGATAAACATTCAAAAATAAAATAAAAACAAAATAAGTACTTCAAAAATGTTCCGAGAAATAACCATGAGAAGATTGGCAATCTTGAGCGCACATATCTCACATCCTGCAGATATATCCCAAAAAAACTCAATAAATTTTCTTCGTTACATAAGCTGCTTAAGTTTACCAATCCCCCTTAGGTTTTTCTCTTTATCATATAAAATGTATCACTTTTTTTTTATTGAGATAAATGAAAATTTCATGATAAAAAACAACAAAATAATTACTCAGGAAAAACATAAACACGTTGAATGTCATTGCAATAACAATAAACATAACGTTTTTTGTTATATTTCGTAAGAAAGTATGTTTAATGATCTCGAGAATATTCCGATATATTGCTAATACACTGACACACAAACCCAATAGTTTTTTTCCCTCAAAAGTTAAAGCTCAACTCCTTAAATATCAAAAACTTACGGCGCAAATGGCGCGCTAACTATTTTAGAAATATAAAATATATTTGAGGAGCTTCTATTTTTTTAGGAAAAACTACTTCACAAACTATTATTTAAAATGGTAATAAAAAAAACAGTAGTTTATAGAAATACGTATTTATATATAGATATAAAAATATAGTTTAATAGTTTTACTATTTTTACATCCAATTTATATTTTCTTGGTTTTGTTTGTGATAATGATGATTGCCGTACCTGAAACGATAAAAAGCATATAGGATAGTTTTAGTTTTTTAAGTATTTTTAATCGATTTTTAATTTGTTTATAAGTTTTCGGTATAATAATTTATTATATGGAATGTGCACATGACAATTAAAATAGACAATGTTCGCACACTATCGGGTTTTCTAATCGATTCGGCAGAACAGAGTCAAATGCCAAAATTAACTGTTTTGAAATTTAAGAGCTTATGGAATCGAAACTATTTTTAGCTAAAATTGTCAAAATTGTTATAAATGAATTTAGAACGTAAACGATTCGAGGAATACAATTGAAATTTGAGAACCGTTCTAGAAACTACATATGCTTAGTTACCTCTTCGAAAAGAGGTTGTGAATATCTTCTCTAATTTCAGAGATTATAACTCATAATTAAATATTATAATCTTATGTGCCTCATTAAGGAATCTAAAGACCGATGCGTCATTCAAATAGCCTGTTATCGACAGCACTGTGTCAATATGATTTTGCACTACCAGAATATAAGGCACCAAATTTAACATCACACTCACCGAAAACTAATCTGACATGAAAGTTATTTGTACTAAGGACATAGAGACAATGACCTCACTGAAATTTTTATGAAAACAAATAAGACACATATCGGCCCAAACAGTTCACAACAATATTAACCAAAGTGCCGCATACTTGTCTACGATATTTAAATTAGTGTTTGCTAATTTATTATTTCGCCTCTATTTGAACACCTGACTTCACAGGTCATCAAAATAATTTTCTTACCAGTTGACTATCATCTTAGATCACCTAAATCGATTATTTTTTTTGTTATGGCTTAACTAGCATCAAGAACCTAAACTACACATTCAGGGGCAGGGTTATCAATCGTCAGCTAAAATTTCTGTACCCAGCACGAATAACAGATAGCCTTAAGAGCATGATACTATATAAGCGGTTCAACGATTAAGGCAAACTTATACAGGTCAAATTTATACCAGTCTAAAACTAACCAGGCTTTCCTCAAGAGGATGGTTCCGGAAAATGTTGAAATATAGCATCAGCATTTACCATCCACCAGCTCTAACATGACTTTCATCAATAGACAAATTACAAATTTAATCAGGAAATTCATATCGTGATATCGATTTACATCTTTCACAAATTAAACCAAAAACTTGTCTATGCAAATCATATTATGCTTCTGATTTTATAACCTTTTAATGTAAAGGATTATCTCATACCGCTGAAACGGAACGCTAAGCCTTAAAATTAGCAACATTAAAATAAAGTTCAAGGAAACATCTTAAACAAGAAAGTTAAATGCAGTTGCGATAAATGAAAAAAAAATTCATTTGTTCTTGTTAAAAATTAATTGATTGTTGTATCGGTTTTTGAATTCTAAGGCATCGATTAGGCCAATAAAAAAATAAAAAAAAATTGCACAAAATTACAGTGTCACGTAATTCCGTGCGTTCTGATCTGATACTACATGACTTTATTAAGTTCATACTACAGATTATTCGCACAATTCACAAACTACCAGTTCGGTTGTGCAAAAAAATGGTGACCACCACTTGTAGGAAAAATATCAGCTCTCGATCGAGAGCACAATACGCAACATTTTTCCCCGCAAAATCAAAATCTGAATACATCTATGGGATTATTTAGAATGGCAGCTGCATAAGCACGCCATATCTTATATTTTGACGTAACAATGTCTCACTCCAACCAAGGCACTCGAGTCATTTACGAAAAGTGATCGTTACGAAAACATACCCAATTATTTAAGCTTACTGCTCCCAAACTATCATAGCTACCATAACTTTATCAGTGGATAACTATAGTCCTTGACTCAATGCTCCAACTCTTAATATCGTTGATTTTCGGAACCACAAGAGTGAGTTTCTGGGCGCGGTTGGGATCATGTTTCTCGGAAAAATTTCGCTCGTAACAATCCACTCCGAGCGATCTAGCAAGCCAGCGCATCTCTCGGTTTCAGTGTTTTTGCCTTGATCTATTCGCAGGTTAACTGACAATCAAATACAAGGGCAACTGAAGTAAGTGAATTTCGTGAACGCACGACACAAAAATTTGAAAATAGTGTTCATTAACTGTCTGGACCATCTTATGAAGGTGCGGTCATATTAGAAAATTATTTGAACATTGAGGAAGCAACACACCTGTGACGAGAGAAATCCTCGGTGAATTCAAACGACTGGAGAAACCCTTTCTTCCAACTGTCACTAAAGTGGCTTATTTCTTCTCGGGTGACTTCCAAATATTAGTTCTGCATCTTACTGTACAAAGAGCGTTAGTGCACATTCAAAATACGTTCAGTCTGATGCAGTGATACAGCGCTTCGAATATTTAACTCTCAACGATTCCATTACGCAACTTAGAAGGTGCTTCTCCGAAAAACAATCGCTCACCTTCGAAGGGCAACGCACGGTGGTGCGGGCATTTAGACAAACATTGCAGCGAGATCCATATGCTGACGTTTAAATGTAAGGGGTCAGAAAAGGTTAGCTTACAAATTCTACAGCTATTTCTAAAATTATGGTTTTGGCTTGGCATTTACGTGTAATACCCATTATATAGAATGTAGAATTGCGAACTTTAGTCCGGTCTCTATGGCCTATGAGAGGATTCATTTGTCCATAATCATAAGCTATCATCTCAAAACCGCACGGAGAAAAAAAATTACTAATTTATTTCCTATATATTTATAGGAATTTAATTATAGCATCCCGTACTATATTTTTCGTAAAACATACTACAGTGGTAGACATTCGTATAAACGCACTATGTTTTTTGAATATAGTTCTAACAGTAAAGTGTTTTGATTTTTTTCAATTAGTCTAAATTATGTCTATCATCTTAAATCTGTTGATAAGATAAACCATTAGTAAAAATTTTAATGTTTTACTTTAATAAATTGAAAAATCTAAATTTCAGGTGGACATTCGTATAAACGCACTTCTGATAATGTACTAAAATAAAAACCAAAATTAGCAATTTTTCATATATTATTTTAATTAATATTTGGTCTGGCCCCGACCTTTCTGAATAACTTCGAAAATTCGAGAAGGCATTGAATTTGTTAAATTGTTGAGGGCTTTCAGATTAATTGTGGCCCAATATTCAAGTATGGCACTTTTCAAATCTTTAATTGAATTATATTGCTGTTCATTTCCATAAACTTTTCGGGGAAGGCCCTCTAAAGGATTTCGATAGGATTGCAATCAGGACTGCAAGCTGGCCATTCAAGAAGGGGAATGTTTCTCTCGAGAAACCACGGTGTGGTCTCCTTCGAAGCATGGATCGAGGCATTGTCTTGTTGAAAATTATAATTTTTGTTGATGTTATTATCCAGATAATTTATCAAAGCGTCTTCCAAAAGTTTCACGTACATACGGAAGTTCATTCGTGTCGTTATAAAGCAGATGGGAAGCTCCTCGTTATAAGAAAATGCTCCGCATACCATAACACACCGCCACAAAATTACGCTTCAACCTAACGACGCCATGTTCCTCAAAATTATGCCATTAGCAACTGTAGCAGTCGGGAAAATCCAGATTAATTTTTTTTCCGTAAGAAAAAATCACACTCTGCCAATCCTTTATCGACGACATGTATTTACGAGCAAATTTGAGCGGATTATTCGTATGCATGGCCGTTAAAAGTGGTTTGATCCAAAATTTTGTCCATTTTATGTTCGGTGAACTATTAAAAATACGTGCAATGTGTCGGGTCGTCACAGGAAGATACAATGGCCTGCATGATAGACGGTTTCGTGTATAGCTTCTTTGCGGATTAGACCTTTCTGGCGAGCTGAGATCTTGGATAGGCAATAGTCCTGATTGCAATCCTATCGAAAATCTTTAGAAGGCCTTCCCCGAAAAGTTTATGGAAATGAACAGCAATATAATTCAATTAAAGATTAGAAAAGTGCCATACTTGAATGTTGGGCCACAATTGATCTGAAAGCCCTCAACAATTTAACAAATTCAATGCCTTCTCGAATTTTCGAAGTTATTCAGAAAGGTCGGGGCCAGACCAAATATTAAATAAAATAATATATGAAAAATTGCTAATTTTGGTTTTAATTTTAGTACATTATCAGAAGTGCGTTTATACGAATGTCCACCTGAAATTTAGATTTTTCAATTTATTAAAGTAAAACATTAAAATTTTTACTAATGGTTTATCTTATCAACAGATTTAAGATGATAGACATAATTTAGACTAATTGAAAAAAATCAAAACACTTTACTGTTAGAACTATATTCAAAAAACATAGTGCGTTTATACGAATGTCTACCACTGTATGTACATAGCTGACTTTCCACTCTGCATAGCATTAAATGCAATATTGGAATCGCTGCTATAATAAGAGCTAATTTATTATGGCATATAGGAATATTTCCCATATGCATTTCTACAAATCCAATGTATTATAGGAATAATTCTTATAAGATACAATTTCCTTTGTTTTATGCTATTCTCTTTATTTTGAACGTAAAATCATTAAAAATAAATTGAATCCTCTCCTCGGGAAAGAGCGTGTGTGGTTCTAAAATAGGGACCACTACTATATAAAAAGTAATATTTACCACAAAATATAGCTGTTATAATTGCATTCGTATTCTCTGAAACATATTCATGTTATTTTCATTTCATGAGTATAATTCGCTAAGTCAGTACGTTCTGTTGATACTTAAGGTATCAGGCGAGAATTGTATTTTTGTAGTTTGGTCGTATGAAACCATAGAGAAGTCGAGGAGGGTACTCAACTACTCACTTCTCATTTTTGAGAGTCGATCTCGATATAATTTGTATTGACTCTGGGGTAAAGTAAAGGTGGGGGGTAATGACAAATGATATTTCTACTTTTCCCAGTAGATAGTGATTGGCATTTTTATGATTTGCCAAATCGAAAATACTGTGAATGTCATTATGTACTACTAATATTTCCTATGTCGACTTGCTACAAAAATATGCTGGGGAAAATACCAATTTTATGGTAATAAATTCTAACTTGAAATGCATGTTTTCCTTTACTAAATAGGAAGCGCTTATTACTAAAATAGTATACTTTACTATTTTTGTGGTACATTTTACTATTTTAATGGTAACAATTTGTATTCGCATCTCTTTAAATTTATTATGTGTTATAGTAAAATGCTTTCCTATATTAGGCCACAATCCTGTGGGCTCCTATAAATTATAGAAATGTTTCCTATAATTTTTTTTCCGTGTGATCATTAATTCTCTTACCACTTTCAATGTCGGATTTTAAAATTGAATAAAAAACAAATGGGATGAATTTTTACAATATTTATTTAGTCAGGGTCAGCAAAGCACAAACTAATGATACATGTTAAACCGAAAGTAATCTGTCTGAAAACGTCTGAGTTAAATTCAACATGTAAACGGCGACTTGGATGAAAGTTATCTGAAAGTAGTCTGAGTTCGGTCAACTTAAATTTGGTTGGTTGAGTCAGTTTGTTTATTGAGTTAAACATATAAACTTTAATTTAGTTGAACTGACAGATTTTTTCATACAGGTAAAATGTTTTATACATTTTCGAAGTGATTTCTAAATTATTTTAAATAATTTTCTAATAATTTAAATATAATTTTAGAACAAAGTGACATTTAAAATGTCAATTCAGATCAAATAAAAAATCCCATGTAACCACCAACCCAAAGTTTTAGTCAGATCACTTTCAGTCATTATAAAATCGTTCAGATAGCCACCACCGGCTTGGCCGAGTGGAGCCCATTTGCTTGTTCCAATTTTCGATGACAATTTGAATCGTTCTTGGTTTATTGACATATCACAGAATAAAGTCTAACTTTTCGCGGTTCCTAGAAAAACGGGCTTTGTTGCTGAAAATAGTTTTTGACTGAAATTCGGGTCAACTTCGATTTGTTATCAAGTGAACATACGGCACAACAAATGATTGGTTTGAGTTACTGTGTAGCTGTGTCAACTGAATCTTACTCTACTAACGGCCTAAGCCAGTCATGCACGGCGAGGAATCGAGATGTTTGGACCATTACGCACACTATCGCTGGCGGCAGCATTATTCTATTTTGACAAGGCGCTTAAGGATTAACATAGATTGGTTCATCGATCACAGAGACAGTTGACTCAGATTATGGTGGCAAAAACTTTGACGTTACGAGCGATACGTAAGAATTGTAAAACGTGACTTTCCGTAATAACACTGCAACGTCTGCTACTATCCAAATGTCAAAGATTATTGAATATTTAAATCCAGATAGACGCCAAAAAAGACTTAGGGCTGCCAGATGAAAGATTTGAAACATCGGGCTTTCCACAATTGGTAACCTCTATAAGCGTCTTACTTTGGTAACTGGAATATGAATAGCATTAGAAATAGAAATTAATATTTTGCTCAAACTATCATAACAACCAAAAATATTTTGAACAGGTAAAAAATGACATAAAAAGCAATAACATTTTTCAAAATAATTACTACAAAAACTAGGTTTAAAACTATTATCCGAATATTTCTACGGAGCATTTTCCAAAATTTTCTCGAGCGTACGAGTATTTCACTGAATAAAATTCTTAGGTTATCAATTGTTTAGGGTCTTCGATTTATTGCTCGGTAGAGACAATTAATAAAACCAAGATTGAGTATTGTGTGGCTTGCTTATACGCTGTGTGCATTTTGTTATCGGAACCATAACAATCCAGGATACCCTTTAGCAAGGTTCTGCTTTACTTTGTTTGTCTAAAACTTTAAACCATTATTTTGTTGTCTAAGGCTGTTTTCCAAAGGATACTTATTTTGTGGAACCAAACTTATTATTACATAAGAAATTACATTACAGGATAGGAACTTGTTAAATAGATTTTTAGCAGCTTTGTAAAATTAAATAAAATAAAATTATTCTAAATTTACAAAATTTTGAAATGATAAACTAATTTTGTTGTATCAATATAAAGAGAGTATGATTCAGCATGATTGGTCCATTTTTTTTTTTGGGGTGATAGTTTTTTTTGCTAGTAGAATGTAGAACTGCGAGCACGTTGTTCCAATCGAACCCCCATTTTAAGCAAGCTTCTACCCGCAGCGAGTGCACCATTCTGTGAACAACGTCAGTAAGCGCTACAATCTACAGTAACACTTACAAAATGTTTAGAACCATATAAACAACATATTGTAAAATGTGATTTAATTAAGCATAGAAATAGATTTTATCAGTAAGATAGATTAATAAAATCATTTTATCAACAAAAAACCATTAAAATGAGCGACATGGTTTATACACTATAGATAACAAAAACTTGCCTAAAATCGATGTTTGTTTATTAAACTAACAAAAAAAAAAAAATCTCGTCGTGTTGTTAAGCCAAGTGTCGAATTTAATAATAAGGTATCCTGAAGCAATAACATGTATGGATTTAGCACATGGATTTTCTTTCTATATGTGCTTGAAAAGGTCAGCCATCCATCCATCCATTACCGTTGAAGACATTTATAGATATTAGATGATGTAATTTAAATTTGCAATCGAAAATATTGCCAATTTCCATTACCCCTACTCCATCTAGTTTTTTGCTGCTGCGCTCTATTATATCCTGTGACTCATCTTATATTTGTTTTTGATTTTGCTTCTTACGAGGACGTGAATAAGTTACCCAAAGTTTTTTTTTTATATCACAACAATAAGATAAATTGTTGTTTTTATCAAACATTTTCTGAAAATACAGGATATATATTTTTTGTTTTATTTTTGAGGAAAATCTTTTATTACTTATGTAACCATAGTGAAATTTATACTGGATATCTTTATAAATGGAGCATAAATTCATAAGGTGATATTAATTGAAAACCAGAGTATAGTACCTTCCCTATACTAACAGAAAACTATATTCTCCGTATATAAAAATATCGATTTTTATTCAAAAACTAAAAACTAATAGAGTAATAATTGTGTAATTCAGTATTAAAAAAAATTTTGTCTGTAGGGCGTGGTCATTTTCATTTTTTGCAATAGTTTTTACAGAGATAAAAAGATATATTTAATCGATTTTACGTCATACATTTAAAATTTATTTTATTCGAATATTACACAAAATGTCACGATAGCGCAATGTAGCGGCTGTAATTCCAGCACAATGAGAATGGGTTAAATGAGTTTAATAAATTTATAACTCGAATAACAATGTGTCAGCAAATTTTCCTTCATTTCGCTTAAATCGGGGTTTTCCTTTCTTTTGATTCTGGAATTAAACAAACCGAACATTCCCTTTGTTTCCTTCAGCTTTATAAATTTCGGTTGCTGTATTTTTTTCTTTAGTTTGATATCCTTCACTATCTTTTATGTTGTACGTTTAATGCGCAAACTGTATATTATTATAGTATGAACTTTTTCCTTTTTATTTCTTATACAGGGGATTATCATAATTTTCAATACATTCAGTATAAGATAAGACTTTTCCATTAAGAATTAATTTTTGTATATGCTTTTAAGAGTAATAGTACAGTTAAACGTGAAGAATTATATTTGACAAATGAATACTGCTTTCATAACAATCTTTTACAAAATCAAAATGGTGCTAAATCACACGATTTTTGTAGCCAATTCCCACCACTACTTCTACTAAAGAATCACAGAATCAAAACAATTTTAGTGTAGTAGTGATTGATTCAGTTGTTGTGTGGTAGTGGTACTTATATGAACGGTCAATATCTGGGCCGACGTATGACAACCAATAAATGATTGTTTAAATACTACATTTGCGAAGATGAACCATACGTCAAAATATCGCAAGATAAAACGTTTAGTTTCAAAATTAATACTGAATCTGTTCAAAAATTTTAGAAGAATGACAGAAAAAGACTTTGAACTCCTAACATTATTGACTTAAAGATTAAAAAAAATGATTTAAATATGTTTCACCGATAACCGAATATTATTAGATTGACAATCACCCTTTATTTTTAGCTAGAAACTCCTAATACAGAGAGTTCACGTGTCTGTTTAGAGGACATTACACTATATTTTACACACCAAGTCGACATATCAGGAATTATCGGTATCGATCATAAGACAATCGATAATATTTCCAATGTGGCTGCATATATGTAATTGCAACAACACATTTCTTAAAAGTCTTATATACTTATAAGATACCAATCTCCAGTTAAATAATAATTCCTATCTTTCTTCTTTTATGAAATTGCGTTTGTTTTATAATACAAATTCAATACAAGCCAATTTTATTTGTTTTCTTTTCGTATTTGTTTTGCTTGCTTCAAACCCCCTTCCCCACAATTATTAAAACTCTTCGTTAAGTAAAATTATTAGTTTAGTACCATTGTCAGGATTCCATCCATTTTTTCAAAAAAATAAGGAACCAACACTACCATTAACAGTTTTATCTATGTAACATATGTAGGTCATTGAGGTATAATGGGTGCATTCAACTCTGCCAAATGTTGGCAAAATGTTTAGAAAAACCAGCGCATTGAGTTGTAAACCCTCATGAAATTGCATGACAAGTTTAAATGTCATTTTTTCCATCAATAGATTTCCACTGACAGCATGTTGTAAGACCTGAATGCGTCTATTAAGTATTGGAGCCAAATAACATAATTTTGGATTCGAATAGTATTGCACCATTTGCTATTTGGGTTATTCACGATGTTCCCACGCAAACTTGATACGGTTTCGTTCAAGGAAGCCTTTGTTTTAGCAATGAATTTTTGTTGATTTCTTTCTACCAAAGAGTTTAGCTTCTGCATTCAGCAAGTCTGATTATACTAGTGCTTACATCCTATTGAAATTCCTGTTTTGCCTTCCAGAAACATACCAGATTCCACAATCCAACTAACAGTTTGATTGTCTTCTTTCAAAAATTATTTTCATAAATCTTTTTTTTTACATTTGTTTAACGTAAAAATCTAAACAAGACGTAACTGATAACATACCTGTGTTAGAACACGTTAGTTAGAATATTATAAGTACTTTCACAAATTCGTATAATATCTTAGGGGGTGGGATTAATTTACATTCAGCCAAGAAAATCATAAAATTTATTGAAACCAGTATCTCACTCTGCTAGTAAAGGTCAAAATTGCTTTTCCCCTAAAAATATTTTCCAGAACTATAGATATGCCAAGTACGTTAAAACTTCTTTTCCCTGGGAATTACCAGAAAAAATTATATTTTTACACTTTCTGCCGTAGGCACTTGGCGAAACACAAGAATTGATCGCCTTTCCAAGTCTGGCGTTTATAAGATCAATTGCAATGATTTTAGTTCTTCTTATATCGGACAGACTGGGCGCAATTTTGAAGTTAGAGTCATTTATCTGGTAGCCATAAATCATCCCTTTATAATCATTTAACGTTAGAAAATCACACATCCAGTTTAAACAATTTAGAAATATTACATGTACAACCAAAAAGCCCTGGTGGCACAGTGGTTAGCATACTTGCTTTACGCTCCGGAGGTCCCGGGTTCGATTCCCGGCGGGTGATGAAAAAATCACGGCTGGTTTAAAGGTAGGATCAATGAATTAATCACTCATTATCCGTTAACAAAATAAAAAATGATTACGAAACTTCAAAATGAAGCGGCCAAATCCCTCTATGGGATGTAGCGCCAGCGAAAAAAAAAAAAAAAAAAAAAAAAACCAAAAAGCAGACGTTTAGACAACTTAGAATCTTACGAAATCCGAAAAGTTATATTTCTTAACCAAAATATCCTCATCGAACAGAGAGAAATCCGTTTCTCACCAATTACCGACCCCGCACTGTTTTATTCCCATACTCATACCATCCCATAAAATGACTAATACGTCGGGTTATAATAAAATAAAGATGGAAAAAAAAACATCTGGAATTTTGTTATTCGGCTGTTGACTAATCAATAATCATATACCTGTGTTTAACTCACTCCCTTTTAATTTTTAATGTTTATTGCTCTCATCATTTTTATTCAGTTTACCACTCCCACATTTTTTATTTGGATATTTTTTTTCATTTTTTGCTTTTTCCAACTATACATTTTTATTTTTACAGTTTAGTAGATACTCCTGATGATGGCCTAACAAGCCGAGATCGATCGAGTAATTTTTCAAACCTTTTGTAATTTTACGAAATATTTAACAAGTGTTTTTAAAAAAATTTAAAAATGTGTGTAGAAAAAATTATGTTCTTGTTAAATACATGGGAACTAGGTTTCCTTAATTATATTTAATTAATTTAAAACCATTATTAAATCGGATTTAAATCAACACCCTAACACCTATTTATCGAAAAATATTTAGTTTAAAAAAATTTAAAAATTATTTTGGAAATTCATTTCTAGCGACCATTTGGGAAATTTTTAGAGAAAACAAGGGTAATTCCCGATATTAAAAGGTTAACATCACACATATGCTACCTTTTTTGGTTAACATCCCAGTTGAACTGTCCGTGAGTAATCGATAAATTTTGTTTGAAATGGCACGTTGAAACAAGAAACCGACGAATGTAACACTGTGATCAAAAAGTAGTATAAAAGACTTTTAAATAAATCCCAACGGCTTATTATTCTTTCGGCTTTTTAACTTTAAGGAATAGCCAGAAGTCAGACGGAGCTAAATCAGGCGAAAAGGGCAGTTGTGTCCCTGAGTTACACAAACCCTTAATTCCAATTTTTTTTAAAATATTAGTTAAAAATGCCAAACGACAAGATGGCCACTTTTTCTATATACGCACAAGATGGCCACTTTTTCTATATGTTCAATCTGGGTTTAATTTGCAAAAATGGGGGATTCCCATAGAAAATCAGGCTTCAAAACCGGGAACATGAAAAAACCCTTAATTCCTATAATTACAATTTGTTTCAAAAACTTATAATGCATATGTATATCTTAAAATGTCTAGAAATGGAATTATCGGTTTTTGTAACTCAGGGACACAATTGCGGAAATATATGGGCGAATTTTTGCCAAATATTCACGTTCGTAATGGTTAATCGACAATTTATGAGCAAGAAATCCTAGACTTCATTGGTATTCATCGGTAGACGTTAAAGGTTGGCAAAGACTTCATCGTCTTCAACGCGTTCTCAGCCTTCTAACTTATAACATTCAAAGACACTCGCTCTGGACAAAAGAAAAGTCTTTTCCAATATTCCATTCCATTTTTGAAGCAACATTTGATGCAACTTCTTTGCAGAACTTTTTTAAAATTAGAAAAAATGCATTTTTTAGATGAAAGTAAATCAGCTATTTAACTACTAAAGATATTAAACACACACGAAATTTTACACAGATGTCTGTTCGGGTGCTACCAACCTAAGAAAAAAAAACTACTCGTTTGGATATGAAAAAAAAAAAAATGGAAAAGTCTTACTACTTTTTGATCACAGTATAGTATAAATAAAAACGAAATCTTCGGTTTTTTAAATGTATGTTTAATATTCTGTTGTACGACTGAACGCACTACGAGGGATCATTGATCAATCACGGGAACGGCGATCGCTCTCTTATACCTTACCTTACCGAAAGAATAAATTCCTCTGTTAAAAATATAAAATTGTAAAACAATTTAGTTCTAAGGTACGGTATCCTGCCGAAAATGCAACGAAGCGAAAAAAATGATGCTTACACCCAGTAAATTAAAATATTGTTTGAGATAGCACGTTAAAAACATGAAACAGAAGTAAACAGAAAAAAAAGGAATCTTCGGATTTTTAAATTTGTTTTTCATGGGAGTAAATTACAATGATCGCATTTTGTTCGTTCTTTTTTTACGAAATATGGGGGCATGTGATCATCATGGTGAGTTATAAGGAAGCATCACCGTGATTGATCATTGATCACTCTTGGAGCGCTCGTACAACAGGGCAACATGTTTCCCCATATTTCGTAATAGAAGAAAGGAAATAAACCGAACTTTGTAATTTACTCCTGTTCCTTGTTGTACGACTGAGCGTTCTACGAGTGATCATTGATCAATCATGGTGGACGATCTCTTATACCTCACCGTGATCATCAATCACCATATTTCGTAAAATTTGGAATTATTCTTGATCTATTGAGTTATTAAAAATTCTTAGAATAAAAACTGATCGGAAAGGCTTATGAAGTATTGAAGTTTGAAGAATTTAAAGATTGGAAAAGTTAAAATAAAATACACTCAAATCTCAATTCACATCGAACCGCTCAAATAAATTTAAATATGTGCTATAAAACAAAAACCAACTGAAGATATCTTCAGCAATATTTCAAATTACGTTGAAAAGCTAATTTATCAATTAAATGAATGATTTATCAGAACCAAATACCGAATCCATTAATAATATAAAAAAATTGAATAGTAGAATGGCTCTTCGATCATTTCAAGAAAAACAGTTGAACGACGAAATTATTAGTAAAAGCTAATACAAACATTTCTATTCCACCAAATCATTCATATACGAATAATCCTAGTTCAACAAAATCATTTTCACACAATTCCAAATTATTTTCCTCTCAGTTCTTAAATATTGCGCCAAGGAAAAAGTTATGGCGTTTTTTCAAAAAAAATGTAAACACATTTTTCTTATATTTTAAATGAACTTTATTAAAACAAATATCTGCCGTTTTAATCGATAATCCTTTGCCATTTTTCTTCTAAAACCATTGTGTTATCACTGTAAAACTTCTGAGCAAAAAACTGAACAAAGGAACAATTACTAAAGTGTTTTTCGCAGGCCTCTTTTTAAAGTCAGCTAACAACATTAAGAGAGTTTTGCAGAGAGCGAATGGTAGTCGGATGGAGCAAGATCCGGCTATACGGTGGATGCATCAAAACATCACAGCCAAGCTCTCTCAAATTTTGCAGTCATTAAAGATTTGTGTGGTTTGGCATTGCCGTGAGGACGATGCCTTTCCTATTGATCAATTCTGACCGCTTTACCTCAATTGCGCGCTTTAATCGTTTAAATTGTTGATAGTATAGAGTAGAATCAACCGTTTGGCTAGAGCAGCTCATGATGCACGATTTGACATTCAAAATATTGTCCATCGTTAGCTACTACTTTTTCCCAACTTTCTTGTGGATTCCACATCGAAGAAACGACACATCTTTAGAGACTACCCACGAATCGACTACAAAGATTTTAATATGTACCTGTACTAATTCTTTAGTTCTTGAAATCCGCATAATCCGAACGAAATTTTGTATTTTTTTGTAAATTCTTGTGCTGATCTAAGCGTTGTTAAAAACATTTGGACCCAGATTCTTTTTACTATCCTGATTCCAAATGTAAAATCCAACACAAAATAAATTCCCGCACGTACTGAAATATAAGTGAAAATACCAACTTTATCCAATGATAATTCAGAACATGTTTGCTATTTAGTAAATGTTTGCTTAACACTCCAAGTACTTTTCAGAGGCTTATTAACAATGTTTAACGTGGACTAAACGGGTTAAGTGTCTAGTTACCTAGAGGATGTCGTGACATACAAATTAAAATATGATCTTGAACAATGTCAATTTCTGTGCAAAGAGATATATTATTTAGGTTATTCTATGCATTTAATTTCCCCCTATCAATCTAAAATTAAACCCGTGAAAAATTACACAGGCCGACAAATGTTTTACCTAGAAACCAGAGTATAGTTTTCCAAAGGGTTTTGATGCGCTGAAATCGAATCCAAGGTCAAAATTTATCTGATGGCTCCAGTTTTCGAGCTATTCTAACCTAAAACTACGAAAACACGGATTTTCGATATATTTGAGGTAATATTATATCGAAAAGTATTTTTTTTATAAAATCATTAATGGGATCCTAAAGAACTATTCTTCCTCTTAAAAACGCATTTGGAGTTGTCCGGATATCTTTTATCATCTTTGAGAAATCGTATGTTGAAATTAAGCAGGTCGACTTATGTTAAGGTTTCTTTTGGTGCGGTGCAAAATTCAGCCGCTGCACAATATGCAGAAAATTAGTAAAAAATTAAGCAAAATCTACGCGTTCTGTCTGATTAAAATACAAAAATATATAGCAAACTTAGTATAAAAATCTTTAAAGTTTGGTTTTCAAAAATTAACCCATTTGATCCCACACCAATAACAAATTGTGTAAAATATTTGTACTTCAAATATTTTATAACGCTCAAAATCCTTTCTCGAAATGGATTTTTTTTAAAAATATGATAAACAAACCCAAAATCATATACATATAACGGTAAAATACAAATCGAAATTTAACATTAAATACCGCAGTAGTGGCGTCGTAAAGTTAGTGATTTTTTTTGTACCCGTACAGGTACAGTGGGATCAAATGGGTTAATAATAACTTCTCAATAAATGAAAATAAATCGCAAAATGTCACAGTACGTAATTTGGAAATCGTGAAATGGAAACTATTAAAAATTCGAAAATATTATTGTCTATCATTCACACAATGGCGCACTTGCACGCAGTCATAAAACAATAACTGAATACTTACGCGTTCGTGGTTACACAGCACCCCCATATTCAACCACTCATTATGTACCATATGAATTAGTTTTGGGTTATAAACCCAATATTCCCGACTCAGTTTTCAAAAATGTTGATCTTAATACTTAACAAAATACTTCCAAAATAGCTCATTATTATTATTAAGTCCCAACTTTCATATTTTAATGCGGAGTTATTTTATTATGCAAATTATCTCCATTTTGAAAATGAAATAACTCCGCAATGTAAATGAAATAACTGCTAAATGAATAAATGAAATCATTTCCAACTTTGCTGTGATTGGTGAGTTGATTATGAAATAAATTCAAAAAACGAATTTAGTCCCAATATTGTAATCTGCACAGCAAGACTAAATTTTAAAATATTCTATAAATTATTCTTAAAATTAGAATGGAAATCTTCATTTTCCAGAATATTTTAAAATTCAATTCCAGAACCAAACTGACAGTCCTCTCCAATACTTTTGTCGGTTCTATTATAACACAACAGATTAAGCAAACCAAAAAAAACTTGATCATTTCTCAGTAGAACTGATAAGAGCGATACAATTTGTTTGCTCGAGGTCTGCCTGCAAGGTTAACGATGAAGCATTTAATAGTTGAACTTAAATTCATCATCCCCGCTCCAATACATTCATCGTTTCCATTCTAACACAACGAAATAAGCCAACAAAACACAATTTGAACCATTCAATGCTAAGCTTTGAGCAATTTTCTATTTTAATAATGAAAAGAATGAATGTTGGAGGATTTTTTAAACCGTCAAAGTGGGAGTTTGGAGGCAAGGGCCCCATCCTCCCAAGCCTAAGATATAAAACGAATTAAAATAACTTTTGATTTTAAACAGAAATGACATAACTCCCAATAATAATAAAATCGTAAATAGGTAATAATAAATCGTTGGGACTTCCCAATTCCTATTTTCATTATGGCGCTTGGAAAGCAGGCAACAATTGTTGGGAATTATTTCATTTTTTATTTTGGCAGTCGTATTTCACCTTTCTTATTTAAAAATGTTCATCTTACTTTCTACTAAGGATTTAACGAAGCGGTGTGACCATTTAATAGGCTTATACTAATTGCATAAAAAGAGTGATAATTTCTTTCTAGTTAATTAATATTTTCTGTCTCTTCCTTTAAGAAATTTTGGTTTATTTCATAATACAAATTGAATGTCTGTATTTGAGCGAAATTGAGTGGTTAAATTTATTGAAACCCAGTTGCACACGTAAAACAGAAATTTAATAAGCTTGCAATAAAATTGAAATGTGAAACCTAAACGAAGAAAATGAGGGATTTTGCGCTACAGGACATAATACGTGTCCGAAACACATGTTTTTTTACAAAGGACCCGATTAAAACCGCTGTCAGATTATTATAAAATTGGGAAAATTATCTTCAATTAACTGATTTTGTCTTGGAAATCGGATTCACAGTGACGTATCTATAAATTGAATGACAATAAGATTCACATTCCCAGAGCAGAAAATTGAAACGACAAATGATCTTTGCCTTTCAAATTCTTTAATTAATCGCAACTTATTTTAAGATAAGGTCCATCTGTGAATTACATACCAATCGACAATAATAAATAAACACTCCATGAAAATTAGTTTTTGTAATTAGTTTTATAACCGCATTTTGTGTATTTTTTGTTTTCGTTTTGAAAACCAACAACCCACCATACTTAGCTCTCATTGGCAATGAAATTTGCTCAAAAATATAAAATTAACAATTTTAATTCACCAACATGTTTAGTAAAATTTTAAAATCAGGTTTTACTTCAATCATATTATTTCTATAGACTTAATAGAAATTATGTAAGAAATTAATTCACAAGCAGTTCACTGAAAAGAAAATCATAAAAATTTCTATTTTTACGATTGCTTAATCATATGGGTTATCACGTTTATAGCTGAATACGACATAGGAAAATGCCATTCGACATACTAGTAGGGAGCTGTAAAAAATAAAAAACACCAAGAGTGTTTAGTTTATCTCTGTACATAGTTAAACTAATGGTTAACAAAACGTTTAGTAATCTATAGTGATTTTAATGATATTCAAATAACTTTTTGGTATTATTATATTAAAAATTCAAAAATTTCAATGGAAAAGCAAATAATTACGTAAATTTCATTCTTTTAACAAAATCCACTTGAAAAATCTCATTTGTTGTAGCACGTATAACGTGTGTACGCACCATGTTCAATGTATTCTAAATGGTTCAAATACATCTAGAAAAAAATGAGAAATACAACGAACTTCTCTTCAAACACAATTTTTATTTTTAAGTATTTCCCCAACGCATACTCTTCAAATT
This sequence comes from Tipula helvola, assembly GCA_963556165.1. Taxonomy (NCBI): domain Eukaryota; kingdom Metazoa; phylum Arthropoda; class Insecta; order Diptera; family Tipulidae; genus Tipula; species Tipula helvola. The sequence goes on from OY744482.1 coordinate 51,784,354, forward strand.
TTTCTTGAGGCGAAGAATAAATTCAAGGCTTCAGTTTACATGCTCTTGAATTAATAATATAAGGAAATTATTTTTGTTAGAAACGATAAAAAATAGATTTTTTTTCATTTTTATGAATTAATGCGCTTGTGTGTTTTGCTACAAATGTTTCCATTACTCGAAGGTAATTATTTTCTTAAACATATGTTAGATGATTTTCCAAAGAGAGGAAAACATCAAAGGAAGAAAATTACATTTTCATATATTATATGTATAAAAATATAATCTTTATAGATATCTAAAAGGAGAAAAGAATACGTAACTCTTGCTCTAGGGTAATATAATTTAATGAGAAAAATTATATAAAATTGTTATTAGATTATAGTTTGCTGTAATTTGATAAAATAGATAAGAGAATTCTAATGGATGAATCTAATATGTATTGATATTTTTAATAATAATAAAAACTCTTCATAGTCGTACTGAACCCTTAGGCCGAACAAAATACTCCTATAAGTAGTCGATCACATTACACGAAACCAAGTTTATGAATTCTATAATCTTAATAGTTTACTGCGGTAGTATATGAAAATTGATTTTCCGAGGCATTACATGATTTGAAATTATATTATCATCATTAAATAGCTTAAAACCATTATTTTATTATTTAAGTATTGTAAGATAATTTTGTTTAGACACAGAGGAAATGTTTAGTTTTGATTTATGAAGTCAAGACTTTTAGGCTGCGGCCAGAGTGCGCGCGATAAGCGATGCGAGGTGCGAGTGAATGCGAGTTTTACAGCTAGAAGCGATAAAACTGAACATGTTGAGTTTTGTCTCTCGTTCTCGCGCGAAATTATATACATTTTGCATAGTGTTCTATAATTGTAAGCATTAATTATTTTTTTTTTTGATTATTTTGAAAATTCTAGAGTAGTTTTACTAATTTTAAACATCGATAAATAAAGATAGTAAATAATTAAAATACAATTGTGTAGGAACACTTTGAAATGTTAACGAGAAAAATTTTGTTTTTTGAACATGCTTAAGTACTATACATTTCATATACCAAAAAGTGGTGTTGAAGAGCCTGGAAAGTCAGCAAACACACACACACAAATTGAGAATCTTATAACTATAAGCATCATACTGCTATCCAAATTGTAATTTAAATTGCAACTCGACACTATTTAAAATAAAAATATTTTGATTTAAATTACTTCATTCTTGACTGTTAAAATCAATATTTTAAAGTGACCTTTCTATGCAGAGCGCGGAAGGTGTACAATAAAACCATAAGTCAAAAACATCGTTTTTCAGGAGAAAGGTTTGAATTTTGAAATTTTTAAGGAACTTCGTGTAAAAACATTTCTTTAAAATTGAATAACTTGTGCAGGAGGATAAAAAAAAACTGTTTAGATAGGTCGATAGAGCACTTTGCACAGCTTTTAAAAATGCAATCATGCATAAACACGATAAGTAGTACTTTTCATTAAATTGCACGCACATGATCACATTTTTCTATCGCGTATAACTTAAAAATTTGTTCATGATGATAGTAAATTAGTTCCTCATGAAAGTTTACTTAGTTTTAAATTGGAATATTCGATAGTTGGAATAACAAGGTATCAAAAGTAGAAGTTACAACAAACAACAAACCAAATAAATTGTTTTTCGATGCGATGGATTATCGAACCCAAAACAGTAAAAATGCAGGTAGGGAAATTACGGCTTTACGGCTAATTTTAACCATTCAAATTTACCGGATCTATTAAGGAAAACAACTTTTATTTTTAGTTTGGTTGTAAATAATAAAACGGATTTCAACTTTTGCATAACTAGTTGACGGCAAGTTGTCAAATCATGTCAACCCATACTTTGATTGTGTGAGTAGTATTTTTTTGGTGTATGCAAGAGTTGTACAGCAATTGTGCTTAGAGGCTTCTGAACAATAAAAAATTACAACTGCGATTCGGATTAGTCGGTTTAAAATGAGTTTTAGGTGATCAACTTCAACTGAATTCCTTTTATGTCCAAATTAAATGATTGAAAAATGATTAATTGTCGTAATACACGTCACGTCGAAACTGAATAAGCAGAACTCTTAACAATTTCTCCTCTTCGTAAAATATTTATCTATCTGGCAATTCTGGAATAACTTAATGTTTATAATTATTAATTATTATCATATTTAGTTTTTTTAAAATTTTTATTAAATTTTACAATAAGTTAAACAATTATTTTAGGACAAGGAAAAGTTGATTTTAGTTGCCTTTACTAGACTATACTGCCAAGCTAAGAAAACAGGTCACAAACGCCAAAAGTCGAAAATGCGTTAGGGGCATATTTGGATTCTTCGAACAAATGCCTATAGTTTTGCTTTTATAAAAAGTCAAATATCCTTCATCAAATGTCATCAAATCACGTTATTTAATAGTCAAGTTTCATATAAAGGCATCGCAAACAAAAATATAAAAAATTGAAATTACCCAAAACTACAAAAAGACAGAATGACTTTTTGTCTTAGCACGGTAGTATAACGCAGTCCTCAAATGGAAAGTAGACAGCAATGATACATATAGTAAATGGTCACGGCAAACTCGCTGAACAAAGCAAAATCGGGGGCTACATCAAAAATTATCTTACCGCTCATCTTTTTTGCTCATTTTCTCATTCTAGAAGCTAAATTTTGAAGTAAAGGTAAAATTGTTTTAATGAATTATTTTAAAGGAATTGTATCGCACTTATCGTTTCTAAATTGTATTTTGGTTAACTTAATTCGTTGGGTTAGTATAGCATCGACGAATATATTGAAGCGAATTGGATAATAAATTAAAAATTGCTTCATCAACCTTGCAGGCACAGATCAAAGAAATGTAATCACTCCTATCACTTCTGCTGATATAATACCGACATGATACCGTATGACGTAAAAGAGAACAAAGTTACACACATTTTTCGTAGATTGCTACACAAAAGAATCTGTTAGCTGTTGCCAATTTTTATCTTGGCCATCGTAGGATAGATCCACGATACTCCATTATTTGTATTTTGCAATTAAACAACAAATTGATTGACAGAATTTTAAAACTTTTAAAAACGAATGAATTATAAAACTTCAATGAACTAACTAGACAACCAAACTGTTCGTTCAGCTAAAAATAGTTGATTTACAAAAAAAAAAAAAAAATTGGGGAGCTTTATACCGTTGCCAGACTGCGGTTTAATAAATCCGGTTTACCTAAACTGGATCAGGTACTCTATGAAACAAAATGCGATTAGCAAAAACTACGGTTGATACACTATGGCTAAACTCGAAAAATTCACTAAATCCGATATATTAAATCGCAATGTGTCAATGGTATAATGTTGAATTATCTGGTCAACCAGAAGGCTTAGTTTAGTTATCTTCCGTAACTGGGCTGTACATTTCAATATAAATACAGTGAAAAATATCCCCAAAGTGGCCACTCAAGGGCCCAGAAATTTTGGTTACTTTATGGAGGTGGTTAGTTTAAGGTGAAAAAAAAAAATTGAATTCAAATATATGTATGTAATAATATGTATATGTATACTATTTATACATACTATATACATTGAATTCAATTTTTTTTTTTTTTGAAAATTTGAAGAGATGAAATTCTGAAGGGACTGACAAAAGTGGTCAATTTAGGGAGAGGATCAAAATAGAGAGATGAGGTCAATTTTGGAAGTTTTACTGTTCGTTATAAATATTAACGAACATTAATTCTATAATGCTAATGTAGCAGAACCCAATAAGTTAAAATATGTAATTGTTCAGGAAGCGGTTTGTAAAGTTTAAAGTTGAGTTTCTTATAGGGTTTTTTTTTTAATAAAAATAGAGAGATGATAGTAAATAGTATTGAGAATAAATTGATTGACATATCGGTTTTTGCCTTCGTCAAGTTTCGTTGTATGTACTTATTCTTTATTAAACTTTCAACATGTTGGCAATTTAAGCGAAAAATCGTTTTTTTTTTACATATCGGGTCGTGCTTTAGTATAATAAAATTATTAAAGGATCATCTTTTTCTTTCAGTAGGTTAAAGTCGGAAAAAATTGAAATAAAGTTGATTAGTTTGATGAGCCGCCCTTAATATGTGGTAATTGAAAATTACCCCTTTTAATCCTACGGATCCGCCCCTGTCTCGTACTCTCGCTAAAGAGAGAGATACAATTCAACTTAAAAGTATTTAGATCATGTAATAATATTTTAAATTAAAATCAAAATATATGAATAAATTTAAAATCACCCCAGAATAAACGTTGCATACCAAAAGTTGTAAGGGTCGCTTATCATTATTATCATCAGATAAAAGAAGATAGAGGAAGAAGGCCAAATTCACAAATTGTTAATTTATTTAGTGAAACAAGAAAACAATTTAGTGAAGTTAAACTTGAATTTGAATCGGTACTCAATAAATTAACACTTTTTGTGCACCAATTATATGACGAACCGCTTATTCGCTTTCAAAATAGTCTTCACAATTATTCTACAAAGCCAAAAATATTATGCAATGTGAATTAGGTTAAATTAGAACCACCGGCAGAGTCCGGCTAAATTCCGGTTTATTATTTTTCATGACTCAAATAAAAAAACAACGAGCGAGTTTACTCTCAACTCGCAAAAGATTTATGTGAAAACTTTTATGTATAAATATCTATTGAATCACAAGCCATTTCGATGAGGCTGAGAAACCCTTGCATAAAGATAAGTGTTGTTCGCTCAGTATTTAAACTTAGTTACATTTTTAATTCAAAAAGTCAATAAGTTATTCAATTTTGAATTTGGAGGACGAATTTTACTGACATTAATTGAGCATGAGCAAAGTACAGTTCTGTTAAGTTAATCACCTAAACCTGCCATATACGCTTTAAAATATACCATTACTCATACACAGCAATCTTATTCAAGATTCCATAGTATAGTAAATGGTCACGGCAAACTCGCTGAACAAAGCAAAATCGGGGGCTACATCAAAAATTATCTTACCACTCATCTTTTTTGCTCATTTTCTCATTCTAGAAGTTAAATTTTGAAGTTAAGGTAAAATTTTTTTAATGAATTATTTTAAAGGAATTGTATCGCACTTATCGTTTCTAAATTGTATATTGGTTAACTTAATTCGTTGGGTTAGTATAGCATCGACGAATATATTGAAGCGAATTGGATAATAAATTGAAAATTGCTTCATCAACTTTGCAGGCACAGATCAAAGAAATGTAATCACTCCTATCACTTCTGCTGATATAATACCGATATGATACCGTATGACGTAAAAGAGAATAAAATTACACACACGTAAACAATTTTTTTCAATTTTCAATTTTTTTTTTTGCTTTATTACAACATTATTATGTTAAATGTTTCTTTCATTGGTAAATTAATTTTTGAAGGAGCACCAACAAAACAACCCGATATTTAATTTGGGAACCGTAGTATAAGAATACCTGGTTTAGATTTTTGTTCTGTAAGAAAATTAATGTTTGATGGCCTTTTTAGATAAATATGTGACAGCAAAACGTTCAAACTTGAACAAATATTCAATTTTGTTAGTTAATTTTAGTATATGTATACATATCTGCTATGACAAATTCGCTCATTTTTCTCGCTTCCTAAAAATAGTAGATATACGTTTTTTCATCGTCACCAGCGATATAAAGGATTGTAGAATCTAAAATGGGGAACCCAATATTCAAAAATGTCTATCTTTATAATCCAAAGTATAAAATGTTTATACATACATACATATCTAGCCGTAATATTATAGTAAACTTATGTTTCTATTTAGTATTTAGCAAAAATATCGTAACCAAAACAACAATTTCAGAATCAAATATCTTGTTAATTTAATAAATGTTTCATATTAGGTCCTTATTGATTAAAGAAATAATATTTTATTAAAATAGAAACCACCTTCCAAAGTGATTTAGTACTAGAGTAGAAGACACAGTTAGATAGAAAAAAAAAGAAATTATTATTTTAATTAATCCAGATTTTTAGAAGATAAAAAGCACATTGGCCATTTTGCTGGAAAGCAAACTTATATCAGACACTATTTTCTCCAATTATTTTTTACAAATGTGATTTTATATTAACCATCCTTATGGTCATTTACAGTCTAATGTACATAATTATAATCTTAGAAAAATTTTCAATTTTCCTTTAAGGGGCCAGTAACTAGAATGCTAAAAAGAAAATTTGAAATTTTACGAATTATGTTTAGAATTAAGTTAGTTCGGATCAAATTTTAATATTTTTTTTTAAATATATTAGGCGACCATATAATTCATATTTAAAAACACATTACATACCGCTGAAAGTTATTAATATATAAAATACACCCTATAATAACTTTAAAACTTTAAAAATACGCGCTTATGAATGTTCTATGTAATATCCAAAAGTTTAATAAAATCATTAACATAATATTAAAATAAACCTAATATGATTATAATTATAACTAAATTAATAATTAAAATAAATATAATAATATAAATTATAACTTACCAGTGTTTCCGTTACGGAAACACTAATTTTTTATAATATCCAAATTAATCCACAAAATATCCAAAATTAATCCACACATATATCCGAGCATTGTAATCCTCATTTTACTTACCTAGAAATAATTAAAAATAATGAAATTATTAATAAAAACAAAATTTAAGAAAATGTCTTAATTTATACACTTATAATATAGTGAGTAGACACTTTCCGCCAAAAAAAAAAATAGGAAAATGCTAAATTAACAAAAAAAAAAAATCAAATTCCATTCATCAGGAAATATGTACAAAAAAAACCGTTATTATAACTGAAGTTTTATTTGCCAAGCGCACTATTTTATCTTGGCTAAACATAATAAAACACAAACAAAAAAATAGTTACTTAATTTAATTAATTAAATTAAATTTTAATTACTTCAAGTTAGAGCAAGCAAAACTAAAAATTACATTTTTAGTTGTTAATTTTTATACTTTTAAACCCTTCCAAAACGAATCATTCATTTTATAAATAAAGCACGACAAAGTGCATTAAACTTTCTATTCGTTATAAATAAACACACCTCCTCTAGTCTCTAAAGTTTCATATTTCATTCACGATCTATGATGATGACGACAACCACTATATACAACACCTTAATAAATCAGCGCAATTAGTTTTTTATGACCTTTAAAATCGAATACAAGTAAAAATTAAATTCTAATCGTGTTTCTAATTAAAAATCAAAATGGAAAGAGTTCTAGATGGATTTTAGACATTACAGAATATTATAATAGTATACGATTGGTTATGAGTCATTAACTCAAAATAATTATAGTAATATTATAATAATAGTTTTGACGATTCAAAATATCAATCTGTTCAACTTTATATAATAGAGTATATAGATTGAACGGAAAAAGTGATTACTGATTATGTTCAAAGTACACACACATTATATGAAATGGGTAAAAATTAATGGATGAATTAAAGTGATTAGCCGAATGTGGCTAATAATTTGAATAGTACTTTATATTTAGGAAAAAATTATTATATTCGAGTATTTAATATTTGTATGTTTCGAATTTCGATAGTATGTAAATAAATAATTCGAATGTTATCGATACATATTTCTTTATTTCGATAAACGTACGCAAACAAAATGTATGTATGTAAATCGAATAAAAATATGTCATGTTTTAAAATACATAACATATTTAGAAAAATGTTACAGAAATCAGGTTTATGTAGACGCCACTCTTTTGTATTTTCTCTACAATTGAAACATGTATATTATATGCTTCCATGTTCCATCGGAAGGAAAAAATAATCAAAATTTTAGCAACCAAAGAAATTATTCAATTTAATATCGTTTTCGATTTGCTTTTTCCACCTCTTTCAAAAATCAATCCGTGAATCGAACAAGCAAATCGAATTACCTGGTTATTTTTACGTGTGTGCGTATTTTTGACTTCTTGAAAAATATTTTGAACAAACTTAATATTTGAGTTGAAATAACAACAAAAAGAACAGTTCTAGTGAAAATGACAGCGAAATGACAGTATTTGTTGCTGGTATTAATAAATGTGGGGTAAATCTGACAAAAAAAAATCGAAATTTGTAACCGAGCAAACGTTTTGCTCGACGGTTTCATTTTATTGGGCGAATCGAATAACTTGAAGCAGAGAAATCAATCGATGGCGTCATAGATTGATTTGTTCAGGTGAATCGAAAACGACATTAGTCAGCCAAATGTGTTTCTGAATTTTGGTCGATCACGACAATCCATTTTGTTGACTAATTTTCAGTGGGGGTTATTTTTATGAACAAATAAATAAAAATACTTAAATGTTTAAAATTAACCTGCTTTGGGTGTAGCAAACATTTCAGCTACTTAATTCACTGGAAATATTACATAAAACTTCAATTTCGAAACATAAACAATTATAACCGAATAATGTGATATAAAATATGTGAAGGTTACTACTATCCGATATAAATAGAGATAGTTATTTTTAATCAAAAAATTGGCTAATTAAAATACAATTTTAATAAGCCTTAGGTTCGTGTTCATTGCACCACCTGATTCAGATAAAAAAAAAATAACACAAAAACTAATCTCTCTGTAACAGGTTTTTATACATACTTCCTTGAAAAATGACAACACCACCTTAACGATTTTAATGTATCCAGTAAAAGGTGGCCGATATTATAACAGAATATTGTGTGCCACGTGTTTAATAGAGCACCTGTAATAAAATTATATGCTAATTGCAATTTATTTATTTACATAAATACATATATTGAAATTAATTAAAATCAGCTTTTTATTCATTCAATTTCATTTTGACTTTGTATGTGTTTGGTTTATTTTTTACTATAAGGCTCTGATTATTGGTCGTTATCTAGTTTGACCTCGCTACGTGTATCTTGTCTTGATATTATAGCAATACATAAAAATACACAAAATACAATTTTCAAATAATCAATATGTTGAATTTCGATTCAAAGTATATAATAATATAATTTATTTACAAATTTTATTTGTACAATAAAGAGTAAATAAGCTGGCTATACAATAAATTCATTTTTGTATATCTACTCGTTCTAGCGCATTGTAAACACAAAAACTTAAGATTTTTATTTTTCTATTCAAAAATAGATAAACAATATAAACGAAATACGAAATACGTATACAAGCATATTATTTTTTATTGATTAAATAATATCATGCGGTGTTGTCAATTTTTTTTATTATATAAACAAAAACATGTTGTGTGTTTTTAGCTGGTAATTTTTTATTATTTTTTATTTGACAACAAAAGCTTCTAAATTTAAGTTGTTATTTTCTTAATAGTAATGAAATCATATTCTAAAATCATTCGTATACTCAAAAAAACATCAAAAATATTAGAAACAAGTAATTAAGTAATTTTGATTGGTGTAAAATGATGTTAACTATATAAAATGCCATGTTGCCGCATTTTAATATTATAATTAAACTGTAGCTTTGTAACTAATCAACCATTGCAATATGATTGAGCTTCAAAAAACATTCACGGATTTTACGAGTTCAAAGACAATTTTTTCCGGGTATAGTAAAACCATTTCGATACAGATTATTTATTGAAAACAACAGTCGTTTTTTTTTTTTTGTTATATACAAACTGATAAATAAACAAAATTTGACAATGAAATATTTATCGTCATCGCAAAATTGATAAGAAACCAAAATTGTTAATTAAATTAAGATAAACATTTTGATTTTATTTGTGGTTGATATATCATTAATCGTCTACTAACTTATTGTATACTATTTTTGTTTATGGTTTGTTCGCAATGCAATTTGTTGCAATTTGCAAACAATATCATATCGAAATTAGAACCGCTCTTATTTCATTATCTAACCTTGAATTAAAAATGATATGTGTTATAGTATATTTATTACATAAAACGTCTGCTCTGGTGTCTTGGTCACCTTTTGCTGATTTAAAAAAAATGTATGTATTCATATCTTATTTCATCTCTTGATGATCTCACCATAAAATATTTGATGTTTGATTTTATATGACTTACTTGCTTTTGGGATCTCGTATTACTATGTATGTCATAATTAAGATAGTGTTATTTAGTATCTCTAAAAATTGGCACAATTTATAATTCTTTGAAAGATAGAACTATGTAAATGTATTTACTTGTCCAAAAATATAAAAACAAACTTAAGTACGAAATTTATAATAAAAATATATTATCAATAAAATACCTTAATACGACACTAGATTTATTTGTAGTTTGAACAATACGAATTCAGTGTATTTTTAGTAAACGAATTCAAGTTTTAAATAATACTTGCCATTTTAGAGAATTTAGTATGACATGTTAAAAATATGAGTAATTATTAGGTCCAGTATAATTGTATGGTATGCTTGTAACCGGATCTTTAAAATTTTTGCAAGATCGTATTGAAATTGTTTTTTCGTTCCTTACAAAACCAAACAAAAAATGTTGGCTACAGTAACTCCTCACTACATAAGCAGGGGCGTAATATAATTTCTGTAAAATTTTCTCACTTTTTCTGTTCGTTCGAATATTTGTTAGGTACTTTTGTTGCTCTAATAATTGAGATTGGCCCTATTCTTCAACCATTCAGACAATAAAGTATTAGCCTTTCAAAAAAAAGTCTTTTAATATAAAGTGTTAGTTATAGTATAATGTTTGATGCCCATTAATCATTACATTACATATTACAATTTTTAAAAATAGTTGTATCTACCAAAAATTTCTTTTCGCATCTGTTCAAGAGTAGATCGGCTCCTTGAATTAAAAAAGGCTGACTTAAAAAAGTGTTTTTATATGGAAAATTGGGACTTTTTTTAATTCATTTTTTTCTGAAATAAAAAAAGTATTTCTTTTTCATACAATTTTCGCTTTTTTTATTTCATTAATGAAGACTTTTTTTAATTCAGCCTTTTTTAATTCGGTACCCCGAGTAGATCTCCAAAATAGCATTTTTTTAATTTTCAGTTCTTAGTACCGTTCAGTTCAGGGCAGTTGCACTAAATCAGATGCCCAAATTTTAAAAATGATCTCTACACTCTTAAGATGAAGAAACATTTGAATTCTAATGGGTCCCTTTATCCAAACCCAGATGATGGCAGATTTAACACATTATTTTTAATGAAGATCACAACAATTTTTTACGACCATTTTATCAAATAAAGATATCGAAACTGCAGTCATTTCAAGAGAAGCATACATACTCGTTTAGTTTTGTACCACCAAAGTAAAACAGAGCTGGATAACGCTAATAGTGCTCATTCAAACTAAGTTCAGAAAACATCAATTAAAAATAAGTGATCTGAACAAAATGCTTTGAAGTAATATGCAAAACTGGCCATCAAATAATCACCAAAGTACACTAAAACGTATATTTGCAGATCTGAATATAGAAATATTGACGATGATTACATGATTAAAAAGGATGATTATGCGGTTTGGTACAAATCACGAAAAATCCCACCCATAAATCTCAAGAATATGTATATATACAAAAATTAATTTAAAATAGCGTTCGAATATCACATCACGTTATACACTTGTAATTTCAGTAAACCGAAATTCCGAGTAAAAAGGGAATTTATATAAATCATAATGCAAAGGAAAGGTTGTTGCTTGTTGGACTAATTGTTGATATAAGCAATTGCGAAAATTGATTATTTGTTTATTATTATACACTGCGCTAAAAAACGCAAGAGGAAAATTTTAAACGCTCATATCTTGGCCAAACGTCTACGAACATTTCTAATTTTTTATTCTCAAATCCAAATTAGCAAAATGGTAGAGAATTTAGGAACTTTGAACATGAGACCGTTGATTTCTGTGCGATAACTTTTGTCGCATTAGCGTTATTGCAGAATTAATTTCGCCAAACAAAATTTTCTGCGGAATTAATTCGAATTTAAAAAATAAAGTCGAACCCCAGCATCCGAAAGTAGACAAAATTTCCTTCCATTCAAAATGGAATTGGAGTAAGGAAAATTCTTTCCTTATACATAAATATGCATACATTTTTTTTGTATTAAGTACATTCGAATATAAAAGGAAAATCTAACAGAAGAAACTCCCCGCATTTGTGTCTACCAAATAAATAACTGAGTATTACAAATTTTATTTAAAACTTTGGTAGGATTCTTAAATAACCTTTGTATTTTATATTTGTCTTTATACGTAGGAAGCCTGTATATTTTCATTGTTTATTTCACAACACAACAGAATTATAATTATTCGTTAATTAATTTTTCATGTTGTTTAGACGAATGAAAAAGAATTTTTAATTAAGAAATTAAAACGATGATCCGATTTATTTTCTTGTAAATATATAAGAAAAGCAGCATTTTTATTTTCAATCAGTATTATATTATACTGAAGGGTTAAACAATTGAATCGTTTACACTATAATATACACCTTAATTATTTTCAATGTTTAATCCCATTTTCATGATTCATCAAAACATAAATGTTTGTGACATAATAAAGGTAGTTATTTTAGCATAAAACTTCAAAAATATCCTATTACACATATCAAATAAAACCATATAATGGATAATTTATATACCTATATCTGCACGATACATGTAATATACTAATAACATGGGAAAAATCAATACGAAATAACCCACCCAACAAATTTTCAACTTTTCGATCCGTGTATTCATAAATCGCGAAAATGGTAATGGAAATTTATCGAATCAAATATTAAATGACATATCTGACAATCTGACATGAACACAATACTTTTAATAAATGAAAAATAAACAAATAAAAACATTTATGGTAACTTTAGTTAAAATCAGAATTTAAGGTTAATTATATTAATGAGTGGCTAATATGTATGTATGCATACAACCGCCTCTTTAAATATTAATCACGAAAAATAAAAGAAATTTTCCCTGTTAAATAGCTAGTTATAAAAGAAAAATCAATGGTTTTCATTTTTCGTAAATAGAAATATTTAACCTCCTAGTAAATGACATTGTATGTACAGTGAACTAAAAATGAATTTAGAGTTACAAAGTATTAACAAAATTTAACAACCTTTTAAATTTGCGGCAAGTTCAAAATTCGATCCAAAACGTATTTTATTTACATGTTTGAAAAGTTTGTTAAATTTAGCAATTTAACTGATGAATTAACAATTGAAGAGCAAAGTAATATGGTATCCTTATATAATATCAAGGTACATATTGGATATGTCAGATAGATAATCTAAAATACCAGAGTTAAAAAATACTTTACAAAAAACAATCTAGAAATTGAAAATTCTATAAATTTAGACCAAAAAATATATAAACGACTTTGAAATATAAGGCGTGTTTTAGTATTCGTGCCTGCTCCAGATCGCGATAGTAATTATTCGAATTTAGTTAAATTAAAATCAAATGTTGTCAAATTTTTGGTTTAAATCAGATAGATCCAAATGATTGCTATATTCAACAAAAAAGATCCACACAAAATAAATGTTAGTTAGATTGCTTGTTGTACTCTTATTCCCGATAAATTCTCCAATTATAGAGATTATAGAGAACTGGCATATTGCATAAAAACTAAATAGTTTTTCGAGTAAATTTTTTTTGTTAAATGTAGAACAAGTTTAGATCTACATTATATTATTAAAAAATTTGACAATATTTTATTTCAAATTAACTAAATTCGAATAATTATTATCACGATCTAGAACAGACATGAATACTAAAACGCCTATAGTAAAATATGCATCCAAAAGGTCTGTTTATAAATGCTGTATAAGAAAGGGATTAAAGCAAAATTAACCCTTTTCACTCAAATGGTGAATCTCACTCACCACGATATTGTTTGCATCAACTCCAATGGTGAGTCTCACTCACCATCACAATATTATAATTTACATTAATTTCCACGATTTTTTCTTTAAAAATATATTATTATGGAGTTGGTGGTAAGCCCTATAGCAAAAAAGCTTGGAGTGCAAAGGGTTCAAAATATAATAAAATTTAGTAACCTTTCAAATATTATAAATATATTCACATGAGTAGAAATAGAATTTCTTGCACCCGAATTTAAGTCGGAAAATAGGAATTGAGAAATGAGAGTTTCATAAACTTAAAATGTGTTTAACCCTCCATTACTAACCTCTATTATCAGTACAGAACTACTAACCATGGGTGTAATCCACCCATAACACTAAAATGGCTCATGCAAAAAATCTTACCATCCAAATCGTAAAATTTGTTGATTTTAAGTAAATTCAATAATAATACAATAACATCAAAAATAAAAAAAATAAAGATTTATTCGTTCAATAACTTTTTTCAAAGATAAACATTGCCCGTCATATCAGCAACAAAATTAAAGAAAAATAATAATGGTTTTGTAAAACCTATCACACTAGTTCGTTTCAGTCATTACATGTTACATATTATATGTCTTTAGAAAGCTGAAATGTTAAACAAAAATTTATTAGAATATAATTTTTTACTGGTAGAGCATACATTTTGAGTAAAATACCACAGAAATCGAGAAATTTACCTTGTTTTTTGTCATCAAAATTATAATTCATCGCATGATGTAGGGATTTCTATAGACGTTTGAACCTCCTTTTCATAGCAATCGGAACAAAGTGATATTGCATGGGTACCACAAATGTGTCTATCACACTTGAAACATGTTGTTTTAGTTTTCTGGTCACTTTTATAGCTACACACCTGGCATCAATATTGCTTATCTGCCTTCCTCTTCTTTGGCAATGATTGTGTGATTGTGTTTGTTCGCGATGGTCCTGGTTTTTGGTGCAGATCGTTTGCAGGAGTTTTACTTGCAAATTTAATACAGCTACCTTTTACATTAGCATTCTTACACATGATTCGCCGATCGATCTGAGCTTTTATAAGGCTCAAAGCAAGGTCCTTTATAAATAATGATCTTTTTTTATAATGGATTGGTGGATTTTCGGTGTAAAGCAATATTATTCGGGCATTAATGCCTGCTAAATTGAGTATACTAAAAAATAATACCAAAGGCCATCTGCGAGCATTCTATAGTCTCATTATTATGTTGCACATAGCTGGTTGGTGGTGTCTACACTACCTTCTGTTTTATTATAAAACTATAATTTCGGGTAAATTTTTTGGATTACTAATTATATTGCCATCCAAACAAATGGTGAAAGTAGTAATACACACTTGTACTTTTTTGGAACGTAGGATAGTTAGCATTCCTTCTATGTATATACAAAAATCGTTGATTATATTTCACGATATTTACCGATAGTGAATTCTGGTGGCAGTACTCTTTTATTTTTTCTTATGGTGCAAACCAAAGGTGTTTTTTTCTGCAACAAGTTTTCAGCCAATGAATGTGTAGTGAAACAGTTATCCATTGTAATGTTCCTACCAACACGTTATAACTCCTCTTCGCTGTCTAGTTCCGCTAGAATCGCTCGTAGCCTTTCCTGCTCTCTTTCATAATCGCACATCCTATATAAACAAAATACGCCTATATGATTCCACAAAAATCCGTACCTCTGAGGTCATAAACTATTACATACCTGTTCAATAATTTTGATCTAAAATCTAAATAAACACCTCAAAAACAACACAAACAGTATTACTAACCTGGGTGTAAGACACCCAAATTTATATAACGTAACTACTAACCTGGGTGTAAACAACCCAGTCACTTTTTATATTCTACGATGTGATCACTTTGAACGACAAAACAATACTGAAATATATTTTAAATTGCGGGGAAATACCTAAAGATAAAATACAAATAAGTTTGTAGCAGGCAAAAAATCATAATCGAATGATTTTTCCAACGTTAAATCTGATTGGGTGGATTACACCCTCAGGTTAGTAATGCAGGGTTAATATTTACTCATCGATAATTTGTTATTAATCTGTTCGATACATCTGTTTACAATCAACCTTTTTGATTTTACGGCTTCAAGAAAGTTGATTATGAATTAAACTCATTCTATTGATTGCGTTTGTAATTATTGATGTACGTTTTATGTTAGTACATAGCTATCTTTTGCTCCGAATTTTCAAATTTACAAATAAACCTTTCAAGCTATCATTCAAGTACTATTAAAATATGTTCTTATTTAAATTTAAAGTCTAAATTTAGATTTAAAAATAATTTTATTTGTTGTAAAAATATTTACTTACATTGAAACGAAATTAAATTTTGAAACCGTTTAAATATATTTTAGATGTACTGTATGTTAACTATTCATAAACGTATATTATAGATTTTTTGTTTTTGGAGTGAGGTCATCATATATTATGGAAAAACGATTTTCTTTCCCAAATATAATGTTTCTCTAAAAATTAATAATAAATGAGCAGATTATACATATTAGGTATAAATAATCTTTATAAAATTTAATTACAAATTTTGTATGTTCACGTTTGCAGCTGTCATTTCATCGCAAAATGTTAAAGATGCAGGCTGGATTGACGTAAGTCCTATTATACGACCCTTTACTAACTTAAAACAACTAACTACCTAGTATATAAATACCAAGCAATAAAATATTTGTTATGTATGTATGTGTACAATTTCGACATTTCGGACGTTTTTTGTTGACCTTCGGAAAATATAACTATTGTGTTGTAACATACATACGAGTATTTATTGTTTATTGCAATGATATTTTTAGATCCGATCAACTTCCTATGATCAAACATTTTACATAAAAATAAATAAATTTTCAATGAAAACTGTTGATTTTTTGTATTTTTTAATCGCGGATTTCAATTTTTTCCCCTCATCGTTTTTCAATCATTTAATCAAATTTATGAATTTTAATTTGAAGATTGCGGAAAGTGATGAGGAAACAATGTTACTCTAGATTAGGATATGAACAAGCTGAATAAAAATATTTATATCACTGGTATCAAATAATCAAGTTAATTATATAAGATTTCTTCCAAAATTTTAATTAATTTACTTATTATATGTATATTGTTTATGGAAATCTTTATTCATGAAGCAAAATTTTAATAATTTAAATATTTATTTGATATGGTATCAATAAAAATTGTTTTTGTTTATTATGGAGGTTTACCTGTTGAATTCTCTTGATTTTCAACATTTAAACTCTCCGAAAACAAACGAAAATCAAACAAAACCTAAATACATTTTGTTTAAAACCCAGTTAAGCAGTGCACATAGTAAGCAATTTTTGTAGTGACGATCTGTGATATTTGGGGAAGATTCAACCGTATTAAACAGGATGTTTTATTTAAATTTAATCTCGCAGTCAGCACAGGGTGAGGTGAAAATTGGTGAAATATTTTGGTTCTTTTCGATATATTTTTTTTATTTTCGCACGACAGCTTTTAATACACGGCATAAACCATTATTTGATAAATAATATTATTTTGTGAAAACCTAATGAAATTTTGATCAAATTAGTTTTATAAATAAAATCTAAAAACCTGGCTAAACACTTAATTTAAGAAACGATTCAAACTAAATCAGTTCGAACGTGTTCTATTCTTATTCTTTTCGAATTTTCTCATCTCTAATATGTACTATATGGAATGCGGAAATGTGGTTTTATATTGTTAATTCAATTGAAATATATTCGCTGAAAGGCACAAGGGTTTCTAGAATTGGAAAATACCATACGAAAAAGCTAGAGTTGATATTAAAATGATAACAAATCATATTGTCCCCTTCTTAATAACCACCTTAAAAAAATGTAAAGTTTATCTCACAAAATCGATGACCACCTTATCTAAATGAGAACTTGTAAGTAGTTTTAATCCTATTTAAAATATTTGTGTAACTTTATTAATTTAAATATACTTTTCTGTATTGCTTTATTTTATACTAATAAATGCTGTAAGAAGTATTACCCTTGAGGATTAACTGAAAGTAATAAAATCTTCACTATAAATATAATTATTTAAAAAAGATATTAAAGGTAATATTTAATGACAAAAAAGTATAATGTTATTAATAATTTAAAAAAATATATGATATTAATTTATGATAAGCGTGTTGTGCTCGTATATATTTGTTATACAAGTCAGGGACTACGGGAGAGCACACAGAACGGTATACAAATACCGGTTGACGCAGTAAAATATGGTTGGGATAAACAAAAAACTGCGGCTGCAGTTCTGTTCAATGGATTCTAGGAAAAGTCAAAAACAAACCCAAAATTGATTGAGGAATTTGTGAAATGTAGCCCATAAAGGAGCTCCAAATCGTTTTATATTTGCACGGAAAAATAAAGCGGCCAAAGTTCTGAAAGTACAAAACCTCGGTAATAATACATAAATAAAATATATACTTATATATTTTTTTTCAAAGAAACAAGCGGATTATACCCGATTTCAGACCTAAGCAAGATGGAAACCTCCTTATTAACGCCGGAAAGAGATGTGAGAAATGTTCGCCTGTAGCAACGCGCGCATTTCTGCACTATAAACACATGATGTACGAGGTAGTTATGATTTTGCGATGGTATGAAAGAGCATATTTTGTGTGCTCTGCTACTTGTTCACTGCCAATCAAAATACCTTGCAAATGCAAAATGTACGTTTTGGTAGGCACAGAGGTGGTTGGCGGCGAGACTGTTCCCTCGCTGTAAAAAAACGACTTGGCTTCTCTTAACTAAGAAAAGCTAGCTCGGTATCAAAATTGACGTAAGATACGCTAAGGGTCAGCAATGGACTACTAACGCCCAATTATTATTTTTATTTATTCATTGTACGTTCGTAATGCACCAATGTATTACAATTTAAAATAATATAAAATTGACAATAGATATGAGAGACACTCACCAGCCATTGTTTAAAAAAACGTTATAAATAGTATTGCAATTGCCGCCCTCCTCTTCGTTTGATGTAATTTTCTTCTTTTACTCAAACATACTATACTGATTGTTTTGTACACACAAATATTTTTAAATATTAATTTTTAATAAAAACAGGCTTCATGCCCAATGAGTTTAAAACATAAATAAAAATCTAAATTTAGCTTTACATTAAATTTTTTGTGATTATTCTACAAATAATAACTGGCAAGTTGTGTATATAAGTACATTCACAAACATACATACATTCATTATTCAACTTATATTTTCTAATATGATTTGTATGAAGTAAAATGAGTACATTTTATTTATATGAAATGTCGTATAAGGTGTTAAATAACAATTAATAATAATTTTTTATTTGCTAAACAAAATTAATTGCTGTAATAAATTTATAAAATTCCTGCTGCTCTGACAACTCCTACATAACGTTTTTAAAATATTGCATCAAGTTTACTTTATTTCCGATATATGTATAAAAATATAATGGAGCAAAAGTACTTTATAATCAGCAAGTCACAGTTGGCATATCAAAAAATATGATTAGTAGCTACTCTATCAATTTTTTGAATCGCATTCGAAAATTTTTCAGCAGAATATTTACGTGAACTCGCAGTCAAAGCCACATTAAATTTTGAATATTTTTTCTAATTTTTGTTTATATTTTGCAAAAACAAAAACATAATGTTATTGCTAAAAATTTCTTTTTTCGTACACTTAATGGCAAATAGCCCTCATTAGAAAACAGTTAAAGGAAATACTATTTTTCTCATTAGCAAAGCTTTTCTAGATATAAACACATTTATTGATAGAAACGGAAACCGTTCATAATGCCGCGTTTTAAAATGTCGCGTTTTAAAATACCGCGTTTCAAAATGCCGCGTGGTACAAAATGTCGCGTTTTAAAATGTCGCGTTTCAAAATTCCGCGAGGTACAAAATGTCGCGTGGTACAAAATGTCGCGTTTTAAAATGTCGCGTTTCAAAATGCAGCGAGGTAAAAAATGTCGCGTTTTAAAATGTCGCGTTTCAAAATGCCGCGTGGTACATAATGTCGCGTGGTACAAAATGTCGCGTTTCATAAAACCGCGTGGTTCAAAAAGCTGCGTGGTACAAAATGACGCGTTTTAAAATAATGCGTTTTAAAATGACGCGTTTTGAAAAATCCCTTATAAATCAACACAATATGATGTGATATAATAAATAATTTAATAAAAATTATTTGAAACAAGCAAATTGTGTTTAAACATATAGTAAAATTTTCCTTCACTGAATGGAAATTATTTATAAATGTAATTTTATG
The DNA here is from genome assembly GCA_963556165.1 of Tipula helvola. NCBI lineage: Eukaryota > Metazoa > Arthropoda > Insecta > Diptera > Tipulidae > Tipula > Tipula helvola. Next base: position 51,804,507 of record OY744482.1, read on the forward strand.
TAATTATAAAGTGGGTCTAAGAAAAAGAACGCAAATGTTGAAATTTATTAGAATATTCCTTCACTAAAATGTTAAAGTTAAGTCCTTATATATCGGAAGTTGATATCAGATACACAATTTAAGGGTTGGCTACATAAGACTGGTTAGCAAAATCTTGGTTTCAAAAGACTGGTTTCAAAATCTCGGTTTCAAAAGACTGGTTTCCAAATGACTGGTTTTCAAAATCTTGGTTTTAAATGACTGGTTTTCAAAATCTCGGTTTTCAAAATCTTGGTTTTGAGAAAAATATTTTTATCAATTCGGGCCGCCCGAATTGATAAAAATATTTTTCTCAAAACCAAGATTTTGAAAACCGCTCCAGTTAATGTAACATAACAAATTATTTTGGTAAACGTGGGTGTGTGTGTGTGTGGGGGGGGGTTGTGTGTGTGTGTGTGTGTGTGTGTGTGTGTTTAGTTGATATTGGTTTATCAAAGTTCAACCCCAATTGTAATAAAAACACCGAAAAAACGCAATAAATAAAAAATAATAAAAGAAAATTAAAAATCTTTTGAGACAATTTTAAATAAAAAAGCACAATTCTGCCAAACTTCGGCGCATATCAAAATCATCAATTTTGTTAGTTTGAAATAAAAATACAAATACTCTTAATTAACCTGTCCAAAACTGCAAGAAAAATTTTGTAGGTATATCACAACAACAAAAAAAAAAAAGATTTTCAAAACCAGGATTTTTCAAAACCAAGATTTTTCAAAACCGTGATTTTGAAAACCAGTCATTTGAAAATCAGTCATTTTAAACCGAGATTCTATAAACCGAGATTTTGAAAACCAGTATTTTTAAAAAACCAAGATTTTGATAAATCGAGATTTTGAAAACCAGTATTTCGATACGATCCCACAATTTAATCCAAATTGAACATTTTGTACGTCGCGGCATTGTGAAACGCGACATTTTAAAACGCGTCTTTTTGTACCACGCGAAATTTTGTACCTCGCGGCATTTTGAAACGCGACATTTTAAGACGCGACATTTTGTACCACGCGAAATTTTGTACCTCGCGGCATTTTGAAACGCGACATTTTAAAACGCGACATTTTGTACCACGCGACATTTTGTACCTCGCGGCATTTTGAAACACGACATTTTAAGACGCGACATTTTGTACCACGCGACATTTTGTACCTCGCGGCATTTTGAAACGCGACATTTTAAGACGCGATATTTTAAAACGCGACATTTTAAAACGCGGCATTTTGACCCGGACCCGATAGAAACACGTCGAGTACGTCAACTTTATGCTCACATAATTTTATCTAAAGTGGTTTATAACTCTTTTATTTTAAAATTTTTTGTGAAGTACAAGAAAAAATTGCATGTAACTCGTAATACTAAAAGTGATTTACCACGCTCGTGAAATTTTTAATCCACTCGCTCGCTCATGAAATAAACAAATTAAATAAGCCACTCGCTAGTCACGAACATTAATGCTAACGATAAAAATTGGTTCGAAAATGTTTTTACCATATAAAGTCCTGCAAAAGTTGCTTGCTTACTAAACTATCGAGTATTTGGCTTAATGTGTGCCTCAAAAAATTATAGTTTGCACATAAAAAATGCACCAAGAAATAATCGTTCATTCAGAAAATAATATATCGTAATCGTAAGTAAGGGTAAAGTAAGGGTACACCGGATGTCTGCTTTTCAAAATCTGCATCATGTGAATCTTGCGTACGGTTTGGAAAATGCAAGTTTTAATTTTGAAAAATTTTAATTGGAACAATTGAATTTTGATAACATTTTGTGGAAGTTAATTAAATTTTTTGGGCACAACGTTATATTGTTTTATGAATAAAATTGTGTGCACATTTATTTATTAAAAATATGATCATAATATCCCGTTTAAAACCATTCTATTTTCTAGAATCCCTTTAGAAAACCTTTAAAAGCTGTATTTTCATAAAATAACAGGAAAATAACACAATTTTCCAGGAACTAAGAAAAAATAAATAAAACTAATTTATTTTTAAATTGAGACGAAAGTTATTGTGAATCTAAATAAAAAAAATAAATTTATTTTTGGAATTTTATCTCAAGGATAACAACGAAAATGATAAGGAAAATTTAAGTTCGACTACCTATTTATTTATTCATATAATACAATAATTTTGGCACACCCTATTTTGCAGTGTTTAAATTCATTTTTTCGTTCCCTTCTTTTATCTTTTTTTTCTCTCTTTGTGAAAGAAAACAAAAAATATTTTTGTTTCTTTCTTTTCCCGGGAACGAAATCGACAAAAGTAAAATATCTCTCCTCATATAAAACACAAAAGATAAGAGAGGAGAGATATTTTATTTTGTTGGATCTCGTTCCGGAGGAAAGAAACAAAACAAAATATTTTTTTCTCTTCTTTCGCAAAAAGAGAATAAATAAAGGAACGAAATTTGAATTTAAACACTGCTATTTTGAGCGATAGCTCAATCACAATAGAGTGTGCAATAGGTGGCCAATATTTTATATAGCAAAAGAAACTGCAGACAACATCCATCTCAAATTGCTATTTAGTCTTTCCCTTGTCCATTATGTCTTCATTTGGAAAATATATTCTTAACTGGATCTAGGAATTTAATCGCCCGAATTCATCCCGGTGATTTCAATCGTACCATGGTTAAACTATTTTGGCATTAGAAGCAAGTTGCAAATGTACGATTTAATTAAAAAAAAATATTTTTTTGTACGAAAAAATTAAAAAATAAAAACAAGAACCGGACTCGAAAGTCAAGCCAACCTGTACAGGGATTTTGGTCGCAAAATGAGGATTGAGGATTGAGAATTTTGTATATGTACACGGTGTATAATATACATTTTGCTATTGTGTGCCGTCAAATATTTGTATTGTATTAGTGTATTTGCTCATGCGTTTTCTCATGGGGTAAGTATCAAAAACAAGCCAAGCGGGTGAATCGGTTCAAATTTTTGGTGCTTACGCTCGCCTTTAGTTATTTTTCCCTTTTTTCTTACTAGTGGAATTCATTCGTTAATAAAAAACCAAAACAAAATACATAAACGTAACCAAAACAATTTCTCGCAAATAAAAAAAAACAAAAAGCATTAAGCAACATAAATGAATGATTTTTAATTTATGTATTCTTCGTCGGCTCCATTCGTAATATTTTTAATTTAAAAATTTTAAACAAAGGAACCAAAACAGAAAGTAAGAAAATAAAATGATTTTGTTTATTTTTTTTAGTATTGTGTTCGTGTTGCCTTGCAGCTCGTGAGGGTTGTTCCTTTACGGTGTTATGTCGAAATGTGCGGACATTTTATTCTAAACAAAAAAAAATTGTATATAAGAAAGGTTACGCAAGTTAAAAGGAAAGTAATAAAATAAACCATCTTGCTTTTTTATTTGCTGTGTATCTGTATATGCTAGAATAAAATTTCTCCAACCTCGGACATAACATCGCATTGGAGCAACCGACCATCATGAGTTGCAATTGCAACACAATATGTACTAAACAAAATAAACAAAATCGTTTTGTTTTCTAGCTTTTTTGTTTTTTTTTGGTTAATATTTTTTATTTTGAGTCTCTCTCGCTTCGTAATATTTTTAATTTTTCTTTCTTTGGAATTTGTTGTTCTGTCTCAGTCTCTCTTAATACATCCTCTCAATCGTTCTCTTCTGAGCTTATTCCTCTTATTTGTATCATGTTATCCCCAAGAATGATAAATTAGAAGATTGTCCAACTCCGATGGAGAGTAAAACGACTGGTTCCTATGCTTTATTTTTTAATTTTATTTTTTATCCTCTCTTCTAATACGATAGTGAACCAAAAATGTTGTACTTAAATGAATTGTCGTGTCGTCAAATTACTATGAAGAGAACGATAATTTTGTTTTCCACTGTATATGCAACATAAACATTAAATTAAATAAATAACCAATGATGAATGAGAGTGAATGACCAAATATATTATACCACCACACTACATACAATAAGAGGAAATGAAAGGTATATAGATTAACACTTTCACAACAATGATCATGTGATCATATTTATTCATGTTTCTCGCTCACACCGCTGTAAAACCAACCAAATATTTGAAGAACCAAGGGTGAGTGAAACAAAGTTTAAATAACAGGGGAAAAAAAAGTCAGATATACCGACTGGTTCCTACGCTTTATTTTTTTACAAAAAAAGAGACTAACGTATTTTGAGTTGCATAATCTTGTAATCTATCATTCTTGATGTTATCCCCAAGGTATACAGAAAAAAGAGGTAGTATATTCCCGTGTCTCATTTTCGTCTTTCTTTGCGCATCACGTCACGTGAAGACAAAAACGCAGACATTTATATGAAGTTTGGCGGTTTTTTGATTAATTTTTTAAATAAATCAAGAATAATCGTAATTTTTGTTAACAAACCGTATTTACAATTGATAATGATCATTTACCGAGACCCTTTTTATGCTTTATATTTTTTTTATGGTCCAAATATTTGTGAAATAATTCCTTTGAGTATATAATGTCTAAGATAAATGGAAAAAAGGTAGACAAAATTATGAGAACTTAACATAAAACAATTAAATTATTAAATGTTTTTGATCATTTATGTACCAATTATTAATACTTTTATTTTTTTACGTTATCTACTCAAATGTTTGCCATCTATTTTCGTTTGGCTTCAAATTATTGGTATCCACGTACATATTCAAATATTATGTCCATATTCAACGTTAAATATAAATAGAAAAATATTTTAAATAAAAATTCAGTTCACAAATTATTAATCGCCCAGTTAATAGAAAATATAAATTTGAAAAAAAGGAAATTAAATAAAACTATAAATTAAAATTAAATCTCTGGCTTATTTCATTTATTGTCTTATGGTTTTCGCTACAACTAAATCAAAACACCCATTCACTGTTTAGTTTATTATTAATTTAATTTACTTATTTAATTTACATATTCTGGTACATCCTATTTTGAGCATCAGCTCATTAATAACAGATCGTACCAAAAAACGTGAGTAGGTAACATAAAAATAACAAGAAAAAACAGTACGTCCAGCCAGTATCATCGCCAATCCTGTAACTTCAACTATTTAATCGGTTCTTTAATGGTTTCACTTGATGTTTAATTAAGCCGGAGACTTCGCCAAAATCGTCACTTACACGGAGAAAATGTACATAATCGTATGAAGTTTTATCACCCGAATGATCAAAATTTAATTTTTAATATTTAGGTTTGGGCATTAAATTATTTGTGATTCTTGCTAGGTTCATAGGATAATATCTCTTGGTTTGGACGTTTGCTGGCAATTTAAAATTTATAAAATAAAAATTTAAAAAAATTATTTTAGAGCAAATACGTCTAACTGACGTAAAAGTCTAAGCCTTTAGTGTTCTATATGTGTTCTTATCAGAAGTATGTACAATTGATAGTATTGTTGCAATAGGAATTATTCAAATTTAGTATATTTAAAATCGAACACTCCCAAATTTTTGAATTAAATAATTAAAATCAAATCGTTCTCTGCATTTAACAAAAAAATTATACTCATAAATTCCAAAACTTGTTATGCAATGTGCTCAAACAGTCTGCTCTAGACACGAATATTAAAACATGCCTCTTTTCGCGATTTAATTCCGAAAGTATTGCAGTATATAACTAAAATCAAAATTGAAATGTTTAATTTTAACATAAAGTCGAAAAATAATTAATGGCAAAAATAAAAAAAAAATCATTTATTTTCCCATTTATTTAAAAAATTAATAAAAATATCACGAAACTCCATATAAATATCAGCATTTTTGTCTTCACGTGACGTCAAATTGTGAAAAAAGGATAGCAACAGCATGCGCAATATTATACCCTATTTTCTGTATATCTTGTGTTATCCCTATTACTCGCGTCATTTTATCTCTTTTATTTGCATCATATTAAACGAAAAACTGAAAGAAAAAAATGCACATTCAACACCAATACAATTTACCAATACTATTGACTTCCGGTAATCCTCAAATCAATCCTCATTTTGCGACCAAAATCGCTGTCCTGGTTTGTACCTACTTCATATTTCAATGTTTTTTTATAAATATTGGACTAGGTCTTAATGTTATCCTAGTTAATTCTCTTTTGTAAAATAAGTAAAACTTTAACTTTCCCACTTTTGACAATTACTTGTTTGGTGGTACCTACATATATTGCTTAGGTCTAGGCTTATTTTCTATAAACAAAATTGAATTTTAAATGGAATTTGGAACAAACATTCCAGCGATTAACAGGTACAAATTATTCGAGTATGTTCGAGGGAGCCTAAGAAAATGGAGTAATTAAGAATTTTAAATTAACAAACCATCATCCCAAATAAAATTAATTATAAAATATGTCAAATATTAAACGCATACTTGCGATTAAAACTGTTTAAAATCAATATCAAGATCGAATTAGACATATACACCATTATTAGATGATTAGCCTTTAATTAAATGATGATTTAATCATCGATTAAGAAAATCATAAGTGAACTTTAAAATGGAGCTACATCTTAATTTTCCTTATAATTTAATGCATTACAAATTTATAACAAGTTGCATTTTCCAAGAGTTCACAGTAATACAATAACTCTTTAATTTTTATTGAATGATTCAATAAATTACAATACGTCCCCCAACAACAACTACGATCATAAACAACTAAAGACGAATAAATTGTGTAAAACTAAATGTAAAGAGCTTCTTATTTCGTTTAGTTTGTATGCTTATACGTAAACGCAAGTACATACAAAACTTACTTTTATTATTTTAATTAATCAGGGCTTACTATCTGAAAATGTATATAAACAAAAAAAGTTTCAAATGACAGACTTGTACATATGCTTTATCATTTTGTGTTTTGCCAATCCTTTGAAAAATAATAACCATACAGTTAAGTCTAAAATACAAAATGAAATACTCATTGCCAACACCTACACATACTAGTTCTTAAGAGTTGCGCGCATTTTTAAAACGCTACAGTTCGCATAAACGCCTGGAAGTAGCACACTTATACTTACAGAAATGATTCAATACTAACTATCGAAGAATTTCTTTAGTACATACAACTTATACAGCAAAAATGTATGTTCATCTTTGTTTACGTTAAAACCATGTACGTTTACATACCCCACTTAAATAGTCGCGCTCACTTTTACGTGTTTTCGCTTCCGTAAATTTCAACAAAGAAATTTAATAAAACTACATACTATGTACTTTTGTACATATACGTAAGTATGTATATTAAAATAGTTTTGTTTATTATGTGTTGTTTTGAATTTTTTTTCCAAATGATATTTTAGCATGAATACTAAACAAAGTCATAATCAAAAACCTTGAGTCGCGATAAGCTCAAAGTTTTAAATGATTAACTTTATTTTGGTTTAATTTAAATAGCCCTCAATGAATCATTTTTGTAAAATAAATGAAATAAAAACTACACAATTGCGAATACACATTTTTTTCAAGCGTTTTCTGCTGCGTGCGCGAATACATATTTTAATTAACTTAATTAAATTGTAAAACGATATTACTTTAGAAAAGAAACATTTCTATTCAATATTTGATATTTTCGGATAAGTACTTATATATAATTAAAATTAACAGATGTTTTTTCGATTATTAAAAACACACAAAGAATTATTTTTTCCATAGTGTTTGTTATAAAACCGCGAAAATTATGCAACGGTTTAAAGAAACCTAAAAAAAATCGTCCGAAAATTTTATTGCATTATGTAATTCGTAAACACACCTAACACTAATAAATAATAGTATGTGAATGACCTACCGCGGTAGAAAATGATATTTTTCCAAATAGAAAGTGCTAAGAGAAACTCTACCGTATAATGTACATAATACTAAATGTGCAAATAGAAACAAACACAAGCCCAACCTTAGTTTATATTTAAAAATTTAATTCTATTTTCATTTAATCTAAATAAGCGCCTCGGTTTCAATCTATTTTATACTCACAATATCTTATATATATTTTTTATTGTTGGCGGCGATCGTGTTGTCAAACATCTCTTTTTTAACAAGTTCGTTCACAGGGAAGTTTGCAATTCATAATTATTTAGTATGCGCGTCTTATGCAAGGCATAATGGTATAAGTATGACTGAAATTGTGTTATGTTTATACATACATATTTAGAAAATCAAAGCCGCGTTTATTCCTTAAATAAATTAGCAGTGCTACAAACGTCAGTTTCAAAGCAAGATATTTAACAAAGGGTAAATTGCGACCTCTATGTATCATTTAGGCATACATACAACATAATTGCGAACAAACAGTGCAAACGCGAACAGTAAATATCTTCTTCAGTGAGTAGAATTGAAATTTGAACAAAGGGCATTTTAGATTTTAATATAAAATAAAATTCATATAAACAAATCTTTATTTTTTATGTTTATTCTTTATTGTAAGTATGATAAATTATAATAAAAACAAGCTATTTCAAATTTTCATTCTAAAACATACTATAAAATGGCAATGAGCGAACAACACGTTGCGAGATCTGAAAGCGCCCATTGCCCAATGTAGAGGACTCCTTTTGTGATATCGCCTAAAAAATAGGGCGATTTTAGTATGGTTTTTCATTTCTAAAATACAATTTTTAAAGTCCAATAACCTCAGTATTTTTTGCTTACTGAAAAAATAAATTAGGCCTAAACTCGTCTTTTTCTTTTGTCGTTGTGAAAAATTTTAATATACTGCGGAAATGCAGATCTGTTTATTTTTAGTTTGTTTTGATTGCCTACAAAATATCGTACGAACCTCACTCATTAAAAAATTTTACTTGGTCGCAGGACTCGCTGCATGGAAATTGTCTACTCTACTTGTTAAGGTACATTGAAGTGCAAATGAAAAAAGAAGAAAAACCCATTACAGAATGTAATCGCATTATCGGCAACTCAACAATGCCATCTACATAATATCAATATATACCATTAGGCACCAATCCTACAAAGAAGGATCGATAAACAGAACTTTTATATTAAGTAAAAAAAAAATTGAACGTACTATTATGTACTTTTATGTTTTTGTTTTTTTCGTGAATGTATTGCAAAGAAAATTTTTAAGTATCTATAACTTTGGAAACCACCACCTAAATATCCTAGCCATACAACGTTTTTCTTATCTGATCAAGGTCTAATAAGTTTGTCTTTGTTTCATGAAAATCGGATAAGAGTACTTTTCGAATTAACCCTGCGTGTGTACACTATATTTTTTGAGACACGGTGTGTACACTGGGTCTTTTAGGGAACAGTTGGGTTTTCTAAGTTTTCTAAGCTTTCAAAAAATCTGAAAAAATTCTGGGTTACTTCTTGAAGTGTCTACTATATGGCCCAGAAGTTGCCAAAATCCAAAGTTTAAAACCTTTGGTAATAAAAATTGAAGAAAAGTCGAAAAAGCGGAAAAAATCGAATTTTGTTACAAAATTCGTAACTACACCAAACAAATATTTAAAAAAAAAAGGTTATAGGCTTTTGTAGCTTAGACTATGAGCTTTCAAAAAAATATAGTGTCTTTGGCGTGGGCTCCAAAAAGTTGAATTATTTAAGCACCTGAAAGTGGGGAATAGTTTACGGATTCAAGCATGTCATAATAAACGGAACGGTAATTATTTGGCACAAAATGAGTCTTTATTGTTGCAAATACAAAAATTATAAAATATGTACTAATAATAGTTAGCGACAAAAAGGAATTTACAGTGCGCAATTGTGATAAAAGGGCGTTCGATGATTATCGCAAACTGGCGTTTCGAACGATGCACAAGAATACATTTCGATGCACAAGAATACGTTTTTTGTTTTCCTTCCAACTGCAAACAAAATTAGTTTTTGTAAATTAATTTAACGCATAATTTAATATTTTGAACAATTTTATATTTTATTATTTAACACCATCAAAACGCAAAACTAAAAATATGGCCTAAAGGCAACACTCTGGACCAACGTGCTGTCGTTTATAAATTTGAGACGCGACTGAATAAATTTTATTTTGTTTTAACTTTTGTTGTTTGTGTGTTTTTATTGTTTTCGTGTTTTTGATTGGTCCCGGTAGAAGACGTACAATAAAAATGTGTACCGGATGACACCGGAGGCACGCAATGCGCGGCGAGCTGATGTTGGTGCCGGAGGAATATTATGAATGAGTATTGTACTGGTTCATTGGGTGAACCACCACAAGTCCGTAAAAAATAGCCAAAACAGCATCAAATTACATAAAACATTTATTTTAGCCATGAAAAAACTGAAAAACTACGAGAAACGCAAAAAAACTGCTTTCATTTACCTTCGAAAATACTGACGTCGTGTGTACACTGACCCTTTTAGGGAACGGACATGATTTGCACTGGCTGGCGTTTGCAAGTAAACTGCCAGACCCCGGCGTCATTTCGGCCTTTAGTGCCGACTACTACCCAGATTTTTTAGAGGAGGTAACCGAAGCCCGCCGTCTATTCATGTGAGGGAAATTTGAGCTTCAAATTTCGACTGTTCCTTAAAAGACCCAGTTTACACACGGAGGGTTAATATTTGTTAACAGACATCAATAGCGGGGATATAAGGCATCTCTCTCGTTCTAGCGCTTTGCTTGAGTTGAGATGCCTAAAAGGTAGCGATACAAAAATTGGCAATTGGGGAGTGATTTTAAAAACAAAATACGTATTGCTGTTTTCGACCAATAACCTTAATGTTGGTTGATCATACTTATGTACTACCGGCCTATTGAACGTCAAGCTGTTTTCTATAAACCAGTATAGTCTGTTATTAAGCTTTTGATTGTAATAATTCTGTGTATATAAGGCTAATTCAATAATTACGTGACTTTAATGTCCTTCCCTGAAGTGACTCTACCTAAACATCTTCCAGATAAGTCATTTACATTTTCATAATCTCTATACCGCTTAATCTACTTCTTCACAAATAACACAAATAACACAAATGCTTTGATTTTGCTACCTCCTTGCTCCTTTACACTCATTTTCGGTCCTTTGGAATGAGTATGTAAGAACACCACTTCAAAACGCATTTATACATGAAACTCATTTTATTATTGTTGTTTTCCACTCAAATGCTCAAACTAAATTGAATAAAGAAGTTAGTGGGACGGGGAACATATTCCGTTTTAATACACGGAGAAAAAAAAACTAATTTATTTCCTATATATTTATAGGAATTTAATTATAGCATCCCGTACTATATTTTTCGTAAAACATATTCAAACTTTTTTTTTTTTTTTTTTTTTTTTTTTTAACCTTCATCCGTCCCTAAAAAAAAGTAACACTAAAGTTCCTTTGGTCAAAAATGACCAAAATAAATTCAACAGCAAATTTACGCTAAGCAATACGAGGTAAATTTTTGTTTCCAAATTTAATTATTAAAACCAAAGATAACACAGTAATTTAAAACAATTTCAATGTTTATTTATTAAGAAAAATTCATATTTTATTTCGTACACTGATGGCACACATTCTTAGTATGAGCTATGCAAATGAATTTCTTACATATGTGCCTGTTGTACGAATTTTGTCAGAAACTGCAGCGGCCTCTTTTTTGTGCTCCTGCTAATTCTGTAGATTATGACGGGGTTGAAAATTTTGCAACGTTTGATGTCAAATTTGCTACAGATTGCGACAATATGTAGACCGTGAGAGGTAAACCCTTCTAGACCAACGTGGCTTGATCAACGACTCACCCACTGTTACAATAAATAGTTGGCTTTTATAATACTTCTTTCTACTCCATTCTGGCAAACACTAGTGGATAGCACGAGAGCATTTATTACTGATCCAATATGTTAGTGAACACTCCTACTGGATATCTATTTGTTTTACATGTACAAGTATAGCAAGCAATCGTTTTATCGACCATGTTGACACCGCCTTTCGTTTTATTGCAGTTCTATAAAATATATATCTCTTCAAAAGTACACACTTACAGAAATGTTTTTGGGATGTATGATAGCAAGATTGTATCCTTAGTAAAAGCGAAAGTAGAGGAATACAAAAGCTTGTCTCTGATTTCTAAAATAATCGGTGCTATTGACGTTTTTTTCTTTCGAATTGTTCTAATCATGGTCATGTGGCATTTTAGTAGCATTTGCCCAGTTCGTAGGATGTAAACAAGTTATCAAATGTAACGTTTCTCTCTTGTATAAGCTGCGTGATAGACAAACCAAAGACGACAAGTAAACCCTGATTTCTCTCAGGTGCTGTGCCTGTCTCCTTTCCTATGTACGGCTGTACGTTTCAAACGTAAGAGCTTTCACTACCGCAGAGCAGCTAAAACATAATCCCATACTTGGCGATCCCTAAAACATAATACCATTCGGTATATATTGTCGAAAAGGGCACCGTGCACGAAATCCAACCAACTGCTATGGTAATATATCCACCCACTTTATTCGTTTTCTCCAATTGGTGCTAACTTATTGATGCATTTACGACTAGCTCGTGTGCTACAATCATCAAATCTCATGACATGACTCTTGAAATTACTTTGAACCGTTTTAGAAGTATTACTTTCCCAAGAATCTACATGAAGTTCACATAATCCGAAATTTCAGAACATGTATCATCAGGTGAAAATGATGTGCCCTCCCTCACCTAATTCTTCTTCAGTTGCCGTTGACATCTTTGGAAAATATTATGTATTATGTATATGTACAAAATGATTTTAGTTTACCATTAGACGAAAATTGGAATAGCAAATAATGTGAAATTCATCTATTGGTCATTTTTGACCACAAGATCTTTAGTGTTACTTATTTCGTAGCAGGGTAACGGTTAATCAGAAAATTCCAATTCTTTGAGTAAATCATAACTAATACATATAAATTAAAGTCACAAAGGAAAACATGTTTAAAGGTTTAATTTAACAAGATATTTGAAAAATAATATTCGATTTGGTCAAAAATGACGCGAGGGACGGATGAAGGTTAAATTATTTTGGTATATTCCAAATTGATAAATATTTATTGACGATTGTAAAAGTAAAGAAAGCGCCTCTCGAGGACAATAGTTAAAATGATGCACCTGATAAAATGACATTTGTCACAAATGCGACGAAAGAAAATTTAGCAATGCGGTAGTTAAAAATTGTTTTTATAGTCCAAAATTGGAATTATTTACAATTATTAGCAATCCGATAAGTAAAAATTGTGTTTACAGATCAAAATTGGAATTATTTACAACAATTTCGAACGTCAAATTATCAGGTAGCTCAGTTTAAAAATGTTCCACTAGATGGAATCCGTGATGCTCCAATCGTCAATAAGAAGAGGAGAAATTGTTAAGAGTTTGCAATTCAGTTTCGATCTGCGAGCATTTGAAAAATAAATCATCTTTCAGTACATCTCATACATGCTCGCAGATCGAAACTGAATTGCAAACTCTTAACAATTTCTCCTCTTCTTATAAATATTTATCAATTTGGAATATACCAAAATAATTTAAAAAAAAAAAAAAAAAAAAAAAAAAAGAGTTTGAACATAGTAACCGCATGTATGCGTTAAATACAATAACATTGAAATTGTTAAAAGTTTAAAAAGGGGAATGTAAAATTCGCTAATACTACAAGTGCACGTTGATTCCTATATAGGAAAAATCAGTGTAATAAAAATTAGCAGTTCAGTCGCTATAGCCTGATGAGATGTACTGAAAGATGATTTATTTTTCAAATGCTCGCAGATCGAAACTGAATTGCAAACTCTTAACAATTTCTCCTCTTCGTAAAACATATCCAATGTATTATATGAAATTGAATACTCTCCTCGAGAAAGAGTTTGTGTGTCTAAAATAGGGACCACTACTATATAAAAAGCAATATTTACCACAAAATATAGCTGTTATAATTGCATTCGTATTCTCTGAAACATATTCATGTTATTTTTATTTCATGAATATAATTCGCTAAGTCAGTATGTTCTGCTTGATACTTAAAGTATCAAGCGAGAATTGTATTTTTATAGTTTGGTCGTATGAAACCAAAGTACCACATAGAGAAGTCGAGGAGGGTACTCACTTTCACTTCTCATTTTTGAGAGTCGATACATTTGTATTGACTCTGGGGTAAAGTAAAGGTGGTGGGGGGGTAATGACAAATGACATTTATACTCTTTCCAGTAGATATATTATGATGAAGTAATTGGCATTTTTATGATTTGCCAAATCGAAAATACTGTGAATGTCATTACTACTAATATATTTTCTATGACGACCTGCACGGGGAAAATACCAATTTTATGGCAATAAATACTAACTTGAAATGCATATTTTCCTTTATTAAATAGGAAGCGCTTATTACTAAAATAGTACATTTTACTATTTTTTATGGTACATTTTACTATTTTAATGGTAACAATTTGTATTCACATCTCTTTAAATTAACTATGTGTTATAGTAAAATTCTTTCCTATATTAGGCCACAATCCTGTGGGCGCCTATAAATTATCGAAATGTCTCCTATAATTTTTTTTCCGTGTAAATTAAAATTACCTAGGTAGTTGTACGTTTTAGCAAATGACAAGTGATTTCTTTATCCTCCTAGACAGAGCAACACACCCTAATCAAAAATCAGTTTCTAAATAAAAACAACACGTGAACTAATATGTATTTAAATTGGGAATACAGTTTCCATCACCAATCCAAAAAAGCATAATAAAAGTAGAACTGAAAATAATAATATAAACTGCACCCCCTCAAAATATTGAGTGACCATATTGTTCTATGATAATTGTTCTACGATATGATCATACAGCATTTTGAGTTAAAAGTATCTTTAACCTTAAAACCGTGTTTGGAGAATGCAGTTCCCCCTTAAAACCAAACCAATCAAAATCAAACTCTCCATTACATTTAGGAGCATTTTAAAATATTTATTTTTATATGAATAATCTTGTTAACTTGTTACTCATATATCATTTTATAAATAAACTAAATACACAAAACTGAAGAGCATTTAAAAAATGTCATTATCCCTACATTTAATGAAAATTAATACTGAGGAATTCTATTCCCTCATAACACGGACTTGAGTTGTGAAACATAAACACGGCTCTAAGGTTAAGATAACCAAGTAATCAATATTATGTCAATCCCTCTCTATCTTTTCTCGCACTCTTTGGTTTTATTGCTTTGGTAAATTTACAAAAAATTACAACAATAGAGTTGCATAAATGAAATGCAGAAAAGATTTAGCATTTAAAAAAAAAAAAAATTCTCGTATGCAAATGGAATTCGAATTTTAGTTATAATACCTACCACATTAAACAAAAATTAAATCCAAAAATCTTTGCATGTCAATTTTGATTTGGGAAATAACAAAATCAAAACTAAATCTTTTTTACCAAAGCAATAGAGCTTATTTGTTTCAGTTCATATGTTACCTACTCCTTACTCACTTCTATCATGTCCTCAATTCTTGCTGGATCATACGGAATTAATTTCTTGCGATCGAGCTATTTTAGAATGGCGCATCTCCCAGAGAACCACTACTCAAAATCATTTTTAGTTGAAGTTTTATTATACTTTCAGCTTAAATTGATCGGTTTACTTATTTAACCAATTGATATTAAATTGACATAATTAGAAAAATTAATTAAGAAGATATTTCCATCTTTTAATAATAAACTTTTAATAGTTCTCAAATTCTTCTCAAAATTTTAAACAAACGAGATGTAATAAGGACTTCCGACTATTTTGTTGTTTGTGACTATATTGAGTCTTTTACAAAGTACTTGTGTAATAATTTTATTCACTTAGTTACAACAAAACTTAAATTTATTGAAATATGTAATATTTTTTGATTTTGATAATTTAATATCGAAATATTATAGGTACTTATGTATTACTCTTATTTAATTGTTTAACCAAAAATGTTAGTATTGCCGACTTTTCTACGCCTAACTTATTTCTTATTGTAGACCAAACCAAACGTGGAAAACACACATTCTTCTCAGAATGATCTTCAACTTTAAAACAAAACAATATCCGTTCGAAATTTAAGAAATGTCTTCTCTTTAAATTTACAAGTTTTAGCTTCTGGTCGCTCTTAAATAATCGTGTTAAAATGTTTAGAGGCAACTCAGTCAAGCAGTCTGTGAACAGCCATTCAATTCAAAGTTATCTAATTCATAAGGTTCGGTTTGATGATTTTCGATGTAGTAAATGAGTACAAGTGACGCAGAACATCTGCAACAATCGATAATTTGGTGATGAGCCATATATTAAACGAGATGTAATAAGGACTTCCGACTATTTTGTTGTTTGTGACTATATTGAGTCTTTTACAAAGTACTTGTGTAATAATTTTATTCACTTAGTTACAACAAAACTTAAATTTATTGAAATATGTAGTATTTTTTGATTTTGATAATTTAATATCGAAATATTATAGGTACTTATGTATTACTCTTATTTAATTGTTTAACCAAAAATGTTAGTATTGCCGACTTTTCTACGCCTAACTTATTTCTTATTGTAGACCAAACCAAACGTGGAAAACACACATTCTTCTCAGAATGATCTTCAACTTTAAAACAAAACAATATCAACAAATATACAAAGTTTTAGCTTCTGGTCGCTCTTAAATAATCGTGTTAAAATGTTTAGAGGCAACTCAGTCAAGCAGTCTGTGAACAGCCATTCAATTCAAAGTTATCTAATTCATAAGGTTCGGTTTGATGATTTTCGATGTAGTAAATGAGTACAAGTGACGCAGAACATCTGCAACAATCGATAATTTGGTGATGAGCCATATATTAAAATTGCCTGAAATTGCTTAGGCTGCAGGCATCTCAATGACACGGTATTCACAACATTTTGTATAAACATTTCCATTTTCAAAAACTAATAACAAGATGGGTGTCTACATTTGCTGATAATGGAACAAACACCTGAGAGTGAACCACTCCATTTGGAGCTGCAGCAAGTAACAATGAAATACACAAGAATTTTTCAACCGTTTCATTACAGTTGATAAAACTGCATACATTGCTGGTATTTGGTACCGTCCTGAAATGAACCACAGTGAAAATACTGAGTGGTTTAAAACTTGTGAACTAACACCATATAAAGCAAAAACAGTTTCATCAGCGGGAAAAGCTATAGGCACTGTTTCTGGGATATTCAAGGCATAATTTTTATTGACTTCTTACAAAAAGAAGTCCTTTACTGGACCACTTAACCGATGAAAAAAAGAAAACCAACCGGCTCTCTGGAGTTGTTTGAATTAGCAGCAAAATTATTTGAATATTTTAATTTACCATATTTTGTCGAATTAACTATTATTCTTAATTTGAAAAAATGGAAAATCTATATGGGTAACATTATTTAGTAAAAATTAGAAATAAGAATAATACACTAAACATCAACTATTTCTGGTATAAAAGAGTTACCCAAGATTTAGTAATTAAATCAGTTAGTTATCAAATTTATCCCAGTATTTTAGATTTTAAAATAATAATAATAATTTTGCACAGTATTCAACAAAGCTTAAATTTCTAATTCCTGGTTTAAATTGAATTTACATAAATTACCGAAAGGGTTTAGTAAAATTAATTTAAAATTAGTATAAATAATAATTATGAATTTGCGAAACTAATTACGAATGTATCGAATTTGATCAATTTCGGAATGAGAAGCATGGGAATTAATGTAAATAATTTGTTGTTACGCTGTTTGTCAAACGGTTAAAAAGATAAGTATTTTAACTATGACAGATATACGAGTACTTTAATCATTTTGTTGTGCTTTTTTTTGCAGCTGGATACAATTTTGATGTTCATTTACGTGTTTTCTTCGCATGCTCCCTTTGTCAATTTACGCAGTATGAAATATTTGAATTATTCCTGTAAAATGCCACCACAAAAATTTGATTGCGATTTTTATAGGACAATTTGATTCGACTTATGTTCAACCAACCAATATCTAAAAAATAAAAACTATCCTAATTCACAATGTTTTGCGGTTTCGGATGCATTAATTAAACTTACGTATTTATCTTTTATTTAAACATTGTAAAGCAATAAATATTCAAATTCCTAGCAAAATGTATGCCAAATTTTATTCAATCACAAGATAAATGTTTAGTCGGTCAGGCCATTTAAAATTTTTGTGGTGAATAAAATGTGAACATTTATATTTTTCAACTTTTTATGTGCTTTTTATTCGTTTGGCGCACAGACTAAGCATGAAAATGCATCGTTGCTAAACGATTTTTTTTTCTTTCTCATTTTTCAAAAATGTTCATTGAAAAATGATTGATTTGGTGCTAAAATTAAACCAAATTTAATTTGGAATAGAATTAATCAAATTTATCTATGGATAGTTTTATTAGGCTTACAGTACAAATAAAATTTCATTGTTGGAATACAAGAGGTCTATACAAATTCAGTAATACACTTCCGGGCCTTAAATGTCATTAATATGCACTCCTACCCCATATATTCGAGCATAAATTAAATATAAAATTATCTAATATTTATATCTTTTGATAAAATCGAGAAAAAAAGAAATTTCGCTTTAGGGAATTTGCTCAGCAAACAGACAAAAACATAATTACGGATGTAACATACATGTATTTATTTCACCGACTTAATGGTTTTCAGATACACTTAAAATACGAGGGTAATCTGTAAAGTTTTGAGTCTCAACTTGAAGATGACATTCCTCATCAAACTATTTCAGTACATACTGCAATCGTATATGCTTTGGAATGTAGTTGTGAAAATTGTGTACTCTCATTTGTTGTTTGACAAATGTTTATGTTAGTCGTCTGCGCAAATTAGAGCTAAGTTAGACGCTGTTTACGAGAACCTTTTTCGATAGTTTGGCCCCGTGAAAATATGGGCAGCCGAACTGAAATTAAACGTGGTCAAACCAGTTTGGCTGATTTTATTAGCATTCGGTTAGGCCAATTCGAGCAAAATGGGTTAATCCTCCTTTCCAGAATATTTTAAAATTAAATCTTTCTTTTCCAGAAATTCTAGAAATAAACAGGAAGATTTAATTTTAAAATAGTCTGGGAAAGATTTCAATTTTTCATATATTTTTAAGTTGAATATATATGTAGCAGATATTCAAATTTGATTAAAATATAAGATTTGCAAACCCTCGTTGGATTTAAGACCCTTCAAAAATCGGACATTACCCCAAAATGAGCATTATGTCAATGTCCTTTTAAAAAAGACATAACCCTCTGAGAAATGGCATTGTCCCATGCACAAACAGCAAAACGGAATTTCAAAACGTAAAATCTAATTTTTGACCAAATCGTTTGTTTTTCAATATCAAAATTATTAAAAATAGTTCGAATCTACAAGTTCCGCCTTATTTGTAGAAAATTTTATTAAAATTGATTTAATTTCATTCAACAAACTCCAATTTTGTATTTTGCCGGCCCTCAAGCAAAACTCCGTCCGTCAAAATATAAAATTAGGGTTTTTTGAATGAAATTAAATCAATTTTAATAAAATTTTCTACAAATAAGGCGGAACTTGTAGATTCGAACTATTTTTTAATAATTTTGATATTGAAAAACAAACGATTTGGTCAATAATTAGATTTTACGTTTTGAAATTCCGTTTTGCTGTTTGTGCATGGGCCAATGCTATTAGGCTCAATTTTTCAGACTACTCTGTCGTACATAAATACATAATAGGAAAATATATAGGGCCCGATTCCCATAGTCGTATCGCTTATCACACCAAATAATGGTAAAGTTTTCATAGTCCTTCTATATAAACTCTGTATGGCTGCTATGAAAAACATCATATTGCACTGCCTTTTTACGACAATAGTCATTTGAAGACTAGCACAGCTCCTCATTACTTGAAAATACATCATGACAAGGAAATACATTTCAAACGACTATTGTCGTAAAAAGTCAGTGCAATATGATGTTTTTCGTAGCAGCTATACACAGTTTATAGAAGGACCATGAAAACTTGACTATTATTTGGCGTGATAAGCGATACGACTATGGAAATCGGGCCCATAATGATCATCTGTGAAAGTGTCATTAATATTTTTAACTAAATATAAGAATACTTACAATACTTAATAAACAATATGTACACACATATCTGATGCAAACCAAATACCTGTTCAATTTGATGCAAAAACACAACAGCATAAACATTTACTACATATAATTACATTACAGACCACGTAACTTTGAAAATTTTTGTAAAAATCAATAGTATTTTAACATTTTTAACTCTGCTATAAATAAAACAATTTTACGTAAATATTTTGTGTGTTATTCTTGAAATTTGGTCTTCATCTTCGGCATAAGTGTAGAGCACAATTATGGGTTTTTTAGCCCCTCAATTTATTGTGCTAAGTAGCTGATATTTTTCATTTCATTTTTGTGTAAATGTATAGAATACTAACATAAATAATTAAATTTGATACATCGTATCAAGGATATTGAAATTTAATCACTGACTGCGTAATAAATAATTTTCTAATAAAAACATTAATTAATTCATTTTTATTATTTGCTGGCTTGTAGAGGTTATTGGGAGTCCATAAATCTTCACATCAAACTAATGATTCTACTTATATACAAATTTTTTTCAAAAATTGTAGTTTGAGGCGTGGCACATATTTATTTTTTATTGTATTTTGGCAAAGAATAAATTAATTTTAAAATTATTACTATTTTAATAGCCCAGACATATTTTATGGCATTTTGTGAATGGAAATCCAACGAAATATCTGTAAGTATGTACTGTATTTAATACAATTTACTATTTTAATTTTTTGTTAGTAAAAATTCTAGAAAAACATACCATCTGATCAAATTTAACCCGTACCGGTTTTACCGACTGGTAAAAACAACATTTTTATGTATTTTATTACAAATCTTTATTATCGCCTTCAAAATAGGCTCTTTTTAAGCCAATACAAGCATGCCAACGGTTAATCCATTTTACCACACCCTAGTCTACTTAAGTTCCTTCAGCGAATTTCTTTTTATGGCTTCAATCGACTCGGAGCGGATATTTGAGTTTCGGAAACAGGAAAAAGTCACAGGGAGCCAAATCTGGCGAGTACGGTGGCTGATCGATGATTTTTCTTTCGTATTTGGCCAAAAATTCAGTCACAATCAGGCTGGAATATAACGCCGAATTATCGTGGTGAAGAACAACCAAAGAGTGGACCCAAAAGAGATGTTGAGTGGATGGACGACTCGCATGAGGCAAGTTTTCTACGACCTCACGACCCTCACTTTCTGTTCAATTTTTGTTGTTGCTTTCAATAGCTGCGTTTCTTGACGTTTGATCTGATATTCTGATCCCGTTTCATAAAACGACAAGCAATAAAAACAACTACTCGGGATCAAAATATTGATCCAAAAACAAAAATTTGTTTTTTTTTTTGCTTCTTTCAATGTGAACTTTGATCTAATCCGGATCGGTATGGGTCAAGAAATGTGGCTAATGTAAACCTTGATGTTATCTAATGAATTCCTAGCTTAATGCCCATATCTGCCGAAGTTAGTGCAAGAGTTGCCCTGTTATTATACCATGTAGAACTTCATTATTGACGTCTAAGATCTAATGAGAATCATATTTCAAAGAAAAGTCACTCGAACTAAGATCTAATGAGAATCATCTTTCAAAGAAAAGTCACTCGAACGAAATTTTTCAAACGACCTTTTGGCAAGTTCAAGGTGTTACTAAAACCCTCGAATTTGTACAAATTTGCTTTTAACTACACTAAGTTAATGTCTCTTTCGAACTCATACAGTACTTAGCGTGTTAATTAGCCTACCAAGGACCAATCTACATGACACCGGTTTCATATAAGAAATCATATTACATATATACTAACAAAAAAAACGGCAGAACTTTCCTTACATCTAATATTATCAAACTTTATTATTCATATGTAAGATTTCGTTAAACTCAGATTATTTGATATTTTGTTTAAGTAACTAACATAATGAATTGTTTTCCATGAATTTTTCAATATTCTAATCAAATTAGAAATTAACATGAATTTGTTGAATATGTTAATTCCAGTTTCGCTTGAAAAGATTTTGCCTAATAATAGAGTTGAACTGTGCTTTAAATCCTGATTAAACTCTAAGCTGAAAGCAAACTATTTCAAACCATGTGTTATTAAATAATTGATAAGATTTATGAAAATTTTGATTCTACCATCTCATTAAGATTACATAATCAAATTTAATTCAACTTATTTATCTACTTCATCAATTCAATCAAAGCTCTATAAAATTCCTCTTTAAAATTAGTATTTAACAGTGACAAGACTTTTAAACATAGTTCATCATTCACTCCCAAACATATTTCAATAGACTTTTTCTCGAATTTTAATAGTTAAAGACAAAGAAAATTAATTCGTAAATAATTGAATAAGTATGTACTTGATAAAAATTAAAAAACTCTTCTTAAGTTATCCGCAATCACATATGAAAATTATGAATTATAATTTTGGACTTTTATATTTGTAAAAAAGTTTAAACACCCATACATACTTACATACATAAAAATCTGATTTTTTTCGCTGCTTTATTAAGTTGGAAACTAACTGTTTTATTTAGATTACAGTATTTTCTTTTCTGTCTTTATGTGTCTTGTGGTTCTCTCTTTAAGATTTAAAAAGAGATTTTTGCTTCGTTAATATTTTATAGAACTTTACTGTTTTTGTTTTTGATCGAGAAATCAGAAAACAAAAAAAATAACTCGTCAGAGCTAAAAAAAAAAAAAAATCGAAGAATACAAAACATTTTACATGTAAATTTTAAATTTTTTTTTTGATTAATTTAAATAATTTGAATTGAATAAAAAAGAAGTTACTTATTTTGTTATACTGTGTGTTATCTTAAGCGGAATTAATAAGATATTCTTCATGGCAGATGTTTTTCTTTTTTCTATAAAATGTTCATTTTTTTTTTTTTTACAAAATTATACAGCGACCTAATTTTATATGTATTGTATTTATATATAAAATTATCCCGTCAAAATATATTAAATAAAAATAAAAGGGAACGAGTATTTATGCACGATGTACGAGTCTATAATCTATTTACAACTTCCTAATTTTATTTTTTTTATGTTATATAGCTAAGGTGAGATATTGGAACGATTACGAAAAATATTTTTATTAGTGAGTATTTTCAATATGTACATCTGCTTATCTATCACAAACAAATAACTTTCATATAAAATGTAAAAATCGGCGTGATGTATTGAGATACGTAAATGCGATATATTCCCCAGCATTACAAAGGCATTATTTTATTATAATTACTGTACTAACATTATAAAATGCAACTATTCATTTTTAGAAGAGATTGGCTATCTTGAGAAATTACAACCAACCGAAATTTTATCTATATAATATCAGCAAGCACAGAGGACAAATAAAATTATTTACTTATATAAAATTCACTGTTTACATCTAAACAATTTTTAGTAAATTCGCTAAAACTTAAAACTCCATAGGAATAATTTCTTATGTTGATTTATTCCTATAGGCCAATTCTGCTGAAGTGAAATTAAATTTTCACTGGTCTCCAAAAAATACTATACAAGATAAATTGGCCGTGAAAAATTTGTTTGTCGATTCTCGTAAAATTTAATATCATAAGTGTGTTCATAAACTCTACATTGTAACAAAAATAAATTTCAGAGTTTTCAAATATTTTCCTTTAGTTTCCTGGATTCATTTGTATTTGCTGGTTGTTCATTTTCGTACTTGGTTTTCATTCGCTTTATTGTTGAGTTCTGACAGATAAAAAGACACTATTGAGTAGAGTTGTAAATGACGTTTATAACAATAAGGGGAAATTTTGGTTTAGGTTTATGAACAACAAAAAGCATGTTGCTGTGATTACAACAGAGGTTTATGAATGCTTTAGAACTGTCATTGTTAAAACAATATTTAGTGTATTTCCTTGACAAATTTACAACAACAATTGCATAGGATAAACCCTCGCAGGAATAACATTAACTCAAAAAAATATTGGGTTAAATTAAACCCAATTCTAATTTTTGGTTATGACACCTGCCACCAGGTCATATTACATATTAAATTTATATTTTATTTCGAAAAGTTGGCTTTTGCCAATTAAATCAAATTGGCTATTTTCTTGGGTAACAAATAAACCCAAAATAGTTTGGATTCATTTTTGGTCAACAAAATACGCTTATTATTACGATGTAGAGTTTATGAACACACTCCAGATAACTTCATTTGGAATTTAAAAACAAAATTAAAATTGAATGCAATGGGGCATGCAAAAAGAGTTTTGTTTTGTTTTCGCTCATCAGATGTCATTACCGTCGTGGTAAAGGTTACAATAAAGTTTGACGTTTAACGATTTACAATTTAAATGGACCTTTTTAATACAATTAATCATAACTTATTTTATGAATATGTAACATCTGTTTTAATCAACACGACTTATAAACATTCTTTACTCTCAAGGGAAAGTGACTTATTTCAAATTTGCAAATCTTTTAGGACATTTAGTTTAATATTCTTTTAACGATAAGACAAAAGTTACAAGAGATATATTTTAAAAATTTCATCTAGCTTGCACATTTTTTATTAAAGATTGACACATTGGAGTCGTGGTAATATTTAAATAATTGAAATATAGTGTCAATTGTGGACTAAAATCAATTTTGATCTAAATCGATTTAAGTCACTTTTCCTTGAGAGTAAAGTTATAGTATACATTTTTTTTGTGTTATTCAAATACTCCATACAGTTTCGATACAAAACACTAACTAATGACATTTGACATTCTAACCTGTACCGGGGATGCTGCATTTAAAAACAGCGGCGAATTTTGTTACTATAAGCATGCCCTATAGGCGATTGAAAAAAAGAAACTCAAATGATGAAACGTCAAAATTTAGCTTCAGATTTATCGTCCGGGAAGACAAAAATGAAGTAAAACATCTGTATTCTAATACGAAAAAAACCATTTCGCTAGCTAAACTGCATACCGACTGCAAAGTGAAATTCAGTGGTGAAATTTTCATTTTCATTGTGTCATTTTTAGAATTTACAATTTTGTATTTACCAAATGTAAGCATACATAGAGTCCGTATTATTTGAGGGACGTATTCTAAAATGTACAGTAATTTCACATTTTTTTTACTGAATGTAATTTCTATCGTATAATACATATCGTAATTAATTTCATAATTATTGTTGTCCATGCTCACAATTTTCCCCCGCTTCTCTCTTGTACTTGTTAAACGTAAAGAAAAGATTAAATTTTAAAACAAAGATACCTCAAAAATATATTGAAATGTCGATACAAATTTTATCTATTTTTTTTTTTTTTTTTTTGATAAAATATTTTGTATCTAATTGGATGAACCGGGTCTGGTAGTTAATCCCGATTTCAGAAAATCCGTAGTAATAAAATCTCACTCCACAAAATCCCGACTGAACTATATCTCGGTCCAATAAATACACGTCTAAGTAAAATTCTGACTCAATAAAATGCTAACGCAACTAAATCCTGACGGCACAAAACCTCGAAAAAATCCCAACTTTTAAAAATAAAATCTCAAGCGAGAAATATTCTGGAAAAGAGCCGAAACATATTCTGAAAAAAAATTGAGAGAAATTCTTTAAAAATATTTTGGAAAAGAGGGAATTTACTGCTCTTTCTTTTCTTTATTGTAATATAATCTGGAAAAGGGCCGGGTCATATTGTGGAAAGAAAATTCTAAAAAAATATTTTGAAAACTCGCTTTTATAAGTAATTTGATTAATTTGAGATGTTTTAGAGTCGGGATATTGTTTAGTCGTGATTTTGTGCCGTCGAAATTTTGTAAAGTCGGGATTTTAATACGTTTTCTTGTCGGGATTTTATATTTTCGAAATTTTATGATTCGACATTTTGTGGAGATACCGGATGAACCCACCCAATGATATAGCTTCCAAGGTTGATGCCCTTGTTGTGGAAATCTGAATAATTACGCGTACTTAATCTGATTAAATGGAAATGGCGAAGAACAATTTCTTGTTTTCCTCATTTGAAGGCTCTTTGTCTTTAGAATAGAGATCAATGCAGGATTGAGACAAAATTGTTTTTTGTAACTTGAACCTTCTTAACTGTTTCATTTCAACACCTTCAAAATTTACAGGAAATATATTGAATAATCTTGCAAAGATTACAATAGGCACTCGTTTAGTGCAATTTCTTAAATCCCCCGCTAGAAATTAGGTAATTTTATGACGTTAATAAGAAACCAACATGTTTTTAATTAAAAACAGACGCCAAGCAAATTTCTTTGTTAAAATGAAAAAAAAATTGTTAAAATTCGTAGGTAAGTATTATATAAGAAGTATTTTTAGAGGCACAAGAAAAATGTTAACAAAAATCTAAATACACCCTGATTTTAAGCGTTATGTATCGCAAATAAATTTGTTGTTGTATTTACTCGGGAATAAAAGAATAGGAATTTTCAGCGAAATATTATTTTGACTATACTTACTAACTATAGTTATTTAGAAAACTTTAAGCTCAAAATTGGATCCTCTATCTATTCTATAGAAATCTTAAACAAATTATTTACGCTGAATCTGCTGGGGCAAACACCAATTTTCCATATACTTACATATGTACTACATCATTAGATGGCTCTGTAGTCAGTTACGATTATTGAATTGCGAAAATAGAATCTTTTATTAGGCACCATTCTCATTTTCAAGGCGCTTTGTCATTTAGTTTGCATTTCACAAGCAACAAAATTGTGAAGAATTCGTGGTGCAATTCATTATCTTTATTTGAAAGGCTTATCAGTTATCAGAAACCAAAATCCAAAAGGATATGAAACTAACTTAGGACGAGTCTACACTCTCCTATGAACGTTTCACCAAGTTTTTTTTATCATAAAAGAGGTGACAACACCAGAAATGATTGAAAACAATTCATGATATTGTATGGAATGATCGTAAAGCAAAATTGAATGAGATTGTTGACATCGTAAGCATTTCAAAAGAACGTATAGAATATATCTTCCATGGGGCATTTGCAAAGCTTAAAGCAAGGTGGGCGCACGTTCGCTCACTATCGATCGAAAACGCAAACAAGTAACCAATTCACAGTAATGTTTGAAAAAATAAATGTTATAAAATCATTGAATGAAGTGTATTGAAGATTAAATAAAAACATTGCCAAAATAATTGCGTTTTATTATTATTACAGGAAACTTTTCAGCCCATGCAGTAAAAAAAAAATCTGTTCGAACGGGAACTTAATATTTGAAGTATGTACTAAGAAATTTTAAATGTGTCAAAATTAAAATCAAGAAACTGGAACATAAAGATAAAATTTATAGTGCAGTTCAATTGAAAATTGAATGCATGCCCCAAATTAACTTTATTTGCCGTTTTGAAGGCACAAAAATCGATGTCAGCGACGATGGCTCGTCGATGTTAGATAACGTCTTCATATCTTCAGATTGTTTAGGATAATACAAAGAGCTGTGTTCATAATATCTCATCCTTTTCAATTAATTTTAACTTGTTCATTGACTGTTCCGAGCAAACTATTCGAAAATGGCTTTAATTTAAACCCAATTACGTGAATAAAAAATTCCCCTCGTATATAACAAAAATATTCACTATAAAAGATGAACGATCGATGTTGCTTTTTTTACTTATATATTTTTAATTTTATAAAATTTACATTAGTCAAAATGAGACAGCAAATTTTTGTTATCTCATTTTAGCTTATTACAAAAATTTTTTACTTTTATATAAAGTAAAGAAACGCAGTACGTGGTGATATTAACAAAAAAAAAAAAATATTTACACATAGAAATTAAATACTGTCGATGTATACGTTTGCTTTATTTTTATATACCCGATTATGTATATAGAAGAGAAAAATAAAATACAATAGTGATTAGAAAATACACGTCACAAAAGTTATATAAAATGGAGACGATAGATTTATAATTTGTTTTTGAAATAAATAAAGAAAGATAAAAAATAGTTTTTATAACAGCAAAATAAAATAGAATTAACTTAATTATATCCATACTTATCTATGTAAATTACAATGACAACGTGAAATCTATGGTTTTCTACATTTAATCGAAAAAAAAAATATTTTTCTAATATTATATACTGCCATACTGGCAACTCTGGCAACGCTGCTTACATTTTATATTATATAAAATAATGTATCTCGTATATTTTTAAGCTTCTAGGTACAATCTGAGTCATGTTACCTACAACAACAAACAAATCGCCAAATTTGCAATAGAATCGGAGCTGTGTAAGAAATTGTATATAATAAAAAATAAAAAAATTGGCAACCCTGCTGAAAATATAAAATTTTATTTTTAGTTTTTTTTTTCTTTTATATAAATACACAATACAATGTTGTTTTTTTCCATTTCTCATTCTTTTACGTATGTATTTTCTTTCTCATATATATACAATTTTGGTTTACTTCGGAAAGTCATAAAGAAGCGGTTACAATGAGAAATTTTATTATTGTATAAAATTTTATTTTTTTACAATTATTGTCTCTCTTATGTAAAGATAATGTATATTCGAGATATAATTGTGTAAAAATAATATAATGATTTACAATTAAAACTTAGAACAAATAATTTTGTTCTTTCCACGATTGAACATGATTGAAGAATAAAATTATTGTGAATTCCATGACGAAAGAAAAATTTTCAATAGCTATATAACAGAAAAAAATTCTACCCCAAAATTTATTGATTTTTTGTAGTTCCTCATTTTTACTTTATTTTATTTTTTTTTTTTTGTATTTTTACGTACTCTGGAATTATTTGAGCAATAATATAAACTGGAATATTATATACATTAGACGTGGAGATACAGTATTTATTGTACATACTCGGTTCTCGAATGTTCGGGCACTTCTACTAGACAATAAAATAGAGCTATTATTTAAGGATAAATTAGGCAAAGATTTAAGGTAACGATTAGAAAAGGGAGGACATATTGAATGTTACATACAGATAGAGGTGATTGGAAATACAAAAGTACGTAGCTAGGTACATATGCATTTAAATTGATTTTTTCAAAAATCAATCATTCAAATATGGTGTAACGTTATTCTAAATTTTACATGTTGTCTTGAAAATTTTACGTTTGATATAGTTCCTAGTACTTCTGCGTTCGAAAGCTCAGTGTATTGTAAATATAGACTAAAGAAGGATTAAAGTAAAAATCACAATTTTGCAAAGTCATAGAGATTGGCAAAAAGCTTCAAATAATATTTACTATCACTTACAACTCTACACAAACAGAAGGTTCAACGATCCGGTGTACTTGACTTTTGAAAAATCAATATTTCTAAAATCTCTTTTGCAATTCAAAGCATTTAGGTGTGCTACAGAAAAAAATTAAATATTTTATTTTGATATTAATCAAGATTATGTATTTATTGAACAGCAACGAACTACATATGAAATTCATTTCAAAATTTTAGTCGAAAGTTCATGTCCAAATCGTTTTGGACCGATAAATTTTTTTTTTCCTAAGTTCAAAATATTTCTTATTTAAATATCCAAAATTTTAAATCCGCGACCAATTCAATTACATCCAAAAACATATAAAATCGCAATTAAATTACAGCTGTAATAATGAAACCAAAATAAATAAATAAAATACATCCATCAACTAATGCATTTATTATTTTCTGTAGTGTAATATTATTCTATATAATGTTAAAGTTGTATTTTATTAAAAAAAAAAAAACAACTGTGTCGAGGGGAGAAACGAAAACATTGAACTATAATGGCTGCCTAATATTATACACGCCATTTTAAAAACATTCGACTCAATGCAAGTAGATTTTATATCCATACATATATTCTTCTACTACCACTACTGCTACATTCATAATGTAAACGAGTTCGTGTGACGTATACATATTTTGTATAATATTTGTATTTTGTAAAAACATTGGACTCTTTATTTTTTATATAAAATGGGTATATGTATTGTATTGTTTTGTATGGAAAAAAAAAAAAAATATATATATATATATATATATATATATATATATATATATATATATATATATATACATAGTTCTATCTATATATATATATATATATATATATATATATATATATATATATATATATATATATATATATATATATATATATATATATATATATATATATATATATATATATATATATTATATACATATATATATGTATTTTTGTTTGCTGCTTTGGATTCTTTAGCACTTCAGCACTTCAACAAAAAAAAATAAAAATATGTGTATTTTTTTTTTAAATTATTGTTATGGTTCCCAAGGACAACTAATGTCTATTTTTTACTAAGGATTTATATATTTCTGAAGAAATTTTCATCAGCATTGTGAAATGATTACGGTTTTATTTTAGAAGGATTTTTCACATATTCTAGGTTTGAAATTTTGACCATATTCCATAACTAAGTTGAAAACTACATGCTGTACAATCATTTAAAGTAGTAAAAATACGAAGGAATACCTTTTTATTTACATATGGATACGATATACAGGGAGATTCGAAAGTTGAAATGAACTCAATTTCGATGTTGCGTGTTGAATTATCTGAGTTTTAATTTTAAGCACAATCAATCAATTTTGTAAGATTGCGAATAATTTGATATTAAATTATGGCAGTTTATCATTGCTTACAATTGGAATTGTAGGCATATTATAATGGGTCGAACAAAGGATTCCCTGAAATTCGGTGTCAGCAGAAATTTCCATCCGACCACCCGACCAACCAACCAAATCAGATAGTGTATTGTTGTAGGACAACTTTCGTTTAGGGATGTATTGATAAATGAAGTTAGTATAGGAATTCCATGCATATTTAGTATGAGCAATTGATACTAAAATAAAAGTTATAGTGTGCTTCACATCAATTGATTTATTTTATTAGAAAATTCATAGAAATTATTTATAATAATTGTTGAAGGGCTAAAACAACTGACAAAAATTCTAGTTTAGTTAATTTTACTAAACTGCACGGAATTCCTATACAGGAAAGCAAAAAATATTAAAAATTAAACAAAACAAAAAGCCAGATCCGATGGTAAAGGGTACATATGAGCCGTTTATTTTGAAAGTGGCATAAGTCATTTTTTCAAAAAATCAAGTTAATGATTCCGTAAAATTCCGTATATTTTTCTATTCTTCCATTATCTCATTTCAACAAAATATGGACTTATGCCACTTTCAAAATAAACGCCTCATATGCCACCTAAAGGGGAAACTAGCGAAATGGCCAACTGTAGTTACAGACCGAAAATTAATGCGCAAACTAACGTCCTAATTATAATGGTACACTTTTCTTACAAATAAAAAATGATTATAGTATTCACATGACAATTTAAGTCCTAATTTTGTCAGTCGTTTTACGGATTCGGTGGCCGATGTGCCAAATATTATGTAAGAAAGTAAATACTGGGGGAACCAATGAAATGAGTCAGTAACAACTTTATTGAGTTAACCAGCCAGTCAGTAACAACTTTAAGTATTATTATTATTATTGTTATAGGGCCATGTGGGCGTTTAGCCACCTCGCACTGCGACCTAACAGATCTATTATGCTTCCAAGTTCTGCTTAATTATCCCTCCAGTCAATGTTCAGACTCTTAATAAACCTGATAATACTGCCGGCCGGTACGTGATACATACTATCTAGATGTTTACTGTAGGAAGTACTTCTACTGGAAAGACGGTAGCATTGGTTCCCAAGGACTTCGAGAGGGTAGTCCCACTCCCGTATATTCCTAGCCCTGCCCCGACTTCCGTTTTGATTTTACTCGCTGGGAATGGAAAATCGCCTGTAGTTCACCCAGCTTTACTACAGGAAGCCTAAATAAAACTGGAGGGTGTCTGGTATCCAAAGTCCGCATACTTTGTACTTATTAACCTATCAGCCATTCTTCGTTCGGCATATGCTGTTTGTTCCACCTTAGATTAGGTTAAGATTTTCTCCTTTAGCGCCGTACTTTAGCCTGTGCCAAAAGGCTAAATTCTGCTTAGTGGTGTCAGTTACCAGTGGTTGCCACGAGGAGACAGCACGCATGATAAACCAATTAAAGTAGGTATGATGAAGCGCATGTATTGCTATCTCTTTCACTAAAAAAATTCTGTCATTCGGTGCTTTTTTCTTGCTATACTTTTTTTTATAATCACTAGTTCATAGCAAACAAAAACAAATCGAATTGTTTTGCGGTGATAGTTTTTGTGAAAACAACGAAGCCTTGTGATTTTATCGCACCGAATGACGAGATGCGCAAGAAAAGACGAATTTGAAACAGCTGTCAATCATACCTATTAAATTAGTTTATCATGGACAGCACGTACACTTGTGAATTGTGATCAGGCTACCCATTACACAATTGTACTCATCACGCAGCTGCCTGAAGCACACTTTTCTAAAAAAATAATAAATTAGTTATTAATAGTGACGACGTAAATTTTCTGCTGAAGGTGTGTACATGATCCAACTGTGGTGAAAAAATGTACACCACGAAGTTAGCAATAATTGTTTACTATTTTTCATATTGATATTTATTTTAAAGGCCGGTATTCACGTACAATTAAATTGCGCAATATAATTGTGTTAAGGCCGGTATTCACGTACAATTAATTTGCGCAATATAATTGTGTGACGTCAATATTGCACAATAAAATTTCAAAATCTGGAATAAACTTTGAGAATATTGTGCAATGTTCTGACGTCACACAATTATATTGCGCAATTTAATTGTACGTGAATACCGGCCTTAACGCCCACTATTGCACAATAAAATCCAAAAATTTTGAATAAAAATTGAGTGTATTGTGCAATATAATGACGTCACACAATTATATTGCGCAATTTAATT
Source organism: Tipula helvola (assembly GCA_963556165.1). Classification (NCBI taxonomy): domain Eukaryota; kingdom Metazoa; phylum Arthropoda; class Insecta; order Diptera; family Tipulidae; genus Tipula; species Tipula helvola. Next base: position 51,837,443 of record OY744482.1, read on the forward strand.
GTACGTGAATACCGGCCTTTACCCAAGTGTAACTACTTCAAATTTATTTACATTTTTTTGGAACTGAGTGTCACGATTCACGAATTACAAGATTTTATATGAAGAGTGGAACAAAAACCCTAAACTAATGGAACTAAGTTCCACAACTTCTATTAAATATGGAGAAAAATAGAACGAACTTGAGAACTGTAAAATTCAGTTCTACATATTTTCATTTTGTTATACTTGGGTAAGTTGGAAATAATGGCGATGCTAAAATTTTTGGAGGATGATAATTTGACGCCATATTTTTTACGTTTATCAGTAGTGACATAAATTAAATTAATTGGGGGGAAATTAATCAAAGTAAAATAAATATGAAAGCTTTTAATTAAATTTTTTTATTTAAAAATTTTCAAAGATAATGTTTTTCAAAATTTGGTTATTTTTGCATCCCATAAACTTTTGACGTCTACATAGTCATTGTATGGGTTTTCATAATATATGTACTTTTATTGTGTTAGGGTTAGTTTGTTACTATAAAATTACAAAAAATATTGTCGGGTCGAATATATTTTATAGTTGAATTTTCATTTTTATAGTAACAATTGCTCAAAAAAAAAAAAACAGCCTTGCAAAATTTTGCATGTTTATATTTTTTTTTTTTTTTTGTCTCTATCTCTGCAATCTTTTTCTGGGGCTCTAGGCACTCCCAACTCTTTCGCAGTTCCCTTTTAACGTCCTACCTTACGCCGTTGCCAGCCAACTCGAGGACGTACGGCTATAGACCCGCTTTTGTTTAAACCACCTGCACATTGCATTGCTTCATGCCAGCCTATAGTACTGACATGAAAGGTGGGTCGGCCCATGGATCCCGCACTCTCAACAGGGGGTCATAGATGTGTTCATCGTCATCACCAATCGTAATCAGATGATGAAAAATCCCTTTTGCATCCCGCCCCTATAGGGATTCGAACCCGGTACCTCCCGATCCAACCGCCGTAGCTTTAACCACTGCGCCGTTTAGTCGGTGCATGTTTATATTTATATTGTCGTTTTTGTCATCCAAACGAAAATTGTAATGTACTAATCTTTTCTTTTTTTGCAAGGCAAATATTTTTCTACATCTAAATAGGCCTTAAGATGTAGAAAAAATGTTTACCTTGCAAAAAAAAAAAGAAGAGACATTACAATTTTCGTTTGGATGACAAGAACGACAATATAAACATGTAAAATTTTACAAGGATTTTTGTCCTTTTTTTTGAGCAATTGTTACTATAGAAATGAAAATTTAACTATAAAATATACTCGACCCAATAATATTTTTTGATATTTTATAGTAGCAAACTAAACAAACACAATAAAATTATATTATGAAAACCCGTACAATGACTAGACGTCAAAAGTTTATAAGAGGCAAACATTTTCAAAAACACAATGTCGAATGATAACCATTTTTATGTTTGAAATTTTTAAATATAAAAAATTAATTAAGGTCTTTCATATTTTATTATTTTGATTCGTGTTCCCAATTAATTTAATTTATGTCACACTACCGATAATTGCAAAAAAATATGGCGTCCAATTATCAACCGCGAAAAATTATAGCATCGCCATTTTTTGCTTTAACCAGAGTGTAATTTGCTATTGCGTGAAGATCTAACTCGAACCGACACGCAAAAATTTTGTCGGGCATTTTTTCTTCATCTAAATCGGACTTAATGCGTTAATTTTATGAAATCCTAATGCGACTTATTAAAGAGACTGATGCACTCAGTTTATAAAATAATTATACATGCTTCAAAATTGCAAACAATCAAAATTACGACAAATAAACCTTTCAAGACGTATAAACCTATTTTCCTTCGCATTTTCTTGGCTTCTTTTATTATGACATTGGCCATTTTTTCATTTTGACAGGCTATATTAAGTACAGTAGAGTCTCGATTATCCGATGTGGTCGGGACCGAAGACAATTCGGATAAGCGGATTTTCGGATAATCCGGAAATGCTCTGTATGCACTGTAAAATGCTCTTGCATTTTATGGTGGTTAAAATAAACATGATATTTTGAATTTAAATTATTATTTTGAGTAATTTCAATGTTTTATTCATTCATATTTCACTAAACATACATACTTATGCGTAATGTGTAAATAACAAAATAATTAAAAAAAAAAAAAATTTATGTATTTTTTTGTGTTCGGATAAAGCGGAGTTCGGATAAACAATATTCGGATAATCGAGACTCCACTGTAAAACAATAAAGAGCCAAATTATAAAAAGCGTATTCGATTGCTGTGAATTAACTGAAGTAGTAGCTGTATCTGAAGTAACAGAAGTGAAGAGACTGTTCGATTGACAACTCTTCACTTCAGTTAAAAATTGAGCAACTGAATTAACTGAAGAGATATTTTGCTCGTCTGTTACTTCAGATGAGTTATTTGTTTCTCTTTTTGAATTTCTTTGTTTTCGTTTGTTTTTATTCTCGCGTGTAGATTTATGGGACTCAGGGACTGTTTGGTTGGGAATTTGCGACCAAAAAAATTAATTTTTAATAAAACATTTCTAGAAATTAATAGAAAATTACATTTTGAAACATTTTTTCTAACAAAAGTCAAACTGAAATAAATTGTTTTATTTTTATTTTGACATTTATCAGAAGTGAAGAAAACCAATCGAACAGTCTGTTCTCTTCAGTAACTCAATTAAGTGAAGAGTAACTCAATTAACTGAAGTGAAGAGTTGTACTCTTCAGTCCAATCGAATACGCTATATTATCAAAATTGGCAGAATGAGCAAAAAATATGAGCAACATTTATTTTTTCAGTTTGGTACCCCTCTGAAAATTGGTCAATTTTATTTTTTTAATTTGATACTTCTTCTGAATATTTTTCTGTAATTTAAAAATATTTTATTCGGAAGGGGAAATTTGTTACGAAATGGACTACGTCGAATGGATTATATCTTTTTCTGCTGGAAATGTTACAGCAGAATATTTATGTAAAGTTGCCGTCACGATGCAAAATTTCAATACTATATTTCTCATGTTATGTTATGAATTCGATGGCTGTTACGTCAAATATTATTTCAGGAAATAATTTCCTAAAATTCTTTAAGATTTGCCTGATAATGCTTGAATATTGATGATTATTCCGATCAATCATCATGCTCATAAAGGCAGGGTTAAGTTGAAATTTCGAATAAGACTCGAACGATACTTTTGGTATTCTCTGCACTTTCTGTAGGGCATATTCAAAGAAGTGTGCCTGGAACGTGTGATTAAGCGATAAACCGACTGCATATTTGGGTTAAGAACCAAGGCACGTAGATTGAAAGCATTCATTTAATTTGCAGTCAATTTATAATAGTCGTATAATTTATTGAATTGAATGAAAACATTTTTATCAAATTAAAAAGATAACATCTTTTAACGCACCCTTTAAATATTTTTTAGCGTTAGTTTACTTACTGGGTAGGTTACGTCAAAAAAATCACGTAAGACGTATATTTTTTGAAATTTTTCGAATGTAGGATTGTGTATCTATCTATAGTTTTTAGGAGATGCAAGCCCAATTTTTCCCGAAAACTATCTCATTTTCCGGGAAAATTCTCACTGTTTTCAATTTGTTTTCCAAAATCAGGTAAGATATATATTTACTATAGGGAGTGCAATCCCGGGAACCGGGATTTTTGTAAAATCCCTAGATTGCTGTATTTTTGTCAATCCCGAAATCCCGTTAAAATCTTGGAATCTCGGTCTTTTTGTCAAATCCCTGGATCCCGGTCTTTTTGTCAATCCCAAAATCCCTGTTTTTTGTCAATAACGAAATCCCGGAATTGCGTTATATATAATACCGGGATTGGATTCCCTAATTTATTAATAATTTTTGGTGTTAGGATTGTGTATCTATAGTTTTTAGGGGATGCAAGACAGGAAAATTAACACTTACGAGAAAATATTCACTTTTTATTTTTATTAATAATAATCGCTTCATTAGCCTTGCAGACACAAATCAAAGTTTTTCTCGCTCTTATCGCTTCTTCTGACTGATAGTACCACAAATGCTAAAAACTGCAAATTTTTTAAACAAAGTTTTTTTCAATATAAGTACATAATTTTAATTCGTTGTAAACCGTAGAGGATGGGGCTGCCGCGCCAATCCCCCGCTTTTCCAGAATACATACAATTCTTCCTGTTTCAAATTTTATTTATAATTTGAAACGAAGTGAAAAAAATTGAGAAAATTGCAAAATTTTCTCGGAAAAATTGGTTACACTATCGAAAAACTATTGAAATACAATCCTAACATCAAAGTATTTATAAAAATTGCACATTTTTACATATTTTGAATAAAACTTAACAACATTTTATTTAGAGAACGAGAAAGTGAAAATTTTCCTGGAAAATGAGGTAGTTTTTCGGGAAAATTTAACTTGCACCTCCTAGAATAAGAATAAGTCTTGTAGGGCCATGTGGGCGTTTAGCCACCTCGCACTACGACCTAAAAGATCTTTTGTGCTCCAAGCCCTCCTAAAAACTACAGATATACAATCTTAAAATTTTTCGAAATTACGCATATTTGTTTATAACTAGGGTTCATAAAATTCCAGTCCGACGTTTACAGACTTCTAATTATCACAATTGCATCTTAATCTTATCAATTTAATGCAAATTATTGGGTAAAAGGTATTTTTGAAGTGTTTAAATTTAAATTTCGTTCCCTTCTTTAATCTCTTTTTGCCAAAGGAAACAAAAAAATATTTTTTTTTATTTCTCTTTCTTGGAACGAAATTAAATAAAATAAAATATCTATCCTCTCCTATCTTTTGTGTTTTATACGAGGAGAGATATTTTATATTTTTCAATTTTGTTCCCGGGGAAAGAAACAAAAAAATATGTTTTGTTTCCTTCCACAAAGAGCGAAAAAAAAGAATAAAGAAGGGAACGAAAATGAATTTAAACACTGTATTTTTGTCGTTTTTATTGGTCAGTTTAAAAATCAAAATATTGGCGAATTCCACATTCTATTGAAGGTGGCAAGAGACATTTCTGGAAAAATAATGCCAAAAAGAAAACCTCTTCCATGAGAAAATTGACTATACAGCACATATTGACTAGCACATGACTATAGCAAAACAATTTTGCTATAAAATGAAAAATAAAAAAATAACGTTGCCTTTGTCTTTTATATGGGGCATCAGATTATGTTTCTCATAGACTACTTTGATTGGTTGCTTGCTGAAAATTGTTCCGTAGAATATTGTCGCGAACTCGCAGTCAGAGATGGCGCGCTTAAAGTCTCCAAATATTTTCAAGCGAAATTAATGTAGCAATTCATTATTTTCACGTGAAATTTTATCATTTGTGTTTTTATATCGAGAGTTTATTTTATAAAGCTGTCATCAAGTGTTTTATTGTGTTCTCGAGTTTTTTTAATGTGATTAACAAGTATAAAAATACTTTTCATCACATTAAAATAACTCGAGAACACAAAAAACACTTGAACAGCTTCATAAAATACATAAACTAAAATTATGTCAAAAAAAAAAATCTCCAAAAAAAATTTAATTTCTATTTCGCACGAAAATAAATAGATTTTTGGAGACCGCGTTAAAATTTCGTTTCGTTTTGATCTGAGTACTAGCCTTAAGGTACAAAATAAATTTCCGGCAAATCTCTGAAGGGTGTTTAAAGGGAAGTATACCAAAGAAAGATCAGAGGTCTAGGACCAAAAAAGTCGTTATTCTTATTAATTGTTCAAATTTAGATTTTAGTCTCATTCACCAAATTATTAATTTGAATCCTTGGCAAGAATACCGCTTATGAAGTCAACGAGCCAAACAAAGCGTCCTTTCCGTAAAAAATTTAATCTATAAAAATGAGATGTGTGTTATATTCTAAAAAGTTACTAAAAATAATACACCAACAAAAAATTTAGTAGCTTTTAGAATATAACACACCACACAAGAGAGATGGAAAAATTTAACATTTTAGTGTAGCATGTCTGTCGAAAAACCTGGTGTCTTTTGGCAATGGCATACCCCTTAAGGGGTAATCTCCTCCAGATATTAATTTTTTTGCATTTTTTTTTTTTTTACTTTAAAAATTCATTTAGTATCTGAAGAATATATTTCCAAAGTTTCGAGCCCAACAGAAAGTCCTAAAGATCCCTAGGAAATCACCGAAGTAATGCGAAGTATTGCGAAGTAATGCGATCTCTTCAAGAACAAAAACTTTAATCGAGTTTTTCTTGAAACGTGTTTTTTTGCGCGCCGTGGAATGTAACTCAAAAAGTGATGGACCAATCAACTTGAAATTTTGTACACATATTCTTTAGCTTATCGGCCTTTGCACAAACCTAAAATTTCGTATAAATTATTTAAACAAATATTGGTTTTAACGAATTGTTTATAAAGAAAAACGTGTTTTTTTTCCTTTTGTCCTCTAATTTTCAATTTTTTTTTTTTTTTGCAACTTTTAGGGTCATGCAAAGCGGAATGAATTATTTTAATAAAAAAAATTTGTTTCGTTGATTTTAGTTAACTACAAGGACCTGGGCGTTCCACGGCGCAAACTTTAGTAGTCTAGTTCGAGCACCTCTAGCGGCGCCGTTTTGTTTTTTTTCACTCATAAAAAAAATTGTTGTATTCATTTAAACGTCAATATTATTATGCAATTTGTTTCATTGGAATAAATGCTCTCAATTTTTTGCAAAAAATCATTGAAAAACCAGTTATCTGGAGGAAGTTCCCCCTTAAGGGAAAAAAAAATTGGGACACCGTCCCATTCCCGAAAACAAAAACCCCTAAAACTTACAAAGTAAAGGGCCCCATAAAAGAGGAAGATTCGATTAAATTCTACCTAAATTCGACGTAAGCACAATTCAATAGTAAGCGGCTTTGTGGAGTAGTAGTTTAGTACAAGTATAATTATTAAAAAAACACAAATTTTTGAAAAATGCCGAATTTCTATGCCCTAATGTGTCCCATCCTCTAAGGTACAAAACAAATTGAAAAATGGTTTTTCTTAAATTTGATATTAGGTATTAAAAAACGTTTTTGGGGAATTTTTCTTTTTGGGATAACGGTACCAACCCGGAAAAAATAGGTCTTAATTTTAACTAGCAGAAAAATTATTTGCTTATTGATAGCAAGCAGGCTTATCAAATTATAAATTATTGCATAAAAATAATCATACATTTTTTTAAATTTAAAATTTTTTAGGTCATTCTGAAAAATTAAAAAGTATGTTTCTTGTGGAACCAAAAGTGGCCTTTTAATAAAATTATTACTAAGGAGTATGATGATAAATTAGGCAAATTCTGCAAAATTAACGCTTCGCTTAACTTCTTTAGTTAATTTTGCTTTCATACCTTAACGAAAAAAGTGGAAAAGGTTGGCAAATTTTTAATTTTAAAATTACAATGATAGGGACAAATTAAAAACTTACAAGATTGCTTCGTATGCTGTTGGGAAACAGCATCATTATTTCAGAAACAAAATTTTGGCGTTGAAGCTTTTTAATTTTAAAAGATAATTTTAATTAGGCTTAGTAAAGTTAAGAGTTTATATAATGATTTCACCAAAAACTTTCTGAATGCCAAGGATGGAACAAGAAAGCTCTTGGAGCAGAGCTAAATCGTTGCTATTTTCCCTGTAAATTACAGTTTTTAGATATGATCGACAGCATCATTTGCCTATTTCCTTGCATGTTTTCGTATCCTTTTGTAACGTAAGGGTAGCGAGCGATATCCAAAGAACAAGTTAAATAGATTCTTACTTGCAGTCTCACTTATATTTGTATGATAATCTAAATCGCAAATTAAAGCAAACCAAAAATATTGTGCTCCAACTACAATATGAAAACAAAAGGAAGCGACATAATTTCATGTCATCCTTGTGCATAAAGGACCAATGCTAAGCGGCTTTGGAGTTTTTCATTTTCATAGTTTTTCTCACGTTTTCCTGTCATCAAATGCGCAAATGGTTCAATGCTCAACGGCTTTGGGGAGTTCTCTATTTTAGTATGTATGTGAATAATTCTGTACTAAAAAGCAAAAGTCGCTTATCTGCATTTTAGAAGTTTTGAGAAAATGAAGTTTAAAGTTTTAAAATCAAATGGGAAAACATTGAGATATTATGTATTACCTCATAACTTTTTTATTTTTTAAGCGATTTTCACCAAAATTTAATTCATAATTCATAAAAACCGCTTAAAGTCACTTAGGCAACTTTTGCTTTTAAGTACAGAATTATTAAAAAATACAAATTTACAAAAATGTCTATTTCTATGAATGTTAGAATTTCAAAAAATCGTCAAAGTGAGAGTTTGAGATGGTAGCCCCATCCTCTCTAAGGTATAAAACGAATTAAAATAATATTTCATAAATTTGTTATATATATTTAAAAAAAATTGAGTTTTTTTGGGATTTTTTCCGGCTACAACAAACCCCGTTTATAAAAAACATCCGGTTATTACGAACTTTTTGAAAATGGGCGTTTGTTGTACACGATGTCAATTTATATGAAACTCCGTTTATAAAAACCTTTTTTTGCTTTCCCTTTGGTGTTTGTTATAGCGGGAGTATTAATTGTTTATATAAATTATGTATTAATTTGTTGAAAAATGGTCCAATTTCATTGTGAGTAAAAGTTTGTCAGACAAAATAAAATGAGATAAAAATATAAAATCGGTGGTTGTGTGAACGAGATACCCAACGAAGTCAGTCAAAATGAACAAAAATGTTTATACATACAAGCCGTGTAGTTCTAACATTTTACTTACAAAAAAGGTGTGCCTGTGTTAGTGGACTGCGATAACAATAATTGACAAAAGTATCAAATCGAGAACATTTTAAGGCAGTCCAACTAAACATGTTAGTTAACGATAACCAACAGAAATGTTTAAAGCCGTCTAGTTCGCTCTTTACACAAATCCTAACAAAAAAATGTACTCTATATTTATTTATGCAAATATTGATATTTTTCAACAATAACAAAAAAGGATTTGTGTAAATAGGGTCCTTTTTTGTATCGTAATGGTGGATTCAGCGAGGTAAATTTGCTAGCTCGTGATCACGAATTATTGAAATTTCGTCATCTTTTTTACCCACTCCAATTTTTTTTACATTTTTAAAAGCGCAACCATAATAAAAAAAAATTGGAGGGGGTAAAAAAGATGACGAAATTTCAACAATTCGTGATCACGAGCTAGCAAATTTGTCTCGCTGAATCCACCATAAGTGTTTGTAAAATTATGATTTTGTTTGCTGTCAAAATTTACCCATAAAATCTTGATATAAAAAAAATAAAGAAATGTTTTATCTTTGTCACTCTAATGGATTATTTTTTTTGTCTTCTTGCGGCTTCAAGTCAGCTGAATCAATTATTCAGTGGAATTGGGGCATAAAGGTGAATTGTGCTTTTTTGATATAAATTGTGACAGTTTTCTCGCAAAATCTCAGTTAGTTTTTTGTCCAAAACTTAGGATTTATTTTCTAAAACGTCAGTTATTCTATAAAAATAGAATGCGGACTGCAATACCTAAACAGTAACTCAACATTAAGCCGTAAGTACGTTAGAAAGTACTTAAGTGTTCCTGTTTATTTGGAAAGTTGTTTAAAATTAAATTATCATACGTACCTTACCTTAATTACCCTGAACCTATAAAATAAAACTAGAAAATAATAAGGCCAGATTTTTGCGAATAGCCACGGAAAAAGAACCTTTTCGTAATACTCCAGCTAATAAACTGTCACCATTAAATGTTTACTGTCTTGTGACCCACCCCGTGGTTATGGGTCACACGTTACTGATTTAGTGATTTGTATTTAAATATTCTAAGCATAAAGTTGGATTACTCACATTGCTTGCAATATGTTGATACTACACTTTCCAAAATTGCGAACGTGAGTATTTGGTTTGAATTCTAATGTGAAAACTTCCATGTTTGCAAATAATTTTTTTAATTGATGGCAGTCAAAAGTACTAAGAGAAACATTGACGTACTAAGTATAGACTAGTTTAGAATAGATCTGTGACCACACAGTCATAGTAGCTTAAGTCAACTTAAGATAAAAATTATTTTCAATTTTCGACGTTTTCTATCTCTCCCCTAACTTCACTAAATTTGACGTGAAGTGGTAATACGTTGTGGCCAAAGGCTATGGTCGCAAGCCGTATTATTAGATTTAGTTGGTATAAGTGAAAAATAAATTTAATATTCAATTTTTTCTCTCTTATTATCAAATTTGACTTAAGCTACTATTACTTGTGGCCACAGATATTGTACATTGGTTGCAGAAAACATCAATTGGAATTTGAGAAAAGCAAAACAAAAAATATTTCGACTAAAAAGTCGATTAGCTACAACATAGCTGTAAAAATCAAAACAACAAGAATATGTATCTGTGCAAGAAATCTACAAAATGGAAACAAAATATAAATCAATATAAGTAGTAGTACATATATAATTACCGTTTAAAATGTTCTCGTATTCTGTCCTCCCGTACAGTTTCGGGCAAATTTCCAACCCAAAGGTGTCGAGTCTCGCGTACCATTTTGCCTCAGGTTCTTCATGGAGGCGATTCGGGGGCGTCCTCCAGAAAAATTGTTTATATTCTTTTTTAATAAAAAAAATAAAATAAAAAACTTAAAACTACACTTTTTACATCACTTTTCTTTTATATTATACAAGATTTTTGACTGAATTTTCGATTTCATTAAACAAATTATAAAAAACACTTCCTTTTCCACTTATTTCTTACATTTAGATATATATATTTATATATACATATGTATAAATATATATATTTCCTTTTTTAAATTATAATTTTCCACAATTTACTTTTTTTCTCTTAAATTTCACTATTATATTATAAAACACAAAACATATTCCAAAATATAAGGGGTTGTATGTGATTTTGTAGCATTTAATCCAAATTAAACAAAAAAAAACTATTTAGAAGGATATACTTTTCCTTTTTTTAAAAATTAACAAAAAAAAAAACCAAAACACTTAAATCACTTAAAAAATATATTAAGAAATGAAAAAAAAGCTCTTAAATTTCACATTTTCCTTTTTTTCATCTAATTTTCTTTTTTCATATAACATTTTCATTTTTTATTTTTATTTTCTTCATTTAAAAACTAACATTTCCACTATAATAAAACAACAAAATATATAAATTAAAATAAATTAAAACCAACAATAAAAATTAAAATATATTTATGTACATATTATATATTTTAATTATATAAGAAATTAATTTTTTTAAGGGTTGTACATTTTGTTAGTGGTGAATTTTTTTATGTATGTATTTATGTATTAAAAAAATTCACCACAGTTATATATTCCTGTTATATTTGATTAATTATTATTACATTTGTTTTATGTTTTTTTTATATAAAATCCGTTTTTTGATAATCCTCGTGGTTTTGTTTTATTATTTTTAATTATTTTCAATGATTTTTTTTTATTGTAATGTTATAATAAATACGCCCTTTCTCCTTGGCAACAGCGCGAAAAACGGCGCTTACACACAGTACAATTTTTTTTTGGTTTCCAAAAAAATTGTAAGAAAAAATTATAAAAAAATAATAATAAAATAAATAAATATAATTATTTTATATTTATATTGTGTAATAACGGAATTCAAACATAAAAAAATAACTAAATCACTATTTAAACTTTTTTTATTATTTTTTGGTTTCTATTTTTAATTTTTTTTTACTTATAAATATATATAAATACTACGCGTGTATAGTAATGATGTTTTCACATCGCGTTTCACTCACTTACTGGGAATCAGTTCATAACGAAAAATTTACGAAGGCCCTATTCGGTTTTATGTTTCGATAGGGTGATTCTACAAAATATGCGCATATAATTCGAATTGTATAACAAATCGCGTATATGGGACAATGTGGAAATAATTTATGTGACACCCTATTTTACGTTATAAAAAAGGTAAACACATTCGAGTCGTTTAAAAAAATTAAACCATATTACATATTAGAATATTTTATTAATTTGATGACAAAATTAAAAATACCATTTTACTAAATGCTTTCGTTTGCAAATATTTTAATACAATTTTGCTATAATTTAATCTACCAATATGGATAATAAAAATGAATAAAGTAAAATTATGAAAATTGTATTTCTTCGAGTCATTTATGTGGCGGTGGCGAAAATTTGTACTGTATTCATAAATATACTGAGAATATCAGTAAAAAGTGGATGTATTCAACAGAGCACCGAACCGGAACGTACACGAAACTTGACCTCTGCGCAAATATTTTTTATAAAAAACTAATTCAAATAAATTTTATATTTTGATTTTGTTTATTTCACATAAAACTTGAACAGTAATTTAAAAAAATATATAGATTTATACATAAATTTATTCGGATTTAGTTTGAACAGCTTTCTCCCACGCATAATCGAAAGGATAAATCAATGGTTTCATATTTTCAGGATAATCTTCTTCCTCTAAACGAGTGGATATATGTGGTGGTGCCCCTTTCACATGAAGTCTTTCCAACATGGCAGTATTATGAGCAATAGGATCTAATCCTGTTAGAAATGAGAATAATTCTTCTTTTGTTTTAACACCTTTGACACCGCGGGACATAAAGAAATTCGAAATGTTATTACAATCCCGCATTAAAAATTCTAGTGCAGACGGATGTTTCGGTTCCACGGCTTGAGCTACGTCAATTATGTAACATTTATCATTGAACCAAAGTATATTGTATTCCGATAAATCGGCATGAACTAATCTGGCATCATTATAGAGTTTCACCATAATATCAAGCACTTCATGATATACCACTTCCCATTGTTCATCATCGAGTTCAGCATCTTTAAGTTTAGGCGCAGCAAAACTATTGGTTCCAATAAAAGACATAATCAGAATATGTTTCTTGATTAAGATCACGTCTGGGCATAAAATTCCGGCCTTTTGTATACGCATCAAGTTGTGCATCTCCTTCTCAGCCCACATTTGGATAACTGTACGTTTATTTTGTTTTGAGAACCTATCCTTAAATCGATAGTCGTCCTTAATGTAACGATCACGTTGTTTGAATTCATTTAGTGTGGTCGAGAATATTTTGATTGCGCATTCCTTGGGGATGATTAATTCACCTGAATAGAGTGGATCAGAATCTGCATGGAGAATCACTGCTTCTTTTCCGGTAGAGATGATTCCATTCACCTTTTCTAAAATTTGATTATTGATCAGTTTGTAAAGTATGAGTCGGGATTGGTGATCAAGGCCCATTTCAGCCGTAGCCACATTCTCTTTACGATCGTGTGATTTTATTGTTTTCTTGCTTTTCATTGAGTAAGAACGCAATTGATTGAACACTTGATTGGATATTTTCATGTCGAATCCAGCACTATCACCTGTCTGAAATTCTGGTGGGAATGACATTATTTTACCAGCGTTGCGCACCCCATTCAATTCAAGATCATGTTTTGTACGCCTTTCACCGTCTTCGTCGATGACTGATCCCCATTTTGGTATTTTTGCAATTTTTTTCTCGTTCGTCTCGAAGCGATCCCAATCTTTCTTTTTATTATCAGGTTCATCTTCTTCTTCTGAATCGTAGATGAGTTCCTCGGGTAAGACGCGATACTTTGTGAACGAAACCGAAACTTTGCTGTCCTTATTTTTAGCTCGTTCAACTCGCTTTAACTCTTCATCATGCTCCAAATCAAACTGGGCCTGTAGGATTTGTGCAATTACGGCATCTGACTTCAAGGTTTCTTCATTTGCACAGAGGGCTTTTAATACTTCATCGGGAATATCGTCCACAATACTGCTACTACTACAGCCACCTGAGTCGTCTGACGTGGTATTGATATTAGGAGGTTTTATAACTTCGCCAAATATCATACGATCATATTTTACATTTTCTTTGTTTTGTAAATCTCGTGCAAATTCTTCTGACATAATTTCTTTAAGGTCGACTGTATCGACAGGTTTATCAATTTTACCCCAGGCAGACATTTCAATATTTTTAAAATGTACACACTATATTTATTATATAAACTATCACTTTTAAATTTATTAAATGACTACCTAGTTGTCTATGAAAATGAATTATATAAATAAAAAAAATTTTGTATTATTGTGAAATAATCTGATTTTACATAGACTGTCAAATCAAAATGTGTATCGCATGTAAACGCTGAATGAGCCGCTGAATATAAATAAGGGCTAACCCTAGAAACCGTATGACTGGGAGCTAAAATAAGTGATTTGATTACCAAAAGATAGGCGTATCTCCAACTCCAAGAACAAATATTTGTATTCGTAAAGTATTTACGAAAAAAGAGATGGGTAAAACGCTAAAAAATCTAACTTTTCGACAATTTTGTCAAAAATAGGTCAAAAACACTAAATTATTGTTTTATGGACCCATTCATTCAAGTACACCCACCACATTCTCGTGGCGCCACTAGCTAAACCTTATACCACTGACAGACTAGTGATTAGCTAAGCGCGATTAGTGAAACGGGATTAGCTAATCCACCACAAATCCATATGAGTTGACACACTAGGGATTAGTTTCTTGCAAAAAAATAAAATATTATTATGGTGATTCGCTGAAATATAGCTGGTAAATCAGCTGGAGTCATTTTTTAATTCAATATTTCTAAGATTTATACATTAAACACACTAGATTTTCTATTTCCTCAAAATTTATTCAGCACAAATTTTTTAAGATGTCATTGATTTTATAACTTCTAACGTAAATTCAGGCCACTTGCATTTTCAGCAATGTTTAAATAATTATTTCACATTGTAGTGCCACTTGTACCATCACTAAACCCAATACAACGAGATATGCTCGAAAATTTTGAAGGATTAGTGCACTAATCTCGATTAGTGACTAATCCTCAAATAAAACTAGATTAGCTAATCTTCAACTTGACACACTACAGCTAATCTCGAAAAAATCACTAATCGCGCTTAGCTAATCCCTAGTCTGTCAAGGGTATTAGCCTGTCAGTGCAATTAGATTCCTAAAACTGAAAATATGAAAGAAAGTATTGATGCATATGGCATTACTTTGGTGTTTTTCACCGATATTAGTATTCGGTATTTAGCGCTTGCCGAACGCTGAATGTCTTACAAGCTCGCAATTTTGATGCGATTTGAATTTTTCGTTGTCTACAGTCTACACCGTACAACTAAACATTGAATGAGCTTCCTAAATAGTAGTTTAATTTTCTACTTATTCAGAATGAAAAACTAATCAAATTTAATATTGGTTATGCGCAATTACGATTGCAATTATTAAAAACAGAAAATTAAAGCGGCATAAAATTAAAAATAGGACGATGTAGGGAAGGAGGCTACAAACGTGAGATTTTGGAGAAAAGGATATTCAAAGTCTCGTTTTTAATGAATTAAGATTAGATGGTCCGAAAATGTTTAAAAATTTGGTAAGAACGACTCCCTCGTCTTTTGAAATATTATTAAAAAGCGTAAAATCACAAATACAACATCAACAAGACACAATTTTAAGAGAGCTGTCAAAAATATTGTATACACATTTTATGAAAATGCCGTTGGCTGCAACGTAATGGGGCATGCAGAAAGTTTGTTTTTGTTTCCGCACATCAGATGTCAGTACCGTCGTGATAAAGGTTAATGTTTGACGTTTAATTTTATGGCTACGAAGTTCGAAGGCGTCGATAAACGACTTATAAAACATTTTAAAATATAAAATTTATTTTGTATTATTAAATTCATCACACAGTTGATACAAAACACTAATGCCATTTGACATTCTAACCTGTACCGAGGGTGCTGCATTTAAAAACAGCGGCGAATATTGTTACTATAAGCATGCCCCAATGGGAGATGCAATTTGATTTTCTGATGTTTACACTACACGATTTCCACGCAGAAAAATATTGTACAACAAATATTGCATGCAAATCGCATAGTGTACCGGCACCATAACATGAAAACGATGAGGAAACAATTGTAGCCATTTTTGAAAAAAAAAATTAATATTTACCAAAAATATTGTCTAGTTTTTGTGTAAGCCATACCTTTAAAAAGTTTGTGACCAGTGTACACTACTCATATTTATTATGGCTGGTTTTTTGGGTACCCGTCGACAGCAAAAACTTTCAAATTACACGTACATATTAAAATAAAACAAAACGTTACATACGATTATAACATAAAAGTGGTGTACATACATATATATTTAGGAATTACAAATAATTTAGACAGGCAATGTATTAGAAACTGATGATTTGAATAACTGACCAAACAATTTAGCTCCTCTAATGCCACCGGGTATTGCAGCAAGCAACATAAGTAATAAAGTAATTATTTGCGCCACTGCAAATACTACAGTTAGAGCGGTACTTTGCACCCACATCGCAAAGTATAACGTCCCGACCAAACAGATCATATAGCTTAATGATAAATATAATCGCTCTCTTGAAAACATTTGTTTTAAAAGACTCAAAAATCCTTGCAAAAATGAAAAACTGAAAATTGAATATTAGATTTAAAACAGAATAATGTTACAAAACGGTGTTTACCTTAAAAAGAAGAACAAACTACCAAGAGTGAATAGCAACGAGAATTTCCTTGCTTTTAATAGCAATACCGGTATATAAAGGGTTGACAATCCCATGAAAAAAGCGCCCAAACCTAAACATATGATAAAACCGATAATTCTCTGTATCCTAGTCAGCTTCGGACAACATGACTCCTGTGAATCCCTTAACCAACTGTTAGCCTCATTCTGCTCCGCTTTATTCGTAAAAATTTCATTCAGCTTTGGAACTTTTATATTCTTCAAATTGAAGTCAATCTTAAAATTTTTCTTTTGGTCACTTTGTAGTAACAAATATTCGTCTAAATCACGTTTTAAATCAGTCATTTTCTTTCGTTTATAATTATTATTATTTAATTTTAATTTTCATTGAAATTTTAATGTTTTGTTCCTTCTTTTGTCCATGTGTCAAAATTGACACCACATACATGTTTGTTTTGGTTTAGTAATTGGTCCCTATAAACAGTTTATTAATAAGCTGCTTTTATTATACACCGTTCATTCGTTGAGTTTTTTTAACCAATTTAGATCGATAATTGACAGCTAAAATATGTCAGATTTTTTAAGGAAAATAAACAGCAGTATATGAAACTATCTTAAAATGTTTGAAAATAACTTAATTTTAATAAAAATGAACCACAGAAAAAACTCAAACAGCACAAGATTAAACCTAAAGATTACGAATTTGCCGTTTTCTTATATTTTAACTGTTCGCTCGATTTTCACAAAAAAATTACCGGTTAGCTTAAAATGACATAAAATGAATACATTTAATTAAATTATTATTAAAAAATACGTATTAAATAAATATTTGTAATAATAATACAAATACAATTTTATCTGTGCCACTTCATACAAAAGATATGAACAATATTTAGACGTTCAATTTGTTTTTCTTAACACAAAAAATCACAATGAAGTTGCCTAGTATCCAACCTATTGACGATTGGACAGGCAGAATTTTGTTAGTGGGTACGACACTGTTTTATTTCCGATAGTTAACTGGAGTGGGATTTTGCACAAAAGGCGAGAAGCAAGTTTGTGTCTCTTTTACTTACACTGAATATGAACACTATTTCGCTTAGTAGAAATGTATTTGAAGCATGCGATATCACCTAACCAGAATAAAATGATATTCTATTTCAACTTTCATTTGTCTGTGTCTCTCACCAACGAAGGTACGTGGTCGAAGCGGAGAAACAGAGATATCTTTTATACATAATATGATTGACAGAGGTTGCAATAGGAAAAGCGACATCGACTGAATGAAATGGAGTTAAAACTTCTTTTAAAAAAGACATAAACTCGCTTCTCGCCTTTTGTGCAAAATCCCACTCCCTAGAGAAGCGAGTTTATAGATTGATATCGTTTAATTTTATAGAAATAAATTCAATTTGTTGAGAAATAATTTATTTTTAAGTGATAATTTAAAAAAAAATAAAAATATATTGCAATGAAGTTATCTACAAGGCCAAGGCAATGCGTTCCACACTCGACTGCGACATTTTAAAGTAGTACAAAGCGAAGCGCTTTGTCAACGTAACCTACAAATCACATTTTTGGTACAACTGTTTTATATTTACCGAAAAATCTAGCTCATATGTAGCTTACAAATTCATAATATCTCATTTCTTGCTATAATTCACGTGTAAAATGGGCCTATTTTTATAGAATGTGCAAAGCCAACGCCACCGGTATGAAAGGGTCTCAGCTTCGCTTTTGTGGTAACTAAAAATTTCGAGGCGAGGCGTCTGGTATGAAAAGTACTTATGTCTTTTTTTAAAAGAATAAGTTTTAACTCCATTTCATTCAGTCGATGTCGCATTTTCTATTGCGATCTCTGTCAATCATATTATGTATAAAAGATATCTCTGTTTCTCCGCTTCGACCACGTACCTTCGTTGGTGAGAGACACAGATAAATGAAAGTTGAAATAGAATATCATTTTACTCTAGCTAGGCGAGATCGCATGAATAAAATAAATTTCTACTAAGCGAAATAGTGTTCATATTCAGTGTAAGTAAAAGAGACACAAACTTGCTTCTCGCCTTTTGTGCAAAATCCCACTCCTAGTCCCGTGCTCGAGAATTAAAAGGGCTTAAGTCGATTTATGTTATGTCATTTGGTGATTGAACGCAGACTGTCATGATTTGGATTTTATGAACGGCGAGCCGATAGAAGATTAATCCTCGGATTAATCGGTTTGCATTTTATGAACGACGATTCGACGATAATCTTTGGATTTTTTATCCTCTGTTTTTGGTGTATAAATCAGAGGATAAAAAAATATTGATGAATTTTGATTCGAATACTACGAATTATTTAATAATTTAATTTAATAATATTCAAAATTTATGTACAAACCAACCAAATAAATTAAAATAAGTATAAAAAGAAATTATAATTTTCTGAAATTATTATTATCAAAAAGGATTTAAAAATCAATGAGTGCAGACGAAATAGAGAATTTGTTTAGTATTGTCGAAAAATCAAAACAATAGTAATGTATGTACTAAAAAAAAAAAAAAACGTAAAAATCAAACAAAATTGTTGCCACTCATACAAAAAACTGCTGGAAAATTGATATAAAACGAAAAGTTTATTCCTTCATAGAATCGACGAAAAAAAAATCCTCGATTAAAGATTAATCTGTACTCTCGGATTTTTACTTATTTATCGTCGTTCATAAAATCGGGCCTTTAAGTATTGTACCGTAGACAGACAAGCTAATCGCGATTTTCAGTTGTAATTTTTGTCAAAAATCTTGTTGTGGAAACAAAATAGTCCGGTTTAGGTGAAAATCGTGTAATGGCAGACGACTGTCATTACACAATTTTCACTAAAACCTGGATTATTTCGTTTTCACAACGCGATTTTTGACAATCGGGATAAATGAAAATCGCGATTAACTTTGTGTCTGTCTACCGTATTGACGATTGTAAAAGTAGAGAAAGCGCCTCTAGAGGTAAAAAGTTAAAATGATGCACCTGATAAAATGACATTTGTCACAAATGCGACGAAAAAAAATTTTGCAATGCGGTAATTAAAAATTGTTTTTATAATCCAAAATTAGAATTATTTACAATTATTAGCAATCAGGTAAGTAAAAACTGTGTTTACAGTTCAAAATTGGAATTGTTTACAATAATTTCGAACGTCAATTTATCAGGTAGCTCAGTTTAAAAAATTTCCACTAGGTGGAATCCGTGATGCTCCAATCGTCAATAAGGGAAAAGCATTATAACTCGCTTCTCGCTTTTTTGTAAAATACGGCCCAAAACGATTAAAAACGCCAAAAGTCGTCCAATTTTGGTCCTATCTCCTATATACCTCTTATATTTTCTTTTAACTAATCTTTTGCTTTCTAGAGCCAATTTAAAATCAAACATTCTCTATTGAACCCATTTGATCCCACACCAATAACAAATTGTGTAAAATATTTATACTGAAATATTTTATAACACTCAAAATCCTTTCTCGAAATGGATTTTTTTTTTAAATATGATAAACAAACTAAAACCATATATAACGGTAAAATACAAATCGAAATTTGACATTAAATGCCACACTAGTGGCGTCGTAAAGTTAGTGATTTTTCTGTACCCGTACAGGTACAGTGGGATCAAATGGGTTAATTAGAATAGGATCTAATCTTTTTTAGTTATTTTTAAATGTAAGCTTATGGCAACCGATCCTAGAACAATCTATTCGCCTGACAACCAGCCGACTCTTTCACATCTCCCGCTACATTGTAGTATCCTTTCCCTAACCAAATTCATATCACATTTGCCAATTTCATTTGTTTGATTTTTATTTATTTGCTAGAAAGTTAAAGTCAACTGAAAGTTTTTAATTGAGCCATAAGCTTTTTATTTATTTTTGCCAGTTATTTATCAAGTTTATTAATTTCGGAGCTTATTAATGTGTTGCATTTTTATGTATTGCAGCGCTACATAAACAATAATTATCCTTCGCTAGCTTTAAATCTTGAAGAGAAAATAACGCACATCGTGAACAAATATGTATGTATAAGGTCAGCGCTATTATTAAAAATTCATGTACAGTTTAATTTGCGAAATCAATATCGTCGTTAAGGTCATCTCTAATGGACCGATTGTGTTATATTACTACACGTTTGAACAAATATTCGGTAACTGATCGCTGATTTCATTTTGATTAGCAAATTAATTACCTATATCATCATTCAATTTATATTGCGTACTTTATTTATCAATCAAGATCCGGTCAGCCAATGGAAAATCGTAAATCCCATGATTAAATCTCTCCATATTTTATCGTTTTAGGTATGCTAATTAATTAAGTAACAATATTGCTAATGGCTTTTGTAGTTAAACTTAAATATTTATTGATAAATAAAACAAAATAATTTTTTTACAACTAATAATTGATGAAGGTCAACCAAAATAAACAGACGGTGCTATGACTGGTGTAGCAATCGCGACTGGTACGGCATATGGCACTGGATAAATCGGTAGCCCTCCTCCATATCCTCGTCTCCAATATCTTCCTCTCCCGTATCCGCCGCCATACCCACCACCATACCCACCACCATACCCACCACCATATCCACCACCATATCGGCCGTAATCACCATATCCGCCACCACCCTTATATATTCCAACATTTATTAATTGCGGATCTGCACACACGAATGATAACAAACCAATCAACAGCACAATTACAAATTTAATAAACTTCATATTTTTGATCTGGAACAGAATAAAGTAAAAATATTTTCTGTTATAAATAAAAAGCAAAACAAAAAATTCAATATTTTAATCCACCTTTTTACTTTTTACTAGGTAATCTTTTAGATACCAATCACTTTAAATTTTAAAACCAAACTAACACTAATCAGTAAGTAAATTTTTTGTTATTTCTAAATTTAATACTTTAATTTTTTCAACAAACAAACAGCCGATCATAATGTAAATAGAAAAATCAATCATTATTTTTTATTTAGTTAACTTGCTAAATGGAAGGGATAAGTAAAAATCTTTTCTTATTGATCTAACAAATTCCTCTCAATTTTCTTTTAACGATCGTTTCTAGATCGTTTATAAATAGTTTCGCTATCCACCGTCAAATTTATAAAGCGCTTATAAACATGGTTAATTGGGCTGATTATTTTATTTGTATTGTAAAAAGTTCAGTGATTTATTGTTATGTCAAATTGTCAAATATAACCTCAATATGTTAATACGCAAAATTTTATTTTCAAATAATTTACTAAATAGCAATGTTGGATTGTTACAAAAATTAACATATGCAACAGCGGCTAAGCCAGATGTAAAACCACAAAATGAAAAACCTTTTCGTAAAATGTACGGTTGGCAAATCCATTCTTACGGCGAATTGGAAGAGCTTCAATATTCGGATAAAGTAAGACTACCAATAATTACTTTGCCAAACGAAGTTTTGGTAAAAGTGCAAACTTCTAGTGTTAATCCAATCGATCTGGCGATGTTAAGTAAGTTTGAATCTGTTTCCTGTTTAAAATATTTATTAATTTAGATGTAAATTTTGGTAGGAGGATATGGGGCTGGTCTCTTCAATACTATGCGTTGCAGTGATATCGAGTTTCCGTTAACATTAGGCAGAGATTTTTGTGGTATAGTCATGCAAAAAGGATTAGGCGTAAAGAACGTTGAAATAGGTGATAAAGTTATGGGTGTTATTTCCGTTCATAAACAAGGGTGTCATTCGCAGTACACCTTGCCTGATTCTAGTAATGTAGGCTGGTAATTATTTTATTTTATTATTTTAATAATAATGGGGCTACCATTTCAGATTACAAAATCACCAAAAAATTTATCGGATATCGAAGCTGGCTCAGTTTTATATGCTGGATTAACAGCATGGTCTGGATTATTCTTAACCGGATTATTAGCCGGAGTTCCTGGAACAATTTCACCCAAACTTGATACATCTATAAGTGCTGGTAAAAAGGTGCTAATTTTAGGTGGATCCGGTGGAGTTGGTCTTATGGCTGCTCAAATTGCATTAGCTCAAAAATGCCATGTCATAGTAACGTGTTCAGCAGACGCCGCACCTCTTCTGCAAAGTATTGGAGTTGAAGAGATTATTGATTACAATTCTGAAAATTATTTTCAACAATTAAAAAGATATGGAATATTCGATATTATTCTTGATTGTGCGGGGAAAGGAACGGATTATGCTAAGCAAGTGCCTTGGAATTTTCTAAATTATATAACATTTTCGTCGCCATTGCTTCGTAATATCGATGCGCACGGGCTTGCCAGTGGTTTAGTTCGTAACATTTGTAATATAGTGGATATGAATTTAAAAAGTATTTCGGCCGAGAAGGGTCTTGTGAAATGGGGTTATTTTATACCGGCAACACAAGGTATTGAGTATTTGAAAAATTTGGTAATTGAAGAGAAATTGAAACCGATAGTGCAGAAAATTTATAGTATTAAAAAATTGGATGAGGCTTACAAACAAGTGAGTGAAGGACATCTTCGTGGCAAGATTATGTTAGATTTTCAGAATTAGTAGAATTATAAAATAAAATAAAAAAACGAAAAGAATTTGTTTTATTTCTTTGTTAAGAGACAATTGTTTGTTTATATTTACCTATAATTAAGGTCAAATACTTGATAAACTGGCTAATCGAAATTAGCAAATCGCTAATAAAGACTAATCGATGAGTTTTGCGAGAGACAGCGTATGTATCGTAGATTTCTCATTTTACTAAAAGCATGAAACAAAATCAAACTAAACTTCTGATATTTCAAATGTTATCTTTTCAGCTTTCGGGATTTTCACACAGGGCTAGGAAAAAATATGGAAACCCCTAGAAATTTCGCGTAGTTCTTTCAAAGAAAAAAAAAAATTAGCAAGGTTAAATTTAAGGCAATTTTCAACATGGAATTTAAATGGTGAGCTTGGATGTGACCTTGAACATCTTCAAGGTCATTTTTTAAAAATGGGAACCCCCACTTTTCCGGCAGAATCGAAAAGAGCGGGAAATTGTACGTCCGAATATTTTCCATGACCTCTCAAGATCACCTGAAGGAATGTTTTGTGAAAAAAGTATGAAAACATTGAAAACCCCTAGAAACGTCCGTCTGGAAGTCTGTACTTACGGTATCGCGAAAAAGGATTGTCCGATGTACATATTTTTGTGCCAATCTATTTCTATGATTAAGACGGAGAATTAGAAAGTTTTTGGTGCCTATTTGTCAAGAGGATCGGGTACCTGCCAAAAGAATTGGCCCAAAACCACGTGGTTATTAACGCGTGCATTACCATATGGGTTTCGATCCATGCTGATCATATTTTTTTAAAAATATTTGCTGGTTTGAGGATTGAGTTAGGCGTTGAGTTTGGTTGTTGAGTTAGGATTGGGTCGAGGTTGAGTCAGCGGTTCTGTTAAGGATTTGGAGGCGCTGTTGAGAGTTGAATTGGAAGTTAGTGATGTTTTGAGTTGAGTTCATGAACACATGTCATTTTTCGGTTTCAGGTTTGAGTAGGGCGTTGCGTTTGCGATTAAGTTGAGGGTTGAGTTGGAGTTGGAGTTAGGTTTCAATGTAGATTTAGGGATTGAGTTAAGTATTATTCATAGTAATAAGATTTTCTCCTCAATTACAAAAATATAAAATTTTTATAACTCTTTATTTCATAATTTCTTTTAAAACCCAGTTTTTGTCCTGTGACATCCTCTACGGCATATTGATCACCAGACAACACTTTCATTACTATATGCGGACTGTTGTATCGCGCTATTATCTTCTGATTAATCCCCGGCTCAGTAACCTTGTTCTTGATAAAGCAAGGTCTCCCACACAGTAGCAGGTTTACGATGAGAATCAAAATAAGTTTTGTTCTTCAGCTGAGCACTCTTTGTCGCTTCAACAACATGTGTATGAACCGATCTTGCATGAAATATTAATCCCAGTCATAATTATTATCTAAATCAACTAATTTAGCGGTAATGAAAACTACTGTTCGCCTCTCTGCCTGACTATTTGACTGAGCTGAGTCAACTACCGTTAAGACTGATTGAATGTTTGATTGCTTCTTAAAACTCTTATGTAACACTAAACATACAAAAATGTGACCTGAGACGATTTATAATCTCGGAAATAAGCTCGTAAGGTAAGCGAATTTTTCTCTAAATTGTATGAATTACGAAGACCATCTGCATATACATATTGCGTGGCCCTGAACAGGAATGGGTTTGCCCGCTCAAATCTCTAGTTTGGCCACAACTGGAGTTTTTAACGTCGATTCCACCAAAAAGGGTAAACAACAAATTGCTCAAAGGATGATAACATCGATAATCAAACAAACTACAGGTCTATAACTATTTGTTGAACCAAAATAATTAATTGAGTGGTGTTAAACTGATTTGATGGAAGACTTAAAATAAGGTGACCATATTATTTTCAAATCAAAAGATGACATTTTTCAAAAACATGTATACCACTCCCCTCCCCCCCCCCCCCTACCATATCCCATATAAAATAAAAATTTTAAAACGCACATAAAAATGTATAATAAAATTATTAAATATTAAATATAATTCATTCAACAATAGAAATATTCAAATTGCGTTCTTTTGACAATAAATGTGTTGCGTTCGTTTCCGTTCACAGATTTAAAACCGTTGAAATAATGACAATTATTCTACAATTTAATATCAAATTTATACGATATGACGAAAAATATGACAAAGATGATGATTTTTGTAAAAGATGACAAAAATATGGCATTATTTTTGAAGATGACGATCATCCGTAAAAGATGACTGTCATCTTCAAAAGATGACGTCTGGTCACCTTACTTAAAATATATGTAGTCTTACTTTGGCAATTTTACAACAACAATGCCGTGTATTTTCATTCCGGAATGAAGAGATTCATTCCGCTGAGAAGAAGGAATAGAAAAATTCTCTTCTTCACCTAGTTGCAGTGTTTACCACTAGAGTAAATAAATAATAAATTTTAATTTTATGTGTTGGTATTAAAGGTATTAAATAATAATTATTAATTTTTCGATAAATCAGAATATTAAATTTTGTTAATTATCATTTGGAATTATTACACTTTATTCAATAATTTGTTGTTATAATTTTATATTTGTTAAAATTCTAAATAATAAATTATATTTTAGGGCTTGGTACCAACTGTTGAAAGTAAAAAAAAAAAAATTATTCTGAAGAAGAATTGTTCTTACTTTGGGCAAAATTTCATTCCTATCCGGATAGGAATAACTTTTACCAAAGTAAGACGGCAATAAAAAGCAATGGGATCGAAATGAGAATTGCCGTTTGTAGTGTGATACATTATGTGGCTTTTAAACCAATTACGTACAACGTACACGGTGCATGGTGGCATGAGGAATGTTGTAAGAGGACGCATGTTGGTCGAAGTTGTTGCAAGCGATTTTTGCAGATAAGAAAAAGGGCTCATTCCTTTTTCATTCCTTTCCTATTAGGGCGCGCTAATGTAGTGACTATACCAAACGTTTCATTATATTTTTACTATACTAAATAGTTCCTTCTTCGTTTAAGCGTTAATTCCAAAAAGTTGCCCATCTGCTAGCCTACTTGCCATAACATTAATGGGATGAATTGAACAATGAATTTCTCCATTCAAATGATATAAAGGTGTACTATACTTTTCAGTGTATTTTACAGTGTATGTGAAATATTTAATAGTAATTTTAAAATTCAACCTTCTAAAAATATTGCATACTAATGTTCTCAATAAACAGAAGACTTTATTTTGATTTTATTGATAATAATAATTCCATGAGTATAATTTTAAACTGATAACAGCAAGATCTGATTATTTAAAAATGCCGGAAACCGCTGTCAAGATGTTTTTATGCTACAAATTTCAAAGAGAAGGCAGCATAATGCAAAAGTAGTATATGCAAAAAACGCCAATTCATGTTAACGTACTAAATGTAATATTCATGACAACATTGGCATGACGCCCAATACTCATTACTTTTTAGACAAAACCAAGGATATCTCATTTTATCAGGTAAATCCTTCACCTTCATAATTTTTTCTTGAAGTTCAAAGACAAAGTTTTAGCATCATATACAAAGTTGCATTTTCATAAAAGTATTATTTTACCATGGACATATTTTTGTATAGGCGTCAAACCTCAATAATCTGATATGCGCTGAATAAAAATTTGTCCAACTAAAAAAAATTTATTACGAAATTAAAAACAAACAAAATAATAATTAAATCCTTTCAGCAATAAAAATAAAAAAATTGGTAACTGCTTTGAGTTTGTTAAGAAAAAAAAAAGAAACGCAAATTAAGAAGTTTTCATGATAAGGTCAATAAATCCATTTTTATTTTTTACATTTAGGATTCCTGAGCTTTTGCGTAAATATTTTGTATTTAGTATCCACAAAATAACGACATTGACCAGTTACCACATTTCTTTAAATAAAGTTTGTTGACTTTTCGATACTTTTCAAATTAAAATCAACAAAGAAAAATTTGTACATTAATTTCCTGAAAATTATTTACGAAGCTCATAATATGAAACAAATGTTTTTTGGAAAATTGTTGTGTTACAATTTAAATTAGAAATATGTTTCAATTTTTTCGGGATATTTTGAAATTTTTGATAGTTTTGTAACAAAAAGCAATTTATAAGAATTAATTTGATTTTTTTTTATGTTCAAAAATGTAAGAAAAAATCAGGTTTTATTTCTGGATTTTGTGGTTCCAGAGGTGAAGATACTTTGAATATTTTATTTAAAATGTTTGGTAAACATTTATTTATTTATTTTAATCTCTCGTTTTATTGATTTATTTTAGTCTGTAACCAAATAGACAAAAGTAAAACGGTAATAGTAATTAATTTCAATAATAATACGATACAATCACTTTCAGTTGATCTGAAATAATCAATTCAAATATGGCTTTTACTGTTTTATTGGTAAAATTTCAAACTGCTATCAAGATTAACAATGAATTTCGGGATAGGTTACCAACTAGTTGATATTTAGCAATAAAACAAGATTTGTTACTTTACAAATAAGAGGATGAGATCTGATTTTAATTAAAACGGCTCTTACAAAATCCAAATTTCTCAAGTTCATTGATTTATAATAATTATAATAAATCCAAAAACTTGCATAAACATGCGAGTTTGCCTACCTTTTGAATGATTATTTATTTTAAAATTAATTAACACTTATTCGCGTTTTTTTCTATTCTAAAAAATGATGGCACGAATGTAGTGTCTCATCTTTAAAAATGATTCTTTTAAAAATGTTAATTTAAGATAAATATTGTATAGGACATAAAGTAAATTTACGGTTACAACTTACACTAGTATGTTACAATAAAATTGTTTCCATTTCAACATATAAATTAGGCCTCCAATTCTATTATCAACCTTCTACACCCATTACTAGCCCTGTGAAGATGTAAGTAACATATTTCTTACTGGGTTATTTAGGCACTTCCATGTTGCTCCAGTATTTTAGTGGATAGGTTAGAAATTGGAATTTCTATAACAATACAAACGCATTTCATCCTGACAGCACACTTTAATTTTCTCAAAAGCTCTGCATAGTAACAGCCTGTGATTGCGAACTAAACTCCTTCAGCATCTCAAAAAATTTGTATGTTTACTCCCCCCACCGCCCCTTACAGTTGAGTCTTAAATTTCAATTGGTGCAGGTTTATCCTTCTTTTTCCACTACATTGGCTCTTTTTTGGACTCCGAATTCCAATGATGAATCCATATAGCGTCCTCCGTTATAATGTTATTTATAAAATTATTCGGATCATTTTGAATCAAGCTTAAAAAAACTCCTTTCTTCAATGTGAAATTATTTGTATCGTGGAGCAAACAATGGCCTATCTTGCACTCAATTTTTACAGATGCAGATGTTCATACAAAATTGTAAATGGACTTCCATCAGAAAACTTATAAACCTTCTAGCTAATTCTCCAATTCTCACTCCTCAACGGCCCTACAATGCAACAGACTGTACCAAAATTACATTTTCGTGGATGAAGCCATCAGCTGGTGGTCCTTGGAGATCATCGTCTTTTAGTCATTACAAACAATCACCGAAGTCCCATACAATCACCAAAACTCTTAATAGACTGTGACCAAGCTCATTGTATTACCCACCCAACACACAACTAACAGTTGGAACAGTTAATAAAATTAATTCAAATCTTTTACAATTAACTTAAAAATAATTTACCATTGTTGTGGCCTCAGTCTATAACGTTCACTCGTTTTGAATGTTTACGTTTATTTCTCTGTTCCTCCAATCCGAAATAAATTTCAGATTGAAAATCATCGTCGAGCCATTGCCTTTATTCTACGGCTAAACTAACGGTGCCACAATTTATTGTCTAAATGCACCCACACATTTATAATTAGATCGAGTAACTTCAGGGTAAGTATTCGATATAACCGATTTTTTTGTTTGTTTTGTAAAAGCGGTAAGTTGATTATTTTTTTAAAGTAATAAGAAAATGTAAGCTGAAACTTCAGTTTGAAAACTTACGTACATACGTTAACCAATCTTAAATTAACTCAAGCTAACCTTCAACTCAACTCCCAAATGAATCCCTAACTGAACTTCTTAATCCGTTACTCAACCACGACGCAATCTCAAACTTAACCTTTAACTCAATCCCAAAGTAATCTCCCATAATCTTCCATCAACCCTTAATCACCAATTCAACTCTAACTTAATCTTCACCTCAAACCCAATTCAACTCTCAACTCAACCCCAAACTCAATCCTCAAATAAATTTCCAATTGAACGACTGAATTAACCCCATCTCAACTCCAAACTCAACATAGAGATTTTATAAATTTGAATTTTGTATAACGTAATACTAAGCGCTCTCTATTGTTGTAAATTGGTATTATTGAAACTCATGTAACAGCGCTTTATTTTTATTATTATTGTAGTTTCCCGATAGGGGCATTATTTGAGAAGGTTTTAAAAGAAATGGTGAAATAAATAACAATTTTATGTTTTTGTAATTGCCGAGAAAATCTTATTACTAATTGTCAGAAGTGGGATTTATGAGTGATTAATGCGAAATAATCAGTGTTAGTTTTAAAGCGAAAATAGGAAAAAAACATAAATTGTTTTGTGAAAAATGTTCGCCAATAGTGAGGTTAGATTAAATAACCACATGTTGAACGATACGAGAGCATATTGAAACTAAAAAATGCCATAGAAATAGCACAAAAGGTATTGGATAGAATACTCGATTTAAGCTAAATTGATTGCGAATCGTTACCGATTAATTTTAATAATTGTGTGAGGGATTCAGTTTATTCTGAAGAGTATGGTGCTGTTAATAGTCAGCATAATTATTTCATAAATCGGAGCTCTCATTTTGCTAAAAGATTAAGCTCACATCATTTAGTTCCTGATTCGAATTTTCGTCTAAGTCAACCAGATAAAAACGAACCTAAATTGTTGCCAGAACAACGTCAACATTTTATGTTACGTCGTTCAGTACCAGCGATTCAGGCGATGCCGAATGTTGCCGAATGTGTCTAGTGGTTTGTAATTTTGTATCGGAATGAGTTGCAGAGGAACATCCAGTCTAATACACATATAAATCAATTTGAGTTTAGTGCTCTAATCCAGGAATATAACCCTGAAGGTTCTAATTTCACCGTTGACGCGTGGATATACGAATTGGAAACATCAACAAAAATATACGGTTGGAGTGAGGCTGATATTGTTAGATGACCAGATGGTTTCAGATTTCTTTTTATCACTCAACAATACTAACTTAAATTGGAAATAAATAAAAAACTCAGCATTTGAACTCCACGAGATATATTTTATTAGTAAAACAAAAAAAAAACAAAAATGTCAAAAACATTTGCTGTGTTCCATTGGCCTGAGTAAACTACTCACAAGTACTTGTATCTACTCGCAACTGCTCATGCTCAAACGATGGTGCAGTTGAGAAGTAGTTACGCACAAAATTTTAGTTTAAAAATTTCTAATAGATGACTCTATACCAATTTTATTTGTGTGGAATGTCATTTTTTAACCCTAATCTAACCAAGGTGTGCCTTTTGGCTCATTTGATAAATGCATTGGTTTTTCAAAATATCGTTCTGGGAATCATCCAACATTTTCTGTTTCGTTGATGCACCAACAATATCATCCACATGATTTGAAATATAAATGATTCACAATCATATTTATTGTATAAACACGCATCATTATCACTTTGAACGTATCCGTTCCTTTTCATTACTCCATCAAAACACTGATTCCATTCATTTGCACCCTATTTCAAACCAGAAAGGTTCCTAACAAGCTTACAAACTTCGTTTAATTCCCTTTGACGTAACCTTCAGGTGGCTTATTATAAAATGCGATAGCGCATTTTTGCGAAATTGAAATTGACAAATGCGACTAGTCTATAGCAGTCGGATATCGCATTTGCGAAATGATTGTGTTAATAAATAATTTTTTTCTGTTTATGTTTAATATATGTACAATTAAAATGCTTTTTATTAAGAAATATTTAATTTATTTTGTTAAAAATAATAAAAAATAATTTTTATTAGTCAAAACAATTTTTTTTTTTATTTTCCAAAATAAAATATCTTATAAGAAATGCGATATGCGATGTCGCTTTTCATAATACAGACATACGAGGCAAAACACATCCGCAAAATCGCAAAAAATGCGAAATGCGATCCATTTCATAATAGGGCCCCAGGTTGTCTCATGTAGACATCGTGCGAAAGATTTCCATTAAGATAAGCCTTCTGAATATCAAAATGATTAACTATCATTTTGTTCTTTCCTGCTAATGTCAGAAGTATCTTCAATGTAACAGAATTCGCCACGGGGGCAAACACATCATCGAAATTTTGACCATACTTTTGCGTGAATCCTTGAGCTACATAACCTTGCTTTAAATTTTGTGACATTTCCCTCTTGATCGGTTTTTGTTTTGTACACAAATTTTGACCCAATTGCTTTACTGCCAGGTGGTGAAGTAGTTAATATCCACGTACCGTGTAAACGTAATGATTCTATCTCTTCATCCATCGCATATTTCCATTTTGCAACATTTGATGTTTTATTAATTTCTTGTATCAATCGAACGGGTGGTACACCAAAATTTGCTCTATTTGTGCGTCTCACTTGTTCACTGGACTTGTATTATTATTAAAATTACTCACCACTTGTTTATCTGTCATGTTTCTGGCGATAAAGTTTACATCTCGACTAATTTTGATTTTATTTAGTTTAACATCTAGAAGGCGATACCCTTTTGTTCCAAATTCATATCCAACAAATACTAATTTTTCCCCTGTATTGTCTTCTGCGCTTATCTTTCGGAATATGCGCTACAACAGGTGCTCCAATGCCATAATTCGTATGGTGTCTTCATCACATTTCTTCTAGGTAATCTGTTTAAAATGTAATTCGCTGTATTTATATTTACGGTTTCTCCCCAGAACCTAGAAGCATACATCTGTCATCTCGACTAGGGTTCGATTTTTGCGCTCAGCAACACCGTTTTGTTGTGGTGTCTTCGGTACTATCAGTTGATCCTTGATTTCACTTTTTCTCAAAAAACTTTGTAGCCTTTGATCCATATACTCTCCTCCTCTATCTGAGCGAAATGCTTTTGGTGCCTTTTGAAACTGAGTCTTCATCACGAATTCGATGATTTTGTCGGTCACATCAGATTTATTTTTAACTAAATAAATAAACGAATATCTTGTGAAATCATCAATCAAAGTCAAAATATATCGTTTTCTCTGGGAGTAACTAATTGCATAGGCCCACATAAATTGGTGTGTACCAAATCTAATCTTTCTGCTGTTTTCAACGTGGATTCTTTGGGGAATGAATCTCTCTTAGATTTGTTTTGGAGACAAGTTTAACATTCATCCGAATGTGATAATTTTCTACTTTGACGTTTACTGCCACTTCACTCAATTTTCTAATGTCTGATAAATTTCGATGGCCGAGTACTTTATGCCATTCATGTACACATTTCACTTCACATGTTTTTACACTAAAAACTTGATTTGATGGTGCTTTATAGACATCATTTCTGGAATTTACAGTGAGCAATATTTTTCCATTTAGATAAGTCTTCATGATTCTCAAATGCAATGTTGCAACCCCTTCTGGCGAGTTTACTTACTGACAACAAATTATACTGTAACTCAGGGACTAATAAATAATACATCTTCTAATTGTAATTGACTTGTTGCAGTTTTGAACCTGACTGTTCCTTTTCCTTTAATTTGTAAATAGTTTTCTACCATTGGCCAAAGTCACTGAACTTGTTTGTGATTCGTTGATTTCAATGAAACGATGCACCCGAATCTACACACCACTCCATAGTACCAGATTGTTTCGGTTTGGTGACCATCAAACAAACACATGCGTCTTGATTTTTCGACTTTATTTATTAATTTTTTACTACCAGTTTCCTTTTTACTTTTCCATGCCCAACATTTTCTGCAATCTGCTTTGATATGTCCAGCCCTTTTGCAAAAATTACATAACACTGACTTTGACTTAAACTTTGATAAAGTCGCCTTACTGTGTGTATTGAGCGTACTTTCGCCCTTACTAGTCGATTTTTCCATTTCCTTTCTTCTAACATATTCCTCCCGCAATTTTCCCTTCACTAAATTTGAGGTTAAATCCTTTTCGGGACCCGACCCAAGTGCTGGAATGAGCGTAGAATAGCTGTTTGTTGCTCTCCGGCAAGCTGCTTAAATAGAACGCAACTGTCAATGACTTAGTCAATGCATCACCTAAAGTTGCTAGTTCATCAATTAATTCCTCCATTGCTATCAAATGACTTTCAAGATCGTCGTCCTCTGACATCGTCATTTTACACAGCCGTCTTAGTAGTCGCACTCTATTTGACAATGCTGATTTTTCATGGTGTTTTCGTAAGGCATCCCGCATGGTTTTTGCGGAACACTCTTTCTTTATGTGAATTAATTGGTTATCTTCGACAAGAAGACCAATGGGTGCACGTGCTTTAGCATATTTTGTAGACCATGCTATTGTTACTGGATCTGGTGGTTCTCACTCAACAATGTCCCATAAATCCTCCTTTATTAAAAGTAATTCCAATTTATATTTCCACACTTGATAATTATTATTATTCAGTTTGTTAATCTGTATTTTGGTTGAGTCCTCCATAATGTCGGTTGAAAATAATGGTTTAAACTTAATAATCTTGTTTTACTATTTCAGATTATTATCGTATCTGGGCCCATAACCTGTTAGATGACCAGATGATTTCTTTTTATCATTCAACAATACCACAGAATACCCAGAAGCGACATAACGCGGTTTTTATATGGAGAAAAATGGACTCATTTTTTTGACCTTGGTTTATAGAAGGTAAGATTTTCGATGTTAAATTATCGTTCAGTGGCTGAAAATTCAAAATTAACATGTAAAATATAAGGTAAGAGCAAAAATTTCTTGGTCCACGTAATGTCGGTTCTGGTTGTTTATTATTCTGTGACAATACTAACTTAAATTGGAAATAAATAAAAACTCAGCATGTGCACTCCACGAGATATATTTTATTAGTAAAATAAAAAAAAAACAGAAATGTCAAAAAACATTAATAACCGCGTTTACAATCATAAACGTATTTTCATTTCAACTCAATTCAACTGAATTAAATGTTTAAATGTTAAATGTTGCATATACAGGGTTTTCCAATAAGAGTGATATGATTTCTTTAAAAAAAAACACACTAATTGTTAAGGAAATTGAAATGTTTTTTATTTAATGTGAAGTACAATTGATACAATTAAGTTCTGAATAAAACGTCATTCAAATGGCCTCCACAACTTCTTCTGCAGGAACGAATTCGATGAACCCAATTTTCGAGCACTTTTTCCACTAAATCAAGTCGTATGTCATGAATAGCACGTTCAATATTGACTTGTAAAGCTTGAAGAGAGTTTTATTTATTGCTAAAGCCCAATGACTTCAAATAACCCCACAAGAAATAGTCTAATGGTGTTAAATCACAACTTCTGGAGGCCATTCAATATCACAATTTCTTGAAATAATCGATTCTCCAAACTTTTCTCGCAATAATTCAATTGTTGCACGTGCTGTGTGGCACGTATCCCCGTCTTGTTGGAACCAAATGTTGTCAAGATCAATTTCTTCCAATTTCGGCCATAAAAAGTTGGTTATCATCGATCGATACCGATCTCCATTGACAGTAACGGTGTTACCAGCTTCATTTCGAAAAAAATATGGACCGATGATTCCACGAGACCAAAAACCACACCAAACTGTCAATTTAGGAGATTGTAATGGTTTTTCATGAATAATTTGTAGATTTTCTTCGCACCAGAATCGACAGTTTTGTTTATTTACCTCGCCACTCAGATGAAAGTGAGCCTCATCGGAGAAGATGATTTTCTTAAAAAAATCGTTATCGTTTTCAAGTTGTTCCAAGGCAAAATCAGCAAATTCACGACGTTTACGGTGGTCCAATGGCTTCAGTTCTTGAGTGAGAACAATTTTATACGGATGCAAACCCATATCCTTTCTCAAAATCCGCCAGGTTGTGGTTTGAGACAGTCCCAATTCTTGAGAACGTCTTGGAATCGACAAATTAAAGTCTTCAGCCACACTTGCCTGAACGGCAGCAATATTTGCATTACTTTTAAAGAAAATGTACGCTCAAAATTTTCAACAATTCGACGAATAGCGAGCACACTTGGACGATTATTACGACTATAAAATGGCAAAACCGCACGAAAAGTTGCAATTGGAGAACGATTATTTTGATAATAAAACTGAATAATCTGTAAACGTTGTTCTTGCGTATATCTCACCATGATGAAATTGTAAACATTACTGAATACAATGAAACAAAAAATGACAGATCATGACATATTACAAATGGCCGAAACGTCACTTAAAAATCATATCATTCCTATTGGAAAACCCTATATCAACAGATATGTATTTTATGGGGAAGGTAAAAATGAAAGGCTCAGCACGAAATTTAGTCATGCGCTAAACCTAATCATATTATCATGGAAAAACATGAACAATGAATTGTTGAAAGCATGCTCATACCAGAACGATGAGTTTGACTATTCAATCAGAATGTCGCGGCAAAAACGTTCATAGGATCAAATGATTTCAGTGTATTATTATGAAATGCTGTGTGTAGGTCGTTAATTATATAGAAAAGAAACGAAAGAGTGGATATATGAATTTTGAAGAAAGTCCAAAAAAAAGCTAGATAAAATGTTACATGAAAGTATTATTAGAAAAAGTCGTAATAGTTTTGCAAGTAGATTAGTATAATTCATGTCTAGGTATCAGATCCTTACTAGCATCTTCTTCAAGCTTCATGAGGAAATCGTGAACGTTATCATCAACATTACGGCTAGCCGTCCTTCCAGAAAATGGAAGACATGACATTTAATAAAGTGTGAGATATTACTGGAAGATTATCAAACGAATTAATCAACCGCTTCGTTCTATCTTTCCAATGACCAGTCAACAATTCACAAATTATAGGCTAACACACGCCAATAACGAAACGTTTCTGATTTAATCAAAGATTGTTTAAGTTCTTCTTCTTAACAAGATAAGGAAAAGTTTGACTAATTTTTCAGGTAACAAATTGAATTGAATAAATAAAAAAAAGAACAATAAAAAATGCCAAAATCTTACTACAATATTGGCCAACACCTTATTATAACAATAACAATTTTTTAAATAATTATGTTCGTATAAAAATTCAACAAAAATAAAGAAAACTTTCAATTAATAATATTGAGACAGTGGGATGACTGATTGTTTCGCGGAAATTAATTACCTTTACCAACACATGATATTCAGATTTGTTGAGGAATAAACTTCATCCACATTAAGGAACTATAGGAAACATTCAGCCGTCAATCAATGGCAAATTAATTTACCATCTATCGTCAAAGCTAAATGTTATCTGGCGGCGTAAAACAAAATTAATTAATTATTTTTATCCATTACACAAGAGAGAAGTTCACATCTCTGGCTTGCAAGGGAACCGAACAACGGAGCATCAATTACAGCCAGCAACATGATCATTGATCTAGTATTCTAGATTTTATGTTTTTATTGAACAAAGAATTAATGGAGTAGGCAATAAAAATTGTAATGAAATAAAAAAATAAAAAGAACCATACATCGCAAATTTAACTGCGCAATGTTATATGGTGAAGCCACGTGGATGCCTTCATAGGGTTACCAATGTGAGTTGTTAGTTAACAGTAAACTCTACTTTATGTTACATAATAACACTGTACTAATTAACATAATGACCCATTGGATTTGGGTCCCTGTTTCGGTGTCATTTGTAACTTTTGGCAACGGGCCGGTGCCGCCATTTTATTCATAATGAACCACTCCAACCACTGATGGCTATCCCGTGCCACATATAATGCCTGACTGACCCGAAGCCAAGAGTTACATGTGTTTATCTACGAGGGACAAGCATCAAAGCTCATCTCTGTACAGGTACTACAAGTTTGCGCCCGTATAGTCAAATAAATAAATTAATTTGTATTATAAGTGGGATTCATTTTTAAATGACCGATTTGATAAAATCTCGAAAATGATTTAGATTTTCCCTCTAAAATATTTCCTGAAATATGCAAATTAAACTTTCTGTCAGAGATTACAGCATAAGATCTTGAGTAATCAATATGGAACTCTTTTAAACATGAAGATCTTACATAAATACTCGTACAATTAGGTTCAAGTGATCATTTATATTTAAAGTTTAAATCAAATATTTAATTTCTTTCCAAAATTATATTTGCAAACAATCTCAATTACATATGCAAATATATATGAATATATTATTTACTTATTCGCTTCAAATTAGAATATTTGAACAATAATTTATCAAACAACAATTATCTTGTACATATAGAACTTTCTTCATCAACACCAAATATTCAAGAAAGGTAAGAACGCACAAATGTGACTTATTCTTGTGTCTCCGCACCAGTTCTTTTTACTCCCATTCGATTTTATTTTATTTTTTTTTCTCTTATAATTTTCTTTTCTTTTTAAATTTATTTCATTAATGCGAATAATATTGTTAAGAAAATTATAAAATAAAATATAAATAAAACCGTTTGTCACCAAACAAGTTTATTGTTTTATATACATATATTGTGTCTTCAAATCACAACTAAAATAAAAGTAAAAAAAAAATGTCTTGAGAATGGTTTGGGTATAAAAGCACATCGATTGATTAAAATTAAAAACAGTTCTAAAATTTTATTCTTGGTGTTCAGTTCATTCTTAACTTGGGATTTAAAATACAAGACTAGTGGATTAAAGTGATATAATATAACTTAAGTGAATTTTTGTGAAAAAAAAGTCTGTGATACCACATAGGCACATTGTATGGATTAATAATATATAAATGGATTAAATTGGTGGTAAATTTCTTTTTAAAGTTTTTTTTTTATAAATAAACAATAACGGTGTTTTAATACTCCCTTGGGATCTACAAAACAAAGTGAATAATTTTAGTTTACCAAATTCTTTATGCAAATCGCGTAATGTCGTTATTCTTTTGTATAAAACTAAACGTAAATAGAGATACCTTGAGTCACTTGCTTTGAGGTTTTATATTGGCAATGTCTTAATATTTATTTATTGTTTTGTGATTATTAAAATTACGAATTCATTACACGATTGGCTAGTAATTATGTGACTTAGATAACATGTGTACCTAAATTATTCGGAAATTGATTAGAAATCATAAAATTTGTTCTAAACATTCGAAAGTTGTGTACACAAATATGTTTTCGAAAAACGTGTAAAAAATTTTAATGAATAAATTAATCTAGAATTGTTGGTATACATTAAGTCATAAATTACGAGAGAATACGCTTATATCAAATATTGACCCTCTTCATATCGATGGAGGTTATTCACATCAAAGAACTTACTATAAAGTAACACCTACACGTAAAATTTAAGAATATTAAACTAAAAGCTCATTTGCATTTTATTTTCTTAATCGTATTTATTGCGATGTGGTCCCAGGTAAATAACTGTCATCAAAAGATGATAACAAAATAAAAAATTCTTTTACCATATTATCCAATCTTAATTTTTATTGCGGTCAATAAACAACAAGAAAAAGGCTTGCAGAGTACATTAGATTAGCATTACGGCCTATACGTATTGGGGTTGCATTATTTTTATGTTTGATCCTCATAATATTCCGTTATGCAGCCAAAATACATAAACAAAAAATTATGTATTCATCCATTTGAATCCATTTATAGTAAATTAATGAACCATTTATGTATACTGAAAACAGGCTGCTTGCATATTTTATGCATTAAATGTTGTTTTATTTTCTCTGTTCTCTCAAGCCTTTTGAATTATTTATTTTGATTTAAATTAAAAACTTGTTTACAACATTTTTGTTACAAAAAATAAAAAAAATCAACGGTAAGAGGCATTGACATTGACACTGATATGCCGCGATTTTATTTCCATATAATCTGTAAACATGGTAGGTGTTGCAATATAATAATGAACTTTCTGTTTTACATACCTTCGTTTGAGACAACTTGGCTTCTTAAGCTGCGCGTATACATAAGATTAAGAAGAAGACTTAACGCTTAAAATATTCCATTGATATAAATTTATTTTTTTAATTTTTTGCTTGCTTTGCTTTGTGGTATAGTAGATAACTCTCATCGTACAACAGAAATAACAAAACAAAATTTTAAGCGCGAACATTAAAACTAATCACACGAATTACTACTCAAAACTAAGTTCTTCTTTTGTGTTGTTGCTATTATTTTGCGAGGATGACAAATTGTTGATGACTCAATTAATTTCATAGTAAAATTTCACTTTTAAAATGGGAAATAAACAAACAAGTAGAGAAAGAGATAGCGTAGTAAACAGTAATAAAATTGCGAGACTTCAAGGTTAAAAAAAAAATTTAATGTCTTTCAAGGCTGCCGCTGTTAACTATTATTGGAGCAACTATTCAAATTCGACTAAAAAGATTCCAATAATTGAATTTAAGGATAACATTTCCCATATATATTCTTTCAGAAACCAAACAAATTGTTAACCAACACAAAACTGCTGTTTTCCTTACAACCACCAAACCTGACAATTGATGAAGGAAAGCAATGAATAATTTTATTTATTACATTTTCTTCTCGTGTGCCATCCTGCATTCGCATGGGCAACATGAACCACCATCAAATACTCCGTCCTTCATACGATCATCGGTTGAAAGTATGCCACGTGAGGATAAACTAAAATATACCGAACCACTCGGATACGGTGAAGAATTTCTTCCGCTGCGAAGTGCTGTTGAAAGTGAACCTAGTATCGAGTAAGTAAAATAAAATATTTTATTTTGTAACTTTCGACTATACCTACATATAGCGGTAAAATTATAAATTATGCAAATTATATACATATTCTAATTTATTCTAATGCGGCATATACGAACATAAATAAATAAAACAAAATCGATAAAGTTCAATAAACTTTGAATAATAAGATTCATCTTTATTTTGTATTATCGTTTATAGATTATCGTCCAGAAAACCATTACGTGATGCGGTTGAATTTCGTCCGATAGATGATGAATTAGAATTTGCCGCATCCGATCACGATGAAGTTTATCGAGTACTTAATGACAATGAGAAAATTGAATCGACTATTATCGAACAAATTAGTGAATATAATCCGCCGCCCTTTCGTGTAGACTCACCGTTTCAGGAAATTGTTGACTTAACCGCTGAACAACATGTTCACCTAAAATATAGTGAACCACTTAGGCAAATAATCGACCATCGAGCTAGTCCAATAAATGATTACAAGGTTTTATGTTACATTACAAATTGGTCATATTATCGCATGGGTGATGGCAAATTTGTACCTGAACATATTAATAAAAACCTGTGCACACACGGAATTTATGCGTATGCCTCATTGGACACAAATCTGTTAACAATAAAACCATTCGATCCTTGGATCGATGTGACAAATGGATTATATACGCGGGCCACCTCAATTTCAGATGATTTACCATTTTTATTGGGGCTGGGCGGATGGACTGATTCAACCGGTGATAAATATTCCCGGCTAATTGGCGATAAGGTGGCAAGAGCTAAATTTATTTCAACAGCCATACCATTTTTAAAAGAATTTAATTTCAAAGGTTTGCATATCGATTGGAATTATCCAAAATGTTGGCAAAGTGACTGCAAAAAGGGACCAGCGTCTGATAAACCGAATTTCACTAAATTTATTGAAGAATTGAGGGAGGCATTTAAAACTGAAGGATTATTACTTGGTGTCGCAATTTCTGGATATAAAGAAGTGATTGCCGAGGCTTATGATATT
This sequence comes from Tipula helvola, assembly GCA_963556165.1. NCBI lineage: Eukaryota > Metazoa > Arthropoda > Insecta > Diptera > Tipulidae > Tipula > Tipula helvola. The sequence goes on from OY744482.1 coordinate 51,878,474, forward strand.
ACGGCACTATCTCGGGCTGTTGACTTTATGACCGTGATGACATATGATTACCATGGTGCTTGGGAATCACAAACCGGTCATGTTAGTCCTTTATTCGGTAAACCAACTGATCGTTTTCCACAATACAATACGGATTACACAATTCAAAGTTTGATTAAAATGGGAGCTGATCGCGAGAAACTTATCATGGGAATTCCATTTTATGGACAATCGTTTGTTTTAACAAACAGTTATGATGGTGTGTCGGTGGGAGAAGGTGTTTCGTCGTATGCACCTGGTGATGCTGGTGAATTAACGAAGCAACCTGGAATGTTATCTTATGCTGAAATTTGCATGAGAAGTAAGTCTAATTATTTTATTTATTTATTCTTTAAACTTAATAATCCTGCATTTTATGTTCCATCTAGTTAAAAAACAAGGATGGCTTGTTGGACGTGACACCTCGGAAAAAGCTGGAGCGCACGCGAACAATCGTAATCAATGGGTTGGCTATGATGATCCAAAGTCAGTCATTTTAAAAGCTAAATACGTCAAAAATTCTGGATTAGGCGGTGTTGCAGCTTGGACAATTGATTTGGATGATTTTACCAATGGTTGCTGTTCCGGTTCATTTCCATTATTACGCGCTATTAATGAAATTTTGGGTGCAGTTAGAGTGCCGGCAGCCAGTCCAAATGACTGTAAACGTCCGGTAGAACCAGTCACTCCACCAGCTGTAGAGATGACAACTCCAACTGATAATGGAAATCCTGGAATTCCTGGTGGTGATGGCAGCCACCACGAACATACTCAATGGGAGTGGTCTAGTACGACTTCTAAACCAACAACTACTGTATCATGGTGGTCACCATCATCAACGTCAAGCCCATCAACTATCAAGTCAACGGCAAGTACGTCTGTATCAACCCAACAAACATGGTGGCCAACAAAACCCACAACAAAGGCGACAACCACAACAACGACTACCACAACACAACGTCCGACGACAACAACACGTCCGACGACAACAACACGCACAACAACTACTACACCGCGCACGACTACAACAACCTCAAGACCATCAACTACGCCATCTTGGTCTCAAACTACAGGAACTATAATCCCTGGCGCGATTAATCATCGACCAACAATTCTTCTAGGTGAAAAATGTGAACTCAACGAATACAGACCACATCCGGAAAAATGTAACATATACTATCGTTGCGTCAATAATGCTTATCATGAAGAGTATTGTCCTGGAGGTTTATACTTTAATACAGTTATAAGTAATTGTGACTGGCCCGATAATTCAAACTGTAAACCTATGGCATCAAAACCAACAACAGCTAGAACTCCAACCACATCCGGATGGGTTACTAGACGAACAACTCCATCAACAACAACAACAACAACGACGACGACGACCACAACGACACGTAGACCAACGACTACTACACCAATTCCTTGGACTACTAGGCGCACAACTACCTCATGGACTACCTCGCCGAAACCAACAACTACTACCAAAACAACAACTACATCCAGGCCTTATCGTCCAACTAAAAGGAAGTGCACCAATGGACAATATTATTCACATGCCGAATGTGACTCGTATTACATTTGTGTTAATGGTGTGAAACTGTCGCAACAATGCGACTATGGCTACCAATGGAACCAAGAACACAAATCATGTGAAAATAAAAAGAAAGTACGCTGTATCTCAGCTAAACAATACCTACGCTGGACTGGATTACGTGCCTCGCTTAGTGATCCATGCAATGGTGAACAATTTGTACCCTATCCAAGCGACTGTAGCCAGTTTTTAAGATGTATATTCAATCATCTCGAAGCTCAAAGTTGTCCACCGAAATTACACTGGAATGCCGAGAAAAAGGTTTGCGATTGGCCAGCTGAAGCAAAGTGTGAAGCTAAGGGAATTGACGAATCTGGACTAAACGATGAGGGTACAGAAAGCACTGCATCAAGTAGTAGTGGTGGACAAATGGTTACTCAAAGACCCACAACCACAACTACGACTACAACAACCCAACGAATTCCAATCGATCCAGCTGATATAGTTCCGGATGAAGAAAAAAAAATTGATGGATATTATAAAGTGGTATGTTACTTTACAAATTGGGCATGGTATCGCAAAGGGCTTGGAAGATATACCCCTGATCATATAGATCCTAGTTTGTGTACGCACATTGCATACGGATTCGCTGTACTGGACTATTCCGAACTTACAATTCGTACACATGACTCGTGGGCTGACATCGATAATAAATTCTATACAAGAGTAGCTGCAATGAAAGAAAAAGGTTTAACGGTTGTGTTAGCTTTAGGTGGATGGAATGATTCACAGGGTGATAAATACAGCCGTTTGGTAAGAAGCCCTACCGCTAGAGCCAAGTTCATAAAGCAAGCCATTGGATTTATTGAGAAATATGGATTTGAAGGTTTAGATTTAGACTGGGAATATCCGGTATGTTGGCAGGTTGACTGTAAAAAGGGATACCCCGATGAGAAAGAAGGATTTGCGGCACTTGTTAAAGAATTGTCCGAAGCATTCAAACCAAAAGGATTACTTTTGTCGTCTGCTGTTTCGCCAAGTAAAAAAGTTATTGACGCCGGCTATGATGTACCAACGTTAGCTAAATATTTTGATTGGATCGCTGTTATGACCTATGATTATCACGGCCAATGGGACAAAAAGACTGGCCATGTTGCTCCATTATTCCAACATCCTGATGATGATATTAGCTACTTTAATGCCAACTATTCGATTAACTATTTCATTGAAAAGGGGGCCCCATCCCGTAAACTAGTTATGGGTATGCCACTCTATGGACAATCATTCACATTGTCTGATGCTAAAAAAACCGGACTAAACTCACAGGCACCAGGACCAGGAAAAGCCGGTGAATATACACGAGCCGCAGGATTTTTGGCATATTATGAAATTTGTGATCGAATTTATAACAGAGGTTGGAAGATTGTGAATGATGAACGAGGCAGAATGGGTCCTTATGCGTATAACGGTAATCAATGGGTGTCGTACGATGATATAAAAACGTTACGTAGAAAATCACAACTTATTCGACAATTGAATCTTGGAGGCGGTATGGTCTGGGCACTTGATTTAGACGATTTCAACAATCGATGTGGCCAAGGAAAACATCCACTTCTTAAAACAATTCGTAATATTTTGGCTGATCCACCAAATAAGAACGACCATCAAAATATGATTGAACTAGAACCATCGGTTGAGGAAGAGAATCCAAGTAGCGCCGAAGAGTCTACATCAGGAGAAAGCAACTTACAGCAAATTCAAGAACCAGAGAAGAATGCTGAACAAGAAGTATCCGTTGAAGTTGTAGATGAGGCTAATGAAATTGATAGCGCAATCGAAACTGATGGTGATGAAGAAGGAGAAGAAGAAGAGGAAGAATTCCATGATTACAAAGTAGTGTGTTATTTCACTAATTGGGCTTGGTATAGACAGAGTGGTGGAAAATTCATTCCCGAAGATATTGATGAAAATTTGTGTACGCACATCGTGTATGGATTCGCTGTATTAAACCGTGGCACATTAACAATCAAACCACATGATTCATGGGCCGATATAGATAATAAATTCTACGAACGTGTTGTTGCTTACAGAAATAAGGGCATAAAAGTAACCGTTGCTATTGGAGGATGGAATGATTCGGCTGGTGATAAATACAGTCGTCTTGTAAGAAGTGCAGAGGCTCGGGAACGTTTTGTTAAACATATTGTAGAGTTTATTGAGAAATACGGATTCGACGGATTAGATTTAGATTGGGAATATCCGGTTTGTTGGCAGGTCGATTGTAAAAAAGGAGTTCCTGATGAAAAAGAAGGTTTTGCTGCTTTAGTAAAAGAACTCTCGACAGCATTTAAACCGAAAGGTTGGCTATTATCTTCAGCAGTCTCGCCCGCTAAGAAGGTGATTGATGCTGGTTATGATGTACCAACTTTATCAAAATATTTTGATTGGATTGCTGTTATGACATACGATTTCCATGGACAATGGGACAAAAAGACTGGGCATGTTGCTCCAATGTACGAGCATCCTGATGATTTTGATACAACATTTAATGCCAACTTCTCGATCAACTATTGGATTGAAAAGGGAGCAGACAGAAAAAAAATTATCATGGGTATGCCTATGTACGGTCAATCATTCTCATTGGCAGATAACGTTAGAAACGATTTAAATTCGCCAACTTACGGTGGAGGAGAAGCCGGAGAAGCAACTCGAGCCCGTGGATTCTTATCATACTATGAGGTGAGATTTTTAGATTTTGATATTGCATTCTGTTTTCTAATTAAAACACTTTTCAGATATGTCACAATATTCGCGAGAAAAATTGGAATGTTGTTCGTGATCGCCGTGGTCGGATGGGCCCATATGCATTCTTACGAGATCAATGGGTGTCATTTGACGACATTCCAATGATTCGGCACAAGAGTGAATTTGTTCGAGCTATGGGATTAGGTGGCGCCATGATATGGGCTCTCGATTTGGATGACTTCAAAAATGTATGTGGTTGTGAAACATATCCGTTACTGAAGACCATAAACCGAGTACTGCGAAATTTACGTTCAAAACAACCAAAGTGTCAATTAGAACGAGAAACTTATGGTAAGATTAATTTTGTATTAAACATGGACCTTTGTTAACTTTAGTATTCAATTTAATGTATAGAACGCCCAGAGCAGCCCGTGACAACAACAACAACAACCACAACCAATAAACCGTGGGAATGGTCTCCATCTACAACGTCAACTACAACTGCAAAACCTACCAGAACGACCAAAAAGGCAACAACGACAACAACAGAAGCCACTACGACGACACGAAGAACAACTACCTCTAAAGCTACGACAACGAGGAAACCACATACACCAGAAGTTCATAGTCCCAGCGAAGATAAACAATGCGATGAAGGAGAACTCTTCAAAGCTCATGAGATAGATTGCAACAAATATTATATTTGTCAACACGGCTATTACCTTGAACAAAAGTAAGTCTTTTACAAAGTTCCCTTAATTTTCGGCCTCTTATGGATACCTCATTTTTTACAGCTGTCCAGCTACACTTCATTGGACTAGAGATCACTGCGCATTGCCATCAACATGTGTTTCGCAATTAGGTGATGAATCAGAAAGTGAGGAGGAAGACACTCCAAAACCCGTAACCACAACAACAACAACGCGGCACACTACTGCCAAACCAAGACCATCTGCGCGGCCACCCGTCGCCAGCCATAATAAGCCTAAACCAACGAAAAAACCAGTCAAACCTCCAGTATCGACAATAAATGACGTATTTGAAAGGCCACCAGCCGACTATAAAATGATTTGCTACTTTACAAATTGGGCTTGGTATCGCCCCGGTGAGGGTAAATATACTCCAAATGATATAGATCCAACATTGTGTACACATATCGTTTATGGTTTTGCCACACTACATCCAACCGATTTGGTGATGAGAACTCATGATTCATGGGCCGATATCGATAATCATTTTTATGAACGGGTGGCAGAATACAAAAATAAAGGCGTTAAAGTTACTTTAGCCCTTGGTGGATGGAATGATTCGTTGGGAAGTAAATATGCCACACTTGTGCGCAGTGCTTCAAATCGGGCTAAATTTATTCGACATGCCATTACATTTATCGAGAAATATGGATTTGAAGGTTTGGATTTAGATTGGGAATATCCAGTGTGCTGGCAAGTTGAATGCGATAAGGGGCATCCAGATGAGAAGGCTGGATTTGCAGCTCTGGTTAAAGAATTATCTGATGAATTTAAGCCCCGCGGCTGGTTCTTGAGTGCGGCTGTTTCACCAAGTAAAAAAGTAATTGATGCTGGTTATGATGTTCCAACATTGGCAAAATATTTTGATTGGATTGCCGTTATGACGTACGATTTCCATGGTCATTGGGATAAACAAACTGGTCATGTTGCGCCATTGTACTATTACCCTGGTGATACGTATGATTACTTCAATGCCAATTTTACCATGAACTATTGGATGGAATTGGGAGCTCCAGCTAAAAAATTAATTATGGGCATGCCACTTTACGGACAATCATTCTCGCTTGATGATTCAAGCAAACGAGGATTAAACGCTAAGGCTGGAGGTCCTGGTGAAGCTGGAAAATATACAAGAGCTGGCGGTTTCTTGGCCTACTATGAAATTTGTGAAAAAGTTAATGCTGGTGGATGGAATGTTGTACGCGATCCAGAAGGCCGTATCGGTCCGTATGCCACAAAAGATAGACAGTGGGTGTCTTACGATGATGTTGAGGATATTAGACGTAAGACGCGATTTATTAAATCGATGAAATTGGGTGGTGGTATGGTTTGGGCCCTTGACTTAGATGATTTCCGTGGACGATGCGGTTGCGGAAAACATCCGTTATTACGAACCATAAATCAAGAATTATTTGGTTTACCAGGAGCAAAATCACATGATTGTACATAAGAAATGGGGTTTTCTTATATGCGATTTAAATATTTTTATTTGTGTTGATTACGTTGTTTTTTGTAATAATGTAATTACGTATTTTTAGATTTAGACAATACAATAATATACAATAGATTTAATTTAATTTTAAGTAAAATGCAATAAAATTACGAGTAAATTTTATAATAAATTGAGTTTTTTAACTAATAACTACTAACAGAGCCGCATTTACCTATAAACGGTCTTTAGGCATATATGCCTAAATTGAGGGAAAAATTAAGGGGAAATTATAAGCAACTTCCACATAATGCCACTAGGTAGGTGTCACTAAATATTTGCTGTCAAAAATTGTATGACATTTTTATGTGTGCATTTTGTAAACATAAACCAAAATATTTGCGTGTTATAAAAATGATTATTATTAATACGTGATAATTAAGTTGATTTTGGCTGTCCCCTTTTGAAAAACGTCAGAATATTTATTTGATTGTGTAGTGACATCTAGTGGCAAACGCTCTGTACTTTTTCTTTGATCATGCTGCCTCTTTCGGTAAACGCTCTGTACTTTTTCTTTGATCATGCTGCCTCTTTCGGAAAACATGATTTATACTCGTATTATGAAAATGAAAAGTTGTTTTTAATACTATTGTAGAATTTGCACATAAAATATTTGGTAAAAAATCATAAAAAATTATTTAAAAATTTATTATCCAATTAAAATGAAGGGTAATTTAAAATGGACGAGAATATTACTTTACAAAAATAAAATTAAAATATAAAGGGCTGAAACCTCACGAGGTGATCAGAACTTCGGTCTTTGTATTTTTCAATGAGGATTGTATTCACCTGTCACCTATGTCAAAAAGTTGGTGTGACTGTCTTGACAGTACTGATTTCTATTTTAACTAACATATATTTAGTTATACATACAACAACAGCCAAACAGATCAAAAGCTTTAGTAGCAGGGGTACAGGCATCCAATATAACACGAAAAATCGTATTTTAGAACTTTATACCGAAAGTAGTATACAAAATTATACTGATATTTCTGACCGTGTAACTGACCATATTCTAAAACTTTAATCAAAAATCATTTTAGAATCCCATTTACAACACACATGTCGAATTTCATCAAAATCGGTTGAGAAATGGGCAAGTACCATCCTTCATTCAAACAAACATTTTAGAATCCTATTTCCAACGCACATTTCGAATTTCATCATAATCGGTTGAGAAATGGGCAAGTTCCTTCATACTTGGCCACATTCCAGAACTTCATCCAAAACTCGTTTCAGAATCCCATTTCCAACACACATGTCAAATTTCATAATAATAGGTTGAGAAATAGGCAAGTTCCATTATACTTGGCCATATTCCAGAACTTCATCCAAAAAACATTTTAGAATCCCATTTCCAATACACATGTCGAATTTCATCGTAATCGGTTGAGAAATAGCCAAGTTCCATCATACTTGGCCATATTCCTAAACTTCATCCAAAAATCATTTTAGAATCCCATTTTCCAACGCACGTGTCGAATTTCATCTTAATCGGTTGAAAAATAGGCAACTTCCATCATACTTGGCCATATTCCAGAACTTTATCCAAAAATTATTTTAGATTCCCATTTCCGACACACATGTCAAATTTCACAATAATCGGTTGATAAATAGTCAAGCGCAAGTTCCATCATATAAAAAAAATGTTAACTACTCACTACATCCTAATGCAACCAGAACTCAACTCCAACTCAACTTCAACTCAACCCTCAAATTTACCCCTAATTTAACCTTCAAATCAATTCCCAATTCAATGCCCAATTCAATAATAATCAAACCAGCATACATAAAAAAATCGTAAATATTTATAAAACCAGGTATTTTGGGTCAATTCGTATGGCAGCTACCCCACCCTCTTGACGTACAGTCTCCAAAAGCTTATCAAATCTCCGCCTTGACCATGGAAACAGATTGGCGAAAAAAAATTCAAAATCGGACAAGCCGTTCTCGAGATACCATGGGTCCAGACACACAGACATCCAGACAGACGGACGGACATTTTTTTTTTTTTGCATTTTCAGACTCAGGGACTTTCAAAACGTCGAGAAAAGTGGTTTTGGACCAACCAAATTTTTCGTTATTTTTGACAGGATTTCAATACTTTGGTCTTTTTAGACCGAAGTAATTTAGAAAACATTTTAAAATACAAAATACCCGGTTAAATTATACATGTTATTGGTTAAAGTGCTTCAGAACATCTTTTGCACGCCACCTGGAAAGAGCAAATGTTTTCAACTAAGAAAAGTTTCAATATTACTGTTTAACATTTCTCGAAGCCCCATCTCATTGCGTAGGTTGTTAGCCAGCTGATCGTGGTCGAATTGGTCGATCTGCTGAATTCACGATAATAAATCGGCGTCTATAATATGTTTCCATTGACGTGTTGTGTGTCAGTAACTCAGTATAAGAATCGATGAAGATAAGATAGCGTATTTAATGAGGTAAAGCCTTTCCCATCTTTTGTTTGAACAAATGTTAGTGCCTTTTAACCGGAGATTAAAGTGAAAGATCGGCTTCCATGCATAATATATCGGAATTGCCTAACGCCGAAATAAGCGGCTAACAATTTCTCGTAATATGTGGCTGTACTTGAAAAAAAACTTTCCAAAAAATATTTTATTGAACAGACAACAGGAGCAATACTATTTCGATTCAATTTTTTACATCTACCTCAGGCTCAACTGTTAACTCCGTCAAACGAGCGGATCGATCGGAAATTCAGTCTTTGAATGTGACGAGCAACTTCCAGTGGAATCAGACTCATTCACAACAGTAGCATCATAAGCACAGAAATAAGTTCTATTCAAAATAGCGGTTTTATTCAAATTTTGGTTTAATTCAATATTTGATGATACATTGCCCGATTTTAATGACAAACAAATGCCAAATGCATCCATAAAATCCCGACCAAGTAATATAGGCACCGGCAATACATCATCTGAAATAATCAAAAGAGACATCGTTTTCACGATTCGATCAAATTTGACAATAATCGGGACATTCCTGGGGCCCTATTATGAAATTTTCGATAGCGTTTATTTTCGATAATATCGAGTGTTTCGATAGCGTCGAAAATACCTATTATGAAATTTTCGATAGCGTTTTTTTTTTCGATAATTTCGAGAGTTTCGATGATATCGAAAATAGCTATTATGGAATAATCGATATCGAAAACCATTTTTATTTTAGTTTCAAATCACATATGTAATTATTTTTAAATTAAAATTTTTTAATAAAACTAATTTTATTATTAAAAATAAATTTTCTAAAAACTCGTTTACTTATTATTATATCCAAGCAAACTGCGTCATTATTTTAAACTTTTAGTGTAGGCCTGTTAAAAATAATTGTAAACAAATCGTAAGAACTACAACAACAAAATTTGTTTTGTAGTAAATATGCAATAATTTTAAATTAAAAGAGCACTTTTATTATCACAAATTACTATATTAACATCGCGATTTTATTTGCGTTCTAAATAACCTAACTCTTTTCCTCTCATCGACGGGTTTTTCTGGAGGACCTGCATAGTTCAATCATTTACGAACGAAAGGCCTCGCTAAGAGGACAAAATAATTATGCCATAGAAAACAAAAGGCCTCTATAAGAGGACATGTGAAGTAGGGCATAAAGATAACCATGGAGATTTCCGAACAAACCGGACATGCAATTTGATATGCGTCTTGGAAAAGGGATCCTGAAATGATTTTTAAATGATTTTTTGGAATATTGCCAATTAGGATGGAAATTGGCTATTCCTTAACCAATTACGAAGAAATTTAATATGTATGTGCGTTGGAAATGGGATTCTAAAATGATTTTTACTGAATGTCTGGAACATGGTGAAGAAGGATGGAACTTGGCTGAGAGTTCTGGAATATTGCCAAGTAAGATGGAACTTGGCTTTTTCTTAACCGATTTTAGTGAAATTTTTTATTGGCGATGGCAATGGGATTCTAAAATGATTTTTGGATGAAATTCTGGAATTAGGCCAACTACGATAAAACTAGCCTACTCATTATCTGATTATGATGAAATTCGACATGCATTTCATATTTCAGAACTTTATCCAAAAATCATTTAAGAATGCTATTTCCATCGCGCATGTAAATTTTCATTAAAATCGGTTAAGGAATAGCCAAGTTTCATCCTAGTTGGGCATATTCCAGAACTTCATCTAAAAATCATTTTAGAATCTCATTTCCATCTCACATGCCAAATTTTTACTAAAATCGGTTAAGGAACAGCCAAGTTCCGTCCTAGTTGGCCATATTTCAGAACTTCATCTAAAAATCATTTTATAACCCCATTTCGATCTCGCATGCCAAATTTCACTAAAATCGGTTAAGGAATATCCAAGTTCCATTGTAGTTGGCCATATTTCAAACCTTAAGAGTATTACAAAAAAAGCTCTCATTCGTTAAGGATTAAGCGTTCCACCACTTCAGTCCACAAAACTTGAATTGTAAGGAATTTAAATAATTTTTGGCAATGCCTACGTTTTTCTCCATAAAATCCATTAAGATTTCAAATTGTTCATTGTTTGTTGCAGTCGTATTGGGAAAATTAAAAATTAATAATAATATTACCTAATATTAAAATATTAATACGATATAACACAAATTTAATTTAAATATTAAATAAAGGTTTATTTACAACTCACATTTTTGAAAAAAATATTTTTATTTATTAAATATTGCAGTTTAATTCTATTAAATTACGTTAATGAAATAAAATGGTCGTCACCTCAAGAGCAGTCGAAAATGTTCGATATTATCGAAAAAAAAACACTATCGAAAAATTTCGTGATCGCTCATTTTCGATAGTATCGAAAAAAAAACGCTATCGAAAATTTCATAATAGGGCCCCTGGGAATACACAATTTGGTGTTACCTAATCCACGATAGTTTGAGTAAATTTGCTTCGGGCTACACAAATCAACCGAACGATAGAGCGATGGATGAAGCTAACTGGATTACCCATATTAAGTAATGAATAAAACTTATTAAATTCTGTACTTCCTCCGCCACTGTGTGAGAAAGCGACACTTACCAATTGTACGGCAGCTAAAGCAGCATTCATCTATCATGTTGTTCTGGATCCTTGTTATCAGCATCAAATTCAGCAATAGCAGCAACTCGATTTATCTTGGTTGGGCAATCCTTAATAATGTGCTCTCTTAATCTACACTTGATACAAGCTCCTGGTTTACGTTTGGCTTTGTTGCAGTCACGTGTCCATAAGCAGAACAATTGTATCATCGCACCGATCTATGGTTATTTGACGAGACTCTTGCTGCGGAAGAAGAGCTTTTAATTGTTCTATTGTAGTAGCGGTAAACAACACAGAAACAGCAACACTATTATCCCGAAGTCCCTTGATCACAAAATCAATCAAGTCAGTGTCATCCACTTGCGCCGGACCAGCAATCTACTGCATGGCAATGGCATATCGACGCAATGATTCACCTGGGGCCTTACTATGCAATTCGACGACTATCTTCGACGGCTATCGTTTTGTATAAGAAGGTGCAGGAAGAAAACAGAAAACAATAGTTATTGGGTTCCTTTTTCTTCTTGGACTTTCTAATACAAAACGATAGCCGACGAAAATAGTCGTCGAATTGCATAGTAAGGCCTCTGTTTTCAATTTTCGGGCGCCTAACAACTAATAATTTTCTTGACGAGTCTGAACACGATCGAATTCTTTCAACAACTTCTCTTTCCAAGTCCATCCAAGATTTAACTTTCACAGTTTGTAAAACCATTTTTGCAGTCCCATCCAATAACCGGCGTGCACTAAGAAATCGAACTGTCTCATGGCAATTCAATGGTGCCACAATGTACTCGTAATCATCAATCCACTTTTTAATACAATAAGTGTCATCGCCTGAAAATTTAGCGATGTTATGTTCAATATCTAAAAATTCATACCGTTTCGGTTGAATTTCTAACCCCTCACGCAACTCTCGTTGTAACATCATTATTTTATGACGCTTCTCTACTCGCGCTAACTCTTTATCCAGTTCATCGGCCTCATCAACTGCTACAAGTATTTGTTCACTTGATAATGGCAAACGTCCATTGTTTTGCCCAGAAAGGACAAAAATGTCCTCATCACTCTCCTGACCACCTTTTCCATCAACGCAATGATCACCGTATGAATGTTCTGTTAGCACCATGTGCTCCGCCAACAAATTTCGCAGTTGCAACACAGCACACAGTAGCCGTCGATGAAAAGGCAATACTACGCTCACCCAGACCCTCAATCAACTGTTGTCGCGTAAATTTTTTAAAATCACTCATTTGCTCAAATAATAAAATAAATATTACACCACAAATACAATTTTAATTGGATTATCCAAAACTGCGTCACAAAAAGAAGTACACTGTCCCTGTTAATTATATACCTATATTCCTTTTATTATTTACGATCCTTCTTTATTCGCTGCTGCTCTGATAATGGTTCTTCACCCATTTTCCTCTTCACGTTGTACTTACAATACCAATCACCGACAAACTGGTGGCAGCACAAATCAAGAATGAAGATAGAAATGATTAGATTTGAATTTAAAATGAACGTTAACTATTACATATTATTTATTTAATAATGAAAGGTTATTTTTTTGTATAATTTTTATTAATAACATGTACCTTCGAAGGACGAACTTCTCGAAACTATTCTTTACCTAAATAAAATCTTGCCTACTTTTTATAAATCAAAAATCTAAAAAAAAATTAAATGTTTTTAATATTTCCGGTTCAGAGAACAGTCACATCAGAAAGAGCGTCTTATACGGTATACAGACGCAAAGTTAATCGCGATTTTCATTTATCCCGATTGTCAAAAATCGCGTTGTGAAAACGAAATAATCCAGTTTTTTGTGAAGATTGTGTAATGAGTAATGACAGTCGTCTGTCATTACACGAATTTCACATAAGCCAGATTATTTTGTTTCCACAACGCGATTTTTGACAAAAATGTCAACTGAAAATCGCGATTAACTCTGTGTTTGTCTACGGTATTAGTATGACACATATTCAATAATGTCCCGCCTCTTAATACTAGTCAAATTAAACCAAATCTAATATCCTTGTTTGTTCGGTTAGACGAAGTATGGCTCTTTTTAAAGTAAGAAAACGTGCAAACAAAAATTTGTCGTTTTATTTTCTCTTGCATTTACACAAAATATGCAAAAGTGGAATAAAATAGTATTGATTCTGTATCCCACATTTTTCTGAAGTAATACCAATCCAACACCCAATTCACTTCAGCAATTATCTGAATAATAACTCAAATGTATTTAGTTAATTCAACCCAATGAATCTGTCAAGGCGTCAAATGACTTGCGCTTTAGTAAATAACAGCGTTTGTAATTTCGAAATGCGGCCAATTCTTATTTTACCAACGACAAAACAATTTTATTTTCAAAAAACTCTCCAAAAAATACGCATCATAATCGTACTCCATAGTAATAATGTTATAATTCAGATGTCGCATCAGTGCTATATTCCAATTTGACACATTTGTCAAAATTGGTTTTTGTTTTTATTTCATTTTCATATGAATGTTGTATTGAATTTGTGTGCAAATAAATCGCGTTTAGACGAATTCTGTGAATAAAATAATAATATTAAAAAAGTAAATTATTTAATAATTTTAAAAAAATAACAAAAATGAATTTTAATAGTGTTCTAATAAAAGTGTTGACCCGAAATAAAAATAATATCGGAATGATAAATAAAAATTTAATTTCGACGATAAATTCATCGTCCTCGTATAGAAATTTAATAACAACATGTTATACTGTAAATACATTTAATAGTCAAAATAATAATAGTGTTTTACCCATAATAACAAAGCGTTTATTATATTCAACAAATTATGTAAATACAATAAATAAATGGTATACAACAACGGAGTTAAAAATGGAGATGAGTGAAGCAGAGATGTACGCGATAATTTCGAATATGACCGAGGAACAGAGGAATTCATTCACAAGAGCGCTTACTTTGTGGGAATCTCAAAAAGTCAAAGGGGAGTTAGAAGGTGGGAAAATATTTTAAAAATGTTCCTGTTTTTATTTAAAATATGATTTTCATGATGTTTTGTTTTCTAATTTTATGTCTTTTATAAATTCCATAAAACATTTTTTCATTCAAATTTACAGATATGTATTTCATTTCAATCTCTTATAACCCTTCTTCCATACATATTATTGTCTTAAACCCTTAATTTATTTGCGAGCATATTCCGAAATAAATTTTAAAATTCATGCACGATTTTTTTTTCATTCACTTATCAATTCCCTTTCAAATCGAAACATCTTTTTTATACACAACACCTAAATAGTAAGGAATCTTATAAATTGTAGTTAGATATTACACCTTATTACACTATTTATTATTCATTCATTTATAAAAAAAATATATCTACAAAAATAAATTGTGTGTGATGATGTAAGAAAAAAATTATAAATTTTGTCTGTGTAAGTATTTAGGAATTTGCTAATAACGGGTTCAAAGCGGAATTTTTAATTTTAGAATTCCAGCTTCGATGCATTTAGCTTCTTTTATAATGTACAAAAATATTAAAATTAAATAATAAATTGTTTAGTTTTTTGTGGAACATTTAATAGGTAGTTTTAATTAAGTTTAATCTGTAATATCACTGTTTAGGTATAACAGAAAAGCAGATCGAAAATAAAATGGTTTCGATTAATATTGTTGAGCTTCTACAGTACACATTTTTTATAAGTTAATTTTATTAATTATGATGATATCATTATGATTCTGATTGTTTTTGATAAAAAAATGTTGTTTAGTTTGAAAGTAATGAACCCTGCGTGACGAAATTTTAGTTTATTTCGCTGATAATTTTCGAACTCTTCAGAATTATATTTGTTTTTAGTATGTATTAACCAATTCCATAATAAAAAATAAAATAATCGTAAATCATACCTGTTACTATATAATTAGAATTGATTTAAAATTTAAATTGTCTCACTATAACAAAAATATAAGTTATGTACTTACTTATTTCAATTTTATGTGTCTGAGTAAATGACTTTAATTTAATGTTGATAATAAAAATGTTGATCCAATATGTTTTGTTTATGACTAAATCAATAAATTTTCTGAGGTAGAAAAAGATTTCTCGTAAAAAAACTATATTTCCACAGGGATAACAAATTACTATAAATTGAATGAAGTGAATATTTTTGTTATGATTTTGTCGAGCAAAACTAATACTGGCTTTACACCGTAGATAGTATAAATAGTATAATACTATTTTACTATTTACCGTAGTCGGTTTTACACCGCATAAAATATTCATAAAAACAGAAATCTAAAACAAAATAATGAAAAAATAATAATTTCAAAATACACAAAAATGTTGCTCGACTAATTTATCAATAATCCACTGTCATAAATTTTCCTTCTACAATAAATCATTTCTACGAAATAGACTACGTCAATTGGATATCTTTTGTCTTCTGAAAATTTTTCAACAGAATATTTACGTAAGCTCACACTGAAACAGCTAAAAACCACCTCAAATTATCCTGTTCACATCATGTCTGCATATCGCAACACTTTCTTGTTTCATACCTAAACCACAGAATAATAAACAACCAGAACCGACATTACGTGGACCAAGAAATTTTTGCTCTTACCTTATTTTTTACATGTTAATTTTGAATTTTCAGCCACTGAACGATAATTTAACACCGAAAATCTTACCTTCTATAAACCAAGGTAAAAAAAATGAGTTCACTTTTCCCCATATAAAAACCGCGTTATGTCGCTTCTGGGTATTCTGTGCCTAAACTTTGATTTATTTATTTGTCAAAGTTTGTATTCATAGAGTTATGAAACGAGGAAGTGTTGCGATGCGCCGTATACATTGTGTGAACAGGCTAATTGAATGTTATCCTAGACAGGCAGCAGTTTATTAAATCCGATTTAGTTAAATTTTTTCAAGTACGAGATACCATCATATTCCCGAACGAAAAAATCCCAAAAATAAATACCAAAACATACAAAATAAAGTGCCCCATCGAAAAGGAAGACCCCATTAAATTTTTGTTAACTACAATATGAAAACAAAAGGAATCTACACAATTTCATGTCATCCTTCCGCAGAAAGTTCCAATGCTAAGCGGCTTTGTGAAGTTTTTTATTTTATGTCGTTTTCGATTGATTGGTTTTCCCTCTATGAAAAGCAATCTCAATTTCGGCGTTAATCGAACAAGAAAATTTCATTGCTCTTTTATGTTTGTGGATGTGGGTTATATGTCAAAATATAAAAAAACAGAAAATTGCAAATATAAAATCTAAAAAATTCGTTTTCAATGCAATATTGAGATTAATTTAATGACATTTCTAAACAATTAATAGCCATAATAAGTTTTCAAACTGAAAACGGCAGCCAAATGACAGAACCAGAATAAACCTACAAACATATTTATGTAAAAGAGGGATAAATCTATGAAAAAATCGAGATTCCCTTGGAAGCACAAAATATCTTTTAGGTCGCGGTGCGAGGTCCAAACGCCCACATGGTCCTACAACAATAATAATAATAATAAGTTCACCTAACAAAATTTAAAATGCAGTAAACGACAGTACAATAGTATTATACTATAGATCATGTTTTCCGAAAGAGGCAGCACGATCAAAGAAAAAGTACAGAGTGTTTTCCGAAAGAAGCACGATCAAAGAAATAGTACAGAGCGTTTACCGAAAGAGGCAGCACGATCAAAGAAAAAGTACAGAGAGTTTGCCACTAGATGTCACTACACAATCAAAAATATATTCTGACGTTTTTCAAAAGGGGACAGCCAAAATCAATTTAATTATCTCGTATTAATAATAATCATTTTTATAACACGCAAATATTTTTGTTTATGTTTACAAAATGCACACATTAAAATGTCATACAATTTTTGGCAGCATATATTTAGTGACACCTAGTGGCATTATGTGCAAGTTGCATATATTTTCGAAGTTTTCTGCAAGATGGTAGCTGTGGCGGTGAAAGAAAATTTGGTATTTGAACATGATCTATTATATAGTACTATTGACGATGGAAACCCGGTATTAGTGTAGATTTATAAAAAGTGCTGAAACTGAAATAAAAGCCTTTTGTTGGTTTGGTTACTTCTCAGATTTATTTGTGAATACAGGAATATTTTATTTTTGCCTTTATAATCAATTATTTAAACAAATTCAGTTGAAATTAATTTTTGAGTAATTTTTCATTTTTAATCATTTTGGGTAATTATGCATAATGAGTTAATGACTAATTACACAAAAATGGTAAAAAATATAAAGAAAGAGTAAATTAAAAGAAAAACCTCATTACGGTGTTAAATTTTGAGCTTCAAAGAAAAAGTTTTTCGTAATTTATATTGAATCCAAAAAATAAATGATTAAAATCTCATCATTCTAATTACAGCGGATTTTTTTCTTTTGTAGGTAACAAAATACTATTGTAAAATGTTTTGAGGTTTTCCATTTTCTTTAATAAAATTTCGCAACACTTAAAAATAAGACGCTAAATGTATCTGATTTTTTAGCAAACAGAATTCTTGCTTTATGACTTGGGGCGTTCCCGGGTTCGATCGCCTGTAGTGTTGTGTAAGTGCGCTCAGTGCTATGGCCTTGAATTTTTGTATTTCCAATAACAAAAAAAAAAAACACAAATTGTTCATAAAATTTTTAATAGGGCTGATAATCCGGATAATCTCTCCAATTGAAAAGGCCCGAACTAAGAGCTTTAATTAAGAACCACTGATTTTTTTTTTTTTTGTGGAAATTAATAATTAAATATAGACGAATTCAAGAACTGACTTCTCCATCTTGCCAGAAAGGCAGTATTTAGCAGGGTAGAAATTTACAATGCTAGTTTATGAACGCTTTTTGGTTACAATATTGTTACAATGTAGAGTTTGTGAACGCACTCCTGGGGTGAGATGTTGTAATTTCAAATTTTCGAAATTCGAACAGAAAGTCGAAAATTGGTATGTTGTAAAATTTTCGAATCGCGATAATGATACTTTTGTATCACTCAGTTTATTTAAAGTGATGTACGAGCGATTCGTCAAAATATATTATAATAATATCCCTCATAAATTGTTGTTTTTTAAATAAATGTCAAATTAAAATTTTTGTTGTTAATTTGTCTTTGAAAAATGGTTGCCGTATTGACGTATCACTTTTGAGTCGAAAATTTTACAACATGCCAACCATCACTTTTTCGAATCGACTTTTAAAGTCGATTCGAATGAAAGTGATGGTACAACATCCCAGCCCTGATGTGGTACGTATGTTAATTTTTGAAGAGTGTATTCCCAAGAAACTGCATCGTCTCATTGAATGGTGTTTTGTAATATTTCATCCATCATTATTATTGACGAATAAAATTTATAAACCAATTAAAATAAATAAATTCAAATTTATAAATTTTTTTTAATTTTAATTTCCAAACACCAAATAATCTTTGGGAAAATTTGTTTTTCGGTTACTATACAAAAATGTCAAAATAATTCAATTCCCAATCCCGCGGGAAAACCAGAATAGGGTCACAGGTTAAAATATTTTTAAAATTGATTATAGTATAGTTTTAGAACCACTTTGTTGTTTGTTTTTTTTCTAAAATTTGTTAAATCTTGTATGGAACACATTAGGAAAGGCAATTTTGTGTAACTTGTGTACGCAAACAGAATCAACCAACTGTAGATTGTTTTTAAAAACGAATAAATATTTATAAGTAATAAATATGATCCCTATGTTGCCATATCGAATTAGTAAGCCGAACCATCTTTCATGTCAGTAGAACAGATGCGGGGCTACGCTATATGCAGATGATCTATGTAAAATAGACTTTTAAATATCTGTACGGCCCCCAGAATAGATTGCATAGCTATAAACAACAAACAAACGAATTAAAAAACGAATAAATTAACCTAACCAAATACCCAAAACGTTATAAGTATGATGAATTTATCCAATTTTCCAAATGGTATTTTCATTTTATGGTCAACATATTTTTTTAATTTTCTTCAAATTTTTATGGAAAAATAATTTAAATGGAAATATAAAAATTCTATCCTCGGATCCGGATTATAATACGCAGTTTGTTGTGTGAGTTTTGTTGGTTTTTCATTTTTTTGGTCAGTCAGTAGTCTACATATACATTTATAATGTACGAAGGTAAATATTCGCATGTTAAATACTTTTGGCATTAGGCCAAAAAATAATTAATAAAAACCATTTCCCACAATGAATCTATAGTATAGTATATGGGTGTTTGTTTAATTTTATAAATAATCCTTGGTTTATCTTTACATTTGTACAAACAGCTCATACTCAAGTTCAGTCGTTAAATAATTTTCCATGATATTATAAAGTAGAAAACAGAAAGTATTGATAGTTTGCATTTTTTATAAAATTATTTTGCCTCAATCGTCCAGAAAACGATATAAAACGTAATATTTATGTTTTTGTGACAGCGTCAAGGAGGGTGCATAATTGGAAAAATAAATATTTTATAAATAAAACTAACAAAATATGAAATTTTATTAGAAAGAAAGCCGTATGGGTTTTTAATTAAATTTTTTTTATATGTTGTTAATTTTTTGTTGTATTTCAGATAGTATTTAAAACCAAATGAATTGGAAATTTTCCAAAGTACGACTCTCTTGTTATAAAATTTTTAGAATTGTTTGGTTTACGTTTTTGCCAGTTTAATGTACGACAATGCATTGGGAATAATTTTCCGAACCGCAGTTTCATTTTAAACGCTTTTCTATTTGTTCTAAGTATATTTTTTCAGCTAAAAATATTAATATTATTTATAGGATAATTTATAAATATGTTTCAAATTTATAGTTATTCCCCTGTCGTTTAATACCAGCAAAAGTTAAATAGCAGCTTAAATTTTTTTTTATCAAGACATAATTCAATTTTTTTAAGATTGAGAATTATATTTACTTTATGTTTTGTTAGGTTTTATATTTGAGAATTGGGGAATTTAAATCGGGCCTGGGCAACCAGCGGCTTTTGAGCCGCATGCGAACCGATAAAAGGATTATGTGTAACAAAAGTTATTACGAAGTTTAAACTTCCAAAGAAAAATTGTATTACCACTTTATGGAGTCGCGTCTGTAAAGCCTAGTACGCAGTTGACGTGAAATGAAATGTTCACAAGCGACAAAAATAACAAGAAACTCAAATCATGAAATATCAAAATTTAGCTTTACATTTGTTGTACAAGAAGGCCAAAAAGAAATGAAAAATGTTTAGAGATAAAATATAAACCTAATACCAAAACACCAATTTTGCTAACTAAACTGCGTGAGGTGAAATTTTAATTTTCGATTTCGTTCGCTTGTCATTTTTGTATTTACAATTTAATTTCCCTTCAACTCCATACTAGGCTTAACTGTATATTTCGAACACACTTTTTATGGTGTTTAGTAAACATATTTTGTTATATAAATTGACTCCCTTAATTTTCTCTAAGCCTCTTCTCGAATCATACTTTTTCACATTTGGCCAATTTTTGTATTATTTAACCTTAAAATCAACTCAAGAATGGCCGAAGAAGTTTGGTATCTTTAACTGGAAATATTGAGTTGCAGTGCAAGCCAGATATGCAAATTATTGTCGTTGACTTAACTTCCACAAAAAATATGAATCGTGCTTCAACTACCCAGCTTAACTAAAGCAGCTAAATCATTTGTTTTTCCACAACCAACTGAGAGTATCAACAACAAAATTAAAAATGATTTCGATAAAACGCAAAATAACTAAAACTCAAATTAAAATTAAATTATGCTTTGGTATTGATTTTTAAACATTTATTTTAAATTGTGGACAATTAAACACATTTTTTGGGACTCTTTTAGTTTAAAAACTTTGAAATTGGCTCTTCTATGGTTTCCGTTGCCCAGGTCTGATTTAACCGATATGAGATTTCGTTTAAAAATGCCATTATTACAATTTCTTTTGTGTTACCTATCTACGTACATATAGAATTGTATTTGCGAGTAAAAAAACATAAAAGTTTGAAAATAGTTCATTAATTTTACATAAATTGTAAATGGAAATAATTTTTCTTGTCACACTAAATTAAGGAAAAAATATCGATTTATTTAACACAATATTTATAAAAGAAATCCTGAAAAACATAAGTTTTCCATTTTAAATTTCCTGGTACATACGAGTATAATGAAATATAAATTGAGTTGCTTTAAAATGTTTTCCATTTTGAACAGATATCATATACGATTGTTACGTTACATTTTTCTTTTCAATCTATTGACGAATTATTTTGAATAATGGATAAAGATATTAACGAGAGAACGTATTCTGTGGCTGTTTGAAATTGTAAAAATAAGAATATTAAATAATTAATTTGTTTGTACGGTTTTACCTTCCCAGAACTTTCGGATAGGTATGTCGAGCATTTTAATTCTTGAAGTTACAAGAAGTTGATATTGTAGCAGCAAAATTAATTTTCTTAGTATGTATGTGTAATCAAATAAATAATTACGTGGGTGTTTAATTAGCCAACCCTATTTGTTTTGTAAATTTATATGTTATTTAACATTCTAAATTTTTATTTCCAGAAACACAAAATGTGTACACATATTATAGATTTAGCAAATAATCAAAATGATTACGTGATAAATTAAAAATCAAATATAATTTTTTATTACTAATTAAAAAAAAAAAAATAGAAAATGAAACAAAGATTTTTTAATCCAATACTCTGTAATATCCAAATGGTATCATCTTATCAGACCAATCCTTAATGCTTTATAACATTTAAAACACTCAAAATCCTTTTTCTATGAAAATAAAATAAAACTCGATTACAAAAATTAAGATAAATATGAATTTTAATTTTCGAATGTTTAATTTAGAAATAAATTTTAGGGGCTATTAGAATATATTGTCTATAATAAATATTTTTGAATTCTACAAGGGTAAAATAAATTAAATTTAATTCAATCCGATTGCGAATTTTCCATAACATACTCGTAGTATTTATGAAACAAAATTCTTATACATATGTATATGATAACAAACTCAAGTAAATTTTTTGATAATATTTGATTTGGATGATATCATGCTTTTATTAAGAAATTTAAGATATAATGTCGATGATAAAATATTGAAAATCAAATATCTTTAACGCTTATATTCTAAATAAAATCGACGGCATGATTTATGTACGTACATACATAAATACGTCTAAGCTTTAAGCAAACAAATTTCCTAGTGTTAATGACTTTTTGCTCCAAGAAATTACCCTTTCAGCAAAAAATAATAAAAAAATAATTAATTTTTATTTCGGTAATTAATTATTAACTAAAGACATCACATTATGTTTTCTGCACACCATATCATTCAGTCGTATTAGCTA
Organism: Tipula helvola; assembly: GCA_963556165.1. Lineage (NCBI taxonomy): Eukaryota > Metazoa > Arthropoda > Insecta > Diptera > Tipulidae > Tipula > Tipula helvola. The sequence goes on from OY744482.1 coordinate 51,901,449, forward strand.
AATGAATTTGTAAAATAGAAACGAAAATGGATAGTAGAATATTTACGTCTGCGTTAATATTATTTTAGCTTTTAAAATTAATGCTTTTTTACGCGTAAGTACATAGAACTGAAACTTCAAAATATTTTAGTCTAATATAGTGTACAACGTAAAAAGCGATCTGCTTTTGGTTTAGAATTTGATAAAACGAGTGGAATTTAATTTTTACGTTTCAAATTAATTTTATCGACATTTCAATAAAAAAAAATCCCCCAAGTAAATTTTTGGATGGTTATTTAATTTGTTTTATATGTACTTCGACTTTCAAAATAAATTGAGTAATGAAACTTCAACAAAATTGAAAGTTAGCTTGAATGCGGTAATTATTTGTAGGTAATTACCATAAAATTGGCTACACAATTTAGCACTCTGGAATCAAGGTGAGGGCCGCCGCAATAGTTATTCCATCTTGCAGCGCTGTGCCCCGCTAGCTGCATGTTTCAATGGATAATATTAGTGAACGGAAAGATTTCGAATTTTTATCGAAACTTGGTTCTATATACATACGTTTTTAAATTATTTAATTTATTTAAAATTAAATTTCTCATTTACAAAAAATTATTTTCAGAAAATATACAAAATACCATCAAACATAGTAGATCTGCCAACTAAATAGCAGTTGAATTTTTTCATATCCGAAATCGAATAATTTTTTAATAGATCCCCAGATGATTTCATAGCCTTCGTAAGTTTAGAAAACTGTTCCTTCCACATATCAAGTCAGTATTGGTCTGCGGCGCGTTCGCCGTAACATATGTGTATTTCTCTATTCAGTATCGGATTTAACCAAAATTCTGATGAATTTAAAATTATTAGTACAAGTGAATTGTTTTCTAAAATTTACCAGTAAACGGTAAAGATTTTACCGATAGAGGAACTATATAGGCATTACGGTCTTAATAGTTGCTTTCCAATCGACCAACCGCAAGCACCCACTAGTGAACCGCTAGTAGACTGGTTTTTGTCTTCGCTAAATTATCTACTCGTATCTGCTCTTGCTATTTTATTACGAGCAGTTAGAAGCAGTTACGCACAATTTCGACGCCAGGTGGTTAAATGTAGAACCGCTTAATTTGTATGGTAATATGTATTAGAAATTTTAATTGGTTTTGTTTAGCGCGTTATACATTAATTATTTTTTTAGTGATTTTATATAAAATAAATAACAACTTTGCCGTAATAGCACACAATTACGATTTTGAGGTTATGTTTTACTTATAACATCCAAATCTGAGCTTGCCAATCGACCATAGCAAAGACAAAAACCATTCTACTAGCGGTTTGCTAGCGGGTGCTTGCGGTTGGTCAATTGGAAAGCAACTAATGTATCTTTAAATAGTGGCCCCACTCCTCTGTATTTTATTTTATTTCACTGTTTCCCATTTGGCTAACATGGTTCGTCATGTGAACATTATTAAAAAAAAAGGTTTTTTTTGAGTAAAATTGCTCTTTGGGCTAATAACCTCATTTTGAAAACTGTTATTCGATTTTTTTTTGTAATTTCGAGAAAATTGTAATAAACGTCTCATTTAAAATACTATCAACTGAATTAACTTTGCACAAATTAAGTATTTAGATTCAATTGACGATTGTAAAAGTAGGCTGAACGTCTCTCATGGAAAAATTGTTTATTTAAAAGAACCATCCATTTGAAGTTTGTGTTGCATAGATAAACAAAAATTGGAAAAATTGAAAGAAGGAATTGCGGTTGTTTCAGCAGTGAAATAAAATTTTAAACGTCAATGAATAGACAGTTTTAGTATAGAAAATTCCGCTACGCGGAATCCGTGATGCTCCAATCGTCAATTGATGATTGGAGCATCACGGATTCCACGTAGCGGAATTTTTTTATACTAAAACGATCTATCCATTGACGTTTAAAATTTTATTTCATTACTGAAACAACTCCTATTACCGCCTTTAATAAAAAAAATATAAACACTTAAGTGCTGATGTGCATAATACGCGCGTAATTTTTTGTTATTATGGAATGTCATTTAAGGACAGCTTGCTTAATTTTGAAATTTCCTGGTAGGTCGGCGTTTTCGAACATTTACAATCGTCAATATTGTTTATCTTTGCAATACAAACTTCAAATGGATGGTTCTTTTAAATAAACAATTTTTCCATGAGAGGCGTTCAGCCTACTTTTACAATCGTCAATATAAGTACAGGTCATCCTTGAGATACGTCGTAGATACGTTCTTGAAAACGCGACGTAAATCAAAACGACGTAAGTCGAAAAAAATTGAAAAATAAATAAAAGCAATACCGAAAATAATGTACACTTTAAAACTAAAAATAAAGAAATTTACTATATACATACATACTATGTGTATACTAACAAAAATGTATGAACAAGGTCCTTTGATCGCTTATATCACACACAAATCCTATAAAAAAAAAAAATAAAACTGTTTTGTGTTAGAAGGTAAAGGAAGGAACAGAAAATAATATTAAAAATTTACTATTGTTTTCTTTTTTCTTCCTTTATCTAGTACATATTACAAAACAATAGAAAATAATATGCGTCCATAAAAATATTCAAAAATTCTCAAATAAGTTTTTTTTTACGACGTAACTCAAAGCAAAAAACGACGTAACTCAAATCAAGGGAGTAATTTATAAACGACGTAACTCGAAAATGACGTAAATCAAAACGACGTAACTCGAGGATCGACTGTAATGTGATTTACTAAACGATTGCCTAGTTTTGAAAATAAATTTTATTTTTCTGCTTTGGGCAAATTGTAAGGTGTGATTTAACTAAAACAACGTACATAATTTTGTTATCACAAAATAATTACTTTTTGTCAAAAGTAGTGGGGTACTTTAAAATAAAACAAAAAATAAAAAAATATAATTTTATAAGCCCCCATAGACGCACAATAATTTTACCAATTTTATTGTGCGTTCTTTATAGTCAACTGTCTCTCAATTAATTTCAAACAAGCACAAACTTTATAAAATCATTGGGCAATTTAGTCAATATCAATAATAGCTCTTAACGCTGAATAAAATTGACAATACACAATATTGCACAATAAAATTGATAACATGCGTGTAAGAGGGCTTTTAGCCTCGCTTCCATTATTCAAGTACAATTTACTTGAGCTCAAATAATTTGAATTCAAGAAACGTTTGTGTTCATATAATAAACCACTTAATTGAGTCAAGTAGTTAATCAAAATGGCCTCGAATTATGGTCTATTCGCACCTATCGTCAATATTCTTGTGTATCAGTTCAGAACACCATAAATATTAACCACTTAACGTATAGGAAAGTTAACTCGTTCGTATATTACCTGCAGAAATGCATAGGAACGAGTTAACTCGTTCAAAACAATTTTAAAATATTTTATTATGTTTGTTTTTATAATCATAGTATTGTGATCAATTGTACTTTAGGGCTGTAGTTTGTGGCTTGTTGTCTCATCAATTTCGATTATTAGGTTTATGACACCAATTGCTCTGATAAGATACATTTATGGCTATATGTTCCATCATCTACGATAATACAAAAAAGGAGAAAAATGACTGCAAGATGTAATTTCTTTACCGGAATCGCAACAATGCCATACGTCAATAAATATATTGTGTTTTTTTTCCAAATCCTTCGAAAATTCTCTCTGTAGTCATAAGAGAATTCTCACAAGTTTTGTTTTTTCTTTAGGCAAAACAAAATTTAAATTAACTTTTATTGTTTTACGGCGCTACACTACTGTTATTCGTGTATGTACATATTTGTGAACGATATTGTCTTTTAGCGCGTTATAATGTCGATAGCACATTTTCTCGTAACATTTTATACAGTAAAACGCGCAAATGACGCAATACACGGAGGTAGTAACGGTATAAGAATAAGAATGGAAAGTCGTTACATGTACCAATCATGCAATGTTGGACTTTGTGCTGCACCATGTTTCGAAATTTATCACAAAAAAAAAAAAAAAAAATGTAATTGCCTTGTTCTTTAGTTATTTTTCTTTTCTGTTTCAAACAATTTCTTAAAATTTAAAAGAAGGAAAATAAAACAAAATCGTTATTTTTTGTTTATTTAAATGTATCTATTGTGTTAAAATATGTGCAAATAAACATTTTCAATAATAAAAAAAAATATTTTTTTGGGAAGTTTTTGTCAAGAATAATATGCGTTAAGGGGTTAAACTAAAGAAATCGAATTGGGTGGAATTGGAGTATAACTGAGTTTCTGGGCCCGTATTCTTGAAATTCACCGAAAAAGTCGCCGGTGACTTTGGTATAAAACAATTTAAATTTTCGACTGGAATGACGTATTTCACTAGAAAATTATCGGAGGCTTTAGTATCAGAACCATCTTGATGTAAATAGAGCCGGCATGTGAAAAATGAACTTTATATAAGGGATATAGAAATACTAAAAATTCATTTATTTTTATAGTTTATATGAAAAAACGCGATTTCGATTGACGATAAAACATGAATTAAAACTTAAACCCAGTTAAATAATTTTTTCTGAAATCGCTAACAAACAACTCAATGTCTTACTCATTTAAAATACAGATTCTAAAATTTTCCAGCAATTAGCAAAAGAAAATAAGGGAAATTAAATTAAAAAACATTCTACAACGATAACACAATGTATTAAAAAGAGAAAATTCGATTTAATGCCGTCATTATACAGGGTGTTTTGTTCTTGAGTGTAAATATTTTCAGGGATGATTTCTTGATTAATTTCAAGCAAAAAATCGTTCCTGGAGGGGGGGCCCATTTTCAATATTTACTGAGATACAGTGCGTTAAAGAAAATCAGTTTGGTGTGGTACCTTCACGCATATTTTTCTTAATTACTCCAAAGTTAGGAAGACTAGGCCGAACATTTGTAATATTATTTTTAGGGGTCAGAATTACCTTTGTTTTAATGTATTATGTAAGTACGTAGCTCATTCCGTTGTTTAAATATTAATGTTTAAACTTTGAATTTTATTTCAATATCACTAAAATTTTGCGTTTTTCATAGCATTTTACTCATAAAACATAAAAATATTAAGTAATTTTTAATTTTTACTTCTTCCTCATACAAATATCTACAAAAAACTCATAAAAACATTTGATGTACGTTTATAGATAACATGAGAAATTAGAATACAAATGTGTCATGTCAATTAAAAATCAATCAATTTTGTAGCTTTTTTATGATATTTTATTAGTTTTTCGTAAATACATTCACTAAAACATTTACCAACACGTCTAGAAGATTACCTGAAACTAGAGCTGTGGCTAATCATCGGGTGGATGCTAACACGGTACCATTTTATCTGTTTATAGCGATAATGTTGTGCTTCGAGCAGCTAGAAATGAACATTCAATCAGTATCAGACGTTTGTCTTTACGGTTCATTATATTTTATGTCAAACTATAAAATTTGGAGTATTTTTCATGACAATAATCTTCGTAAATACAATTATACACCCGTCCAGGGTCTTTTGCCCGCTTATTTTGAGGAACGAATTGAGTTTTGCGACCTAGTTTTACAAAGGCAAATGGACGACGGGAACTTTTTTCCAATATTCTATGGCCAGTTTCCGAGGGACGGTATTATGAATGTCCATAATCTGTATTTGTGGGCTACAAAAATTTGCTATGGGGAACAAAGAAACAGCTGGTTTATTCATCTGAAATTGTAACTATAGAAGATCTAAACGAGAGAATTGTTGCGGCTGCAATACAAATAAGGGAGATTTTGGATAATCAAAATGTACAATAGAAATTCAGAAAAGGTTATTAAAATCCATTAAAAATAGAGGTGGCCATTTTGAGCACTTGCTGTAAAAAGTATTTACGAAAAACTAATAAAATATCATAAAAAAGCTACAAAATTGATTGATTTTTAATTGACATGACACATTTATATTCTAATTTCTCATGTTATCTATAAACGTACATCAAATGTTTTTATGAGTTTTTTGTAGATATTTGTATGAGGAAGAAGCAAAAATTAAAAATTACTTAATATTTTTATGTTTTATTTAATATTTAAACAACGGAATGAGCTACGTACTTACATAATACATTAAAACAAAGGTAATTCTGACCCCTAAAAATAATATTACAAATGCTCGGCCTAGTCTTCCTAACTTTGGAGTAATTAAGAAAAATATGCGTGAAGGTACCACACCAAACTGATTTTCTTTAACGCACTGTATCTCAGTAAATATTGAAAATGGGCCCCCCCCCTCTAGGAACGATTTTTTGCTTGAAATTAATCAAGGAATCATCCCTGAAAATATTTACACTCAAGAACAAAACACCCTATTGCTGTGTTTTTTTATTCGCTCCCGATAGCTGCTATCGGGAGCCGATTTTTTTATATGCCTAAATTTAAATTTGGTGCGCTATTTATTGGTAAACTAATTTTATTTAACATCAAACTATCATTTTTAATTCAATTATTTAGCGAAAATTTGATATAAAAAATATTTGGCTCTACCTATTTATACGGAGCGCTATCGGGGGCCACATTTTATATGACGGCTCCGGATAGCAGCTATCGGGAGCGAATAAAAAAACACAGCTTGTATGTCCACATCTAAACCCAATGGTAAGAAAAAAAGACAACACGTCTCCGCTCAACAATCAAAATTAAAAAAAAATCAAAAAGAGCCAAACAGAATAAATTAAATCAATACAATGGACGCTCTCAGTTCCTCCAACATGTTGGAGTTGAAAAACTGATGGAAAATGATGATGATGACATTCGATCTATCACATTGCCATGAAATTTTCGATAAATCGGTTGCATTCAGAAACCATCATGATTATTTTACTCAACATGTTGCGAACAGTTGGCGGTTCTGAAAGCGCCCATCGAGTGCAAGAAAAAAACAAAACTCAAAACAATCTAGCATGCCTTGCAAATTCAAAATAACTATAGAAATATATTAGAATTCAAATTTGAATGGAGGCATCATTGCCTGATGATATTGTATTGTTTATAAATTTCGAGTTATGTTTATGAGGTATATTACAAAAACAAAAATATTGTAAATTTCAAAAATACCTTATTTTTCATGACGATTTTCACTAAGAAATAAACATTTTCATGAATCGATTTTTCAATCAAATAAATTTTCATATTTCATGAACATTTTCGCATAAAAACAACACAAAAGCTCACCTTTCTAATAAACTAAAACTGTAAATGAAAATAAGCGTTTTCTCAAAAGCAAAAATTGTATGTACCTTATTTTAAGCTTAGTAAAAAATAAAGTCGATGGTGGATGCTCTTATTTATACAGTAGGCTCTGTTAGTATAAAGTAATTTAAATTTTCGACTGAAATGATGTATTTCACTGGAAGGTCATCGATGACAGTTTTTGATTGAATGTTAAGAATACGGGCACTGAAACGGAAATTGTCACATTTGATAGTTTGAGATGGTAGCGACTGGATCAGATCAAAGTTTACATTGGAAACACAATAAAAATTGAATAAATTTTTGTTTTTGTATCCAAAATTTTATTCCGAGCAGCTCTTTTCATTTCTTTTCGATAAAAATCGTTTGCAACAATATGAAATATCACGGAATCAAAACTGACACTAAGTCTGTGTGCGAAACGAAAATATACCGTATGCAAATTTAAAAAGTTAAATTTTTGACATTATATTCATCACAAAAATTTTAACTGGTCACAGACTCACAGACCAGTTAACATTTTTATCTTGTAATATTTTCTATGAACATCCCTACCTCAATTTTTAGAGACTTGTTTTGGGCTCCCAAATTCGCACAGCAAATCGGTTAAAATATGTGGTAAATTTTATTATTTTTACCACAGTTAAAATATTTAACTTATTAACCGTTTCGCACACGGCCTAAAGGTTAAAAATACAGCACTGCGCTGGACAAGAGCAAAATGCTTTAAAGTTTTTATTTTTTTTATTTTTAAACTGATCATAGGACCAATATTTCTGGGCCTCTTAAGTGGTCACTTTAAAATCTTTTTGGTTAACATTTTCATTCATCCTCCAAATTTTAATATTTTATGTAATAAGCTTAAAATAACTTGCATGAAACGTAAAACGTAATTTGAATCTTGAGGAACTCCGTAACTATACATGAATCCAAACAGCTTGGCTTTGTTTATACAATACTACAAAAAATACTATTTTAATCGCCAAATAATTAATTAAATTTGATTTAAATGAAATTATTGTACACAGATAAGAATAACAGAAAATAACATAAATAAACAAACTCTTAATGACGGTTCTAAATAATTTAGTTAAGCGATTCTAGTAAATGTTTTATTTTAAATTCTAGCAAGGTGAATATAAAACGCTGTGATACACGAGGTGAATAAAATGTTTGGCTGTGTTTCAATTGGGTAAAAGTTAAATTTTTAACTGTGTTAAACATTTTTTTTTCACTTTTTAATCGTTTTGATGTTTCAAATGAAACTGGTTAAAATTGTGACGTTTACGTTTTTTATTTTTATTTTGCATAGAGGAAAGCAAAATATAAGCTACAAATTTTTTACCTAGTCCGCGACCAGTTAAAATTTTTGTGGTGAATAAAATGTCGAAAAATTTAACTTTTTATGCAGTTTTTTATTCATTTGAAACACAGCCTTTCATTTGAAATATTTCGATTTCTCAGATCGATTTTAGTTTCGGTTACTTCATGTTACTCAAACCGCTAATACTAACGCTCAATCATCGTTTTCAAACGATGGAAGAAACGATCAACGGTGAAGCGAATTAACGCCCGCGGAATTAAGGCCCATTCACTTATTTACTTTATTTAAAATTAAAGTCCGCGAAGCAAAATCGCATCGCGTTATCACTGATCATTTTAAAATAAATTAGCAGAGCGGTTCTATTTGGGCGCAATATTGACCGTAAAACCATTGCAAATGGAAGAGAGTAGCGCGAAACCCCCCATAATCCAACCCACCAACAGCATGAGCTTGAGCAATACTAATAGTAATAAGAAAGCATACCGATTAAACAATTTTAAAATTATTATTTTATTATGTATCAATGTATATGTGCAATTTTCACAGCTCGATATTTCCATTTAATTTTTTTTTACACTACACAAGCATAATTTGTGGTTCTTTTGCTCGTTGTAATTTTCATTTTCAAAACAATTGCTGCTGCGGCCATATATCAGATATTTTCACAACAAAATAAATTAAAGTAGGCGGTTTTTTAGATTTTTTTTTTTGTATTCGGCTCACGATGTTTTTGAAATGCCGGATGATATTGTATATTGCATGTGTATGCGTAGATTTTGCAATGATTTTACGTTTTGTTTATTTTTTGTTCTTGTCGATATTTACACATACCAGCAATATTTTTTGTTCGGCACTTTTATTTCCGTAACTCGATTTCTATACTTAATCCTGCCGCTAAAGATGTTTTCACATCAAAAAAAAAAAAGTCGTAATCGCAATTCCGCTTTATTCATTGGTGTGCCAAATTTAATTTCTGACATTGGATTTGTGTTTCTTACACTAAAATTATTCTCTAAAATTACTCGGCTTTATCGGTTCCAAAAAAAATGTTGTCATTAGAGGGTTAATATCACTTTGTTGTGGGTTTATCCCAATTGGGAAAAGCAATAAAGCCCGCTGTAGTAATAGCTAATAATTTTATGCCGCCGTGACCATGGATATTATCCCAATTTTTTTTCTGGGCTAATGCCGTTTGGGACCGTTTTGTAAAATACAGATATACAAATTTGAGAAACATTAAGTTTTTTAAATAATAACCATTTTTTGAAATATTTTATTTTAATTCATTTTATACCTTAGAGGATGGGGTGCAACTCCAAAGCTCCGAACATACGAAACAGTCGTCAGATTTTAATTGATTCTACGAATCAAGCGGTACGACACGATTTGACATTTTCAATTTCGTAATTTGAATTTTTTGATTATATAGTAAGACATTTTTTGGGCTACACGAATTAAAAAAGGCTGAATTAAAAATGGGCCTTTTTTTATTCATTTTGAAAATGAATTAAAAATGTGTTTAAAAATGAAGTTTAAAAATGAATTTAAAATGGGCCTTTCTTAATTCATTTTGAAAATGAATCAAAAATGTGTCGAAACTGAAATAAAATGGGCCTTTTTTAATTCAGTTTGAAAATGAATTAAAAATGCGTTAAAAAATGAAATAAAATATGCATTTTTATTTCATTTTGAAAAGGAATTAAGAAAAAATGAATTCAAAATGTGTTTAGAAAATAAAAGATAAAACAATTACAGCTATGTTATTAATAGTTATTAGATTCAATAGATAATGTATTCTCTGATAATGAGAACAATAGTGATAATAATATAAGCTGCATTTCTTGACGCATAGTGATCCGGATCAGATCAAAATTTATATGTGAAGCAACAACAACACATGATCCAATATTCATTTTGGATCACAAATGGTGATCTAAAAATTAGTTCAGCTATTAAAATGTAGTTGAGCAGTATTTAGTAAAGCGACAAAGAATAACATGAATACAGTACGAGTATGAAGAGGAAGATTCAAAACAAAACGAGACAGAAAATTGAAATTTGATGTTTGTTTGTTTTACGCATTTTGGTGTCGTTTCATGAGACATGATCTGATCCGGATCAGATCAAACGTCAAGAACTACGGCTATATTATCAGATAAGGAAAATTTTCACGAATTATTGAATGATAGCAGCGAAAATTGTCTTTTTGAATGGGTAGAAAAATATGAAATATTAAACGATCAAATGGATAGCGAATTAACACAGTGTATAGAAGAAGTTGAGTTCAATAAATTTTATTTTTATGTATTTTCATTAATGAAAGCAATAATTACAAACATTTAAATAAAATTGGAAATATTTTATTTTATGAATTTTAATTTAAAATTATTAAAATTTCAAAAAGTTACACAAAAATTTATTTTGGTATTTTCATTAATGAAAATAAAATATTCACCCCTATTATGATTGTCGAGTGTCGATCGAATCGACAATAATAATAGGGCTGAATATTTTATATTATTAACTATCATTATAATTTTGTATTTTTATTAATGAAAATAAAATAGTATATAGCCTTTAATTAGTTATACTATTTTATTTTCATTAATGAAAATACCAAAAAAAATGTTTGTGTAACTTTTTGAAATTTTACAAATTTTAAATTAAAATTCAAAATAAAATATTACTGCTAATTTTATTTAAATTTTTGTAATTACCCAAGTATTTTTACTTCCATCTTTTTGCTCGAATTTCCAGAACTCAATCTAACCTTAGTTTAGATTAAGTTCCAGCTGAGTTCTGTATTAGTTTAAGAATGCATATGAAAGTTGGCACGTAGATCTGGAACTGGAGTAACTCAAAACGATGTGCTTGTTGGGTAAATTTGCTTTTAGGTTTGTTGGGTGCTGTCAAAATATTTTAAATGCTCTTTGGTATTTATAAATGAAAATAAATAAATTTAATTTTTTTATTCTATGTATTTCTTTACTAGCAAATACATTTCAAAAATAAAAATAATTAATTACAACAAACTTGTCAAACACATATTTCCAAAATCAGTAGTATCAGGGAAACTTCCAAACCGCAGTCTAAAATTAAAAAGAAACTTATTCAAACTTACTTACTTATTATTAACTCTTTTATTGTATACGTATCATTAATATAAAAATTATTTAATTAATATAACATATTACTTACACTTATTATTTAGAACCAGAAATATATTAATATAAAACAAAAGCTATTAGCGAACAGCACATCAAATATTTATTTATGGCTGACAAAAAAATTAATGACGAATTGTTTTTTATCAATCTTTTACTAATTTCCCTATAAACAAACAAGTTCCTGCATAACTTACCAAAAAGGTTGGAACTCACAACTGAGTTAAGATTTGTTATACTTGGGTATTGTTTCATTAATGAAAATATATAAAAATAAAATTTATTAACCTGTATTCATGTACTGTACTTAAAAATGTTTTCATGACAAATAATATTTATTTTAACATTTTTCAAAAATGGAATAAAACAAAAGAAAAATGAAAAAAATGTTTAGCAATAAAAAACAAAATTAATTGTTATTATAAATCACTTGGTTTACTGTGGGAAAATTACTTGGATTACTGTTAGAATATAGTAGAAAATTTTGATTTTTACAAATACACTGAACCTAAGCATTTTTAATACATTTTGAAAATTATTTAAAAATGTGTTCAAAAATGAATTTAAAATGGGCTTTTTTTTATTCAGTTTGAAAATGAATTAAAAATGTGTCCAAAAATGAATTTAAAATGGGCCTTTTTTTATTCATTTTGAAAATGAATTAAAAAAAAAATGAAATAAAATTGTCTTTTTTTTGTTAAAGTTCCATTTTTAATTTATTTTTTCAATTTTCGATTTTTTGTCTAAAACAACATTTTTAATACAGATTTTATTTATTCAAAATGAATTAAAAATGGTTCCAATTCTTCATACTAAAATCACCATTTTTAATTCAGTTTTGATGTACATTTTTAATTCAGCCTTTTTTAATTCGTGTAGCCCATTTTTTGTTGTGTTGGTTAACTCTTATTCTCAAATTTGCGAACCTACATCTTGATTTACCAAAATGAATTTATTTTCACTATAAACGCTGGAAGAGTAACAACTCTGCGAAGAATGTATTATCCGAAATGTTGATGGTGTAACTGACTAGCTTGCTAAAATGAAATTTGCCATTGAATTAGGGAACCACAAACAAATAACAAAAAATGTTAATACCGAAGTGAAGCTTTGTAAGGAGATGGCTGCTTTCTTTGAAAGTAAACTCACGGAGAAAAATTCCTTAGGAGAGCTACGGATATTAAATGCATGGGTATTATATTGGTTTAGACGAACATTGAGAGTCAAGAGTTGCCCCTCAGACAGACAGACAGACATCAGCAGACGATCTATCACTAACTAACCTGGGGTCTATTATGAAATTTTCGACATCGCAAATTTTCGACGTTGTCGACCAGTTCGACAACGTCGAAAACAGTTATTATGAATTATTCGACAACGTCGAAAGTAACCTCAACAAAAAGGAATATTTAAAATTTAAAAATAAAATTAACACAAAAAATAAATAAAAATGTTGACTCACATTTTATTAATTAATTTATTTTATTCAAACGTTTTTTAATTTATTTAATTCGATTTAATATACATTTGGGACACCTCAATAGCAGTCGTATAATTTTCGTCTTTATCGAAAATATAGCGCGTCGCATTTTTTTATATTTCATAATAGGCGAATTTGCGATCTTGTCGAAAGAAATGCGCGTCGAAAATTCTCATAATAGCCCCCCAGGATAGATTAGGACAGGTTCCGTAACTATTTATTGGTTAGAAGTTTTGATTTACCGATTAAAACCGGTACCGTAATTTCTCAATGAGAAACCTTGGTCAAACATAAACTCATCCTATATGTTGCACGATACGAATCGAAATGGAACCTTGCGTTTGCCGGGACTTTTTGTTTAAACTGGAGTCAAACACCAGAAGGGATAGAATACTTACCCATAAATTGGAGGGGTTGCTGCCGCGATTTCTTAATGATATTGCCGAAATGTGGTTTTGGACATACCTGCGCAAGAAACCCCCAAGCTAATTATTTTGATATCAAGAAAGCTTTGATAAACCATTTTTGGAATTCAACGCGGATCGCGAAACTCAAAGGATTATAAAATTCAAAATATAAAGGGCTGAAACCTCACGAGGTGATCAGAACTTCGGTCTTTGGTTTTTTCAATGAGGATTGCATTCACCTCTCACCTGTGTCATAAAGTTGGTGTGACAGTTTTGACAGTACTGATTTCTATTTTAACTAACATATATTTACTTATACATACAACAATAGCCAAACAGGTCAAAAGCTTTAGTAGCAGGGTACAGGCATCCAATATAACACGAAAAACCGTATTTTAGAACTTTATACCGAAAGTAATATACAAAATTATACTCTAGAACTTTAACCAAAAACCATTTCAGAATCCCATTTACAACGCACATGTCAAATTTCATCATAATCGGGTGAGGAATAACTAAGTTCCATCCTACTTGGCCATATTCCAGAGCTTTATCAAAAAATTATTTTAGAATTCCATTCCCAACACCCATCTCAAATTTGATGATACCCCATTAAGGAATAGCCAAGTTCCATCCTACTCCAGAATTTCATCCAAAACTCATTTTAGAAATCCCATTTCCAATACACATATTGAATTTCATCAAAACCGGTTGAGAAATGGGCAAGTTCCATCCTACTTGGCCATATTCCAGAACTTCATCCAAACAAAATTTTAGAATCCCATTTTCAACGCACATGTCGAATTTCATCATAATCGGTTGAGAAATGGGCAAGTTCCATCATACTTGAATCCAATTTCTGACACACATGTCAAAATTCTTCATAATGGGTTGAGAAATGGGCAAGTTCCCTTAAACTTGGCCATATTCCAGAACTTCATCTAAAAAACATTTTAGAATCCCATTTCCAATACACATGTCGAATTTCATCGTAATCGGTTGAGAAATAGCCAAGTTCCATCATACTTGGCCATATTCCAGAACTTCATCAAAAATAATTTTAGAATCTCACTTTCAACGCATATGTGATGAGAAATAGCCAAGTTCCATCATACTTGGCCATATTCCTAAACTTCATCCAAAAATCATTTTAGAATCACATTTCCAACGCACGTGTCAAATTTCATAATAATCGGTTGATAAATAGGCAAGCGCAAGTTCCAATTGTTAACTACTCACTACATCCTAATGCAACCCCAACTCAACTCCAACTCAATTTCAACTCAACCCTCAAATTTACTCCTAACTTAACCTTCAAATCAATTCCCAATTCAATGCCCAATTCAATAATAATCAAACCAGCATACATAAAAAAATCGTAAATATTTACATATAAAACCAGGTATTTTGGGTCAATTCGTATGGCAGGTACCCCACCCTCTTGACGTACAGTCTCCAAAAGCTTTTCAATTCAAAATCGGACAAGCCGTTCTCGAGATACCATGGATCCAGACAGACGGACGGACATTTTTTTCCGCTATGGGAATCGTCCCGGGATAAAACGGCCTTCACTGTGCCAGATGGCAATCAATCGGGTCACATTTGAAACGCGATATTTTAAAACGCGATTTGCCAAAACCCGATATTTCAAAACGCGATATTTCAAAACGCGATATGGTACAAAACGCAATATGGTACAAAACGCGATATTTCAAAACGCGATATGGTACAAAACGCAATATGGTACAAAACGCGATATTACAAAACCCGTTATTTCAAAATGCGATATGGTACAAAACGCGATATGGTACAAAACGAGATATTTCAAAACACGATTTCCTATAGTTCTGATCGTACATGTTCAATCATTTTGGTGAAGGAAAATTTTATTAAATAAAGGAAGATTAATTTTTATTATTATTTTAAAATTTTAATTTTAAAATATCGTGTTTTGTACCATATCGCGTTTTCAAATATCGCGTTTTGAAATATCGCGTTTTGTATCATATCGCGTTTTGTACCGTATCGCGTTTTGAAATATCGCGTTTTGAAATATCGCGTTTTGTACCATATCGCGTTTTGAAATATCGCATTTTGAAATATCGCGTTTTGTACCATATCGCGTTTCGTCATATCGCGTTTTGAAATATCGCGTTTTAAAATATCGCATTTCGAGTGGATCCCCAATCAATCATGCCTCTTGAATAAAGTTATACCACATTTATTCCATGACCGAATATTTGTCTACCAACCTTGACGATTAACTGGTTATATCGACCACCCTTCCTGATTATTTTCCTCTATTAAAATTAGTATCGAGTTGGTTGTAGAACGCCACACTCACTCTAAATGTTGTGAAGGGCTGATTTGTTATGAAAGAGTTTAAATATTTGGGCTAAGTGATTGGAGGAGGCTTTAAAATGGAGCCAGACACAAGCTATTAGAGAATTTCCAGCC
The DNA here is from genome assembly GCA_963556165.1 of Tipula helvola. Lineage (NCBI taxonomy): Eukaryota > Metazoa > Arthropoda > Insecta > Diptera > Tipulidae > Tipula > Tipula helvola. The sequence continues at coordinate 51,917,492 of OY744482.1, forward strand.
CCGTATTAGAGAAGAACAGATCATATTACCGGTCTCCTTCATAAAGGCAATAAATTTGTCTGGACGCCCGAAACACAAATAGCGTTTCAAAAATTAAAACATCTTCTTACTTCGGCTTCTGTCTTAACAACCCTGATTACACACAACCATTTTATTGTATGTAAGATGCGATGCTAGTACATCGGGAATTGGCTGCGGCCCAAACCCCGCTTTGACGATTTGTAGAAATTGCAGCCTAGATAGACATTTAAACCTTTTCAAAAATTTGAAAATTTAGATACATTTTTACATATGTTTCATACGAATACGAGCCGATGAATTTCATGAAAGAAGATAACCTCTTTGTATTTGATTTTAGAAACAACATTTTTGTAGGTTTGTCAACCAAAGCATCTAGGTATCATAATTTAATAGATTATTTTTCGCAGTAAAACAAAAACAACTTTTTTTTTACTCGTTTAGAGCCACGTGAAGCCGCAGTAAAGTTTATTTTATGAAATGAAAATTTGTATAATGATTTAAAAATTGATAAAACTGAAAGAATTCAGCGTAAGTATTTCATTTTAAGTGAAATATAACAACGTCCATTGAAAATTTACGAGTTAACAAAAAATTTGTACAGAAGTAGTCTGTTGCCATTGTATTAAACGTATTATACACATTCCAAATTTTCCTTTCGATTTTTGCTGTCACAAGGAAGTTCTAATAATATGCCATGTTTTAAATTCTACTATACATTTAATTTTGAGAAATATGATAATGTGGTTATCACATAATTTTCACACATTTTATAATATTTTGTGTATGTACATATTTGTTTTTGCTACTTGAAAATTTTTCCACTTGAAATTTGATAATTTTTGGTTTGAAATTTTGCTGCCATCTACGTAATGTTTATTGATTTAAGCCGCTTTCACGTGCACCATAATCCAATACCGAACTGAAACTCAAAATCCGAAAAATGGTCGTATGCGAAATGTGCAAATCTACTATCGAAGTGGATTATTAAATACCGGTGTTTTTGAATTCCACTACGGTATTGAAGTATCGTGTGAAAATAATGACATATCATATTAGTCTCAAAACTGAATAAATGTTTTTTGAATTTTGATTAATTAATTCCTTAATTAGAATTTTTTATTTGAATTTGGGCCTAGATTCTGATCAAGTGACAAATGACTTCCAAATTACAAAATTTGTGATAAGTAATTGTTATTTACTCAAATTTTTTCTAGTAAAAACATTTAGTAATTTTTATGTTTCATACGAATATGAGTCCGATTTGTTCGAATACAGACACTTAAACGACATTATCTTGTGGAGTCTGGCAATTCGTTTTTGTTTTCGGAGTAAGCAGAAAAAGCGGGAAATTTTATTTCTTGTTGTCGTCGCTTAGTATAATAATGTTCTTACATTTATTTATGAAGTATGAGGATTATCGCTATACTTTTCTTCTACATATATTGGAAAAATTATTCAGTAATATTTTATACAGGAAGGCTTTATGCATACCCATATCCAATCACAAAATATGATTTTATAGATTATCTGTCAAATAAATTTTAGCATTGAAAATAAATAAATATACACCGTATGGATTATTATTAAATCTGTTTATCTAAGCTTATTTGCTCTCCTTGTGAAAATCAAATTTAAGATTGTGATCAGCATATAAAATGAGGTAAAAAAAAAATATATTTATAGGATTTATAGATTTATTCAGAGAACGTTCCTTGAAATTTATTTTTCTCGTTTCAAATTAATTCTGGCTTAGTTAATTAATTTTCATTTTAATTGAATTATTTTACGTTTGATACTGATTAATTGTCATTACGAAACCAGTCCAAAATGTAATCAACGCCATGTGATATAGTAATACGTGTTCGAGAAGACAATAGAAAACATAAATCTATTTGGTATTTTTCCCCCATTTGTTTTTATGTATATGTTTAAACAATTTCAGCATTTCCTTAACAAAAAATAGTTTGGACATTTTTTTTTTCTTTCTGTGTAACTAAGAGAACACAACATGACCTAGATTAAACCAAGTTCTTTATTACATAATTTATAATATAAGGCACAAACCAACTATGTAAAATCAATTAATCAAGTCAGTAAATAAGGAACGTTTTTTTCTACATGAAATAAACTTATTTCTGTTTAAACGATTCTTGATGAACACAAATCTTGTGTCTTTTACAAATAGGACATGCTGCCTGGTTCTTTAATCAATCAATGTTAGTAAAATGTAGCACAGCAATTAATTATTTTTAATTTTGTTTTTTAATGTTAGGTTGATTTTTTTTTTTGTGGAAAACTACTCCCAAAGCTGGCGTTACTAACGGCAATTAACATGTATGTAGGAAAATATATTCTGGATATATACAACAGTATACTGTATAATGATAGCAGCAGGTTATCAATATTTATATTTTTTATTCAACCGCAAATTTGTATGATCCTTCTGGGATTTAGCTTAACGTTTAGTCTATCTAGGCTGGAAGTATATTTTTTTATGTAATTCATTACACATTGTTAAGTACTGACACTCTACACCTAAGTAAATTTATGGATCGAACGATTATTATTTATGGAAAATAATATCTCGCTGTTACTCTTGATGTTTTAATATCGAGCTTTGTAAACTAATTTAATTTTTATTTTAAATTATTTTTAATATTCAATGGGATTTTGTTTTCTTATTTCTTCATTTGATTTTCAAAAGCTTTTTGTACATATTATCTGTAGAAAAGCTGTACGCACATGGAAATATGGTATCGCGTGTAACATATAAAACAACACAGCTTTTGCTTGAAATTTAACAAAAATGTTCGTTTACGTGAATGATTTATGCCTCTTTCTTTATTGAAATCCAATCTTAAAGTTTACATTCGTTTTTCTTGAGTTTGTTTATTTTTAAAGGGCGGAAAAAGGGAAATACTAAATAATTAAATTTTAAAGACGATTTTTCCTGTTGTATTCTTCGTATTTTTTTCATTTACATTTATGTAAAGCAAATTTTCTGTGTTTAATGTTTTTTTTAAATAATTTATTAACATAAAGCTGGATAAACATTTTACAATTTTTTGATTAAGATTTTGCTGAAATTGTATTGTTTAAAAAGCACAAAACGCTGAGAAAAATGTAATTAATTTTCAAAATTATTAGATTTTAATGTACTCAAGATAATAAAATGTGTTTTATTTGTAATTATTTAACAAATTGGTATAATATTAAACAGTACTCAAATTGTTTTAAGATTTAATGATAAATCAATAAAATTTTATGTATTTAGTTCATAAAAATTGTATTTTTTTTGTAGAAGGAAATTTTATGTTAGACAGAGATTCTTAAAAAATTGCTAGTAGATATAATAAAAAAAAAATAAATACACCGAAAAGACACACGGATTTATGTTAACTTGGGTCAAGCAAAAAGTGTTTAAATATAAGAATAAAATTTTAGATTTATATCAACGTTTTGGATGTTGAATTTTATAATACATTTTTGGGGTTTGTGACGGGAACAGATACAAACTGAAGATTTTATTAAGTAACCAAAATATATATAGAATGATTTCTATTTTAAGAGGCACTAAAACTGCCTTGAATTGAGTTCTTTTCCGTTTTCTGTATCGATATAAAATCATTTTCTATACCTTTTACTACGTGTTCTAGATCATTACATTTCCTCTTTAAATCTCTGTAAAGTACGTGTCATCAATTCTGTCTATATAATACCCTCAAAATTCGATTTCTTGAAACACGAGATTTTCTGATAAAATCTAGTATTTCGTTCGCAGATTTCTGCTATAAACTAGTTTTCGATCATCATTTACATATAACACAAAATTAAATCAAAATAATCAAGTTTAAACGTAAATTTTCTTATCAGATAAGAAATGATTTGTAGAAGCTCAATAATCGTTTAAAAAACAATTTAATTTAAAAGTGTAGCAAATTTCCTGAAGTCATACACAATAATTTATACGCTTAATAAATTTTTTTTATTATGACATATTTTCAATAAATCACACACAATTAATAAAATATAAAAAAAATTATATTCTACTTCTTAATCGTAAGCTATTTTAGTGTTTCTATCTTAAACACAAAAACATGTAAAGACAATTAAATAACAAATATTTTATAATAAATAATTAAATTTAGGTTTTAATTTATTTCAATTTTATTTTACTCTTGATAATAAATTAAATTATGAAACATTTTCTTCTCAGTTTGTTTGTTTTGCCCTCTTTACACAAAAAAATATAATTTTTTATAATTTATAATTCTTTTTAGTTTTATATATTACGTTTATTTAAATGCCATGTTTAATTTGAAAGTTTAATACAATAAAATAAAAAAAAAAAGACTCCGAAGGTTAAAGAAAAGAAATTAACGTAAAATAAGAACAGGGATGTGATTTAATGATATAATAATTTTATTTAATTTCACAAGTACAAGGATATGAGAAAAATGTAAAAAAAAAATTATGATGGTGCTTAATTATTTGTATAACATCGAGATTTTAACTAAGCGCTTTCAGGCTTACGTAAAAATAATGTTTTGCTGAAGTAAAATTGAGTTTGATGATTTTCTTCTGGTTGTGATTTATAAAATATAATTTATTTGGACACTCAGAAAAATATGAAACTCTCTGTCGTCAGGTCAGTAAATTCGTTTCTTGCTTTAGGCGCTCAATTTACTTTATTTTTATACACCAGATAAAATATCCAGTAAAACAAAAATTATCTAACCACAAGCTTCGGCTCACAATGAAACGGCGTATTTTGATTGATTACGGTTAATGTTTTTCCAAAATATGTATGTTAATATTTGCTGAATCATATATACATTATACATTTATATTAAATTTTCTTAGAAAATCACTTTTTAATTATTTCTGGCTGGAAAAATTATTACAGGCAAAAAAAAAAAATAATTATTAATTTTCTGACATAATAGGATTCTTAAAAAATATTATTATGATTGGGTATTTTCGATCAGAATTCTCTGAATAATACCTTTAATCAGGGGAATAATGCAAATTGAAAACCATCTAAATTTGAAGAGACTTTCGATTAGATTCTTATTTGAATTGAATCAGATTCGTTCGTTTCTTATTTAAATCAAATACGAATCTACAGTTCGAATAGTCAAATACGTTCGCATCGAATTCACAAATAGCCCCCCAGGTTTTAATGAAATTTTCTCAAAGCTTATTTATGATTTTTACTTTCTTTTACGTAAGTAAAATAAAGTATAGTAATCATGAAAATTTTCGACCTTGAGATTATTGAAGATTTATCTGTTTTGAGGTCCCCTGAGTCCGAAAAAGTGGGTTTCGAAATGATGTCTGTCTGTCAGTCCGTCTGTCTGTCCGTCTGTCTGTCAGTCTGTGTCCTCTCTACAGCCCAGATGGCTTAACCAATCGAACTGAAACTTCAGATTTAAGCTTTTTGGATAAATTGGGAGGTTCCAGTGAATTTTACTTCAAATCGGTCCACCGGAAGTGGCCACTCCCTTGGGCCAGAAAATTTGTTTTGCAAATATCTTAAAAAGTATAAGGTTTACAAAAAATTACTAATACAAAATGTTTCCAAAAATAAAAAAAAAATAAAAATAAACAAATTAAAAATTAAAAAAAATAAAATTAAAAATTAAAAAAAAAATTTAAAAAAAATTTAAAAATTTTATAAAAAAAAAATTAAATATTGTTTTGCCAACACATAAATATATGTGTATATATAGCCTAATTATGCTAATTATAATTAATTTGCACACTACAGTGACATACTTCCGGTTTTTAATGCAAATATTACATAATTGAATGTGGATCATTTTTTCATGTTTCTTAACTTTTTTAACGACTTAATAGGGTTTGTAATACTTAAGTATATATATATCGTTTTATAATTGCAAAAATATTTCGCAACTCCTGCCCCCCCCCCCCCACACTTTTTTACAGGGAGTTACAGCAGTTCTTGCATTTGTCATTTTAATTATTGTGTGTATTAGCCCAATTATGCTAATTATAATTAATTTGTACACTTCAGTGACGTACTGTATGTTATAAAAATATTTAGCCTACATGTATGTTAAATTGCCAAATCGGTCAACCGGAAGTGGCCACTCTCGGCCCGAAAATGTGTTTTGCACATATTTTAAAAAGTATAAGATTTACAAAAAATCACTAATACAAATTCCAAAAAATTAAAAGAAAAAATTTAAATTCATAAATATCACCTTTTATTTCTTTTACGTGTGTACTAATGAGTTCAAAAAATTGAGTTTTGAAGTGGTGTCTGTTGGTATATACATATGACTGTCAATTTGTAGTCCAAATGGTTTAAGCAATCAAACTGCAACTTCATGTTTAAACTTTTTACATAAATTTTAGGGTCCCAGTTCCCAGCTCCCAGATTCCGTAAAACAGAAAATTTATTTTGCAAATATTTCAAAAATATACAATTTACAGAAACATGAAATAATAAAAACAATCTTAATTAAGTTTGCGGGAAATTTGAATTATAAAAGTTTTTCAAAATTCGCTGTTCGTAAAAGAAAGTCGTGTGTTGGCCACACCTCCATTTTTTCTGTTCATTATTAGCTGGCGAAAAATAATAAATTTGATTTCTTACATAGGAATATGGCAGTCATTTTAGCAGATATATGTCAATTGAAATATGTCAAATAAGCAGTGCGATGGAAAGTTTCAATTGAGCAATAAATGATATGGCTATAGTATCAATATTCTCAAATATTTTTTCGGCTTAATATTTACCCCCTGATTCTAACCCCCAGTCACTGATCAAAAACAGTCTTAGGTAAGACTTTTTCTGTTAGTTAAGACTTTTGTGTTAGTTAAGACCCATTTCGAATTCTACAAATAATCTTAGCTGTCATTAGTCTTACAAAATAGTCTTATGTAAGACCCATGATTCAATAAAAACCCAGGTTAGCTCGAAATATGTAAACAAATGGCCATCTTTTTTGTTTTTGACGTCACCCAATTCTTCTACATATAAATTACAACAACAAATAAAAAAACGAAAAGTAAAAAAAGAATAACTTACATATTTATCGGAATTGCATGACGTCACGAACACGTGGTTTGAAAAATCGAGCTAACCTGGGATTTATTGAATCATGTGTAAGACCAACAATTTTGATGGTCTTAACGGTTTTAATTTGACATTTCTCTTGTTGCAAAATGATGACGCTTTTACAACAAAGTGGCATCATAAATTGTATGTATCGACATAAAAGCATTTAAATATGTTTGTTTATTTATTTTCCAATAGTGAAAATATCTCAAAATACAAATTGAAGCTGAACAGCTAATGAAAATAAGGAAAACATTGATGTTTGACAGGTCTACAAACGTTTTGGAGAATTTGCAACCAAAAAATTAAGACTGCTGCGATCAGAATATCAATATAATCTATAGTCTTAAAAAAAAGTCTTCCCAAAAAATGTCTTAGCTAAGACAGTCTTAGGAGTCTTAGCGTCAGAATCGGGGGGGGGGGGGGGGGGGGGGGGGGTTAGATTAAAACTTCCTGATCATTAAAATTGACACATTGCCTATAATTATGGCGCCTATAATTACTTATACGTACCATTTTTGGTTATTGCCGCAACCTTCAAACGACACCTATCAAGATTTCGTAACATTTCGATCATTTGTTATCAAACTACTGTGGTTTAAGAGACGCTACTTTTGTAATTTTCAAAACAATGGAAAAAACTGACTTTCGCCTGTTAATAACACATTGCTTTTAAAGGGGAAAAAATACTGATCAAGCTCAGCAATGGCTTGAAAAGGGTATAGGGTCGAAATGCCGAATGTCGAAAGGCCGAACTCCGAAAGGCCGAATGTCGAAAGGCCGAATGCGTCGAAAGGCCGAATGTCGAAAGGTCGAATATCGAAAGGCCGAATATCGAAAGGCCGATTGTGTCGAAAGGCCGAATGTTGAAAGGCCGTTTGTGTCGAAATTGATTTTAATATTTTATCTTTTTATGAATGAAACTTTTCAAAATTTATATTTTTATGAAAACCAAAATTTATTTTTTTATCAAAATTTTTGTATAAAAATGTTTAATAGTAAATCGACTTAAATATTAAAACCTTCTTACGTTTTTTTTGTCATATAATTAAAAATTAATTAAGGGTTGTCTACCTTATCTAGAAAATACAGAAACTGAAAATCCCGAAACTAAATATAAAAAAAAATACAGAATCTCAGAAAAACAAAAATCCAGAATATTAAAATCCAGAAGAATAATTATCAAAGTGCGGACCAAATTAAAATTAAAATTTATAAAATGTCTATCAAATTTGAGTTTTTCCATAAAGTTCTTAATATTTATGATAATGGAAATTGCTTCGTCAACCTTTCAACACAGATCAAAGGAATCGTATCGCTTATATCGCATCTACTGATAGTCTAAAAATGGAGTTGGCCACGTATCACTGTTTTTCAAAAGACTGTTTACAAAATACTGTTTCTAAAACCTATTCTCCAAAATCTTGTTTAAAAAAATCTTGTTTAAAAAAATCTTATTTTCAAAATAATTTTTATTTATGATAATTTATTAATCTTTTATAGATTTTACATTAAAATAAAATGACATCGACTAATTTAAATAAAAATTGTAGAGGCTAACGTCGCTGCGCTCCCCCCGCTTAGCACTCCGAAGGGCTTTAGATTTGAACTTCGGGGGACGTAGGTGCCGGGATAAGTAAACATGTCGCACTGCGTGCCGCACGTAGGAGAGTATTATATAGAATCTATTAATGACACCTACTAAAAAGAAAAATAATTGGACTATTTTGTTATGCAAGATTTTGTAGTTGCAAGCTTAATAAAAAAAAGCAATATTTTATTAATGCAACATTTTGAAATGCAATGGTGTCGATTCAATGTAAATCTTCTATTTTTCTTTTTTTCTATTCTGCTATTATTTCTATGGAGACTAGATTCGATTTTCGAACAATCCATAAATTAGTGGTCGATTTTTTTTAAAATCCATCGAGTTTTCTCCGAAATAATAGAAGAATAGAAGAAAAGAAAAATAGAAGATTTACATTGAATCGACACCAATATTTTATATCGATCCCAGAAAAACTATTTCACTAATTATTCATTATTTCCTTAAAAAGAATCAAAATAATTATTTCGGCAAATAAAATTTTAAAAAACAAGATTTTGTCCAACAAAATTTTGGTAAACCATATTTTATACGGTAAGAATTCAAAAACCAAGATTGAACGGCAAAACAAGATTTTGTCTTGCAGGCAAATACCCGATCCCCTAGAAATGCTAATAAAATTGATTTTTTTTTCATTTATTTTAAACAAAATATTTTTTCTGGATTGCTTTTCCGGTAATTTCTAGATTTTTTGGGATTTTTTTTCTGGATTTTTACTTTTCAACTATTCTGGATTTTAAAATTTCTGGATTTTTTTTCCGACAAAATTTGATCACATTTATATGCTACATGCACAAGATTTATTAGCACGTATTTTCAAATTATTTAAATTATTTTACATTAAGAAATAAATTCAATGGTTTTAAATATAAATTTCAATCAATTAAGTGAAGGAAAACATGAAAATTCTGCCTTTCGACATTCGGCTTTTTGACCTATTCGGCCTTTAGACATTCGGCCTTTCGACGCATTCGGCCTTTCGACCCATTCGGCTCTTCATCATTCGGCCTATCAACATCGGATGCTTGAAAAGTGTTATCCGGACTCCGCTCCGTCAAAAACAACCATTTGTCGGTGGTATTCTAGATTTCAAACGCGGTCATACAGACAAAAATGGTGGCAATCGCTCTGATCGTCCAAATAAGGCTGTTACTCCAGAAAACTTAAAAAAAAAAACTCAAAATCGAGATGGACAATCGCAAAGAGAAGTTGCGTGAGGTTGCTTGAGGTAGTGCTTACACTATATTCCATGAATTTTTGGGCACGTAAAAGCTTTTTTTCAAATGGGTACCGCGTTTGCTCACAAGGAGCAAAAACAACAACGCGTAGATGATTCAGAGCGCTGTTTATGCGAAATAAACAGGAAAAAATAATTTCTTATGAAATTTTGACAGGTGTCGTTTGAAGGTTGATACTGACAAAAGATGGTATGAATATGTAATTATAAGCGCCATTGCTGGTTAGTCCTGGCACTTAATGATCGATGAGTTATGCTGCAATTAAATTTTTTTTATTCATGTAACCTGCCAGACAAGAAGGATGTATGAAAGCCCGGAATATATGCAAAATTCCTATTTGGAGGTATCCGCAAATTTGCTTCCATGAGTTGGATGAAATTAATGGACAATACACATTCCGTTAGTTCGTGACTGACGATGTTATTTAAGCAAAAGAAGAGCCCTTCCAACACATATATATTAAATCTCTTAAAATATTTTGTAAAATAACCATAACTATTTTCTAAAAAATGATGATGAATCCATTGCTTCGGCTTAACGTTATAACGTCTTAATGTTTTAAATCTATTTGTTGCAGCGTACAATACTTTTTTCAGACAGTTCAAAATTCAGATTTCCATACATCTCGATTGTCTGGCAAGGTTAAATGGCTGTAGAAATTGTCTTGCGTTTATATTATGAAGTTTAAGGATTTGGAATGTAAAGTTTCAGCCAGATAAAACTGATGGAAACGTCTTGTTTTTAAATGTAATGTTACTCTTCTATGTTAGCTAGTAACACTACATTCACTTTTTAAGTTTCACCAAAATATCCTCCTATTATAAAAAAAATACCTATGCGAAAATGGTGTAACTGTTCGCCTATTTGACATATGAGCCGTTTATTTTGAAAGTGGCTTAAGTCCATATTTTGTTGAAACGAGATAATGAAAGAATAGAAAAACAATAAATGAAAAAACATCTGGGATTTTGAATTTTCTTTTTTTTTGCACAGGTGTTAGAGATTAATTTTTTTTGTTTTGACAATAAATTATTTACCGTTAGAAAGATTATACTGTTATTTATCTATTGTTATCATTAACTTAATTTTTTTGAAAAATGGACTTAGACCACTTTCAAAATAAACGGCTCATATTTGAATTGACATATCTGAAAATTAATCGGAAATGGCTACCAGGCAGCAAATAGCAAGAAATACTTTTGATGTGTTTGAGCTTTATTAAATCCTTGATGGTTTTATAATTAATTTTGTATAAATTGTAGCAAGAAAATCAATTTTCAATGGCGTTATTCTATTGAATTTTTTTTTAAAAAGCTCCTAGTTTATTTTGACCAAAATCGGCCAACCGTAATGATAGGTTATCTCGTTAACTCGAGAAGCAAAGGGTTCACGAGAAATTTTTTCAAAAACATGAAACGAGAAAACCCCCTTTGGTGCTATTTTAAATCCCGCCTTCTTTACAAAACAAAAATACCTATTTCTACAAAGTGTTAGTGTATTTAAATAAATCAGTACCTATTTCTACGGATTCGCGGACTTTTGGTCTAAAACAATTTATCTAAACCAATTTGACTAAAGCAATTTACCTAAAATCAATTTAACTAAAAACAATTTATCTAAACACAATTTGCGTAAAATCAATTTATCTAAAAACAATTCATCTAAAAACAATTAGTCTAAAGCAATTCGTCTAAAACAGTTTATCTAAAACAATTTACCTAAAAACAATTTATCTAAAACAGTTTATCTAAAAACATTTCGTCTAACTACAATTGATCTAAAAACAATTTATCTAAAATCAATTTAACTAAAAACAATTTAACTAAAAACAATTCGTCTATACACAATTCATCTAAAACAATTTAACTAAAAACAATTCGTCTAAACTCAATTCAACTAAATACAATTGATCTAAAAACAATTTACCTAAAATCAATTTAACTAAAAATAATTTAACTAAAAACAATTCGTCTATACACAATTCATCTAAAACAATTTAACTAAAAACAATTTAACTAAAAACAATTCGCCTAAACTCAATTCAACTAAATACAATTCATCTAAAATCAATTTGTCTAAAAACAATTCTTCTAAAGCAATTTAACTAAAAACAATTCATCTAATCCCAATTTATCTAAAAGCAATTCGTCTAAAAACAATTCGTCTGAAGCAATTTATCTAAAATCAATTCATCTAAAAACAATTCATCTAAACCCAATTTATTTAAAAGCAATTGTTAGTAGACCAGTTTTGTCTTTGCTAAATTATCTAGTCATAACAACTTTTGCCTTTTTTTCATGAGTTTAAGTAGTCCCGCTCAATTTCGCCGCTATTTATTAATTTCAACCATTTAGATTATTTAATCAAAGAGAAATACATAGTTTTATTTTTAATAATCACTAAAACTGTTAAAAAAAATTCCCAATAAAAAACACGTCTTGTGTGTATCTACATAAAATCAAAAAGAAAATATAATTTTTTGACTGATAATATTTAAGAAATAATTCTAGATTATGTCCAGTTCTACATAGCATAGACAAAAACCTTACTATTAGCGGGAACTACCGGGTAAAGCTGATTTACATTCAATTTTTGCGTTATTTTCCAAAAGATAAAAGATTACAATAAAAAATGCGTTTTAGTATGATTTCCTTGTATTAATATCAGAAGGAATACTCAAAAAGTAGTATTCAATATTATTTACTGCAACACTAAACTTTTTTTTCGCGAAAAAGAACGGAAAAACCTGAAAAAGATGAACTGGTTTGTCTTTTTTCGTTAAAGTTGCGCAAAATTTATAAAATCAAAGTAACATTTTGAAAGGAAAAATGAAAATTTTGAATATGCCCGTCCCGTTTTTATATATGGGTAAAATGTATTTGCACTTTTCTTCGTGTTTCTATTCTTTTGCAAAAGAACGAAATGATTGAATGTAATAAGGCCCTTTTACATTCAATCTTTTCGTTTATTTTCAAAAGAATAGAATCACGAAGAAAAGTGCAAATACATTTTACCCATATGGCCATATATAAAAAAGAGACGGGCATACGCAAAATTTCATTTTTTCCATTCAAAATGTTACTTGGATTTTATATCTTTTGAGCAACTTTTACGAAAAAAGTCAAACCAGTTCATCTTTTTCAGGTTTTTCCGTTCTTTTTCACCAAAAAAAGTTGAATGTTGCAGTAAATAGTATTAAATAATACTTTTTGAGTATTTCTTCTGATTTTAATACAAGGAAATCATACTAAAACGCATTTTTTTATTGTAATCTTTAATATTTTGGAAAATAACGGAAAGATTGAATGTAAATCAGCTTCGACTGGAAAGCGCTATGTAGGTTATGTAGGTACCTACATACATATTTCTAAAATTTAGTAAAGACACATTTATAAAACAAATTTTTGGAATGGCCAAGTTTAATCGGTAATTATTTTTATTTAAATAATTTTACATATTTTGAGACGAATTAATCTAAAGAATTGTTTTTAGACAAATTGTTTTTAGATGAATTGTTTTTAGTTAAATTGTTTTAGATGAATTGTATTTAGACTAATTGTTTTTAGATGAATTGATTTTAGATAAATTGGTTTTAGACGAATTGTTTTTAGATGAATTGATTTTAGATGAATTGCTTTAGACGAATTGTTTTTAGATAAATTGGGTTTAGATGAATTGTTTTTAGACAAATTGATTTTAGATGAATTGTTTTTAGTTGAATTGAGTTTAGACGAATTGTTTTTAGTTAAATTGTTTTAGATGAATTGTGTATAGACGAATTATTTTTAGTTAAATTGTTTTTAGTTAAATTGTTTTTAGGTAAATTGTTTTTAGATCAATTGGAGTTAGACGAAATGTTTTTAGATAAACTGTTTTAGATAAATTGTTTTTAGGTAAATTGTTTTAGATAAAAAATCCGTTTTCCATTTCTACGAAGTGTTAGTGTATTTAAATAAAGCAGATCATAATTTCGTAAATTTTGTGGATTAAGAGGTATCGTGTAGGCTTAGTGAAAAAATTAGCCTCTCAACGAACTTGTTTCTAAGATAAAGGCGAATCTACATTTACACATTTTGTGTCGTTATTTCCACTTTGATTTTAAAAATTCCAAATTTTACGAAGAAATAAAGTATGTAATGGTTAATAATTTATTTAAAAAAAAATATTTCACAATCGAACGATATTTTTCTACGATCGGTGTGGTAGAGAGAATTTTAGTAAAGATTCTTCAATATATAGCAGGTTTTCGACCAAGAATTTTCTCAATCTTAGGTATTTATAATTTTTCTCTTGATTTCCTGGTGGAAAATAACAGAATTTTTTGCTGGAAAGTAACGGTTATTTTAACAGATACGCCATGAAAAGTTGTCAATTAAGCAACTTTAATTGTTTAATCTAACTAAGATAATTACAACGTAGGTAGCGCGTCAAAAATTGGACCTCTCATTTCTAATCTTTTATCTAGCTTAAACGTTAGATATATGCCTCTTGAATAGAAAAACATGATTTTATCATTTAAACGACCTTAATCAAACCTTACCAGTCCAATCAATGAATGCCATTTGTTATGTGGTGAATTCGGTAGTGTAAAATACTTTGCAATCAATATTCTCAATGACTTTTGCTGGCTAGCATTTTGGTATTATTAAAGGCAAGTCTCCTCCGAGCAAAAAATTTAAGAGTTTCCTTGGTACAAAGGTTTTCCGATTCTATAGTTCTAGGTATATAAAGGCTTTGATAATAAGATACAGCGTAAAATCTAGCCTTCCTTACAGACTGACAGACTTTCTAGTCTGTCAAGCTTAAGTGACTGCAGAAAATGTCTTGTATGCTTTAGTGTCAAAACAGTAATTGTTTGAAATGATTTCCAGCAAACATCATGAAATTTGTTTTATTGTTTTGCTCTTTAAAATGAAGATAACATACTTATGAACTAAAAATCTTAAGAACATTTCGTAAGCAACTAACCAGCTTCCCTGACTATAAGTTCTAAGGGCCCATAAACAAAAATTTTTATATTTGTAAGTTTAGTCGTTCTCTAGTAATAGCACAAAGAACAAGTCATATTGAGAGTCATTTTCAAAAATGTTAAATATTGAATTTCGTGCAGTTGTTAAATCCCTCACAAAACAAGAAAAATTTATCGACACAATTTTAATTGAAAATTTTACCCGAATACCTTGATTTTCCCCGGAAACGACGAGTGTTTTTGGGACTGTATTTGCTAACTTCGATAAAGATTCCGCGTCAATCACCAAACTTTCTGCAATTCTAGTTTTAAATTGTTAATCGTGGTAAAACCTGCATTATAAGTATTTCGCACTTTTGAATTTGCACGTTTGTTCAAGTTCGAGTCTGGCCCCGAGTACTTGTTTATTCCCTAAGTTCTCTCAAATTTGATGAGGAGCTCAGCATTGGTAAAAGGTTGGCTGTCATCATCACCAAGATCAAATACACCAGTTGAAAAGCAAAATAATATGCTTTAGGTGACTTGAAATGGCTTCATAGGTATTGTCTATATCAGTCAATAAGCAGATAATTGTTCAAATCCGTCTAAGGAAAACAATAAAAAACTCATTAAAACGAATCGTCCTTCTCAATAAAGCTTTAGAAATTTTCAATTTCAAACTTCTGATTGATTTCTTTTAAAAATAATTGCGACTCATCTCTATTACGATTAAGCAATATCCCGAAGAGTCGTTATTAAGAGAAAAGGAAAAAGATACGGAACTTATTTAAGAAATTGAAGATAAAGAAAAGTTATTGGTAGTAGTAGGTATGTCGAAAGATGGTATCACGAATAGAATTCTGATACTTTTATGAGTATAGTCTTTTTAGTATCTTCATTTCCGTGTATTATATCGTGAATGTGCGATAAAACTAGTGGAAGTAATAAAGAGAGTTGACATTAAAAAAATTCGGTACTTTTATGCTTCAACTTTCATCGAATAAATAATTTAATTAACCTTATTTTTTTTATCACGCTACCTTAAACATTTTTACATAGGACAAGTAATTTTAGATTCTTGAAATATGCCGTTTTGACGGATTCTGAAGAAATAAAACAAATACCACATATATAAGACAGGTAAATACTTATTAATTCAACACAATTGAATTTTATTTTTGAGAAATTTTAGTCGCCGGGTTCAGTGAAAAAGCTGAATTGAAATTTTTTTTTAAATAAAAATGACTTAATTACAACTTTATTTCTATTGTTGATATTGTTTTAAATTTAAATTTCCTTTCAGTTTAAATTTTTTTATCGGTTACAAATAAAAATTAAAAATTAAATGTCAAAAAACCAATGTTGAGTTACATAATTAATCATAGCGCTGACAAGAAACGCTTTTTGTAGCGTTGAGGGCTACCAATTGCACTAAATTACTTATATTTCGCAATTAAATCCATTTTGATACATTAGTTTTGCTTACAGCGCGAAGGAATTATGGATCGCTTCTTGGTATGGAAGTTAGGCGTTTGATTGATATTAGCGGAAAGTAGGGCAAAAATTGCATCAAGCCTTTAACATAGGAAAAAGCTATTTAAAATTTATCGCTACATTGAAGCAATCGAAGTGCTTTACTGAACCCCTCGCCCATTATTGTCAAACGTTGATGATTCTCTTTCAAACTTTAGATCGTGCGATGTAAAGTGGTGGGTTCATAAACTCCGTTACCTTTTTTTAAATAAAAGAAAGGTTTGTGAAAATATCTGGTTGGACAAAAACATTTATTTGATTTTTAACGGACAGTGACCGAAAAATACACTACACAAAGTTGACCAACTATCAGAGAAAGTTGTCCGTTTAATGAAAATCCTAACATGATCTACACATAGAATTATTCCAAAAAACTATCATCCCCAATACAAGGGGTTGCCACAAAACTTAAGATAAAAATTAAGAGAAACGAAAAATTAAGGAAATTTGTTATAAGATTTAAAAAATAATAAACTTTTCTACTTTCCTCGATTTTTTTAATTTATAGCAAACCTACCACCTCTCTCGGGATCATGTAAAATTTATTTTTTACAAAAACGTCTTATTCCTCAAAAAGATAATAAAAATAAATTTATTCAGATTAACCTATGTATATTTGTAACACCATGTTAGAATTTACATTAATTTGGACGACTTTCTCTGACGTTTTACACGTTATACATTTTTTTCAGCATCGCCAAAATCAACGAAAAATGTTATAAAAACAGCGTTTTTCGGCTCATTTCTTTTTAATTAATTTTTTAATAATGGATAATAGGTGATTTCATTAAAAAATCAAAAATTTCACTCATCTCTTTTGAACTCTCGATAATTTGAAATTTTCATGGTTATTTTAACTTGAAATAACCTCTCCCCCAGGAAAATCAATGAAAAAATTATCTCTTACGAAATAAATTTTCATGTTTATAAAAACATCGTTGATTTAACATTAACAGCTCAATAGATTAGATATAATTGTGTGTGGATTTATGTAAATATAAAGGTGTTGCAGGTAGTTTTTGCTGTTTTATAGACACTATTTTCATCGAGTTTAGCGCTTAAATCCGGCTTTAGGAGACAACATTCATAAATCAAATGTCTTATAAATGGCAATTGTATTTTAGTAAATTTATAATTATCTATGCGCCTGCCTGTACTTTCATATAAAGTTTACGTATGATATTTGACCTAAAGGTATTTTTTTAAAGTTATTTTTAGATAGGGAAAATCGATGAAAATGTTATATACAAAATTTGACTTCGTCGATTTAACACTTGAATAGGTATAGGTATATGATATGTACGTATAGAGAATTTAAAAAGGTGTTATTTATTGAAGCATACATAAAACAAAAATTCATCGGTCTTAACCGATCTCATTTGATTTTTACTGTTTTATGGGCCCTTTTTAATAAATGGCTTGAAGTTATGATATATGGTTTGATTTGGTCGACCGATTTTTTTTTTAAATATAAATTAGAAGATTGCTACGACCCTTTAAATGTATTTTGGTAACACACTGAGGTCAAGGTCAAGTTAAATAAAACGACTAACGTCTTTTTTTAAATTTATTATCACACTTCTTTGATATACGTCATAGTTGGGCTGCAGGTTTTTTGCTGGCCGTTTTTTACTTTGTTCCTCTTTCAACCTCTTAGCATCAGTATTTTCTCTGCTGCCTGTTTGTCCCATGTTAAGCAACATTTTTTGTTTTTCGGTGCAGAATATAATCTAAAGACTTATTTTTTCAGAATTCTGTTAGCTGTGAAATAATCTTAGGTTAGGGTTAGGTTAGGTTAGAGTGGCTGCTATTGCACATTTAGGCCAGCAGTGGCCCGTTGTGACACCACAGGATCCTATCTCCCCATTACTCCCGTTGAAACCAACCAGAGCCACTTATATAGCATAAAATATCTCGCACTCCACAGTCCGCGAGTTCCGAAAGGCTGTCCATACCGTACACACCCAAGTACTTATGCCTTTTGTATGATAGTGCCGGACATGAGCATAGGAAGTGTTCCAAAGTCTCCTCCTCCTCTTCGTCTATGTAACTTCTACAAAAGTCATTCATCTGTATCCCCAGCCTTCTCGCATGCTCCCCAAAAAGGCAGTGACCTGTCATTATCCCTACGACCCATCCTATTTCTTGTCTTCCCAGGGATATTAATACCTTGGAGCGCCGCAAGTCCAGTTTTGGCCAAACCTGCTTTGCTACCCTGCACGTGAGAGTATTGATCCACCTCTCATTTGTCAAGGCGATTGCCTTTTTACTGAGCGCCCATTTTAGCACTGCCATAGGCCTCCCCAGACCTGCCATTTCCGGCTGCGTCTGGAGAGTCGTACCGTACCTCCAGATCCAGATTATCTGGATGCTGAAATACTCGCTCATCTCGTTAAGAGATGATTGGCAATCCAGCGCCACTCGCGACTTCAGACAAACTGCCCCTAGTGACTTGACTGCCGCCTGACTGTCAACATAAATTGCGATATCCCTCACGGATACCACATTATGCTTCAACCATGTCATGACTTCCCCGATCGCCACCACTTCAGCCTGGTAAACGCTGCAGTAGTCAGGGAGACGAACAGAAATATTAACATTAAGTTTATCACAGAAGACTCCGGCTCCTACCTTATCGTGTAGCTTCGAGCCGTCCGTGAAAAATTGCACTGCCTCGTTTTCCAGTATTGATCCGTTTCTCCAGGATTCCCTTGAGGGAAAGATGGTCCAGAAACCTATATCGAAGCACAACGTTGGTGTAATATAATCCAGATTCACCAGTTCTTCGCCAGCGAATCTACTTATCGTCGAG
Source organism: Tipula helvola (assembly GCA_963556165.1). NCBI lineage: Eukaryota > Metazoa > Arthropoda > Insecta > Diptera > Tipulidae > Tipula > Tipula helvola. The sequence continues at coordinate 51,936,737 of OY744482.1, forward strand.
TGTCCCACCTGAAGACACTTCCACTGAGAGACAGCTAAGAGTCTCGTAGCCACGTTGGCTGCTGAAATAATCTTAGTTGAAGCAAATTTATTTTGATTGAAAACCCGAAACGGAAAGTTAAACTTTGGTTAAGGATTAATTGTTTTTATCTAGCAAGACCTGATTAGGGTCCTGATTAAACCATGAAGGATAAGGTTTCAGTTTATTTTATTAACAAAGTTTGGACCACTTGCCAGATGTCATTTTCTGCATTTATACCACAGTTAAATTAGTATCATTGCTCTGAAAATTACATCTGTAGCATTACTAATGCTAGCTGTGGTAAAAACTAGAGTTTCTCAAAACGGGATCCCGTTTTTGTGTGGGGAAATCCCGGGATTTCTCGGTTATCGATTTTTTTTCTTATATACTATTTTAACTCTATAACGGCATAGGAATAATATTACAGCAAAATTTCGGTTTATGAGGCTAATTGGGGATTGGCCTGTCTTTTATTTCATGTTGTCTCTTAGATCCGAATGTAGAAAATTTAAATATCTCATATAGAAGTTTATTCGCCAGTTTCAAGTCAAATTCAGGCGTATTTAGGAATACACTATTTATTAACCGATTATGATGAAATTTGATTTGTACGGTGGAAATAGGATTCTAAAATGATATTTAGATGAAGTTCTGGTATATGACCAGTTAGAAAGAAACTTGGCTATTTCTTACCCGCTTAAGTAGAGTACCTACCTATGATAACACTGACATGAAATTTTGCGTAATCGTCTGCGGAGGTATCAAAATGCAATATCCGCCATCTTGGATTATTCTTGCTCAACATTTAGGATTAAATTATCAACATTTAAGGGAAAGAAAAAATTACCAACAAACATTTAGGGGAAAATTCAGTAAAACATTTTGGGGGAACATTTAGGGGAAAAATCGTTATGGTGAAATTCGTCATGTACGACGGAAATGGAATTCTAGAATGGTTGTTGGATGCAATTTTAGAATAAGGCTGATTAGGAAGGAACACGATTGTTTCTTTACTGGTTTCATATCGTATTTATCGAATTGCATCATAACCGGTTTATAAATAACCAAGTTTCATCAATTTCCCACATTCTACAACCTTTTCTAAATATAATTGTAGAATCCTATTTTATTCCATCGTACAAATCGGGTTTCATCACAATCGGTTTGAATAATAAACTGTTGAACATTTGTACATGCGATCAATTCCGCCAGCAGTTTAAATTCAAATAGAATCCTTAACCAGACCTTGTATTTTAAATTTTATTGTACCCTTGACTTATTCTGCCAGTCAGTTACACAATAAAATCAAGCCATCTCAGGAATTTATCAAAGGTAGGCCTAAGATTTCAGTTACAGACTCCAGTTGCTCAAAAAGCAACTGATTTATATTAAAGGGGTATTCTGGTCATCTGAAAAAAAAAAAAAAAAAAAAATAGTGAGAATGTCGTTATAGCCCCTACTAGAGAGAAAACGGATTTTTTTTTTCGCAAAATTGGGACTGTCTAAAAAACGCATTTTGCGACGCTTTTTCATAATTTTTAATTTTTTAGAATACTCAGGAAAAACATAATTTTGAGTCAATTATAGTAGGGGCGATAGACAGTTATATATTGAAGGTTGGTACAAAATTTGAAGTAAATCGGTTAAATAGAACTTGAGAGAGATATCACGTCAACCAGTTTTTTTACTCTCAACTTTACCAGCTTATAACTTAGTTAACCCTTAGAGTGCGAATCGTCGATAAATCGACTCTCTATTAATGCGTATAAATTATATAAAAAATTAGCCAATTGCATTTATAAAACTAACTCAGCACAGTAATCACATGTGAAAATTAGCTCAGCACTAAAAGAGTTAATTTGAATTACTTTTTTTCAAAATTTTTTTGTATATTTTCAAAATATCAACAAATATATTGTAAAAGAATGTATGGTACAAATATTTTTTGTTTTTTTTAACGAACTCGAAAGAAATGCTCAAAATGGATGTCTCTAGGTCTAGACATAATGAATGCCCCCTTATTAATAAAATATTTCTTAAACTCATCAGCATTCTCGCTTTTAGTGATGAATGATGAGTAAAATACTTCAGTAATTTTTGATTTTAAGCAGACAGATAATTTATTTTGCACAGATTTTGTTACTCCACTAATCAAAACTCGGATTCAAGGTTTTTATTAAAATTCTAAATTATTTAATTTATTTTAGCTAAAATCTCCTGAAACTTTAAAAATACCATACAAACTATTTTTAATTGAAAACCTGATTGAAATATTTAATTTTCAATTTTCATCACTTTAATTAAATTCAGTTTTCGTAAATCGATTATATTTTAGTAAATCGACTTTACGAGATTATCGATTACTTTAAATAATTTTAACAAACATTCGACAAACACATTTGAATATTATCTATTTCTTTGTATAAAATTTAGGATATAATGATCTCAAACCATATTTCAAAGCTATTTTTAGTTTTCTGTCTAATCGATGAAAATCTCTTACGAAATAAATTTTTATGTACATAATATGTAAAATCTGACATCGTTGATTTAATAGTTATAGTTGTATAGATATACGTAGTTACATACAGAAATCTAAAAAGGTGTATTTATTATTTACTAGAGAATAGTAACATACAAAAATCATCGGTCCAAGCGAATCTCATTTGGTTTTTGCAGTTTTATGACTCCATTAAAATAAATGGCCTGAATTAATTTGAGATTAGATTTCATCGATCGAATTCTTGTTTGTTTTAATATAAATTGGAAGTTCGCATAATATGTAACATTTCAGTATAATTTGACAAAAAAAAGCAAAGGCCAGTATCAATCAAAATTAAATCTGATATCTACAATAACAATTTCTGTTTAAGAAAAGGAAGAACAGGATAAAATACACATTTAATAAAAATATGAGAAATTATGAACAAATTTATGATCAACGATAGTGTTTAGCCAATAATATACATACATATGTATAAAGGGGTTCCAAGCGTAACCCATTGGGTTTAAAGTTTGTAGGTACATAACCCTTTTAATGTGTAGGTGCAGCGGTGAGAGTGCAAAAAGTATTTCGATAGCAACGGTGGGTCAGGTTAAACAAATTATTCTTTGAATTTTATCCAGTATTGGGCAGCACGGGCCTTGGTCTTCCCTACAAATTTTCATTTATTGGTTCAAAGTCAAACCATAGACATTCATACTAGATTTCTCATTTCATTATAACTAAAGGAAAAAAACAAAACTTCTGATAATTCCAATGTTTTCGTTGAGTTACGTATTTTATAAAGGTTAAATATAATACGTATAAGCAATACACCGATAACATTTGAATGGAAAATTTTTATTTTTTTTGTGTTTTTAGTCAAATGAGAAATCTATTATGAATGTCTATGGTCAAACCCTACGTTTTGTCAATCTTGCTCTGGCAAGTGAAATAGGCTTTTTATACTTCATTTATAATGTTAGAGTTCCCCATTCAAGGTTAGTGAGGGATTTTTCTTCGGTTTGTGAAGGATACATAAGTAATTTTGTTTAGATTGATGCTAAGGCCAACCCCAGTACATCAGTAATCAGTATGTACTCGAATTTTGCCCTGACTCGAATTTTGGCAGGATTTTTTTTACTAAATTCAAGTAAAACATTAAAGGCAAACGTAACCGACAACCAAAGATGTCAGGCCTATTGGTTGGCTCTATTGCTGAGGTTAATAGCTCCTCGGACACTCCGAAGCGAAATCGGAACTCTATCGGTCAAACACTAAAGGCTGTTAAAAAGATGTGAACTTATATGCAGGCGGTTGCTGGTGCTATGGTAAAATAAATGTTACGTTATTGAATAATAAAGCAAAAACCACTAATCGGCTCAATTGGTGGGATGATTTCTTAATCTCTCAGAGTAAATTAAAAGTCTGTCTGCTATAGCTAGACTTAATAAACCTGTTGCTGGAAATGACGTTTGTGTGTGTCCATCGTCTATAATGGCAAGTTTATTTCCTTGAAAAGAGAGACGGTTGTGACGTAATCGATCATGATTGTGGTGATTCCCTACACCTTTTCACGGGTTGTTTTGCTTTTAGTTCTGTCCCACCTTCTTGGAATAGGAGTATAGTGATTTTTATCCCGAAACCTGCTAAATCTGGTTATACTGATTTTAAGGTATTTCGGCCTATTAGCCTGCCCTCAATTTTTCTGAAAACATTAGAAAGAGTCTATCTCCCAATTTTGCGATTAAACACACCATTGTCGAACGGATCACATCTGTAGTACATACATGCTTAAATCTCGCTTCGATGAGAATGAATTTGACAACTTTTCAGGTTCAGTCAGGGTTGCCAAAGGTTGCCTTCAGGGAGGTTTACTTTTGCCTCAACCGTGGCTTATGGTTATTGACGAGATCCTTGTCAAATGGCACCAATCTGGTTTCGTCGCACAAAGTTACGCTGACGATCTTATTGTTGCAGTGGCTGGTAAATACTTCATACTTAAACGCAATATGATTTACTTATCGTGAAGGAGTGGATCAGATCAGACTACGTTAAACATTCTATTACATCTATCTATGTTAAACATTCCACTGTTATCTAAGATAGAAAACTTCCATGGAATATTCACCTGGATTAAAAACTTTAAAAGCCCACTGCCATGCTAGTCAAAATAGTTTTAGACTGAAATGCCTTTTCTGAAGGAAGTTCAATCAAAAAACTAAAGAAGCATTCAAGTCAAAACTTTTTAGATTTGCGACTGAAATACTTTTTGATAAAGATATTCAATCAAACAACTAAAAAGGGATTCCAGGCAAAATTGTTCTCCGGGAATATAGTCAAAAACAATTCTGTCAAAAAATGAAAGGAATTTCAGTCATACATTTTTTTTTGAAAAAATGTGTTTGGGTCAGAAAACAGTTTGACTGAAATACTTTTTGTTTATTTATGCTGAATAACCTTCTTGAAAGGTACTTCATTCTCATATTTTTAGACTGTACTGTTAGGTTTGCTTTCATTTTCAGGAATTCTGGAAAAGGAAGATTTAATTTTCACATATTCTGGTAAATGAAGATTTATTTTAAATATTAGAGACATGCCTTTTTAGTTTTTTGATTACTGCCTTCTGAAAAGGCATTTCAGTCTAAAAATGTTTTGCCTTTTAATTTTTGACTGAAATGCCTTTCGTTTCTTGACTGAAATGTTTTTGACTGGAATTCCCGGAGCCTTTCGGTTGCATATACCTACTGTTTTTATAGCAAATTTGTTAAGGATTAATTTGTAAACCAGGCCGTCATGTTATACATGCCAATGGATTTTTTTCCTCTATATTTTGTCTAGTTAGTTATATTATTCTATTAATTTAATGAGTGCAAAAATGTGCATGTCTAAATCCAAACTGATGGTCAGGAATAATTTTATTAGTCTTATGTTCACTTGAGATATGGGTTTGAATTCTGTTGCGTATTCGCATTCAAATATTTTACCTAGAGCATTGAAGAAGTAGATTGGTCTTTAGTTAGAAGTGTTTGTTGGGTCCTAATTGGGTTTTAAGATTTGTTTGATTTTGGCCCTTTTCCAACATAGAATAAAATATGTAAATTTTAAACTGTTCATTGGGCCCGATTCTGGAACCATAAAATGTATGTTGGTATTTTATTTCTCCGCTTTCTATATGAATTTATAGTCAAAAAACAAAAATAACATAAAATTTTGGAAGTCAGAATTGGGCCCAATATCTATGTATATATTATATATATACGCTAGTGCCACAACTAATTTACTGTCTTTTGGTAGATTGATTAACTTCATAATTATTTTGTTCCAATTTGCAATTACATTATGTATAAGTTTTTTTATTTCATTTGATATAAATTTATTTATAATTTTTATATATTTAATAGCAAGATCCTGTGATCTGTTTCACAGTCACCTGAGTAGATTTCTTGTGACTTCTAATTGGTGTATGTCTTTCGTAAGAGTACTAAATGATAAAAATCTGGAGTTTGGAAGTTTTAAACGGATGGCTGCTTTTCTCGCTGTCATTATTATTTTATTAACTTGTTCTATTTTTTCCTCAATCGTTTGTTGACCTGTTTGTTGAGCTAAATTTTCTAAACTTTTTTTTATAGTCAAAATATTCAACTGGCTGTCAAGTATTCGTGAAAGTAATATCCATTGTGGATAGATTTGAATTTGGTTTAAGTGGTACGCACGTTTGTGGGGCTTATCGGATATAAAACCTGGAACCCAGTTGTATGAGTTAAAATCTCATATAGAGTGTTGCGAACGGCGTTATTACGTGAACAATTCCAAGTACTATTTCTAGAGTTAAAATCACCACAAACGATAACATCTCTCTTCTTCGTTTCAAGTATAGATATCACTTTTGTAAGCATTCTGTATTGTACGATAATTGGAAGATCGAAAGATTTGTTGGCAATTTAATTTTACTACAGGAGATGTGGACCCAGGGAAATATGTAGACTGATATAATTTTTTTTTCATTTAAAGGACCATCAATGCTAATACCAATTGCTTCAGTTACTTGTAACGGTTTTGAAATGTGGAAGCAATTTATACTTCATACTTCTTTGAATGCCTAGTGCAACGCCTCCGTGTGTCCCGTCAATTCGTTCAAATCTATGGATTTTGATGGTGAGATAATAACACAAACAACACTTATTATTTAGCCAAGCTTCATTTAATATTTCGAAAGACATTTACCTATCATAAAATTCATAAATTTGATGAATTTGGTTGATAGTCCGTTGCAGTTCCAGTACATAATTTTGATGGAATTATTTTTAACCGGTAGTTCGGTTGAGTTTTGGAATTCGTTAATTATTTACCATAGCCAATTTTGTAATCATGTAAAATTGTTCAAAACGATTTGAGCAATTTGAGCGGTTCAAAATAATGTCTTTAACTAAATTGTTAATTTCAGTTAATAAAAATAAATTATTATCTCGGTTTGTATTTAAACTATCAGCGTAGCTCTATTGCTATTGTTCACTTCACTTCTTGGATGGTTGTCGTTGGTTGTTTGAAAATCTCGATGGCCTCAATCCAGCAAATTTTGTTTATTTGAAAGATGATGGAGGTAGTCTCCCAATATACACACATCCAAAAAATTAAAGGAACACAAATTTTTTTCAAATTACAGCAAAACCTCCTACTTTGGACACATCTCTATTTTGGAAACTCCCCTATTTTGGACACTTTCATTCAGTCCCTTGAAAAAATGCTCCTTTTCCTATATATATTGGGCAACCTTTATATATTGAAAATTGGACAACAAAAGTAATCAGCCAGCGAAAATGTTGAATTAACTATGGAATTAATCTGAATTCAAAATAAAAATGTTGGTGTGCACGCCATTAATTTTTTATTAAAAAAAGAAGAAATTTTCCTTATATTGGACACCTCCATAAATTGGACAGTCCTTTCGCTGTCCAATATATAGAGGTTTCACTGTATTTAGTGTTTTTTGAAGAACTGTATCTTTGTAAAATACGGTCGTACAGAGATGAAAAAAAAAGCTTGATAAAAAAGCATCTCTAGTTTTGAGATTTTTGGGCGGAAAATTTTTGTAAGATACCGTTATCCCGCAATCATAAGAAAGAGCGTGAAGAAAATAATTTCGATTTTTTTTTTTTGCAGGGATCCATGGGCTCGGAAAATTGTTTTTAAGTTAAACCAATACATAGGTCGGTTAGCCTGTTAATTAGGCGTAAATTTAATTTCTTTCTGGTCTCTCTATGTCAACGTTTTGCTGAGATAACTGACTTTGAATCAAAAAAGATCCTTTTGTGTTTGATCATCGATATCTCAGCAACCAATGATTGCACGGTAAATTTTAGAGTAGCCTTAAAAACATGAGTAAATTTCCTACAAGAACCTTTAATGATTAGTTGAGAACACATTTTTTTTCTCCCTCAATACTGATTTGAAAAAGTACCAAAAAACGACTTTTTAGGTTGTCTTAGTAAATCTACCGTTACTTCACAAATATTGATGAAAAAACTAATGTTCATTTTACAGTTTAATGTACTCCTAATAGCCCTGTATTATTTTCAAATTGATCCATCCAATCGTTTTTCCGGACAGATTGATCAAAGTTTTACAAAACAATTAAAGTCGTACATGCTGAATTTTATCAAAATCGGATAATAAATGGCCAAGTTCGTACGTAGTTGGCCGTATTCTAGAACTTTCTCAAAAATATATTTTAGAATCCCATTTCCATCGTGCATACCAAATTTCACTAAAATCGGTTAAGAAATGGCCAAGTTCCATAATAATTGGTCGTATTGCAGAACTTTATTTAATTTTCTGTCGTCTCTTATAGCTGAGTATTACAAAAAAATCATACAATCGTTAAGGGTTAACAAGTAACTAACGCATTTGTAAGAAGGTTGTTCTTTTATTTTGAAGATCATTTGTTCCTTTAATTTTTTGGATGAGTGTATTATTTGCTCTATTCAGGTTTCGAGGTTTATGGCTTTGGTGCGATAAGTACTCTGTTTTTTTGGGACAACCAACAGTTGTTGCTTCATGGTCACCATTACAATTGCAGCATTTTTTGTGACAGCATGCCTCAAATTAAGACATTTTGAGCACTTATTTGAACCGTTTTTGTTCCGAAGGTAGATCCCGTTTAAAAATTGCAAAGAATCTTATTTTTATTTTTTTAAATTCGTTGAGTAATGGAGATCCTCTTTTGAGTTTAATTAAATACACGGTGATATTGCCATACCTTTTCTTTGTTATACCGAGTTCTTTAATATTCACTATCACTATATTTCACGTCGATAACTATTTCGAATAAACCGCTTAATATGAAATTGGATGTTCTATCTTCCGGAAGTTGGTATGTGAATAATTCAATATTTTCCTTTCAACCAAAATTGATTATAATTTTATGATGCCTCTTCGGTGGTTTGCACTCCACGGGGTAGGGATCATTTTGCACCGCTTCTCGCAGGTTTAACAAATTAATTAACTTTAGAAGATAGTTTTATAAATTTATTAAATAATCGATCCAGTAAGTGGGTTTAATTACCGTCCTAATATTTTATAAAAAAAATATTTTTGATTTATTCTCATACTAAACTTAGCCATTTAATTTCCAAACCATTATATTGAATCTAATTTTTGAAGAGTATGCTATCTTATCGTTGGGGTATCAGGTTTAAATAATCGGTTAAAGTAACATTGTTGCTTTAATTGTCGGTTATTAAAACAAAATTAAGTGCTTTTTTTGCAGCGATTGTTGTAACAAGTTATCACAATGGTTTATGTAACTGCAAAATTATTTTTACAGTAATGAACAATCGTACCAAAACGATATCGACTCTACAACTTAAAAATGTAATTTATATAGATTGTAATTTCATTTTATACGGTAATAAATTTTAGTTAAATACTTATTTTATTTTCTATTAAATAAATATAAAGTTGAAGATACAAACTAATTGTCTTGGTATATAAATTAATCCCTTAAGTAGGGATTAAAATAAAACAGAGAAAGCTTTTTATCTTGGTTCAACATTAGATAATATTAGTTTGATGTGAAATAATAAACATTTCCCCGGCCTGATTATGTATATCAAAGTCTCTGATATCATATTTATGTATTTACATTTAATTTAGAAGACCATACTAAATGGATATACTCGTACATATATAAAATATGCACATAGATTTTTGCTTGGGAAAGCATACTAGAGGGAGTTTTTACAAAAAAAAATCGTTCAGAATGATTTGGGTAAACGAAAAGGTAATTTATCAAATTCATCTGCAGGTGACGATAATCTATTTTACTTATATAATGTATGTAAATATTTATATGGAAATAGATATCTAAGAGATTAAAAATATTGAAAGACATGTTTAATCATAAATTTAAAATATTGAATTTTTATATTTTTAGGAACCGTATAACAATTCTTTATATACCTAGCTTCAAATAAATATACAATATACATTTATGGTATATATCTACAAGAAGTATACGTATACGAAAGAAAATCGATTTAGAATGAATTTTTAATTTAATAACGAGAATAAAATTTCTGCCGTTTTAAAATTGAAATAAATAAGCTTTTGCGCAACTTTTTTTTTTTGGCGGAACGCACAAACCGAAAAGTTGATGCATAAGAAAAGGTTGAGCTTGGTTTCTTTCTTGTTGTCAGCTTTTTCATTTTCATAAAACTTCTGATTAAATTTACATTTAAATAAGAATTTTCAGTAAAATTTTAATAATGTATAATGGGTTAAAGCTATAAAGACCAACTTTTTGTTAACAAAGTTTTATTTTTATAATACTTTATAATATGTGCTATTATTTTTGCATAAATCTTTGTGTCTATGGATGGAAAATTTGTGAAAAATGGTTAGAAATTTATTATAGTCTTTAAAAGTTATGAATACATTGTATAACTATGTAGCAATAGTTTTTCTCAATCAGTTTCCTGTTATAAAACTGGCACAAACGGTGCAACATGCTCATGCTATAACTCAATTTTTGCTTGTAGAAGGGAACGTTTACACAAAATCAATAAACATAAAAATAAAGTACAAATTCTTGTTTATTATTATGTATTTTTAAATTAATGAATTTAATTAACTATCGATTTTATTTAAAATAAGCATTGTTGCTTTATTTATTACGTCAAAATATTTAAGTATATTTTACACGTCAGATTGCGGAAAAACATTGACGTTGACATTGATCTTAAGTCTGAATGTAAAGATAAGGAAAATGTGTTTGATAAAATATATTAAATTTGTATTATTTTCTTATCAATTACATGACATAGCATTTTTACAGTTGAAACCAAATAATTTTATAAGAATCATTAAATCACATCCACCTCTATACATAAATATTACATAGTAAATAAATAAACCAAACAAATAAATAATTAAGTTTAAAATATTAAATAAATCAAAATATCAATATGGTTAAAACCTACTTAGGGCAGTTGGCAGCCAATCGATGGCGAAGTCGTTTTGGTCGTCCGACCAAATTAACTCCTGCTTTGGGAGCAGTCGATCCATCGGGATCATATTGTGCAGTACCAGAAGATTGGCTCCAGAAAAAATTTGGTACGATTTTTTTTTTTGTTTTTGGTTTTTTGTTTTATTTTTTTCTCTACTAACTTTGATTTTGATTTTATGGTTTAACAAATTAATTTTCTTTAAACATTTAAGTTTTGTACTAACAAAAACAATTAACAACTAGATCTAGAGGGATTTTAATGTTTGTTTTAGGATTAATATATATTATATACATACTTAGTTTTGTTTTTGGATTTTTTTTTGTTTAATTTTTAATTACATTTTATGTTATTTTTAATTTTTTTCAGTTTTAAATTTTTTGTTTTGATATAAAAAGGACGAAGCTTTTACATTTTGATTCCAATTTTCATGATGATTATGAAGTTTATTGTTATTTTGTTTGTTTATACAGCCAGTTCTCATTTATTATGCCGTTTGTAATTTATAAAATTTGAATGTAATCCAGCCTGATGAATTATTAGAATATTTTTCGTTTACGAAAAGGTGAGTATTAAATTAGCAAAAAAAGAACTTTCAAATGAACATGTCACAATCAATATTTTATTCTTATGAAAACAAACATAAATTACACCGAGATTCATATTTCTTCATTATTCTTGGCCCAATTTTACTGTGGTACGACGTTTTTATTTGCGTTAACGCCCCTCCCCCATCTGCCCCTCCAATCAAATACCAAAAAACTGGCTGTACAAAAAATTAAAGTAACGTAAATACAATTTTTGTTTAGTGAATTCTTAATTATTTTTGGTATATTTGTGAAGACGGTCGTACAAAATAAAGGTGTTTACTAAACTAAACGACGGTAAATGAATTATATTTGTTCTTCTGGATCATTAAATATAAAATTCAAGAGTTCGTTTAATATGTTGTAAACATTTTAAGAATTATCCACAAAGCAAATAAAACTTTAACATTAGTGTTTGATTTTTATTATAACAAACTAGAATTTTTTGTATCCCTTTTAGAAATTAGCTTTGTTTTTACGGTTTTATGTATAGAAAGAAATTACAGGTTAATATATGAACAACAAATTTTTGTTCGAGTTGCTATTGCAAGAGTTGGTCTGTACCGTCAACAGATGATTTCATTACAATAAGGTTTGTAACTTAAGGTGGAATTTGAATCAATCGTTTTAACCACATAAATATTAAATTATAAATTCTTTGTCACATTTCAGACCTGTATCACTTCTGTTTTTTAAGTGTACATTTTTTTAAAATATTCATTAAGTGGAAAAATCAAATTACTCGACCGTATCTAACATACTATTTTTATAATCTTTCTTACAGATGTAAAACAACGTAAAACCCGAATGATGTTCATTGTGCTTGAGGTTTTTTTTCTGCTTTGTTTGTTTGTTCTACACGAGTTTTTTGTGGTAGGAAAACCTAATTATGTGGAAAGCAAAAAAATCGATGCTCTAAAAAACTATTACCAGATTGGAATTTTAAATTTGTGGAACTATACATTCTGCTTGTTTCTCATACATAATATTATGTATGTTTATTTTAATATCGGATGTGTTAAAATAAAATACAAATTTATACGAGTAGTAGAAGAAAGCATAAAATTGCTATACCACACTGTTCTAGAAATTATCAAGAATTGTATTAAATAATAATTTAATATTAACAAATTTGAATTTTTATACTCTCATATCGAAGTTTCCTTATTTTTTACGAGCATATTAAATTTTTCAACATAAAAGCAAGTTGTGACCTCGCTACAGTATAGTGGAGCGGTCTTGGCGTTATTTTAATATTAAATGTTTCATTTTTTTTCTTTCAAATATAATATTCCAACCAAATTACAATGATACAAAATTACAAAACAAATTATCACCCATTAAAACTTTCAGATTCGATAATATCTCGATACAATTTTTGCGTGACCAAATACATAAAATTATTAACATTTTCTCATAATAAAACCAAATTACATAGTTAAAAGTATGAACAATAAAAAAAAAAATTTGGAAAATCGAAAAACACTTTAAAAACCGATAACTGTAATGTACATTTCGATAATTGCGGTCTGGAAAATGAATATTAGAAATGAAAAATAAATAAATAGAATAAAGTATTATAACCATTTGGTTCTATATAAATGTGTAACATTAAACACATTATTAATTTGGAGAACCTAAACAAATATCTCGGTGTTACCTTACAACCCAAACATAAACACACACAACCCTTAATGACATTATCAAAAATCTGTAAAGTGGCAATAAAAAAATTGTTCAAGCGAAATTTTTTTTTTGTTATATTTTGTATGTTACTGCTTCATATAAGGTAATCTAAGATAACATTTCACCGTAAAAAAAAAGTTAACTTATAAAATATAACATTTCCATCCATCTCATGTGTGTGGGTGCTTTTCAAAGAAAATTACATTTTTTATTTAAATATTTTGTTTTACTACTTAGTATGATTTCTTACGGTCTTACACACATAATAAATTTCGTGCAAACATTCATGCTGTGAGATTTGGAAGATTGGTGATTTGGTAGAAAATTAGTTCGCACCATGCGCCAGAAATTTAATTTGGTTGTGTTTACAAAATTATTTTAGAACCCTTATTTTGTTGTAGAACAGCTTGGTGTAATCGAATTGACTAAAACATCTTGCTTTATTGGAGATTTGCTAAAATAGCCTTTTTAGGCATACATATGGTGATGATGGCATATAGGGGTATCAAATACTATTATATATAATAAACGAATTACAGTGATTAAATTTAAGAGAGCCCCTATTTGTTTAGATTTAAATCGGCATGATTAAATCGAATCAATCAACGTTATCTGTTTTATTTAAACTGAAAATATTTATGGTATTTTGTTCGTTTGTTTATTATGTTGGCAATTTTTCAATTTGGATCGAGAGTAGAATTTATTGTAATGTTTCTATGAGTGGGTTCAACTCACAATATTAAGCTTGAATTTTTTTTCCGTATTCGATGAATATTTTAAGTAATTGACATCTGTTGCCATTTTTATCACAACAATTTCCGTTTATCCTCTTCTTTTGTACATCAATTCTATTAATTAAATTTCCCAATCACTAAAACATCATTTTGTTATAAATATTTTATAATTAATTTATACGACAAAAGTTACCTCTGTCGATAAAATAAATTAGATTACATATTTATTTAATAGGAACAAAATGTTTTTAATGATAATGCTAACAGGAGTAGTAAAGAAATCATAAAACTTTATGTAAATTCGTATGAAACGGAACCTGTGTTGATGTTCAGTATAACACTAAAAAACTGAAATAATTCAAATTTCAAAAATTTTTATTCGAATTAGTTTCCTTTCAAAATATGTTCAAACTTATTTTATTTGACTTCAAAAACCTAAGTTTCTTTATTATTTATTTTGAATTTCTGTAAATTATATCCAGGACAAATATCTCAACATTAAGCATCATCGTAAATTACCTAAAGACCGGGCGCAACCATTTGTTGAACCTTTCAAGAAATGTAATAAAATAAGGCGAACTTTCAAAGCTATGAAAACAGTAAGAAGAGATGGAGAGAGAGATCGGGGGCAAACCAGGGAAACTACATAAATTCCCAATCCAAAAAATTAAGGACCCGTGGTAGGCCAATTGTTTCCAATTTGTACAACAGACCTTTTTTGTACCACATGCGAAATAATGCCTTTGAAATATCGAGCACAATCCTTTAGCTATTTCATCAGCTAGAAATTCTTGATTACTCGAATCTATTAGCATTTTGAAGAGCATAGAAACAATAATGATTGGACGTTATTTCAAAGGGTTCGATTTGCTGCACAAGCAATAAAATACTGTACCTACAGGTTTTTTTTTTGGGTCGGTGATTTAGAATTTATGGTTCAAATTTGATAATTAAAGATGGCGGCCAATATGGCCGCTGTAAAGCGTGATTTACACCTATCGAACAAAATTTTTGCTCGATGCCCAACAATTTTTGTTAAAATTTAGAGCTACGCGTAATAGAAACAATTTTCATGCGATAAAAAGAGAAAAGTATAAAACAAAAATGTCGGGCATGCTATAATTTTTTGCGGTATAAAATCGACGATGTAATATTTTTGGGTAAAGTAAGTTTGCCCGCTTTTCAAAATCCCTCCTTCAAAATCCCGAAATAAAAATCCCAATTTTGAAAATCCCGCTTTTTAAAACCCCGCTTTTCAAAATCTTGGTTTTGAAAAACCCTTTCTGGTGAAGGAGAATTTTAATTTAAAGTAAAATAAAAATCAAAACCGGGGATTTTTATTTTTGCAAAATCGGGATTTTGAAAAGCGGGATTAAGAAAAATGGGATTTTAAAAAGAGGGATTTTTTTCTTGGGCGGGATTTTGAAATGCGTGATATCGGTACGACCCCAGTATTTTTGACGAATAGGGTAGGGTGATGATTCTAGTTTATTTATCAAAATTACCACTTTTTTTGACTAAAATGAAAACTTTTCGAACGTAAATTTTAATTTTGAATTAAAATTTAAAAAAAATTATATTGAAGTGCTATACAAATTTCATAAATCGCCATTTTGATTGTTTTTGTCTCCATAAAATATACTCGTAACTTATAGTTCAAGTTTTTCTGTTTATAGTAACATATGTAAAACAAAGAAAAAAAAAACGCCTAACAAAATTTTGTTCGACATCGAGCAAAATTTTGTTTGTTTATTTTTTATCCCTCTCTGACAAAAGAAAATCATGATGTACTATCTTTTTATTTTTTTTTCTATTCATCGAACAAAAATTTTGTTCGCGTGTAAATCACGCTTTAAGTTCGATTTAGTTGAAGAAAAATGTTTGCCCGACAAAATTTTTGCGTGTTGGTTAGAGCTCCACGCAATAGAAAAATACACACTGGTTAAAAAGAGAAAGGATATGTAAACAAAAATGGCGATGCTATAATTTTTGTTGGTTGATAATTGAACGCCATATATTTTACATTTATTGGTGGTGACATAAATTAAATTATGTAATTGGAAAAAGGAATCAAAATAAAATATGAAAGACCTTAATTAATTTTTTACAAGATAAATCATTCGACATTTCTGTTTTTGAAAATTTGATTATTTTGTCTCCTATAAACTTTTGACGTCTAGTCAAATGGGTTTTCATATTATAATTTTATTGTGTTTGGATTAGTTTGTTACTATAAAATATCAAAAAATATTGTCAGGCCGAGCATATTTTATAGTTAAATTTTCATTTCTATAGCAACAATTTCTCAAAAGAAAAGACAAAAAACCCTTACAAAATGTTGCCTGTTTATATTGTCGTTCTTGTCATCCAAACGAAAATTGTAATGTACTAATCTCTTCTTTTTGTTTTAATGAATTTGGGCATATAATGTTAAATAATGGCCTGCTTTTGCTGGAAAATTTAAAAAGTAAGAAAACACTTTGAAAAACAAAAAAAAATACATTTTATTTTCACGATGTATTTAACTGTAATTTGTAATAATAGAAACTAGAAACATTTACATTTGGTGTAATAATAGAAACATTTTTAGTGAGTTTGGTAATAAAGTGGGCGTAAATTTAATAGAAAATGAGATTTCTGAAATGTGATCTAGGTCAAACCACCTATTGATTTTTATTCGTCAATAGAACGCAAAAACTTGACGTGGAGACATTTTTTTTAGTCAAATGACGTGAAAAAACTGATCTAAATAATAAAAAAGGTGAACTGAGATCACTTTCTACTATGCCGAGTTCAGCATTTTTGATCTAGGTTCCGTTTTTTTTAAATTAATAGAACATGACTTTTATGATGAATTTCAACATTCTCTTACATATAGAATTTTGTAGGTCTATCATTATGAGTAACCCTTATTAAGCTATGACTGAAAAATCCCCAGGATTCAAAATTTTGAATACGTTCAAAATTCGAATTTCGCGAAGTTTGTTTTCAGTACGGAAATGTTGCAGAATTGAAGAAAAGACGAAGCTTACTATGACAAGACGAACAGAAATTCAAATTAAAACATTAAAGAATAGCGTTGAACCAGCACAATAAATTCTCTAAAACTCGTTTATTTCTTCACGTCAATAAAGACTTCGAAAATCCATGCGAAATATCATTATTATGGTCACATTATAAGCCATTCAAAATATCCTTCCACTACTGAACTATGTATGTGTATGTATTAAAAAAAAAAATAAAAAAATTGTAAAAGTTGTCCCTAGTGTTAAATATGAACTCTTATGTTTTATATTCCAAGTGAGGATGTTATGATTGTACACAGAGATTTCATTAATATATTAAATTTAGTTTTTGTTTAGGGAATAATAGAAATAATTTTTAGTTTCTTGTTATAAAATTTCGTTAAGGCCCAAGGCTAAATAATTTATTACCAACATATGGTTTTATATTCGCCTGTAAAATTAAAGTGGGTTGGAAAAATGGAAAAATACATATGGTGGGTGGAAAAATAAAATAAAATTGATTGATTTTAATTCCTTCAGAAGCGGTACAGTATCAAATATGGCAATTCAACCGAACAAAAAGGTCGTAATAGTATAGACTTAAAATGTTTGATTTATTTATTGATTAGAAATTAATTATTTTCGTTTATAACAAAAGTTCAACGTAGGTAAGTAATAAAATAAAACTAACAAATAAAAAAAAATAACAATTAACAAAAACTTAAATAATTTTATAATACTCTACCTAACATGGTTCTAACAAAAAAAAAAAAAAAATACTTAACACAAATTTTCTGTCTTACTAACACGAAACTACTTAACTCTACTAAACTTTTTTTTTTTGTTGTCTTATTTTATTTAACTTGTGGTAATTTGCTTAAGTTTATAAATTACACAACAATTTTCCTATTTATAATTTTGTTTTTGTTGTACGTTTATATGTATCTTCTCTAAATCTTTGTTACAAATTTTGCATGTATTTTTCTAATACTTTTTGCTGCATGATTTTATTGATTAACTACTAACATTGTTTTGTTTTTATTTCATAATTCGTTTAAACATTTAATTTGTTTGTTAAATTGTAAATTATGTATCTAATTAATAATTATTTTGTTTTTTTATTTTATTTTTCATTAATTTTGGAATATATTTTCAAAATTATGGTAATTTAGTGGAAACCACACCGCCACCGTCGAAAAAGATTTTGATGAAATGTAAGTATAAATATTTATGTTTGTAAATTGTAGGGTTTTTTTTGTTATGTTATTTTATGATGAGAAAATTGTTTGAAATTATGTGGAAAAATTCGAGTTTTTATAAGAAATTTCGTTTGTTCCCTTATTTGCGGTTTTCCAAGTGTTTAGAGAATTTACAGTTGAATTTTTAAGAAAAAAAATGTTTGAATTGATGATGTTGTCTCTTTATATCATATATTTTTTTAAATCGATTTTTCTAACATATTCCGTGTTATTTGAAATTAAATTGTATGGCGTTATTAAGAATTTTTTAAATTACATACCTTAAATTTGTATGTGGTCAGATTATCACATTTAATAAAAGCACTTTAAAGTATTACTGTTTCTTAACACGCCATAAATGAGGTGTAGAATCTAAAATGTATTTATTTTTTCTACGAACAAATTAAAAGTGATACTTTCTATTGTGACTTTTTCCAAAAAAAATAAGGCGGAAAAGGATGCTTTGCAGAATAATACTGCAAACAATTGACGAATGGTAAAGTTGAAGAAGCACTTTAAGCGGACAATATTGAAGTAAGCAAATGCTGTAAACACAAAATTTGCTTTATAAAGTTATATGAAAACAGAGTCTATTTCATTTAAACTTTTATTTATTAACCCTCTAATGTATGCGTTTTTAATCATTTTCTATCAAAATTTTGACTTCAACTCGCAGTTGTTGAACAAATGTGCATATTACAGCAACAAAAACCAAACCGTAATGACGAGAGTGGTTTAAAAGAGAATAACTCATGGATAAACTAAAGAAAAAAATATTCATGATAACGTAAAGTTACAGAATTCAAGATAACAAGTCCGCCTTTAGGCGGTTATATGAATTACAGGGTTAAAATTGTAATGATTAGAAAATCTATGAAATCCCGTATGTAGTTTAAAGTGTGATTTTTATATATTTGATTAATTTGAAAAGTTTTATCATTTTAAATACCAGGACAGCGATTTTGGTCGTAAAATGAGGATTGATTTGAGGATTACCGGAAGGCAATAGTATTGGTAAATTGTATTGGTATCGGATGTGCATTTTTTCTTTCAGTTTTTCGTTTAATATGATGGAAATAAAAGAAATAAAATGAAGCTCAGAAGAGAACGATTGAGAGAAGAGGATGTATTAAGGGAGACTGAGATAGAACAACAAATTCCGAAATAAAAAAATAAAAAAAATATTACAAAGCGAGAGATACTCAAAATAAAAAATATTAATCAAAAAACAAAAAAGCTAGAAAACAAAACGATTTTGTTTATTTTGTTTAGTATTGTCATAGACATTCATACTAGATTTCTCATTTCATAGTAACTAAAGGAAAAAAACAAAAACTTCTGATAATTCCAATGTATCGTTGTGTTGTGTATTTTATAAGGCAATAATTTTAGAATGCGTTGCAAATATAATACGTATATGCAATACACCGATAATATTTGAATGGAAAATTTTTGTTTTTATTTTCTGTTTTTAGTCAAATGAGAGATCTATTATGATTGTCTATGGTATTGTGTTGCAACTCATGATGGTCGGTTGATCCTATACGATGTTATGTTCGAGGGTGGCGAAAAAGCGAGATGGTTTATTTTATTACTTTCCTTTTTAACTTGCGTAACCTTTTTTTATATACAATTTTTTTTTTTGTTTAGAATAAAATGTCCCCTCCCTTCGACATAACATCGTAAAGGAACAACCCTCACGAGTTGCAAGGCAACACAATACTAAAAAAAATAAACAAAATCATTTTACTTTCTTAAGAGCCAACCAGCCAACATTTAAGAATCGTAACAGAATTTAACGAAAGATTTTTCTTAAGGAAAATTTAACAGATCGGCTAGCGAAACTGTAACACAACTTTTCAATTACATACTTTGAAGTATAAGCTCTTCCACTTTTATTATTTTATTAATAAATACACCCCGATTACTTTAATATAAATGTATTTTTATTTCTCCTTTTTAAATTATAACCTTCACTTTACAATGCGTTTTTTCCTTCTACCTTCTACCCTATATGTTATATATCTATTGCTTCTTTTGTCGTATGGGTATTCACCCAATCCAACCCCTACAAGCATAATACTTTTTTTTTCGTTCCGCCGCTTACAGCTCGTCCAACCTGACAATCTGTAGCGCCCTCGCTAACCTCTTATTTAAATTACATTACATTCTTTTAATATATACATATATACATATAAACTTAATTATTAATTCCATTCATATAAAATAATACATAAAATATAATACTTATAATAATTCTTAAAATTACATTACATAATCATTCTGAAACAAAGGATATATCGCCCTCAGTCGGAATTGACATATTCAATTTCGTATTCCGAATCCAAGTATTCGATATCTTCCATATGGGAATCATCCGCTTCCTCCTCTGACAAAATCTTCGAGCCTTCTTCCTTCCTTTCATATACCCTCATGTTTCGCGCATCAAATATTCCCTCAAAAGGTTTATTAGTAACCTGATATCCTTCTAAATCTTTGACTACGTACCTATCTCTGTCCAAAACTTTATCTATTCGATATGGACCTTTAAACTTTCTTTTCAATTTGGCATTTATCCCAGTTTGAGGATGGTCCCTAATTACTACCAAATCACCCTTCTTGTATCTAACTCCCTTCTTAACTCCTTTATTGTAATACCTCGTATTATAATCCTGCTGTCTGTCTATAGCCGATTTAGCTCGTTCCCTAAGTTTTCCTAATTCTCTGACGTCCTCTCGTCCGTTCCGATCTATCTCTATATCTTTATATTTCACCCCTTTTTGAATCACGCCGAATAACAATTTCGCCGGTATTTCATTAACTGATTTATTTATTGTATTGTTCATCAAATACTCTACGTCTGGTATCAATTTATCCCATTCTTTTTTCCTTTCGTCTACCATCTTGGCAAGTATTGGTACAACTACCCTGTTATATCGTTCTACCTGCCCGTTGGAATTTGGTGAAGCCGTCGCTACCTTGACATGCGTAATTTTACGTTCGTGCAAGAAATTCTCAAACATTCGAGAAGTATACGCAGAACCTCTATCGCTTATAATTCTGTCTGGCATGCTGTAGTTCTCGAAATAACTTTTTAAGTGTTTACACACCTCCATACTGTTCGTTGTTTTCGTTGGATACATTCTTATATATTTTGTGAATGCATCTACTACCATAAGCAAATAAACATTTTTCTGTTTAGTCACCTCTAAAGGCCCTAAATGATCCACATGAATCGTTAGAAATGGTTCATTGCCTTTTTCGATACCATTTAATAATGTTTCCTTTCTAACTGGCTTAGGATTGTAGGCTATACATACCATACATTCTTCCTTGTGGGTCTTAAGTCTCTCCTTCATTTTAGCAAAATAAAATTGTCTCTTGATCAGTTCACAAACCTTTTCTTCCCCTAAATGACCCATATTATCATGATACTTCCAAATAACTGACTTAATCATTCGTTCAGGTACCACCAATTGCAATTTATCTCTATCCTTCCTATACACTATGCCTTCTCGAAGTTCGTATCCCTTTAACTTCCCATTTAATACCCTTAACTTTATTTCCTGTATACCTTCATCCTCTAGTTGACATATATAAATCTTTTCCACAAATAAATCTTTTTCATTCATTTCTAAATAGTATATTTGCATTCTACTTATTGCATCTACATGCCTCATTCGGTCTCCTCCACGATGGATTACTTCTAAATCGTACTCTTCTAAGAATAACCCCCATCTATCTATTTTTGCGTTCAAATCTCGCTTTGCTAAAGTTAATCGTAAAGCATTACAATCTGTTACAATGGTAAAGTGTATACCAAACAAGTACGGTCTGAACCTTTTGATAGCATATACTACCGCCAGAGTCTCTAATTCAAAACTGTGCAGCTTTGATTCCGCATCAGTAGTCTTCCTACTAAAATACATTATAGGATGGAACTCTTCATCCTCCTTCTGCCTTTGCATTAATACGGCGCCATATCCTGACGATGATGCATCGGTATGCAACTGAGTCTCGTTTTTTACATCATAAATACCTAATACTGGCTTGCTAATCAACAACTCTTTCAATAAACTAAAAGCTTCCCAATGTACTTCACTAAACTCATAATGACTAAACCTTTTCGGATTTGCTCTTACTACCTTGTTTTCTTTTAATTTAATTTCGGCTTCGTATCTAATTCCTTCTGATTTAATTTCCTCATTGCAATAATACCTTTCGTATAAGTCTACAACACTGTCCTTATACCTCAACGTTTCCTCCGAATCACCTATGCTAAGCTCTACTCGATTTTCCGTCAACATTAACGTATCCCCACATGAAGATACTTGGTTCATCAGGTCGAGACTGAAGGTACTCGCCTGAATAAATTTTACCGTCGATATGTGATTCTTGTTCAAAAAATCCCTACCTAAGATGACATCTATATCCATTGTTTCATTATTTACTATCAATAAATCTACTTTATAAACATTTTCTTCAATTATAATATTTGTTGAAAGTTTACCCAACACTTTTAAGCTACTCTCGTTTATCCCGGTTATATTTAATAAATTATTTTGGACGATAATATAATTATCCGGTTTTACAAAACTTTCTTTCGCAATACTCACAACACTTCCTGAATCCACAAGCATCTTCGTGGTCACCAGTTTACAGTTAACTTCCACCCTCGCCTGGATTTGTCCCTGCTGATCCACCTCGATTTCTTTATTGCTACTCTGCCTTGCAGCTTCCTGCACCTCTCCCGGCATTGTGATCTCGTATATCGTTTGTTTTCCGTCCGTTGAATCCATTTTCACTTTACACTGTTCCTTGCTATGGCCAATCTTATTACATCGACCACAAACTGGCTTTCTTAACGGTTTTGGACATTTACTCGCAATATGCCCATTTCCAAAACAATTGTAACACTGTTGACGTCTTACATCCATTGTATCTTCCTTATTAGTGCTCCTAAACCCTCTTTCCATATTTTTAAAACCGTCAGACTTTACTGGTTTACGCTCCCGCTCCTCGTTTCTATTCATTAGTGTAAACCATTCGATTCGTTCTTTTAGCTGCTCTAAACTTTCTATCTGTACCGTTTTCAAAGCGGTACTCAATTTATATTCGTTTACTCCTTGAATAATGTAATATATTATGTCTTTTTCACTAATATTTTTCTTCGCCACCGCACACATCTCATAAAAATATTCCACTAAACCTTGTTCCCGATTTCTAATTTTCTTTCTTAGAATCTCGTGCATTTCTGCCTGACTTCTGCGCGACTTAAAATTCTTCCTCAATTGATCTGCGAACGTACCCCATTTAACATCTTTTTCGATTGTTTCGTACCATTTTCCTGAATACGCCTTCAATTTATTGCTTGATGCCAAAATAATCATGCGCTCATCTATTCCATGTATTCTCATCAATTCCTCTACTTGTTGAGTCCATTGTTCCGATGTTAAACCACTTTCATCAGTAGGATCGAACGTAGGCAATATTTCGATCACATCTCTAATCGAAAACCGCATGTTTCTATATTCGGTCTTGTCACGTTTTTTCTGCGCCTCACTTATTATGGAATCATTATCCTCCGATTCAGCATCTTGGTTAACCATCATACTCCGCAGTAATCTTTCCAATAATTCCTCCTTCTTCCCAGCAGTGCTAAGTCCACGTGCTGCTAATTCTTTCTTTAACTCGCGTACATTAAAATTCGACGCCATCGTTTAATTTTTATTTTATGTCGGATTTCTATTAATCCCTTTATTTTCCTTCAATATCACTTTATTATCCCACTTCTGAAACTATAAGCTCTTCCACTTTTGTTATTTTATTAATAAATACACCCCGATTACTTTAATATAAATGTATTTTTATTTCTCCTTTTTAAATTATAACCTTCACTTTACAATGCGTTTTTTCCTTCTACCTTCTACCCTATATGTTATATATCTATTGCTTCTTTTGTCGTATGGGTATTCACCCAATCCAACCCCTACAAGCATAATACTTTTTTTTTCGTTCCGCCGCTTACAGAAGTGACGATAGTTTACTAAAAAAAAAACGATGGAAATCGAATTGGAGGAAGTAAATGTACTTTTCAAATTATTTAAATGTGCAAAGCTCTTAAAAACGGTTTAAGAAAATTAACCGCCAAGTATACCCCAATTAATTGGTGTTTATGGATTATTTGGTCCTATAAAATCGTTTCTTTTAGGTAACATTCTCTGAAATAAAAAAGTACGATCAGGGCCAATTCTCCCTTGACCAAATAAATTATAATATCTATAAAGGAAATTGGTTATAATTCTCATAGTAAAGCTTGAAGCAAACATCTGCTTGTTGGGGTGCGTTAAAATGCTAGTACCTGTGTCTTGGGTAGAGATGGCACCACTATCCGTCGGATTGCTAAACGTAATTATTTTAAGGACAAGTTAGACCCCTCCCTTCCTCCCAAGGTTTTTTGGCGTAATGTTCGTAATTTAGGCCTAGGCAGATGCAAGAGTAGTTCTAGTGGGGTTTTTAAGCCCAATGATATTAATAGTTATTTTTGCTCTAGTTTGAACT
Organism: Tipula helvola; assembly: GCA_963556165.1. Taxonomy (NCBI): domain Eukaryota; kingdom Metazoa; phylum Arthropoda; class Insecta; order Diptera; family Tipulidae; genus Tipula; species Tipula helvola. The sequence goes on from OY744482.1 coordinate 51,961,555, forward strand.
CGGGCAGTAGTACCGTCGATTTGTTCTCTAATGCGTCCTCTAATTCGTTTTCGTTTTCAAATATTTCTCTCGAGGATTTACAGTCTGCCATTTGGAATGTTAAATCGGAATCTTCTGGTCTGGATAACGTCAATTTAAAATTCGTTAAACGAGTTTTCCCTTTCGTCTCAAAATATTTGTTACATATTTTTAATTTTATTCTCACATCCTGTTCCTATCCAGATCAGTGGAAGCTAAGTAAAATCATACCCATCCCAAAGATTAGTAATCCTTCAGAGCTATCCCATTTGAGGCCAATTAGCATTTTAAGTTCTCTCTCTAAAGCTTTCGAGATAGTTGTTAAAGCTCAAATTCAATCGCATCTAAATAGTAATAGTTTAATTAGTTTCTTCCAATCTGGGTTTAGAACATTTCATAGCACTTCTACTGCGTTATTAAATGTATGTGATGATATTAGGCGTAATATGAATAATAGGGAATTGACTTCTTTAACTTTATTAGATTTTTCTAAGGCCTTTGATTCTATTAATCACAGAATTCTTTTCAACAAACTCTTATCTAAGTTTAGATTTTCGGTTTCCGCTGCCAGACTAATTTTTAACTATCTTTCTAATCGTTCTCAGGCAGTTTTTTTCGACAATTCTTTGTCTGATTTCCTTCCTGTAATTTCCGGCGTTCCTCAGGGTTCAGTGCTGGGTCCTCTATTGTTTTCTATGTACATTAATGACATAGAATCCTCTATTCACCATTGTTCATTTCACATTTTCGCTGATGACGTCCAAATTTATAAAAATAGTCGTTTAGATCAGGGTTCTATTGATAGGAATATTTCTCTGATAAATGAAGACTTAAGTAATATCGCTAGTTGGTCGGTCTCTAATAGGCTCGTTTTAAATGCGAATAAATCTCAGTCGATCATAATTTATAAAAAATCGTTAGACACCTCGTCCTTTCCTGGTATTTTTCTGCAGGGTTCGCTAATTAGGTATTCAAATACTGTTAGAGATTTAGGCTTAGTTATTAATAAAACTCTTTCTTGGGGTGACCATTTAGTTAGTATTAGTAAGAGGGTCTTTGGTATGCTTAGTTGTTTATATAAAGTAGTAGGATTTTCTGATAGTCAGTTTAGGGAAAAAATGTTTTTGTCTTATCTTCTTCCTCATTTTATTTATAGTGACGTAGTTTTATTCGGTATGCTTCAGGAAAATATGAACGTTCTCCAAAGATGTTTCAATGCATGTACTAGGTTTATTTTTGGTATTAGGAAATTCGATCATATTTCTACCTACTCTAGCCTTGTTTTAGGATGTAGTTTATCTACCTTTTACGAATTTCGCGTTTGTCTTTTTATTTTTAAACTTCTCAAAGCTAAGAAGCCTTGTTATCTTTATAGGAAGTTACTTTTTAGCAGGTCTCATTCCTCAAACTTCCGCCTGATTCCGGCCAAAAATAGTTGTAGGTCGCTAAACAAATCCTTTTACGTTAGGGGAGTTTCTCTTTGGAATTCAATTCCATTGGAAATTAAGAGTTTAGGATCGGCCAAATTATTTAAGTCAAAATTTTTGGAGTGGCGTGATTGATGGGCAATACGTAGTTTTTTTAAATTTATTTTTAATATTATTTCACCTCTTGCTGTACATTTTATTGAATGAGCTATTGTTCAAAATAGAATGTGCATGCATGAGATGGAAATTGTTTGAAAAAATTGCTTAGTGGGCTTCGTTCAATTACTAGTAATGCCATCTCTACCTAAGATTCATGTTGTATTCAAAATTTGTTAGCGATTTCCCTTATAGGTTATTATAATTTATTTGCCCTTGACACACGGATGACACAAGAAATTTTCAACATGTTGTTCCAGTTAATTCAACAGGAAATGGCGGAGTCTTCACGGCATTTGCTTAGCAGCGAATTTCGCCTAAATAATTTATTATTACAATCTATAAGATCTTTGATAAAAATGCATACCTACAGAATGAGCTCCCATAAGACGATTTGCACAAAGGACAATTTGGGATATGACATTTCCTAAAGTTTTGTGCGATAATTTTCGCTCTTTTAAGTTGACACTTCAATTTAACGAAACTGAACGAACATTTCCTGAAGGTTCGCTGGGCAGTAACATGTACCCTCCATATACCGCACTGTTACGTTAAATTTCTTAAATGTTGGCTGGTTCTCCCTTTACTTTCTGTATTGGTTCCTTTGTTCAAAATTTAAAAATTAAAAATATTACGAATGGAGAAGAGGCCGACGAAGAATACACACATAAATCATGATACAATAATATTACAAGGTAGGCTTGACAGCTATAAGCACGTGGAGCGTGACGTCATTCAGAGTCAATTTGGATATTTTTTTGCGAATTGGTTTAGGTTTATAAAATTATTTTTAGGTTTTTGAAATGGAAATAAGTTTTAACGATTGTACACGATAGAAAAAACACAAATCTCAACCAAACGGAGTCAACGTTACGAAATATATTACTGAAAGTGACGTCACTAAGATGAAATATGGCGATATTTCGATTGGTTGGAACATACCTTGTATAATTCATTATACCATGCACATAAATTAAAAATCATTCATATATGTTGCTTTTTGTTTTTTTTTATTTGCGAAACATTTTTTTGGTTACGTATATGTATTTTGTTTTGAGGATTGTGAATTTTGTATATGTACACGGTGTATAATATACATTTTGCTATTGTGTGTCGTCAAATATTTGTATTGTGTTATGTTGAATTCTTTTCACCCAAAATCGTCAAAAAAAAATTGCTGCACATCCAAAAACTGTGTTCTTTTCACCAAAAAACGTCAATGTTTTTTAGATGTGCATCAGTTTTACGAAATGCCGATTTTTTCATGAATTTCACATCCGCAGCTACTAACACCAACAAAAATAGAAACGTCAATTTTAGTTCTCAAAAGTTTTCAATAATATAGCGTTTTTTGTGTCTCGATCGATTTATATTATCTATTATCATTTTGTGTTTAATTTAATTGTTGTGTTTAATTATTTTAATTTAATTAAATAACAAAACACTGGATTAATTTTATTCAAACAAAAATACAAAACACTGGATAAGCACTCAAGCCGCCAAATTTCAATTTGACGTTTAGAAATGTCATTCAAGTAAAAAAAAACCGGTTGTATTACCAATACAAACACAAAACAACGTCAATTTTGTTTCATGTACTTTTCACACCACAAAATTCGCATTGATTTGAAAAAACGAAAAGAACACGACATTAGTGGATTTTCTCATGCGTTTTCTCATGGTGTAAGCATCAAAAACAAGCGAAGCGGGTGAAACCGGTTCAAATTTTTTGGTGCTTACGCTCGCCTTGAGAAATTTTCCGCCTTTGTTCTAACATGAGAAATTCATGTTTTTATCTCTATCACTGTTGTAACCGACGAGTGACGACATTCATTTGGTTTCGTTAATAAAAAACCAAAACAAAATATGTACATACATATACGTAAACAAAAAAATGTCTCGTCTATAAAAAAAAAGCAACATATAAATGATTTTTAAATTTATCTTTATTCTTTATTCTTCGTCGGCCCCATTGGGGGTGTTTACATTATTCATTTTATTCCGGATTCTTCGGCAACAAAATCCCTCATCGTTTACACTAAGCATTAAAAAACCGGAATTTTTTCATATGTATGTATAAAAAATATTATCATTTCGTATTTGTTCTTCACAACAAAATATGAAAAAATAATGTAACCTTGAGAATTGGTTTAATCATTTTTGTTTGTGTTAGTGCGAAGAATCCAAAGAAACCAACAAAATTTTGGTGTAAAAAAATCCCAAAAATAAAATCACACAAAACCGGTTTTGTATGAAAAGAGAAAAAATTCCAAGAATAAAATGCCTAGTGTAAACACCGTCATTCGTCAAGATATACAGAAAAAAGAGGTAGTATATTCCCGTGTCTCATTTTCGTCTTTCTTTGCGCATCACGTCACTTGAAGACAAAAAAGCAGACATTTATATGAAATTTGGCGGTTTTTTGATTAATTTTTTAAATAAATCAAGAATAATCGTAATTTTTTTTAACAAACCGTATTTACAATTGATAATGATAGTTTACCGAGACCCTTTTTATGCTTTATATTTTTTTTATGGTCCAAATATTTGAGAAATAATTCTTTCGGGTGTATAATGTCTAAGATAAATGGAAAAAAAGGTAAACAAAATTATGAATACATAACATAAACAATTAAATTATTAAATGTTTTTGGTCATTTACGTACCAATTATTAAAAGTTTTATTTTTTTACGTTGTGTACTCAAATTTTTGCCATGTATTTTCGTTTGGCTTCAAATTATTGGTATCCACGTACCTATTCAAATATTATGTTCATATTCAACGTTAAATATAAATGGAAAAATATATTAAATAAAAATTCAGTTCACAAATTATTAAACGCCCAGTTAATAGAAAATATAAATTGTAAAAAAAAGAAATTAAATAAAACTATAAATTAAAATTAAATCTCTGGCTTATTTCATTTATTGCCTTATGGTTTTCGATACAACTAAATCAAAACACCCATTCACTGTTTAGTGTTCTATTATGTGTTCTTATCAGAAGTACAATTGATAGTTTTGTTGCAATAGGAATTATTCAAATTTAGTATATTTAAAATCGAACACTCCCAAATTTTTGAATTAAATAATTAAAATCAAATCGTTCTCTGCATTTAACAGAAAAATTATACTCATAAATTCCAAAACTTGTTATGCAATGTGCTCAAACAGTCTGCTCTAGACACGAATATTAAAACATGCCTCTTTTCGCGATTTAATTCCGAAAGTATTGTAGTATATAACTAAAATCAAAATTGAAATGTTTAAATTTAACATAAAGTCGAAAAATAATTAATGGCAAAAATAAAAAAAATTCATTTATTTTCCATTTATTTAAAAAATTAATAAAAATATCACGAAACTCCATATAAATATCAGCATTTTTGTCTTCACGTGACGTCAAATTGTGAAAAAAGGATAGCAACAGCATGCGCAATATTATACCTTATTTTCTGTATATCTTGGTCATTCGTAATATTTTATTTTTATTTTTTTTTATTTTGAATATTTTTGTTTCTTTCCAAGTTATTGTGGAAGTATAAGAACATAATATGTAGTCAATATTTTAATATATTCTCTCGATCGTTCTCTTCTGAGCTTATTTATCTTATTTATATAATGTTATCCCTTTTATTCTTGTTGTTTTATATCTCTTTTTGCATCATGTTAAATGAAAAACTAAAAAAAACGCCCATTCGACACCAATACAATTTACCAATACTATTGCTATCCGGTAATCCTCAAATCAATCCTCGTTTTTTGACAACCGGGTATGATAATATATTTTGAGCGTAAGAGCACTTCTGTCAAAACACATTTTTTTTTTGGATTTCTCTTTTTTTTATTTTTATTTTTTGCCATAGTCGTACATAAATTTTGAAATATTACAAGGTGAGTTAATTTATTTCTGACAGTATTTGTGTAATTTCTAAAATTTCTGTCCTTAGAAAATCTATTTAGTCACAAGAAACAAAAAAAACTCTTTAGTTTAATAATAAAATGTAATACATACATTTTCACGCATTTTAACTACAGAAAAAAAATCCCGCAAACATAAAATAGTTTCGCCGGCTATGAACGTTTTTATATAAATATCAAACAAACAAAATGGTCACTGTAATTTATTTGTATTTTTGATAAACAAACAGTTTAGTTTTAATTTTTTTGATAGAAAACTAAAACGGATTTTAATTGAAATGGGTGGCCATAATAAGGTTTAAGTATACTTTAAAACTGCACAATTATTTTTAATTTTCATTCGTGTGCATTAAATTAAGATCGCAGGGATTAAAAATATTTTGAAAAAATATACACTTGACAATTACCTAAAAAAGTTAATTAAACATGGTTTATAATTGATTTTTCTTGTATTGATTTGCTTCATAATGAAGCAATTTATCACACAAGACTTAATTAATTTAACCATTTTATATTTTTATATATTTCATTGAAAATTTTTAACTTTATTTCTATGTTAAATATGCAACACAAAACATGAAAAAACAAAAAAAAAAAATTTTTTTTTTGACAGAAGTGCATTTACGATTTTCGTATTCTCTTTTCATACATTTTAAATTTTACACTCTCTCTATATATCTTTATGCTCGAAGTTTTTTGACCAAAATCGCTGTACACAAGTAATAAGAAAGGACAAAATAACTCAAGGCGAGCGTAAGCACCAAAAATTTGAACCGATTTCACCCGCTTCGCTTGTTTTTGATATTTACCCCATAAGAAAACGCATGAGAAAATACACTGATACAATTCAAATATTTGACGGCACACAATAGCAAAATGTATATTATACACCGTGTACATATACAAAATTCTCAATCCTCAATCCTCATTTTGCGACTAAAATCCCTGTACAGAAATAAAAATAAATATTTTAGAAATATCAAATTTTACCTTGAATTCAAAACGTGGTAAATGTGGTATAATATAATTTCAAAAATATTTAGTGACTCAAAGATATACATTTGTGTATATAGTGAACTGAACATTAATTTTCTGCACCGTTTTCTGGCATTTTTAATGATAAAACTGTTCCGACCCATTTGTGACGAGAGTTGCGCTAGTGCAACACCAGACATGCTTTACGTTTTTTCCATTCACAAAAAACAAACAGCATTTTTCCCGTTAAACGCATAACTGGTTTCCTTGTAGGTATATAAAACTCGTAAAAAACGTATTTAGGATCATTAGTAGTTGTGTGTCTCTAATTGTGTAAACTAGAAAAAGTGTTTAATTTTTGTCATTAAAAAATTATGGATCCTGATTCTAAAAAATATTGGTAAGTCTGTAATAAATGTTATTAGTTTGAAATTATTATTCGATTTTATGTAAAATAGATCAAACTTAATAATTTATAGTAGACAAATTGCAAATAAATTATTTTTTACCGTTTTTTCTACTGTTTTGCGCTATCACAACTTTGGGCATATACTAACATGTTTTTATTTTTAAGGAAAACTCCATTGACGACCTTGGCGCAAATTCTTGATGCATTTGATAATTTACCAGATGATTTTGAACTGCCAACGGACATATTTTTAGAGCCTCCTAAATTAAATGTTGAGACCGATGAAGATTCAGGTGATGACGATGAATGTAATCCTAACAATTTCACAACAAATCAGTTGCACGCTGGCGTTGAATTGCGATATAATACAGATGACCTAAGCAACAACGAATTTGAGGAAATTATTCCTGCAAGCGCAAGTACCCCACAACGGGTAAATCAAAAATGGGGATAGGAAAGTGAGGAAAACTTTAGGTTATCAGTACTTTTGTATAAATTCAGATCATGGAACGATAAATTTATGTGCCTTTTGACGCTATCAGAGGAGTCGAATGCTATCGATTTTTTACAATTATAAATATATTACACCATCAATCGTCGATTTAGTGGTAAATCAAACTACAAATTATGATGCAAAAAAAAGAAATAAAACAATAAATATTGATGCTGACGACGTTTATGCGTCTCTGGGTGTGATGATTTTATCTGGTTACAACGCATTACCACGAAGGCGATTATATTGGGTTAATGACGAAGATACACGAAATGGATTAGTATCAAAATGGATGAGATGAAATTTATTTGAAGACATTTTTACAAATATTCATTTTATCGATGTCGATTCAATGGGACAAACTACTGACCGATTCGTCAAAATACGCCCATTCATAATACAATTAAATGAATCATTTTTAAAGTTTGATGGAGATGAATATTGCAATCGATGAATCAATGATTCCATATTATGGTAGGCATCCATGCAAACAGTTTATCCTAAACAAGCCACTCCTTTTCGGGTATAAGGCATGGGTGGCTGCTGGTAGATTGATATACTGTTACCAGTTCGATTTATATCAAGGCCGCAATCAACAACGTCCTAATAATTTCGGGCTCGGAAAAATCGTAGTGCTAAGTTTTGCATATAAACAACAAAACAATTTTCCTGGTATTACTTTTACTTTTTATTTTGATAATTTCTTTACGGGGCCAAACCTCTTATGCGCACTTAATGAAATGAAGTTTGTGGGCACCGGGACTTGGAGGGTGAACGTAGATAGTGAGCACAGCTCGACGATACGTTCATTCAGAACAAAAGAGGGTTGATATTCCGCAACCAGCTGTAGTTAAAATGTACAACAGAAACATGGGTGGAGTTGATATTTTGGATAACCATATTTCAAATTACCGGATGAATATTCGTGAAAAAAATTTTACATGCCCGTGGTTTTGTGGATGTTCCATTTAGCAGTAACTAATGCGTGGACTTTAGCTAAATCGTATAATATCAAAATGGATCAGCTCAAGTTTCGGCGGCAGTTTCGGTATGGAAAACTCGCATTGAGAGGGAAAACTGTCAAAACATCTACATTTTTAGCTAAAGGACCACATACTAGTGTAAAAACCGAAACCAGGTTACGATGCAGGCATTGCCATTCACAAACTATATATGCATGTTCAACATGCAATATTGCACTACATAGCAAATATTCCTGATAATTCCATCGGCCACTAACATAAATTTGGCTAATAATTTGGTAAAAATCGTCATGTGTTGTGAATTAGAAATGTGATTGATACCTAATTATAATTTATAAATTTATATTTCGATTTGATATTTGTGAAATATTTTATTTTATTTTAATTAGTTTTATTGTTATACGTAAATAAGTAAAAAAATTGTAAAACAACAAATGTATATCCGAATGCCCATAGTTGCGTTAGCGCAACACCCCATATTTTGGGTCCTATCAATATTAACGATTTATTTTTTGAATTTTATGTTTTTTATAAAATAAATAAATAGAAAGAAACAAAAAAATATAAAACAATTGAAAAAAATACCTCTGTTACAAATGGGTTAAAATCACACGTTAAAATCGATTCATTAGACTTTCCAATCATTACAATTTTAATAAATTAAAATGAAATAGACTCTATTTACATATGAACGGTTTATTGTGAAGTGGAATAAGTCACTTTTTCAAAAAATCAAGTTAATGATAGATAAATGACAGTATAATCTTTCTAACAGTACATAAATTATTGTCAAAACAAAAAAAAATAAATCCCTAACACTTGTGCAACAAATAAGAAAATTAATCCCATATGTTTTTTCATTTATTGTTTTTCTATTCTATCATTATCTCGTTTCAACAAAACATTGACTTATTCCACTTTCAAAATAAACGGCTCATATAAATTTTTGTTTACATCGTTTGCTTACTTCAATATTGTCCGCTAGAGCACACCGTACCAGTCGTCAATTATTTCATGATATTTTTTTCATTGCTGTGCAAACAATTGTTTTTTAATACACATTTTAATAGAATTAAGTTATTTGTTTTCATAGTCTATGAATAGCGTAATCACACACAGCACATGCTAATTCTACAATATTTGAGATATCCTCAAATTCAGAAGGTTAGACAGCTGTATTTCATTAAACCAAGTGAACCGGATCACATCAAAGTTTATATTAAGCGTATTGCTTTCAACCATAATGAGTTAGGTATTTTTTTTGGTTAACGGCTAATCAAAGCAACAGCAAAATTAACCAAATTTTGGTTTAATTTTTTTTCGTGTATTTTCTTGTCAATTTCACTCTTATGGCAGGTATTAAAACTAAAAATTTGGTTAAGATTTGTTTAACCACTAATTTTTGTTTGGGTTAGCTAAACTATTTTTTGATTTTTGGTGAAAGCAATACAACTAATGAATGCGAGTTCGCGACAATATTCTGCGGAAAAATTTTCAGCAAGCAACCAATCAAAGTAGCCTATTTTGTAAACAAATTTCCCCTTCCGAATAAAATATTTTTAAATCGCATGCAATCCTGCTGAAAATTTTTCCGCAGAATATTGTCGCGAACTCGCATTAAAGCAACAACAACAAATGAACTAATTTTTGTTTATGGATCAAAACTTTGAACCAAGTACAGTCCAACCTGTTTTTGTGCGGTCTTTTTTTATACGATTTTTTTTTTGTGCGATATGTAGTAGCGCGGATAATTTTGGTGGCCATTGTTGTGAAGAAATGAAGCTAGGAACTTTTTCTTGTAAAAAACGTGGGGTTTCCCGGTTTCAAATATGTATTGACATCTTCGTCTCTCCATCAAAATGATTCATTGATTGTTCAACATCTCTAAATGTCATTGCATAAAATCAGGACACTTTTCAATATTTAATTGTGTAGAAGTTGCCATCTTATCATCATGCATCTTAACGTGCGCTCGTTAGCATCTGCTCATTTTTCTAGTACATCTTCCACGTCGTTTTGTAATAGTTATATCAGCTTCTGTATCATCATGTTCATCATCGGGGTTGCCATTATCAGATATTTAAGTTTGTCATCATCCAATAAACTATCTTGAAAGTCTCGCTAAATTGTGGCTTCTTTGATTTTTTCCTGCCATAAATACAGACTATAAACTCGGCGGCCGTCTTTTAATCGTTTTATCATTCAATTGCACTATATCCCGGTTTAGCCCCAACAGTTTGGGATTTAGTTTATTTGCTTTGTATAAACTACACCATACGTTTTATTTTAAGAAATAGTGAATAAAACGCCGTAAATTAATATATTTAAGTGTTTCTCTTTATGGTTGCAATTCAATTCTATTTTTTTTAACCAATCTGTTTTTTTGCTTCCCTCATTTATTTCAATGGCCGCTGCTAAACCATTGTGACAATTATTTGTAGCTCCGTCTCAACCTAGTATGTCAGTGCCGCTGCAGTAGTAGTGTGATATTAGTGAAGGGATATCCCTTGATGTAATATTAATTTATTCTGGTATGAGCGCAGCCGATCCCACATGCATATATGTACTCGTATACGAGTAGGCAAATAAACCAAACAAACTCTTTTTTTGTCACGTTTCCACTGCACATTTCTGTATCTGTGTATTAACTGACACAATGGCTTATATCAAAAACTATACAAATACAAAAGAAGTCCTATGTTACACAATAAATATACGCAGCTGGGGTACACAAATAGTATACAAAATGAAATTGACGATTGTAAAAGTAAAGCAAGCGCCTCTCGAGGACAATAGTTAAAATGATGCACCTGATAAAATAACATTTGTCACAATTGCGACGAAAGAAAATTATGCAATCCGGTAAGTAAAAAATGTGTTTACAGATCAAAATTGGAATTATTTACAATAATTTCGAACGTCAAATTATCAGGTAGTTCAGTTTAAAAATGTTCCAATAGGTGGAATCCGTGATGCTCCAATCGTCAATAGCAAAACGACATAAAATAAATCAATAGCAAAACGACATATAATAAAGTAAATCACACAGAAGATATAAATTTTTAAAAATTGATTACGTCTTTATAATTTCAAACAATTTTATTTGTCCAATTGTAATGAGAAAAATTGGTAATTTAAATCAAATAACCCAATTCTTTAATTTTAGTGGGATTATCTAACGCTTTACCTTTCATTGGATTTGGTTTTCTTGATAATTTTACAATGATAATTGCGGTATGTTAAAAATGTAAAAAATATCTTCTTAGAAAATTTACTAATTATGCTTGGTAATTTGATGTTTTCACAGGGTGATTATATTGAAAGTTCACTTGGCGTGTACATGTGTATATCAACTATGGCGGCTGCTGCATTAGGTAATACAATAAGTGATATACTAGGAATCGGATCTGCTTTCTATGTAGAACGAGCAGCAGAAGCGATTGGTGTCAAGACACCAAAGTTAACACCAATTCAACTTGAAATGAGCTCGACTAGGCGTTACGCTAATATGGTAAGTATTTTGTTGTTTTTACTAAAGTTCAAATCGATATTAGAAACTAAAGCCACAGTTTCTAAACTGAAAATGGTGAAAAAACTTCTTTTACAAATTTTAATAAAATATTCTCTCTAAATTAGCAGCTTACGTATTTTTATTTTCTTTTATTTTTTATTTTTAAGGGACGGGTGCTTGGTATTACAATTGGTTGTATAGTCGGTATGGTTCCATTGTTATTCATGAATGAAACTAAGAAAGATAAAGATAAAAGAATTGCTGCGGTGGCGGCTGCTGCTGCTGCTAATACTTCTAGTGTTGAAGATTTAAGTAAAACTGATAGTAAACCTATTAATCAGGGAGACATTATTTTAGCTACTGTTAGAAACTAAATAAAAATTGTATTTTATACGAAATTTGTTGAACAACTTTTTTCATTCCTTGTTATCTATTTATCTAAAAGAATCTACAAAAAACAATAAAGCTGTAATAACTATTACGGAACTTGTACATAGAAAAATGGCCTTCTACTATAAAATTACTACATTTAAATTTTTAATTTATTTAATTATTGTGAATTGAATAGAGTTCATTTATTTATTTATATATAAATGTAATTGTGATCTATTTATAAATTGAGTAATAATAAATTCCGTAAAAAAGAAATTCTAGAGTAGTGAATAAAAATAAAAAAACTAAAAAAACAACAACTTTCTTCCAAAATCGAATTTTAATTTTTTCATAATTTTGATTCGAATCTAGATTTTAAGAATATTTAGTCATCTAAATAATTTTATTAAGTACTCTACCGAATTTTTAATAATTTATTTCAATATTATCGGCCTAAACTGCAATAAAAACTTTAATGTTTTTGTAATATAGTTGCCAAATTAAACTAATATTTATAAAAAATTATTTCGTCTGCAAGTGATTTAGTGTAATTAAAATTATCTAGGGATTATAATGTTGAAGAAAATTAATCCGTCCATCAAATTAATCGGTAATCTATTAAAGGCGTTTGAATACCGCCTCTAAATCATGTGCAGTGAATTTAATATATTTTCGAAAATACACTATTGATTTAAATAGTTGTGCTTAGTAATTATTTCTATTATTATTTATTTGTTGGTGCTCGCATGAACATTATAAAAAAATAATGTTCTTAATTAATCAATATACAAATTTTAAATTTAAGCTTAAATTAAATTCTCTGTACTGTCGAATTAGGAATGTATATTCACACTAAATTACCAAAAACGATTGAAAAAAATTAATGGGCACCAATATAAGACGATCAAAATATTTTTAATTTAGATTACGTTAAGTAATTTAGATAGAAGAATTAGGGGAAGTGGGGGAATTCCGAGCATCAGAGTAAGCAGGCTAGAACCACATAAATAAAATAAACTTAAAAGCTGTTTCGAAATGGCTTAATTAACTGATATTCTATGGATTTTCGCTTAAATCTGGCGCTTTAAACAAAAACAGGATAACTGCAAAAACGAAAATATTGCGAAATCGCATTTATAAAGTTTTACTTGCAATTTTTTGAATTAATTTGAATATAAACACAAAGATAATATTGTTTCTTTTGCACAGGACTGTGGAGTCGAAGCCACGGAGTTTATGTTTATTTTCGTATTTTTAAAGGAGCCTTCTACGTACCTTAATTATTTATATATGAATTAGCGTATTAGCCGAAAATAGGGTAAATTTGAAAAAGGGTCGAGATTTTCGAGAAAAATCGAAAAAAATTAAATAAATCTGAACAAAACAAAAAAATTTAAAAGTTACTGTCATTAAGCATAAAAACACTTACATTTTTTCTAACAATATCGACGTTACCGTTACAGACTATATGTATTTTAAGCAACAACTCATTCAAAATAGAATGGACATCAAGATGTGAAATAAAATTTACCATAACAATAAATACTAGGTACAGATATATCCCACTGATATCCGAGCCCAGTCTAACAGATTATTTTATCGAGCAACCACGCTACTTCCATACGCTTAGACTGCAACTCTGCGTACTTGTAGAATGTTCACAGTTAAACGATGACATATTGTTACTCGTCCCGGCCGATAAGAAAAGTGGGAACTGAAATTGAAATGTATCGTCAGATTATTGACTTTATAGGAAGATATCCTTGGAATAAAATTGTGGTTTTCCTTAAATGCACAAATAACCTACCTAATATTGATATTGTATAGAATAGGCTAATATGGTATCTCTGCGACGACTTGTGCAAATTAACGCCAGTTACCGCCAGCTTGCCAAACAGCAATAGTTTTTCAGCACATAAATACAGCGTTTTACGGAAATAAAAACCCAATATGCTTTAAGCATAGAAAGATATAAATATATTTACTGTTCGTGCGGGAGCTGAAGCCGAAGTCGTTAATAAATCTATAAATTTCCGAAGTCGGAGCCGACTATTTTTTCTCGGACTCCACAGCCCGCTTCGCTTTCGCATAAACTTAATACGTCCAGATATCTCGTTTTTTACAAAAACTCTTGTATCAATTTGATTTTGTTCGTAAAAACAAAACTAGGTAACTGTATAATTTAAAAAAGCTAATTATTTTCAATTTTTTATCGTTTTGTTTTGTAAACACAAATAATTTAGCAAAATTTTCTTGGTTAACAAGGAGTGATTACGGTATATTAGAGCCTAGCATTGTTTTATTTTTGGTAAAGAAGTGATTATCGGCAGGTAATCACTTTTAGTTTTTTACCACAGGCATTTTCATTAAACAATATAATATTATAAGAAATAAATTTTGTTGCCATATAAAATAAAAATTAATTAATATAAATGAGATTTAAAAAGATTTAATAAGCAATAGTACGTTAGGAGAAATACATACCTTAAAATAAATGTTAAGGTATGATATACTGCCCATTTGAAATCCTTTACATATTATCTTGTACAATAATATTTAAAAAAAAAAATAAACAGTACAAACAACTTGTACCGTAAAGTGCTGAACATATTATCCGGGTATTGGAATAGTATATTGAAATTGACAGTATTTTTGGTGGTAGTAGTGGTATGCCTGATTTAGAAAAACTAGGCGTACCACTTCTTCTTCCAAAATACTATCAGTTTCAACACTTCCAATACTTGATCCGGATATTTTGTTTAGCACTTTACGGTAATTGTAATTAATAAAAAAAAACAATTTTTGTCAAATAATTGTTAAGTAAACTTTAATTCATGACGTGGTCATATATCAAAATGTTTTTGGATTGTGTGGAGAACCATAATTCTTCTTTAGTATTAGATTTTTAATAGTAATTAAATTTTTTTCACATCATGTAGACTTCCATCCACCTATTTTACATATAAAATAATCCCATAACAAATTATATATGACCCGTATTTACAACTTGTTCATATTTTAAATTTTAGTAGTGGTTCAATGTTGTTTATTAAGTAAAACTATTAGAATTAACCAAACTGGCAAATATTGTATAACAGATTTATTTACAATTTTAATACATAATATGTAATAATAATAAATATCGATTTATTTACTTAGTAAAGAATTACCATTTTAGTATTGTAATATACAAAGAAAAATCTGACATAATAAAATACAACTAAAAAGCTTTAAATCAAAATAAATAAAAATTAGTAAACTTTGTATAATAAGGAATTGTCCATATAAAAATTGAATTGAATTTAAAATAACAGAAATAAAGTAAAATTCTTATGAATATCGAGAGCTTTTATTTAAATAATAATTAAATTTATAATATTAGTGATTAAAAAATATTAATTATTCATTTTTTTAACAATTTATTATAGTTTAGGTTTTCAAATAAAATTTTAAACGATTTTTTATTTTATTCAAATTTTCTTTAATTTATTCTATAACTACATATAATTATTTTATTTGTTTTATTTAGATTATATTTGGTAGTTAGAACCAGAACATCTTGATGTAAATAGAGCTGGATATAGAAACACTAAAAATTGATTTATTTTCATATAGTTTGTATGAAAAAACGCGATTTCGATTGACCATAAAACATGAATTAAAAGTTAAACTCAGTTAAATATTTTTTTATGAAATCGCTAACAACAACTCAATGTCTTACTCATTTAAAACACAGATTCTCAAATTTCCCTATTTTCCAGCAATAATCAAAAGAAAATAAGGGAAATTAAATTAAAAAACATTCTACAACAACAACAATGTGTATTAAAAGAGAAAATTCAGTTTAATGACGTCATCATATGTCCATATCTAAAACCAATGGTAAGAAAAAAGACAACACGTCTCCGCTCAACAATCAATATAAAATAAATCAGAGAGAGCCAAATAGAAAAAAATAAATCAATATAATGAGTGCGAAAAAAACAAAAAATCAAAACAAGATAGCATGCTTTGCAAATTCAAAATAACTATAGAAACATATTCGAATTCAAATTTGAATGGAGGCAATGAAAGAGACGATTATTGTATTGTTTATAAATTTCGAATTATGTTTATGATGTATATTACAAAAACAACAATATTGTAAATTTCAAAAATACCTTATTTTTCATGTCGATTTTCACTAAGAAATAAACATTTTCAAGACTCGATTTTTGAATCAAATAATATTACATGTTTCATGAACATTTTCATATAAAAACAAAACAAAAGCTCACATTTCTAATACACTAAAACTGTAAATGAAAATAACCGTTTTCGCATATAGTTTCATAGTAAAGAAAAAATTGTATGTACTTAGTAAAAAATACAGTCGATACTGGAGGCTCTTAGTTATACAGTAGGCTCTGGTATAACATGTTCCAGCATACGGTTTCATTGTATTGGTATGTAGGTATCGTCATTTTAGAAGGATGTGCACCGGGCGCTTAAAGGTACACAAAAATCAAGCTTTTCATACCACGAGCATACATAGACATACAGACTAGGAATCATCAGGTAAATATCTGTACTCAAACCTGATGTACGCCAAATTTTCGAACAGTTTATTTGGATATCGCAAGAAAAGGAAGTATGTATTGTCCTTTTTCAAACATGATTGCTGTTTATATTTTCCCATTTCAAAAGGTAGCATTTAAATTATGTGCAGATAGAAAAATCAAAAATGTCTGCAATATTACGTTGCCGCTCTTATTACAATACATTTCACTACCAATAATCGATTTAACTAAATTTTAGCGACGTAATTTAAATTAGAACATAATTATGATAAGTCTCCTCGTGAGCTGACTTATTGTAAACTTTCAAAAAAGTCATTCTACAAAAAAGTAACTCGGGAATTGGACTCCAGCATTAGCCGTTTGTATGCCTAAAGTCATACTGTAATCGCCAGAAGCCACTTGATATTTGCAACAAAATGAAAAGATGCAGTTTGTATTTTATTTTAAAATATTGTTAGGTGAGTACTTTTGTACATAGTTTCAAATATGTTGTTGTTTTTAAATTAATTAGGTTGTTGTCGTATAACGATTTTATTTTTTAATTTGCCTATTATATCGTCACGTAAATATTTAAGCGTTCTACAGACCACTTTTCCGCAAATGAGTTTCTGATGTACTATTTTATTTTTGACTACGCTCCCTCAATCAAGATTTTCCCATCTCTAATAGTAATTTTGCCAGATTATTTATTTATTTATTACCAGCACTAACAAATAGCATGGGTTACAATACTAATAGAATATGTATGTATATAAAAAAAAAGTGTTACAAATTATCATTATTTCGAATACGACTCTTAAAAGATCTTTTGAAACGTTAAAATCAAAAAATTCTGAATATTTGTTAAAATATTTCTTAGTACGCGCGACCGGTTCATCAACTCCATAATTCGTACGATGAAAATCAATACTCAACCTTAACTGTCGTGGACTTCTCGTAGGAACGTAAAATGAATATAAGTCAAGCAATACCGGACAATCAATCTTAGCACAAATTACTTCACGAGCAAACACTGCATGAATCACCTCCCTTCTGAATTCAAGACTACGGAGGTTCAAAAGTGTACAACGACCAACATAAGGAGGTAAACTAATAAGAATTTTTTTTGAATCCGTTCAATACGATCGATAAAAATTTTATAACTTGAACTCCAGATAACTACAGCGTATTCCAAAATAGGCCTAACAAAAGAAATATATAATGTCTTGAGAGTGTATGGGTCAGAAAATTGACGAGTATATCTCTTTACGAAACCAAGCATCGAACCAGCCCTAGCTACAATCATTTCTATATGTTTAGCAAAACTTAGGTTACCTGTAAACAAAACACATAAATCAATAAACTGAGTAACTCTATCAATTTAAATGACTACCCTGAGGAACACCAGGATTAAATTCACATTGGCGACTGAGCTCCTTTCGAAAAACCAAAACAAATATTTTTTAACGTAACGAAATTTGTTGTTATGTTTCTGTAAATCTTAATATATAAAAATCACGTGTCACGATGTTCGTACACGCTAATCTCAGAAAACGCCCAACCGATTTCAGTGAAATTTTGAGAATGTATATGTTTAATTGAAGCTTAAAAGATAGTTTCGGATCCGATAGGTGGCGCTGTTGTTGAGATTTAAAAAAAAAAATTTTTTTTAATATACAAACAACTACAACTTTTAAGTGCTGATTTAAACGTTTCCTGGATGCTACAATTTTTCAGAAGGGTTTCACGGATATACGAACATAAACAACGTGTGAGTTTAGCTTTATTTATGTAAATTGACCTTTGTTTTGATATATTTAGCAACGTCAGTTTAGCTTTATTTGTATTCAATTGTTTATTGGTTTTTTATTTCGATTTTATTTTAATTGCTCTTGTATTATTATTATTTTTAGTAAAATGCTGCCAAGAAGGTCAAACCTTAATAATGGCGACGCCAACGAAACGCAATAGGACGCACGCACAAACTGCACAAATAAATGAACAACACAAAATCAGCATAGTAGAGAGACGTAAGCAAGGATCTCAAGGATATAGCAACGAACGTTTAAGGCAAAATATATTAAGAGCGAGAGCGGCGCGTCAAAACAATATAGTAGACACTTTCAAAGCACAAAATCGACAAAGACAGCAAACACGTGCATCATTCGTTCGAATATGCACCAGACATCACTTGTCATCGATTGTCACGCGTTAAAATTCCGCAATGAAGCACCCGGCAACTGTTGCGCATCAGGAAAAATTGTACTGCCACCTCTTACCACTCCGCCGGAGCCTTTACAATCACTTATATCTGGCACATCAGACGATTCAAAAAATTTTTTTGCGCAAGATACGCAAATTCAATTATTGCTTCCAAATGACATCGCTTGGAGCAACAAAAATGCACGATCACAGATCCGACGGACGCAACTTTGAATCTACATTAAAAATACAAGACCAGATGTACCATAAAATTGGTTCATTGATGCCGATGACTAATGAGAACCCGAAGTTCCTCCAAATATATTTTATGGGCAGTGATGAAGAACGCGTGACAACCAGGTGCCAGTACAATTTCATCGAACGGGCAGAAGAGCGAGCAATTTTGAAATTGTTGGAAAATTGTATGGAGAATCGAAATCAACTTATTCAATTGTTTAAAAGAGTGTCATCACAATTGAGAAATAACCACTGTTAAATCGTCATCAAGGCCGACAAAGTACCATCAGGAGAATATGCTGGCGGGTTCAATGCACTAACAGTAGACGAAGTTGCTGTTATTATGGTCGGTGATCCAGTTAAAAGCCGAGCCATCATACTCACTCGTAGAGACAGCACTGTGTGTACGATTTCGGATATGTACCGTTCGTACGACGCACTCCAATATCCGCTGGTGTTTTGGGAATAACAGGATGCTATGGTCGAAACTTTTTATTTACATATGACTTGCGCATGTGTTCTATGTATGTCAAATGCATCAAATATCAAACACCAGATAAAGGGCGGTCTACATGAAATGCGGTTTACATAGAAGGCGGTATGCATAGAAGGCGGTCTACATAGAAGGCGGTCTGTGGCAGGCAACGTCTGCCGGGCCCACTAGTTGGTTTATAAATAATACTATTTTTAAATTTTACTAAACAAATTTTCTTTTACTCACTTTGTGTGGAAAAAATTGTGTGTTAACGGGAATTGTCCGGGTTCTTCAATATATTGGCCTAATATCAATTAAGGATAAGTTTTGAACATAGAAATGTTGTAATTATGACACATAGCATCAACCACAAATTTTACCTTAAAAGTAAACAAATTTTCATTCAACTTGCAAAATCGATTTCTGAAGAATTTTCCAAATGGCGTGCACACTTAAATATTCACGTGACAATATTGCATGATGCAGCCGTGTCACTTGATTTGCCTTCAAAAATATCAATTTTCAAGTAACGTGGCACGAATATAGTCTCAAACTATACTCAGTTTGATTACAGACATGAAAACAGCTTGCCGAGACGAAGACCATCTGAAAGAGTTTCCAAAATCGGACCATCCGGAAGCTGAAGAAGCGGTTAAATTAGAAAATTGAGTTTGGAAATATACATAATCAAAAAAAAAAAAGCAAGATGCCTCGCCTCATTGCTTCAGTGTGAGATGGCTACTTCATTAACACCAACATCAGTTCTCAATCTAAATGTGAAAAATCAGAAGATATCGAGACTGATGCAGCGCTTCAAATACCAATGAGGCTTGGATGTTCGACGATGAAGAGCCAATTCCGAAAGGCAACTTAGAATGCCTTCCTCAGATGAACAAACGTGTATCCTGGAAGGCGAACGCAGCACTCAATCAAAACGTCACATTCCACGACCTATGCATGTGTGATCATTCGAAAATGTCTGTTTGGCGGAAGTATCGCCTAGCGCCGATGAATTAAATTTAAAAAATGAGCTGGGGATAGGGTACGCACCTTAACATCGGCATGCTGCTGTGCCAAGCCTTGTTTCCTTACATCCACAACTCAATAAGTCACTGTACCTAATACATTAGGTACAGTTTGTTATAATTTGTCTTGGCAATTTCTATTGTAGTTTGACTTCTTCAAGATTCAACTTTGCTAAACAAAACAACGCATTGAATATTGTTTAGAAATTTGAACACAATTTGGTTACCTTTGATTAGAAATTGAATCAACAAAAAACTAGTTTTTATTTTCAGAGTTATGAATGGAATTTATGAGAGCGACAGTAAACAAATCGAAACTCCCTTCGATAATTCGGATGTTGTTGGTATTTAGTACCACATGAGATATTTAATGGGAGTAAGCAATTCAAATGTATATACTTCATTGCACGTACAGCAGAATTATTTCGAAAACCTGGTAAAATTTAATATTTATAAAATATTAGTGGTATCGATGCATCGCAATCCATCTTTTAAAAACTAAAACAGAAACTCCATCGAATGGCTAATGAACAGGTAAACCGGGAGAGGGATAACGACAGAAGCAATCAGAATGACAGCATCGTGGTAATCTGTTACGATCTGCATCAACTGATACGGCATGAAGGCCCATCGAGGGTGCATAACAATCTACGGTTACCAAATTAATTTTGTGTATTCCACAAAATAGAAACTGCAAACTAAATTATTGGAGAAAAATAACCATGTAGTGCAAATTGAGCAACAATTTGTTGTACAGTCCATTGTCCTTATTAAGGCAATTAACAACTATAATGTCGACCAAGGGATTTTTTCAAGTTATTCAGCTGGAACCAACGGCTTATAATTATAAAGTTATAATTCGCCTTCCTTACCTGTGAATTTCGCACCGTTTTCATTACTAAAATACTCGTATGTATTTTAACGGCGGAAAATTACTGCGAATCAATTGTAACTTGTATTTTAATTACTGAGATTGGTTTAATTCAAAAAGTATTTTAATTACTCAAAACAATGTGGTTGGTCCAGCCTTGCTTGTGGGATGTGGCAAACTGTCAAATTACCTCTTGAGATGAATGTCATTGGTAGCAAATGGGTCTACAAGACCAAAACTGATCAGAGTGGAAATATAGTAAAATACAAAGCTTATGTAGAGTAAATAAGATTATAGCACAGGGTTTCTCACAAAACTAATAACGAGACTACGATGAAGTTTTTGCACCTGTAGAAAATTAGATGACCCTAAAAGTTTTATTGATCTATTCAAGACCATAGCGGTATAATTGCAGATACGCCGACAACAAAGCCTGTGGATGGACCAAGGCTTACTTTTTTGTGACGTCTGGGCACCTACATATATCATTATTTCCACCGCGAAACAATTTTTACACGCTAAGCTCTGAAGCAATCAAAGACAAAATTCTTCAATCAGTAATTCACTAAAAAAACACAATTATGGCTAGGCAAAAAATAGAATCACCAAAAGTCGAATTATATTCATCCACCGAGATATTACCATCGCAACGACCTGTTGGTTTCTAACCAAACCCACAATAATCCAAAGTTAGGAAAGTCATCTTACAACGAACTTCTTGTTACAAACCATCGTCTCGTTCGATTTTATATGAATCAGATAAGGCGTCGCTTTGATTCAACCGACTAAAGCACTAAACCAAACAAATATTTGAGTTTTAATGGGGATGTAATTTACATAAGAATAATATTGGGCTAGATACTCGATACTCTAGCAATTCGCAAATCGGTAAATATGGCATATTTGCTAATCGTAAATTTATTTGCGTAATATGATCAATAAATATTTCCCCACACATTTAAGAAAAAAATATCATGTATACCATTTTTTTGATATTCAGCAACAATTGGGTTGCTAAATTATTGTGTATAACATTTCTCGCAAATTCGCAAAAAATGACTGCTTATCTGAGTATAGAATATCTAGCCCATTATGTATATAATTAATTAATTGGGCACATTTATTAACTTTAATTAAAAAAAAAAATTTGGGCTCAACCGGGATTTGAACCCGGGACCTCTCGCACCCAAAGCGAGAATCATACCCCTAGACCATTGAGCCGCTTGTCAAAATTGAAAAGTAAAAAGTCCAATTGGAATATTATTATGTAGCGAACTATGACACACATACTAATTAAACGTATGCAAATTAGTATACATTTAGGGGCAAACAACCAACTTTTTCTTGTACCACAAACATTTTATTTATATTTACAAATTAAATACCACTATGTTTTTTTATCCAATTCGAAACGGCTGCCACTCGTGAATATACTCCAGGATATTTTGGTTGAGCACACCCGTAACCCCATGACACAACACCAACTAATTTTGTACCTAAAACCATAGGACCACCCGAATCACCTTGACATGAATCTTTTCCTCCTTCAGTATAACCGGCACATATCATACGCGGTGTTATACCACCAAATGATTGATACACAGCAGTACAATAGTCTTGACTAACAATTGGTACAACAACTCTTCGCAGCACATCACCCGTTTGACTAGAATTTTTAGTTGCACCCCATCCCGAAACTTGACACTGGGTACCAACCTCGATTTGTTCATCTTGGTCTGCAATCGTAATGGAATTAGCTTTCTCATTTAAATCTATTTCACCATCCACCTCAAGAAGTGAAAAATCATAATCTATCGCTTGCATACTGAAATTTTCGTGCTGCACAATAGATTTGATATTATAGAGTAAACCATCGCGACTATGATGTGATGAACCAACACGGATTTGAAATGAACTTGGTCGTCCGCCACTAAATGTTTATATATGAAAATATTAAACTATTAAAATATTTTGTGAATATAATAATAAATAATAGGTAATAAAATTACTTTGTACAATGTGCAGCCGTTATTACCCAATTTTTGCTCAATATTGAACCACCACAAATATGAGCGCCACGCTGAACCGAAATTTGATGTGGCGCATCATTTATATTAATATCAACGCCTCCAACGATTCGGCCGTCCAACATTGGTTTGAAAGAATTTTTTATTTGGTATCCATATCCAAACACTATTAGTAAACTACAAATTAGTAATTTTAATGCCACCATTATGCTGTGTTATTGTTACGATTACAATTCGTCGACACTATTTGAATGTTAGTTTAGAAGTCTGTTGTCTTTTATATAAACGACATTGAGTGGGCTCACATGTAGTTTACAATAACTATCAATGTAGGTAAGTAAAGTAGTTGTAAGTTATCTTATCACTCAAAAATTTGTAGTACCTACATGAGCTGAATTAATTAAATACATTTTTGGCGCGCAGTTTGTGTAATAAATGTTTGCATGTAAAGTGCGTTAAAACTTGAAGCGCACAGCTTGCTCGATAATTTAAACTTGTGGGTGGTGGTAGAATGTAGCATACTTACCTAAGTATGTCGTGTACACTTTAGTTGAATTAGCGCTTAGACAAGTTGTCGTCAACTTTCAAGTTATTTCGCCAAGTGCTAAAAACTAGATTGCAAATGTTGAATATTGACAAAACGTTTAATACCCCTATTATGATTCTCACATCACCGACGAGTCGCCGTGATTTGAAAAATCGTGTGAGTTCAATTTTGGTATTATGGTTCTCACTTTTATTTTGGCGAGAGTTGTGCGCGGCTAATGTGTTTGGTTTTGTTAATTATGACAATTTCCATTCGTTTTGAAGTTTGCCAGCACAAAAATTTTACATTTTTTGACATATGTCTAATTGTCTAACAGTTTTTTTGTACACATTTACATTTATTGTGATTAATTTTGTTATTTTATGACCATTAATTAGATATTTTATCGGTTAAAATTATTAATAAATAGTGCAAACCGGCAAATGCAATGTGGATTTCTTTATCTGTGACGAATGAAGCTGGAGAGACCAAAAATGTTTGAAAACTTGCATACGCATTTTTTTGTTAAATGTAGAATAAAAATATTTTAAAATACGATTTTGTTTAAAAAAAATACAAAATTGATTTTTATTCAATATTTAATTAGGAAATATTAATTAAAATATTTTGCCTGTAAAAAAAAAGTTGTAGTGTTGTTATTTCCATTATTTCTTGTATTCCTTATAAAAAATCGCACTAGTCACCGAGAAATATTAGGCGAGCAATTTTGACATTACTCTCACTCACTTTGCACTCACGGCGAGAACCATAATACCAAAATTTGATTACGGCGAGTTTGACTCACCAAGCGACGCAAATGTGAAAACCATGATAGGGGTATAAATTTCCCAGTTTGTTTAATACAATTGCATGACACAGCTAATTTTAAAAATAAAAAATATTTATAGCAGAGCGTAGTTTCGATCTACGGACCTCTGGGTTATGGGCCCAGCACGCTTCCACTGCGCCACTCTGCTTCTTGTAAATTTTGAGTTAAGTATAATTAGAAAGTAAATACTGATTATGATGTAATATGTATTTCTATTTGCTCAATACACACAATATAATATGCACATATAAAATATAACTTATCTAAAAAGAATCCTACCAATCGATATTTAAAGTTTGCCAATTTCAAATAGATAAGCAGCCAACATTTTTTTTCCTTCACAAAAGCTCCGGAGCGTAATACATTCATTTGCTCCATGTTGATCCATTTCGCTATTACCCAGTGGCAATAATATGATATTCTTCTGGGTCAAACCTTTTAAAATGTTGACCACAGGTATTTCGCTCATGTCCCGAATAAAATTCGGATGCTGCTTGTAAACAGTGTGAATTGCATTTTGTGCTGCCTGATAATAATTCAAGGCCACATTTTCTTCCCACGATCGTGACGTACTAGGATTGTAGCAGGTAATTTTATTTTCAATCTTCCCATTTTTACGTAACTCAATCGTTAGTTTTAATCCATTTTTGGATATATTTGCCAGTATTTCGTTTTTGCATCCAAATTTTTGACATACTAAATATTTTATACGATCCCAAATAAATTGTCTGCATCGATCTGGTGTTAGTGCAGACACTAGCTTTAAGACAAATCGCTGTTTCATTTCATCACCTTCTCCTTCTATATTATTAAATGTGATGCTAGGTTGTCTCCATAATCTCGTTAGAATTTTCCGCTTACCCCAACTGTGCATGTAGTTGGGCAATTTTTGTTTTAATTCGTCAAGATCCAATTGAACATGATCCATTGTATGTTCGATTAGAGGATTAAGATGCGATACATCGTTATTAAGATTATCGATTAAAATGTTTCCCTGTTTATCCACCAAATTAGATGCTAGGAAATTCAGAATATCTTTACCATTGGTGGAACACGTTATATCATAAATGCCAACTCCGATTGTTCCAAAAACAATGCATGGTACTTTCTCGGTCAACCATTCAGATTCACACATCGTTATACAATCAATGTTGCGCAAAAATATTAAACGCTGACTGTACAGAAACTTTTCTAACCCTATGCTGCCCGACTCAAACATACCCTCGATGATGATTTTTATATTGACAGGTAATTCGATGTTTAATTTTAGAAATGTTTCGATACACTGAAACCAACTTAGAAGGGTGCCTTTACCTTTTAATGCACCTCGGCCATACAAACGACGATGTCTACTCTGTAGTTTCCAAGCATCTGAGTTCCAATTTTTATCGGCATTCGCCACATCGTAATGACAATACACACAGACAGTTTTCTTTTTTGGATCTATACCGCATTTGGCTAATATGACCCAAGGCAGTTCAATTGTTTTCCCGTTCAATTCATATTTTCCAATTTCGTGACACTCATAATGAGCTTTAATTCTCTTTAGCCACCCTTCAACCCATCTTATTGTTTTTAATATCTCGGTTACGTATTTTAACGAACCGGATACAGATCTAATTGCAACAGCTTCTTCTAGTTCCGCGATTTTTCGATCGCGACATGTATCCAACGACTGAAAAATTCTTACTAAATGTTCTTCGATCATCGGGATAATTAATGGAAATGAAGTTCGATACTATCGGAATGAAAGAACAGAGAATTCTAAATAATTTTCCCTTTTATTTTTCAAATTGATTACTAGGATTAATAACAAATTTAATTGTGATGAATACTACGTTCAGAGTATAGTGGCGAGCCAATCTCTAATTAAATCAATTTTAGCAAATAACATAAACCCTTTGCCATCCTTATCGCCGCCCTCAATTAGCAAGCCCCATGTTAAATAGTTACAGATAAGCGGATTTCCTTCTTCTTCGGGAAAAACAAGAGTATCGAAGTAACTTGCGCAATATATATGATCCTTGTCAACATCAATTATTTGGCCGTTAACAAAAAAAGGTGTGCATTTGGCTTTCTTTGCTGCGGAATCGGCAATGAATATTTTACTCCGAAATAATTCACTGGACAGGTTGTGATAATTATTAACTTGCCATCCAGAAACAGAACAATCTGTACCCATTATTATACCTGGCTCTGGTATAAATACCGTGGCAACATTTGATTCATAACTCAACGTTTTTTCCAGTTGTAAAGCAGCAAAATTAAACATAACACGTTCAGGAAAGTATTTTGGATGACTTTCTACACGCTCAATTTTTAATCGTAAGCCACCCTTTAACGCTTTCGTTTCCAAATGAACGATAAGTTTTTTATAATCACCATTTTCATCCATACACGTTCCAGTTGTTAAAACCCAAATTGTTGATATTAGAACCCCGGAGCAGATATGGTCATATATCAATAATGCCTTTAGCGTTTGGGGCCGTTGAATCGAAACTTGATATCGGATGTTGCCGGCGTC
Organism: Tipula helvola; assembly: GCA_963556165.1. Lineage (NCBI taxonomy): Eukaryota > Metazoa > Arthropoda > Insecta > Diptera > Tipulidae > Tipula > Tipula helvola. The sequence goes on from OY744482.1 coordinate 51,989,074, forward strand.
AGGGAGTTTTTGGGCTGAGAATTAATCGAGGTGATCATATTGATTTTAATTTTAATTAGAATTTTTTACTTACGTGTACTTTTAGCAATTAAGCTTAAAATAAGAATTACACAAAACACTGCGTTCATTATCATGATGTTGATAATAGTAATGATGATTTTGTAACCAATTTAGAATTTAACATGAAACTTGTATATGTGGCCAATTGTATAATCAATTATTTATTAATGTAACCAAAAAAAAATGTTTTTGCACATCAAATTGATTTTAATATTAGAGTCACGTGCTTTATTTGTGCCGGTGTAACATTTAAACAAAAAGTTATATTGAGCGACAATAGCTACCTTTTTACTGATATTACCGCTAAATTTCAAAAATGGCAAACAATTGAATCAAATAATCAATGTAGCCAATCATTTTATTTTATATTGAGCAAATATTAAGGCATTTTCCATTTAGTAAAGGTTTGAATCTAGAATAATAATGTGTCGTACATACATTCAGGCGAATAATAAATTGAGCAAAAATATTTAAACATTTATAAATTAGATCATTTTTCTTATTTTACTGTTATACATAAATAATTTACACACATTTGTATTAAATTGATACATCTCAAATATTTATTAAACATAATTTATTAACTTTTCTAAGATCGTTATACAATTCTGTGTTTCTTTTTTTTTTTTTTGAGAAACTAGTTAGTAGTAATTACTCATTTTTAATTCGATTTTCCGGAAAATTGAAGGAAAGTATTGGAAAACTGACATTTATTTTTGAAACTTTAGACAATTGTCCAATAATTTTCATTCATAACTCAAAATCGACAAGTGTTTCTCGTTCCCTGAACTGTTTTACTTGATCTGATCTTTTTGTATACTGCTGCCCTTCGTCGTTTTCGATTTTGACCATTTTCCCTTGCCGTTCCACTACTCTGTATTTGTTTTTTGTCAAAATTCGTCGAGAGTTTGTTTTCTAGCCGTTCGTTTTGTCTCAGTACTACGTTACCTTTCTCTACGTTAGATCTGGCAGCCTTTCTTTTCTCGTCAATGTAATATTTCCTCTTGAGCTTATTCTCTCGGCTCTGATACCTTATATCCTCATCGTATATGTCTACTACCTTTTCGATCGCTAGAATTTCTTCTCGAAAATCTCTTCGGAACGTTCCCTGGGCTGGACTTATACCCGTTGCGGGGTAAATTGAATTGGTGTATAGAAATAACCAATCATTCAATTCTTCTTTCCAGTCTTATTTTTGAATCGCTTTACTAAAAACCGGTTTTGTCTTTCTACTACTCCATTCGAGGAAGGTGAGTATGGTATCGTGTGCTTTAACTTAATGCCATGTTCCTTACAGAAATCGTTAAATTCTTTGCTCCGTAATTGTGGTCCATTGTCCGTGATGAGTATCTTAGGTTGTCTGTATCTTGTGAATAATTCCCTTGGTAATTCGGTTATATACAAAGGTTCAGGATTATTTGGTTCGCCAACTATCTGGCAGCTTCCACAGCTTCTAACGAATTGTGGCGCATCTCTGTCCATATTGTACCATCATATTTTTTTCGTAGCCTTCTTTTCATCATTCCTTCACCTGGGTGCCCTTCATGAGCCAGTTTGAATACTTGATTCTGCAGACTTTCCGGCATTACGATTCGATCTTGTCGTAATATGAGACCATCAATTTCACTTAATTCATCTGAGAACATTTTGTAATGCATAAGGCTTTCAGTCCACTTACCGCTTCTCATTGCTTCACTCAATGCTACAAGCTCGTTATCTGATTGAGTTCGCTTTCTTATGTCCTCAATTGTAATTGCCTTTGGATTGGCGATTTATACTCCTAAATATTTTCCTTTCAAGAGCTGCGCTTGATTTTGGAATGAAATAATTATCCAAAATCTCGATCTAGTTTTCGCATGCTTTCTATTTCTCTTCTTCCCCTACTTTGGTCTTGTACTCTAGTTTCTGTAATCGCTCATCAAATGTATTGAGCCTGCTTAAAATAAATTTAAGTGTTTGACTTATATCGTCATTTTGACCAGTTTTCCCTGGATTTCCGTTACTCATCGTTACTTGAGCATAAGTCATTTTACCCAATTGTCCATGAGCAGTTCCCAACGCTCTACGATTTACTTCGGGTTGGGTCATCTTAACTGCCTGCTGCCTGAATAATCTTGGATTTTTAGCAATCACATTTCAATTTTTAATGTTTTGCAGTTCAATGGCAACGCTGCATCCTCTGTAGGTAGCCGGATGGTTTTCTCCACAGTGATCGCATTTAGGCTGAACATTTTTATCTTTTACACAATCTTTGGTATGATGTTTACCTAAACATTTGACACACCTGGGTTCCCTGCTGCAATATTTTTGTGTATGTCCATAGGCTTGACATTGTTTACATTGTGGTATAAGTTTAGACCGTCTTAGAGGCTGAATAACTACTTTGCACCCTAAGATCTACTTAATTTGATAAATTTTTTCGATATCTTCATCATTATCGAAGGTCAACATAAACATGTTGAGAGGTACTTTGCCTCTCCGTTTTAGCTTAATTGATGCTTCAGTAGCCTTAAATCCTTTTGCTTTCAGATCATCAATAATTTTTTCTGGGTTTTTCTGGTCCATAACCCTTATTGATCTGGTTTGCTTGTCTTCAAACGTGTGCCAAGCACGTTTTTCTTCATTTAACATACTTGTCATTTTTCTGTAAGTTTCACCATCTTCCAAGTTTAATTTGATGGTGTTTCCATTCATCACCTTTGCATTAAACTTATCAGTAGTAGTTATTTTTTTTATTTTCTCATAGAATAAATCGTAGTCTTTGACTTCATCTATTACTATTGGTGGTGGTATAGGTATTTTTTTTGGTGGTTTCTGGATAATATTTGAAACTTCATATTGGTATTACAATATTTGGTCTAGTCGTTTTTATTATTCAGTTTCGTTTTTTTCTGTGACCTCTAACTCTAATCCACTCAGTTTCTCAAGCTGGTTCGTCTTCATCCGTATGATACTCTTGTTCAGTTGTAGTCTGGCTAGTAGTAGGACAGCTTTGGCTTAAGAGCTTTAACTTCGTTTTCAAGCGTTTTCATATGCTCCTGCATCCATGCAATTGTATCATTCAGTTGCTTGTTAATATTGTTGGTTTCACTAATGCATTACTAGCTTTCATTGTGAAGCTTTTCTTCGTTTGGAGAACGAATATTCAGCTGCTGGCGCCAATAGAAAGACTACCGCCTCTTATCAGAGAATACGATATTTTCTTACTCCTCTGGAAGGGATGTGAAGTATCATTTTCTGATTCGCTCAGTTGAGCTTGTTTATTCACCAACATATCTTGGGACTGGTTAAAATAACTGTAGTATAGCAATGGCAGGTCTCCCTCAGAATCCATGAGACCGACCTCCGAAGAGCGTGGATTTACCTGTGTACCACCTGGGGTACTAGTTTCCATATTTATTTCGCTCATTGCTCACTTATAGTGTACTGCACTCGCATCTAAGTATTTAGCCGACGTATTCACATCGTTGCCCGGGTGTTACTACTTGGAGGTATACTAGACACATTTGGTGGTTTCTACATAGTTGCAGCGTTGGAATATAGACCACGGGATATAGACAGTCAACCCCTACTCTATTGAGACGCACTCAACACCCGAAACCATCCCGGAAAATACTTGACTTACGAATTATCGTTCAAAGTGAAAAGATCAAGAGTAAATATTAGAATACCAGTAACGACGGAAGAAAGAGTGGTTTGCGATTTTTGCAAACAGCAGTACAATCTTCAAATTTTCAATTGGTGTTCGACAAAAGAAACACATTTGCGAATCTCATGAATACATCACAAACTCAGAGCCAGAAAATTCGAAAATTTGCAATTGTGCTCCGATTTCGATGATTGATACCTCTATCAATAGGCGTTGAGACCTGTAATTGTCATACCAACGGCCATTTGGATCGGTTGAATATTTCTACACGTTTCGTGGAAAATTCAATTTTTTTGAAAATCAACTGAACTATAGCCCACAAATCCAGAGCCATAAAAATCGAAAATCTGCAAATGTGCTCCGATTTCGATGATTGATACCTCTATCAATAGGCATTGAGTCCTGTAATTGTCATACAAACGGCCATTTGGATCAGTCGAATATTTCTACACGTTTCGTGGAAAATTCAATTTTTCTGAAAATCAACTGAACTACAGCCCACAAATTCAGAGCCACAAAATTCGAAAATCTTCAAATGTGCTCCGATTTCGATGATTGATACCTCTATCAATAGGCATTGAGTCCTGTAATTGTCATACAAACGGCCATTTGGATCAGTCGAATTTTTCTACACGTTTCGTGGAAAATTCAATTTTTTTGAAAATCAACTGAACTATAGCCCACAAATCCAGAGCCACAAAAATCGAAAATCTGCAAATGTGCTCCGATTTCGATGATTGATACCTCTATCAATAGGCATTGAGACCTGTAATTGTCATACAAACGGCCATTTGTATCGGTTGAATATTTCTACACGTTCCGTGGAAAATTCTGTTTTTCTGAAAATCAACTGAACTACAGCCCACAAATTCAGAGCTACAAAATTCAAAAATCTTCAAATGTGCTCCGATTTCGATGATTGATACCTCTATCAATAGGCATTGAGACCTGTAATTGTCATACCAACGGCCATTTGGATCGGTTGAATATTTCTACACGTTTCGTGGAAAAATCAATTTTTTTTGAAAATCAACTGAACTATAGCCCACAAATCCAGAGCTACACAAATCGAAAATCTGCAAATGTGCTCCGATTTCGATCATTGATACCTCTATCAATAGGCATTGAGACCTGTAATTGTCATACAAACGGCCATTTGTATCGGTTGAATATTTCTACACGTTCCGTGGAAAATTCTGTTTTTCTGAAAATCAACTGAACTACAGCCCACAAATTCAGAGCTACAAAATTCAAAAATCTTCAAATGTGCTCCGATTTCGATGATTGATACCTCTATCGATAGGCGTTGAGACCTGTAATTGTCATACCAACGGCCATTTGGATCGGTTGAATATTTCTACACGTTTCGTGGAAAAATCAATTTTTTTGAAAATCAACTGAACTATAGCCCACAAATCCAGAGCCACAAAAATCGAAAATCTGCAAATGTGCTCCGATTTCGATCATTGATACCTCTATCAATAGGCGTTGAGACCTGTAATTGTCATACAAACGGCCAATTGGAGTGGTCGACTATTTCTACACGTTTCGTAGAAAATAATTTTTTTTTGAAAATCAACTGAACTATAGCCCACAAATCCAGAGCTACAAAAATCGAAAATCTGTAAATGTGCTCCGATTTCGATGATTGATACCTCTATCAATAGGCGTTGAGACCTGTAATTGTCATACCAACGGCTATTTGGATCGGTCGAATATTTCTACACGTTTCGTGGAATATTCAATTTGTTTGAAAATCAACTGAACTATAGCCCACAAATCCAGAGCCACAAAAATCGAAAATCTGCAAATGTGCTCCGATTTCGATCATTGATATCTCTATCAATAGGCGTTGAGACCTGTAATTGTCATACAAACGGCCATTTGTATCGGTTGAATATTTCTACACGTTCCGTGGAAAATTCTGTTTTTCTGAAAATAAACTGAACTACAGCCCACAAATCCAGAGCCACAAAATTCGAAAATCTGCAAATGTGCACCGATTTCGATCATTGATACCTCTATCAATAGGCGTTGAGACCTGTAATTGTCATACCAACGGCCATTTGGATCGAATGAGTATTTCTACACGTTTCGTGGAAAATTCAGTTTTTTTTGAAAATCAACTGAACTAAGCCCACAAATTTAGAGCCACAAAATTCAAAAATCTTCAAATGTGCTCCGATTTCGATCATTGATACCTCTATCAATAGGCGTTGAGACCAGTAATTGTCATACAATTGGATCGGTCGAATATTTCTATACGTTTCGTGGAAAATAAATTTTTTTTGAAAATCAACTGAACAGCCCCAAATTCAGAGCCACAAAATTCGAAAATCTGCAAATGTGCTCCGATTTCGATGATTGATACCTCTATCGATAGGCGTTGAGACCTGTAATTGTCATACCAACGGCCATTTGGATCGGTTGAATATTTCTACACGTTTCGTGGAAAATTCAATTTTTTTGAAAATCAACTGAACTGTAGCCCACAAATCCAGAGCCACAAAAATCGAAAATCTTCAAATGTGCTCCGATTTCGATGATTGATACCTCTAGCTGACTACTGGTATGGTGTGCTCTAGCGGACAATAATGAACTACGAGACTTCTAATAATAAAAATTTGCTATATGAATTTATATGGAAATAGTGTCTATTTAATTTGAATTGTTATTTATTAAAAGTGTGATGGTTGGAAAACCTAGTTAATCTATTATGTAGTTCAAAGTATGTTTTTTGTTTATTTGATTCAATTGGAACAGTTTTATCGTTTTAAATGCTCGAAAGCCGTGTTTACAAATTGTAGAAATTTAATGTTAAATTCACTATAAATACATCTTTGAGTCACTAAACCTTTTTCAAACTAAATTAGAGCATATTTACAACGTTTTAACAGATAATTACAAGCCAAAATTTAATATTTTTAAAACAATTATGCTTTTAGTATTAAGTAGCTTAATATCAAATTTATGCAATATTTAAGCAAAATTTTTAATTTTTTGGCATCTAAATTGAAAAAGTGGTACCAAATGAATCAAATATACAAAAATCACACTTTAAACTATGTAATAAATTAACTAGATTTTCCAACCATCACACTTTTAATAAATAACAATTCAAATTAAATAGACACTATTTCCATATAAATTCATATAGCAAATTTTTGTTATGAGAAGTCTCATAGTTTACTATTGTCCGCTTAAGGCACTTTTTCAACTTTACCAGTCGTCCGTCAATGCATAAAATATCTATCGTGACTCGTGCATTCCAAGCGACGAATAGAATAAATTTATTATAATGAAACGGTTTGCATTTCCTTTGAAGTGAAAAATGAAATTCAAATAAAAAGAAGTTCTCTAAAATTGACTAGGTTTTGAACAATTGGTGGCGCCCTAATAATGCGGCGCCCTAGGGCTGCAGCCCTTATAGTCCCATGGTAAAGATGGCCTTGACTCTACGTGTGCTAGATGCGCCCATTGTATTTGAATTTTGACATTTCCAGCCGTAAACCACCATTAGCGCCTCTCTTTCAGTTCGTTTTTTAATATCGCGTATTGAAAAAATATCCAAGTAAAGGCTCATTTACATGCAATCTTTTCGTTCTTTTTTAAAAGAATAGAATCACGAAGAAAAGTGCAAATACATTTTACCCATATATAAAAATGGGACGGGCATATTCAAAATTTTTATTTTTCCTATCCGGAAGTAGTTTAGTAATGATACTTGGATTTTATAAATTTTGAGCAACTTTTACGAAAAAAGACAAACCAGGGGTGGGATGTTGTACATATTTCCATTTCGTGAGTTTGAATCTAGAATAATAATGTAAATTGAATACATTCGGGCGAATAATAAATTGAGCAAGCATATTTAAACATTTATAATTTTATTTATAATTTATAAATTAAATAATTTTTCTTATTTTTACACTTATATACTTAAACAATTTACATACATTTATATTACCTATATTATTTATAAATCTTTTTAACTTAAATGTTTTTTAAACAAAACTTTCATAACGCTTTTTAGTGATCGTTAAATGATTATCATTTGATATATTTGTCACAGTAATTATATTGTTAGCTTCAATATGTGTACTACTACTACTACTTCGACTACTACTACTGTGATTACTATTAGTTGATTTGTATACCAATAAATGGTTATTTTTGTATGTTAAACTTTCGTTTAGTTTTTTATTCAAAAATTGTATATCGTTTGAATACATTTGATTATTATTGCCGCCACCGTAATGTTCACCAAATTTTTGTTGTGACTCAATTTTTTGGAATATAGGCAGTACATCATTTTCCAGTATTTCCGGATTTATGATCGACTCATGAATTAAATGCGATATTATATAAAGGATATTTTTAATAGTTTTTTTCTGCGACACCGATTCAGATGCTGATTGGTATTTTTCGTAGAATTTACTTTGGAATATTTTTGTTATGAAATTGATAATGATTTTATTGCTCAGATGATTATGACATTTTTTATTTGAAGCCATATTCAATAGCATTGATGTTATTTGCTCCTGAAAATAAAAAAAGGAAAGTATATTAGAGACTTTGCGTAATCGTTGTTACAAGTCGTCAAACTTGTTTAATAAAATAGGTCTTACATATAAAAATATTGATGCTCCAGGGCCACGATTCTCTACGGCAATATTTAATTTGCACACAGTTTCGTGCGACATTAACGAGTATATAGATGTTGGCTCAACTTTCGAGAAATTATTTAGACATGCAGCGCACAACAACAGTGTTTGACAACAACTGGTTGTTGATAACAGATCTGTTATAGCCTCAACAAAACACTCTACACAATCTTTAAGCCCCTTAAGTTTATGATCATCCCCGTGCCACGGTGCTGTTAATTGTGTCAAAACTGATACAGTTTCTCTTAATTCTGGTTCACATCGAATTTGTTTCTGGTCGGTCATAATCTCCTTTAATATTTCTAGTCCGCCACATTGTTCAAACTGTTTAATAGCCTCTTGTGTTGAACAAACTGTTGCCAACGATCGTAGCGCCAATGCTCTTATCGACGATTGCTTAGAATCGATTATCTGTATAAGTAGTGTTTTAACGGTTTCATTAGCCAAAAAGGCTGAATTTAATGAAGCAAATCCACTATACTCAATATTCGATAGCATCGACAGTGTACTCAAACTCGATCGTAATATTAATTCACATTGGTTATCCTCAACCGAGTTAATTATAATTTTAATTAATTTTTCAAATATTTGCCGTACTGTAATCAGTACGTACCGTTTTAGCACGATTACATCCTCCCGTATCAAATCGATATCGAACTCATCAAATTTGACCGCAGCGCATCGTAAATCAATTGACATTTCAATAACATTAATGATATTTTCACTAAATTTTTTTAATTCACCACTATCTTCACAGTAGATTTGTGATCGTAATTTTTGTTTTTCCATTAATTCGATGAGGGATGTTGCTAGCATTTGGAGTAGGGTTGAAATTTCAAATATTTCCATATCCGTTTGCAACATTTTTTCTAGTTTCTCAAAATCTTGTTGTAGCGTCATGACTCGAGTTTGAGTATTACGAATTAATTTGGCGGCGATCGAAGCGGTAACTTTAAGATTTCGACTGGCCTCGACCGCAATCGATTTAGTTTGTAGGGTCGATAATACTTCATGATGGTATGAGTTGCGCAGCTCCGAAAGCCATTTTTGTACACATTTGGGTATCTCTTCGTGTCCAGTTTCAATATCGTATGGTTTTGGGGTAGATGTGCGAAATGGTTGATCTGTATCATCCAGTGAACAAACTGTGGCATTACCATCTGCCACATGTTTTGTTTTTTTTAGTATACTTTTCTTTGGTTGGAACGTACTCTGCTCGTTATTATTCTGATCGTTATCACTATCATCGTCGCTGCTGACATCATTTTCTAAATAATTCTTATTTCTAATTTCGGGCACATTGCGATTGGTAAATTTGGATGATGATCGTGAAATTGTACGGCCACGCTTAATCGATCGATCTTTATTATCACATTTACACAATGTCTTATTCGACTGAGATTCATTTAGCTTATTTTCATTACGAATATTATTATCATCATGACTAGAATTACACAATTTAGTATTGTTATTATTATTATTGTCATCGACTGGTGAGGTTGTACTGTAGTTTAAACTGTCGATCTGCTGGTTGAAATTATTTTCATCATCGGGCGTTTCATTGAACGAAATGCGACGTGAAATACAATTTTCACGATTTATTGTATGGCTGTCCGGTCGACGGATCACAGTGGGCGGTGTTACGGGCGTATCACACACCGATGATGGGGTTAATCTTTGGCTTTCATCACTATTTAGTAGGATTTTCTTTGGTGTTAATTTGTCCGGTGATTTATTTTCATTGCTCAGCAAATTTATTGACTCGTTAATCGTTTCGATTTTGAATTTTGTTTGGTTATTGAAATAAGAAGGTGGTGAAGTTTCTGTATCACTAAATCCAGAATCTTGACTTTTGTGACTAGAAGGACTGCCCTGTCGCAGCCATGTACAATTTGCAGTGGTTTTACGTTCCTGTATTGTTTCAAAATCAGACCACCAAACCTTACTTTGGCTACGCTGAAAATTTGATGAATGCATTTGAGTAAGGGAAGTCTGTGATTTATATTTTACATCCATAATTCGTGTTCGCTTGTTTATGTTTTGTTGCTGGTTGATTTAAATCTGGAATAATAAAAGACATATAATTATTACAATGTATTCAATTTGAGTCCATTTTGATTTATATTTATTGCGGATTGTGTATAACCTTAGCATACCAGATTACAAAAAGAAAACAAAAAAAAAACAGAATAATATTTATCGTATGCACAGATAATATATGATCGTGCAATTTTGGTTGCAATATGTATGTGAGATTTTTTTTTGCAGATATAGCTCACGGGGTATTATTGCCCATCGTGATGTTTAGGAGAAAATTTAAAACAAAAATTGGCGCTAAAAGGTGATTTATTGCGACGGTATTTTAATACTTAACGAAAAAACAGTATTTTGCAGTTCAATAACACCAAACTTTGTCTGGTGCATGTTAAAAATTAAAATTCCTAATAACTTCCTATGTACATTCCGTGATTTATGTACATTCGATCAGCAATGTTATAAAATAAAGACTATTAAATTTTAATCGGATTAATGCAGTTTGCGAAGTTCTACAAGTCTTATTGATTTGCTGTAAATCTATTCAAGGGAATTAATTTATACCTTTACAAAATTAAATTTAAAAAAAAAAAAAAGTTGAACTCATACTCCAGGTATGTATGATATATAATTCACGAAATTGCTTTCACTTTAATTAAATTCGCTAATAACCGATAAGATAAAAGAAGTATTTAAGAAAATTCTAATTTAATTAAAATCCTAATTACTTTAATAATAATGGCTTGTAGGCACGAAAAGGTTTGTGTGTCTGTTTGTTGTATTCTTATACATAAACAAAGATTAAATTGTGTTATCCAAGCAAATAAAAATTAACAAAAAAATTCTAAAAACGTTTTTAGAAACTGAAAAAATCAAAATTCTCTCGATTATCTAACACTAAGCCGGCGCGCTAATATTTTCCCCCCAACAACCAAAAATTATTCCGAAATAGTCAAGCAACACATAAATTCTATGAAATTTATTATGTTAATCATAATTTCAGCATATTCATTTATCATTAATTAATTTCGACATTAGCTATATATAAAAAAAATGTTCGATACAGCGAATTTTGTAATTAAATTATGAGTTACACGAAAATGGTGGCGCAAAAAACGTGGCTAATTCAAAGCACTATGTGTGGGCGCGCGCGGCCGGTGGATGTCAAATATGTGTGACAAGGTTGGTATGTACATATGACAAAACCTATTACAATATACTTCTTCATTACGTAATATCAAAATCATCTTCTGAATATGTTGTTGTTAACTGTTTATGTTTATGTTAAATTAAAAATCAAAAACCAGTCATTCAATTCCGATTACACAAACATATTGTGATGATTTAAATGCAAAAATTATAAAGGTGCGGCCGTTTTATTATTTATTTCTATCATAGTGTACTTATTTATAAAAACATTTATTTTTATAGATAGATATAATGTACATACGTTGGGTGAAGATAGTTTACTTTCATTTCAAAACACTGTTTGGTTAGCGTGTGTAGAGTGATGAGTTTCTACACAGCACAGGTCATCTCTTGAGGAAAAATAACATAAACAAAAAAGCATACATTCTAAAATACACTTGTTGTGAGAGATGTGTACAAATATTTGTAAATGAAACGACCTCTCACCACAAGCTCAACAAAATCGTACTAGAAACAATAAATTTAATTTATAAAATAATTAAACAGCTTGTTACATGTTATGTAAAGTTGAATGTTTTGATTTATAGGCGATAAACATTTACGCGATGTTTGTGGAATGTTACCGTGATAATTATAATTTATGAGATCTGAATCGAATTGTTTGTGTTTTTTTTTTGTTAATAATACGGCTACTTCTGCAGATTAGAAAATAATGAAAATAATTGAATGTTTGAATTGTGGGAATTGTTAGGTTCTGAGAAATGAAGGATATAAATTTGAAGCAAATAATTTAGAATTTAGTAGATAAGCAAAATGTGTGGTGTACTGAATACACTTTAATTAACAATTTTTAGATATTTTGGGACTGAACCAATTTTAAAGAAAAAAACTTATAATTTCCGATAGAATTTGATAATTTACAGAATCTAAATTTTTCAACAAATTGTTTCAACAATATTTTTCTAGAAATTCGTGTAAAATTACATCGACTTCTTCTAAGAGTACGTCTAAGAGCACATGAGTATGCCTAAGTCTACGTCGAGTATACAGGGTACAGATAGTGTGGCGTAAGAGTACATTATGGATAGTTTTTATACAAACTCGGGAGTACGCGAAGTATGTTTAAAAATAAGTATAGTATTTCTAAGAGAAGCAAGTGTAGTATTTCGTGTACTACGTCTAAAATACGTTTAATAGCTTTTATACAAACTCTGGAGGTCAAGCAATACATTTTAAACATACTCTTAGAGTGGGATGAGTAATTTCTTCAAAATTGAAACGTGAAAGGATTGCCATCTCACATGTCAGATGGTTCCGAATTTTTTTCCATTATGCGTAAGTATAACAATATTAAACAAGTTTCGTGGTTACGATGCACAATTCATCACTCATTCGACTGTAGCGTCTTTAATCGGTGATCGAATAAGAGCTTCCGAAAGTTTTTTTGAAATAAAACGCATTAAAATCAATTTAATAATCAAAAATTGTATTTATGACGTAAGTTCGGTTTATGGCATTTAATGTTTGAAAATAATTTCTTTTAAATGTTGTTCGCGACTGGCTCTTACATGATCCATTCTATGGGTCCGATTCTCGAGCATTTCGTCCGATATTCCGTTAATTACGCGTGTTATGTTCGCTTCTAATGCAGGAATCGATTGTGGTTTATCGATATAAACAAGTGATTTCAGATACCCCCATAAAAAGTAATCTAACGGCGTTAGATCAAAATCTCTTGGAGGCCAATTCACGGATCCCTTTCTTGATATGATGTTATCATTAAAATTTTCTTTCAATAAATCGATGGTTTGGCCTGCTGTGTGGCACGTTGCACCATCCTGTTGAAACCACAAGTCGGCTACACCAATATCTTGAATTTTTGGCAATAGAAATTCATTGATCATTGCTCTGTAGTTTGCGCCATTGACGTTTACACGCTATCCTTCCGCATTTTGTAAACGTTGTTCTCGCGTAAGTTTATTCATGATGAAATGTCAATGAATTGAATATTGAACACAAATGTTATATGAACATGACAGTTGTCACGCATGAATCCCAATGAGAATCCCAATTAGCCATTTGCCCAATATCGATTTTAGTTCATTTGTCCCCCCGCTTGGGCAGCGCTGGCTACTTTTTTTTTTTTTTTACATGCAAAAACAAGTAAAATCATGTTTACAAATACAAGTTTCTTGTCTAAATTAGTGGATGTCCCCCTACTTTTTTTTTATGATTAATAAAATTCAATATGTTGTGATTAATAATAAATAACAAATTTTAAAATTAATTTAGTCGAAATTAATAATTTAATGAAACATTCAAACACATGTTTGACCATATAAAACTACATACGAAATATTTTAGCCGCCAGTCAGCAAGCGTTGCAATTATATTTGGGAAAGTCACTAATTGGAAAAAGTACCTCCTATTGACGAATGCAAAATTTTAAAAAGCGCCTAAGCGGACAAAAGTAAAATATGTGATAGGCTGTAACAAAAATTTGCTATATGAAGTTATATGGAAATATTGTCTATTTAAATTACATTTTTATTTATGAAAATTGTAATGATTGGAAAATTGAATTAATGCCATATGTAGTTTAAAGTGTGATTTTTGTATATCTGATTTATTTGTGACATTCTTATCATTTTAAATATGAGGAACTTGTACTTAGAAATTGCAGAAATTTCAAAATAAACTAGTGTTACCAAAAACATAAATGTTTTAAATATATTAAATTGTAGATTATGTTAATAAGTTAAAGCGTAGCAACTGTGGTCTAATAAACATCCAAAACTGTTTAGTGGCCGAAATATATATTTATAGTGAGTTTAACATTAAATTTCTACAATTTTTAAGTACAATTTTCTAATATTTAAAATGAATAAAATGTCCCAAATGAATCAGATATACTAAAATCACAATTTAAACTTCATATGGGATTAATTTAATTTTCAAATCATTACAATTTTCATAAATAAAAATGTAATTTAAATAGACAATATTTCCATATAACTTCATATAGCAAATTTTTGTTACAGCCTATCACATACTTCACTATTGCCCGCTGGGGACACCGTTGCAATCGTCAATTGACAATTGTAGAAGTAAAGAAAGCGCCTCTCGAGGACAATAGTTAAAATGATGCACCTGATAAAATGACATTTGTCACAAATGCGACGAAAGAAAATTTAGCAAAGCGGTAATTAAAAATTGTTTTTATAGTTCAAAATTGGAATTATTTACAATTATTAGCAATCCGATAAGTAAAAATTGTGTTTCAGATCAAAATTGGAATTATTTACAACAATTTCGAACGTCAAATTATCAGGTAGCTCAGTTTAAAAATGTTCCATTAGGTGGAATTCGTGATGCTCCAATCGTCAATTGGATCACCCGTTATATTATTAGCCATATTTCCAATTTTCTGAATGAATACATATTTGTACATATTTCTCCATTTTAGCAAAAAATTTATCAATAAATACATATTTTACTAAATATTTTAGTGATTAACGAATATTCTATAATTACAGAAAATAACGATTATGAAATCCTTCTTATCCAAACACTTTGAATCGCCTGCATGTAGGCAATCCAATTTAACAAATTGAACATTTCCTATTAACTATTAGATGTCGCTACCAAAAATGAATTTGTTTTTAATCAAATAAATTATAATACCCTATAAAGGACATTAACGGTCAAAAAACGGCGATAGATAGATTAAATCTTAAGATGGCACTAGTAGCTTTTTTTTAAATTTTTTTTTTGTTGTATCGAAACAAAAATATAAACAAAAGCAAAAAACACGAATAAAACTTACAACTAGACATGAATTATAAAAAAAATTAATTTTATTTTTGATTTATTAACCAAAAATTAAAAATTGTTAAAGCTGACATCTTTAGAAGTTATCCCGTACTATGTTTTCCCGTATTAAATAATACTGCATTATCGGTATATCTGCCAATATCATTGACCGCAAGTTTACTATGGAAAAGTGTCATTATGTCCTTTATAGGGTATTATAATTTATTTGTTTTTAATTGACGAATGCAAAAGTTTAAAAAGCGCCTTAAGCGGACAATAGTGAAATATGTGATAGGCTGTAACAAAAATTTGCTATATGAAGTTATATGGAAATATTGTCTATTTAGATTACATTTTTATTTATGAAAATTGTAACGATTGGAAAATTGAATTAATCCCATACGTAGCTTAAAGTATGATTTTTGTATATCTGTTTCATTTGTGATATTCTTATCAGTCTAAATATGAGAAACTTGTACTTAAAAATTGCAGAAATTTCAAAATTAGCTAGTGTTACTGAAATCATAAATGTTTTAAAAATATTAAATTGTAGGTTGTATTAATAAGTCAAAGCGTAGCAACTGTGGTCTAACAAAGCTCCAAAAATATTTAGTGACCCAAATATATATTTATAGTGAGTTTAACATTAAATTTCTGCAATGTTTAAGCACAACTTTCTTATATTTAGAATGAAAAAAATGTTCAAAATGAATCAGATATACTAAAATCACACTTTAAACTACAAAGGGGATTAATTCAATTTTTCAATCATTACAATTTTCACAAATAAAAATGTAATCTAAATAGACAATATTTCCATATAACTTCATATAGCAAATTTTTGTTACAGCCTATCACATATTTTACTATTGTCCGCTAGAGCACACCGTTGCAATCGTCAATTTTAAAAAGCGCCTTAAGCGGACAAAAGTAAAATATGTGATAGGCTGTAACAAAAATTTGCTATATGAAGTTATATGGAAATATTGTCTATTTTAATTACATTTTTATTTATGAAAATTGTAATGATTGAAAAATTGAATTAATGCCATATGTAGTTTAAAGTGTGATTTTTGTATATCTGATTTATTTGTGACATTCTTATCATTCTAAATATGAGGAACTTGTACTTAAAAATTGCAGAAATTTCAAAATAAACTAGTGTTACCAAAAACATAAATGTTTTAATAATATTAAATTTTAGATTATATTAATAAGTTAAAGCGTAGCAACTGTGGTCTAATAAACATCCAAAACTGTTTAGTGGCCGAAATATATATTTATAGTGAGTTTAACATTAAATTTCTGCAATTTTTAAGTACAATTTTCTAATATTTAAAATGAATAAAATGTCCCAAATAAATCAGATATACTAAAATTACAATTTAAACTTCATATGGGATTAATTTAATTTTCAAATCATTACAATTTTCATAAATAAAAATGTAATTTAAATAGACAATATTTCCATATAACTTCATATAGCAAATTTTTGTTACAGCCTATCACATACTTCACTATTGCCCGCTGGGGACACCCTTGCATTCGTCAATTGATGCATCGATGATTACTTCACGTGTATTATGTTTTAAAATTTGACAATTCAATTTTCCGTATGATCCAAACGTCTTTTGTCTTTTTTTGGGTTTTATTCGTTTTTACAACTGTTTTTAAAATAAGCAAAAATTCCATTATTTTTAAGATGCCGAAAGTAAAGCAAAGCTTTAACAGTAAAGCAAGATTATTTGTTGAAGAATACGGTGATGTTTTCAAGGCAGACGGGGCACTTTTGTACTGCAAAGTATGTCAAAAATCGGTGTCGATGTATCAAAAATCTCTTGTAGACTAGCGCGTGAAGAGCAACAAACATAAAGAACTAGAAGAAAGACGGACGGAAAAACATTCTCAGCCGTTTTTTTTTAAGAATCAGTGGCTAGGTAGCTCGAGTTATTCGAAATTCAACGAAGATTTGCATATGGCAATGCTAGCTGCTGATCCTGATCAGATTATACCGGACGAATCAACGTTAAGAAAAAGATATACTAAAACATTATACGATACAAAAATGAACGAAATACAACTAGTATGAGGCACCTTACATGGTGAAAGCCGCTCAATCTATTCAGGTATTTTACTCCAACATTGTACATGTGACCTGTGTAGTTTATGAATTACACAGGGTTTGGGAAACAATTCGATATAATTTCAGCGATGTAAGATTAGTTTCGACGATTAAAAATGTATTTTTGGAAGTACCATCTCGGATCGCGCTTTTTAAAAATAAATATCTTTAATAACTGAAATAAATATTTTACTAAAGTGTGTTTGGTGATTTTTTCTAAATATTTTTACAGACCACATATTTTGTTGTTTTACTTGCATATTTCTTCTTTTTCAGCACATATTTTAAATACATATTTTTCAGTTTTTGGTGCATAAAAATCCTAAACCTAGTAATAATAAAGAATTGTTTTAAATTTTGAAAATGGATTTTTTTATTTTACGTGAACTGAATTAGAAATAACGGTGCATTCAAAAATTCATCAATTGTGCAGATGTTGCATTCATTATTGCAGTAAGTACTAGATGTTGCAGGCGATATTCCTTCAATGCAGGCGGTATAGAAAGACTGGATTAAATGCTTTGTATATATAGATAGATTTTTGAACGCCGAATTTTCTTGCATAATTAATTAATTTAAGCTAAAATATTTAAATATTTAATTTATATAAATTCTGGTGCTCGCGACTCAAGTGTTGGAATTTGATAACCTTCAAAATCTTAAGAACTTATTTCAACCTCTAAATAAATATGGCTTTTATAAAAAAAAAGTGCAGAATATTCATTGACCACATCCATCCAAAATTACCACTTTAAGGGAATCCAATGCTTAATAACGTTAGCAAAATTTGGTAAATAAATGCACAAGTGAGGTGCAACATTGGAACACTTTTTGCGACTGCAGGCATTAACTTTGAATGGCCATCAGAGTGCCAACAATTATTCGATAAGTTAAAGCAAATTTTCACTGCTGGTTGATTTCGAAGAAGATTTCTAAGAAGTAATTTTAAATTCTTGATTTCATAAACATCCAGAATACTGTTTTGTCAATTACCCTAATTAATCTTAAAACGAACTTTCCATAAAGTGTTTTCAATGCCACATAGTCAAGACCGTGGATTAAAGCGTCTTAATGTGCGTAGGGATTGGATATTATGTGGAACATGTAATGAGCTATTAGCCTATAGAGGGGTGTAAATTGAATAACGAATCTCCTGCAGATGATTCCTCCTACGTGATGAAAAATCAGATGTATTTGGTTATGTTTCAATCATTTGAAAAGGGGAAAAGTACGAGTACATGGATTAAACTAAAAGCTTCAATCGAGTTTTCAAAGGCCTGAGAAACAGACATTCTATGGGTTCCGTTAATTATTAAATTATTTTAATTAAAAAAAAAAAATTGGTTGAACTGTTTTTCGATTTAAATCCAGGTAGTTTGCAAATGGATAGCTAATATCTCGGTAGCGTTTATACTGAGTTGCAACACTCAAAAAATTTGAAAGGAAATATGAGATCATGTTCAAAAATAGACAGATCCTTATAACTTTTTGTATATTGGTCTTCTAAAGCTTTTTAAAACTGTTTGTGGTATAATTGGATCTCAACATATTTATATTGACACTTGGGTAGATAATAAATTATCAATCACGTTATAAATATAACTAGAATCCAATTATTACCATTTTTTTAAAATGAATCTTTCTACATAAGAAACTAACAAGAAGTATTCAAATCTTAAGCTAAAACTATTACATATGTTAAGTCTTAACCAATGTTTTATCAATATAATAAAGTTCTCAAGTTCAATTCTCATAAAGTACAATAATAAAGTAGAAGAAATGGGCTTCGATTGAAACTCTTAGCCAAATTCATTATACAAACGACACATCCAAATCAGTTAAAAAAAAATCAAACATGTATCGAATAAGACCGAGAAGAACACCAAAACCCGCACGCTATCATTTTAGGTGATTCAAAAAATGCTTCGTGAATTAAGTCCACAGAAATTGAACTAATCAACTGAACTAAACTACTATTTTTTTTAACTGAACTAAATCCGCGCAATTAATTCATTTTTAATTATGAAATAATTTCGCAATGAAAATAAACAGTTATTTATTATTGAAGTACAAGTTTTCTAGTACTTTTTCTTGAAGGTGTAAAGTGTGTGTAACATTTCAATTTCACTTCAAGACTTTAACCTTAGACCATATAATATAATGGACCGCCAGCAATGGTTTTTAACTGTCTCCAACATCTGCAGCGCAAAGTAGCCTTGTGACCGATAGGGTAACTATAACAAGTATAATCAAAATTAGTACCCACAGATGTCACTACAAAATTCAGTAGATTCATTTAATACCAACAGAAGTCACTGCAAATTTAAATTTACATATAAATAAAATAAAAAACGATAATTCAAAAAAATTATTTTATTGACCCATAAAATGGATAATTTTATTTAACTTTGTTCTAACATAAGATTTATTATTTAGATTTCTAAGATTTACGATGGATGAAGTTGCAGTGACATCTGTTGGTATAAACAAATCTACTTAATTTGATGGCGACGTCTGTGGTTACTAATTTTGTTAGTTACCCTATCGGTCACAAGGCTACTTTGCGCTGCAGATGTTGGAGACAGTTAAAAACCATTGCTGGCGGTCCATTATATTATATGGTCTAAGACTTTTCAATTTTGTATGGAAACGTCACTTTGCTAGTGGTCCATTCTATTGTATGGTCTAATACTTCAACCATTTTAGTGCCGAGCCAAGAAGTAATTTGTTGAATTTTGAGGAAAAGATAATAAAAAAATAAATTGAAAAGATACATTAATGGGTCTATTATTTGTTGAAAATAATACTATTAAGCACATAAGAACTCATGTACATATAAATTAGTTTCGAACTGCTAATATTTACTCATAATAAGTTAAACAACGGTATATACCGTTCGATATATATCGATATAAGGGTTCGGCACTATATATATCGTTGTTCGGCACTATCCATTTCAATCTTTTGTAATTCAATAAGTTATGAGTACTTTTTCATGAAGGTCTAAAGTATGTGTAAAATTTCAATTTTATTTCAAGACGTTAAATTTTTCTAATTTTAACCTTCTAATTTTTGTGGTAGAACAAATTTATCGGCGGAGTTAAATTCAGTTAAAAAATGAATTAATTTTGCCGATAAATTTGATTTTTTTTGGCGCCAAATTAATTCTTTTTTAATATGAATTAAATCCGCGTGAAATTATTTCATTAAAAAAAGTTAGATATGACGGATTTAATTCTTATTAAAAATGAATTAATTTCGCCATACAAAAGTTTTCAAGGGAGTTAATCAGGCCTCTCATTAAAACATTAATAATAATAATATCCGAATAATTAAACATAAACTTAGCATTTAATTCAATTAATTGCTGTATGTAGGTTTGACAATATGCAATCTGCTAATGAGCCCAGTTTAGTGAAGTCGCCAATTATAATGATTACATATTGATTTGGTTTCTTGACGTGTATGAAACCATTTCTAAAGAAAATTTGAGCTACCACACCATTCTTCTTCATTTTTAGAACCTCTTTATAAATCTGGTAGTTCCGTTTAGTAAGATTTCCGCATTAATGAAAATTCAGAATGGTGCTCCAAACATCCAATTTTCGAATTCCTCAATAAGGGCTCTGGCTAGTATTTTTGAAATTAACCCGAAAAAAGGCACCGATGACTTTCTAGTAAAATACGTGAAGGGAAGCCAACAACTACTTGATTATGCGGTATCATATCGCAAATTATTTAAAATAATATCTACGTTGTATGAAACTTTATTGAGTGAAATTTCAAAAACTTTTTGCTTTAATGGAATCGCTTCTGAAAGTACTTTTGGGTTGGTAGCGATATCCCAAAAAAAAGAGTCCCAAACAATATAATTTTTTTTAATACCTATAACACATTTTTGTATTTATTTTAATTCGTTTTATATCGTAGATTAGAGGATGGAGACTGCCATATCATAGAAATTAGACCAATTTTTAAAAATTATTTATTCATCCCTATTATGATTGTCGATTCGATCGACAATCGATACGACTTTATGTTGCCTTTTCTTTTTCGTATTGTTTTATCAAATGAAAAAACACAATACAGAGTCTTCAATCATAATAGGGCTGATTGCTTTGTAATATTTCTCCAAGTACTAAAATAAAGAACTCCCCATAGAGCAAACGACACAAATCTTCAGAAAAGTCAAAAGTTATGGAGTAATTTAAATTCTTACGAATTTCCAACAGTACCAGAGCGCGCTTTTGATTGCTGTTCAATACGTCACAGTTTTAAATAATACGAAAACCAGTCACATTATTTAAAAATTAAGAGCTTCTTTCTGCTTAAAATAATGAAAACTTAATCTATAAAACGTAAACATTTAATTTTCTTGGAAAATTCTGCCAATTGAGTGGCATTACTTATTATTTGTGTGTACGTGTAATAAAATTTCGTGGTATATTTATAAATACATAATGTATGTTTATGATTAGGGTATATAACGCCCTTGAGGCATATTAACAACATTTTACTGAGACCCTAATCATAACAAAAACTTGTTACGATTTTTTTTGCGTTGAATACTGTTTTATATCGAAAATATAAATTTCCTTACAGACATAACTTTAAATTACATTATTTGAGCAACATTTTATCTATCCTCTGGATAAAATTCGTACAGAATTCTACGAATTATTATTTTATTTGTTCATATACTTAGATTCCATCAAATCACTCAATCTCTATAGAAATGTGTATATGTAATATGTACATAAATAGCCTAACAACATTTAACAAATTATGAAATATCTAAGCAACATCAAAACAAGCAATATTCTCTTCACTTCACTTCTATAATATCGATCTATTTATTCTTCAGGTTTGTGTGTACACATAATTATACAATCCATTCGTATTTCAAACACACTTTTATAACAAAATCATCTTTAATTGCCAATATACATAAAAAAAAAACTTTCACAACATAATAAGATATTGTAATTGAGATGACTTTTATGATTTTCTTTAATTGCGCGCGAAGATACACAACAAGATTCGAAAAAAAAAAAAAATCAAAGTGTTTCAAATTTCGTTTTATTTATGCATTTACGAGCGGTTAATACCTAGCTGATGTAAAAATGGAATTTTGTAACGGTGGGAAATTTAATTTGTATATACGTAAGTACTCGTAAATATATGCAATAATATATGCGCGGTGGCAGCAGCAAAACACTTTGTTATATTTAATAAAAATTTGATGAATAATTGAAAATTTAATAAAATGTTTTTTATAAAAATTTATATTTCATTCTTTTTAATGTTTATATGTATGCACGTATGTTGATAAGTTGGTGGTGTAATATACATTTTCTGCTTTTATGACAGTTTTTTTTCTCTATATGCTATTAGTTTATTACGGTTGTTTGGAATAAAAATGAAAGTTGAACTTTTCGGGCATATTCATAATATAATATTGAAAGTGATTGCTTTTTATTTTTTTATCTTGATTGACCAGAGTACATCGCTAATTCTTCTGCCAAAATAAAATTTCGTTTCGCTTGAATACATAATTCATTAGAATGTATACGAGCGCAAAACAAAAAAAAATTCAATCAAATTAAAATTCACCAGCCATCATCAAAACTAGCTAACGCATTTCTAATTCCAATTAATTCTGTATAATGTTTAGTAAATTTTTAACCATAAAATTTATTTTTAGCGCCATTTGAATAAATCACATCTAAATTGTTCTTGCACAAAAAACTATTAAACTAGGTATTCAATTCCTCCCAAAAACAAAACAAAAAAAAATATTTTAAATGAAATTATATCGATATACCAATTATAGTTGTTAACATATCACGCACTATGTATTTATTTATACGAGTAAGGTTTAAATTGTAAGAAAAATTAACAAAAACGCGTCTTGAATTTCAACATTGTTTTATTTATTTGAATTTTTAAATTCAGTGGTTGGCAACAAGTACTAAATGAGATATGTGTGTAAGATACCCCCATAGTTACATATACAGTACCAGTTTCGAGCTTCTGAAATAGATTAAATAAATTGTGTATTTAAAAGATGCAATTGAAAATTTATAAAACAATTCTATTTTCCAAGACGTCTGTCTTCAATAAATTTATTTATTTTAATTTTGTATAAATAAATAAATTTAAGTTCGTCATCATAATTTTATTTATATTTATTTTTTTATCACTGTACTACATGAATATTAAATTACTGATGTCTATGTCAATAAATTTTTTTGTGATTTTATGTTTCAATTAAGTATGAGAATGTTGATTGCGGATCAGAGTGAGAAAATAATAATTTGATTTGTTTGTCTTAAGGCTACGTGTATGGTATTCATTTTACCAAAACATGGGTATCGAATAAAATAATTTGTTGTGGTCGCAGAAATATAATTAACGAATATAATGATTTAACGAAGTTATTGCTAGCCAAGTGTAAGAATATCATCAAGCGAGAAACTAAATCGAGAGTATGTATTTGGTTCCAATTCAATGGCGAATTCTTACAGACAAAACCGATTGACGTGAAATTTGGACAGTAAGTAGGAAATGGGTCAAGGTACAAAATTTATATAGTGCCGATGCGCTTTTTTACCCTGGGGATGGATGTCACCCCTTCTCGGGGGTGAAAATTAGTCCACTCAAAATAACCGCGATCATTGAGAAAATGATTTACAGTATCTTGGTAATCTAAAATGAGTATTCCTGGTAGGTATTATAATTATGGACTTCTCTGTCGGTAGACAACAAACTATCTAAATATTTAGGAAGATCCCCCTTTTCGATTAAACAAAACAGTTGTAGCACAATAAAGTGTATTCTCTAGCTGATTGATTTCCAGCTTAATTTTTCTATCATGACTTTAATATGTGTTCTATTAGCCGCGTTTATAGGTTTTGCACTCCAAATTCAACCTTTTACAAATCAGGTTCATCAATTTGTAAATGAAATTCATCTTTAGCCAAATTCAAATTCATTATTTATAAAATTATCACATTGAAATTAAAATCATCGGATTGAAGTCCTTTGACTCACTGATAATTCGTATTTAGATTTTTTGAGATTCTTTGTTACTAATATTTTTGAGATTATTTCGAAATTTTTGAAAATTTTCAAATTATTCCAAGTTTTTGATATTGGTCTGCGGCGTAAAAATTGTTTTTCTCGATTCAATGATGAATCCAGGAAAGTAGGCGGTGGAAGAACTAAACTTGCCTGCGGCACCCTGATTTTCTTTAACCCGCGACTAATTGAGAGAGTCCATCGCAGTTTCTCGTGAAATGAGAAGCTGTTGGTTTCTAAATTGTTTCTTTTATATCAAAGAACCATATATGTATACATGTTGCTAAAATCAATAATTCCAAACAGTACTCTATATTCTTGTACATATTTCTAAATTATTTAAATTTCCATATTCCTAAAATTTATAATTTCCATATTTGTTAATTTTTTAAATTTCCAAAATCTTAAATTTAATGTGTGTATTTAGTATTAAATGTCTAAATTAACTAATTCCTAATACAAATTCTAAATTTCAAAAATGTTGTAAAAACTCTCTAAATATCAGGATTTTTAAATTTGGCGAATTTCTAAGTTTATACTAACTTTAAAGATTTAGATCTTTAAATTCCCATTTTCCATTTTTACCTTCCTAAATTCGCAATAATTTTATTAAATTTTAATATCCCCACAATACAAAACTTCTAAATTTTCCTAAGTTTCTTTTCTTTCCAAACTACGTTACAAAATTCGTTAATTTCTAAAATCAATAATTCTAAATTCCAAATAAATGATGAATTTGAATTTAACGATTTTATAAAATTGTTAAAATATTTCCACTACTAAAATTTCCAAATCCCAGAATTCTTAAATTTGATAAAATTCTTATTTAAGCTTCTTAGGGTTTTCACTTTCTAAATTCCTGGCATTTAGTGTGAATTTTAGAGTGAAGTTCAGGCGTATGTTTAGATAGTGAATTTTAGGGTGATTTCTGTAGGGTATAGGTTAAATTAATGGGTTAATTTTATAGTGACTTTTAGGTTGAATTTAAGAGTGAAACTTAGAATTAATTTGTCGCAATTTTAGGAAGAATTTTAAAGTAAATTTTGAGTAAATTTATGATGAATTTGATGGAGAATTTGGATTGACTTTGGGGTGAATTTAAGATGAGCTTTAAGGCTGAGTTGTACAGTGAAGTTTAAGGTGCGTTCTAAGGTGAATTTTTAGTTATATTTTTTAAGAAGACATTACATGGTAAATTGGGGAATGAACTTTATATTGAATTTAGATCAATTTGGGATGAATTCTACAGTGAATTTTAGGATGACATCTAAGGTGAAGTTTATAATAATTTTAGGGCGAATCTCAAGGTGAATTTTATACCCAGTAAAGGTTTATTTATTTTATTATATTAACTTGTTATTTTGTATATTCAATTTAAATACATTAAATATATTAATAATAAATTCTTTTGGTTTTTTATCGTCTGCGGTTGAATTTGGTTTGGAAAAGGAGGGTTGTGTTTTGTAAAAGGTTGAATTTGGAGTGCAAAACCTATAAAATGCTACTCATAAATCGATTCTGTATTTTTTGCAGACGTGTTAATTGTTTTTGATTCATGATAAATGGAACAGATGAACAATAATCTACAAGGGGGCCTACAATTGTTTTATAAAATATTATTTTGGTCTCTAAATATTATAAATTTTATTCATCTTTTTAGCTAAGTAATCCAAATGCTGGTTAAAACTTAAGTTTTCATCAATGACGACACCGACATATTTGTATTCTTTACTCTCATACTTAATTTTGATTGACAAGATTATATACTTCGTTTTTGAAATGTTCAATGACAATTTATGAAACATCATTATCCCCGTAAATTCTCAAGATCTTCGTCCACTTTTTGTACTGCTACTTGATGAGTTGGTGCCGAAATAATAATTAATTTGTCATCCGCAAACATATTTGACAGTTCTTTATAACATCTACTATGTCATTTATATACAAGATAAATAATAATGGTCCTAGTGTTGAAACTTGTGGTACTCCGAGATTGTTTTGTATCAACGATGATGTAAAATTATCAACTTTTGTATATTGTTGTCTCCCTTGAAGATAATTATTGAACCATTGAAGCTCTTTTCCTTCTATACCGTATATTTGCATAATTTTTGGAGTAAGATTTTCCTATCTATAGTTTCAAAAGCTCGTTTGAAATCTAAAAAAACTGCTATCACTACTTTATTTTCGTCTATTTGAGTTTTCCAAATGTTCAACATAAGATTTAATCTGTTTCACACGAATGAAATTATCTAAAACCATATTATTGATCCACTAGTATATTGTTATTAGCAATATGATCAACCAACTGTTTTTAAATACTCGTTCCAGTATAGCTTCATAAATTGGGATCATATTTACGGGACGCAGATCTTCAGCTGTGGTTGGCTTCGTGGTTTTTGGAAATGGAATAACTGGTGACACTTTCCATTAAGCCGGTACTACTCCTTTCTTTAGTAGACTTCGATTAACAAAATCTGTAAAACGTTCAGAGAATAAGTGATTCTTCATCGTATTCCATATTGAGCCTTTATTTTACTTATTATTTTTGATATCTTCTGGCGAGTTATTTCTTGAAAGCTGAGTTTTTCAAAATTATTATCATCCTGTGAAAAATTTCAATCCTTTATCTCAGGGATGTGTTCTGGTGAATATCTATCACGCTGGATATAAATGTCTCATTTAGCGCTTCTGCTAACTTTTGTTTATCGGTGAGTGTTTTGTTATTAAATTGGATACACCATTGCGCCGTTTTTTTAGACTTATACATGGATTTAAGCGTTTCCCACAATTCCTTTGGATTGTATTGATTTTCAATGAACTTGTTTCTGAAGTATTCAGATTGTTCCTTTTTCAACGATTGTTTATACAAATTTCTAACGTTCCTGTAGCAAGTTTCATCTGAATTCAAAATTTTCATAACCCTATATCTGCGAATTTTTTCTTGCTTCAGTAATTTCAATTTTTCTGAAAACCAAGGTATTGTCAGCATATCAGCATACTTAAATTTAGGTCACTCTGTGTCCCAGTTTTGAATTTTATTTTACTTTAAAGTAAAATTCTCCTTCACCAAAAGGGGTGGCCCTTCGTTTTCCCCATGAAAATCCCCATTTTATGAAGAAAGTAAGATTTGTCAAAAAGTAAGATTTTTAAAAGTAAGATTTTGGAAAGTAAGATTTAGTGCCCAATACTTTTCTTTCGCTTAACAGAATTTCCCGTCACTTAAACAAATTAAATTTATTCTTCTAATGGAAATCAATTTCTATGTAAATCTAATTTTAATTAAATCTATCTTTTATTAAATAAAATTATTTGCTAATAGATGGAACAAATTTTCTACGAACATCAATAATTTCCATCAATAAGAACCAACCAGTGAAACTGTAAGAAATTTAATACAATTTAACGAAAGTTTTTTCTTATTACGTAAAATTTGACAGATCGGCTAGCGAAACTGTAACATAATAATTTCGGACTGACGATGAAATTGGAGGGACTTCAAAAATTATTTCAATTATTAAAAAGCCTTAAATTCTTAAAGGACATAAACATAAATAATAAAAGATTCAGATCTTGTGGCGCAAGAAAATAAATTGAAAATAAATTAATTTGAAAATAAATAATTTGATATTACAATTTATAGAATCTTTGATAATTCCTACATGAATGTAAATAAATAATTTTGAAATTAAACTTAAAATGTACAATGAGCTATTAATAAGACGATTTGTACAAAGGTCAATTTGAATTTTTTACATTTTTTTCAGTTTTACCCGACAATTTTTGCTCTGTTAAGTTGACACTTCAAATTAACGAAAGCGAACGAACATTTTTTAAAGGTTTGTTGGGCAGTAACATGTAACCTCCATATACCGCACTGTTACGTTAAATTTCTTAAAGGTTGGCTGGTTGACTCTAGCAACGTAGTTAACTAATTCGCTTAATAATTCGACGATTTTTTATTTTATGTTTGTAATTATTTTGTTTACGAAGATATGTATGTTGGGAAATCCAGATATTAATTTTAATTTTTGATGTTTTTTTTTTACCGAACTACACAGTATAGCAGATGTTTTCTTGCACTTATATTTTCGGGTAGTAATCGCTTTCCAGTTTTGTGGTTACTTAAAAAAAACAACTGTCGAAGTACAACAGAAGCTAAAATGTATTCATTACCTGAGTATTAATTTAGAAATAAAAACAATCGTGAATTTCTAATGTTGGGTTTTCCATCTTCGTTGTACTAAATATTTTAGGCAAATAGAAACGAAAATTGTCGGAAATCTTATAAATTTCTAAAAAAGAATGAAGTTTGATTCTGAACTTTATTCAATATTGAATGAAAGGTATAAAATTATTCAATTAATAAATAGAGGAATTTGGAGCCATAATAATTTAGTAAACTTAAAAAAACAATAGATATGAAATAAAATTTCAAAAAATCACTTTTATTTTTTGTAAGTTTACAATTTTAAGTTAACCAACTTATTTTAGGATCCCTTTTCCAAAATACTTGTCGGATTTCATCTTAATCGGTTAACAAATGGCCAAGTTTTAAAATATGCCATTTTGAAATATGCCAAAGTGTACCATATGTCGTAGTGTACTAGATGACGTTTAAATCATAAACGATTAAGAAATAGCCAAGTTATATTCTACTATATCTGGCTATATTCTTTAAAATGCCATTTACACCGCACATGACAAATTTCTTCATAATCGGTTAAAAAATAAACTAATTTCGTCCCAATTGACCAAATTCCAGAAATTTGTCAAAAAAAATTACCGCGCTTTGAAATATAGCGTTATGAAATATCTCGTTTTGTACCACATCGTGTTATGAAATATCGCGTTTTGAATTATCGTGTTTTTTACTATATTGCGTTGTGTACCATATCGCGTTTTGTATACCATATCGCATTTCGTATACCCTATCGCATTTTGTTTCATATCGCGTTTTGTACCGTGTCGCGTTTTAAAATATCGCGTATCAAATGGGACCCATTTTTTAGATATAAGCGAATAACTCGAAAAATATTGATTTATCGAAAAAACTTCATAGAACATTTTTTGCTTATAGAATCCATCCTTCTATCGATTTCTATACGGCTATTTTGAGTGTACTAATTTTCGCCCCGATAAGGGGTGGCATCAACCCACCCCAGAGTAAAAACACACATCGACACTATATAACTATTCTTCCTTGATCCATTCTCTACTTATTGTCCAAATTTCACGTCAATCGGTATTGTCCGTATAAGAATTCTGAGGTAATAACCTATTTTTACCGTCAAATACTGGACTCCTTGTGGTGTGAGTTTAATGATGTAAAATTTGGAGGCAGTCAGTAATACCATTGATGCCAAATGCCCACATTTTCGATTTTATTTTAATTTTTTCCTTCAGCGTAATAAAATTAAAAATTTCATAACATTTTTTGGACAATTTTTCGTTTAAAGTTTGGGCGTTTGTACTCTTATGAAAATCACCCAAAACACAGAAAATGAAGAAAGATCCTTCAATTTTGGGCGATAATTCAACATCACAATCACTCAAAAACCGAAAATGAATAATCTTCCAAAATTTTGTTTAATCTAGGCCCATGCCATTATGTCTGTTTCAGGAGAAAAAGAATAATTAAAAAATGGGGAGCCGCAATACCCTTGAAATTTGAAAGACATAATACCCATGCATAAACGAATACGCAGAAAAGATGGAATAGGAAGATTCCATTTTAAAATATTCTGAATTTTACAAATTTTATTTGCAATGACCAAAAAGGACAGAATCCTTATTGGCTTGATGATCCTTTTAAAATTGGACATTACTCCAAAATGAAGATATAACCACCAGAAAAAATAAATAGGGATGGGGGAATTTAGATGTGATTTTGAATTATTCGGTGTGATTTAATATTCAGTTTGACCAATAGATCTTCATACCAAAACTGTTATCTCGTTTTGTTGAGATTTTTGCTTCAAGATTTTATTTTAAGATTTTTTGTTTTTTGGACAATCGTGTTAAATGCCGCTGAGTCACATGCCTTGAGGCAAATATTATTATTTTAAAAATCACTTTGGTTTGTATTTTAAGTGTTTTGTCAAAAAAATCGGGAAAAAATTTTATCATCACCATTTCTGGTTAATTCGACTATAAATTAAAATGTTAAAACTTAAAATTAAATTTTCAAACAAAAAGTTTTAGAAATTGAGAGTAAAATAGGCTTAGGAATATGAAATTTCTAAAATTGCATAATTTACTTCTAATTTTGTGTTTAAAGTTTCTTAAAAGTTTCTTTAATTCAATTTAAATTTCGTTAAATGACGGTTTAAAATTTATTATTCTAAACAAAAAACACCAACATTTTAAATGAAATGTTAAATATTTTATTGAAAGTTAATAGTTGGAAAAAAATAACAAGAAATGCTTTCGGTAACTTTGTTTATGCAGATGATATATTCCTGCTAGCATATAAATAGCTATCGGTTCACCCACATGAAGTCGGTCGCAAAATCAACATGACTGAAAACGAACATTAGAACACCAATCATTCTAAACAATACACCAATTGAAGATGTTGAAGCATTCGTAAACTTTGGTTGAAGCACGTACAGAAGACTTCAGGTGTTTGTGAACAAATGCTTGAGAAACTGATAAAGTGCTTCTGGCCAAATATAGGGTGTTCCATTAATCGCCATTTTTTTATGTACGGTAATCCAGCATTTTTTTTCCAGCTGTCATTATTGTGAACATTGAGCTAAGGCCCCTATTCACAAAATGCAAATTAGCTCTATAACCGTAAAATTTTCGATTATAGTACTAAAATGGTATTCATGAAAATACTAGACTCTATAAACGAAAATTATGCTCTGTAAGTTTACAGTGACAAATTTGTTGACGTAAAGCTACATATCTTGATTTTATTAGTTCATAACTCGGCAGAGTAACCATTTCGAGTCATGATTTTTTCAGGAAGTACTACTCTCGATAGCTCTCGATACTTTGAAATTTTCACTAAAAATTGTCTATTAGGATTTCATTGTGTTCTTTACGAATCAATATAGTACGTATCCTTGATGGTGTCTGTAATTTTTATCAAAATAATTTTTTTCTTCAGAATTTTGGTGAAGGTTTGTAGAACTGAAAATCAGTCCAAAAAACAACATCTGAAGTCATATAACTACACATTTGAAAAAGTGTTCAGATTCTTGTGAGATTTCTTAGCCCCATGACAATGGTCTATATGGGACGCCATAATGCCAAGGAACGCCTTGCTACCGGTAATCCTCTACGCTCTTTACTAAAGTCAAAATAAATAATTTACACATGCCAACAAACTGAAGATACAAAGTGATCACCCCATTTATCGTATTTGAGTGTGAAATGTTAGGCTACCGGATTACAAAAGATGGCCACCAAAATTTAAAAAAAATTTACGCATGTATGCATTATTTTTTTTACGAAGCCGGGATTTAGTTTACGGAAAAGGCTACGTGGGATCCTATTCTGTGCAAAAATAGTTTACTTACCTGTCTATCAGGTAACCTGCAAAAAATCTCATAAATGTATGTACATTATTTTTTCATTTGACTTTCAAGACAGAATGATTTGTTATGATTCGTTATTTGACATTTCGATTTATCAAAGGCTACTATTTTTCTTACGGCGGCGAATTCAAATGTATTTATTTACAGTGGCGAAGTTCTTACAGTTTGTGAATACCAATTTTTAGTACTCTGTAACTTTTGCTCTATAAACAATTTCCGTAAAGTTACAGCTATAGAATTTTTACATTTTGTGAATAGGGACCTTAATCATAGACAATTACAAGGACGCATAACGCATAGAAATTGTGAAAATTCACTACCGAAATGGTGAGATTTTACGGAGACGATTCGAAAATGTCGTGCATTTTTCGGACACCATAATGCATCTTCACGCCGTACAGTTGTCAGATTAATCCAGAAATTTGAGGCAATTGAGTAAGTACAAAGCCAGGAGAGATATGTCCGTGTTTGTGCAGCTCGGTCTAATGAAAACATTGCAGCAGTTAGTGAGAGTGTTGACCAGAATCCTTCCACCTCGATTCGCCATCGTTCTCAGCAATTGATAATTTCGCGAAGCAGTTTACAGCGAATTTTGACAGCCAGCAGACTATGCGCAGCGCCGAACGGAATAGATGTTAGAGCAACAACAAATCATCTTCCATTTCGAACTTGATGGCAATGGCAACAAACAGAATTGTTGCATTTGGGTAAGTTGAGACTTCAAGAATAATCTTTCAACGTCCCATGCATTCACCACGAGCCATTGTTTGGTTCACATTTTCGGCTGGCGGAGTGGTTCACCGTCAACGGCGTTCGTTACCGTGAGATGATAAACCACTTATTCTGGCCTCAAATTACTGAAATGTATCTCGAAGACATGTGGTTTCAACAGGATGGCGCAACCTCACTGCGAACGAAGTAATGGAATTGCTGAAGACGAAATTTAAAGGGAGAGTTATCTCGCGATTTGACGCCTTTTTTTGCGGTTTTTGAAACAAAAGGTGTTTGTTAATAACCCAAGGACAATAACTGAATTGAAAGACGATTTTCGACGCGCCGTTGATGAAATTAAGCCGGCATTATGCCAAAACATCATCGAAAATGTTGTCAAAAGAACCAACGAGTGACGTCGGTCACGAGGCGGCTATTCATCAGATTATGTGTTCTATACATAACCTCCATGTCTACACTCTTTATTATAGTAAAACATCAGAAGTTTTCAAATAAACACTGTTTTTTGCAAATTTCAAAATAGTTGGTCTTTAAGACAAACAAACATTTTGTGATCGAAATCAGAAAACGCAAGTGGAGATGGATTGGGTACACATTGAGAAAAACACCAAATGACATAACCTGGGCATCATTATAATGGAATCTGTAAAGTAAGCGGAAAGTGGCAAGGCTACCAATGATTTGGAAAAGAACGGTGCTAGCAGCCCCTAAAACTATAGCCCCTGGAGAGTGAGCTGCTCCATTCCAGTAGACGCTGCCGCACAATACGTTTAGAATGATATGTAAACAACAGGCACGGTATATCTTTTTAACCATAATGCCTTCTACGAATGACAGATTTAAACTAATCAATAATTTAGAATAGTCAATGGATGGATGAATCGGCAGCCCCTGGCAAGCGATATTGCAATATTCATACATACCATACAATCAAGAGAATTTAAAGGGTAAGTGATTGTCCATAACATAATGGCCTACGAAATCTTCAAATCCCAGCCCGATTGCACATATTCTTTCTCATGTTTTTTAGCCTAGCATGCGGTTTAAAATATGGGAGTGCCGGTTTTTGGGTGACCCCAGATCGTAAATTACTTTAATTTTAAGTTTAAATTTTATTGTCTGTTATAAATGAAAATTGAAAATAAAATATAGGGTTACCCATTGAACCTAACAATTTAGTAATATGAATTTAGAAGAACCTTCCAAAAATACGAAAATACACCAATTCAGTTTAAATAACTGCTGATTGACAATTTAAGCTAGTAAACATTTTTACAAATAACTTTGGGAAAAGAAAGTATTTTTGTGTGTACGCAATTTCGAACGTAATTCAAAATTTAGTTTCCCACCAGTTAATCAAATTTTCCTAAATTAATAAATCACCCTACCCTAATAAATACATAACTGTCGATTTTGAATATATAAAAATTTGTTTTTCTAATTTTTGAGAAGGGTTAGCTATTGAAATTCGTTTATTTGCTGGATTACGATGTCGTTATCATATTTGTATAGATAAAGATGTAGATCTCCAAGGTCAGTTGTAAAGGTTTTTTCTTTTAACTAGATTAAAATAAAACCTTACACTACATAAATCTATCATAATACCTTGTTAGGAAATTATTCCAATACAACATTGGTGAATTCCATTCTACAAACTCATATTTTCCAGTCAGTATAAATTTTTTTAAATGTCATATACGGGCTATATACATTTGTTAAAGAAAAATCTGAATCATAACAAGCTTTTATGTAAATTACGTACAAAACAATAACTTAAAAATGAAAACTAATTAAATTTTAATTAAATTCCGATTTAATTACAAATACAAATCGTTAAGTATATATTTATTATTATTGTTCGTTACTTCTGAATCATACGAATGTACATACTTTAAAGTGTTTATTTTGTTGCTTTCGCTTTTATAGTGATAAGTACACATGAATGTCATTCTTTTTTGAGACATTTTTCTTGTATTATACCAGAAACACTTGTTTGGTCTACACTTCACACACAACAAAAATAACAAATAGCTTGATGTACATATATGCTGTGTAAATAGTTCAAATGAGGTTACAATGCTTCATATTGCACACACCGACCGAAATATCTTTCAAATGATGTAATATTAAGAATAATGCTTATTTTTTTGTTAATAAATACATTCCGGAACATAATTTTGTCTTTTCGATTTCGATACAACCGCAAGATGTAAAAAAGCATAATGAAATTTATGTTGTCGATTCACAATTAGTAATACATAAGAATGACGACGACCGTACAACAAAAACTAATTAAAATTAAAAATTTATAATTCCATTTTAAGCATAAATTTTCATTGTTTGTTGTTTTATTTCAAATGAAATGAAAATCGTTTTTTTTTGTTTTTTGTTTTGTACACATTTTATTTTTGTAAAGGGAAATTGTGAAATGTTTTCCATTTTATTTTTTCAATAATAACATTTTTGTAATTGCATCGATTAGTATTACTATTGCTACATATGTATATAATAAATACACTGGGTCTTTATATGCATAAAATGCACGTGTAAAGACAATTTAATTGATCCATTTACGGTTCGTGTTTTATTAACGTGTGTTCGGTACACATGACGGTTAAAGTTTACAAATGTATTATATGATTCAGCTAAAATCTTAGTCAACTTCCGGTTAAAAGTACAAATAAATATTTATTACCTGTGTGTGTGTGTGCAATAAATTTGAAAAATTATTAATTTAATATTTTGAGAGAAGGAAAATGTAAAACTTACATATTTTATACCTTGGCTGTTAACGGTGATAAGCTCGTACATTTTCTCATTAGTTTTATGTGTTTTAAGAAAATTCTAAGATCGCTTAAAACGATAAAAAATATAAAATTTCTTTTATTTATTAGTATTACATTTTTACAAGAAATATAAATAATTGGATGGTATTCTTTGTTAGGTTGTCATCACCATCATCTTCATCCTATAGTACACATTATTCAGTAAATTATCTTTATGCGCGATAAATTGAAAATGTCGAAGGTTGCGTATATTTCTGAAAAGGGTTGGTTAATAGATTAGATCTATTACAAAACAAAATAAATCGGTAATGGAATGTTGAATTTTATTATAACTCAAGTGGTTGTTTTATGTACACTTGCAAGTTTTATAACGTGTTTACCCGATAAAAGGAAGGTATGACTTATGCTGTCTTATCATTTTAGTATATATACTGTATTTAATTTGATAAGAATAAGGTGAGTTAGTCATCGTTAAGTTCCCATGAATTCCATGGCTAAATATTTTGTGCTTGACACTGTTTTGGTATTCGTCTTATCTTTATTGTACAATAATATGTATTAGAAAGAACCATGTCCTCCACAATTAAATATTCGATGCTACCAACCATCTACCAAGACAAGTTTATTAAACTTTAAAACTATTTTTGCTATACGATACATTTATGAATTATGATTGTATTTACAAAAGCATTAGGTTGACGATAGCATATTTTACGAAACGCGAAACTTGAATAAATTAATCAAAATCGCGATGCGATAGAATACAAATATTTTTAACAATATAACTGTTTGCCGCCACATGGATGGAACGCCATCGAAACTACAAAGTTGTTTATTTTTTCCGCTTTTTTTATCGTTTGTATACAACATTCATTTGAAAGTTGTAAGATTTCCTAATCTAAATCAAATTGTTATTGTTTTGTTATTTGTAAACGTTAAAGACGATCAATGCATGTTCTATATGTACATACTACTGTATGTATGTATATTGTATACAGTGGAGAAAAAATTGTTTTAATCAACAAAACGTAATAAACTCATAACAAAACGACCATATTTTAACCTGATTTGTTTGTAAATTTGTTGTGGTCTATTGTTTTACGAGATTTATTAGTTTTTCAATCTATTTTTATAGAACTGATATACATACAACTTTCAAAATTTCTAAACTGTACTTAGGATAGATGGGGAAATAACTTTTATTAAATCATGACGCAGGTCAATTATAGTGTATCGATTCTAAACCACAAACGATAATACTGTTCAGAGCTAAAACTATGATCTGTTTTGGTATCGATATTTAAATGCTCAAAAATGAGTCAAAATATGATAATAGTTCTTATTACTCTCATTAAATAAATTACAGTATGGCTTATGGTAAAAATGTTCGGTGCTACCTTTTTAGTGTTTCTCGCGCAAAGAAATAAATACAAATGATTTTGCTTCCTAATAACCTTGGCAAACTGTCTCTAATCCAATTGCGTTGGCACACTGGGGTTTAAACTTCAAATACTGTTCAATGATGTGACGTGTACTGCTGTTTTCCCCGTAAAAAACGCCTAGGCATAATAACCAAATTGAGCGCCCAGTTTGCATACTATTCGTTTAGAATGGCTATTACTAAATTTTTTGAATCCAATTTAAAATTTTAAAATTGTTTAAACTTTTTTGAGAAATTTAACATATTTTTCGAGATAATTCCTGCAAATACGATTGGAATATTACATCTATATTGGATGTCTGCTTAAATTGAACATTCTAAGAATATTACATTGAAAACCAAACCATACGTCAAATCACATTTCTTTGGAAGTCATGTTTTAATTTTATGATTTTTATGTTTTGAATGTACAGCACTAATTAAAAAAAAAATTATTGGACATGATTCTGTTTTTGTTGTTGTTGTTTTTTAAGGTACAGAGTGTCAAATATTTAAAAATTGCATGCACTTGGTGTTTTATTTATTACTACATATAAAAAAAACAAATAATTATCCGAAAATTATAAAATAATTATAAAAATGGTGCCATCTTTAATTTCTTCCCCGTTTAGTTTTATTAGACACACAAAAAAAATCAGAATATCAGGTATATTATCATATAAATATAATATAATTAACGAGCTTGAATCCGAGACACGACCTATTAACATAGGATTACGAAAAATGAAACAACTTTAAAACTCCTGATTTATCTAAAATTTATTATATTGCTGACGGTGCAATAGCAGGTTAGAAAAATAAAAAAATTGTATGAATCTAAACACAAAGAGGATTTCGGTGTCGATTGTGAGTTGCATTTTCACGCAACAGCTCATGGAAAAGAAGGCAGGAGGTACTATCAAAAGAATGGCGTCCAAAGCCAGTCTCGCCAACAATTGTATTCGAAATGGTATCATAACCAACGCGGAAGAATTATTCAAATAGGCAAAAACCTTGAATACTGACATGATTTTTGAATTTAGATCAGATGCTGAATATAAATCTAAATACATCCAACAAACTAATAGATTCGAGAAATTAAAAACAATAAAGAGAACTCGCGATTTCCACGCAATCATTCCTTCAGAGGAAGGTTACTTAAATTTTAAAAAATATGGTGATTTTTTAGTACTTCTAATGGGGAAATAGATTAAAAAAAAGAACATGGGGAAAATTCAAAAAGAACGTTTCGGAGGCCATTTTGAAAGAGAAGAAATGAAAGATGGTACCATTTTTATAATTATATTAAAACCCTTATTCATTTATCTTTAAAATGAGCCCAATTTTCTAATTTTCGGATAATTATTTTTTTCTATAGCAATAAATACAACACCAAGTGCAGGAAATTTTTAAATATTTTATTTTATTTTATTTTTAGTGATTTCACCATAGGGTAACACACAGACAGAGTCCAATTAAGTGTTACCTCAATACATTAAATTACATTATAATAAATGAGAAGAAAAAAATAATGATAATAATAATAATAGAAAAGAAAAATCAAAATACTGAATGAACCAAAATGCTGAAATACCACTGAATGCTTCGAACATAACAAGCCAAAATGCATAAAAGAACTCTCCCAATGCTCGTATAATTTTATTAAACCTACCAACTGCATACAGAACTAACTATGCATACAATTAAAATTACCAATAAACTTAAATTTAAATTTTAATAAATTTATTATAATAATTATACATAGAAGAATCAATTGGTAGCCTTAATAGAACCCGTTCTAAAATCATGAAAGGAACAGCCAAATAGATCTAAGGCACAAAAATACTCATTATGATTCTGTTGCAATCTCGAAACTGGATTTGCAAACCTAAGGTTTGACCTTGAGAAAGATGGAGAAAATAGCTTTTCACTTCTCACCATGTAAGACGGTGCATAGAAATTTAGAGACGACAAAGATGATGCTTGAAAGAGAAAGGTCTAATCAAGAAACCGTCTTCTGGCTTCAAGTGACTGTAATTTAAACATTTTAATTCTGTCGAAGTAACTAATGTGACTACTAAATGGTACACATTTATAAATTATAGGTAGTAAATTTACGCTGTACTCTCTCAATTTGGGCTTTGTAAATCTCATAATAAAGATTCCATATCTAGCTGCAGTATTCCAGATAACTGCGGGATAGACTTTGGAATAAAGCAATAAAAACACAAGGATCACGAAACTCCTTACCACGTCGAAAAATAAACCCAAGCATTTTAAGCGCTTTAGAACAAGCTGCAGTGATATGAATGTCAAATTTAATTTAGGGTCAAAGATTATGCCTAGATCCACAACACCACAACACATTCTTTGATGTTAAGTTTCAAATTATTTAATTCCGACCATGCATGGAGCTTGTCAAGATCAGACTGAAGTTTAGTGCAATCATTGTGAGTCTGAATACCCGTAAAGATTTTTAAATCGTCAGCATAAAATAGATATCTACAAGTTAGAATGTCTGCCAGATCATTAATGAAAATGAGAAATAATAACGGACCCAGTGTAGAACCCTGAGGTACGCCAGATTTAGCCAAAATGGATCTTGATAAACACCATCAAATTTAACTTGTTGAATTGGCTCAGTTAGATATGATCCTAACCAAGTGAGAATTTGTCTAGTAAGACCAATACTACAACACCTTTAAAGTAAAATGCCGTGAGATACTGTATCGAAAGCTTTTTCAAACTCAGCGTAAACACAATCAACTTGACTACACATATCAATACTATTAAAAACGAACTTAGAAAAATCCAACAAATTGGGAGTAGTAGAACGTTTAGGAAGAAAACCATGCTGTGAGGTATTAATTGAGCTTTTAACTTCATTGAAAATAATTCCGTATACTAATTTTTCAAAAATTTTACTAAAACTGTTTAATATTGAAATTGGCCTATAGTTTTGAATGTTACTAGCATTATTATTTTTGAAAACGGGCACTAGATAGGCTTTCTTCCACACAGTGGGAAATATACCCTCTTTAAATGACAAATTAAATAAAAAGGTTAGAGGCTCAATTAGCTAAAACTTCAAATGAAAACTAAAATAATTGGATAAGTTATCAGGGCCAGCACCTCTCCTAATATCGAGAGATGAAAGAACTTTAAGAACTTCATTTTTAGAAATTAAATCAACAAAAATTAAACCTACAAGTTGTCATGGAATGAGTTAAATTATCACCATGCGGATAACCACGGGGATCCTCAACATAAACTGATTCAAAATGATCAGCAAACAGATTACTGATACGACATGAATCATTCGAATCAATATCACCAAGTTTCATACACGATGGATAGCTCGATCTACTAGTAAGTGATTGGGAATAGGCCCAAAGAAATTTTGGATTTTTCTTTATGGTTTTTTCAATATATTTAACGTAATATGAAAAACATTTACGAGTTTCGTTTTTAACCTGCTTACGAAAATTTGAAAAAATCATATAGTCGTTAGTACTATTAAACTTACGATAACGAGTATGATATTTGGCTTTATCATGAATTAATTTAATAAGTTTGGTTGAGTACCAAATTGGAAATTGTGACTTTACCTTAGAGCGATCGTTAGTTGTAATATAGCTATATAATATTTTATAAAGTTTATTAACGGCTTCATCAACATTATAATTTACAAAAATGGAACTCCAATCCTTGAATCCAGTTGTCTTTGAATTTTGGTATAATTTAGTAGTTTAAGATTGGGTTCAATTAGTCGTTGGTATGGTAAACAATTAACTAAATTTATATCAACTCTTATATTTGTATTTGATACTCTGTACCTTAAAAAACAAAAACAAAAATTATGTTGCATAAATTGTTTGTTTTACTCAGTGCTACACATTCAAAACATAAAAATCATAAAAAATCATAAAATTTATTGTTTAATGTTCATTGTAGTAAATAGATTATTTATAATTCACACATGATATTAATTTTTTGAGCATTATACAGTGTTTTGGATCAGGCTCTGATTTCCGGAATCGCCTTCATGTTCCAAATCCTGCAATTACTACGGGTTCACAAAAAAAAGTTCGTCTGTTCAGTTTTTTGGCTAAATTTAATATAATTTTTTGGGGTGGAGTTCATAGAATGATCCAAAAATCCAACATTGTCCTTTAGATATAGCCATCCCTTCAATTTGCTTCAATTATTACCTAGGTAAAATAATATGAACAAATGATTACTGGAAGACAGTGCTCAATGGCGTTAAAAGTTTCAGCTCAATTCAGTAAACTTTTGAACTTGCCAATCCATAGAAAAATTAAGAACGCAAGAAATGTATTTTCAGGAGAAACCAAAAAGGACTTAAAATTAAAGTAAAGCTCGAAAGTTTACCTATTCCGTTAACCAGCAAGATATTTCACTAAATGCAATGAAAGAAAACTCAATGAAAATGCTTTGTTATGTTTGGAGATCTTTGTACACCAAGGTCTTAATCAATAAGTGTATTTAGCAGCTGAAACCACGTCTACAGAGTTACAGCTAAGAAATTAACGTACTGTAAGATAACATTACTGTAAACATAAAGAACTATTCAGCCCAGTCTTACCTCGGATTGGCCCGGTCTTTAGCGCCTACTTCAATTTTTCCTAAATTATCATAAACCAAACTTTATCAGTCAATGACATTATTTAGAGACATTTTCCAAACCGAATTTTAAATAAGTTATTGTGCTTTTAATACATGCACTTTTCGATCGTAAGTAGCTTTTCATTTGATAAAGATGAATTTTGAGATTAAAGTTCATCAAAAAGAAATTTTAAAATCATGAAATCATTAAATCAAATAGAATAAAACAATTTTGAAAAATTATTTTATTATTTTACCAGCAAAATACCTAATTTTGAGAAAGAAGATTATAAATTAAAAATTCCCGGGATTTATGATGATAATTTCGCGAGTCGGTTTTCAGAAATTTACCTATTTTCCTGGGAAATGTGTCCCATAATTTTTAAAATTTTTAATTCTTTACTAACTTACAAAAAAAAATGGATTTGAGTATTCTAAACGAACAATATCTACTCATTTTTAAAATTTCATATTTTTAGGATCATACGAATACAACGGCTAGGCGTTGACCTTCAGTTTTCGGATTTAATTTAATTCGTTGTATAAACTACACATTCCCAAATGTTTAATACATTTTCCGAAGTTGTTCATCTAAGAGAGAGGATTTTTCATTTAAAACTACTGAACTAATTATGCTACTCTAGAGAAGAAGATGAATTTTGAAACTGATAAAATTTTAAATGATCCTCAAAAGAGGTAATTTTCTCTATAAAATCATTTCTTTCATTTAAGTAATTTTCTTTGCACAATAAAGTCATGTTCAATCAAATTTGACAGAGTATTTTTCAACGTTTTCGTATTTGTTTGCAAAACTCAGGCAGGATGTGTTATTCAGATTATTATTGTTTTACTTAAATATAAACCCTAAACACTATTGGGATATTTTAATTTTCAAATTGGAATTTTATTTGGATTTACTAAGTACGCTCGCTCCAAATTTTACACGTCGTACTTGATTTTAAGATACCGGCTAATAAAACTTTCACCATATAGTAAGTAAAAAATAATTGTTTGTCCAAGTTTAGGATGACATCCTGGCATAATTGCTCCTCGGGAGCACCCTGGCATAATTGCTCTTTTTTATGGCTCGAATTGGATGATATGGAAGTGGACGATGTGTGAATTCAACAAGACGGTTCTTTATAATACACTGTCAATGCTGCAGCAATAGTT
Source organism: Tipula helvola (assembly GCA_963556165.1). Lineage (NCBI taxonomy): Eukaryota > Metazoa > Arthropoda > Insecta > Diptera > Tipulidae > Tipula > Tipula helvola. Next base: position 52,031,929 of record OY744482.1, read on the forward strand.
TTATTGCATGGACGGAGAAGCTCCCGGGACGCATTATCTTGCGTCAATTGGCGATTGAGATCATGCGATTTGTCATCTTTGGACTTTTTTATTTGGGGTTATCTCAAAAGTGAGGTCTTTACCTATAAGCCAGCAACAATTCAAGAAATAAGGGAAGAGATAATAAGGCGTATTAGTGGAATAGAGGAGGAATTATGCCAGGATATCATCCTAAATTTAGACAAACGGATTGATACATATGTGAAGCCGTGGTGAACATTTGGCCGATAGTATCTTTCACACATAACTGTTATCGATCATATCGATAATATTATTAGCCCACCTTTTGTATAGAAAAATTATAGAACCTTCATTAAAGTTGGCGACATAAATCTGTTGGCGCCTGCGTGTTTCGCACACATTGCCACATGATGGTCGTCGTCGCTCTTATTCCGTGTTCACCGGAGCGAAGCGTGACATTTTTAGAAACAGCAAATGGCTTTCACGCAAGCGGTATTTTGTTCATAACTGCTTTCGGTTGGGGAAAAACAAATTCTTTACGCAAATCCTCAGCCTATGGCACTTCAATTTTATAGCAAGTTACACAAAGTTATGTGGTGTGTCAGTTATTATCTCGCATATTTCGAGCTACGAGTGTCGAAAACTTGTAATTCATAAAGTCCCAATTCGCAATTTATTAGAGATTTTCGAGAATATTCGAAATTTTTTCAGAATATCGAGATTATATTCTAGAATTTTAAAATGTTTAGAGATTACAGTTTTTCCAATTCATTCGAGTCTATTCGAGTTTCTCAATATTACTCTAAATTTGTGATTTGAGATTTTTGGATTAGTCTAGATTTAAGAAAAAATTCCAGTAAAAATAGAGTTTCAAAAAAAAAAAAAAATTTTGAAAATAGGCAAATATAATCTTTAACGCTCAAGTAGAATATAAAAAAAAAGTTTAGCGTCCAATCTTTGTTCAGGCCCTTAAGGGAGCGGGTTAAAGATGGTAAAAATGTTTAGAAAAAAACAACAAAATGTTCGTAATTTCAACAGCTGCTTTCAACTTCAACTTTTACTTGTTTAAATGGCTATTATAGATTTTTGATTTTACTAAAATTAACATTTTTTGGTACGTTTAGCCCCTACAAACGAAGAACGATTGGGAGCCAAGCTTTTTTTTTTGTATTGTGGTTGAGAATTATAGAGCATGTGGGCCAGTTTCAAAACAGTACCATTGTTTTTCTTTTTTTTTTTACGATTTATAGGTCTACTGGACTAAATTGAACATTGGCGTCGAAGTTCTGGTAAGAAGTTATTCGAGGTTCTTAGTGATTTCTTAATTTTGAGATTATTACCGGATTCTAAGTTTACTCGTAGTTTTTCGAGTTATTCGAAATTTGTTGTAAATATCGCGATTTTTCAAAATTACAAGAAAATTGTAAACGGTTGACATGCCGGTAAGGCCATTTAGACATTTTGTCACTCTCTTTTAGAAAATGCATTCATCAACTATCAACTTGTCACCCTAGATTTCCCAAAAGACAAGCTCAATCAAAAAACTAAAGTAGTTGTGGGAACAACAATTTTAAACAAATTTAAAAAATCTGGGTTTTTTATCATCTGATCATTCTAAATTTCGGTCATTAGTTTAAATAATTAGTTTACGAACTTCTATACTTTAAAACACTAAACATCACTTCTTTTCTTATAACATTCTCGCTTGCATGCATAATTCAAATTGCTTCTCTTTTTAAGCAACGAATTGAAGTTTGGCATGTGTGGAATGAAAAAATATAAGTCGCCTAAAAATGGTTGCGGATTCTTGTAATTGAAAGTTACATGAATAGGAAGGGATGAGAGGCTGATTGCTGATTGTTTCTATGAAATGTATATTTGTGAAGCTCAGAGGCTGCGATAATGATACTTATGATTTTTTCCGTTCTTTTTATTTCTAGAAAACCATAATTGTTAAATATATCGAACTATTTTTCCAGCAATTTTATGCCCTAAAAGAATTTCAAGTCTATAGCATTTGTAGTTCCTGAGAAAATCGACAATGATACACAGACAGACATCGAAGTTACCCTACTAGGGTTCCTAGGGAGAGCAAAAATACAAAAACGCTAAAAGCTTTTTTTTTTTTAAATAACATGAAGTAATCAAAAGTGTAGTTATCATTTCAGTCGCTATTATAGCCTGAGAGATTGACTGGTAAAAAATTAAATTTTTCGTTATTCTCACTCAGATCGAAACTGAACTTGCAAAATTCTTGATAATTTCTTCCTCCGTGTTAAATCTAAACTTTATTGGTCAAACTGGATATAGAAATTGTATTCGTGACTTTGTTCAAAAGGAAGAAAATATTTTACAAAAAAAAATAATTTTAGAATATGTACAAGTATTCGGACAAACACGACTTTATATCATTTGTCATAACATCTTTTAAGGTTTTATTCTTGCATCATTTCATATGACAAGAAAAAGGTAACATTTTGGGATTATTTTCATTTTTCTGCCTTTCGAAAATTTTATTTCTAAGTTTTGTTCCACTCGAGATTTTTTCTTATTTTTCCTAAAACAAAATTTGATTGAACCCCAAATTGATTTTCTTACTTTATTTGTGCAAAGTGTATTACAGCTTCATTTGTGTAAAATACACTCATCTTAATATGAAGTGGTGCAATAAAAATTTCGATTAATTTCAAGAGTGCGTGAAAATTCTGAAATTCTTTATACGTTTTGTGGTTAAATCAAGACATTAATTCGTAATTTGTTAATTTATTTAGGCGATTTCAAAATTGTTTTATGACACGTATCATCATGACAAATTGATATACCAAAATAAGAAAGAAGGACAAATGCTGCAATGAATATTAAAATTGTTATGTGAGTCTAAAAATTACCAAAATATGAAAGATATTCCCAGTAATTTTCAAAATGTTGAGTGGTTTTCTCAGTTAGAGATTGTTTAGAAAGTTCATCTCTGCACGTTTGAGTAGGCTTTTATACATTCTGGGAAATTCATTAAACAACTTCAAGGAAAGGATAAACATATTTTGTTTTTCATTACCCGTTTAGAATTACAAAATTATTTGAGTCCAAAAAATATGGGTACAAAAATATTCAGTTCCTAAGTTTCAATAAAAAATAAAAATGTTTGTGACATCAAGTTTCATTATTTTCAACGGTTGTAATGGGTATGTTTTTGAACAAAGCCTTTTGTTTAATTGAAAAACTTAAACAAATTTTATTAAAGTGAAAAATAGCATTCTGTATGTGTATTGAAAGCAAAAATTAATTCGTTTAGTTTAGGCTATAGGCTAGATTTTATTATTGCATTTTAATCGTTATAACTTTTTTCTGAACAAAATTCTTGATAATTCTTTGAAAAATACATCAGTTGCGCAAATATTATCGTCAATTGCTGCGAATATGACACGCTTATATACAATTTCCTCCTTTTTTTATACCATCTCTGGAGTATTGTAGAATATAAAATAATTTCAATTTTAGAAGCGTAGACTCATTTTGAATAAAATAATTGTTTTTACTTTGAACAAAATTTAATTATAAATTTCGTTGTTAAGGTACCGTACAATTTGGTTTTTCTAAATTTTATTTTATTTGGTTGATTACATTTTGGAGCATGCGCCAAATTTTCACAGAATTTTGTTCAAAGAAAAATCTCGAATTGATTTAACATAAAAGCTTTAATCCCTTTCTTTTGTATATTTACATAAATAAATACCTTCACTATATTATGTATGTACATATATGTAGTTTCAAATGTTGTATAAGAAATTTGAAGATAGCAACGGGCATTGAGAAAATTCGTCAATATAGAAAAGAATTTGATTTTAAAAATGTATATTTGAAAAAACCACAACTTTTTTACTTGTTTGAAATATGTTTGAACATAAATCATAAAACCGCACCAAACACTTATTAAAATCAATGAAGATTTTTTTAAAACCTTTACAATAGTCAACGAGAATTAAATACTGCGGTTGGCGTTTCTGTTTGTTTGTTGTTTATATCTTTCTTTGTAATCTCAGTGCTGATTTTGAGGGATAAAAAAGTGGATGCCACAAGCCATTTACCATTTTACTAAAAAACCGAGAAATCATAAAGCATATTTTGTAAATTGGTCCTTCCAAAAATAAAAAATAAATATTTTATAATACAATATTTTAATACTCCACTTTAGAGGTTTCAGGCACTAAACCTTTTTCAAATCAAAAGTATTGGCGATGTGCGTTAAAATTTCAATATCAACGAAAGAACTTTGGCATCTGTTCGTCTTTTTTTTTAATGGCCATAATTTTAACATTTCATTTCAGTATTGTTTGACCAATCATGAAGATACACAACAAATTGAAATTTTAAAATTTATTCGACAAAAAACAACTTTAGTGAATATTAAACCCAATTTTTGTTGAAAGGCTTTGTTAACACTACAGGTTTACGGAAATTTCTTATCTACCTATCTCTACGGCACGCGTCAATTTGGCGCGTGTTAAAAAAATAAACATTTTGTAAAATAAATAATTTATTTTTGAAGGAATATTATCATACAGGTGTATTGATATCAAAACCATCATAACAATAAAAAGACAACTCACAAGCTGATTAATCAGTTCGGACAAAAAAATAAAAAAAATTTGTTTCACGATTTAGTAAATAAAAAATTACATATTGTAATGCAATTCCCATGTTCTGAAACGTCCACAGCCATCTTTTACCAACGGTATTTAGAGAAAATACTACTAATGGTTAAAAATTATTTTTTTGGGCACTACTGAAAAACGCCAAAAATACGCTGAAATGACAGAAATATAATAGAAATTAAGTACAAAGAAAGAGTAAATACGCGTACCAATCAAACTTTCCGCTTCATAAACGGAATAGCGCAGCTACTATATCTATATAAAAATTGTACGGTATTTTATAGGTCCTTTCGTGAAGGGTCAAATTTGGTTTGCAAAAAATAAACGAAAAAACTGATTAACAATAATATTTATTCTACGCACTTTTTACATACGTATTCAATTTTATGTATGTGTAAATTTTCCACAAACAATCTTCTTGCAATTTCTACAAGTGTACTCCCTTCTATTTATTTTGCAAAATCCAACTTGACAGGTTTGACGCTGTGCTGATGTATGAGGCTCTTGAAGATCAATATTTTCTTCAATTTCATTTTCTTTCGTACCGGCAAGTTCTTCGGCTAATTGAAGAATAAAATCCTTTCTGGATATATTTGATCCGGTATATTCTTTGTACAGTATCCACTATCTATGCATTTAATCTCTGCATTCTACACTACATACATAATTCTATATACATAAGAACATAAAGTACCCCTGTAACAGCCACTGGAGAGTTGAGATAACGAAGTATTTGCACTGCCTTACCATTGTGTCAAATTGACGCGTCCGTAGAGATAGGTGCACCACATAATAAGCTTCGAAATTCGAAGGCGTAAACGAAAATAAATTTTGCCAAATATTCGTCTCACGAAATGGATAATTGTAGGCAAAAGTAGTAAAAGACAAAACTAACCGGTTTCCGAATTTTTCTATGTGAAATTGAAAATGCGTCAAATTGACGTGCTTCGTAAACCTAGTGTTAATTGTAATGCATAACAGATTCATCAAAGGGCAATATTTGTTATTGGTGAGATTCAAAAGATACACAACCAGAATTATGTGAAGATGTAGGCGATAATTGGGTACTTCGAATGCATTCTACGAAACCAAGGTGAAATTTGGTGATTAGTTGATTACGAATAAATTATAACGCTTAAAAATACATTGTGTGTAGTTGCAGATTATGATTTGTACTTTACATATTTAGATTCAGACAAAATTAATACTAAAATTTAACATAAACCAACTTAAAATTTTGAATTACATAAAACTGTTTTGATCATCTTTCTGATCACCAAATTCTTACCTAAAACCAACTATGTACTAACGGAATTTATGTTGCTTCTTGGGTTTATTTATGGATTTTTTTTATTTCAAATATTGAGACATCATCATAAATGTTTCATGTTTTTGAGAAAATCAGCGTTAGGTGATGATGAAATTTGATAATCTGAAAATGGGAATTTTTAATGGTCCTAGAACTAATGTCGGAGTTCGATCCATTTTTAGCTGAACCCATTACTGAAGATACTAAAATATAGGTAGCGACACACAAATTGAGTCCGATTCTTACTTCTAAAGTGGGGAAATAAATTAACATAACGTACGAGGCGTTACATTTGTTTTACGATTTATGATCTTCGGTGAAATGAATACAAAACATTAAATGCTTTTGCTTAAATTTCTTCAAATAATTTCTTATTAGTAGAATCAAATTTTTTACAAGACCAGCATTACATTACCATTCAAATGTTTTCTAATCGTAACTAATAAACATTTGAATACATTGATTAGTTAAGAAGAAAAATCTTAAAAAAATAATTTAAAAATAATTTAAAATATTACTGAATTACATTACAAGTTAAAAATTCAAAAATTAAACAGTTTACCAAAAATCAAAAAGAAAATCAGACATCAAAACCTTAAACGATTCACTTGACAAAGTAAAATCAAAAATCGATCGAACTTTATTAGAAACAACCGAGACAATATAAACAGGTTCATTCCTAGATAAATTACTCCTTCGTATTGGTTATTTAGGAACAAAATCCCCGCTCGATCGTAACGTACGTGTTGGAACGTAATAGAAAACAAATCAAGAATCGCACTACAATCAATCCTACAAACGAGATCACGAACAAAAGTGGCACACGTCGCAATTCTACCAATAGAGAGAGGTTCCAATCTAGTTTACATCTTCCTCTATAAGGAGGAAAAATATAATTGGGACGATTATTGTCCCTCGGTAATACACGGAAGGCATATTTTAAAAACTGTTTTCGAACCCTTTCAATAAGATCCGAAGATTCTTGATAAAATGGGTCCCAAATAACTACGCCATACTCTAATTGCGAGCGCACTAAACAATTATAAGTACAAGATTCTAATCGCATAAGGATCCCAGAAGTCTTTAGAGAATCGTTTAACAAACCCTAACATGGAAATTGGAAAACGCCTTAGAAACAATACCCTGTATATAAATGTGGAATGATAAATTAGAAGCGAAAGTGATACCCAAATCCTTGAAAGTGTCCACTTTCTCAATTCTATGGTTCTTGAGAAGCAACTCGTAGTTAAAGTTCAAATAATTCCTTCTACGGGAAAATCGCATTGTTTTACACTTTTTATTATTCAATAACTAGTAATTACCCGTTAAAACTGACGGAAGTTTCTTAAAACTCAATGTAGACTAAAAAGTCAAATGTTTGTTTCTAGAAGAATACGAAATAAGACAATTTGATATTAGTTCAAGAATTCTTCTATCACAACGTTCCGTGTAAAAGTACGGTTATCATTTAATATAAGGCCTTGGTATGATGAGTTGTTGATCAGCACCCTAAGGTTCTCATGATTTAATACTCGCGTTAAAGCTACATAAAGCTGGCCATAAGCAAAAACAGAGCTTTGTTAACCATCATTACAAAATCCAAAATGATGGAAAATTGTCGTCGCTTCATTCAAAATCCTAAGCTGCTCTCGCTTGGAGATATATTTTTTAATTCGCAATCAAATGCCGTTATAAAATAAAAAATAATGCAAAACGTCCTTGGTGAGGACCGAACTCGAAAGTTTATTGGAAAGAATTGAATATCGAAAAATAATTTGCGGTACCAGCCTAAATGTAGATTACAGTCTTATAAAATGTATTATTACATATTAAATATATAATCATTGTTGTACAATACAAAATTTTATGTTTTTCAATTCGTATTGAAACAATGAAACGCCGTTATTGGAAAAGATAATGTTAACATTAATTAGTACTTTGGTGAGCATTGAACCCGACACATTTTCTATTCGATTTCTTGTTAGGTCAACACCTATATCACTCAGACTACTCAGTTACAAAATTTAAGCATCTAAATTGGAACTATAAGAAAATACATAGTGTTCCGCAGCACACTGTGAATTATATAATGTAGATAAATTATGACAAATACACCAATTTGTAAAATCCGATACATCAGATTGTAAATCCACTGCATCCCGAATATTCGAAATAGTTTTAAAAATTTTAATATCGTCAGCATATATGAGAATTTCAGAATACTTAATACAGTCAATCACGTCATTAATAAATAAAATGAATAGAAAGGGACCCAAATGGCTTCCCTGGGGAACTCCTGACGTTGCATGAATTAATCTAGACATGTAATTCCCTATCTCAACGATTTGAGTTCTTCAATCTAAGTACGCCTAAATCCACCTAATAGGTAGACTATTACAATCCAAAAACTCTAATTTCTCCAGGCTTATACCAACAGTATACATTTGACCCGTAGATTCTGGGGTTTGATTTACTTTTCTGGGGTCACGGGTTTGGTCGTGATATTCTGGGGTTAAATCAAAAACCCATAAAACATTTACTTTTTGTGCAAACAACTCTTTAATTCTTCACAATAAGATACAACGTGCATCAAAGGTTTCTCAATGGGAAATTAAAGTATGTATGATGTCGAAACATTGGTAAATAAAATTTACTCCGAATTTCCGTCCAGTACAATCAGTGTAAGGGAATTAAACGAATGTTTCAACTTCTTTATTCTAGAATATTCTGTTATGTTAAAAATGTACAGTGGAAAAGCTTATCCAAGGCAGTAGATAGAGTTTTAGCATGTTGGCTTACAATTAAACAATATATTTTGCAGCAAGGTGAGGGGAGCTGTCAAAAAGCCATTTGGAAATGTAAACAATCTCAATAATATGAAATGGAAGACGATATAACCTCAATAACAATTCCGAATATGGATTTATAATTTATTGAATATTTTTTAAGTTTCATGTGTCGTTCGGTTGTAATACTGTAAGGGGAACCTGTTACGGGCTACGGCCACAGAGTTACAGGAAATAATGAGTTCTCTATGGGAACAACTAGAATGTAGAATTCACGATACAATTTTTTTTAGCAAAGTGAAAACAGCTTTAAACAAATCTTAGCTCTATAGAGATCAAAACAAATTCATTGAACCTAGATGCATACACTAGGGCTCTAAATTATATTTTGAAATATTACGACATTGAAAACAACCCATTTAAAACCCGTTCAGCTCTTTATTTAAAAAATTTAGATCTGAATTTTCAATCCGTTTTGAATGTTGATGATTTATTAAATATAAATATTGACCATGATCTGATCTATGACGAAATAATAGCAATTAATAAACTTTGTCAAAATTTTGAGAATATTGATTCGTATACAACCCAAAAGACTTGGGTAAATATTTTCAAATCAACCGACAGTATTACCCAAATTGAAATTTAGTTTCAAAACTCTTAAGCATTCGTGTCAACAATGCCATTGTAAAGCGGATTTTTTTTCGATAATGGGGTCAACATGGAGGGATAATAGCAATAAAATGAGAATATAACTGGGGAAACCCGTGTTATATATTAGGATTAATTCTGACATAGACTGTGAGAAAAAAAAATTTGTTGGAGTGAGCGCAAAACAAAAAAAAAAATTAATTTTAAAACTTATGATTCCTGATTATTTATTTTGTAATTAATTATTTTAATTTAATTTTTATTTTCTCCTATCATACTATACGTATCAGAATGAAGTATGTATATAAATTTTGTGTAATAAGAGGTATTTGAATTTAAAAAAGTAAAATTTTTGGATAATGTTTATTTTCAATTTTTTTTTCTGGGGTTTACAAAAAATTGTCTGGGGTTCACAAAAAAAATTTACGGGTCTGATTACCTCAAGAGTTGACAACAGTATAGTTTGTGATCAAGTTTGTCAAAGGCCTTGCTAAAATCTGAGTAAACAACCTTTACATCCTTTCCCAATTCGAAAGCAGTTGAAATAAAATTGGTCAGTAAAAACAAATTAGAAACAGTTGATCTGCCAGGAAGGAATCCATGTTACTTAGATGAAATAAACCTACGAGTATAAAAAAAAATAAAATCCGTGACTAATTTTTCAAAAAGTTTCGGTAAAACGGATAAAATACTAATGGCTCGGTGATTTTTAATATCACTTCTGGAACCCGACTTAAGTAAATACTGGTTTAATTAAGGAATACTGGTTTAATTACTCTGTTATACTTGAGTATAAGCCAGATTTGGCTGATTTAGATCAATAATCTTTTGTAATCGGATATGTAAAAGAATATGGTATACGACCAGTAGAAAGATTTTTAAAGAAATTAACCAAAGCTATGACAGATACGTTGACATTTTTAGAAATATCTCTATATGCATATCTTACTACGGAGAGAAGTCCTATTACAATGTCAATCATATTCTGGAATTTATTCAGGGCTCCAAGTACGATTTAAAACTGTTAATCCCTTTGCAGAATATGTTCCAAGTGCCGCACATGGTCATTACGAATATTTAAAAGTGGCTGCTCTGTAAATGATGAATATAGTGTCTTGAAAGTATTAAAAATTGTTTAAAATTAAAAATGTCACAAGACAGACTGAATGCATTAACAATTTTATCGGTAGAATCTAATTAAGGTATTTGCAGAAAAGAAGTCAATTTAATTTAATTTTACAATTTGAATGCTTCGGAACTAAAATTACAATTTTAATGTTTAGTAAATTCTATTATCTAGCTGTGATTTGATAGTTTAATTAAAGTTGTATTTGCCAAAAAATACGATTTTTTTCTTATTCAAATAATCTATTTAGGAAACACTCTGAGTCCGCACGTTCGTTTGAGTTATTACTAGTGTATCCACAGTTGTCCGCTCCAAAGGCATCTAATCGACTAAGTTATTCAAAGCTTACATTATCTTGCTTTCCGTATCATATCATCTCTTTAATCGTATTCCACTCTAATAGCTTGTTTAAATCTTAAGGTTCCAAATCTTGGAGTTGACCTTATTATTCTAGTCTTTATTATTACTGAAGCATGTAGACCATTGCGTTTTAGGTTTTTTAAAGAGTAACATGCCATAGAGAGGAGAGAGAGAAATACCGGCGGTTTTAGACAATCTCAAGGATATCGTGTCGTGACGACATTTTTGTTCCAAAAGGACGAATGTACTATACCATGGTCCAGTATTGACTGCATTTGTATCGAGTTGAGTTCCATAGTCGATATTAATCTCTTAAACAGTAGAGACTTGCAACACCTGCTCTTGCGGACTATGCTCGGGAAAAGTAAGAAGTTGTTAGAAATCGTCACCTGTTTGTTACTAGAATAGGTATAGGTATTATCTAGATTTTCATTTTTAATGATATGGAACTCATTTTACTGATATTTTCAAGAAATTATTTTTCATACACGGAAACTAAATGTCATTTGATCCTACTTTAAAGGTGTATACACGATACATTTCTGGTGAAAAATGTACACCACGAAGTTAGCTAAATGAGTTGAATTATTTTCAACTCTTACAAAAAATTAATCAGAGTTACGAACATAACGTAACCAAAAAAAATTTAACCCGCAGGGTTACGAACCTAGTAACCAATTGGTCACGTATTCAACTCATGTAGCTAACTTCGTGGTGTAAGAGCAACTATTTTACAATGCTGCTAACTGTAAGGCTCACTTTATTCAGGTTTGGAAAAATTTTCAGTTACGATTTTAATCCACTTCAATCGTTTTGGCACACTTAGCTACTTAGCCCTCTATTGTGCGTTATAAACCTAACTTTCCTGATTTTGAAGCTAATTTTTCGACCTCCTAAATCTAAAGGAAATTCCAGCCCCAAAAACATCAAATTAAAGGCAAAATTACGGAATTGCTAAGCTGTTAATAGTTTGCCTTCATTAAAATATTGGGTAGAAATTTCAGCCCTCGTTCTTAATTAAAATTAAGTTTTAAAGCATTTTCGTAGTGCTAGTCACACTATTGGAAATATAAAACTAAAAGTCTGACAGTTCGTACATATTAATAACACAATACATTATTAAAGACCAAGGTCACGGAGGCTACCATTGAACTTTTGAAAAATAATAAATTAGATAAAGGGAGGTCAAAATGGGACTCTGTTTACAACATTTCAAAAATTACTGATAAGTAAAATTTTTCAAAAAAATTCTTATTAGTAGACGAATTAAATCGATTTTTTTTGCTTCTAAGGCAATCATTACCTTGACCTTCAAATATTTTACTATTCAACAAGTCATTATTTGAACGCTTTGACTAGTTATCAAATACAAATATTTAAAAATTCAAAGCATTAACTTTTTTTTTATTCATTTCACCAAAATGACAAAAATAATTGGACGGTACATGTAACGAATGTTACACCATTTTTTCATTGTTTACAATAAAATTAAAGTTTTAGCTCCATTTAGCTATATAGGCACGGTGCTCTGGAGTCGGTTTAAACAAAAAAGTGCGGTGTCTCCGAAATTCTTTTTTCCAACGTTTGGAGACCTCAAAAGGAGTACTTTTAGCCATTAGAGAAAAAAATCCGCTCGGCGCTTTTTTTTCTGGGGCGAAAATCACGAAAATCATATGCCTAGAGACGATAACGCCTTTTCATGAGTGCTGTCAGCCAAGATATTTCATAATTGCATACATCCACCTCTCTTCAGTGCAGATAATAAGCGAATCATCGACATAATCCCACCTCCAGAATTGCATCTACTGTTGGGAGCAGTAAATACCCTCTTCCACCATATGATGTTGGAGAATGGAGAAGTCAGCCTCAAATGGGCCCGGGAGTGCCATGTGGACCGGCAGTGCACCTATGGTAGTCCAACATTTGAAGGGAATGCGTGTAAGGTCTTACTCGATAGGGTGGATATTTTAGATGCCATGAAATGCCTTGGCTGTGCCAAGTATGTAGAGACGTTTAGAAAATTGAAGAAAGTTGTCGATTCTTGCTTCTCATTGACACTAGATCCCGATTTCAAGACATACATTGAAGATTTCAAGATTAGTTATCAAGCACTCGAGATACCTGTGACACCAAAAATCCACGGCATATTATACCATGTAGCTGATTTTTGCTCCGAAACCAAAAGAGGATTGGGATTTTACAGCGAACAAGCTGTCGAATCAGCCCATGCAGATTTTAGTAAGACTTGGAATCGTCACAAAGTACTAAAAAATCATCCTGACTATTCACTCAAATTATTGCGAGCTGTATGCGAATATAATAGTTTTCATCTATGATATGTGTGTTATTATTTTTCGTTCATTTTTGCGTACTATATATGTTTTTCGCTCATCAATATTAAAAACTCATTGCAATAACTATATTTGTCTGTGGGTTATTCTTGTATTTGCGTCTAATCATCCAACCCTATATCCTTCCATCTTGAGTAACAACATTTTCAGCGAAAATGAAAACATCGAAACATCGAGCATAAACAAATATACTATTGGATAAGCAAAGGGCCTGTAGTATATCAGGGACTCGTTGGTAGAGAAAAAAGAAAATGAAAACATAGGATCTTGGCTCTTCCCCTCTCCAAACTTTCATCTATCCTGTTGTGTTTTTATGCTTCTACGATTGAAAACACTTGCCGTACACTTGTTGGACACCCTATATATATATCATTGGATCTGTGTATAAACCAGTACAGGTGTATATGACACCCTGTATACATTTACAGAGCCAATACATTGCAGGACAGGGCGTTAACTTCTCTAAGAATGCTTTTTTGTCATATTTTCGCCCCAGAAAAAAAAGCGCCGAGCGGATTTTTTTCTCTAATGGCTAAAAGTACTCCTTTTGAGGTCTCCAAACGTTGGAAAAAAGAATTTCGGAGACACCGCACTTTTTTGTTTAAACCGACTCCAGAGCACCGTGTAGGGTCTATTTACAAACTTATTAAAAATGAGATGGAATTTATTTTCTGCTTTTAGTCGGCTTCTTTAACATAAAACGAAGGTTTTATTTGTTTTCAAAATATTTTGTTGGTTTTTCTTATTTATGCAAATAATGTGCCAAAATCTAAGAAAAGCAAACAAAACAAAAAAAAAACTGAACTCATTCATACTAAAAAAAAAAACGAAAATTAACATGAATGAATCCACAATTCCAAATGAATCATGAACGCAACAAATTTTTATTTTGTAGTTGTTTTGTTTGTGTATAATAGTTTACTACAAATATACGTGGAATTCAAAGGTAGCTGAAGGTGAATCAAAATAAAATTATTTTTATTAGCGGAAATAATCTCGAATTGTTCATTATTAATCATTAAATTTATTTTGAATTTAAAACTATTTTTTTTTGTACATTAGTTTTATTATCAATTAGCATTAACATGTATGTATTTCTAAATTTTTGTTTATTTGAAGAAGAATACGTAAGTAGTAGTTGGTTTGGTTTCGGTAGTGATGAGTTGCAGGCTTGAATTACATAAATTTGACTTATTTGTACGTTTATACAAACAATGCGGTATAATAAATTACAAATTCTAAAGGTCAGACCAATTGTTTTGTTGTTTTCAGTGTGATGAGCCTTAACAATACGGGTGTAGTCGTGTGTACATATTTTTTAAAATTGTACATTTCCTTGATCATATACCTTATTGCGCACATGAGTAATACAAATTCGTTGAAGTAACGGATGTAACAATTATAAAAATCTTTTCGATGCTGTAAATCTTACAAAGATATGAAAGAATTTTTGAATCATTTGATCGAGTTATGTTGCAAGCTTAATGTAAGTTAATCCAGATTTGTAAAAAAACAATAAAATTTGACTGCTTTAAAATTAAAGTTTTGATTTCATTATTAATGATTAATGATTGTTTTGAAATGTTGTCTTTTAAATCAGTGCTTCTCAAACTTTTTCATACTGCGGCCCAGAAATCGGAAAAATAAAATCCAGGGCTCCCAAAAATTGTATTCAATAATAACGAGTATACAGCTTAGCATTTTGGACATTCCTGTTCAAGGATCTCAGATGTCCCGCGCAGTTTATCAATCATGTTCCAATATTTTAAAAAATGTTCTGCCAACCCAAAATATTCTTTCAGCTTCATCCGATTTGGAGGATTAAAAAATGTATAAACGCAAAAATTCTATAATTCCAGGAAATTATTAAACATTTTGAAAAACATAAAATGATTCGGCATAAGGATCTATTAAAAATAGGATGTAACTATTAAAACTCCGGAACTAAATATTTTAACTAGAGATATGAGTGGAGAAGAACAGATTACAAAATGACTATCTAAGGTTAAAGCTAAACATTTCTCTAATTCGACCGCAACCCGATCCAAATTTGTTACGTTTTTAATGTATTTAAGACCAAATTTGGAATATATTCATCCAGAGTCATCCAAAGTTTTTTAAGATTTTCTCAACTACCAATTTTCAATGTAATCGACCAATTTGAAAGTTTTAGCCCGCTTAGCAATTTTATATTGAAAATTGAAAATTTTATTTATGACGAGTTCTTCAAAAAAAAAAAACTGAACTCGCCATTGTATAGAAAATGATACATGATAGTAGTTCAGGTTTTTAATTAGATCAGTTTTTTGGTCCCAAAGAACTAGGGAACCGAAAATTACTGAACTTTTAAATTACAGGTTTTGGGTCATTTTTTAATTGTAATATCCATAATTTACCGAAAAATTAGCGTTATTAGAAAACCAGTAAAGAATTTTCCTCCTTCCCTTATAAATTCTAAGTGAACACATAATTTGTCAGAATTGAAAGCTCATTTTTTTCATTGTTTGTATTAGTAATTTGACGCACAAACTTTTGTTCTTAATTTTTAACAAATGTCTTCATTCGCTAGAAATAAAAATAAACAAATTTACATTTTACATATGGTGCAAAACTGCCCCAAGGCCGAAAAAACACTTTCGACTCCACGGAAGTTAGTTAAAAAGTGTTGACATACGAGTTTGTTGCTGAATAGTAAAGGATTTTATTCCTTAAACCTGGTGCCTACTTTTTCCTTAATTGCCAACTTTCATGATAAAATATTCGAATTAATTAAATTTTCTTTAGATTTGGTAGGTTTGGGTAGATTTGCAAATCAATCAAAATATTTTTAGTCAGAAAATTAGAATAACACCAATGACGAATATGACATGTTTTTGTGTAAAACTAAGGTAAAGGTTTCGACAAATTTATAAAACTTATTAATAATTTGTGCTTTATAGGCATTTTGTCTGAAGGTAGTTACATAAATTTTCGTTATGTATTCCAAAAGTTTACCAACATTTCAAACCGTCCCTACAAGAAACTCGGCCGCAGAATCCTGGAATTTTCAATTTGGAGTTCTCTACACTAACCTGATATACAATTTAACCAAGTTGCTATTTGAAATCTCAAATAAAATTAAAGTACGAGTAACATTTTAGAATTACATACTAAATACCTACTTTTTTACTATACATAATTACGCAAATTTTCCTAGATCTTAGTTCCTTCAGCTTTCTTTAAATTTAGGTTCTAAATTTCCAAGAATTTACATCGGATGTCGACTTCTGATTTAAAAATGTTGTTGCTATAAAAGGCCATAATTGTAACCATGATTCATGAGTTCATTAGAATAAGAACTTGCATATGCCTACCTAAATCCTCGTGATTGTGAAATTCATACATACACATCACATATCTTCGAAAAACCATTGACAGCATAGAAAATTGTACCTGCCATTGATAATAGATAGATTCAGAATTTTATATGCGAGGAATTTGTGCTGTTCATAAGAAATATTAAGATGAGGTTTCAACGCTCCCCAGGAACAACTCCACAGCTCCCTAAGGGGCCGTGGCCCACAGTTTGAAAAACACTGTATTTAAAAATAAGTGTTTAGTTATTTTTATAAACACGTGATTTTGTTAAATAAAATCGGCTTGCATTACAAAATACGATGCATTGTTGCATTGCTTAAGTAACTTAATCCTCTCCCCCGTACTAACAAGAAGATCGTTAGGTTATCACTGTTAATCACTCACAACACTATCAAATGTCACATAAAACATTATCATTATCAAATTAAAACTAAAAATGTAGAAAAATTAAGTTCATTATTTTTAAATTATCACAAAGTACATATTTTACGATCATAAGAACATAATGACTGATGTTCATTAGGCATGATTATATTAGTACATACAATATATGGTCACACCGGTCTGTAAACATATTTTAAAAACACTTTATAGACAAGACTTCATTCCATAAAGTAAAAATCAAGACGCGATCATCTTAGGCGCACCACTATACATATACGCACATAAATAATAAAAAAAAAAATCACAATTCCAATATACTACGTGATTCTATGTCAAACTTGTTATCGGATGATGTCAGTTAGTTAGCAAAATATAAGCAAAAAAAAAAAAATTTTCAAGAAATTTATTGATATTCCGAATAGGATTTACCAAAGCAAAATGATCATAAATGAATAATATGTACCTACAATATTATTGTATTATTTTATTTGCGTCTCTTATCGATCAATTTCGATCGCGCACTAAAAATGACGGTTGAAATTTTATCCATAATTCCCCCTATTTCGATAAAATGTTAAACATTAGTATACCGTGCTCATCACTATATGCTTTATGGAATTTTATGCTTTAATAATTTCTAAAAATAAATTCAACCAACCCTTAAAAAATGTATTGGGTCTGGGTGCCGCCACCACTTAACAGTTGGACGAATTTTCACATACAAACGATAGGTCACGTGCCACTCATTTTAAATTAAAATTTAATTACAATAAACATTATAAATTTTAAGAGACAATTAGTTTAATTTAAAAAATTTATTTTTTTTCTACCTTTGGGCTAAAATATTTCTGGTGTCTGTTTGTGATGGTCGGGCGCACTTAAGTTATTTAATTAAAAAAAAAAAATCACGATTTTTGTGTTAAGTTCATAATTTCACAAAAAATGTTCACTAATTCACTATATTATATTCACTAAACACTAAAAAGTTCATATATTATTATTATTTTTTTTTTAGAAGTTCATTTGAACCGGCAAAATATTTCAAAACAAAAACAAACCGTGATCCATGTGATACGAACGATAAACGTGATATGAAATATACGGAAAAATATTTCAGCTGTTTATGCGATGAAACTTAAATGCTTACTGTTTTTCGTGTTTTGTTTTTTTTAATTCTTCAATTCAAATCAAAATGTGTTTTGCTAGAGAGAAAGAGATGAATATATAAGTGATGTGGTTAACATATTGGTTACCAAAGTAATATACGGGTTCATATCAGTTTATGATTGTAAATTAATAATGGTAGCCAACTTAATCAAATTAAATGATTTTGTTTTTATTACGTAGCATTACGGGTAGATCAACATTTTCAATAAAATCAAAAAATCACGGATTCAAATTTTTTTTTTGCAATAAATACATGTTTGGTGTGAGTCACACTTTGATTCATTTCGTATTCATACATTTGCAAATGTCTCAGGTGAAATTTAGTGTATGTATGACTCATACTCGGATTCAAGATGGACTGGATCTTATATTCTTATGTAAACGTGAGAATTTAATTTCATGCTAATGATGCTTCATAATTTTTGTCATTGAACTGAAGTGATTCAACAATATTATTTCGTTGCATGCTAGTTTTTTTTTTTTAAGTCATCGATCGGTTAAGTGGCAATGAAATTCTAAATTATGTTGACAAGGACGATCAAAAACTAGCATTCTAAGACTTAATAGTAAACATGTCAGTCACGCAATGCATAATAAATTTAATTGTGCGATTACCAAAATCAGGTGAATTACAGGTGAGGGAAGTAAATAGACTTACCTAAACAGAGTATCCTAGGCCATTGGATTTGTCTATTTGGAATAAATTATTTTGTTTACGTAATTTAGTAAAAAAGTTGTCGCAAGTAAAAATAGATTTTAAGAAAAATTTGCATATGTACCACTAATTATAATTGATTGTTTTTATTCAAGAACTGGTAGCTTTTTTTAGTGGGCAATTAATAATCTTTGGTACACTACTAAACGGCATAATCTTTAATTAATAATTTCTATCTCAAGTTCTTTAGTAATCTCAGGATGATGTTTACCAAATCATTTATTTTAGGTAATCCCAAGTGGTGGGTCCTGTTCTCGGATGTTTTTCAATTCCTGGGAGTCGGGATTAAGTTTTAGGCATTCCGGGATTCTTAGTAAAAATTCATAAACTTCACAGACAATTTTTATTTCAATAAATTATAATAAATAATAACCAATATAAATTTCAGCAGATAAGCCAACACGTTTTTTGTGACGAATGCGCTGAAATAGAAAACACACGCTCAGATTCATGGACTGTATGCATGGTCATCAACGAAGGTAGCTTCATTAAGTTTAATCTCCTTTATTATAGTTGATTTTGAATTTTGATACCAGATTTCAAATTCCATGTGTCTTTGAGAAGCTGTGATTGCTTTGCCAGAGACAACTTAAGAGGAATTATAAGTTGCGCTTTCGAACGGAATAATAACAGCATCATTGCCAACATCACAATCCGTTTTTTCGATAGAACCAGACGGTTCATTCTGGTGACTCTATTCTTCATGATCATTAAAATATTTTTTATCTAAGCCATTTGCATATTTAGCGATGCAAGATATCGATACAGGATAAAAAAAATAAATTACCACGATTATACTTCTCAGCTGGTGGATTTAAATTTTCCGGGTTCTGTAGAACATTACGAGCGTAATGAGGTCCTTACAGTGTAGCAGTTTTTTTCTCTGGACCCTGTAATTATTGTATGGATTTTTTGTTGATTGGGAATGATGAGTTTGTTTTGCGCGATTATGTTAATTGTAACTGTAAGTTTTTTTGGATGATACTGGAGAATTTGAGGGGAGAAATGACGAAATATAATTTGCTTTTGATTGTTTGTTTGTAATTTGTATTGATTTGGAAAACGATCTCGCTCGATCCGACACACTCCGAGGTTTTGTTGAGCAGGGAGAGAGGTGAAAAAGAGAGGGAGGAAAGTTTGGATTGTGGTGGATGAAAAAAGTGGATTTGGACTTTTTTTTTGGATTTGAACGGCAAGGCGAAGACAACAAAATCTGCCAAAAAGATATTTTTTTATTTGGAGGTTTGGTGTTTATGGGATAACGTTGCGAGGACAACCATTTTGATGGCGTAGCCTGATACAAGCTGGATGTGCGATTTTTTTTTGGTGGTTTGGACTACGAAGAGGAATCACAAACAATTATTCGTAAATATAATACATTTTTTTTTTTTTGGTGGTTTTGGTATACATATATACTATAGGAATAATTATTTAAAATTTATTATTTTGATTTGGGACGAGAGTGTTCGCTTAGCGATTATATAGTATGTATATACATATAAACAGTTGAGTTTTTTTGCTAGACCAATATGGACTAATTATGGCCGGTAAAAGTGATTCGATTTTTTTTTTGATTGATATTATTTTTTTTGTGTGTTTGATGCATCAAATTTTTTTTTCATGTGTGAGAGTGAAACGATTTATGGTTTGGAGGACAAAACAATGAAATCGGTGTAGGTAATACACGATTTCAAAATTTTGACAATTTAGTGTATGAAGTGCAAAAGTATCTTTGCAAAATTTTTTTTTTTTTGTATTATTAATTATTTTTCGAGTTGCAACCACGTGGCCCGCCTTTACAAATACAAAAACAAAAAAATAAAAAATAAAGATAGATAAATAAAATAAAATCTAAAAGTAAATACTAATTTTTTTGTTTGCGATAGTAACCTCGGTGGTACATTTTTTTTTTGGTATCGGAGCATTCATCACCCGCATAAGTTTAGTCTTCGAATAAGAGGGTTTTTCCGAGGGGAATAATTGTTGACAAAATTCGGTGAGTGTTGGATGATCGGAGTTGTCGAGTGAACTAGTGTTTTATTTTGTTGTTTTTTTAAATATTTTGCAGCCAAACCTTTATTTAGTTTTATTTATTAGTTTAATTGTTTTTTTATTAGTCACCGAAATATAGTACTCAACCCCTCATCAACTCACGCCTGAGTCCATGCAGTATAACGGGAAAAGTTAGCCAGATTAATTTGGAGGACGCACGGTTTTCGGATCTCCGACGTAAGTAGGAGTGGCGCCCATTAGAAAAAATTGTATACATGCCGAAGATAGAGGATTGAGTTGTTTCGGGACTTGTTGTAATGTTTAAGTGGTTTTGAAGAAATTTATTTTTTATGAAATTCGAATTAGTAATTATATACGTTTTTTTTTTCTGTTATTTGGTTTTTTTTAGACATCCGTCTAGTATCGTGTCCTTACCATCTGACCATTTAGTACAAGAAAATATTTAAAAAAATATATTTTCTTGTAACCAATGTAAAACCACACATGACCTTAGAAGCTGGCCAGCTTTTGGAAAAGTGTGATTCATGCAAAAGAAAAAATCATTTTGGCATAGCTTGTACAAATAAAAATAATGTAATAAATCCTAAGCAAAACAATTATATAAATTGAGGCAAGAAAGTGAATTGCAAAACGGAGGATATAAAATTTCTGACACTCGAGACGTTGAACAAGACACTTTATTTGGTTAACCAAGATATTGACGATGGTTGGTGCAAAGAGGTATTAATCTGAGGAAATACAATCAAATTCAAAATTGACACGGGTGCTATGTGTAATGTATTGAGCAAGTCAATAATAGATGATTTAGAAAACTTAAGATAGTCCCATCGAACACAAGGCACTTAGAATCATACGGCGAAAATTTAATTAAAGTCATAGGAGAAATAAAAGTTACTTGTTTAGTTAGGAATCTGAATAGTGAAACATCAGATTAAATTCCAGATTATTGAAAATGGAGCAGTATTAATAATTGGACTCCACACGGCAATTGAATTGAGTTTGATAAGTCGTAACAGTAATAATAATAAACGAATTTTAGAAAAAGTGTTCAGGTAAATAATTTCACATATGATATTGACCTAATTCCAAATCCACAATTCGTAATCTCTCCATCGCGAAGAATAGCAAGGTACCAACATCAGTGGTTTCTCCGGTGGTCGCGCGGTTTAACAAAACGGAAAACTCAGAATTTGGCTTGACCCATAAAATCTAAACAAAATCATACTCAGACGTCACTATCCCTTAAAAACTATTGACGGAATAGCGACAAACGTAAAGGGATCCAGATATTTTACAATTCTAGGCTGTTTAAAAAGATTCTGGCAGATACCAGTGTCAGAACGAACTGAAAAATATTTCCTTTTCACCAAACCTTGGGGCAGATACACGTGCCTATATTTATTTATATTTATTTTATTTATTTCACTCTCTTTTGAGCCTTTAGTTAGGCTCATTCACAATAGTTTATGATGTATTATAAAAAACTGCTAGTTATTGAAATTACAGCAGATCTAAGGACAACCCATCAATCACTTTGGAAATATGGTTTCCTCGCTACTGAAGTACTTGTACGATGGTTTGGCGTTAAGACGGTATATTTCTTTGATGGTGTGTGATGGTATGACTGTATTATGGTACGGTGGTATGATGGTATGATAGTCCGATGGTATTATGGTATAATGGTACGATGGTATGTATGATGGGATGTATGATTATTATTGACAACGATGTCATTCATAAACTCCACCTTTGGAAGCATGTCAAACAGATTTAATAACTTTACTCCAACTTCTCCCACAATGTAGGGCAAGAAGGTAAATGCAATAAAGAACTTGAGGGAAATATTTTTATAAAGATAGGACTCAATTACTGTCTCACAAGCTCATATTCAATATTTACTTCTTGGGAGCATAACCTCATACAAATAAATCAGCAATTAACACTGACAACGGAGCATTACTCAGTACTCTATCCAGCGGAATGGCAGTGCTCTATCCTTTTCATTAGGTCTTCTAAGTATGTGGCTACGTAAAAGAGAACGCACCTTCATTTCGAAGATTTCAGAGATTCCCACTAATACTCGACCCACTAAGACCCACTAATAGGAAACGAGGGAATGCCCTATATTATGGCACTATAAATCCATGTTATATTATGTTACGAGTATTTCCCCGTTTTCTTTTAGAATTTGCATTGAAAAATCAAAAACATACAATTTTATATCCCGAAATACGGAATATTATGGTTGCTAAAAAGCACTGACTTAAATAAGTAAATACATTTTCAGAAAATGGCTGAAATATCTTTTTCATTCAGAAACTTTCACCCATTACAGTTGATATTTTGGTGATCCCACAAATATCTAATAATGTTTTCCCAGGTAACACCGAATTTACCGGCTAGTTTTAAATAAAAATAAAAACGTCTAGCTGACATGAAAGTCAAAGCCAACCCCCGCTACAACCTTCGTCAACCATTTTGTCTCTCATCTGCCACGGAAGTATTTCATTAGCTGATGGCTATTTATTAGAAGAGATAAAAAATGAGTGATTGATGGATGACACACTCAAGGTCATGTTAAACTATATAGCTAAATAAATTCCCCAATGCTCGGAAGTACCGCAAGTACCGCACCACATAGGGAACTTCTTAAAAAAAGATACCGAATTTCATTGGGACTTTGAGCAACAAAATGCGTTCGAAAAGGTAAAAAAAAAACAGAAAGGACTTTTAGTCATAAATTAAAAAGCAGCTCAGTCAAACTAATTTTAGACTGAAATGCCTTTTCAGAAGGAAGTTCAATGAAAAAACCAAAAAGGCATTCAAGTCGAAACTTGACTGGAACTCTTTTTGCATTTGTGGCGGAAATTCCTTTCGGACGGAAACAATTAAAAAATAATCCCAGGCAAAATTGTTGTAAAAAGTGAAATTAATGTTATGGTTTTTCCAGACTATGGGTACGTCCGAAATGATTTTAAAATATTCTGGAAAATGCAGATTTCCAATCTAATATTATAAATAAATCTCCAATTTCCAGAATTTTTGAAAATTAAATCTTTCTTTTCCAGAATTTCTGGAAATGGAAACAAACCTACCGAAAGGTATTTCAATTCAAAAATATGTGACTGAAATATCTTTAAGGGAAATTGTTCGGGCCAAATAAATAAAACGGATTTCAGTCAAATTGTTTTCTGAACGAAACACCTTTCATTTTCTGACTGAATTGTTGTTGACTATAATCCCGGAAAACAATTTTGCCTGGAATTCTTTTTTAGTGATTTAACTGAATCTCTTTTTCAAAAGGTAATGCATCTCCAAATGCAAACCGAATTCCAGTCAAATAAGTTTTGGCTTGAAAGCCTTTCGTTTTTTGACATGAAATATATTTGACTGTAATTTCCGGAGCCGAAACGGACAACAAACCATTAGAGACCATTTTTAGGAAGCCAATAGGATCAGCGTCCCTTAGATTACAACGTATAATGTTCGAAGTATAGTAGGCCAGTAAAGTCCAACGGTGATATACAAAAAAGGCAAAGATATACCGATACCTGATTTACTAAGTCGCGATATCAACAAACCGCCTAATGAAAATGTTGAAGAACTAAGAGAAATATATCAATACGTTCCTATAACATTCAATGCGGCTAACTCCTTAATAGCAGAATATTAAGATCAGCACTACCAATTTCCAAACAACTACTTATGCCAAACACTGACAACTAGGTTACTGACAAATTAAAAAGCATTAGGTTAAAACAGAAAACTTCGTAGATGTAAGTAGCAAGGAATCAAAACCGATCGAACTCAACGATACAATTAGAATTCAAATAAAGCCAAAAGAGTGGGTATTAGGACGTGCTCCCTTCATTAGGATGTGCCTACAATACTATCGTACTAGAATAAAATATGTTACCGATAAATCACTTTTTAATATAACTCTGTTCGTAATACAAGCATTTCATTCTAACCTCATTACACCCTTGTTTCAAATTTAATTTCCAAAGATGCAAATGTTCAATTGCTTCAAACAAAATTGTGTTGGCCTCATATAAATTACACACCACTGTATATGTGTATGGTTAAACCAATAAATCGTTTCCTTGATTACATCTCCACATCTTGTTCTCGATGCAAAAAGAATAGTGCAAAGTTTTTTAAAAGATGTACCTCTTAAGTGTATGTGACGGTTGACAAACACAGATGAAGGACAGACTCTCATCTAGCATAAACGTTAACTAATTCTTACACTACAGCACAAATACAATATCTATTCTGCCACATTGATGCAATAAAAAAAAACCATCAACAAATAACCTACTCAAAACCATAACAAACTATGCACACCTTTTTCAAATCATCGTTATAAAATGTGGCGCGTGCCAACAAACTTCATTCATATTTTCTTCAAGATTAAATAACATAAAAACAAAAATCCAACAACCGGTGGGTGAATTACGATTAAAGATAAGCAACAAATATGTAGATACGGGTACACTGTCTTGATACAATTATTTGTATTCTTTTGTGTCTTCCATTTAATTTTTAAATGCCTTTGAAACCACATATGCATGTAGTATCAGTCTTATCTAAGTTTGTAACGGTTTTTTACACTACTGAAAATTCACAAATTTCATCGATCACACCGGTTTTATAGTTTTGTAAAATTTTATTTTTTATTTTTTGTTATTGTTCACCCAACACAATAACTTCAATTTATTTCACATATGTGAATTACTAGGCAGATGTTCTTCTGTACTGTGAAAACTGTTTGATAAATTTAATTCATATCCGAAACTTATGTGCTAGAAAAGGACGATGCTAGATTTAAAGGTATAAAACTGTGTTGTATGTATATTAGTTGAGGGACCTCTTCATTTTAGGGTACCCCTAATATTATTTTCATTCGTCAAAAATAGGGTCGCGTTATGAAAACTGATTTTTCTTTTTTTTTCAGCGTTTTGATTTTTTGATTTTTGTATGTTTTGTTTAATATAGGAGACAGTTGTTGAGGTACCTTTAAATTTGGGAAATGAGGAACAGTTAAAATCAGACATTACTGAAACACCTATCAATTAGCCAACATATTATTGTTAAAATGTATTTGAAGTTCAATTAACCTTGAAACTTACATAAGACACAAAACGTGTTAAAAACAATGTTAAATGACCACCGAACCGAAATAAGTATGCACAGACAGACAAATAATTGTTTTGTTGTGGCGATACGATTTGCTATGAATCCACGAGTATATCTATACAGATTTAAGGAAATAAGGTGCGATTAGCTATTCAATGCCAAAGTAAATTTTTGCAAAATTCGTACAATACAAAAAAATTCAAGTTGAAGTTTATATTTAATCACGATTTTGTTTTAAGAGTTTGGGTTTTTGGTTGAAGAGGAAATCAAATTTGTAAAATGATTTCAAATAATTTGTTGTATGTATTTGAATTGTTATGGTTATATGGATTATTTATATGGTTACAATGAGAGAAGCAATTGGCATAGTAACTATACATAAACTTAACCACAACGCGCAAGCTATTTGTTTATGAAAGTTCCGTTCCGATAAATCACTTGCAAATGTAAAATTGTTGTTTATTTAAATAAATATTTTAAATTATTTGGTGCCAAGTGATATTCCGATTAGGGTTAGGTTCATGCAATTTTTAGTGTGCGCTTACGATAAAATTGATAACAGAACTCAATTTAAGTGTATAAACTTGTTCAAAAACTATTTGTTCTTATATTATGTGGTTTTATGTACACAAAGACAGGTGTGGCCCTGATTTAGTGGTATGTTGCTATTCTGATTTATGTTTACTTATAAGGCAAGACGTTAAAATTTTTGGCAGAATTTATTCGAAATAAATTAGGTTTCAATATTGATATCAAGTGTTTTTATATATATTGGAACCACAAAACCAAACCAACCAATTCAACAAATAACTATCGATTTTATTGTTTTGCTATTTTGAAAAAATCAAATTTGTCAGTTAAATGATTTATTGCCCAATTTTTATCCTTAATTGCCTTGTTGTCTTTCTAAATATTCTTAAATTGTTAGTAAAAGAGATTGAGGTACAGCAATTTTCTGAATGTTTTGTGCTGTCAATGTCTAACCGAAGGTGAAAACTGCGCTATAATCTGCGCTTTGTAGATATCCAGTTTTACTTTGCGCGATATATGAGGAGACTTGAAAACTTTAACATTGGCATAAAATGCTCGATAGCCTGCTGCGAAATGTCCGCTGAAACGAAGTTTTGCTCAATTAATTAGATCTCCTTGCTGCAATCCATATATTACCTCGAAGACAAACCTTCTATTAACACCTTGCATATTGAGTTATTCATTACAAGCTTCTGCGTACAAGGACACCAATTTTGACGGTATGCCCGGGAAGGGCAAGACGTTCCATAAAACGAATTATACTACGAATAGACTGTGCGCAGGAATGCCCTTTTCATAGCGCTTATCTATAGCACCATTCTCAGAGTAAAAGTTTGAACGGTCGTTAATCTATTTGGATGAAAGCCACATTGATAATCATACAAGATCCTTACGGGTACGATGGCCAAAACCTTACAGCCTATGTTCAGAAAAGCTATTCACCGGATTTGTTGCAGTTTAACCGATCTATCTTTTTATGAAGTGGACATATAAGAGCCGTCTTTCACTTCAGCCGCAGTTCTTCTGGGATGTCATTTCTAGACCAAATTAATGATATTAGTTTACATATGCTATAGAATAGATAATCGCCCCCAAATTTGAACGTTTCGTTGCCATCCTCCCCGGGTGTAATTTTTCATCTGCCATATCACCGCACTTCATCATATGATGCAGAAGTTGATATCACGTTGAAGCAAGAGAGGTTGTGGCTCGGAAAGTGCGGTACCTGTTAAACATACTTACTTCTTATAAGCATATTTCGAGGACGGTTTTTGTGACCATTTTTAATTTATCAGATTCATCGGTAATAGCGCTGCTACATCGTTTGTCTCCTCTGCTGCGATATATCTATATCTCAGGGTAGAATTTTCTATGTTGCGTGCCCTTTGCTAGTGTTATTCTCATTTCTTCCGTGTGCACAGCTGATTTAGATTTCCCTTGCAGTTATATAGGCGTTATGAGATGTCTTGTTCTTTGTGACAGATTTCGTTGACGTGCGCGAACTTTCTCTCTCTCGAATAGCACCAAGGCAATCATCGTCCAACTGAAGAATTTTATGTCTAGATGGATTTTCGCTTTCCGTGGACATTGAGAAAACCGCCTTTTTGATGATATTCCTTTGTTCTTGAACGGAGCCATAGCAAGTGGTTTGACTACTGATACAGTAGTCTCGAAGATGGTTTGGGAAACTAGGTTGTGGATCAATATAAAGCGAGAACAACGTCACGGGATACCACAAACCAAATTGACTCAACACAAACCCAATAGTGAATTTGAAGACCTACATAAAGTACAACGAAATGCCGAATTTATAAAGTACAAGACGTTAAAATGCGTTTTTGTTATAGAACAATGGACGAGGCGGAACATCTTTTAGAAGCTGAAAGCAGCCACGATCAACTGCTACACAAGTTGTACAAACTCGATGCAAGGATAAAGAAGCTACTAAGCCCTACTTCAAAGAAGACTACTATTGAATTTGTTAGAAAATTTGAGACGCTGAGATTCTAAATCATCCGGGTGCTGAATAAACCAAAACCAAGGGGTACAGTAACAACACGCGATCTGTTTGTTCAAACCCAGGTATCGCCAGTTATATTGGAAGACACACCAGATCAATTGGAATTGAAAGAACCCATATTGGGAGCCATAACAGTAACAACACACGACCCTTTTGATCAAACCCAGCTAGCGCCAATCATAGTGGAAGACACACCAGATCAATTGACCAGAGAATTGGCTGGACTACTTCGTAAATTCTCTAAAGCAATTTCCCAACTATTGGCAAACAATGAAACAACACGGCATTTCATACCTCCAGCCTCACGCCATTTTGGAGGACTTTGGGAAGCAGTAAAGGCAGCGAAAAACATTCAGTAAAGGTTATTGGAGTAGCGACAGATCCTACAGATATCACTTTAAAACAAGATTATTGGATAAGATGGTTCTCCGAATACTTAAATCAACTTCAACATAGAAGAAAATGGTCATCTGAACAACCAAACTTGAAAGTAGGTGAGCTAGTGCTTCTCAAGGATGACAAGGTTCCCCCATTAAAATGGCTGACTGGGCGAGTGGTGAAAATACCTCCAGGCATAGACCAAAAAATTCAAGTAGCCTCACTTCGAGGCCCGGAAGTAGTCCTCGTTAAAAGGCCAATTCACAAATTATCATCACTACCCATAAAATCTGACAACGAGATTGTCCTCATACAGACACAATCATCAGTCAACCAACAACCACAACGAGAAGTTAAGCAACGAAGAGTACACCACATCAAAACAATATTCAAGGAAGAAACAACTTTGCATCTGATATTATGGATGCTCGGAATGGTGCAAGCGCTTCTTGCTCTTGTCCGGAACTGTCATCTTAATGGCGTTACAGTGGAAAATCATCATAAATTATAATTTAACCGGATATTGGGAAGATATCAGATCGTTAGAACACTATATGACAAATATTTAGATGAGGGCTGTCAAGAAAGAATGGCAAGCAGATAACCGATTGAAAATGTGTGATGTAATAGTCTACAACAACTGAATGAACAAACCTCACTAAATAATCTACTTACTTCAGCTAACAAAGAACACGCACTAAGAAATCGGGACATTGTGAATACAATTGGATACATACTTGGTGACGCTTTTGGCATCATGAATATGATGAATCAAATAGATGTCTCCCATATAGAACTGTAGCTTGAAAAGGCAGACACTAATGAAAAATATTTATTATAGAACTCATCAAGAGCTAAACATCGATCGTACATGCAACCATACAAACATCTTTAAACATGAAAAGGAATTGACCGACAAGAATTTCCGTGCTGTTTCCAAGCAGTTCTTGTATCTAGACAAAAGAATCGAAAAGGTGTCCGCAGATAGTGATACACAGAGTGTATAGACCATCACAAGAATCATTATCGACATCATCCTCAGCTCTCATCGTGACCATTTCCATCCAGCCATGCTGACCCCACAACAGTTGAAAGAGGAAATCATACGGCAGCAACGATGCTGAGGGGAGAATAAAAACGATTTTGGACACCTTTACAAGATCTTAACGATCCACACGTCGTTTAATGTCCATGTAACTTTATGAATATGCGCTTATGTGATAAATGTCTTCTGGCAACCACCAAATTGTAGAGTAAATCTAGGATGATGTGGGACACAACTGGTTTGGGCCGATGGTTTGTTCACAAATGTGATGTTAAAGTGACGTTCATGAAAGTCAGTGACAAATTGACGTCAAATTTATGTTTATCAATGTTATTGCTGTCACAGAATGTTAGCCCGTAGTGACTGCGTAAGCGACGATATCATAGCCGATCAGGGCCGTCTTATGAAAATATGCGCCCCTGTGCTAATTTATAAGGCGCCCTAAAAAAAAATGTTTTCAGATATATTAAATAAATAAGAAAGTTTATTCAAAACTGATCCACTCCTTCAATTACGAATGTTTTTTATGCTAAGTTCTATTTGAATTTGACAATTCGCAGGGTTCGAAAAACAATTAAATCGTCGATATTCGACCTAGAGATGGTCAAATAACCGATAGTTGATTTTTCATAAGCAGCGATATTAAAACGCTGAAAATATATCACATTAAACGTGAAAAGGGCGCCATTGCAATAGAAATACATGTCTAACTATAACTAAAATTAAAACCAAATGTTTTCGAAATTTTTTTTTAACATGTAAAATATATTTTTAGAAGTTTTTTACATTCTGTTTTGGAAACGAAAGGCGCCCTTTTAAGTAAGCGCCCCTGTGCTTAGCACAATGGTTAAGACGGCCCTGTAGCCGATTATCCTTGTTTTGCAAGCACTCAACATAAGTTTATATCATTTTATGATACAAGCCTTGCTTCGAAATCTGTTTAAATATTAGTTGCATCGAAAATAGAATTTAGATGCAGTCGAATACAATTGAATTACTAAGTAGATCAAAAAAGCAACTTCAATGCAAGTTTACAATTGCAATTGCATCAAATTAAGTTACTGTATGTATCGTAAATTCTTTAATTAAAAATAAAAATGTTGATATCATTCATCTGAAAATGCATTACCAAATGTCGCGCCTTCTTCTAGTTACACTCCGGTCTAAGGCAGAATCGGTGAAATAATCAATTTCATTAGTTGATGTACCATCAAGGATTGCTGTTAAGCTTTCGTTGTAAAAATTAAAATTTTTGTTTTGATTCTCAATTTGATGCTAACATTTTTAGTTTCTGACTGTAATTAAGGTGGGAAAGATTCAAGTATTTCTAAAGAAAGAGAAGTTTATCTGTGTATTAAAATTAATAAGATTCTTTCGGCTTTTATAGACAAAATATATTAGCTTTAGCAATAATGGCCTTCACACAACATTTTTCGACTTGTTAATTAGAAAAAATAAAGAGGCCAGTCATTTATAATATATCTACCAAAAAAGTAAAAATATGAAAATCCCCCCGTACTTTAACCCAAGAGTCATACATAGTGTATCGACTTTTGAGTTCTCTATGTGGTAGTTTGGTTTCGTACTGAAAAGTTCTCACGTACAAACAGTTCGATCTACTCTTCAGGTAGCTACGACCAAACTGCAAAATACAATTCTTACTTCATACATTAAATATGAGGAAAGAACGTACTGACCTAGCGAATTATATTCACTAAATCAAAAACTCAAGGAAAACCCTCATTTATGTGTGTTTTATGCCCACACAAATAATAGAAAGAGAAATTGAGCTGTGTATTAAAATCAATAAGATTCTTTCAGCTATTTATAGATATTTTGTCTATAAAAAGCCGAGAGAATCTTATTAATATGGGGGCGAGTAGACAAGAGAGAAGAGACGCAACAAATTCAACAAAGATGTCAGCAACATTTGCTACGGTTAGTACAAATTTGGTTGACCGCTTGGGAACATGATGATCGAACGAAATCTCGCCTCACCGCACAACCGCCTATGGGAAAAATAGTTTAGACTAATAATTAATTAAAAATAAGGCTTTTCAGATATTGCAGTTACAACAGGGGGACCCGCTGTATTAGAAAAAAATTGTGTTGTCTTGTGATTAACAAATGTCAAAAAAAAAAAAAAAAACTAACAAATTTACTAACTATCGACTACTTAGTTGTCTGGAACCGGGTCGAGTCTTTCATGCTAACATACTTTCCTTCGCTCTTGTTAGCTCTTGTTATTCGTAAAATGGTGTACGGTGGACCCGGCGTATCCGGTCGTACACACTAAATCGGCTAATCGGCTATGTAGACGGAAGAAACGGGAATGGCATGAACAACAGGCACGCAACATCCAAAATTCTAGCCTGAGAGATAGATATCGTTGCATAAGAGAATTAGCTACGGACTTTCATCCACGTAGCAGCGCTATTCGCAACAAATCAGGCGAGTTGGAAATGGACACCAAAACCGTCCTCGAAGTGTGGCGAAATTACTTCTCCTCGCTTTTAAATAAACAGGCACCACCTTCCGAGCAACAACCTCTCTTGCTTCAACGCGATATTAACGTCGAGATGACACCACCACCTCCTCCATCATATGATGAAGTACGGAACGTGATATCGCAGATGAAAAATTACAAGACACCTGGTGAGGATGGTATCTGCAACGAAATGCTCAAATATGGCGGTGATTATCTGTTCTGCCGCATGTTTGAGCTAATATCAACAATTTGGTCTAGAGAAGAAATCCCAGTAGAGTGGAAGACGGCTCTAATATGTCCACTTCATAAAAAGGGAGATCGATTAAACTGCAACAACTATCGCGGTATAGCTTTGCTGAACACGGGCTACAAGGTTTTGGCTAACGTAGTCGCAGCAAAGTTATCAACTTATAGCGAGAGGATCTTGGGTGATTATCAATGTGGTTTTCGGCCAAATAGATCAACGACCGATCAAACTTTCACGCGGAGGATTTTGCTGGAGAAATGCTATGAAAAGGACATCCCTGTACACAGTCTATTCATAGATTTTCAACAGGCGTATGACAGCATTAAGAGGAACACGTTATGGAACGTATTGTCCTATCTGGGCATACCGTCAAAATTGATTTCAATGTGCCAGCTCTTAATGGATGGCTCAATATGTAAGGTGCTAATAGAAGGCAAAATTTCGGATGCCTTCGAGATAACATCTGGAGTGCGGCAAGGAGACCCAATAGCTCAAACTCTATTCAATCTATCATTAGAGTATGTCATTCGTCAGCTTAATATAGCTCAGCGTAGCTGCCTGTATTATAAATCAACCCAGCTATTAGCATACGCTGACGATATTTGCATTCTGGGTCGCAACATCATCTCTCTGAAAGAGGTCCTCCTCCCGTTGGAATTAACAGCCCAACAAATAGGCCTTCAGATCAATGAAGCGAAGACCAAATACATGGTGACCGCGAGAAGGCAGACTCGTGGGGACTTCATTTCAGGAGATACTCAATATGAAAAGGTGAATGAGTTTAAATACCTAGGATCACTGATCACTGAGCAAAACTCCGTTTCTGTGGACATTTCATCGAGGATCGCAGCAGGCTACCGAGCATTTTACGCCAATATCAAAATTTTCAAATCTCCTCATATATCGCGCAAAATAAAATTGGACATCTACAAGGCGCTGATAAGACCAGTTGTCACCTTTGGTTGCGAGTCTTGGACACTAACAGCGCAAAACATCCAGAAAATCGCTGTAACTGAGCGTAAGATGATAAGAAGAATTCTCGGTCCCATTAAAGAGGGAGCCACGTACAGAATGCGAATGAATCACGAGATCAGAAATGATCTCGATAAAGTCGACATCATAGGATTCATAAAATCGTCAAGGCTGAGATGGCTTGGGCACGTACTACGTTCACAAAATCGGACCACTAAACAGGCCTTGGAGTCGGCACCAGCGAAAGTAGGACCTCGTGGGAGACCACCTACCCGATGGATGGACGACGTTGAGAGGGACCTGTACACACTCGGTCACCGTGTCTGGCGTTCTCTTGTGGCGGATCGGATTATTTGGAGGAGCATCGTTGAGGCGGCCAAATCCCTTCATGGGATGTAGCGCCAGCGGAAGAAGAAGAAGAAGAAGAGTAGACAAGAGAGAAGAGACGCAACAAATTCAACAAAGATGTCAGCAACATTTGCTACGGTTAGTACAAATTTGGTTGACCGCTTGGGAACATGATGATCGAACGAAATCTCGCCTCACCGCACAACCGCCTATGGGAAAAATAGTTTAGACTAATAATTAATTAAAAATAAGGCTTTTCAGATATTGCAGTTACAACAGGGGGACCCGCTGTATTAGAAAAAAATTGTGTTGTCTTGTGATTAACAAATGTCAAAAAAAAAAAAAAAAAAAACTAACAAATTTACTAACTATCGACTACTTAGTTGTCTGGAACCGGGTCGAGTCTTTCATGCTAACATACTTTCCTTCGCTCTTGTTAGCTCTTGTTATTCGTAAAAGGGTGTACGGTGGACCCGGCGTATCCGGTCGTACACACTAAATCAATCAATCAATCAAAAAAAAAGCCGAGAGAATCTTATTAATTTTAATACACAGAGATACTTCTCTTTCTATTATTTGTGTAATACATATAAATGAGGGTTTTCCTTGAGTTTTTGATTTAGTGAATATAATTCGCTAGGTCAGTACGTTCTTGCCTCATACTTAATGTATGAAGTGAGAATTGTATTTTGTAGTTTGGTGGTCGTAGCGCGTAGCTCTCTGAAGAGTATCTCATTTTTTTCTTCAGGGTCGATACATTTTGTATGACTCTTGGGTTAAAGTACAGGGATTTTGATATTTCTACTTTTTTGGTTTGGCCTCTTCATTTTTTCTGATTAACAAATGATGTGAATGCCATTATTGCTAATATATTTTGTCTATAAAAAGCCGAAAGAATCTTATTGAAGTATTTCTAAAAAAAATACAAAATATTTAATTTTTTTGACTTAAATCAACTTTTCTTAAAAACTTAATTTTGAGGAATATTTTTAATTTGGGACTAACGAAATGCATTTATAAATTTTGCAGATTTTATGTTCCATAATAGAAGCCAATGCCATCCAATAAAGGTAGAGTGTAGATTCACTTAAATAAAGGATTAAATTAAAAAAATCAGACAAAATGGCCGCGCTCAGTACAGCGCAACGATTGCTGCGATGTAGCGATGAGGTTTTCCTTGCTTATTCAACGAAGTGCTGAAACTTTTGCGTGTTGTATTATTTGAATTTTTGCTTATAGAAAATTATGTTACAAAATGGTTAATTTCTGAAGGTACATAATATGGTTAAAAATAAAATTTATTGATAATAAGTTTTTATTAAGATCGTGATTCATATGATAGACCCACTAATTTGGATAATATCGTAGATTTTATGTAATTGAGATCATTTATACAAAAATAAATTGTTCCTATTTGAAGAGACTTTCCGTGAAGCGATGTTGCGATGAAACTTTTTCTAGTGTCCTTCAATGAAGGAAAGACGACGAACAAGTGGGTTTCTCAAATCGTACCAGACGCATTGAAAAGAGATATACATATTGATTTTTTTGTTTAGTATTTTTAGTATTCAAGTTGGTCGTTTAAATTGTCCCCATTATTTGTTGAATTCTGGCTATGTTTTATTAGATTTATATATTTTATAGGTATTCCATCCCAGCCCCAAATGGACCTTCTGCGATTATGCACTAATTCCATTAAAATTTGGTATTTAATCGCAAGGGTAGCGTTTTTGAAACTTTTCTAGAAGAGGTTTCAATACACATCTATTTTGTGACCAGAGGATGTTCGTCGCCACCAAACCAGTTTTAAACTTCAATTTTTCTTAAATCAAATAAAAAAAAATATTTCGAGTCTAAATAGCCGTCCTCTTTTTTTTAGTCGAAATGTTCTAGTTTTTCAAGCTTTTTTACACTTCGCCCAGGTTTAGTCGTTTTTGACCTAGTCACCCTGAAGTCGGGAAAATAATTACTCATTCTAATTGCAATGATTATAGATAATCGGAGTATCAACCGAAAATGTTATAATCTTACAGACTCAGTCGTTTCGTACAATTTCAAACCAAATTATCTGTAAACCTTTAGTAAAAAAATTTAGTCATTATTAATTTAGGTCATTACTCAAACGGAAAAAAACAACTAGATTTTAATTGCCATATCCTAAAACACCAATGCAAAAAAAAAAAAAAAAAATTGCGCGCCAAAACAAAATACATAATCTTGGTGGTATGCGATACCGAAAATAAGTATCTTAATCCTTTCCCGTAAAAAGAATGGTACGTATCTATATATGTATATGCAAATGAACCAAAAAAACTTAATGCCTTTACATAAATAGTACCTCCTTAAATTTAGCGTCTTCTTACCTTTTATTATATTAAATTTTTAGTATACCTTTGTATCTTGTTTCTTAAGAAAATCAGCTTTGGCATAATAAGTACGTTCGCATGTTTTTTATTTAAACACTGAGTTTTATGTCCCTATTTTTCTAAATATTTCTTTTCTATATTGTTATTATTTTCAAAAACCATCTGTCCCCTCATAAATATATACAAGTTTTGTCATGTACGTACGAGTAAATGGTAAGTTAGGTTGTACGCGATCAAGAAATATAAATTGTCGTCGATCGTTAAATTTACAATTATCTAAATATTTTCTATTTAGATATGTTTCGAAATGTTTCAATTGTCTTTGTGATTGATAATTCACATAAAATAAAATTTATGATCGCAATTCGCGAGTCAATTTCTCTCAAAGCTGATGATGAGTAATAAATCGTGTATCGCGATCGTTGTCCCAATTTATCCTATAAAATATGCAGTCACTTTCACGGCCGCATTTTGATTAGATCCAACTAAATATTAAAATAAATCAACCAGCCATTGTGCATAAATTAAGAAACCAAATGTATTAATCAAGATAATTGATTGCTAACAATGTGTAAACAAAAAAAAAAATCTTAATCATGAAACGATTTCATCTCATCTAAGATTGCCATCTTCTTCTGTGTCATTTCTGTTTAACATAAAAAATAACAAATTTAATGCTGTAACATGTTTTAAGCGCACGTAAAATACCTGTGTGAAGACATTCTAAAAACAACAAATTAAAGTAGGTACGTAGAATATAACGTTGTTATCAGTTAAGAAAAAATAATTGTTGCTGTATACATAATTACACCTAGTTTACCTTGACATAATCTCTATTTGTTTCCCAACTAGCATGAATCACTTACGATTTTTTTTTTAAATTTACTTTTAGATGGCACAGAAAACACAAAAAACCGTTACAATTTGATATCTTGTTCTTTCTTAATAAAGATAACATTTTGATAACCTGGTTTTAAACTATAAAAACTGATAAACCGGGTTTTGGTTGTTTGTTTTTGGTACAGATAAAGCAGTTTCGTTAGACATCTGCCGAAAATGCGTGACGTCACGATTTAAAGAGAATATACAATTTCGGGTAGAAATGGTAATGGTAAAATTCAATATGGGATTAAAAAAAATCACAGCTGCGATTCATTTAGGTAAAAATTAAGGGAAAATATAAGGAATTTAAGAAGTATACGAGTTAATTAACTTTCTGTGACCTAATTAAGTTGAAACATATCGGTTATGTTACATACAAATGATTTTGAGTTTAAACTGAAAATTATTTAAATATGTATGAAATAAATTAACAAATACTGATGATGCAAAATAACTTTATCAAAATCAAGACGATGACCTTAGGTTAGGCTTTTACGTAACTGAAGTTAAAAATCAAATTGACCCGAAATATTTTTGAAAATTTTCTAATGACAAAAGGGAAACAAAATGTCAACTATGTATTTAGATCAATTTCTCCAAAGCCAAAAGAAATACATAAATGAAATTTGTAGTAATCAAGCTACTTACAAACAATACTAACTGTTCAAATCACATACCTTCTACATCGGAAGTTGCGATACTATAAATGCCTACGATCCAATAAAAATGTTAGCCAATGAGTTAAGCTCCACAAATCATTTTATACTGGAATATTCCCTAGCAAATAATTTTTTTTTAAAATAACTCCAATTTTCAAATCTGGAAAAGGGAATGACATCTCTTGCTAACGTATATTCGCAACAACATCAATTATACCCAACCTGCTAGAAATATCAGTGTGAGATGCATTCAAGAAAATTATTCTTTGCCACTGAAGATCGACAGCAACCAACCCGGTGGAATTAATTTATTCTGTTTACAATGATTTTAAGAAGGCATTTACCTCTATATAACGGGAAGGAATTAAATTGTCGACATACGTGGTGAAAAATCCAATACTGGCCCAGTTATTTCTAAACACGATTAGTGAATTTTCCGAGTCTTAATTGTCCTATTAGCTAATCGATTTTTGGTGACCTAATCCCTCCAATATACAGAAGTTTATCTCTTTTTATTGAGTTTACTTAATTGCACTTTGTGACGCCGTTATATGTAAATATTAAAGTAATGTTACTTTTTTGCCTTGTCAATCAAGGTTCGTATCATGGATTGTGAATAAAACACACACTTCAATTTATCTCAAAAGATTGTATTTCTTGATTACTTATTCTAACACAATTTATTAACGATAAACCACAAAATCACTTTTTATTAATTTTTGTACAATTCTACTTACTATTCACTTATAACTTTTATTTTGCACTAAAACACTTTTTAAATCACTTTTTAATTTCCTTTTTAATCCTCACTTTATCGCTTACCAAAAACTAATGTTATAATTCGAATTGGTTCGCTCTTTATATACACAAACCAAAACTTCTCGAACTTTCATAATTGTTTCGGTAAGAATAGTCTAGACACATTTAGGACAGTTTTATCATGGAAAATTCCATTGTAGTACAGTAAATTTGTGCTATTAATAATTACTTATTCTATTCTTCCCTAGTTGTTACCGTAACAGTAATAATGTAAATACAAGTTGAGCTATTTTAATACAGATGGAACTATATTTAACATTTTAAAAGTACAAAAAGTTTCGGGTACAAATAAAAAACAAATTGAAAAATTAAATTAATAATTGAATTATTTAAATTAAAAGCAGTTTTTAATGTTTATTTTGCTTTTATTCCGGTTTTATTTTCAAAAAAGGTTAGTTCAATCTGTGGACACAGCTCTGCACACCTAGGTACGTCCGATTGAGAAATCGATTCACTTGTGAGACAAGCAGGGAAGAATTGTCATTTTTGGAGGTAGGTTAATTAATCATATGTTTGTAAGCAGGATTGTTAGCACGGAGCTGGCGCATTTCACCATTAGGAAGCAAGTGATTAGGGGCCCCGCAGGGAGGGGTCTTGTCCCCTCTTTTCTGGCACATATAGTTAAATGGGTTACTGCTGGAGCTGGTGAGAGGGAGTATTGAACTGATCGAATACGCAGACGACATGGCGATAGCTGTTTTCGTAATGCAGATTGGGCTAGCAAATGTGGACTTGAACCCGCCCACGACAGAGCTGGTACTCTTGACTAAAAAATACAGAATTCCGGTAGTTGTCCCTTCTATCTTCAACGGCATGAGACTTGCTTTTACTGACAGAGCAAGATATTTGGGCGTTATCTGGGACAGTAAGCTTAGTTGGTCACCCAGTATTTTGGAGATACTAAATAAAGCTACTATTTCCATGTACTCTTGCAGGAACGCCATTGATAATAGATAAGGTCTGAAGCCGACGCTGTACACTGGCTCTACACTGTCATAGACAGACCTGTACTTAAGTAAGAGATGAGTGCTTGGTGGCCGGCTGTCCACAATGTAACTTAGAATAAATAAGATTGAGAAAGAGCAAGGAACGGTTTTTAGGCTTGTGAGCGGAGCATTGAGGTCGACACCGACACGTGCCTTAGAGGTTATGTTTCACCTTCTTCCGGTCAACATTTTTGGCAAATGGATGGCGGCAAATATGGCTGTGCAATTTTCAGTCGTCTCTCGACTATAGATAGTTCGCCAAAGGATGAACTGGGGAAACGGAGTCATCAAGGGTAAAGGGTTGACCGTTATCCGTGTAAGTGTGCCTAAGCAGCCACTCCAACCTAACCTAACATAACCTAGCTCAATCAAGTGTGATGACATGCTTTCGCAGCGCTTAAACAGATGCGATAATCAGTTTTTGAAGTATTTCTCCCAATGGTCTCACCGACCTTGGAATCCCACCGGTTTCATACGGATATTAATGCTTAGGGTGATGGAGTCGTTTAAAACCCTCATAATAGTCTACTTTATCCCGACTCTTTTTATTACATTTATTTAGTAGAGCATATTGCGCTCACATTGTGTTCGATTAACACTTCAAACATCCGGAATGGTTGAGATTTCACGAAGTTGTATACCAAAATTGACCGCCGGAGTGCTATTAGGCCCGATTCTGCCATCCAAGCCTTTGCTGTGTTCGTCTCACCTTCTGCGTTCTCTACACATTTTAATTTGAGGCCGTTTAATAATAGTTTTAGACATCTTTTTCGAACAAATGGCGTCCTATAAAAATCAAATACAATGGCATAGTTCTACGTCAAAAATGTTCGAATGACCAAAATCCACCATTTTTTTCATGTTGGTTTTAGTAGAGTAGTAGACGGGAGAAAAATCAAATATTTTCAAAAATTGTTCTTTTTGGACATTAGAACGAAAAGAAGTGGTCTAGAATTCTAGATCATTATTTTATTATCTTAGATCATTTTTTATTGCCCACACGAACACGTTTGTTCCTGTAGGTTTAGAGCATATTTTTTTTTTAATTTCTCCAACGTTTGATTAAATTAAGTAAAACAAAACTTAGTCTTATTCTTATATCGAGGACATTTGAAGATTAAATACATAACAGGAAAGTTCCCACCAGACATTCGCGTGGAACCAAGATTTTCATCTAACTACTGTTGGAAATGGAAGGATAAATCTTCGATGATTTACAATTGAATCGTTTAGATACTTTAAAGCCGAGGCACATAGGATTCGTTTCGCTCCAATGTTTAAGTTAAATATTCTAAAGAAAAACTGAAAGCATCACAATGTTAAGTTCAGAGACGAAACGAACCGAACGAGTTGATGAAATTCCAATAAAACCTTAAACAATAACCTCAAAATATTTATGTTGGCATTTGGCTTATGATTTTTGTCCCCGATTTTAATAAATAGAAAAAAGCACAAAAAGTAATGAAAGCATAAAAAACAAAATGGAATATGACAGAATAATCTAAGTTATGAAAAACAATCATCATTACAGAAAACTACTGCCCTTCAACAAAAAAAACTAAACGAAAAGTTTGTGTCATCTTCTATAGGTGCAAATTAGTAACCAGCTGGTCTATTATGAAATTTTTACGATTTCGTAAAATTCGATCCGCCGCGCATATTCCAATTATGAATTTTTTTTTGTTTCGTAAAATACGAAAATCGCAAAATCCGCCTTATTATGAACCAAGAAAGAAAAACCAAATCGAATTTTTCGAAAAGCAAACGTCAAAATCCGACTGCTTTTTATATGTGACGAATATCGTATTTACGAAGGTAATGAAGAAAAGACGCATATTAAAAATTAATATAATATGTATAATAAAATAGATACATATTAAAATTTAACATTAATTACTTTTTAAAATGTAAATTAAATAATTATTTTATACAAATTGATTTACAATTTAATTAAAAGTTGTTTAATTGTTAAAATTTGTAGGTACATAACATAAAATGGCAAACTTTATTATCGTAAATTTTACGAACAAAACGAAAGTTTCATAATATAGGAATATCCGCCGCGGATCGAATTTTTCGATTTCGTATTTTACGAAATCGAAAAAAATTCATAATAGCCCCCCAGATATAACTCAGCTTTATTTTCTGTGTTATTGTTAGTCCGTATATTAACGGAGTTCCATGATCAATTGGAGTTTGGAGAAATTTTCTGAACTGACCGAACTAACTACCCAAACAAAAACTGATGACAGAAGAAGAAAAGTTTTTTGAAAAAGTTATCAAAAGTATAAGCGTTATGAGGAACGATTTTCATTTAAAAAATACACAGAGCATCGATGGGTCATTTGTTAACCTTCAAATTGCAACCAAGTTAGCTTATCAAAGTTGGAGTTTTAATGGACAATTACAAATTTTACTATGTTCAACCGATTTCAAAAGACGGCATGTAGATTGATGCACTGATCAGAGGGATTATTGAGGCTAAACAAGTCTTTTGAACAAGAGGATGTGGTCGATTTGGTTGACTGTTGCCTCAATTCCATTTCAATATGCGGCTTTGTGAATGCGTGAATATGGGAAGTATGTGCTATGTGTGACTCGTTCTTGTTTGAAGTAGGATGCAAAGAGTTTGGTCCAATGTTGCTACGATACGTACTGGTGGTACTGCCAATTTCAGCATTGTAAACGATTTTAAATTTTATAACTTTTTGTCTTTTATGAAAATTCTAGTGAAATACAACACAAAATTTAAATTCAGGTGTCTTCAAATTTTAGGTTAAGGCGCCGCCAGGTTTCCTAGGGTGCGATTTTGGCTCAGTGATACTTTGAAATGACAAAAATCTTTTCATTCACATCTAGTCATCCGTTTTAATTTTTTTCATTGCATAAAACAAAATTATGCATGCCTTATTGCACTAGAATGCGATTTTGGTTCGATGATAATGAAATCTGATAAAAGTATATCATTGTTATACAGTGTGTCTTGCGATTTCAAGTAAGCGACTAATGAAAAATGTATGATGAATTTGAAACAAATTCAATAAATTATCAGACTGGTTTTTGTCGATGAAAATTTTTGTCACCGATGATAAAATTTGTACGCACAAAAATATTACTAAAATATGTAGAATGTATTTAATTAGTTTCCAAATAAACTATTTCTTAAGAAAGGTGATGTACTATGTGTTTGCATTTGGATATATGTATGCCTACAAATGTTTATTTTTTACCTCGTTTGGATACTTCACGTTAAATCTCTAACTTTTTAGAATCTAAATAATTTGTGTAATTGAATAACTGCAAATTCGAAATCAACGGAAAATTTACTCTAGGAAATTGAAAAAGTCGTAACATATTTTAATTATTGGAGAGGAATAAGTGAGGTGACCGTGAAATACTTTCACCAACTATATAGAAAGATTTAGCAAAATGAAAATAATAAAACGTCTTGTTAATTTAGCTTATGGTGCTGCGGTCTGAATAGGATGGTTTTATAAAGTATTTAAGAAGTTTCAAGAGAATTAATGTTAGGTTTATTGGCCTTATATTATAGTATACAAGGCGGGTTTTGTTTGAGAAAATGTCGAATTAATTTTTTCAAGTCGGCTTGGCAAAGATAAGATTCATCAATGTTAATTTATCGTTAAGTGCATACAAATTCCAGAAATAATTCTCGCTCAACACGTAAAATGAAAAGTAAGAGCAAAAATGTTTTGGCCGGTGCAATGTCGCTTATGATTAATTGTGTGTGTTGTGTACTACATATATTCTGTGGTATTAGCATCTTTATCTTCTGAAATGCTTTCTGAAAAATTTAAAGATTATTGGGATTTTTTAACAACCCCATCAGTTGAATTTGAATATATTCCGATAACGACGTTACGTATTCTTCTCGTAGTGTCAATAGC
The DNA here is from genome assembly GCA_963556165.1 of Tipula helvola. NCBI lineage: Eukaryota > Metazoa > Arthropoda > Insecta > Diptera > Tipulidae > Tipula > Tipula helvola. The sequence goes on from OY744482.1 coordinate 52,075,588, forward strand.
TGGAGAGCCAATTCATCAGCCCAACCCATCCAAAGCTTCCTCTACACCGTCTTCAACTGTTCTTGCTAAACAACAGCCAACTTCAAATACTAGCCGACCAACTTCGTATAGAAAACGCAAAAGTTCCGGAAATGAAGAAGACGAGCAGTTTGAACATTTTTTTAAATTAGAGGACAAGAAGTTAGAGTACCAAACGGAATACAAAAAAAAGAAGCTATATTTAATGAAGAAAATAGCTAAGAAGCAAATGAACTGGACGAAGCAAAAATAAACGCCATAAACAACCTTAAAGAGGCTGTAATAAACATTAATAAATAAAACTGAAATTGTTTGTATTGAGAAAAGCAAAGAGAACGTACTGCGTTGACCTATACGCACTAGCGCACTAAGCTTTTATCAACTTTTGATGCTGATGTTTTGTATGTCTCAATATTTATCGTTTTCGGTATAATATCACAGATAAGAATAGACAGATGTACATCTTGTATGGGCCAAATTTACATTAGAAATTTCAATACCAAATTCTAATCTAATCCTTTTAGAGCAGGACGTATATATTGTAAAATACAATTTTGTTTGAAGTTGGTTTATGTTTGCTTTTATATAATCAAAATAGCCATGCCATGTTTGCTTTGATATAATCAAAATAGCCATACGTAAAAAAAGATAAAAAGAGACAGAAATGTACGTCCTGCTCTAAAAGGATTGGATTGGAATTATTGTATTGAAATTTCTAATGTAAATTTGGCCCATACAAGATGTACATCTGTCTATTCTTATCTGTGATAATATATTAACAATGTCTGAAATTACCGATCAAGTATTGAATGGTATAAACATAGCAACTGCGGCTTATAGTGAAAAATACTTGTAGAATACTTCATACAATATTAGTGTCGTGTGTCGCTGTAAACCTAGCATAATGAATAATTATTTTGCCTTTAAGCGCTTTGCCCATAGGAAAACGAAAACGAAAACGGATTTTAGTTTTTTTACAATAACTTCAAAATCTTTAGCATATTATAGCTTAAAGACTTTCAAACTTGTTCATAAACACAATACAAAAATATTTTAATTAAAAAAATAATTTAAAAATATTTAACATTCCCAGAAAATTAAATTTTAATTTTTTCTGTCAGAAAATTTAAAATATTTTTTCAATTTTTCGTCAGAAAAAGTACACGAAAATATTTTTTGTGTTGTTTTTCTGTTATAATTTTATAATATCGGCTAAAAAATGAATGATATACCAACTTCACACACTAATCACAAAGGCATTTTCTTTTCTTTTTAAATATTATTCTGAGAATTCCGTTTTCTTTTTAAATAAATTTAAAAAAAAATTAACTCACAGATACAAACATACAAGGTTTGATACTGGAATTTCAAACGAAAATAGTTTTTCGGTTTAGTAATGGGCAAGGCAAAACGAAAAAATGCTAAAAATTGTCAAATTTTTCGTTTTTTTTGTTTTTCGTTTTCCTATGGACAAAGCGCTTTACTTTACTTCTTGATAAAATTCAAACTTTTAAATTTCAAAGTAGGCATAATACGAAAAACAATGAATTCTGCTATTTGCTTTGTTTACACCGATTCAATTTTATCATATAATTTTATCACTGAGACAGAATCGCACCACTGATCTAAGCAGATATATGTGCTAATTACTAGCTGTGTTTTTTTATTCGCTCCCGATAGCTGCTATGCGGAGCAGTCAATTTTCTACACCCAAATTTAAATTTGACGTGATATTTATTGGTAAATTAAATATATTCAACGTTAAACTATAATTTTTAATTCAATTCCTCAGTAAAAACGTGATATAAAAAATATTTAGCTCTACCTATTTATATGGAGCCGCTATCGAGAGCTATTTTTATATGGTAGCTCTCGATAGCGGCTCCGGATAGCGAATAAAAAAACACAGCTACCGATACCTAAGTAGCACGCGAATCCAACATTATTTATTTCCGAAAAAAGCCATACCCTACTCAAATTTGACTAGCCATAGCCAAACTAGAAGCCAATATTAGTAAAAATTGATAATTAGTAACCTTACATAACAACACGGTTAACGAACTTTTTTTAATATGTATTCACAAAAATCTTTGACTATATATTTTTAAATGGACTGCTAGTTGCTTACTTCAAATGCGATCCAACATACAGTGGCGGTCAAGAGGCAAATCGTGGCGAATTCGCTAACTAAAAAGTTCGTTACTATTTAATTTATTAGGAATAATCGAAAAATCAACATTAACATTAAATTTTATAAAAGAAAACATCATTAATATTTGAAATTATAAGCAGTTGCAAGCACTGAATATTAAAATAAACATTTATTTTTGTATTCACAGATGCAAAGAAACAGTCTGCAGCCGCGTCCACATGGGGTGTGAAATGTACACTTATGCGTGCGTATTCGCTTATTTAGCGAATGTAGGCGGTTATGCGGGATGTGTACATTTATCACATTTCGGTACACACGATTCGTTAAATGTTCATTCATCACATGTAGGCGAATGTTAATGAACATTTCTACTCTGGTATATATTTTTAGTACCTTGATCATACCATTTTTAATGAAAATATTCAATCACATTCGTCATGTGAAAACCATCCACACGACGTTTACATTCGCTAAATGCGCGCATAAGTGTACATTTAACACCCCGTGTGGACGTGGCTTTATATGTCAATGGCAAACTGGTATCACAACCAACTACGACACACTTTCTCCTCATTTTCAGTAAAAATAAAAGAAACCGAGGAAAAATTTTGTGCAAAAATCACAATTAAAATATCTCAAATCAAATTAAATTGAATTTAAAACTATAAAACGGTGACAAAATAGAAAACACACGAAAAGGAGCCAAAAATTAAATAAAAATTTATTGATGTTGACAACTTTGACAAATCTTTAGTTTTCGTTTTTGCCGCAATTTGCCTCTTGACCGCTAGTTGTATGTTGGCATCATCATTTATTTGAAAATTATATTGAACTGTCATTGTATTAGCGGTCCATTCTAATTCTATTGTCTAAGACAAAAATAAAACAACCGTTTTCACTGCCTGTGATCAGGTTGAAATAGGAGAAATAGATGGAGAAATACAAATGAAATAAAAATTGTAGAGATAAATATTTCTGCTATTCACATAAAGATGCCTCTGTCGAAGGTGTCACAGCTAAATAAAACCTTACAAATCTAAAAGTGCATAAGTAATAATACGCGTCACACCGTATAACAAATTTATGTTATGCAACAAAATTGTTAATGACATGTTTTAATACATCAAAGTTTTTTAACTTCATATATCTTGCTATTGAATGACTATTATTTTTGTAAAAATTATGATTTATACAAGTTGTTGGACACAAAAAGAAATAAATTCTGAAACCTGATTATAAATATGATGGAATACTAAACAAGTTTGGACATGTAACATGCTACAAAGCACGCATGTTTCATAACATTATGTTATATGTGTAACATTTCCTTTATTTGATTCGTTATAAATTTCTTCAACACAAAATTACAAATCATAGTTCAATGCAATCCTTTACAGAATTGTGTCCAATGGTATAGTAACAGTACAGTATTGTGCAAATTAATGGAATCATAGGCAATTGTTATGATAAAACCGTTTAAACCTTGTAAAATACGTTTTTACAAAATTACAAATACCATTACGCCAATTAATAGGAAATAAGTCCCCTTTGGTTTCAATAACTGCTTTTACTCGTTTTGGCATGGACTCGACTAGTTTTTGATAGTTTCCTGATACCAAACGTGAATGACCGTTTCTATCATCTTTATTTTTATTTAGTAGTGCAGTCGATTTTGCTCAGTCTAACTTTGCAAATGGCCCATAAATTATCAATAGGGTTTAGGTCGGGTAAATTCCCGGCCTAATCTAGAACAATGATCTCCTTATCCTGAAAATATTTCAACATTTCCTTCGACTTGTGGCAGAAAGCAGACCCCTGTGGAAGAATTGCTCCTCCTTTGGGTTGGCACTTTTCAAGTTCTTTGTTCAAATGGTGTTCCAACATGGATTTTTATTTTGGGCTGTTCATCATGTCGAATGGCACCATAGATCCAACGTTCATGTATGAGAACCCCCTCCCACCTCTTCCCCCGCAAACATTTTTTTTACAGAACTCTGCACAGAACAGGACTCTGCTGTTGAAATATTTCCAGGATAAAGAGATAGCTGCTCAAGATTGGCCCGGGAATTCATCCGATGAACCCTACTGTGAATTTATGGGTCATTTGCACAGTTAGACTATTCAAAATCGACAGCACTAGTTACACAAAGATAATAGAAGCGATCATTCACGTTTGGTATCGGGATGAGAGGATCTCTGAAAACTGTCAGAAACTAGTGGAGTCCATGCCAAAACGAGTAAAAGCATTTATTGAAGACAAAGAAGGACCTATTTCCTATTAATTAGCGTAATGGTATTGTGTAATTTTGTAAAAACGTATTTTACAAGGAATAAACGGTTTTACCATAACAATTGTCTATGATTCCATTAATTTGCACAATACTGTAAGAGTAATATATGTAAAGTGTTACCACGCTTAGAAAATTTATGTTTCTTATGTTCTAATCCAATCCTACATAGAATTTTATTTCACTGCCTTTTTGTACTATGTACCAAATTTCCACAAAAATTAATGAAGAAGCGTTCCACCAATCCCACTTAGTAAAATATTGTAATTTATACACACAATTTATAATCCTACAATTTGTAACCCCATATTCACTTATAAACTGATCCCAGATGATTCCCATTTTTTGCTACATATTTTTGCAATAAAAAAAAAATCCATGAATTACTTAATTTTTGATGCACATTAGAAATCACAAAACAATCAACAAGAATAATAATTTTCTACCGTTTCCAGTTCATCTCTCTTTTCCGGTTTTGATGTATATTAAATGACAATATTTTTCTACCACCTACAAATTTCCTATTGTTGTTGAGATTTACAATTAAGTTTCCCAACATTAATGGAAACGAACACTTTTGCTCTTTTCTTGTGCTGTTGTTGTTGTTTTTTTTATTTGGTTGAATTCAGGAAAAATATGTTTTTATATCATAATGCGGTTTGGTTGGTTGACGTAAATGTCTATAATGTTTTTCTCATCATTCCACTCGAATTGGAAAATATAGACTAAAATAGAAAAAAAGCACAAACAACAATGTAGAAAAATTCTTTTTAATTTTGCAATGTCACGGAAAAATAAAATCTCTATTTTCCACTCGTTGTATTTGAAGCCTTATGGCAATCTCATCGTATCAATGGTGGTAACGATTTATATGTGATGCGATGATGATTTTATTTATTTAATTTTATTTTAAATGACAAATTTACATTTAACGTTTTTTTCCATTTTCATCCCTATGTATATTACGAGTACAATGGGGAAAATATATTTTGATGGTTGTGACAAATGGATTACAAGACAGTTGGAAGGGAAAGTTGATTATTTACACAATCTTTCAATTTATCCTATTATTAGCATTCTGGGTACCGCACACAATTATGTTTTAATGAGATTTGTTGTAACTGTCTGCTTGTGTATTTTATATGTACGTATTAAACTTGAACATCCAAATACAAGTTGGTGCAACAATTATAGGTCCCGAAAACTATTGTTAGAAGAGCGCTATTGCAGATTTTTGGTTTTTGGCCCAGAATTCGATCGCTTTATTTTATGTTTCTTTTCGAATATGTATCTGTATTATGTTGTACACTAATCAAATCGAATAAAATAATCCGTCTTTTAATAAGTTTATTTTAGGGTAAAGGCGGAAAAGATAGTATACCTTTTTATTCCTTTAATATTTCTAAAACTAAAAGAGGTTTTAAAGTATAAATAAAAGTAATATTGGAATCCACATGATCCGAGACTGATTTCCAGCCATGGCCTGATGAGAGGTTTGATTTTTTCTTAATCATAGGCTCATTAGTTCGAAACTGGATTTAAATTCTCTTATATTTTAAGGAAAATATTAACTTCAAATAAAATTCAAAATCATTTTAATCTCGGTTCATTCCCAGCGCACGTGCTAGCGATGCTCCTCATGATTTTCTTAAGGACCCTCTATGGTACGAAAGTTTAACCTCATTCAGCAATCCGGCGCGCAATTCGACACACATCTTACTTCTTTATTGTGAGTCACCATTTTAAATTCCATTTCGTCGGCCAAACAAAAGATAGATCCTAATGACAATTTTTAACTTGTTTGGTTTAAAGATGTCTTCTCAAAATTGTGAAAGATGTTGTGTATAATTTTATAGCTGTATTTAAGGACACTGCGGTAGATCTGACATTTTCAATTACAGCTTTGATGTCATTTGCCAATCACAATTCCCGGTTTAAATTCACCTTTCTTTTATATATACCGTCAGCATTTCTGTTAGAAATTTATTTTTAAATTAAACTGCCACATAAAATAAAAACTAAGCACAAGTACCAAAAATGTTCCATTTCATCCGTTTCTGCGTATTTCCAATTTAATTATATTGGGCCGGCAAATTAAGGTCGCAGGGCTTAAACTCGTAAAATGTGTATGGATAGTTTTTGAGTTCCATAATTTTTCCGAGTTTAGTTCATATAGCGGAGATTAGGTTAATTCCCCGCCTGTGGGTAATTCGGCTCTACAGTTATTTTTGTTCAAGGTGTTCCAGGCTGCGGAAAATCTACTTGGATCATAAACACTCATAAATTAGGCATTAATCTCGTCTTATGTGCCACTATAGAAGGAATATAGAAAAGAGGAGGGACTGAAGGAGAATACTGATTCCAATAAAATCGTATTAAACTATAAAACGGGAAAAAAATCATATTCCATATATGACAGGGTACAACATGTTAAGTTAATATGCCATTTTATGATGCTAATACATTTATAATGAATTCGGAGCAATTAAATGTTAAATACAGATCTCCTGTTGATTTTAAGTTAGCACTAAAAGAATTTTATCTATAGATATCACCACTAAAAACTCTATAGATATATCAATGGAATTCTTTGAATTACCATCAAATATCGCAACACTACCAATATCTAACTTTCACCAAAGAGGATAAGAGTTTATTAATCGTCCAGCGTACCTTAACAAACAAGTAAAGTCTTAACAATTCATAAGGCGCAAGGACTAACGAATGTCGCCAAATGCTATACTATATGTGTAGGTTAGGTAAGGTTAGGTTAGGGTGGCTATCCTAAGGGACCGGAATAGATAAAAAATGGTCCGTAGCCACACCACATGAAATTTTTCTCGGCTCTACTCACTGAACCATCCAGGGCTTACAACGAAGCGTTGAATACCCCTGACGTCCATCCCATTGAGATCCGCCAGGTCACTGAGGAGAGGAGCTTCGAAGAATTTCCATCTGTTTAACGCTAGACGGGGACAAGTACAGAAAAAATGGAGGACAGTTTTTTTCATCCTCTACATCATCACAGCTTCTGTAGTAATCATTCGAGGAGACTCTTAGTCTCCGCGCATGCTCACCTATGAGACAGTATCCTGTAATAACTCCAACGACTACCTAGTTATGACGCACGAGGTACCATTGGACCATCTATAGTTCGTTGGTCGCCTATAGCTTCTTCCTGAAGCAAAAGTATGCATGTAACGAGCAGAATTTCACCATTTACCTTCTTATTGGAAAAGTGAGGCAATTTGTACCCTACCGAGCGAGTTCATCTGCCTTTTGTTTCCCCGCAATACTGAAGTGCTCTGGCACCCATGTTAGGTAAATGTTGGACTGATCTGCGCCATCCCGTTAAGTGATGAGATAGCCCACAAATTCAGAGCTTTTAAAATCGAAAATCTGCAATTGTGCTCCGATTTCGATGATTGATACCTCTATCAATAGGTGTTGCGACCTGTAATTGTGATGCCAACGGGTATTTAGATCGCTCAAATATTTCTACACATTTTGTGGAAAATTTAATTTTATTGAAAATCAACTGAACTATAGCCCACAAATTCAGAGCTTTTAAAATCGAAAATCTGCAATTGTGCTCCGATTTCGATGATTGATACCTCTATCAATAGGTGTTGCGACCTGTAATTGTGATGCCAACGGGTATTTAGATCGCTCAAATATTTCTACACATTTTGTGGAAAATTTAATTTTATTGAAAATCAACTGAACTATAGCCCACAAATTCAGAGCTTTAAAAATCGAAAATCTGCAATTGTGCTCCGATTTCGATGATTGATACCTCTATCAATAGGTGTTGCGACCTGTAATTGTGATGCCAACGGGTATTTAGATCGCTCAAATATTTCTACACATTTTGTGGAAAATTTAGTTCTATTGAAAATCAACTGAACTATAGCCCACAAATTCAGAGCTTTTAAAATCGAAAATCTGCAATTGTGCTCCGATTTCGATGATTGATACCTCTATCAATAGGTGTTGCGACCTGTAATTGTGATGCCAACGGGTATTTAGATCGCTCAAATATTTCTACACATTTTGTGGAAAATTTAATTTTATTGAAAATCAACTGAACTATAGCCCACAAATTCAGAGCTTTTAAAATCGAAAATCTGCAATTGTGCTCCGATTTCGATGATTGATACCTCTATCAATAGGTGTTGCGACCTGTAATTGTGATGCCAACGGGTATTTAGATCGCTCAAATATTTCTACACATTTTGTGGAAAATTTAATTTTATTGAAAATCAACTGAACTATAGCCCACAAATTCAGAGCTTTTAAAATCGAAAATCTGCAATTGTGCTCCGATTTCGATGATTGATACCTCTATCAATAGGTGTTGCGACCTGTAATTGTGATGCCAACGGGTATTTAGATCGCTCAAATATTTCTACACATTTTGTGGAAAATTTAGTTCTATTGAAAATCAACTGAACTATAGCCCACAAATTCAGAGCTTTTAAAATCGAAAATCTGCAATTGTGCTCCGATTTCGATGATTGATACCTCTATCAATAGGTGTTGCGACCTGTAATTGTGATGCCAACGGGTATTTAGATCGCTCAAATATTTCTACACATTTTGTGGAAAATTTAATTTTATTGAAAATCAACTGAACTATAGCCCACAAATTCAGAGCTTTTAAAATCGAAAATCTGCAATTGTGCTCCGATTTCGATGATTGATACCTCTATCAATAGGTGTTGCGACCTGTAATTGTGATGCCAACGGGTATTTAGATCGCTCAAATATTTCTACACATTTTGTGGAAAATTTAATTTTATTGAAAATCAACTGAACTATAGCCCACAAATTCAGAGCTTTTAAAATCGAAAATCTGCAATTGTGCTCCGATTTCGATGATTGATACCTCTATCAATAGGTGTTGCGACCTGTAATTGTGATGCCAACGGGTATTTAGATCGCTCAAATATTTCTACACATTTTGTGGAAAATTTAATTTTATTGAAAATCAACTGAACTATAGCCCACAAATTCAGAGCTTTAAAAATCGAAAATCTGCAATTGTGCTCCGATTTCGATGATTGATACCTCTATCAATAGGTGTTGCGACCTGTAATTGTGATGCCAACGGGTATTTAGATCGCTCAAATATTTCTACACATTTTGTGGAAAATTTAATTTTATTGAAAATCAACTGAACTATAGCCCACAAATTCAGAGCTTTTAAAATCGAAAATCTGCAATTGTGCTCCGATTTCGATGATTGATACCTCTATCAATAGGTGTTGCGACCTGTAATTGTGATGCCAACGGGTATTTAGATCGCTCAAATATTTCTACACATTTTGTGGAAAATTTAATTTTATTGAAAATCAACTGAACTATAGCCCACAAATTCAGAGCTTTTAAAATCGAAAATCTGCAATTGTGCTCCGATTTCGATGATTGATACCTCTATCAATAGGTGTTGCGACCTGTAATTGTGATGCCAACGGGTATTTAGATCGCTCAAATATTTCTACACATTTTGTGGAAAATTTAATTTTATTGAAAATCAACTGAACTATAGCCCACAAATTCAGAGCTTTTAAAATCGAAAATCTGCAATTGTGCTCCGATTTCGATGATTGATACCTCTATCAATAGGTGTTGCGACTTGTAATTGTGATGCCAACGGGTATCTAGATCGCTCAAATATTTCTACACATTTTGTGGAAAATTTAATTTTATTGAAAATCAACTGAACTATAGCCCACAAATTCAGAGCTTTTAAAATCGAAAATCTGCAATTGTGCTCCGATTTCGATGATTGATACCTCTATCAATAGGTGTTGCGACCTGTAATTGTGATGCCAACGGGTATTTAGATCGCTCAAATATTTCTACACATTTTGTGGAAAATTTAATTTTATTGAAAATCAACTGAACTATAGCCCACAAATTCAGAGCTTTAAAAATCGAAAATCTGCAATTGTGCTCCGATTTCGATGATTGATACCTCTATCAATAGGTGTTGCGACCTGTAATTGTGATGCCAACGGGTATTTAGATCGCTCAAATATTTCTACACATTTTGTGGAAAATTTAATTTTATTGAAAATCAACTGAACTATAGCCCACAAATTCAGAGCTTTTAAAATCGAAAATCTGCAATTGTGCTCCGATTTCGATGATTGATACCTCTATCAATAGGTGTTGCGACCTGTAATTGTGATGCCAACGGGTATTTAGATCGCTCAAATATTTCTACACATTTTGTGGAAAATTTAATTTTATTGAAAATCAACTGAACTATAGCCCACAAATTCAGAGCTTTTAAAATCGAAAATCTGCAATTGTGCTCCGATTTCGATGATTGATACCTCTATCAATAGGTGTTGCGACCTGTAATTGTGATGCCAACGGGTATTTAGATCGCTCAAATATTTCTACACATTTTGTGGAAAATTTAATTTTATTGAAAATCAACTGAACTATAGCCCACAAATTCAGAGCTTTTAAAATCGAAAATCTGCAATTGTGCTCCGATTTCGATGATTGATACCTCTCTATCAATAGGTGTTGCGACCTGTAATTGTGATGCCAACGGGTATTTAGATCGCTCAAATATTTCTACACATTTTGTGGAAAATTTAATTTTATTGAAAATCAACTGAACTATAGCCCACAAATTCAGAGCTTTTAAAATCGAAAATCTGCAATTGTGCTCCGATTTCGATGATTGATACCTCTATCAATAGGTGTTGCGACCTGTAATTGTGATGCCAACGGGTATTTAGATCGCTCAAATATTTCTACACATTTTGTGGAAAATTTAATTTTATTGAAAATCAACTGAACTATAGCCCACAAATTCAGAGCTTTTAAAATCGAAAATCTGCAATTGTGCTCCGATTTCGATGATTGATACCTCTATCAATAGGTGTTGCGACCTGTAATTGTGATGCCAACGGGTATTTAGATCGCTCAAATATTTCTACACATTTTGTGGAAAATTTAATTTTATTGAAAATCAACTGAACTATAGCCCACAAATTCAGAGCTTTTAAAATCGAAAATCTGCAATTGTGCTCCGATTTCGATGATTGATACCTCTATCAATAGGTGTTGCGACCTGTAATTGTGATGCCAACGGGTATTTAGATCGCTCAAATATTTCTACACATTTTGTGGAAAATTTAATTTTATTGAAAATCAACTGAACTATAGCCCACAAATTCAGAGCTTTTAAAATCGAAAATCTGCAATTGTGCTCCGATTTCGATGATTGATACCTCTATCAATAGGTGTTGCGACCTGTAATTGTGATGCCAACGGGTATTTAGATCGCTCAAATATTTCTACACATTTTGTGGAAAATTTAATTTTATTGAAAATCAACTGAACTATAGCCCACAAATTCAGAGCTTTTAAAATCGAAAATCTGCAATTGTGCTCCGATTTCGATGATTGATACCTCTATCAATAGGTGTTGCGACCTGTAATTGTGATGCCAACGGGTATTTAGATCGCTCAAATATTTCTACACATTTTGTGGAAAATTTAATTTTATTGAAAATCAACTGAACTATAGCCCACAAATTCAGAGCTTTTAAAATCGAAAATCTGCAATTGTGCTCCGATTTCGATGATTGATACCTCTATCAATAGGTGTTGCGACCTGTAATTGTGATGCCAACGGGTATTTAGATCGCTCAAATATTTCTACACATTTTGTGGAAAATTTAATTTTATTGAAAATCAACTGAACTATAGCCCACAAATTCAGAGCTTTTAAAATCGAAAATCTGCAATTGTGCTCCGATTTCGATGATTGATACCTCTATCAATAGGTGTTGCGACCTGTAATTGTGATGCCAACGGGTATTTAGATCGCTCAAATATTTCTACACATTTTGTGGAAAATTTAATTTTATTGAAAATCAACTGAACTATAGCCCACAAATTCAGAGCTTTTAAAATCGAAAATCTGCAATTGTGCTCCGATTTCGATGATTGATACCTCTATCAATAGGTGTTGCGACCTGCAATTGTGATGCCAACGGGTATTTAGATCGCTCAAATATTTCTACACATTTTGTGGAAAATTTAATTTTATTGAAAATCAACTGAACTATAGCCCATAAATTCAGAGCTTTTAAAATCGAAAATCTGCAATTGTGCTCCGATTTCGATGATTGATACCTCTATCAATAGGTGTTGCGACCTGTAATTGTGATGCCAACGGGTATTTAGATCGCTCAAATATTTCTACACATTTTGTGGAAAATTTAATTTTATTGAAAATCAACTGAACTATAGCCCACAAATTCAGAGCTTTTAAAATCGAAAATCTGCAATTGTGCTCCGATTTCGATGATTGATACCTCTATCAATAGGTGTTGCGACCTGCAATTGTGATGCCAACGGGTATTTAGATCGCTCAAATATTTCTACACATTTTGTGGAAAATTTAATTTTATTGAAAATCAACTGAACTATAGCCCACAAATTCAGAGCTTTTAAAATCGAAAATCTGCAATTGTGCTCCGATTTCGATGATTGATACCTCTATCAATAGGTGTTGCGACCTGTAATTGTGATGCCAACGGGTATTTAGATCGCTCAAATATTTCTACACATTTTGTGGAAAATTTAATTTTATTGAAAATCAACTGAACTATAGCCCATAAATTCAGAGCTTTTAAAATCGAAAATCTGCAATTGTGCTCCGATTTCGATGATTGATAGCTCTATCAATAGGTGTTGCGACCTGTAATTGTGATGCCAACGGGTATTTAGATCGCTCAGATATTTCTACACATTTTGTGGAAAATTTAATTTTATTGAAAATCAACTGAACTATAGCCCACAAATTCAGAGCTATTAAAATCGAAAATCTGCAATTGTGCTCCGATTTCGATGATTGATACCTCTATCAATAGGTGTTGCGACCTGTAATTGTGATGCCAACGGGTATTTAGATCGCTCAAATATTTCTACACATTTTGTGGAAAATTTAATTTTATTGAAAATCAACTGAACTATAGCCCACAAATTCAGAGCTTTTAAAATCGAAAATCTGCAATTGTGCTCCGATTTCGATGATTGATACCTCTATCAATAGGTGTTGCGACCTGTAATTGTGATGCTAACGGGTATTTAGATCGCTCAAATATTTCTACACATTTTGTGGAAAATTTAATTTTATTGAAAATCAACTGAACTATAGCCCACAAATTCAGAGCTTTTAAAATCGAAAATCTGCAATTGTGCTCCGATTTCGATGATTGATACCTCTATCAATAGGTGTTGCGACCTGTAATTGTGATGCCAACGGGTATTTAGATCGCTCAAATATTTCTACACATTTTGTGGAAAATTTAGTTTTATTGAAAATCAACTGAACTATAGCCCACAAATTCAGAGCTTTTAAAATCGAAAATCTGCAATTGTGCTCCGATTTCGATGATTGATACCTCTATCAATAGGTGTTGCGACCTGTAATTGTGATGCTAACGGGTATTTAGATCGCTCAAATATTTCTACACATTTTGTGGAAAATTTAATTTTATTGAAAATCAACTGAACTATAGCCCACAAATTCAGAGCTTTTAAAATCGAAAATCTGCAATTGTGCTCCGATTTCGATGATTGATACCTCTATCAATAGGTGTTGCGACCTGCAATTGTGATGCCAACGGGTATTTAGATCGCTCAAATATTTCTACACATTTTGTGGAAAATTTAATTTTATTGAAAATCAACTGAACTATAGCCCATAAATTCAGAGCTTTTAAAATCGAAAATCTGCAATTGTGCTCCGATTTCGATGATTGATACCTCTATCAATAGGTGTTGCGACCTGTAATTGTGATGCTAACGGGTATTTAGATCGCTCAAATATTTCTACACATTTTGTGGAAAATTTAATTTTATTGAAAATCAACTGAACTATAGCCCACAAATTCAGAGCTTTTAAAATCGAAAATCTGCAATTGTGCTCCGATTTCGATGATTGATACCTCTATCAATAGGTGTTGCGACCTGTAATTGTGATGCCAACGGGTATTTAGATCGCTCAAATATTTCTACACATTTTGTGGAAAATTTAATTTTATTGAAAATCAACTGAACTATAGCCCACAAATTCAGAGCTTTTAAAATCGAAAATCTGCAATTGTGCTCCGATTTCGATGATTGATACCTCTATCAATAGGTGTTGCGACCTGCAATTGTGATGCCAACGGGTATTTAGATTGCTCAAATATTTCTACACATTTTGTGGAAAATTTAATTTTATTGAAAATCAACTGAACTATAGCCCACAAATTCAGAGCTTTTAAAATCGAAAATCTGCAATTGTGCTCCGATTTCGATGATTGATACCTCTATCAATAGGTGTTGCGACCTGTAATTGTGATGCCAACGGGTATTTAGATCGCTCAAATATTTCTACACATTTTGTGGAAAATTTAATTTTATTGAAAATCAACTGAACTCCCCACATAATTCACAAATTCAGAGCTTTTAAAATCGAAAATCTGCAATTGTGCTCCGATTTCGATGATTGATACCTCTATCAATAGGTGTTGCGACCTGCAATTGTGATGCCAACGGGTATTTAGATCGCTCAAATATTTCTACACATTTTGTGGAAAATTTAATTTTATTGAAAATCAACTGAACTATAGCCCACAAATTCAGAGCTTTTAAAATCGAAAATCTGCAATTGTGCTCCGATTTCGATGATTGATACCTCTATCAATAGGTGTTGCGACCTGTAATTGTGATGCCAACGGGTATTTAGATCGCTCAAATATTTCTACACATTTTGTGGAAAATTTAATTTTATTGAAAATCAACTGAACTATAGCCCACAAATTCAGAGCTTTTAAAATCGAAAATCTGCAATTGTGCTCCGATTTCGATGATTGATACCTCTATCAATAGGTGTTGCGACCTGCAATTGTGATGCCAACGGGTATTTAGATCGCTCAAATATTTCTACACATTTTGTGGAAAATTTAATTTTATTGAAAATCAACTGAACTATAGCCCACAAATTCAGAGCTTTTAAAATCGAAAATCTGCAATTGTGCTCCGATTTCGATGATTGATACCTCTATCAATAGGTGTTGCGACCTGTAATTGTGATGCCAACGGGTATTTAGATCGCTCAAATATTTCTACACATTTTGTGGAAAATTTAATTTTATTGAAAATCAACTGAACTATAGCCCACAAATTCAGAGCTTTTAAAATCGAAAATCTGCAATTGTGCTCCGATTTCGATGATTGATACCTCTATCAATAGGTGTTGCGACCTGTAATTGTGATGCTAACGGGTATTTAGATCGCTCAAATATTTCTACACATTTTGTGGAAAATTTAATTTTATTGAAAATCAACTGAACTATAGCCCACAAATTCAGAGCTTTTAAAATCGAAAATCTGCAATTGTGCTCCGATTTCGATGATTGATACCTCTATCAATAGGTGTTGCGACCTGTAATTGTGATGCTAACGGGTATTTAGATCGCTCAAATATTTCTACACATTTTGTGGAAAATTTAATTTTATTGAAAATCAACTGAACTATAGCCCACAAATTCAGAGCTTTTAAAATCGAAAATCTGCAATTGTGCTCCGATTTCGATGATTGATACCTCTATCAATAGGTGTTGCGACCTGCAATTGTGATGCCAACGGGTATTTATATCGCTCAAATATTTCTACACATTTTGTGGAAAATTTAATTTTATTGAAAATCAACTGAACTATAGCCCACAAATTCAGAGCTTTTAAAATCGAAAATCTGCAATTGTGCTCCGATTTCGATGATTGATACCTCTATCAATAGGTGTTGCGACCTGTAATTGTGATGCCAACGGGTATTTAGATCGCTCAAATATTTCTACACATTTTGTGGAAAATTTAATTTTATTGAAAATCAACTGAACTATAGCCCACAAATTCAGAGCTTTTAAAATCGAAAATCTGCAATTGTGCTCCGATTTCGATGATTGATAGCTCTATCAATAGGTGTTGCGACCTGTAATTGTGATGCCAACGGGTATTTAGATCGCTCAAATATTTCTACACATTTTGTGGAAAATTTAATTTTATTGAAAATCAACTGAACTCCCCACATAATTCACAAATTCAGAGCTTTTAAAATCGAAAATCTGCAATTGTGCTCCGATTTCGATGATTGATACCTCTATCAATAGGTGTTGCGACCTGTAATTGTGATGCTAACGGGTATTTAGATCGCTCAAATATTTCTACACATTTTGTGGAAAATTTAGTTTTATTGAAAATCAACTGAACTATAGCCCACAAATTCAGAGCTTTTAAAATCGAAAATCTGCAATTGTGCTCCGATTTCGATGATTGATACCTCTATCAATAGGTGTTGCGACCTGTAATTGTGATGCCAACGGGTATTTAGATCGCTCAAATATTTCTACACATTTTGTGGAAAATTTAATTTTATTGAAAATCAACTGAACTATAGCCCACAAATTCAGAGCTTTTAAAATCGAAAATCTGCAATTGTGCTCCGATTTCGATGATTGATACCTCTACCAATAGGTGTTGCGACCTGTAATTGTGATGCCAACGGGTATTTAGATCGCTCAAATATTTCTACACATTTTGTGGAAAATTTAGTTTTATTGAAAATCAACTGAACTATAGCCCACAAATTCAGAGCTTTTAAAATCGAAAATCTGCAATTGTGCTCCGATTTCGATGATTGATACCTCTATCAATAGGTGTTGCGACCTGTAATTGTGATGCCAACGGGTATTTAGATCGCTCAAATATTTCTACACATTTTGTGGAAAATTTAATTTTATTGAAAATCAACTGAACTATAGCCCACAAATTCAGAGCTTTTAAAATCGAAAATCTGCAATTGTGCTCCGATTTCGATGATTGATACCTCTATCAATAGGTGTTGCGACCTGCAATTGTGATGCCAACGGGTATTTAGATTGCTCAAATATTTCTACACATTTTGTGGAAAATTTAATTTTATTGAAAATCAACTGAACTATAGCCCACAAATTCAGAGCTTTTAAAATCGAAAATCTGCAATTGTGCTCCGATTTCGATGATTGATACCTCTATCAATAGGTGTTGCGACCTGTAATTGTGATGCCAACGGGTATTTAGATCGCTCAAATATTTCTACACATTTTGTGGAAAATTTAATTTTATTGAAAATCAACTGAACTATAGCCCACAAATTCAGAGCTTTTAAAATCGAAAATCTGCAATTGTGCTCCGATTTCGATGATTGATAGCTCTATCAATAGGTGTTGCGACCTGTAATTGTGATGCCAACGGGTATTTAGATCGCTCAAATATTTCTACATATTTTGTGGAAAATTTAATTTTATTGAAAATCAACTGAACTCCCCACATAATTCACAAATTCAGAGCTTTTAAAATCGAAAATCTGCAATTGTGCTCCGATTTCGATGATTGATACCTCTATCAATAGGTGTTGCGACCTGTAATTGTGATGCTAACGGGTATTTAGATCGCTCAAATATTTCTACACATTTTGTGGAAAATTTAATTTTATTGAAAATCAACTGAACTATAGCCCACAAATTCAGAGCTTTTAAAATCGAAAATCTGCAATTGTGCTCCGATTTCGATGATTGATACCTCTATCAATAGGTGTTGCGACCTGTAATTGTGATGCCAACGAGTATTTAGATCGCTCAAATATTTCTACACATTTTGTGGAAAATTTAATTTTATTGAAAATCAACTGGACTATAGATGAGAGACAACTCTGAGCTACCTTCGAAAGCCAACCAATTCACGGCCTCCATTATGGCAATTAATTCAGCCTGAAAAACGCTGCAATAGTCGGGGAGATGAAATAAGAGGTTAACATTTAATTTCTCACAGAAAACAACACAACTAACCATCCATTTTTGAACTATCCGTGAAGAAGTTTAAAACTTCAGGGTTCAACATCTCTTCACTCAGCCAGTCCTCTCTAGAGGGAATATCGGTACAAAACCTTTGCTCAAAAGATGGTAATGGAATCATATAATCGATTGTACCATGGATGTCTCTGTTACACAAAATAGATGAGTGTCCTGTATTACTACAGGTCCACATAGAAGTATGAAGATTTGAGCCTTATGGCTGTGCTCGCTGCCATTTGAGAGCCCAGAATATCTAGGGGTATGAGATGAAAAAGAACCTCCAATGCCTGAGTGGGTGTACTCCTAAGTGCACCAATAATACATAAGGTGGAAGTTCTCTGAATTTTCATCAGCAACTTTTGGTAGCCATACTGTTTAAAGCTGGCCACCAAATAACGATTCCATATAAAAGTATGGGCCTTATCACTGAGGTATAGAGCCAGTATACGATATGGGGTTCAAGACCCCATCATTTTCCAATAGCGTTTTCACAGGAGTATATCGCTATAGTAGCTTTCTTTACTCTTTCTAAAATATCAGGCTTCCAACTAAGTTTGCTGTCCAAAACCACACCCAGGTACTTCGCTTTATCAGTAAAGGTCAAGCTAATACCATTTAAAGTAAGAGTATCAATCTGAGGAAATTTGTATTTCCTAGATAAGAGGACCACCTCAGTTTTACGTGGATTACCATTTAGTCCACAACTGTTTTCCCATTTAGAAAGAATACCAAGCGCTCTTTGCATGCGCTCTTTTAAAGAACCGGGATACTTACTAAAGACACCAATAGCAACGTCATCCACATAAGCAACCACTCTAAAACCCTGCCCCTCCAGTTCCAGTAACAGGCCATTTTGTAGACCCTCCCAGCTTAGCCTTCACGATCCTGCATCTCAGCATCTGATCTATCCAAACTCAACAAAGCCCGAGTTATTGCCACCGGTTTAACAACCTTCTATATCCAGAAAGGTTACCAAGGAGTATTCCTTAAATTCTATGGATTTCTCAATAGGATAAATCAGGGAGTGTAGAGCGGTTTCTACCGATCTCCCTTTACAGTACGCATGTTGAGATTTCGATCACCTAGCCGGCTCAATAGAGCCTCTAATGTGAGCTTATATTTGTTTTTATAGTATTTTTAATAGAAAAGAGCATAAGCTTATAGGTCTAAGGTCTTTGGGATAGCATTAGGAGCTTTTCCCCGCCTTAGGTATAAATATTACGTTTACCTCAATCCATTTCCTAATGTGACAAAGTTCCAGGATGCCTATGTAGATAACTTCCAGCTAGGGGAGAGCCAAGTCAATAGCTTGCTGAACATCCTCAGGAATGGTGCCATCAGGTCCAGCTGACTTATATGGCTTAAAGCTGTTAATTGCCCACACTAACTTCCTCTTGTTTATTATACGACTTTGAACGTCTGAACCCAAAAAAGCATTCGGCATTTCAGGCGCCAGTATTCGGAGCACTCCGGAAAGTGAGTTATCAGTAGTAACTCGAAAGATTCAGTACTAGTTGTGGTCCAAGAACTATCCGGTCGCTGGAGATGACTCGGGATGATAGGACTTGGAGCCAGTACTTTCCGTAGCCTCGCAGCCTCCGAGGACTCCTGTATTTTACCACAGTAGAGCCTCCAAGCCTCCAAGTTTTCTAAAACGCCTTTTGAATTTTTAACGAGAGCTTTGGATCTGTTTCGACCACCAAGGTGGCCTTTGTTTACCCAAAGCTCTACTTAGATGAGAAGCTCCCAACATAACTACATGAATAGCATCTGACAGCTGGTCTACTAAGTCATCAAGCTACTGAGTAGACACAGGGGGTTTTGGTGTCCCAATAGGTTTTCCTCCTGTTTCTAAACCTAGCCCTATTTGTGGCTTCATACTGAAGATAGCAGTGATCAGAAAAGGAATGGTCATCAGACACTTTCCAATTCACCAAACTATCCTATAGTCGGTTTCCAGAAAGTGGATTTACACCCAAAATTACATACTTGAAGGTTAGTACTAAGAATAAAATGAAGGAGTAACTCACCTCTCTCATTTGTATCAGTACTTCCCCATACTGTATGGTATGAGTTCACATCACTACCCAGGATGACTCCAACTTTTCGCTTTTGATCATCCATTAGAGCATCTCTAAGAATTGCAGGTGGTATATCATCACCTTCATATGGTAGATAGGCTGAAATAAGTGAGAGATTTAAACTGCCAATCTCAATGCTAGCCGCAACTACATCTGAGTTACTGTAATTAAACAGCACAAACAAGTTTATATTAGTTTTAGTGAGAATGCACCAACGAATCTTACCTTGGCAAACATCACTTTATAGTTTAGTGCAATGAGTCCCGTAACCCAGTCTCCAATGACCCCAGGCTAATGGTTCAGGATAACGTTAACTCCATCAGCTTCCATTTTGACCAAAAGAGCAGCCGAGGCTGCCTTGCAGTAGTATAAATTGATCTGCAACAACCTCAACAATATCGCCTCCACCACCATCGTCTCGGACACCCCGCCCGACGACGAGTCTAACACCAAGTCCTCCTGGGGTCCACATAGTGTCCCCAAGGATCTGGACATCTCGATTTGGTACTCCGGGACCAGTTTTATTAGAACTTTGCCCTTTCCCAAACAGTTAGGGGGACTAGCTTTATATGAGCTAATTTCCTTCTTAATTACTGCTGTTTGCGAACCACACCTATCAGAGGGACCAGTAATATTTTTGCTTATGTCCCGCTTCATCTCTTGGCTTACAGGATGGGGCTTAGAAGCCCATCCCGCTCGAGCCGTAGTTCCCGGGTTTTTAAGAGCCCCGGCTCCTATACTTTTGTGTATATCTTTCATAAGAATCCCACGAGTAGCGGAGAAAAAACGGCGATATGTGCAGAGATCTGCTATGCACAGATAAGGCTACATAATCCGGATACACTGTTAGAGACTGAGCTAGTATGCGGATACACCGTTAGAGACTGAGCTAGATTTTAGACTGGGCCGCAGCCATGATGGTTCTCAGCACGGTACGATTGACAGCTTAACCCAGCCCACTTGTTTAGCGCCGTGTTTTCGCCTAACCCATCTAGTCAAAGACAAAAATGAGCTAGTTGCCCAGTGGTCACCGCGGGGAGGTACGACGAATACCCGTGGAAGCTGCAAAATGCGGAGCTGATAACTAATATATCTAGATCTAACCATTGTAAACAAACTACTAACATAACTTTACTACGAAAACGTTCATCAAACTCTTGTAGAATGTGTTCAAAAAGTATTCCCGTGATAGTTTTGTGGTTTGGCGATTGCCTTCTTTACGGCGGTATTATCGAATATCGAAGAGGACCAATTGATCATTAGAAGGAGTCTATCTATTCAGAAGCGGGCAGAAATTTGTTACCACACTTCAAGAATGATGTTTCCCTCTTATGTAACTCTCCAATGGAATCTATAGCTATTCATGCGATTTATATCTTCGTTGTTCATTCTCTACGGATTTCTCCGGTTTTTATTTAGCCGCCTATGAGATCATCTTGTTCTCATCCAGACAACCCCCTTTCGATTAGGTGTGGATGTATCGTTAACCTAACAGACACTGATTTCGGTTGCAGCGGTTTTGATGACCCAGATTTTAGTATAGGTAGGATGAATTAAAAAATTTAAAAAAGGTAGGTAACTTTATTTAATGCGGTTTGATCCCAAGTCAGCTTTAGTAAAGAAGAGACAATTAATTTTTCAAGCAACATCAATAAAACAATTAAACTGAAACATAAAATTAAAATAATTTGTTTTTATTTAGTGGCAAGTCTTCAAATTGAATTTCGTCTCGTGCGATATTTTTCTAATACATAATCACAAAAAATAAATATAACACAATTTATTCAATTACAAACAACAAATACTACGTACGAGAGGCTCTTTTTAACTTATCAACTAGAAAAATTAATTCCGCACAGTAATATTATATAGGTAGATAAATATAATCTCTTAAAATTGTACACATTAATGATTGGCCATTTTGAATTATTAAATATAAAATAAAAAAATGTTTGTATTTTTAAATATTATCGTTATCGTTAAAGTTAATCCCGTAATTCACATGAGATGAATACGAATTGAATAAATTTTCACTGTCCGTGTCTGCAGCAGCCGATGATGAGGGATGCTGTGATTGCTGTTGTTGCATTGGATGATTAATTGAAATTGACGATAGTAGTGATGTGGCAGTAAGATGATTCCCTTTATTCGATTTTGTTAAATTTAAAAGTTTTTTAGATTTTGAACATTTTTTGTGTTTATGAAATTTTAAGAGATTCTGTTGATTTTGATAACTGTTCTCGACCGCCGATAAGTTTATATAACCCGATGGCGTTTGTTGAGTTTCGTCTTGCTGTTCATAATCGGCGAACGGTGAAATGTGCTGGTGATTGTGTTGGATTTGATTGTGATGGTGGTGTTTTGCTGAGGATGCAGACGAAATTGAATTTGATGTATTACCACTAATTGGAATATATGATATTTCTTCGATAAATGTATCAAAATATGTATCGATGTAGGGTAAACTCGGTCAGAATTTCAAATCCTATAAAAAATAAAATAAAAAACCAAATTATATAAAAAAATTGTCAGTTGCGGGGGCAAAAAGTGACGAACAAAAACACAGCAACTGGTCTATTTGGGCAAACCCACTGCCAATACAATAGATTCCCATAAAAAAACATTAAACAATCCGAATTGGTGCAAAAACAAATTAGTAGCGGTTAATGGATTCGGCATTAAAACTAAGTAGTATCCCAAACAATTATTTAGGCAGCCATAATTTTATTTTGCCACTAAGCTCAATGTACATTTAAGGGGGAGTCAAATTGTGAAAACAATTTCGGCAAAATACGAAAATAAAATTCAAAAACTTACATTATGGAAGCCCTAATGAGGCGTTTGGAATCCATTGTCAAATCTATCTCCAGTGTAAATCGCCGAATCGAATAATTTTGCCTGTGAAAAATGTTTTAAATGATGAGTGATTTATTAATGATTTGTTAATGACTTCCCAATAATGGCCCGTTCACCAATAACACACACAAACAAAAAAAACGAATCAAAAATGATTAATTTCGAATTTCAAGACTACATAGTGGGACGTGTACATAAATTTCACACCTAAAACCCATGACGAAATAAAACCGATCTACCTACCTTAATCGCTTGAGGAATATCAGGTAATTTCATATCTTTGATCTGCTGTGGTATATTCATACTTTTGACCGCACTAACGGCGCGTGCCGGTGCCGCAGAAATTCCAGCCTCCTGTTTCACTATTTTATTCTGTTCCTCTATCCTCGCCAATATATCAGCCATATTTGTTTGCAGAACCATACCACCCATAACTAATTCCGACAATATATAGTGCACAGCATCCGCATGGAATATTAAATCTAGTTCACATACATTCTCAAAACATTTGTCTAGCGTTTCCACAAAGACTTGGATCAAGTCCAATATACCTAATTCGCTTTCTGATGAGTCAACACAAAATACAAAATATAGAGTGGCATAGTGACGATAAATTAATTTGTAATCTGATCCACCGATTAAACTGTGAAATATACAATCAAAATAATATTAGATCACCTTTAAGTATGTCATACATTAAAATTATGGGGGGCGAATTGTACCTTCCACCTTCCAAAAAATTACAAACGTTATCATCCCGTTTTGAAACCAGTTGAAACGTTTCTTTAATTATCTGTTGTTGCATTTCCTCGTTCTGTAAATTAAATTATTTGTATATTTCTCGAAATTAATGAAAAATCGATAAAAACATGAAAATTTCTGTCTCAACACTCACAAAATATTGGTAGAATTTTGATAACCTCGGTTTTCCATGATTATTAAATACTAATATAGCTTTTATCATTTTTAGTTATAGATTATTTATTATTACACTAGTTTTGTTTGTTAAATTTTACTTAATGCTTAATTTTAAATTAAGACCAATTTCTTTTGTAATGTTTAGCAAAATATTTGCGTTTGGCTAAATCTTGTAAACGTCATTACTTTTGTGGTTATTTTTAAATGTCAAAATTTGGCTGGGTTTACAATTGCAAGTGTAGTTTTTATGTGTGGAGACTTTTAAATTAGCGGAGAAATGGTGCGTGTCTTGGGTGTGAAATCTATTTTAAAACTTTATAAATGTTGGTTTGACTGTTAAAAAATTCCATTCAATGATTTTCGTAGTTGCCAATTGAAAGAAAATGAAATTTTGAAAGAGACAACATTTAAATTTCGTTGAATGTAAATCAGCACTGGATTCTGAACAAAAACAATCAATTAAATTTAGTAACACAAGCAAAATTATTTACCACGTAAAAAATACACAATTTTAGGTACAATTGTGTAACACCTACTCTCCACCTGCCATTAACATCGAGTTATACAATTAAAATTCGAACAGTTGCTAGTGGAGACATGAAATTGCAACGACCTGCCAGATGTCATACCATCATTTGCTGCCAAGAAGCCATAACTTGATTGTATAACAAAATTATACGTTTCTTGGCTGGATTCAAAAACATGGCTACCAGTTTCGAATGAAATTTCTCTAATTTGTAGTTAGAATCTACTAAAATTTTTGTAACCTGTGACGTGAAGATTTATTTCCAAAAAAATTTTGTTACACAAAAAAAAAATTAAATTTTTGTCAAGATATTTTAAATACATACTTAAAAATGCGACAGCCAAAAAAGAAGCATTCAAATACGTAATACGTATGACGTTTTTTATTGCAACAATTTTTGCACAATTTCTTTAAAATATCAAAACGCAAATGATTTCAAATCGTTAAATCTATTGTATGTTTTCCTCACACGACGCCATTTTTTACTTTTTTGTTACCAGTTATGGTAATTGTAATTGTATCATTTATGTCAGGTGGAGTTGCTGGGGGTAACCTGCACAATTCGCAAGTGTACGTGCTACCTCCTCGGAGCAACCACTGGTAACTGAAACCATTAGGCAGAATGGTTTTTTTTGACAAAAAACCCTAATCTAAGGTGGAACAACATATGCCGAAGGATGAATGGCTCATAGCTTAATCAGTACAAAATATGTGGACTCTGGATACCAGGTACCCTCCAGTTTTATTTAGCCTTCCTGCAGTAAAGCCGGGTGACCTCCATTCCCAGCAACTCGTAAGAGTAAAATCAAAACGAAAGTCGAGGCAGGGCTAGGAATATACGAGAGTGGGACTGCCCTCTCGAAGTTCTTGGGAACCAATGTTACCGTCCCAATAGAAGTACATCCTACAGTAAACATCTAGGAGGGAGAGCAATGAACCCAGATAGTATGTATCACGTACTGACCGGCAGTATTGTCAGGTTCATTAAGAGCCTGACTATTGACTGGACGGATAATTAAGCAGGGCTTGGAGCACAAAAGATCTTCTAGGTCGCAGTGCGAGGTGGCTAAACGCCCACATGGCCCAACAACACTAATAATAATAATATACAACATAATTATTCCACAATTAACTAACAATTATTTCACAATAAACACACAAAACACAATTAAAAATCGGACCCCGGAATGTTATCTTTGCGAATATTATATGGAGTAAATAAGCAATTCGCCTAAATGTTGTTTATTGCACTATTTTTAGGGTTCACGGTACCACCACCGCTCAACTTTTAGCATGTTTGTCCTGAACAGGATTGAAATCACCTTCTGTAGAGCGCCTATCGCGTTACCACCCTGTCCTTTCTGAAGGACCAAAAATAGCCCACACTTTCTCCTACACGATACTCCTTCAGCACAATCCGACCTTTTGGTACCACTACCAACGATTCTTTCACTTTGCCATCCGTGCACCGGCTTTTTAAGAGGAGGCTAAGCCGCTGCGTCCATAAAGCCTTTACAATGTGAGTGTTGAATTCGATCTCACTTCTTGTGTACATGCAATCCTTTTGCTTATATACCATGATTAATGATAAATTTGGGCCCCATATAATTGTTCCTTTTTCGTCGGGTAGTACTTGCATTAGCTAGACGTCGCAATGTTTCCATTTTATTGAACTAGTGGCGATTTACCCAATGTTATACACACACTTCGTAATTCGTATCGATTGCTCATTGGGTAAAAGCGGTGGTAATAATTTAAAAAATTGTGATCACTAAAAAGAAAAATTGCACTACCCTGCAAAATTTTGCCCCTGGACAATGAATAGTTGTTTCCGAAGTAATTTTTCACGCTGGATCCGAATCCGGGCTCAGAATTGCTCTATCACGTCAGGTTTTTGAGATATTCTAACCTAAAAGTGCAAAAAACACTGTTTTTTGACATATTTGAGGTTATGTAGCAATGCAGTTTTTACATTTTATAAAACCCAAGTATGGGATCTTATTGTACAAGCCTTCCTCTTTCAAATGCCGTGGAGTTTGCTCAAATATGTTTTTTTTCGCCGAGATATCGCATTTTCAAATTTGCATATTCGTGAATTTTTCCGTATAAAAACACTACCCTGCAAAATTTTAAAAATTTTGGTGCCACTTGACAATGAATAGTTGTTTCCGAAGTAGTTTTTTACGCTGAATCCGAATCTGGGCTCAGAATTGCTCTATCACGTCAGGTTTATGAGATATTCTAACCTAAAAGTGCATATATACCGTAGGTATAAAAGGTTGTGTATTATACAGTATACCGACAAATTCACGAACATGCAATTTTGAAAATGCGATATCTCGGCGAAAAAAAACATATTTGAGCAAACTCAAAGGCATTTGAAAGAAGAAGACTTGTACTATAAGATCACACACATGAACTTTTGAAGAAAAAAAAATCGTGGTGCTAGATAACCTCAAATATCTAATCCTCTAATATTCTGAGCCCAGATTCGGATTCAGCATAAAAAATTACTTCGGAAACAACTATTCATTGTCAAGTGGCACCACATTTTTGAAATTTTGCAGGGTAGTGTTGTTAGTCAGTCAGTTAGTTCCTTTGTGTTTTGTTGGTCACGTAAAAATAATAATTTCTGTGTTAATTTGTGAACCATTTTTATCATAAAAATCATCCACATATTTTTATAAATCAGTAAAAATAAAAAATAAACCTAATTAAAGTAAAAATATCGTATTTTATTACAAGAATACGTCAAGGTTACGCTTTTCAAAATGAATCCGAATAGGGTTCGAAAGCTAAAGCTTTAATTAGTTTAAAAGAAATAAAAAAGAGCCCTAAACCAAATAAAAAATTTGTTTTATTGGAATTCAATAACAATAATAATAAAAACGAATTTAATTATCATTCGCGACGTGTATAATAATCACATTAACATCAGTGGTGCAAAATACTATCGACATTCGTGTTAAAAATTTATATATCGTCATCGTTAAATTAGTTGTCAGCAATAAATTTATTATAAACGAATTTGTTCGTTTTTGTATTTATTTTCCTGCAAGTGAACATAAACCCATAGTGATTCGCATATCTTTATATTGGGCGACAAATTCTATATCGGTAACACAGAGATTAGCAAAGCTTTGTAATATGTAAATTTTTAGGTCATATCGGTAAAGGACTTTCATTGCGATCTTTCCTCCATCAGTGTGAATTACATTTATCGAGGTAACGTTAAATGATATTCACATCGATGCTCTGAATATTTTACTTTAATAATGCTTAACTTTAATTCGGTGGCTGTATCCGACCCAAAACCTCTCCAAAGTTCCTTAAGTGCTCGTCAAAATTGTTTCGATAAAAAACACGTCTTGCAGTATAACCCATTTAGCAAGCCATTAGTCGTTCAAAACTCGGAGAGGCGTATTCTAATCTAAATGAACCAAATGAACTCCATGGACTGTTCCGTGTTTCGATAACCACTGCCGTCTGCATATCTGTTACCATTCGATTCACTTCTTGTTTTGCCAATAGTAAACTCCTGGGTACTTGGCGGAGTAGTTCTTGTGCAAACATTATCTTAGCCATATGGTAAAATGATCGGTTCATTTCAGCAAGAGTTGTTCTGCTGTTTTCTTCTACTCTTCCGTGTTGGATTTTTAAATCGAATTTTTCGATTACATTTCACTGCAGTTGATGGTTGCCGCTGTCTGGGTTAACTAGGACTTTCCCGGTCACAATCTCTTTGGCTCTTTTTTCATCTTCGTTGGCTTCCATAATCCACAAACCACGCCCTGCCTCCCATCTTCCCCGAACAATTGTTTTAACCGCCTCTTACCAATCTCATAGGGTTGGAGGTTTGGGCAATTGATTGTAGGAATCAGCTTCTCCTTCAAGCTGAATCTTTCTATAGTTGATTGAAATTAAATAAAAGAAAATGCAAATTTTACTATAAAGAAATTTCGTACCTATAGTATTAAAGGTTACAAAGATGGATTATGCAAGACAGAGGAACGTGTAGAAGCTATTTTCAATATCAGACCATCAAGGAATATCACAGAAACTCGATTGTTGTGTGGTTTAGTAAATCATTATGTCAATCAAAACCAAATGCCTGTATTTATATACCAAAATAATCATTCAATAGCGGTCCAGAACATAATCTTTGCTAATATACGAATATACGAGCAAATTATGAGTATTCTGGAATGCTAAAGAATTATTTGATTTTTAACCGATTATTGGGGTCACATTGTATCTCCCGAGTAAACACAAAAATTCACACGTTTTGGGGTAAAATTCCACTGTTAGTTATAAAGCACACATACTCGTTCGATTTTATTGGTGGAATGCAAATCTTTTGCAGTAACATGAGTGTGTTTTAGTTGTTGTACTATATGAGTTTTTTCTTTTAACTTTTAACGGTCGAGAGCTTTGTTTATAATATTCGCGGACTCGCCCATAAGTAAAGCAACCTATATTGTACACAGCCATAGTCTAAAAAACGAAGCTTTTATAAAGGAATTGGAAACGAGGAAAACCAAACTTTTCATATAAAACATATCTGAGATATTTTCATAAATGTTTGAATTTCTACATATATGAACATCGGTTTAGAAAATCGTTTTCATTTCTTGTAGTAATTTGTTTATTTATACCAAAATTTATAAACAACATCATTCTGATCAAATTGAAAAAGCTTACTACAAATCGTGTGGGCACTAAGTCTATATACACATAAGATAGATGGCAGCAGAAATTTGGTAAAATCGAACCAAAAATTACCACCTGGGGAAATTTCAAGTCCAAAAACTATTAGGAAAAGCAAAACAAATTCACAAAATATTAAGAATGTTTGAAAATTTTTTGATTAAACAATTGTTTTTCGTAATTTTCTTTAAACACTTATAGACATCTGACGTACACAACGAACAGGTCGAATTTTCCAGGTCGTTGTGTTCCAATCGGTTAAAAAGTTAAATATTTTAACTGTGGCAAGAAATATTTAATTTACCTCATTTTTTAACCGATTTGCTGTTCCAAATGCAACTATGTAGTTAAAAAGTTAAAATTTTGACGTTTAAGTTTTATTTATTTTGGTTAGTTTTGTAAAGTAAAAAAATTTAATTATAAAATAATATCGTTAATTGCCATTTTCTTTTTATTTTATTTTCGTTATCTTTTAAATTTAGATTTGCATTGTTTTTTTCCATTTTTTGTGTAGTTGCACAAAACGTCAAAGAAATATATGATTAAAATTTTTAACTGCACCGCGACCAGTTAAAAAATTTGTGGTGAATAAAAAGTTAAAATTTTAACTTTTTAACTTTTTATGCGGTATTTTTTTCGTTTGGAACACAGCCATAATCGGTTGAAAAATAGCCATGTTCCATCCTACTTGGATTCGTAATCAGAACTTTATCTAAAAAATAATGTTAACTCCCACTTCCATTGTACCTGTCGGGGTTCATTATAATCGGTTAAGAAACAGCCAAGTTCCACCCTATTTGGTCCTAGTCCGAATATTATTTTAGAATCCCATTTCCATGACACATGTCAGATTTCACTAAAATCCCTTGAGAAATAGCCAAGTTCTATAACGTTTAGCGTTATTTATGTACCTATAGGTGTCTATTTATTTTTGTGTCAGTCCAAAACCAACACAAATGTCTTATACAAGCCATATTATTTCCGTGACGCACGCATATTATTAAATCCAAAACCTACTATTTTCTGTAAGTGTTAGTGATATTTTATACTGTTTTTGATACAAACTACAATTTAAAATCAAAGTATGTAAAGATTATACTGTATTATGACGCTAATACTTACAGAAATAGTAGGTTTTATTTTGTGTTTGTATGGCAATAATATGGCTTGTATAAGACATTTGTGTTGGTTTTGGTCAGTCACACATTAATTTGAATAATTTGTAATTCGTATTTATTTGTTTTGTTTTTTTGTTATAATTTAATTTTATTTGTAAATTTAATTTATTTATTTAATTTATAACAATCACAAATTTAATTATTAATTTTTTTACACGCACAGAAATGGCGACATGTTGTCACATTTGAAAAACAAAATCCAAAAATTCGTGGAGATATCGAGCACACGTGCGCCCACCGCAATATCCGAGACGAAACTAATTTGGTTTTTTATTTTGGTTTGTGTTTGTGTCTTTCGTGTTTATGAATTCTCATGCTGTGATTGGTACAGCAGATTTGAAAGGGGAAATCAACCCATTCACATGTAGTGAATGTGAAGCGGCAACGTTGAGCGGCGTGAAAACGTTGTGGTGATTGGTGAGCTCGGACGCCAGTGTATGTATTTGATACATTGTAGCGGATAACGAATGAGTGAGCCACTACAGTTCCATCGTAATTGGTCAAATTCCAAAACTTCATATCAATATCATTTTAGAATCCCATTTTCATTGCACCTGTCGAGTTTCATCATAATCGGTTGAGAAATAGCCAAGTTCCATCCTAATTGGCCATATTGCAAAAATTCACCCAAAAATCATTTCAGGATCCCTTTTCTAAGACGCAAGTCGCATTGCACGTCCGTTTTGTTCGGAAACCGATTAATCAGCCGTGAATTATTTATTTATTTATTTGGTAACATGAATTTGGAATTTTCACAAGTGACTTCCACTCCATCATAATCACTCTATTTTGAGCGTATGAAGCTCATTCATAATAGTGCATCAATGCAAGAGGTGGATAACATAATTTTATTTAAAAAACAGAAAAAAAAATGATCCAGCCAAGATTACTTCTAAGATGGTATGTTCATTCAGAATGGTGTATGCTCTTTCCGATTCTGCTTGTATGTTTATTAGTACTCCGTATTTTTATTTATTGAAGGCACCCAGTTGAAGGATCTTCACCGGTTGATTCTACTTGAATACAAAGTAGTCACCGACGAATAACGAGATTCAGATATGTTTCTGTTTGGATTTAGCTAAACGCTTTGCATCACAGATTCTTCAAGTCTTAATTCACAAATCAGAATTTATAATTTTGAAAAATTGAAAATAAAAATATTTTTAACGTCTGGCTGACCGGAAAGTCAAAGCCTCCTACTGTATTGCGGCCTTTCGTTCTCTGAGGCTTATGTGCTATATTATGTAACCATCGAGTGTTAAGGGGGTTGTTAATTGGAATGCCCCTGAAAGTTCGAATGAGGGACGTTTACGTATTTTATCACTTTGGAGTAGTCTAATTTTTAAGGTGTATGTAAACGTTTCCGTTTTTTACTTTTGAAGGCATACTCAAATGTGTTTAGACATTTACTTATTTTGCTCCTGAATGAAGGCAATCAATTTAGTAAAGACGTAAATATCTATATCATCATCCCATTTGGTAAGAACCTAAACCACCACAACATTCAACAGTATATATAATCAACGAGTCAACATTCAACAGTATATAATCTGTTAAGACGGGCTTATAATTCGTCAGTTCGTCCTAGCTTAGATAACAAACACCCATCAAAAACCTTTCTAAATTTTGAATAAGGGTCCAAGTAAAACCGGAGAAACTACCTCAAATGTTGGTTCATAATTGGGGTTTTAATATTTCCGGAACGGATCACGCGAAATATCTTCTATCTGTCCAAAGAAATCAAATATCTTCGATTGCAATTCTGCAAATCCCGATGCTCATTATTCTCGAAGCGTATGATAATTTTATGCAGTTCAGGGACTTCTACTTGATTCTCGCGAATACTCATGATTCATGAATGAACTTGGTTATTTATTAACCGATTATGATGAAATTTGATTTGTACGATGGAAATGGTGATCTAAAATGATATTTAGAAGAAATTCTGGAAAATGGCCATGTAGGCAGAAACTTGGCCGTTTCTTGATTTGGCCGATTAAAATGAAACCTGAAACGTATGATGGAAATGCGATTCTAAAATGATTTTTATATGAACTTCTGGAAAATGGCCATGTATAGGAAGGAACTTGGTATTTCTTAACCGATTATGATGAAATTCAGCTTGCACGACAGAAATGGAATTCTCCTGTAAGTTTTAGATGAAGTTCTGTAAAATGGCCAATTAGAAAGGAACTTGGCTGTTTCTAAATTGATTATGATGTAATTCGGCATATACGATGGAAATGGTATTCTAAAATGATTTTTACATGGAGTTTTGGAATAAGTCCAATTAAAAAGGAACTCGGTTAGTTTCTTTCATATTCCAAAACTTCTTCTAAATATCATTTTATAATCCCATTTCCATCGTACAAATCGAATATTATCATTATCGGTTAATAAACAGCCAAGTTCCTTCCTGGCCAATTTGAATTGGAAATGCTTTATGTGGATAAGCTTCCGTACGAGATATTTTTTTTCTGATCTAAGTCTCTTAAACCGAGGTTTCAGTAATCTATTATACCTATGCGGTTGTTGACTTACAGAATATAAATTAAATAAATCGAAAACCGGTAAATCCGGTCATATCTTAGAGACCGGGATTTGAGAAACACAAAGAAACGCGCTTTTATTACGGTTATCTCATTTGAGTGCATTTTAAACCGCGTGCTTCATAAAAGGTTAGGATTTCAACCAGCGTATTTACTCAACTAACCTTCAGTATGTTATTTCATTCACTGGTGGTAAACTACGAGTTTACAAACCGAATCGAACCAGAAAAACAGTTAATTTCCTTTTGTTTGCACTGCAAAGATGATAGGGAAAAAAAATCATTTCATGCTACATGATAATTAACGAAAGTCTAAAGTGGGAGAAGAGCAACAAAAAATAAAATCTTTTTGGAAAAAATACGAAGCAAAAATAAATTTCCTCCCCAAACCAATTTCACATGATAAAATTAAATTAACACGAAAATGTTAAATTGAATTAAATAATAAAAAAAACCATCTCTAACATGACCGTGGTGAATTACAGCCAAACAAAGCAAAA
This sequence comes from Tipula helvola, assembly GCA_963556165.1. Taxonomy (NCBI): domain Eukaryota; kingdom Metazoa; phylum Arthropoda; class Insecta; order Diptera; family Tipulidae; genus Tipula; species Tipula helvola. The sequence continues at coordinate 52,109,276 of OY744482.1, forward strand.
AAAAAAAAAACGAATAAAAAAATCAACAGCCATGAATCAAAAGGGTATAATAAGAAAATGGTAAAGCAGAATCTTTCTGGTGAACAACACAACACGGAGGTAAAAACATTTTCTTTTCGATTTGATGTATGATTGTTGGTTTTTTGTATGACATTGTTCAATTAATTGAGTCATTAAATTAAAAAGGCTGTTTTCTTCGGTAATTCTATAGTAAATAAATAAATCCGGTCATATGGAAAAAGGTCCGGTTGGTCGCATTATGTACATATATATGGAACAAAAGTTAAGGGATCAAAAAACTCGCACCTAAAAAGGAAATCAAGCAAAATTGTATCTCACTGTTTACTCGATGTCGATTCCATAGCAGGAAGAGGAAAATCTATAAAGCACTAAGCATACCAATTTCGCGTTTGCTTAAAGTAACATGTGCACAAATTCACATAACATTAAATATATTTTCATTTTTCTTCAAAAAAAAAAAATTCTTTGTGTATGTATTTCACCTTCTTTCCCACTTTTTCGTCTCAAAAACAGATACAAACTGTATACAATGCGCTCAAGAGGATGCGGTGATGGAGAAAATAATGATGATGATGGTTTTGAATATAATTTTAATGATTATTATATGAATACAAAACATAGCTCTTTGGCATTTGAACATAAAATAAAAAAAAACAAAGCAAGAAACCAAATAACACATAAGAATAGAAAGTTATAAGGTCTTTTGTTAATTTTTTTTTACCTTACTGGTTGGTGAATCCAAAGATGAGATGATGAAATGAAATATTATGATTTATGCGTATAATTTATCGGGTATAGAATAATAAGAGTGAGGAGCACGGAATACAGCACTTTATACATATACGATTTTGTTACACGCAGAAAACTCATATATGTAAGTAAATATATATTCGAAACTATATACGATATTTCCCACATCTTCAAAATCATGTTCATAACCCCGTAACTTTACCCTAATTAAATTCCATAAATTATTCAAAAAGTTATAAATTCGAGAAAACACTTTTTTCTTATACCATATACACAGCAAGTAAATAAACTTTTTCAAACAAGTAAAACTTATAAATAAAACCAAAAAATTACAACATTTAAATTTTCCAAAAGCAAAAAGAACAAGTAGTATAAGAAGTAGAAAACCCTCAAAACACAACAACGTCAAGAAAAAAAAATTTTCTTAATTTTCTCAATTTTTGTGCTTTTCTAAAATAAAAGTTCGTAAATTTACATAAAAAAACAAAATAAAATTGAAAAGAATTTGCGGTTACACTTTACACACCAAAATATTTTCTCTACTCCCATAAACTCTCTCTCTATCTCTCTATATATTGTGTATGTTTGGGGTGACACGAAGAAAATTATGTTTTTCCTAATTTTTAAGTTACATCACAGAGAAAATTATTTATGAATGTAGGGCATATTTTTATGCCATTTTTATTATGGCTTTATGGCAATGGAAATTTATTTCTTTATAGATGGGAATAAAACAGTATGGCATACTTATAAAAAGCCTCATCAATCATGCATTACATTTTATATAGATGTATATAACGTATATACAAAGTGAATTGTATAAATAAATCAACCCAATCTCATACCTCGTAAACATAATATTGATACACAATATACCCCATAAAATAAATTTTCATTATTATTTTACCACTCCAACCATTACCTTTACCGCACTATATACATACATTTCCAAACTATCAATTTTTTTTTTTTTTGTATTTTACCAAGTTGAAATACTGATTTTTGATTTACGTACAAACAAATATTTAATATTTGGTCCAGTTGGTTAATGTTTATTTTGATAAAATGTCACGAACATTTATGTGTGTGCGGACATTATATAGAGATGGTTCAATAATAACATTTAAAAATGTACAAACAAAAAACAAAAATGAAAATGCCATATGGTTATGTCAATTTTAATTACTTTACTCGTGTACAGATACGTGACTGCTTAACTGAACAAGCGAGATCAAAAAACTTAATTAATATTCCCAACAATAATCATTAAATACGTTTATTACTAGTCGGCCCTAATTGTTGGGTCTCTGTGAAAAATGAGGTACTAAAGGCCTTCCTTACTAGAAGCTGCTCGAATCTGTATGTCTCTAGCAGTTTCTAGCACTTTTTTACAACTGCTCGATGCGCACGGTTAATCATACACGGTAAATCCCAGGTATTTATTTTAACATTTAAATATTGGCACTTGCAAATCAAACATTCGAAAAGTCTTGTTTTTGAAAAATAATTTTTTATCAATAATTTATTTCTAGTGTTTACTATTATTAGGAATCGAATTAAGTTTTCATCTCAAGTGTTGGATGTTTCAAGCACACGCATGAGGCAAATTTTGCAAAAACGAAAAGCAAAACCAGATGTGCATCATTCGTTTAATTTTATATCGGCCAAACTAAATAATTTTAGTGATTCTTTTCCAACAGAATCAGAAAATGATAATTTCAATGCCGATGAATCCGAAGTTTCTGAAACAAATCAGTTTCCTATAAATTTAGATATACTGATGAATCTCTTCTGTTATATACGAAGATGAAATTACGGCATCATTGAATTTTCCGAACACGGTCAACTCGGCGAAAGCAACTCGGCGACGACCAACTCGGCGACGACCAACTCGGCGACGGTCAACTCGGCGACGGTAAACTCGGCGACGGTAAACTCGGCGACGACCAACTCGGCGACGGTAAACTCAGCGACGGTCAACTCGGCGACGGTAAATTCGGCGACGACCAACTCGGCGACGGTCAACTCGGCGACGACCAACTCGATTTTAAGGTCGGCTCAAATTAAAAAAAATACGTCTTTTAAAACCAAGATTTTGAAAAACGGGATTTTGAAAAGCGGAATTTTAAAAAAATATCAATTTTATATCATTTTTATTGCTTACTGCTGAGCTAACTGTCGCCGAGTTGGTCGTCGCCGAGTTGTCCGTCACCGAGGTGGTCGTCGACTGGTTGATCGTCGTCCAATTTGTTGTCGCCTAGTTTACCGTCGCCGAGTTGTCCGTCGCCGAGTTGCTTTCGCCGAGTTGTCGCGTACCGGAATTTACCGACATTTTAATAAACATTTTTATAGAACATTAAATTACCTTTAGGGCAATAGCAGATATTTTGAAAGCTTTGAGGGAGAAAGGTTTAAAAGTTCCTAAAACAAAGGGCGAGTTGTTTCGAAATGAAAATATAAACGGCGGAAACCTCATTATGTATTCAGAACTTCGGTCTTAAAAATTAAGTCTACTCCCAAATCAATTCCAAACTGAATCTGTTAAGTCAGTATTCAGCTCAACCTCCAAAAACAATTTTTCTGTAAAGTTTGGTTCAAATTGGTCAAGGCGAGTGGATTTGTTTAAATGTTTTGCACATATACAGGTTTTACAATGGCTAATTAGGATAAAACTTATCTATTTCTTAACGGATTTTAGTGAAATTTGACATCCACGATAGAAATGGGAATCTAAAATGATTTTTGGATAAACGTATTGATATGACCGCATGGGATAAAACTTGCCTATTTATCAACCGATTACTATGAAATTGGCCTTGGAAAAGGGATTTTAAAATGGTTTTTAGATGAAATTCTGGAATATGGCCAATTAGGATAAATTGGCTATTCCTTAATCGATTATGATGAAATTCAAGATTTACGATGGAAAGGTGATTCTAAAATGATGCTACTAATTCCGAGACTCTACACTACCGTTAGTAGTTTTAATTCTTCAGTACGTGTCCACCACCCACTTCATTTTGTTAAGCATGGCCAAACTTACAGCTCTGACAGTGAATACTCAGGAAACATACCCCAACGTTTAAAGCGAAGGATTGGTGCGACAAGTTTCTAGGTAAACTTGAATATTATTTCGAAGATAATCTCGATCGTTAAGCAATTGAAATAGACGTTTACGCTGCCTGATTTATAGAAACCTCATCAGACAACAAATTAGAAGCCATATTGACATATTCATCACAATCTCATCCAAGAATAATTTTTGTGTCACTTAGTTGGGAAATTCAAATTCATCATAATCGGTTAAAAATAGCTAAGGTTTATCCTAATTGCCTATATTCCAGAATTTCATCTTAAAACCATTTAAGAATGCGCAGTTTCCAACCCGTTTGTCGAATTTCCTCCAAATCGGTTTAAAAATAAAGAATTTCCATCATCCTTGGCCATATTCCAGAATTGTATCTAAAAATCATTTTAAAATCCCATTTCCAGGGCATATATCAAATTTCTTAGTAATCGGTTAAGGAATAGCCATGTTCTATCATACTTGGCCATATTCCAGAACTACATATATCCGACAATTATTTTAGAATCCCATTTTCATCGCGGATGTCATATTTTACTAAAATCGGTTAAGAAGTAGCCAAATTCCATCTCTATTAGCTATATTCCACAAATTCTTCCAAAAATAATTTTAGAAACCCAATTCCAATGCACATGTCAAATTTCATAACAATCGATTGAGAAATAGAATTAATAAGTAAACATAATAACTAAAAATAATTTGAGAATCCCATTTCCATTGGAAATACTGAATTTTATCAAAATCAGATAAGATAATCCCAATAAAATTTTTTATTCGATATTAGGTTAATCTGCTAAGACACTCCGGCGAAAACTTTTCACCGTATACGAGGTCGCATACCTCTAAATATGGCTGTGAACACCATTCAGAAAACTACAGGACGAAATTTGATGTATTAAATAAACAAAACAGGTGATTGGGATCTAATAAAGTTAGGTGCCCTTGATCTCATGCATTTGGTATATTTTGTAGAATTACACTTTGTGCCTTTAAACATTTCGGCTTAATTTTAAAATTTTCTGTTGTTTTTCGTAATGTCATGTTCAAACACGCTTCACAGTGAGACGTTTCGAAGTGGACATATTTTGTAATTGTTTTGTGTTAATACTCAATTGTACACATCCGAGTGTCAACGGTACGCGACAACTCGGCGAAACCAACTCGGCGGCGGTCAACTCGGCGACGGTCAACTCGGCGACGGTAAACTGGGCGACGACCAACTCGGCGACGGTAAACTGGGCGACGACCAACTCGGTGATACCAACTCGGCGATGCCAACTCGGCGACGGTCGACTCGGCGACAACCAACTCGGCGACGGTCAACCCGGCAATGGTAAATTCGGCGACGACTAACTCGGCGACGGACAAGTCGGCGACGGACAACTCGGCGATGGTAAACTAGGCGACAACAAATTGGACGACGATCAACCAGTCGACGGCTACCTCGGTGGCGGACAACTCGGCGACGACCAACTCGGCGACGGTCAGCTCAGCAGTAAGCAATAAAATGATATAAAAATGATATTTTTTAAAATCCCGCTTTTCAAAAACTTTGTTTTGAAAGACGTATTTTTTTTAATTCGAGCCGCTCTTTCTGGTGAAGGAGAATTTTAATTTAAAATAAAATAAAAATAAATACCGGGATTTTCTGAAAATCGGGACTTTTATTCGCCGAGTTGGTCGTCGCCGACTTGACCGTCGCCGAGTTGACAGTCGCCGAGTTGGTCTTTGCCGAGTTTACCGTCGCCGAGTTGACCGTCGCTGAGTTGGTCATCGCCGAGTTTACCGTCGCCGAGTTGACCGTCGGCGAGTTGGTATCGCCGAGAAGGTCGTCGCCGAATTGACCGTCGCCGAGTTGACCGTCGCCGAGTTGGTTTCGCCGAGTTGACCGTGTTCGGAGTGTCAATTACTCCCGATTGTGTATACATATTAGAATTATCGGTGAATATTGTTCAGGTGAAATATTGCTTCAAGTGCATAACACCTTTATTAGAGGTTTGTGTTATTACAAACTTGTCAATATGTTTACTTTTTGTTTGTTGATATCGTTTCAGTTTTACCTAAAAATGACACCAAAAAAAAGATCCAAGCCACAGGAGCGGCTGAATCGTTTATGTTCGATCAAGAAAAATATTTAGAGCTTTGGACAACTGGATAATATTTGCTTGCATTGTTATGTTTTAAAGACATGAACGAACGTCTTGCTATTAGTCACGAAATAAAATGTTAAATCATTTCAAGTTTACAGAATGTATTCTTCGAACACAATCAGCTGGTGAATTTATTCAAAATCGCATTGGAGCAAATGAAATTTGATGATCGTAGAGTAGTCGTCCGAACGACAAAACTCCCTTCGTTTTAAAGAAGGTTTCTAATAAGGTTTTACAATCATTTGAAATAATTTCAAGGATCATGATTTGCTTTGCGAACATTCAATCTTAATGCTATGTTCATACTAGGGATTAGTAATCTCGATTAAATAGAAAATCTAGATTTTGTTATAGTGTGAACGACGGAGATCTACGTGAGAATTAAGCTGTCAATTATCCAATAGAGTTTCTTAATTTATTGAAGCAATCAATAATTTTTCTTTGTAACGACTTCGGGAATGCCAAAATATTTATTAATTTTTTCACCAAATGGATAAACAGGGTATTCGCCAGTAAATAAATAAAAGAGAAAATTACCACTCCATACGCGATATTAAAAAATGAACTAACACGATGGTGGTTTACGGGTTGAAACGTCAAAATTCAAATTTTATAATGAACGATTACATCGATCTGACATATTAAATTAATGTAATCATAGAAAATTTGCCAAAAAGTATAAATTACTTACTTTTTGGCAAATATTAAATAAACAATTTTCATTAAAATAATGTTTGTTGATGTAAGATGTTTTTATAAAAAATAGGTTCAACATCTTACACTGCAGCTTAAAGACGAGTTAAATACTCATAGATGTTAAAACAAGTGGAAATAAATCAGATCTTATTAAAAGGAGCTATTTACATAAATTTTATTAAAATACACAATTTAATTAAACATTTTTAATTACGTGATTTAATAATTGATTATTTAGACTAAATATTTGGAAAAATAAAAACTTCGGGAATTACTTAATTTAAAATTGTTGGCACCACGAGCTAAGGTACCAAGTTAGTATTGCGTTAGTATATTCCCCTTTAAAATTATTTATTTGCTGATTATTACGTATTACATATTTAGTAATGTGTCCTTAAACTAATATCAGAAAGTCATTCAAAAGAAGAGCCTGAAGTTCCTCTCTGAACGTAAAATTTTACACTCTTTCCAAATCCGGGGTCATAAATAAGGATTTATATTTAAAACATTCAATTTGACCTTCAAATGACGTTTAAGATCGAAGTCAAGGAATTAAACGTCACTATCCGATGTCGCATTGACACTTAACAAATGTTATTATAATTAATATTCTCATATTTAGCACCGTTCTCGAGATAAAAGCCTGGCGTTTTTTAAAAAACCCACTCTGTATAATAAGACACTTAATTTTTTGGTCTAAAGCCAGCCGAAAGTAAATAGTTGATAATGCAGATTGCGTTATCCCAGCCGAAAATAAAAAATAAATTCGTTATCAGTCGATAGTGTTTAGCCAATAATGACTATGGATGCATAACATTAAAGACCTTTTGTCAATATTCTTATGTGGCAAACCTCTGAGATAGATTGCTTTGATGTGATTTGTTAATAGCTATTGCAAAGAAAAAATTTAGTTGTAGTTTCCCGTAGGAAATTTGAAAAAAATCGATGTTCAAAGCGCATTAGAAAGAGATGTAAAAATGACTCTTCATTCATTACTTGTTCCTTTGATCTCCAAAGTGTTCCGCAATTACCTTATTCAAATGTATCTTTGTTTTACTATATGCAAGGAAAATTTGTGTCTACAATCTGACCATTTATGTTGGATATGGACAAATATCTCATTGTTACACTTGGAATGAAATGCATGGTAAAAGAGGAAGTAATGAAATAGGGTCTATATCATTTTTTTAAATCACAACCTTCCTCAATCTCGGAAATTTCACTCTTTTGTGAAACATGTGGAGGACAAAATAGGAATCAACAATCAGCTACAATGTTATGCTGTACAGATATAGAGTCTGCCAAGAAATATAAATCGGTGTACACCATGAACGACTGAGTATAGACATATTTAAATCTGCTTGAAGTCCAAAAATGCACAAACATAAAACAAACGCAGCATACAAGGTGCACTTGCTCAAATTTAATAATTTTTATGATCTACATGAATTTGCCTCGTTGCTACTATTGAGAATGGAAATAAGTATGGAAATGGTGATACAGTATCATGGCTTAAGATAAAATGCATTAAATTTGAAAAGGAATACCCGAACTTAATGTTCCACAGGTATGACCATATACTAAATGTACAATCCTAACATCAAAAATTTTTAAAAAAATACACATCTTACCTGATTTGGAAATTTTTTTTTGGAAAAACTGAAAATTTGCCGGGAAAGTGTTATTTCAAAACGCAATATGAAAACATAATGAGACAATTTACGACACCTTTATGTCACTGTCGTTAATAACGTCTTTTTAAAATATATTCTAGTTCCTGCAGTCATATTCCGGACACGGTAGTAATTCTTTCATAGGCAAAATAAATGGCGATAGAGTTATACGATAGGCCTCTCAATCTCTCATAATCTTTAAAATATTAACTACATAATACTTATGGCATATTTCAATTGGTATGGCACTAAACGCCCGTTCACGGAAAAATCACCGTTTGTTTTTTCAAGTTGTAATTTACAATAAAACTTATAAATTTAACTTAAAACATATTTTAGCGACAATGTAGAATTACTAATCAATATTACATTACCTGACATAAAATAGATCTCCCGCACCCTCAAAATAATATTAGAAAAACGATCTTTAGCATGTTGACAAGATGGAAAAGAAAAACTATCCCATTTAACTTATCACAGCTTTACATGATAAAAAAACATCCCATTTATTTTCATCATCGCATATAACATGAAATACACTAATCCCTGTCCCCGTAGCCTCTCAGTCCAGCATTTCCTTATAAATGTTTAGTTGTTGCTGTATTCTGTTTTGTGATTACATAAGAAATCTGTCACATCTATATAGCCACCAAAAAGTAAAAAAATCAAACAAAAACCAAAATTAAGGGCGTTAAAATAGCAATTTCCGTATGTATTTGTGTTGTGTATACATAAGTACTTCACACTTTTACAAATTTCCATATTCATTCAGCAATACAGCAAAATATTTCCTCAACAATCAGATAAACAAATTTTCCTATGGCTTTTAAGGGATGGTAGAAAATATAACTCCGCCCATCATATATTCTTTATATACTGTAGTGTACCCGTACATAACAGGATCCGACTTACTGAAACATTACACAAAACAAAAACAAAAAAACAGATTTGACTGGTTAATATGACCGCAATACAATAACAACAACAACAACATCGATTTTGTAGTTCGAAGTAGTTGGAGTAATAACATAAAGGCACAAATTACAGATGTCACCGCATGAAGAGGTGAACAGAATGAGTACATATCAATAGCATTCTCTCACTCTAAATCATTGGGAAAATTTTGTAAATGTGTTTAGATTTTCCGAAGGTGCGGCGGTTTATTTAGACATTATAAAATTTCAGGGTAATTAAATGAGGGGAATGTTTTCCTTTTTTTTTTTTGTATATTTTGTATTTTACGGGAGGCATGAATAATAATGGTTATGCGAGATTGAGATTATGGGTTTACGATTAACAACGAAAACATTACACATAATACTCGTACATACAATAATACTCGAATAAATGGGAAAAGGTACCCGAATTAAAATGTATATTCGTAAATACATTTTTTTTTGGTGTATTGTATTTGGTTTATGAAACGACATGAAAAAGGTGAAATAGGATTTTGGTTGTACATAACTCGATTGGTGTGGAAAAGGATAAAATGTGGATGGTGTGGGGTGATATGCGGCGGAAAAAAAATATTGGTTGATATTTTGTGTATATGTATGTATAAAAGAAAATGGAAAGGTTGAGAATTACAGGATTTTTGTGGATAATAAATCAAAAGGTTACATGATTAATTGAGATATTTTCGTTTGACTGAGTTAATTTTCAATTTTGGCTGCTATGTTTAGTTCACTACTTGATTGTTGTATTTTGGCATGAAAATAAATGTATTTTTGATAGGTAATTCTTTGTCCTGACTATATACTGATTACTGAGATAAAGTGTACCATAATATTATGTGTTTTAACTTATAGTACCTATATGGGGTGTGCGCTTTACCTTTATTATTATAATGTGCTTTGATGATCCATATTTGTTTTGGAATTTAATGTTCTGATATTCACTCCAGTACGTCGATTTTGTTGCGAAAATGAGACTATGAGAGAAAATAACCGGATCGTATTAGTATTTGCAAATGTTAATGTGTTAGTGGTCATGTTGTTTGTTTTTGTTTACTTTTATTTGAGATTGACATTTGCCATTTAATTTATCTATCGATATCATCGTGCTTAGGGACAAAATTATTTTTGCAAATATTTAATACAAAAGTTCACGAATATATTTCATTTTGATTCTACTAATAATATAACATGTAAATTAATTTGGTTATCGCGTTTAATACATACATACATATTAGTAATTAGTTCGGGTTACGTTTTATTTTGCTTTTAATTTCGCCTTTTTTTGTATTTTTTTTTTTGTGTGTATTGAATTTTGTGATAATACCAAATTTAATTATAATTTATTTTGTATTATTTACGTTAAAAGATTTGAAATGAATTCCATTGTTCCAATTTTGTATTACGACCGTAAGTTAAAAACTAAACGGTACAACGAGTATTTGCGTGACACGTTGGATCCCTTCAACATATCCGACCGATGGTGAGTTGAATAAAAATTAATTTCTTTTAATATATAAATATGAAACGTTTTGGGCAATTACATTTTTAATTTTACAGTTTTGTGGACAACTATCGCCTCCCGAAACATTTGGTGCACAAATTAATTCACGATATCCAACCATTTGTTGTCGAGACGGATAACCTTCTAAGAATACCACTTCATTTAGAAATACTGGCGGCTCTAAATTTTTATGCCAGTGGAAGCCACCAGCGTCGTGTGGGGTTAGATGCTTTCGCTATCATGAGCTAAAGCAAAATTTCATCAAGTATATCCAAAGTAAGCGAAATAATTGGCACTAAATTAGTGTACAATTATATTTTGTTCCCTGACACTTTATCTGAAGCTAACATGAACAAAGAAGCTTTTTCTAATAAATACGGTGTACCCGGCATAGTTGGCTTGATTGATTGCACCCATATTGCGGTAGCAAACTTGCCTAAAGGAGCGAATACGCTTATGTTAACAGAAAAAACTTCCATTCAATCAATACTCAAGTGGTAACTATAAAATTTAAATAATTTATATTATTATAAGTACATGTAAGCTAATTGTATACCAATTCATATTTACAGATATGTGATTTAAATTTACGTATTTTATCAATAAATGCGAGATATCCGGGCTCTACCCATGACTCCCATATATGGGATGGAAGTATAATCCTGCGTAAATTAAAAGATTAAATGTAGAAGACAATAAAACATGGCTATTTGGTAATATTTAAAATTTGGTATTATTTTACTAATTATTACATCATTCACTTCTGTTAAAGGTGACAGCGGGTATGCATTAAAACCATTTATGATGGTTCCATACCGTAGGCCAGCAACAAACCAACAAATGAATTTCAATCAAATTCATTCCAAAATTAGAAGTGGTATTGAGCGTTGTTTCGGAGTTTTAAAGGGTCGATTTCGATGCCTTAAACAATCTTCGGGTCATCTACATTATACTCATGAGAGGGCCGCAAACATTATTTATTCATGTGCAGTTTTGCACAATATTTTAATAGAAAATAATTACCCAAATGAAGAAAACGTAGAAGCAGACGATGTAATTATTCCTCTGAATAATGCAGTGGAAGAAGAAAATTCGGGTGAAATAAATCGTGAATTTTTAACGAACCACATTTTTGAGAGAAACATCATTTTATAGAAATTTATGTCTACATTCAACTTTTTATTTCAAAAATAAAACATAATTTTTTATAAATAATTATTTTGTATTTATTTGCTTTAAACCCCCTTTATATTATTTTGTGCACTGCTAAAATAAAAAATTGACGTAAAAGCTTTTAATCTTTAGTTTCCTCAACTGAGCAAAATCTACATTCCGTTATCAAAGGGAAGTTAATAACAAATCTCCAGTACTGAAATAAAAAATAAATAGTACCCCTATTCATAAAGGCACTAAATAGAAGCAGCAGTTTAAATGCGTGGGTAGTACTTTGTTTGGCATTCATAATTTAAGATTTGTATTTTGCTTGAGAAATATAAAACGAAATTATGAAAGTAGCCGACCAAAATTGTATACACGCGTTTCAGTGCTACTTTGATTTAGTGTTCTTCTTTCATTTGGGGATAAGTTATGAAGTTATTAAGGGCCTTGCCCTATGAAAACATATCGGTCCGATGTTTGAAGTGGACATTTCTAATTTTTCACGACGATTTTCGGCTGAATATCAAATTGTCGGTGGATAAAAGATAAAAACCCATTTTGATTAATGAACATGGTGTAATTTTAACAAAGTTTTTGACTATTATGACAACTTTCATAAATTCGAACTAATTTTTGATAATTTCATCGTTCTACGAATAACAATTTTGTGAAAAATTAGAAATGTAGGCTTGGAATGTAGGATCACAAGTTTTCATGGGGCAAGCACTTCAAAATTGATATATAGGGACACAACAAATAGAACACGAACTGCGAATAAATTAATTTTCATATTTTTTCGGGAAAAAAGGAAATATGTTAGTACATGTTTTATATAAGTGTTAATTCATGGATAAACATGCATATGCCATAACTTATCTTGTGTCTATAATGGCGGATCCCTCCTCTCCATTAATAGACTTCTAATATCCTTCAGCACCTCTAAGGATTCTTCCTGTATCCTAATTGAGCGCATAACCGAAGTTACTGCTACGATTTCCTATTAGGTAAAATAAAACAAGATATAATTGTGTAATTTTACAAGATTGTATACGATACTTACACTTCTAGGATCGTTATCTCGATAACGCTGTGCCCTGCGTGGTAAAATTTCGTTGATCCTGGCTCTTCTTTGTCTTGATCGACGAACAGTGCCAGAGGAATCTATTTGGCGGGACGACCCTGCTTGTTGTGATGGAAGTTGTGATGGCAATGATGTTGGTGGTAGTGTTGGTGGTGGTACAGAGGACGGTGTTAGAGATGACGGTGTTACTAATGACGGTGGTAATGATGATGGTGGTACTGTAGACGGTGTTATTGATGACGCTGGTAATGATGATTGTGGTATTGTTAATGGTGGTACTGATGACGGTATTACTGGTGACGCTGATAATGATGATGGTGGAATCAATGACAGTGGTAGCGATATTGTTGATGGTGGTATTGCTGACTGTAGCTGTTGAAGCGATGGTACTCTTTTCCTCTATAAAATGAAATAATAATTGAAATATGTGTAAAGAAAAAAAATTAAATTAAATTTATTTAGGCAATTTGGAAGCGATGCACAATCTGCTACTCACTTGTCTTATCTAAACTGATTTCTATCTATTATTGTACATGCTAAAATAGCTTATTAAGTGTCATATAAAATTCGACTGATTAGCACATTGAGCATAAAAACCGTAAATTTTAATTTACCTTTCCCATTTCAATAATTGTAGCTTTACCGTCCAAATTCTCCAATCCACATAAGTCACATATGCGCTGCTCATCCGTACTCAACTCCAGTGGAACATATTCCCCACCTCCCGTTAAATTTTGCTTCGCTCTATGTAAATTTAAATTTTTTTTAAATTTTTTTTTAAATCTTGCCAAACCTAAAATAGGAATAAATATTTAGCGTATGCTTTATCATTATAATTGCATTTATTAAAATAATTACCCTTTTCCATTGTTCCACACTTCGAGGGAATAGAGAGGACAAATTCAATGTCGTGGTTATTTCATCCCACAACTCACCCCTTCGCTGGTTACCGGATGCTGCACCAAACCCAAAAAGGGTTTCAAAATTAATTTGAATAAAATCAATTAAAATTGATTTTTGCTGCTGAGTAACACGAATCTGAAAAATATAGTGTTACAATTTTTTATAAATATGTACCTTTATTAGAACATAATTATAATTTATGGCACGAATAAAACAAAGTTAGATCAAAAAACACCAACGCCTTATATTCGCCTTAGTTAAACTTACGAAATTCCGTAAAGCAAAAAAGTTATTTTAACTTTTTTTTTAAATATTTGGCCGTCCTTATATCGAAACATTTGGGCCCGTAAATCGAGAGCGTACTTGTATTCGCTTTAGATATAAGTATATGCAGCGCATAATAGATCTCACAATAAAGTACAAACTATTTCCCGGCTATTTTGAAAATTATTGAACACATTTTATTATTTTTTTTTTTTTATGTAGCTACACGAAATATTTTCAAACACAAATGGCACATAACTATAATATTATATACAAAAGCCTTTAAATGTAAAGAAATTTACACTAATTCACAATTTACTTACCATTTTGCTTAATCCAATTACATTTGGTTACATATAATTAAATAATTTATTTATTTTATTTGGCATACATTTTCTTTGCTGTTCTGCTGTTGTTTTTAAAATGAATTCACTTTCACATAATAAATGTCAATTCCCAATCGCAGCAGCATGGGAAATAGGTCTCACTAAGAAGGTAAGCACCAAAAATTTAAACCGATTCAACCGATTCAATTATTTTTGATGCTTATTGGTAAAAATACCACACGAACACAATGAAACTAAAAGACAATACACCGAAACAATATTTTATACTATACATGGTATACGTAAACGTATACTAAACTCTCCGAGACAAAAGTCAAATATGCGCAACGAAATCGAAATACAGATGTATTTAGTCACCTTTTAACATTTCCATAACGTCTACAGAAGTGACTTATCTAAATCTTTGTGTTTAAAGGTTACGGCTCTGTGAAATAGCTCCCAAAATAATTGCCAACCATTTTTGTATATTTTCCAGGTGTAATAATAAAACAAAAAATTGGGAGTTACAATGTGGTTCCACAAGAAAACATTTCAGTTTATTCTTTCTTTAAAAGAGGGTTATCTTCACGACAATTTGGCAGGTAAACCTATTCTCTTTACTCTATTACCTTCTTCGCGTTAACTTCATTCTTTAGTTCTGTTTGGGCATTTGAGTGTTATAAAACAACATTAAAATGTGTTCCGTGTATAAAAGCGTTTTGAAGTGGTGTTCTCAAATCTCGGTTACCTATCGCAAAGGACCGAAAATGAGTTTGAAGCTGGCAGCAAAATATACCGAAACATCTGTGACATTTGTGAAGAAAATGATTAGGCGGTAGACTCAGAAGATATTTAGATAGAATCACTTCAGGGAAGGACGATAAGGTCGTAATAAGTTACGACAAAAAAAACAAAAACTATGTCCGACTCCGAATGGTGTAATTTAGTTTTAGCCATATTCACATCCTTTTTAATTGATTTACTTACCTCACATACTTTTTGTTTTAAAACAGTGTTATATGGATGTTTTGCTAACTTTCTGACAAATTTTTTTTTTACGTATAAATTTTTCGCGTATTTTGAACGCGTTTTTATGGCATAAATCTTGGTTGGCCCATGGTTTTAAAATATTATCTTTGCTTTTAATTTCCATAAGGAACGTATTGTTATTAATATACAATTCTAATAAATCAATGAAACAATTACAAGCATCAGAAACATCAGACTTAGAATAAACCAAGAGCTAAGTTTCATTGCCTACAAATCATAAAAAAGTTTTGAAAAATTAATCTTATTAATTTTTAATATAGTTGATCGTATAGAATTTAAGTCATTGAAAATGAAATTGGGTACGATAATAATATAGAAGTTCATTTATATCAAAGACTTCAAGCCATAAGAACATAAACGGATGAAGAAGTCTTATTGAGAATATTGTTATTCATGTCTCTAAAAACTAACAAATTTTTAAATTTACACACATTTTTTAAATTTTTAAAAAACACTTGTTAAATATTTCGCAAAATTTCGCAAAAATTTTGCGAAATATTTAACAAGTGTTTTTTAAAAATTTAAAAAATGTGTGTATTAAGTTTGTTTCGCCAAGTGCCCACACGCCAGATAGTGTAAAAAGTATTTTTAAATCTATTAGCTGCCAAAACATTACTAAATTTATCCTTAAATACTGTCGTGTTTGAAGCATGGAGTTTATACCTACACACAAATGATTGAGAACAAATCACAGTTAAATTTGGTGATTAACTGTAACGTCAGCACTAGCAGGTCGAATATTCTCATTAAATTTAATAACATCATTTACGTATACCACCACTCCACCGGCTCTGTTTAAAGAAAGTTTCCATATGGATCTGAAAACCGGGAATTTGGTAATTTTCCAGTTCATAATGTTAATCCATACCTCTGATAATAAAATGATTTGCGGCAGCCATTTCAAGAGCAGCCACAGCAGAAACTGAAGGTGTTTTAGTTGGTGATGCAAGCAAACAAGCCGATGGACTGGAAGATGGTTGAGTGTTGAATTGAAGGTGGGTATTCTAACTGTTTTTTGGATGAGATAGCATCTCATTTGGTATAGTACAGTGGACGATATTTAAAATCCTGAATAATTATTCCAGCTGGCCAAATGGCAGTAACCTTATCGAGCACATTGGTATTTAGAAATTAGTTCGATTTTAAACTATCAGGGGTACAAATTGAAAATGCGGGATTGATAACAGATGGCGTTACTAACGCTATACGCATCAGGCAGTACTGTGACTATGTTCATGTCAAAGCTACGTCTTATAGCTTTAATTTTCAGTATGTGTCAATTTGTCGCAGTGTCAAATTCATAGTTTTTTTGAGCTCTCAATATGTCGAGTTTCGTGCCAACAAAACAGCATTTGCGGGAAGTTTTAATTTACTTCTTTAATTTGAAGAAAAGTGCTGCTGAAGCACATCGATTGGTCTCCGAGACTTATCCGAGTCATGTTCCATCGGTTTCAACGTGCGAGAGATGGTTTGTGCGGTTTAGAAGTGGTGATTTTGACGTTGAGGACAAAGAGCGGCCGGGCCAAGTGAAAAAGTTTGAGAATGCTGAATTGGAGGCAATACTCAATGAAGACTCGTGTCAAACTCAACAAGAGCTCGCAGATTCATTGGGAGTGACACAACAAGCCATTTCCCATCGTATAAAAGCCCTCGGAATGATCCAAAAGCAAGGACATTGGGTGCCGTATGAGCTGAAGCCGAGAGACGTCGAGCGCCGTTTTTTTGCATGCGAACTGCTGCTCGAACGGCAAAAACGGAAGGGTTTTTTGCATCGCATTGTCACTGGTGATGAAAAGTGGATCCGTTACGATAACCCGAAGCGCAAAAAATCATATGGTTACCCCGGCCATGCATCATCATCGACGGCCAAACCAAATATTCACGGCGCCAAGCTCATGCTCTGTATTTGGTGGGACCAGCTGGGTGTGGTGTATTATGAGCTATTGAAATCGAACGAAACCATCACAGGAGCACTATACCGAACTCAATTGATGCGTTTGAGCCGCGCACTCAAAGAAAAACGGCCACAATACGAGCAAAGACACGACAAAGTAATTTTGCAACATGACAACGCTCGGCCACATGTTGCAGCGCCGGTCAAAACATACCTACAAACGCTGAAATGGGAAGTCTTACCCCACCCGCCGTATAGCCCAGACATTGCTCCTTCCGATTACCACCTTTTCCGATCGATGACACATGGCCTAGCTGACCAGCGCTTCCATTCTTACGAAGAAGCCCAAAAATGGGTCGATGACTGGATAGCAGCCAAGCCGGCCGAATTTTTTCGCGACGGTATCCGTAAATTGCCAGAAAGATGGGAAAAAGTTGTGGCTAGCGATGGACAATACTTTGAATAATTCATTTGTTACCATTTTTTCAGAATAAACGTTCAAAAATAGAAAAAAATCCCGCATTTTCAATTTGTACTCCTGATAAATAAAAGATAGTTCACCAATATTCCTGTTTTTTGGGATTAGTGAGTTGTAAATGAAATCACTTGAAATATCGACGCCAATTTTGCTGATATATGTGTTATAATTTGCTCCTGAGTTGTCTTTGGAATCTTGAATGAAGTCTGCTTATTTTTTGATTGATTGATTGATTTTGTGTACGACCAAGCATTAAGCAAGATCTCCCGGTATTGAATTTGACGCTGGGCCCACCCTACACCCGTTTTTTACATTTACTTGGAAGGATTGAATGGGATTGTTAGTATATAGAATTGAGATTGGACATGTTACAAACATCTTGGTGGTCAATCGTTAGTATAGTTACATTTTTTTTTTTAATTACTTTACTACATTTTTTCTAAAAAACTGCTTACCATTCTTGGCTCCTTATGTTAATATTAATTAGTTATCAATTACCCCTTATATACATATTTTGATTGATTTTTAAATAACTAATCATACTCTCAACCAATTAAGTTTAAATTAAAGTTTAATTTAATTTCTATAAACCACCTCCGGAACGTAAGATTATAGACGTTTGATTTGTATTGGATGCGGTCCTGTAATGGATTACAATTAACGCCATCAGTAACCTAAATCAAAATGGAAAGACGCTACTTTAAAATTAACTAAAAATTATTAAGCTCTGAATTCCTGATGGTTTCGTTTGTTTTAAATCATCTCCATACACAACAAAATTAAATTATAAATAAACAAAATAAAATAAATTATAAATTAAATAACAAAATAAATAAATGGCACTGACAATTTAATTAACAGTGGTTAGTACTTAATAATCTTTTTTGCCAGCAATGTACTAATATCGAATTTATCTAACATTTGTACTAGAATAACATCACAAAGAAATTTCAAATTGCGGCCAACTTCGTTTATAGCTAAATTGACATTTCACAAACCAATCACCCATCATGTCACAAAGTAAGCAAAATTGTATCCAAACAAAGTCAAATTAACAAAAACACCAGCATAAGCAACATATAGACTTGGCTAGCAGCAATCGTTATTGCAGCAACCCTCCATTGGGACAAATCAAATACCGATAAGCCACTCTTATATCATTTAACTAAAATACATATCACACATGTAGACAAAACAAACCTCCCGTTCAAGACACATTCCTCACTAAATCCATTCAAAGACTTTAAACAACATTGTTTCAATCCGATTAAACAAATTATAAACCAGCCTTATGTGAAAGAAATAACACAACGTATACTCACGCCTTCCGGACCTAATCCACAATTTGTTCAAAAACCCTTGGAAATGTTTTTTTTTCTTATTTGATCAGGTGCATTTCGAAAAATGCCACGAAAAGTTGTACCAAAATGAATTGCAGAGGTCCAAACATAAACTGTACAAAAAACCTCCAGGTTGAATCCACCACGCCTTAAAATGAAGAATCGAGACTTAATCCAGGACAACTACGTCTTCACCTTCGACGTTCGTGCGCCGACCAATCAACTGTAAATTGTTAAATTAACAATAAATTAATTATTTTAATAAAATAAATTTTTAAGGAAAATTTAAAAAACAAAAAACACAACCGTTTGACTCGAAAGTCATGGCCAACCAGAATCTTGGATGAAGCCTGCTAATATGCAAAACATGTTTATCAGCCACTTGTGCCGATTTAAGAGAATCCGTTGATAAATCCTGTACACTAATAAAATAACGTTATTTGCAGGAGGTGAATTTGAACTTTCTCAATATAATTTATTGCGTCGAGTTCTTCTGTGTATTTTTCCATTGTCATAGGAATTCTGGGTGTACACTGCTAACTTATGATCATACATATAGGTGTACGATGGAGATGGTTTGAATTAATCTGTATAGTATGATCGGTGTGTGTTGGCTTCAAGGCCATCTTTACCATGGGGCTATAAGGGCTGCAGCCCTAGGGCGCCGCATTAATAGGGCGCCACCAAATGTGCAAGACCTAGTCAATTTTAGAGAACATCTTTTTATTTGAATTTCATTTTTCACTTCAAAGGAAATGCAAACCGTTTTATTATAGTAAGTTTTTTCTATTCGTCGCTTCGAATGCACGAGTCGCAACGAGATTTAAATAAAAAAGAAAATTATTGACGATTGTAAAAGTAAAGAAAGCGCCTCTCGAGGACAATAGTTAAAATGATGCACCTGATAAAATGACATTTGTCACAAATGCGACGAAAGATAATTTAGCATTGCGGTAATTAAAATTTGTTTTTATAGTCCAAAATTGGAATTATTTACAATTATTAGCAATCCGGTAAGTAAAAATTGTGCTTACAGATCAAAAATGGAATTATTTACAACAATTTCGAACGTCAAATTATCAGGTAGCTCAGTTTAAAAATATTCCACTAGGTGGAATCCGTGATGCTCCAATCGTCAATATGAAATCACTAACATTTTTTTTCGTTTCTGGAATTAATTGCCTCTCTTTCTAAATGCTGTTTGAACTTCATGTTTTGTATTTTTTCTAGAATTTCATGGTGTCGAATGTACTGGGCTTAAAACAGAAGATGATTCTTGCACTGGAAAAACTTTTTTTGCTTCGACAAAGCCGCCTAATATTTTTAGCCCAGGGCGCCTAAATATATAAGGACGGCCCTGGTTGGCTTGCGGTGTATACTGAATTCGTGTTTGTTTTCATTAGTATGTGCTATCAACAAATCTAAGAATTTTATGTTCTTCTCAATTTAAATTTCGATGGTGATTTGTAGCTGCCGATTTATGCCATTAATTTAGTTGTCTAGCTGGTATCAAAATATCGTCGATTTATCTATTCCAAATTCCAATAGATAATCTTGTGCCTGTGTTTGTTCTATTATTTTATATACATGCATATACGTCCGAGAGAGGGTTACCTATAACCCGTCATTTTGTTGGTATATTTTACTATTGATTAACTGAAAAAATTCTGGTTTGACTATCTATTAACGTTAGTTTTGTAATTTATAATGCCTGTTCAATTGGTGTATTAGCATACATATTTACAATGTCAAAACTTGATAATTTTGCGTTTGGTGGTACATATTTGTATGTTTTTAATTTTATCAATTAGTTCTGTGTTGTTTTTAACTGAATAATTATCTTCAATTTTTATCTTGTTTTTTAACCAATCATTTGCATATTTTGCCAGCTTGTATGAGAGAGCTGTTGTAAAATCTACTAGTTACCTTATATTGTAACGTGCGAATTTGGGTTATCAAAAAAACAAATACTAAAACAAACCACAAAATCTATATATAATCGTTATAAAACTTAAACCTCATTTATTAACAATAAATAATGATAATAATTTAAACTAAATTTTACAATGACCATTATTTGGTTTGAAATAAAAAAAAAATAGTTTCCAACAGATGGCGTGTGTTTCCGCTTCCAGCAAAACAAATAGGTCATCTGTTGAATAAAAATAAAACAAAATTAATAAAAAAAAAAAAAAATTAGATTATCAGAATATGACCTATAAAAACTCCAAAAATCACAATCTATAGTTTACTTAACTATGAAGCTAACACACAATTTGCTCACTCAATCAGGCACGATTAAACAAATGTAAAGTTGGGCGCCATCTTCCGAATGGAAGAAACCCGTCACACGTTTTCTTTTCCGGCTAGTCTCAATGAGCTTTCAAGACAAAGGGTGGGTTGTTTGAGCAAATTGTTTAAATCAAAAATTAATACAAAAAAAAAAATTTGAAAATACAGAAAATTTACTTTAATAAAGAATTAAAAATTAAACTAATAAAAAAAAATCCCGCAATTATAATCTAATCTCCAAGAATCCACATAATTAATCCTTCGGATACAAAATAACTATACAAAAAAAAAAATGTGCTTTAAGAAAAGAAGGAATTGCTTACGATAAATCATCCTGTAATTTTACTACCTCTATATGTTGTTACCAACGATCCATTCATAGTTGAAGATTTGTTAACATGCGGTCTAACGGTGCACAATTGATTTTGTTCTTTCCGCAATAATTTATGGTTGTGTTGTAAACAGCATCCAATTCAACCATCCACAGAACCGTTCAGCGATGCACAAATATTTCACCAAGCTCTCACACAACACCGAAGTTTTACTATCCTTCAACCAACGGCACAGCAATTTCCAGTTTTTTTTTCTGGCGTATACAAAACAAAAAAATTAACCGCTCTTGATCGAACGATAATACAATTTCTTAACCACGCTACTATATAGATTTCAAGTAGCCAACTCAAAATGTATCGGTCTATATATATATAATTAAAATTGTATTTAACGACACGATAATTTATTTAGACAAAATTGAAAATTCACAGCCCACACAAAAAAAAATATGTCTTTAATCAAAAAAAAAAAATTTAATATTTAGCTACCAAGAAATATTGGTAAGCACTCACTTTATCAAAAATTTTGTGTACCACAAAATAGAGTTTATATAAAAAAAAAATTAATATTTGTATATATAATGTTTATACTCAGCTGTTTAATATTTTCTTTTCAATTATAATAATATTTCGTTCGTCAACAAAATATATTATAAATCCGGTCCACCATCTCGAGATGTGTCTTCATCAGCTTCCCCAAGTCCAAAAAAAACAAAAAACAAAACTCAAAAAAAAATTATTTATCAAAATCTTTCACCAACTTCATTAAACTCTTCTCCTCTCTGCATCGGTTTTCCGCTCCTCCAAAAAAAACAAAACGTTCCTCCGGTCCAACATTGCAATACATACAAAGGTAATTGTTCTTGATTAGCAATAGGTGATAGGAAATGGGGAAATGATAATCATTTATCTTTCCACAAGATCAAGTATATAGAACGTGAGGAGAAAGAGAGATTCAAAATAAATAAATATGAATTGCAATACCGACGATGTGCAAAAAAAAACCCGTAAATCTTTATGTACTTAAAATAAAATTAAATAAAGTAAATCAGAGTATTTAAACCCAAAAGAAAATGAATGAAAATGAAAATTTAAATAACCAAAAATTTAAAACGCTACAATATGTATGTTATTGTTGGTTTTGTGAACCATTTTAAGATGAAATTTCTATTCATTTTATTATGATTTTTATTTTATTGATAAACTTATTAATTTATGTCTTATTGGGCAAGACTTAACATTTTTATATTATAGAAAGAGTATTGTATGAAAACCGAATTAAGATATAGTAGCACTAGCAGTTTAGTAAAGGAGACAAGCACTATTCAAAGAAGTCTCCATAATCGAGATTAAGGCTCGGTATGTATAGGGAGTTATTTTAAGCAGTTGTAAATATTTATGAATTCAAACTTTTTGCAATGGCTGCGACGTAGATGTTCACATCCAAGTTGGTCATACTCTGCCTGAAAATGGGTGTGCAGACGAAAATTCATAGATTCAATGCCTATCTTACTTTGAACAAGCTTTTACATGGCATGCACTTGGTCAGAACTGTATAATATATTAATTTGTAGTGTAAAGTCTAGTACGCTGTTCAAGTGAAATGAAATTTTCACTGGTCTCAAAAATAGGAAGATAAATCTGATGTGAACATTTAGTTTGACGATTCTCGTAAAATTGTATATCAGATAACTTCACTTTGGAGTTTAAAAACAAAATTAAAAAAGCGATTGAAAAACAGAAACTCAAATGATGAAACGTCTAAATTTAGCTTTACATTTATCGTCCGGGAAGATAAAAATGAAGTGAAAAATGTTTAGAGATAAAATAGAGACATCTGTATTCTACTACGAAACCCCCCATTTCGTTAGCTAAACTGCGTATCGCTGGTGTCATTTTTATATGAAAAATTCCATTTCACTTCAGCAGCGTGCCGGGCTTAAGTGAAGAATTATAATTGTACACTGTAACTTAAGCCCAGTATACTGTTCAAGGGAAATTAAATTTTCTCCGGTCTCCAAAAATAGGAAGATAAATCTGACGTGAAAATTTAGTGTTTCGTAAATATTTTAGTGCGTATAACTTCATGTTGTCTCTGACAACATATTTTATACAATAAAATACACTTCGATAGTTGGTTATTCTCAAAACGCAAAAACAAATAAAATTGTCAAAATTTATCGTCCGTTAAAAATGAAGTGAAATATGTGTAGAGATAAAATAGTGACATCTGTATTCTAATACGAAAACTTCCATTTCGCTAGCTAAACTGCGTATGGCCAAGTGAAATTCAGCGGTGAAATTTTCATTTTCTTTTTAGCTTGTGTCAATTTTATATGAAAAATTTCATTTTACTTAACCCTTAACCACTTTTATTCGCCGATGCGGCTATTTCGAATGTAAATATTAAATATTTTTTTTATTCTAAATATTACCACTCGAAGATTTTAAACTCTTCCACTGTAGATTTTCTGATTTTTATTTGAAATAATTGAATTAAGCGAGATTTATTTGTCGGATTTTCTAAAATTACATGAAATAGAAATCATAACAGTGGTTAAGGGTTAAGCAGCGGACCGGGCTTAATTGGAGAATTATGATTTGTACACTGTAACTTACACATTTTGTAATATTAGGTGCGATATTTTGATTTTCAGAAATCGTTTCAAAAATTAAACTTATTAAATTTGGTAAATTTGGAGGAGCGAAATTTTTAATGAAATTCAATTGTAAAAAAGTACAAATCTTTATTAAATAGAGCAATAAACCATTTTTGAACCCTAACCCTATGAATCAAAATACAATTATTACGATCTTACATACTATCCTACCCAGAAAAGCAAATAACCTAACCTTTTTATCGTCCATTCTTTAAATTTTTCAAGAATGACTATCCAATTTTCCATTCTATTTCGTTTATCTTAACATGCTGACAAAGTTTCGTTATTTCCCAATCAAAGGACCAAGAAAACAAAAGAAATAACAAATTACATCTTTCTACTTCTTATTCTCGTTTGAATAAAATTCCTTAACTTATTATCTTTTAATTTTAAATGGTTTTTGTCTTTAGAAATATACGAGTATGTACCTACATTATACTTTGTAGAAGAAAGTAATTTTTTACAAGAGATAAAAACAAAATCCAAGAAAACAACTTTTCTTTTATTTTATCTTCGTTTATAAAAATTTCCTTGACAACAAAATGGAAAAACCATTCATTTTCCCATAGTTTTAATAAACTTTTCAACATTCTAACGATATAATAAAAAATGTATGTTACAATTTTTTGTTTTATATACACACACCATAATAGTACATAATATGGCATAAGGATATCGGATACACATAGTACACATTTAGGGGTAAACAATGTTTAACTCCGCCCTCAATATATACCATATTCAGTATTTGGTTGTTGCACCATTTTATTACAAAAAATCATCCTGCTGTGTGTTTGTGTGTGCAATGAAAGTAAAAAAGGGAAATAGTCAGATTCCGGAGAACACACCCTTAAATTTTTTTAAGGATATTTATTTGTTGTACTATATTTGACTATGTACTGCGAGACGTTAGCATTCAAACAGTAGAAAAAAAAACGAAAAAATGGAATATATGACAATACTGTAAGTATATGGTGAAGTCAATAAATTTATTATACGTTTGTTGGGGGTAATAAGAAGTTGCTATCTTTCGGTTTGGCTCCTGTTTGATTTTTAAATTTTTTATTTTTTTTTTAAATTACAATCTTTATATCACGGATGGAATATAAAATTACTTGGTGCTTGTGATATAACACATCATTCATTGTGTTAATACGGATTTTTGTGAGCAAAGTTTTGTGAAATTCAATTTGTGAAATATAATTTATTTAGTGTGTATTATAAATCAAAGTGATTAGCCAAAATATTTTGTATATTATAGCTATATGTATAGAGTGAAAAATAATTTATGTGCTTTAATCGTTGCGGTGACCCAAACAAATATAGTAAAATTATATAGGCGATAAATTAACCTTGATTGTGTGCATGAGATTGAATTTTCATAGTGGAAAATTTAAGGTTTCGTATACGTTCTCATCGAAGAATGGGAACAGGTAATTTAAAAAAAAGAAATTTGTGATTTCCAAAAATTTTTAATTTTAAAATATTTGAATGTGCAAAAAAAAATCATATTGGATAAAAAAAAATTTGAAGTGTGATATTGGCTGTTTTAGCTGTTTAAAAGTTGTTCCTTTATTTGCAAACAATGTTAGAGTATTTCTATTTAGTTGGACAAAATAATAATCCTAATTCAGGTAAATCGTCATTTTCAGACAATCGATAAATTGGTGTCAATATGTTTTAGCTTTTCTTTAGTCAAATATAACCGCGTGGAAAAAGTTTAGATTTAATCTTATTTTAAAAGAAAGAGGGATAATCGGATGCTAGATTCGTTAGGCGGTTCGCTAGAGAATTGAGTAATTAAGTCCACATATCACAGTATTCTAAGAAATTAGAGTGAATCGCCGGTTGGTTATCGAAAATTTAGGAGGTAGCTGGCAACTTAGTTAGATAATTTGGAATTCCTCATTAAAACTTAGAATTTTGGTATAGTGCATTTTTTAAATTTAATTCTTCTGTGTTGAACTAAGAAAATCGAATATCAATACAGGTAGAAGTTGTTGTGTTGGAATATCCCTGTATTCTGGGCATATTTTGATCATTGTGTAGCTTATGAGATATAAATTGTTCTATTGTCAAGTAGAAATAAAATATAGTGCGGTTTTTTTTTTTCTTTATATTGTTTCACAGGTGTATGTAAAGTGATCGTTTCATTGAAACGTAGGTTTACACATTAAAATGTAAATTTCTGAATCAAACTCTAGTCAAAAGTTAAAAATATGTTGTGCCAAAATTACAAACTTCAGCAGAGGACCGTTCACCACTTTCAGATTGAGGTTATAAATTGGATAATTATTTACTAAAAGTAGTTGTACATTACTCGGTTTCTTTTGCGTCCCAAATATTTTACAGTAAGGACATTAAATTATAAAAAGGAATTGCTAAAAATAGGCCTAAATCACAATAGACACACATTCCACTAAAATGAAACTTTAAAATTGTTTTTACCGACCCGAAAATGAAAAAACGGTTCAGGATTCCTATATAATTTTGAATAATTAGATAAATTTCTGACCAAAATTGGGATAAAAATAAGCCAAATTATGGAAAAATTAAGTAAATAATTTACGAAATTTCTTGAATTTTAAGATTTAAATTAATTTTCGAAATTTTAATAGTTTACTGAATATATAAATGCCCATATTTTCTTTAGACCTCCAAATTCAAATTATACATACCAGAATTTTAAATATAGAATTCAAATTTATTTTAAATTAACTTCAATTACTATATGTGCAAAATTCCCGAAATACTTTATTTTATGAAACACTGAAACGTAAAATACCGAGAGATAAAGTGAGGGATATAATAATATTTCTATCAATACTTTATTTACCTTGACTGTTTGGTTTCAGTAGGTTGGGGAATTTATTTCCCCAAACAGGCATTTCAACTGTAACCATTAAAGGCCTAACAATTATCAATAATGGACAGGGGTCATAGATTCCAAATCCGGCTCTGCGAGACAAAAAAAACATTGTTAAGGATTTGAATCACAATAGGGCCCATAATGTAAAAGAGTAATTTCATCATCTGACATTGAGTTTAAATTACGCGGTTGGACTAAACTGCGGAAGCTTTTCAAAACAATATAAAACTCGTAAAAACCATTGGCTGTTTTCACAGTGATGGATTATGAAAAATCCGAGCCCTAAAGCAAGCTTTTGTTTACGTGAAAAGTAAGCTTTTTTCCTCTGATCTCCTTACCCAAAACATTTATTTTTTGCATTTTGACTACGTAGTTGCATGTCTCCGTTAGCAGCGGTAGATCAACTGATTTTTCACATGGAAATTTTATCGACTGAATACAAACAACACCAAAACAGTTTTGTTTCCCTATTTTACATTTTAAGAAACAGTCGATGACTGCTCAATTGAAAAAGTTCTATTATTCGCCTCTTAACGCAAAGGATCTTTTATCTGATATATGATTTTAAAAATAGAGCCAATGGGGGGGGGGGGGGGGGGGGTTTAACAATCTAAATAATTATAAAATTTTACATTTTATTGGGGATTTCTTTTCAAAATTTATAATTATAATATTATAATGAAGCAAACATAATTTATCAATAATGCTAACATGACAGTTAGAGATTTCGATTTTTCTAGAAATTGTATGTCCCTAGAAACTAAGAATTTTGTTTCCCGTTTATTAAAAATTTATCAAAAAAACAATTTCAATGTATGGCATGTTTTCTGACGAAGATACATTTTTTCATTTTGATTTTTAGTAGGGGCGAATAGAGAACAGAACATTTTGATTGCATTGATGCTTTCTAAAAATTCGCAATATTTCGGAATTCACAAAAATGTTGATCTACTGTTTTGTTATGAAAACCCCCTCTATACTTTCCCAGAGCCGTCTGCAAGGAGTACCGCGAATGCAAGGCATTCAAGCTCCCTGGCTGATGGGACCTCGAGGAATTTGAGAAGCAAAGAAAAACCGTCGCTTGCACAAGAATTCACAACTGAGAAGATCTCAAAAATTGATGAAACAAAAATCGGCATCGGAAGCTACTGAGCAATAAAACATCGCCAATTCTAATAATCAATGATGAGGTGATATTTCTGAGGTATATTAGAGCAGATTTGCCTTCGGGCGTTCCGGACTGGAATGAAAACTCCCGAGTATTATAAATATGAATAGATCCGGTCTTCGGCACGTAAGACGATTATTTAATATTCGAGTTTTGGTAAGCGTTGGAAATTGGAATAACTGCGATTACCAGCAGATGATTCAGTTTTCAAAATGACTGTAATACTCTTCAATTTGTATCAGAATGAACGAGTCCATTTATTTTTTGATTAATTTTTAACCAAAAAAAATAAATTATTTACACCCGGGCTTATTGATGGAGAACACCATTTACTTCGAACATTATTCGACTTTGATTTAAATAATTTCAAGTTTTCCGGACAAATTGAGTAATGGCCAAGCAAGAATTTAAAAGAGAAATGATTTCTTAATCCAATGATTTCCAGCAACGAGTTTTAACAATTATTTCAAAAGTTTCGAGAATTCTCGAGACAGGTATTCCCGATCACAATCTCTGATTACAGTCAATAAGCAAAGTTGCTATGTAGTTTAGCTTTGAAATACATACTTACCCCTTTGGCTTGTTTGAAGAGTGATTCATGCGGCACTTAAAGACAAAGGCAAAAAGACAGTTAAGATGGCCACAAAATTAGAAACAATGATAAAGTAGATTACTAAAATTACTGTTAAAAATATCTAGTATGTAACAGTAATTTTAACCTCAATAGGCATTTAATTTTACCGTATTTTGGTTTCAAATTTGTTTTGTTAGTTTTTGTTAGATGTGTAAAATATTGCTCCGAAAAAGTTTTACACTTCTGGGTAATGTGTTAAACGAAATTATTAAAATTTGATTATTTGTTTACCAATAATTGCTAAAAAAAACTTTGGCTATAAATGCAACAATGTGAGTAATTGCAGCAGATTCAAAGCAGGTAGTTTATGGTAACATTAAAACCTAAAATGGAACTGGGGATTTCGAGAACGGCCCTAGAATGAGCTCGAAAAACAAGGAATAGGTAAAGTAGGATTAACGGTGATCCTTTTTTGATCGCCAGGAAAATAAATGGAGCCTGGAGCCATATTACCTCAAATTGCGCAGAGTTGGACGAGAGAGGTCTATTAGACGACGGATAATTGAATCCGGGCTGCGTTGGAGCAATAGAAAAATAAAGAATTGGATCCTATAAATACACTATTAAGACCATAAAGCACGGATGTGGGAATATTATGTATAAGAAGCATTTTCTTCGCTTAGGCTTTGAGCCAATACAAAGGTATCATGGAGAATGTGATTTAGGCTTATTCCTTCGAAAACATACCGGTTTCATTTATTTTTCAACAGAATAACGATCCCACACACTGCAAACTTAGTGAATCGTTGGTTTACGTATAAAACATTAGACACTTTGGGCGCTAGGCACCCTACCGTAACCCAATTGAGATTACTTATAGGCAGAAGTTGAGCAACAAATAAAATAGAAAAGTTTGAGGAATTCAAACGAGCTGTTCTATCATATGAGAATACTGGACAAATATTCCAGGGCCCACATTCTTGAAATTCACTCGAAAATGGCATCCGTAACTTTCTAGTTAAATACGTGATTTCAATTGAAAATTTAAATTGCTGTTTCTAAAGCCAAGGACGACTCTTTCGATTGAATTCAAGAATATGGTCTCAGTGTGATATTGTCAAATATTAGTAGCCAGCTTTCTGAGACGCTGGATGGCGAGCACGAAAATGACGGACCCCCCAAAAATTATCGGGCCTTAGGTACGTGGCTAGTTTGTCTGGGTGTTAATCCGCCCCTGATCCTACATTTAAAATTCCCATGAGCTTTCAAAATTATCAAATTTGATCTAAGACAAAAAATTTTAAAATTTAGTTTCAATATTAAAATAATTAGAAATTATAAAATCCCAATCAATATATTTGGTAATTATATTGAATTCTCTTCGTGGATCGAAAAAATGGGTTCCGAGGCAAGTAAGCCAACTCGGAAACTATCTACCAAAAAAATTCATTCAATTTTTTTATTATTATTGTTGAAGGGCCATGTGGGCGTTCAGCCACCTCGTACTGCGACGGTGCGACATAAAAGACCTTGTGTGCTTGGATCCGGCTAAATTATCCGGCTCATTGTTCTCCCTCATAGATGTTTACTATAGCATGTACTTTTGCTAGAAATGCGGTAGCATTGTTACCCAAGGACTTCGAGAGAGCAGTCCCGCTCCCGTATATTCCTAAATCTGCACTGTCTGCGGTTTTGATTTTACCCTTACGAGTTGCTGGGAATGGAAAGTCGCCTGTAGGTCATCCAGCTTTACTACAGAAAGACTAAATAAAACTGGAGGGAGCTATCCAGAGTCCACTTACTTTGAACTGATTAAACCTATCAGCCATTCGTCTATCGGCATATGCTTTTCCAACTTAGATTAAGGTTTTTTGTCAAGGATTTCTCCTTTAGCGCCGTACCTGAGCCTGTGTTATTAGTGGTTGGCGCGAGGAGGCAGCACGTACGCTTGGGAACTGTGACCAGGTGACCCTTTACACAATTGTACCCATCACGCAGCTATACCTAATACATGACCAGAACAGCACCCATCCATTAAATAATAATTATGTTGACAAATAATGACCACACAAATAAAAAAAATGTTGATTGAAAACAATTGTGGCCTTTGTCTGACCAACTACTCTAAACAGTTGAGTTTAGATAATAGTCACCTGAAGATGAACATGAACCCTTGAAGCCTGTATCGAAACAAGAAAACCATGTAATATTTTAAAAGTAACTTTATTAGGCCTTATAGGTTCTAACTCCCATATGCATTGAACTATAATTGAAATTGTGGCAATCTAAAGGACATTCAACTTGGATCATATATCTGAATATTATTGTTTTCACTCAAACTGTTCTTTGAGCTCCTTAGAAAGGAGATTTTCTACTAAACAACTATGTATTTGTTCTTTCGTGTTTTCATCAAGCTTTTTTCATTACTGACTTCCTCATTTCCTCCACAGGTGTTCTTCTTGTCCTGCACTTCATGCTCTTGAATCACGACAAACAGCGCTCTCCTTTTTGCTATCATATCGGCTCCTATATTTTCAATTTGCCTTTTTGGTGCGATCCAATTTACACTAAAAAGATTTGACAAATTCAAATATTAAGTGTACTCTTACTCATACAATTGCATTTTTTAAGATTATATTTGTATAACTTCAACAGGTTACTTCGCAGTTTCGCACTTGGTTTGCAGCCGAACCAATGCTCCATCCTTTACCTTTTACAACAACATCATCACAGATTGCAAAAGGATTCTGTTATCTGCATTGATCCTGTGGATCTTGCTATAGTCTCATGAATGAAGGTCGTTGAGGAAGCCCAATATTCACCACTTTCTCCAACCCTTATTCATTTCCATTAAAATAATTTTCCTTTCACTTAAAGAATCAACTCACATTATTTTGTGTGAAAATCCAAAATTCGAAAGATTTGGTTTATACAGGAAAGATTGTGAACAAAAACTACAAATACAAATATAAAACAAAAAAATTTAACAGGCAAAACGAGACTTTCAACATTTTGTATGCAGATAATTAATATTGTTTCCTCTCAGAGGAAGCGCAATCAAATACAGGATCACGTCCCTCTTGACTTGATTCAGAATGTATTGGGTTTTTTATCTGGTTGTAATTAATATCGAAGGGCAACAGGCGTATAATTTCAAATATCGAACAATTTGAAGCAAAACTGATGACGAATTGCGTTGAAAAATCACAATAGATGGCGAACCTGCCAATTGCTTTGCTTTCGAAATGCAGTTGAAGTTGGTAAGAAGGCAAAAGGCGGAATAACTTTGAAATACCTTTTAAGCATAAGCTGATAAGCACACCACAGCAATCATTTAAAACAAAAATAACTTCAATATATAGAAAAGCGTTTTTACTTTCGTATTCACCGAGCAGATGGCAATAAATTATTTTTTCTGTAAAACAATAAATCCTCGCTTTCAACATTCTGTTTAAATTTCGATAAAAGCATTCAACATAATATCATAATATGTCCCGGTAACTTGTTACCATGTTTGAATATCTATCTTGATATTCCGATATCTTGTTAAAAAGCACCTTAAATAAATTTTGTTTCAGTTTTGTTTCATACATTTTGTTTCAAATTTGCTCAGTCTTCAATTTTGAAATCATTTTATAACTCACCTAATTCATCTGAGGAGTGGTCTAACTATCTAGCACTCATGAGTGCTAGATAGTTAGGCCACTCGTGAAAATATAAATATGTTTCACGAGTTTTAAACTAATAAGTCCGTGGCTTAGAGACCGAAATCGACCATTGATTGCCCGTGGCTCGAAAAGTTGTGTGAGTTTAGTGTTGGTATTATGGTTCTCGCTTTTATTTTGGCGAGAGTTGTGCGCGGCTGATTGTTCTGGTTTTGTTAATTATGTTATTCCATTATTATTCTCTATTCCTTACAAAAAATCGCACTAGTCATCGAGAAATATTAGGCGAGCAATTTTGACATTACTCTCTCTCACTTTGCACTCTCGGCGGGAACATAATAACAAAATTTGATTTCGATGACTTCGGAGAACCATAATAGGGGCATTAATGTCTGTCGAAACTTGTTGATAATAATTACGTTTTGGTCAGCAGCAAGAATTGAAGTCGGATTGCGGCATGATAAGAAATGCTCTAGATTCAACGACATTTTAGACTTAAGCAAATGAAACAGATCCGTTCTTAAAACAAAACTTCAGAATATAATTTTTACTTTTCCCAACAAATAGATTTCAACTATTTCCGACATAAAATGTTTAAGAAACCAACACAAATGTTGTGTCTCATTAGACTCGTAGCATGTGACTACAGTTCAATTTGCAGATTATTGAATGCGTAATGTAATGTGTCTTGAATGATTTTACCACAATATTTATTCAGAAAATGATAGAAAATGAAAATTAATCAATACCCCTAAATGATTTATATCAACATATAGTGTCATTTAGGCGTATTGACTGATTTTAATTTTCTTTCATTTTATGAATGAAAATTGTCGACATTTCTATTTTAAGAGGAAAATATCAGGTGAATCGATTAGACCTGTATGGTTTCCGCTGAATACCAGGTTCCGTTTTTACAGATTTCCGTCTTTCAGGTGACTATTAAAATTATTTTCTCATTAACGGTACGGAAAGTTTCATTATTAAATTCGAAAGTTTCACCGCTGCAACCCACATTCTTCGAAAGTACACATATTTGAAAATCACTAGTTCAGAAGTGCTAAATATTTGGCTGCACTTTTATTCTGCTTCTGTTTTGAGGATCTACCATTAAATTAAAAGCGACGAACTACTTAGGCTTATCAATACCTGGCTAACTATTGAATCCGATCAATCTAACGCAATAAGTTTTGAATCATAATTAGCTAGCTAATGTATCGAAAGGATTGAAATTGAAAAATATTCAGAATTTTGAAGTTCAGTGTCAAAGATATATTAATTTATTGCACAAGTTTTTTTGTCTAATTATCAAAATTGATGCATTTCAAGTAATTAAAATCTATATTGGTTGAAATTAAGTGTTGGAAACCATGGATTTGACAGCAAATTAAGTAATTGCTTCAAAAAAATTTCAGGTTAAATTTTGTTGAATCTTTTGGTTGGCTCTTTAAAAATCGAACAATTTTGGAAAATGTTGGGAAAGATTATCTTAATTAATTCCTTATTTATCTGAACTTGTCATTGTAGCAAATTTCTTTAATTAAAAGCCAACACATAATTTTTGAACTAAAATATAGCTAGCTCAATGCTCAATACTTTAAAGTGTTCGCACTTAGAAAGCATGATCACGGCTCAATCACCACTTTATATTTAATTCACCGGTGTCTTTTTTCGATTGATTTCAGGAATACGGAACCAGGTTCTAGCGTTTGTAAATTCAGAGAGGTTTTCTGAATTATTCGAAAAAACCTTGGCTAGTTAGTTGAAAAAATAATTTATAATCTTCGATAATTTGAGATAAATTCAAAAATGGTGAAACAGCATTTTTTATGCTCATAACCACAATCAGAAAAATGTTTCTCTTAAATACGAAAGATTATCAAATAATCTGTGTCTCACAAACAATAAAACACGTGTTGCCACTTTGATTTAATTTACTAATATATAACTCCCAAGATTATCATCCAATTAATTGACACACTTTCCATATTATGGTACAAAAATCGAAACGCCTACTCAATTTATTAAGTTTGATTTTCCGGCACACACAAAACGAGTGTCATTACAATAACAAATGTAAAACGTGTGCTAAAAATCAACATAGAAATGCATTTTTCACACTTTTATAATGTAAACATAACCGGAAAATTGATGAAAAACCATATGGAAATTTTACCAATTTATAAATATGACATATAGTATACCTAATAGTACTCAACGTTTATTTTCGATATATAGAGGGTGAAAAACTTTAAAGTCAACAAAATTTATTGTGAATTGCATCACTGCGCCCATGGAAAATTTATTCCATGTATTATTTTACAAGTGTTTGGATTTAAGTTAAAGTGTTTACATGAATGTTTGCGTACCCCCCTCTATATACAATAATACTATACGTATGTACATTAAAAATAAATAAAAATACTTAATCCTGGCTAATTTTCCCTTTTTTTGATATTCTTAACCGCTTAAGCACGTTTGAGTGTCGAAAAGAAAATAGTGGAAAAATATGTAGACGATATGTAGGGACGACGTTTTTTTTTATGTCCAATGCAATACCCGAGAATGAAAAATAATTAATTTTTTAGCATTCAACATGAATTTTTTATAAAATAAAGGATTAGATATTTGTTTATATCCCCTCGTGTTTTAAAATTTTGGATAATTTTGTGACGGAGAAAATATATCAAGCCTCTGTTGTATAAGTGTGTTGTTAACTGTTAAGTCAAATATACGACTGATCAAAAATAATTGAATTTAATTTTTTATTTTTTTTTTTTTGAACTTGATGGTAAATATTTACATCCGGTGTCGTGATTTTTTTCCTATTATACAATATGTAGAGGTATTGTAAAAGCGTAATACATACAAAAAAAACTGCTTGTGCTTTTTCTTTTTAATGAGATTATTTTTTAATTATAAAAGTTAAATAACAAAAAAAAAATGTAATTAAAAGTGAAGAAAATTGATTTTTCTATTTGTTTGCCTTTTTTTGCTTGTCTGTATTTTTAGGGGATCGTTTGCTCGATATTCCATGTAAAGTGTGTGGAGATAGAAGCTCTGGAAAACATTACGGAATTTATAGTTGTGATGGTGAGTTAAATATATGTTTTTTTAACTTGATAATTTTACTCTTTTAATTTAGTAAAGATATACCGGGTGGGCCATTTACATACATAAGTTGACAAATTTTAAAAAATTTTTGCTATACTTGTTTCAAACAATTTGCTTCAGTTGTGAAATCTAAAGATATAATTATTCTTTAAGTGATGGAAGTAAGATTACACGGGGAAATATTAAAACGCATTGGAGAGTCGGAGGGCATGATACTCACATAAGAAGTTCTTCACTGAACTATAATTAGCTACGATTTAGAGAAATGAAGGACCTCGCGTTTGGAACAAAGAACCTCGTCTGAAATGTTCTTTTATTTACAAATTTGCAATTTTTGAAACATTGTTGTTTAAACATTTAAAATAATTTACTTATTACTTGTGTAAAAAGTTGAATCAGCAGTTTTTAATTTTTTACAAAAAAAATATTGTGAAAATCAGCAGAAAGCGATGTGTATAAGCGATATATCACCAAACGTCACGACCTTAATAGTTATTAATAAAAGTAAAAATTTGCATTAACTTGTGAATAATTATAAATTAATTTAAATAAACTTAGTGTGTTGAACAATAATAAAAATGTGGCATCGCCAAGTATTGACGATAAAAAAACCAATAAAAGTGCATCGACAATAATAATGTAATGACAATAAAATAAACAATGTTATAAAGGTCAGTGTTTAGTGCAAATAGTAATAGGCCTGTATATTACTGTCCGATCAAAACGAAGGAAAGCTAGCTAACGGTGGCTTTGAGAATTTATTTAGCAATGCCTAGATAAAATCGTTAGGAATAAATAGACGTTTGATTCTTTTGATATTAACTATCCCAAAAGGAATTCATGAATGTGTGTCACTGTGCCAAAATGAAACGTGGTGAAATGTCAAACAAACAAAAGAATGCATTGATTTGAATGTAAACAAGCCTTGTGTGGCTGTTGAAGCCGCCCAAAAAGCTCCAAAAAGTGAGAAACTGCCTGTTCTATTTGGGGGAACAATCAAGTAAACATTTTGCAATAAGAAGTGTGTTTATTAACGGATGATCCGGAATAAAATGAAATGGTTGAAAAACAATCAATTTAAGGAAGCGAGCAGAGCAACGAATCTTTAATCTTCGTTCTTCAGCTAGAAAAGAAGCATGAACAAAAGTTGTATGTACAAAGCATCAAAATGGAAACCAGAACACAACTGTAAATGGGAGTGTGCAACAAGGGGTTTTAAACGCAAGTATCCTTAAAGATACCGTTCCTAAAGAGCAAGCAAGTGAAGATGGAAATATCTCAGTAGCTTTAAACAAGTTGACCGCCATGATAGAGAGAACCGTAGTTCTAATGATACAGATAGTCGTAAAAGATCAAAAGTGACTCTCCTCAAAATAGTCCCGCAAACGGAATGCAAACGGTCTAGCAAACATAAAACTGAGGTACAAGCATTCTTTACCGAGCACAATATTGACATAATGTTAATATCTGAAAAACGCTTTACCAAAAATAACTACATATTTCAAAATGAGATACCATCATATTCCCGAAAATAATAATACCAATTAAAATTCCCAAAAATGCAAAATAACGTGCCCCATTAAAATGAAGTGTTAACTACAGTATGAAAATAAAAACTTGTCATCCTTGCGCAGAAACGACCAACCCTAAGCAGCTTTGGGAAGTTTTTTATTTTATTATGTAAAAAACACAAATTTTTCAAAAATATTCCAATTTCCATGAATGTTAGAATTTCAAAAAATCGTCAAAACGGCGGTTTGGGGCAGCAGTCCATTCCTCCAAGCATAAAACGGATTAAAATAATATTTCAAAAATTTGTTATATTTAAAAAAACTTGATTTTTTGAAATTTTTTAATTTTTGGAATTTTTTATTTTGGATAACGATACCAAACCGTAAAATTCAGTTTCTAATTTGCAGATCAAATTACAAGAAACTCAAATATGTTAATTTTCAAAATATAAATTCTAAAATTTAAGATTTACGAGTATTTAAACATTTATGGAATATGGTACTGAAAACTAAATCCTATAAATTTATAACGTCGACTTTGAGTATGACTTTAAACAATTTACATTACCTATGCCCGGTTTCACAAAAAATGAGGCAATCTCTAGTTAAATAATTTTTTCTCCCTTTCTTCTTTTATTAAATTGCGATCTATTTCAGAATACAAATTCAACGCATGCTAATTTTATTTATTTTTTTACATAAACATTTTATCTGGAGGGTTAAATAATTAACTGCCCGATTTCGCCGAGCTAAATATTTAGCTGAAGGCTAAATATTTCTATACAAAAAAAAATATAATCAACTTGCACAGAATTTGTATTATGAAATAAAACGTAATTTTATAAACGAAGAAAGGGTGGAAATATTATTTAACTAGAGATTGGATATTTTTTGTGAAACCGGGCACTAGTGGCTAATATGGCAAAAATTCCTCACGAAGCAAAGATTTCCAAAATAATGGTTTTAATCCAAAACTAGTGGCGTGAAATGTTAAATGCCATATGTCGTCAAAACCGTAATCGCTGTAAATGATGGGATTTTGGAATTAACCTTAAGATTTTTGGGTTTGATTAATTTCAAGGTGCTTCGCATTGGACTTATTCGAAATTATCGAGAAAGATATTTTTGTTGCTTTTCAATTGCTTATAGCTTTTATTACAGATTGTTACGATTTTTCATGATTATTCCAGAATTCTAATTTTATTCGAGATTTTCGGGAACTTTCTTGAGAATATCAAGGTTATTAGAGCTTTGTCGAGTTTTGTCGAGATTTTTGATAGTTTATAGAATTTTTGAGGTTTTTAAGCTTAACTAAGGATTTTTTAACACTGAGTGCAATGCAGTTTACAGAGATTTTTATGATGATTTGAGAGATTTTAAAGATTTGTATGATGATTCGAGATTAGCTTGAAGTTGAGTTAAGCGTAGCATTCAGTGACATGATTAGAGATGAGATTCACGATTCTAATTTTTTTATTTATCTAGATTTCGAGATTTCAATAGCGTTGAGTGGCTTATGAGATCAACGTTCTAATCATTATTCAATGTTTTCGAGATTATTCAAGGGTTTGCGATGATCATCCGCTTGATATATGTATGATAGCGGTTTCTCGATTTTTCAAGATTATTATAAGATTTTATTCAGATTTTCTGGGAATATTCGAAATTTTTTCTGAATATCGAGAGTATTTTAGAATTGTAAAATTTATTTGGCCGTTTCAAGATTATTCGCGTTTCTCGATATTCCTCGAGTTTGAGATGCATCTTGTTACAGAAATAGTGATTACCAAGACTTCTGTTTTTGAGCTTTGCGAAATTAGCTTACAAGCAGGTAAATCTGGAATGTATTTTTATCAACATAACTTTTTTTAAAATACTCGTATTATCAAAACAATTCGTTTTTAGTTAGTTGTTTAAAAATATTCTTTTCCCAGAATAACTGAGCATCATACAGTCAGGCGTTTCGATTTCCGGATTTGGGTAAAAAAATATAATATAATTATATTCACAGGGATTGTTCGAGTTTCTCGAAATTTATGTTGCGTCATAATGTAGTACCGACTTACATATCAGGATTTTCAAGATTTAATATGATTTTTCGAAGTTTCTAGGCTTAATCGAGTTCTGTTTGGCACAACACTCGAGTAGTGTTATGCAATTAGATTTTATTTAAGAGTTTATAGATTTTCTGAGATTATTCAAGATTTTCGATATTAGTGGATTGAAATAATAAGCGTTGACATTAACATTGAGTTAGGTTCAAGATTTTTGGAGTAGGTAATCTAGATATCTGGGTTTGAAAAAGGTTAAGTTGCTTGCTATCTAATTTATTAAAAATTGAAAACATTATTTAAAATTTTCAAGGTTATTTGATGATTCCCAATTATCTCAGTAATGAAATTGTTCACATTAATTTAGCAATCTAAGTTAATTCGAAATTTTCGGGAATATTCCAAGACCATAAGGTTATTTGAGCTTTTGGAAATTATTCCAGTCTAGTCGAGTTTTTCGCTTTTGCTCAGAATCAATGATGGATCGAGGTTGTTGATATTTTCTGAGATTTTCGAGGATTTTAAGTTCATTATTCGAAATTTTGTATACTTCGATTCTCGAAATTTAAGATTTTTGGTTTTATCTGTATTTCCAGATTTAAATAGAGTTGAGTAGTTTGACTTAAATGTTATTGAAAATTATCATCATTGTGATAATTTTGAGATTATTCTAACTTATGCGAAGACTGCTTGGTATTTTTCAGAATATTCGAGATTCTTACTGATTTCTTGGTTTTTCAATATCTTTAGGATGTTTATCCGAATTTTTCTGTACCATTCAACATTTTTGGTGAATATCGATATTATTCTAGAATTATAAGATTATACGAGCTTTTCAAAATTATTCGTGTTTGTCGATATTCGTCGAAATATTCAATGGGTATAGTTTCATCTTGTTACAGAATGTGATTTATCGAGAATTTAGTTTTTAAGGTTTCCATGACGTTGAGGTGCATACACATACGGTTAAGGTTAGTTTGGAGCATGCTGAGTTTCATAGATGATGTACATATGTTTCTAGAATAATTGAAACTTTCCGAGTTGCTCGAAATAATTTTGGGTTAATCCATATTACGCATTTAAGTGACATTTGTCTTCTTGGTTTAAATTATTCGATACTTTGGAGATTATTGAATTTTTTTAGAAATCCGGATCAGATCAAAATTTACATTGAAATCAGCAACAAGCCGGGCGGTGGCACAATGGTTAGCATGCTTACTTTAAGCTCCGAAGGTCCCGGGTTCGATTCCCGGCGGATGATGAAAAAATCACGGCTGGTTAATTAATGTTGGATCAATAAATTAATCACTCATTATCCCGTTAAAAAATGATTACGAAATTTCACAATGAAGCGGCCAAATCTCTCTATGGGATGTAGCGCCAGCGAAAAAAAAAAAAAAAAAACAACAAAAATTGAACAAATTTTTGTTTTTGTATCAAAATTTTGATCCGAGTTAAGGCAGTGATACATACATGTACGAGTTTTGCCTTTAACGCAATAAAAATAATCGCATCAAGTAGGCGATATTAAATGCCTTTAAGGCAAAAATAGAAAATTGAACATACGGTTCAATTTTGTATACGGCAATACTTATTTACGTCACAAGGTCGGTAAATGAGTTGTTACAGTACGAGTTCGACGTTTATAGATTCGACGTTTAGAATTTTGAACGAGTACTGTAACGATAATTTAACGTACGTGTAACGTACAACGTTTTATTTCATACTACATGGGACATTAATTCGATTTTTCATTTAAAATTAAATTTTAAAGTAAAAACAGGAGTTTGAAATTTAAATAAAATCAATCCAAATGATTTTCAAATTATCAAGTTACCCTAGTTATTTTTTTTTGTTTGGTTTTATATTTTTCTGTACTGTAATAGCTCGTTTTCCGTACTGTTTTTTCTGTACCGTAATGAGTCGTTTTCCGGACTGAAATCAATCACGTAAACATTGATTTTCAGTATAGTATCAAATAATTTTTTTTTTGCCTTTCCGGTAAAATTACATAACCTTAAAAAAAGGGACAGCAATTTCAACCATAGCGCGCATTTATTTTTTTTACCTTAAAAGTCAAATTTTTGCATGTATCATCGCCTTAACTCTACATTTTGTTGTCGTTTCATGAAACACGATTTGATCCGTATCAGACGAAACCATCGTAATTTCAATTTTCAAATAAAAATAACTATCAGAATAAGAACGTGAGTAAACCAAAATAATTGAGTTTTATTATATAAAAAGCTTTTTTTCAATTTAAAGCAGCCATACTGGATCCGCCCAACGACCCCAAAAATAATTGTTTATGTGGGTTTCTATATTTTTCAATAATTATGAAACAGTTTTTATAATTGAAGGTTACAGCGGCCATATTAAATTTGCCATTTTGAACTATAAAATTTGGATCTAAAAAATTAATTTTTCAGGTGGTAAACTTTGTTTTAAATTGCGTGGATACCGATCAAAAAATCAAGGTTCATTTTCTCCAATTTATTTAAGAAAAATAAAGCAATATTTACGTAAGGCTTGAAAGTATGTACACGAAAAAAATGTATTTAAAAACAAAATGGCGGCAACTGACGAAAGAAAACTCAGTTTTTTTAATGATCTCCACTGGCGGAAATCTAAAGGTCACAATTTCCAATCTAGAGCAAAAAACGAAAAAGGTTTCGAAAAACAAATGTCAAAATGGAGGAATTAGAAACTCGACTAAAGAATACTTTAGAATGTTTAAAATGGATTGCCAAATTAAATCATACGTTTCTTAAAAATAATAAAATAAATTAAAGTTGTGCTAAGGACCATAAATGAATGATCTAATTTAAAGGAGTCAAATATCTTAAAAAGTATAAGGTTTACAAAAAACTGCTAATACAAAACGTTTCCAAAACATAAAAAATTAAATGAAAAAATTAAAATTCATAAATATCACTTTTTATTTCTTTTACGTGTGTAATAATGAGTCCGAAAAATTGGGTTTCGAAATGGTGTCTGTTGGTAATTTGGTATATATGTCTATCAGTTTGTAGTCCAGATGGTTTAACCAATCAAACTACAACTTCATGTTTAAACTTTTTACAAAAATGTTGGAGACCCAGCTCCCAGATTCCGTGAAACAGAAAATTTATTTTGCAAATATTTCAAAAATATACAATTTACAGAAAACATGAAAAAATAAAACCAATCTTAAGTTTGCAAGGAATTTGCATTATATAAGTTTCTCAAAATTCGCTGTTCGTAAAAGAAAGTCGTTTGTTGGCCACACCTCAATTTTTGTATTTATAAATGGCAAAAACAGCAAAAGTAATAATAAATTTCACAAAGCCAATCTATAAAATTAAAAAAACGAGATAAGAAACCCTGGTTTTGAACATAATAATATCAAAATACAATTCGATTTCAATTCCATTAACTTAAGCCTAAGTAATATCCCTTGATATGAAATTAAATTTTCACTGGTCTCCAAACAAAACAAGATATGTAAATGGTACGTGAAAAAATTTGTTTGCCGATGTTGTAAAATTTTACATCATCATAACTTCAAGGTATACATTTTTGTTGCGATTTAAATAATAAAACAAGAAATTCAATTCATAGAAAACGAACGCAGTGAAAATGTGTAGAGATAAAACAGAGACATCTATACTATTAATACGAAAACATCAATTTCGCTAGCTATGAAATGGTGAAATTCTAATTTTCGATTCCGTTTGTATGTAAAATTTCAATTCACTTCAACTGCGTACTGCTTAGGCTTTAGCAGTACCCTACCAAAAAATTGGATAGCGTATATGATCTTGTAAATTGACAAATAAATAGCGAATAACATTTATATGCATAATTTTTTGATTATTTTTTTTTTCAGGTTGTTCCGGTTTTTTTAAGCGTAGCATTCATCGCAATCGTGTTTATACATGCAAAGCCGCCGGTGAGCTGAAAGGTAGATGCCCCGTAGATAAAACACATCGCAATCAATGTCGGGCATGTCGATTAGCTAAATGTTTTCAATCAGCCATGAATAAAGATGGTAAGTAGGTACCGTTATAAATAAATCTCCATTTTATTTCAATCTTTAAATAAATTTAATTGCCCTTAAATCAAGCAAATCATAATTTCCACTTTTCAAAAAAGACGCAAAACTGAAACAATTTTTAAATCTAAATCGTTATGAGATTTCATTTTTTTTTTTGTGCTCATCCGATTTCATAAATGGAAGTCCGTAACAAAAAAAATCTTGTATTGTTCATTTTTTTTGTCGTCGTCGTCGTCGTCTTATCCTTTTTTTGTCGTCCCGCACCCCACTCTATATATTTTATTTAAACACAATATAATTTCTATTTTATTGTTTAAGTGATTACATTATTTACTTAAAGACATAGTGAAGATTTTTTAAATTTCTTTTTATTGTTACATTTAAATTATTTATCGAGATGATGAAGGCAACAGTAAAAAAAAAAAGTTCTTAAGTCTTTTATTTTATGAGAGAAAAATATTAAAATATGTTAAGGAGGGTGGCAAACATAGTCGCTATGGTGTACTTCTTTTTAGCTTTATCGATTTTTTAGGGTGCACAATCTAATTATGCCATTTAGGCTAATAACCGCGATAATTATATTTATATATGGAGAGATCAGCGATTTATAAATAATGTATAGGGGCAATGGAAGGTAAAATTATCTGTGTTAATAAAGAAAAATCAGAACACAAAAAATTTACATAATTTCATGTTTTTTTTCGAAGTTTGGTGAAGAAATGAATATTTATGTTGTAGTATAGTATATACACAATATACATACTCATAAACACTTCCTATGTTAGACAAGGAATTTGTATGATAGATGTGGAGCTATACAACACAAAAAAAATGGAAGACTCAAAAGGATGAGTTGGTTTTATCTAACAAAATTGTTTTTCTCCTTGTTTGTGTGTTTACTTATCTGCTTAAAGTTTTCGTTTTTTTTTTTCTTGGGTTGGTTGTAAAAATAATAACACAATCTAGGTATTATCATAAGAACATCGATACGGTTAAAGTTTGTTTCTGAATTTTTCTAATTTTTTATTTTTTTTGGTAACCACTTGTTGATTTTGTTAAAGGATAATACGGAAGAAATTTAAGATATGCAAATAAAGAATAAAAAAAAATTAATTGAATTATATTTGGGTTTTAACTACCTAGAAATAGTTCAGTTCAAAATGACATTTAAATTTTGATTACAGTCATAAGCTAGAGACTAGAATAAATAAGTCAAGAAAATTTTCAAACTCCATACTTTTGTGAATTTGCTTCTTTTGGAATTCTCAGAATCAAAGATTTTCAGAAAATTCAGGGAAATGGAGTTTGTCTGTCTATCAGTCGTTCTGACCTTCG
Organism: Tipula helvola; assembly: GCA_963556165.1. Classification (NCBI taxonomy): domain Eukaryota; kingdom Metazoa; phylum Arthropoda; class Insecta; order Diptera; family Tipulidae; genus Tipula; species Tipula helvola. The sequence continues at coordinate 52,154,209 of OY744482.1, forward strand.
GTTTGCCTGACTGTTACTTCTCTACAATGCGAACCAGCCTAAAAAAAATTCATATTTAAGTTTCCCACATAAAATTTGGAAGTCCAGTGAATCTTGGCCAAAATCTATCAATTGCCAGTAAAATTTTATCTCATTATTTCGAGAATGGGATAGGAATAATAAAGATAAAGCTCGAGAATTTGCTGAACACCTCAAAAAAATATTTCAGCCATATCAAGACGAAATGTTAGAAGTCGAGATAATAACTGAACAAGCTGTGCAAGAAAGTAAAGAAATCCTACCGATAACACCAAAAGAAATAATTAATAGATAATTAATGGCTTTTCATATTTATTTTACAAAGCGAGCAACAGGTTAATTTGACGATCTTAGAACGAGAATAGTGTAGTAAAATCGGAATTAGCATTTTTTCATTTGCTCTCCTGAAAAATTTTAAATTTTGAGTTGTGTCACTATTTTTTGTTACCTATGCGATATGGATGCGCTTAGAACCAAATTTTTCATCTTTTTCCTTGCATCATATAAGCAAGCTATAATTTACACACGTAAATGCTCGCACCGCTCATGCTCAAGATTTTATAAATTCATTCATCAGCGAAAATCTCACCAACAAATATTTTCTATTCAATCATACGGGGGTGAAGTTCATCATACTGAACAGTTAACCACTCAGCTGAAAGGAAAAAGTAGAGAAGCTATTCCGAAAAAGATATCAATCAGTTCTGCGACTGACCCTGAAGGTCGAGAGCTACAGAATGAATATAACTTGGAACTAAAATGTAAAGGAAATCTTGGCAATTACAAAGGTCTTACTGGGCTTAACGTTGCGCATTCATAAGTACTCTCATCATTAGATGATGATCGGGACGATATACGAATATTGTTGTAATTTTTCAAAAATAAATTCCAATAAAATTCGAACATAGCTTGGCCTATATTCTACCATGTGGTTTCAGACGTTAGTCGTGCCATAATTAATGCACTTTCTGTGCGATGGAATAATTTAGAAATATTTAAATATATATTAATTTAAGCTATTGGCTGCACGGTAACAAATTGCAGTAATTTGATTCATTTTCACATACACTTTTGCTATGCCAAGGCCCACTTAAACAAAAAGTTAAGTCGTGTTATCAACGAACAGGTCAACCAAAGTAACGATTCGTTATGCATTAAATTAAAAATTCTAGGATGCTTGGATCTTGGATGCAATGATGCATGAAACTGAATATCAAGAAAATATGGAGTATATTGTTTACCATCTGTGACGCAAATAGTTATGGAAAATATTGAATGCAATAGATGCTGAAACCTTTATTAGAAAATATAATTTCTATTTAAAATGAAAAAATTCCCGTGGTGCCGACGGTTAAAAATTGGCGGCGCTCAACAAAAAATTCTGCCACGAACCATTATTTAAATTTATGCCATTGTTCTGAGGATATAATTACTGGAAATGACCATGAGCCTAACAAAAAATTGTTAAGCAATTTATTAAAAGACGTTAAATATTATTATAAGCACTATATTATAGGTGATACGTATTTGGCTGCAACTAGTCCCAAGAGATTTTACAGATGGCCAGATTTACCATCAGAAGATTTAGGAAATATGGCAAACAATTTCAAATTACAAAACACATTGATTTATAACATACTTGTTGTTCAACAACATTGTCGTTCTAGAATAATCATGATATTCTCAACAACAAAAATCGAATATTTCCCCAAAATCTCGAATAAACCTAGATTTCTAGGAATAATCTTGTAAAATCTCAATGCTAAGCAATTTAAAAACAGGAAACTCACTTTTCAAAAAAGATATAACTGGAAAAACTCAAAAAATCTCGAAAATGTTGATAATTCCGAATAAATTAGATGTCACGCAACTCGATGATATTCAAATTCAGAAAACAAGATTATGTATTTCAAAAACCTCAAAATATCAAATTTCGAGAATCTCACCTAACTCAACCTTAACTTCAACGTTTATCAATCCAACCTAACTCGAATAATATCAAAAATCTTGAATATTCTCCAAAACCGCGAATAAAATTTAAAAACATAAAACTCAATGCCAAACAAACTTTGAGTAAGCTTAATAGTATTGCGACTATTTCGGCAATTACAATTATTATAGCTTTATTGAAAAAAACTAAAACTATGTAGTTCTCGTACTCCGAAATTAATATTTTTATTATCTATATGCTCTAGTCATATTTATCATTATCTGCCATTTATAAGAGCTGTTACATAGATGTTGCAATAGTTAGCTTCATGAGGCTACTATATTATCATAAAAACGATACAACACAGAATTATTGCAATATATTCATATTATACACTATCGAAGAAATATATTGATCCATTTCTAAGATGTAGAAATGTGATAATGTAATACAGGCCTTACTGCGTCTTGAGTTTGTATCGTAATTCGCCTACTGTTTGAAATTTTTGGTTACACTTAAGGGGAAACGGTTACATGAAAGAGGAAATAAGAGACAAGCCTTACGTGCGAAAATGAAGGGGCAACGTATCGAGCAAAACTTTATTTCTATGTATCTTAACCGATTTTGATGAAATTCAGCATGCACGATGGAAATGAGATACTAAAATGGTTTTCAGATAAAGTTCTGGACTATGGCCAATTATCGATTTTTTCATTTTATTTATTTAGTGCATTTCGGTAATTCTTAGGAAACTGTTTTATAAATTTGTTTGATAAATTTCACTTCCTTCGGGAGTTTGTGTGAATGAGGCTCACGATTTTTTTAATAATTGTTGGTTATGTTTTTGTTTGATGTCAAAATTTAGCCATAAAATCTTGATACAAAAAAAAATGCTTTATCTTTCACTTTAATAGACTAGTTTTGTTTTGTCTTTTTTCGACTTGAAGTCTTTTAAGTTAATTATTCACAGTGGAATATTAGGCGGGTGGTCTTTTCTAATAAAAAGTAAAAAGTTCAAACGCCATAATTTCTTTAAATTTTCTCTTTAAGAGAGTTTTCTTTAATTATTTCAAATCCTTTAAATTCTTCTCGTTGAATTCTTAAAACTTTTAAATTCTTCAATTCGTGTGATTCTTATCTTTAAATTGTTCGCCCATTTAGAGAGGTATTTAAAGAAATTTAAAAAATTAAAGAGAATAATTACAAGAATTTACAGAATTTCAATAATCTTTAAGTTTTCTGAATTATTCGCTTTAAACTCTCTAAATTTTCAAAATTCTTTAAAATCTTTAATATCTTTAAGCTCTTAATTCTGTAAACTCCAATTTTTATTTTCTCTTTCAATTATTTATAATTTTTAAAAAATTTAAATTTTTTAATTATTTAAATTATAAATACAATAATTCCTTTCAATTCTTTTATTTTTGAAATCTTTAGAATTCTTTTAAATTTTAAAATCATCACAATTTATTTTTCCATCTCTAAATTTGTTAATTTTTTTAAATTTTAAAACTTCTCTCTAAATTCTCTAAATTCTTTAAAAATGTATCTTATAATTCTTTGAAATGTATAAGTTATTAAATTGTTTAAATTCTCTAAATTTCCTAAATCCTTTCAAATTTAAATTTTGTTTTTAAATTCTTTAAAGTTTCTTTTCCTTAAACTCTTTAAATTTTAAACAATCTTTAATTCTTTTCAATTTGTTGAGTTCTTTATATCCTTTAAATTCATTAAATTGTTCTAAATCTTCAAATTCTTTATCTGAAAATTCTTAAGTTTCTTTAAATTCTTTAAATTTTTATATTTTTTAAATTTTCAAATTTTCTACATTCTTACAATTTTTAAAATTATTTCGTAAAGAAAATCTAGGAAAAAATGTAAAGGTAAGAATTTAATGAATTTACAGAATTTAAAAATGTAAAGAAACATTAATAGTTTAAAGAATTTAAAAAGTAGAATTTATCCATTTATATTCCTTAAATTCTTTAAACTCAGGTTTTTTAATGTTCTAAGTTCTTTAAATTGTTTAAATCCTTTAAATTATTTAAAGTTTTTAAATTCTTAGCATTTTTAAGAATCTTCAAATGCTTTAAATTTTTTAGAGTGTTTGTTTTCTTTAAATTCTTTAAAGATTTTATTACTTTCTTTTACGTAAGTAAAATAAAGTATAGTAATCATGAAAATTTTCGACCTTGAGATTATTGAAGATTTATCTGTTTTGAGGTCCCCTGAGTCCGAAAAAGTGGATTTCGGAATGATGTCTGTCTGTCAGTCTGTCTGTCTGTCTGTCAGTCTGTGTCCTCTCTACAGCTCAGATGGCTTAACCAATCGAACTGAAACTTCAGATTTAAGCTTTTTTGATAAATTGGGAAGTCCCAGTGAATTTTACTCCAAATCGGTCAACCGGAAGTGGCCACACCTTTGGGCCAGAAAATGTGTTTTGCACATATCTTAAAAAATATAAGGTTTACAAAAAATCACTAATACAAATTCCAAAAAATTAAAAGAAAAAATTTAAATTCATAAATATCACCTTTTATTTCTTTTACGTGTGTAATAATGAGTCCGAAAAATTGAGTTTGTGGTGTCTGTTGATATAAATGTCTATCAGTTTGTAGTCCAGATGGTTTAACCAATCAAACTGTAACTTCATATTTAAACTTTTTACATAAATTTTGGGGTGCCAGCTCCCAGATTCCGTGAAAAAGAAAATTTATTTTGCAAATAATTCAAAAATATACAATTTACAGAAAACATCAAAAAATAAAAACAATCTTAAGTTTGCAAGGAATTTGCGTTATAATAGTTTCTTAAAATTCGCTGTTCGTAAAAGAAAGTCGTGTGTTGGCCACACGTATATTTTTTAAATTAAATTATTTTAATTTTGTAGAATCTTTAAATTCCTTAAATTATTTAATTCATTAATTTTATTGTTTCTGTAAATTCTTTGAATTTGAAGAATTTAAAAAATTCAAAAAAATCATTAAATGGTTTCGATTATTTAAATTCTTTTAATTTTCAATCCTTTAATTATTTAAATTCTTTGAAATTTTATAAATTATCAGGATTCTTAAAATTATTCAAATTCTTATATTCGGAAAATTTTGAAGAATATATTTTTTAAATTCTTCAAGTTTGATACAAATTTTTATAATTCAATAAATGTTTAAGTTATTTAAATCTATAAATTCATTAAATTCTTTAAATTGTTTCATTCCTTTAAATTTAATTTGTTAGTTTTTTACCATTTGTATATCCTTATCTCTTTAAACTTTTACATTTTTAAAATTTAAAAAATTTTCGAAATTATTGAAGTTCTTTAAATTTTACTCCTTTTAAGTTAACAATTTTTAAAATTCTTAAATATTTAAAATTGTTTAATATTTTTAAATTCTTTTCTTTAATTTTTTTAAATTCTGTATATTCTAAAAATCCTTAAGATTCTTAAAATGCAGGGTTGTGGAGTCGGAGTCGGAGTCGGGAGTCGGAGTCGGGAGTTTGTCAAGTTTTAATCGATTTTTGCAGGAGTCGGAGTCGGAGTCGGACCGGACAAAATTGAGCCGACTCCGACTCCAAAAAAAAAAAAAATAAACACTAATTCGTTTTATAACTTCATGCATGTATGTGTGTATGAATTATTTTGTTGTATATGAATGTATATAGAAACTATAACAGAAATGAGAAAACGTTACAATAAAATAGAAAGAAATAGAAAACTATTGCGCAGGGGATTAACATTTTTATATATAATAGATGATGTTCTACTGAAATATGCATTAACGTTAATAGTTTGAAATCCTCTGACACTTTGTTCCTTTCTCTCTATATTGTTTTAAATTTTATTTTGCGATAGAGCGAAATGAGAAAGAACACTTCAGATGTATGTAATTATATTTCTGTTGAATTTGAATGGTGATGAAATTTTTATTCTAACCTGAGCAAGAAACAACAAATTTTCGCTATTAGTTGCAGCTATTCTAACAAATTTTCGTTACTTCTGTAGGAGTCGGAGTCGGAGTCGGAGTCGACTTGTAAATATTTACCGCAATCGGAGTCGGAGTCGGGTATTTTTTCCCCGACTCCACAACCCTGTTAAAATGTATGTACTTCAATTTTCCTCAAATTTATTAACCCGTCCGCGTGGAGTGGCGTACACGTGTACGTCATGCATAAATCTTACTGGTGTCTTGCTGAATTTCGTATTTTATAATGACATACACGTGTACGGCAATCCGCAGTAGAGATGATTTTATGCAACGCACACGTGTACGGCACTCCACGCGGAAGGGTTAATACATTAAATATTAAAGTCTCTTAGAATTTCATTCAAATTTTTAAAGTCTATATACATTAGTTAATTATTCTAAATTCTTTAATTCTTTAAAATCTTAATTATTTTATATGCTTTAGAATTTTAAAACCTTTCCCTTTTAACATTCTAAAGTTTCTTTAAATTCATTAAATTCTAATTATTTAAATTCTTAAATTCAGTAGTCTTTAAATTTGTAAAATATTTTAAATTCTTTAATATAGTTAAATTGTTTATACTCTGTAGATTTTTAAAATGTTTCTAGTTGATAAAGACTTCTCTTAAGTTAAGAACAATCGTAGGCTCGAATTTATAGGCATAAATATTTCTAATATTGTAGCAACGATTTTCGAAAATCAAGTCAAAAATTCGTATTTTGTTGTTTTCCATATTTTGTAGCAATGTCTATGCTGCCGTGCTAAACATATATTACATAACTAGATTTTGGCCAAATTGAATTATTGATGCCAATCGATAGCTAAAAAATAATTAATGTCCAGTTTCACAAAAAAATATCCAATCTCTAGTTAAATAATATTTCCTCCCTTTCTTCTTTTATAAAATTACGTTTTGTTTCATAATACAAATTCTTTGCAAGTTGATTAAACTTTTGTTTTACATAGAAGTATTTAGCCTTCAACTAAATATATAGCTCGACGGAATTGGGCAGCTAAATATTTAGCGCTCCAGTTAAATTTTTCATGTAAAAAATGAAATAAAATTAGCATGCGTTGAATTTGTATTAAGAAATAAACCCCAATTTAATAAAAGAAGAGAGGAAATATTATTTAACTTGAGATTGCCTCTTGTTTTGTGAAACCGGGCATAAGAAAATCATACTTTTTAGGCATCTCAACTCAAGCGAAGCGCTAGAGCGAGAAAGATGCCGTATATCCCCGCTATATTGTCTGTTAACAAGTATTAAGTCGAAAAGTACTCTTATCCGATTTTCATGAAACAAAGACAGACTTATAGACCTTGATCAGATAAGAAAAAAGTGGTATGGCTAAGATCTTTAGGTGGTCGGATTCCAAAGTTATAGACGCGTAAAGATTTCCTTTGCAATACATTTACGTAAAAAACAAAAACAATAAAAGTACATAATAGAATATTATGTATTATGTTCAATTTTTTTTTTTGCCTATGAAGAATGAAAATGATTTTGTTTAAATGAATATAAAGTAGTATGCATGCAAGTCCAATTATTATTGTTGTTTTTATTTTAGGATTGGGGCCTAATGTAAATGTAGATATTATAGAGACGGCATTGTTGAGATGCCGATAATGCGATTACACAAAACCAACACAAATGTCTTATACAAGCCATATTATTGCCATACAAACACAAAATAAAACCTACTATTTCTGTAAGTATTAGCGTCATAATACAGTATAATCTTTACATACTTTGATTTTAAATTTTAGTTTGTATCACAAACAGTATAAAATATCACTAACACTTACAGAAAATAGTAGGTTTTGGATTTAATAATATGCGTGCGTCAAGGAAATAATATGGCTTGTATAAGACATTTGTGTTGGTTTTGGATTACATCCTTCCATGATTTACTAAACTAATACTGAATTGATGCCGAAACTCGGAATATTATATATAGCTATTCTATGACTTTTCAACATTTTGTTTCCTTTTCGTACGAAAAAGATATTTTTGCGCAAGCGCATTTATTTTCATTACAATTGCTTTGGAACAAATACATATCGTAGTAATTTGAATCAAATTTATTTTGAATGCCTATAACTTATATCAAAGTAAGGCTTAAATTGCGTCAAAAGCGCCTCGAAGAACGGTAATTGCGCCTGTGCGTTATTTAGTTGCAGGTTTACATCACATAAGATAGTAATTGTATGAAATATACTTTTGGTGTAAGTCTTATATCAGAATAAGGTGTGTACATAAGGTAAAATCGCATACGCCTCAGATTTTCAGCTGTGAGAAGGTACGAAGTTGGCAATGATTGAGGGGAAGGATAAAATAGTACAATAATATTTCTAGTGCTTAGGTGTGGTACATTGTCAAATAGTGGGTTTGGATTCCTTCGGATAAGGAAATCGAAAGAAATGAAAGAATAGGTATGCTTGTGGAGACGTGACACATGTGAATCTAAGTTCCAATGAATGAATACGAGAACTTGGTTAGAGTAAAAGGAAAGAGGTACAGAAAATTGGGTGAAATCACCTTGAAATTTCTTTTTTAAGGAACTCGAGAAAAATATGGAATTATTGAAATCTAGTTGAGCAAATTAGAATAAATCATGCAAATTTTGTGCATGAACAAATATGGAAATGCAAACTTTTTTTTTTTATAAATACAGGAAGTATACAGCAAATAACAAAAACGGGTTGCATTAAATTGGATAATTTCTGCCCATATATCGAATCTTGTTGGTGAAAGCAAGTACAAGTACATACGTTTAGGACAAGAGACATTTAACTTGTTTAAACATGTTTATTGTGGTGTGCTCATAAAAATGTAACAAAAACATGCAAACATATTTCAATTTTATTATCAACTAATATTCATACAATACGATAACAATACATAAACACAACAAACAAATCAGCTTTATCTGCAGCCTCCCCCATTTGCACATTACCGATATACAAAATAAATTTTATGTATTTTATTCTTTTATGTAATATGTATAGTATTGAGATACAAAATATTATAGTCTGGATATAAGTATAAAAATACAGGAGAAAAAAAATAATAGTAGGAATAATAATAATAGTAATAATCATCACAAGGATTCAACATCACATGGTAATGATGGAATAGAAAATCCACATATGTAAAAAATCTCACGCCATCAGCAAAATTAATCTTTTCTCTTCACAATTTGTTGTTGTTGTTGTTACATGCTACTAGTATAATAGTTGTTATTACATATTATATTTACTATTATATTTACTATTTATTGAAAAATTTATTCAAATCTACTTACTTTCTGTACTTTTGAATTCTAACAAAATTATTATTTATAAAGTATTTATAGGTTGAATAGTGAAGGGTGATCCACTAAGGGTTTTCAGTTTAATTTGTACAAACGTGTTTGTACATACGAAATAATTTAAAACAAAGGAACGTACCGAGCTTTCTTTGTGCGCTTTACGTTCCATCACTTTTAAATTAAAGTTTTATTCTGACACCCCTAATAAAGTTTTTAATAAAGTGTAATTGCTTAAGTTATAATATATTCAATTAAAGAGGTTAAAAATGATTTTAGCCCCTCCTCCCCATACATCTGATTTATAATTCACTTAAGCTATCTTTTTATTTTTTATCACTTATTTATTTACCCGCAACACTTTTTTAACTCCAAGCACCACCTTTTGATAAACACAACAATTTTACATTTTATTCAAATTTTATTTAAATTTTTTAAAATGTGAGGTTTGTTTTCCAAAAAAAAAAACAAAAAATTGATGGGGAAAATCTGATTGTAATCTGGATAAATTTTAATTTGATCGTGTTACTATTGTTGTTTTTATTACATTTTTGGCTTTTTATTGTTATTTTTAAGGTTTTTGTTTTTTATGTGGAAAAATAGGAAAATTGAAAATAAAATTATTTAAATTAATCCGTAAATGATAGCATGAACTCTTCGTGTTATCCTTAAACATGATATACATACAAATATTTTTTTTTTTTTAAATACATAAGTCCTTATACAAGCGTGGGGGTGATTTAGGATTCTGTCAAATATTATTGATTTGTTGTGTTGTCACACATACAGTATTATTCAAAATATAGCCATCTTTTGTTACATAAAGACGTAAGAAAAGCAATATTAGGATTAATTATTTAGATTTAATTTTAAGCACATTTATCAAAAGATTACAATTTTTTCAAATTCTTTTATTTATATTCAGAAGATCAAAATGTCTTCAAATGTAGGACTTCCTTTCAGTATAAAAAATCGTAAAGGGTTGTATAATTACTGTTATTAAAATCAAAGTGTTTTGACGTTTTATTTTCTTAAATATAGGTCTAAACCTCGAATTTCATTCGGACAGCACGATCATAACGTAAGAGTATTGGACTTTGAGAGATAAATCACTCATTTCAGATCAAAGGTTGTATTTTGGTGCTCTACCCTATGTTATGGAACACATACAGAACACAGAATGTCTGCTCATCGATACTGTTTTTGACATAAATCTAAGCCAAATTTGCGAGATCCAAAATGGTCTAGACCGAATTTTAGACCAGATTTTTTACAAATGAACGAAATCTATTTAAAGTAAATGATTCGCATTCACGCATTGAAAGCAACGGCAATAATGTTATGATTATTAAATGATAATCAACAAAGCTGCAAGCCATTTTACAACTTCAGAAAAGCTGACACAATGAATCTTCATCAATTTCTTGCGGGGATTAACTGGGAAAAGGAACTTAACAGCAGCAACATACATGTAGATGTTAACGTGGAGAAATTCTATAAAATCGTATTTACGGGCATAGAAATATTTGTTCCTACTGCTGTGGCCAAACCAAACAAATATCCTCCATGCAGTACGATAATAAACTTATCAATCTAAAGAACAAGAAAGACAAGGCTTACAAACAAAATCTGAAATTCTTTTCCGAGGACAGCCAACATAAATTCACCAAAATTTCGAAAGCTACTTTGGGATAAAGTATAAGTTTTTTTAAAGAAAAACGTGAAATTAATGGTTACCCATTAAAGAAATAGTGTGATTCTAACCTTCTCAGTCTCAACATCAACAAGTGTTTATCATTCCATCGGAAGTTGTACAACCCTGTTATACAACAATATCAAATTAATGGCATACTTTTACAAAAAGTATTCGAGATTAAAGTCCTAGGGGTTACTTTCGTTAAAAACATGTGTGCTTGACATTGAGCAATGCGTCGCTGTAGAGCTAATTCCATGCTTGGTTTTATTAAGCGTTGGACGAGAGAATTTATGACTTCAAACCGATTTTTGCTTTCCGCGTTTATTTTGTATTGAAAAATCTTTTCTTTTCTGTGAAAAGTATAATGAAAAGTATTTTCAGTGAGAAATACAGATTTCCGATTCATGTTTCATGAGAAGGAAAAAATGACGTCAAAATCTTCTCATATGAAAAAAACTTTCTCACCGGTCGTGGGAATATAAATGAATATGAAAATTCAGTTTTATAACACCTAAATTTGCAATTTTAATGTTAAATTTGCAACCAAACTATAATACTAGTCACTTTAAAACTAATTTATAAGCAAATTTATTAAACAAATTTCAATTCATTTAAGAAAAATCCCTAAATAATTAGTTTCGTTTAGTTTAAATAAAATTTGGCCATTTTAGTAATTTATTTTATATTTTGACAAGCATTGACGAAAACTGGTTTAACTCTCTATTTACCTCTCTTTAAGAGAGTGATTAAATCTAATTACAAATTATAATCTCTTTTATCATTTATTTAGCTACTATTTGCACCATTTACCTCGCGCACCTAGCGGAAACATATATGAAACTTGATAAAATATGTTTTACTGTGTAGTATTCAGCGTATTTGTATCGTTCTTTTTCATTTAGACAACAAGAATCGCATATTGCTGTTGCGTGAAAAGATACTAATGAGAAAGACGTGATGGAAACCAAATGGAAAGATTTGTTTCATTCCATTTTTTCATAGAACGAGAATTGACCCCCTGGGGGTCAATTCTCGTTCTATGAAAAAATGATATGAAAAAATCTTTCCATTTAGTTTCCACCACGTCTTTCTCATTAGTATCTTTTCACGCAACAGCAATATGCGATTCTCGTTGTCCAAATGAAAAAGAACGCTGAAAATACGCTGAATACTACACAGCAAACATATTTTATCAAGTTTCATATATATTTCCGCTAGGTGCGCTAGGTAAATGGTGCAAATAATAGCTAAATAAATGATAAAAGAGATTATAATTTGTAATTCGATTTAATCACTCTCTCAAAGAGAGATAAATAGAGAGTTAAACCAGTTTTCGTCATTGCTTGTCAAAATATAAAATAAATTACTAAAATGGCCAAATTTTATTAAAACTAAACGAAACTAATTATTTAGGGTTTTTTCTTAAATGAATTGAATTGTTTTTTAATAAATTCGCTTATAAATTAGTTTTAAAGTGAGTAGTATTATAGTTTGGTTGCACATTTAACATTAAAATTGCAAATTTAGGTCTTATAAAACTGAATTTCTATATTCATTTATATTCCCACGATCAAAATAATTTGTGAGAAAGTTGTTTTCATATGAGAAGATTTTGACGTCATTTTTTTCCTTCTCATGAAACGTGAATCGGAAATCTATATTTCTCACTGAAAACACTTTTCATTGTACTTTTCACAGAACGAGAATTGACCCCCTGGTCTGTTTTTTCCACCTATCCATCCGACGTGGTATTTTCCCTTCTATAGATTGAAAAATACCATAAATGATAAAATACTTCGAAGAGTAACAGGTTATATCTGACTGTCACTTGTCAGACAGAAAGAAATTATACAATTTATTTATAAAGGGCTGTCTGAAACCTCATGAGATAATCAGAAGTTAGAACTTCGGTCCTGAAAATTAACTCAACTCCCAAATCAATTCCTAACTGAACCTCTTAACTCAACCTTCAGCTCAACCTCCAACCCAATTTACAACTCCATTATCCAATGCGACGCAATCCTAAACGCAATCATCAACCGCAACCCAACCCTCAATTAAATCACCAAATCAACCCCATTCAAACTAACCCTTAACCTAACCTCAAATCAACTCTTAAGTAATTCCCCAACCGAACAACTTACTTAACCCCAACGCAAGCATAACGTATTAAAATGCTGTCAAACATGACCAAAAATTTGGTTGGTCCAAAATTTGGTTTGTAGGCTCCGACTTTCGAGTCAGTCGGACATTTTTTATAATTTTTCTTCAAAAATAAAATTTACTGGTAAATATTGTAGATAATTCAAAATATGTAAGCGAATTATGCCGGATGTGCCTCAAATCAACATGTCCGTGATGCCATCATGATGCCATGGGGACGATCTCCAACGATTGGAAGTAACACGATTGCCCGAGAAATTGCCGCTATGATGTGAACTCAGCTGGGTCCTGGGTTATACGAGGACATGTTAATATTATCTTGCCAATGTTATTTTGTATTGACACCTTATTGTGAATGAGTTCATGCTCAAAATGGGGTGTCGTAAAATTTAGAAGTAAATAGTAAATAAAAAAATAGTAAATAAATAAAAACCACTTGTCTCGATGTTTTGAAAGTCCCTGAGTCCGCAAAAGCAAAACAAAAAATATAAAGGGCTGAAACCTCACGAGGGGATCAGAACTTCGGTCTTTGGTATCTTCAATAATGTCATAAAGTTGGTGTGACAGTTTTGACATTATTGATTTCTATTTTAACCAACATATATTTACTTATACAACAACAGCCAAACAGGTCAAAAGCTTCAGTAACATGGGTACAGGCATCCAATTTAAAACGAAAAATCGTATTCTAGAACTTTATACCGAAAGTAGTATAACAAATTATACTGATACTTCTAACCGTTTAACTGACCATATTCCAGAAATTCATCCAAAAACTCATTTTTGAATCCCATTTCCAACACACATATCAAATTTCATCATAATCGGTTAAGAAATAGCCAAGTTCCATCCTACTTGGCCATATTCCAGAGCTTTATAAAAAATTATTTTAGAATTCCATTCCCAACACACATGGCTAATTTAATGATACCCGCGGTTAAGGCATAGCCAAGTTCCATCCTACTTGGCAATATTCCACACATATCAAATATTCCCATTTCCATACACATATCAAATTTCATTATAATCGGTTAAGAAATAGCGAAGTTCCATCATAATTGGCCATATTCCTGAACTTCGTCCAAAAATCATTTTAGAACCCCATTTCCAATACACATGTCGAATTTCATTATAATCGGTTGAGAAATGAGCAAGTTCCATCATACTTGGCCATATTCTAGAACTTCATCCAAAAAACATGTTAGAATCCCATTTCCAACACTCTTGTCGAATTTCAACGTAATCGGTTGAGAAATAGGCAAGTTCCATCATAATTGGCCATATTCCTGAACTTCGTCCAAAACTCATTTTAGAATCGTAATTTCTAGCACACATATGTCAAATTTCATAATAATCCTTTGAGAAATAGGCGAGTTCCATCATACTTGGCCATATTCCAGAACTTCATCCAAAACTCATTTTAGATTCTCATTTCCAATACACATGTCGAATTTCATCATAATTGGTTGAGAAATGGGCAAGATCAATCATATTTGGCCATATTCCAGAATCTCATCCAAAACTCATTTTAGAATCCCATTTCTAACACACAAATCGAATTTCATAATAATCGGTTGAGAAATAGACAAGTTCCATCATATTTGGCCATATTCCAGAACTTCATCCAGAAATTGTTTTAAAATCTCAGAACTTCATCCAAAAACCATTTTAGAATTCCATTTCCAATACAAATGTCGAATTTCATCGTAATCGGTTGAGAAATAGACAAGTTCCATCATACTTGGCCATATTCCAGAACTTCATCCAGAGATCATTTTAAAATCCCAGAACTACATCCAAAAAACATTTTAGAATCTCATTTACAATACAAATGTCGAATTTCATCGTAATCGGTTGAGAAATGGGCAAGTTCCATCCTGCTTGGCCATATTCCAGAACTTCATCCAAAACTCATTTTAGAATCCGATTTCTAACAAACATATCAAATTTCATAATAATCGGTTGAGGAATAGGCAAGTTCCATCATACTTGGCAATATTGCAGAACTTCATCCAAAACAGTTTTAGAATCCCATTTTCAAGGCACATGTGATGAGAAATAGTCAAGTTCCATCATTCTTGGCCATATTCTAGAACTTCATCCAAGACTCATTTTAGACTCCCATTTCCAACACACATGTCAAATTTCATAATAATTTCATTTTAGACTCCCATTTCCAACACACATGTCAAATTTCATAATAATCGGTTGATAAATAGGGAAGTTCCATCATATAAAAAATGTGTTAACTATTCACTACAGCCAAATCCAACCCCAACTCAACTCCAACTCAACTTCAACTCAACGCGCAAATTGACCCCTAATTTAACCTTCAAATCAATTCCCAATTCAATGCCCAATCCAATAATCAAATAAGCATATATAAAAAAATCGTAAATATTTGTAAAAGCAGGTATTTTGGGTCAATTCGTATGGCAGGTACCCCACCCCCTTGACGTACAGTCTCCAAAAGCTTTTCAAATCTCCGCCTTGACCATAGAAATAGATTGGCGAAAAAAAAATCCAAATCGGACAAGGCGTTCTCCAGATACCATGGGTCCAGACATCCAGACATCCAGACAGACGGACGGGTATTTTTTTTTTTTTTTGCATTTTCAGACTCAGGGACTTCCAAAACGTCGAGAAAAGTGGTTTTGGACCAACCAAATTTTTCGTCATTTTTGACAGGATTTCAATACTTTGGTCTTTTTAGACCGAAGTAAAAAAATGTCCGCCCGTCTGTCTGAATGTCTATACCCATGGTACGAGTATCTCGAGAACGGCTTGTCCGATTTGAATTTTTTTTTGCCAATCTGTTTTATTCGTCAAGGCGGAGAATTGAAACGCCACCTGGTTATATTTACCATGTTGTTTATATATGCTGGTTTTAAGGTTAAGAAGGACATTGAATTGAAGGTTAAGGTAGGGGTCAATTTCCGGGTTCAGTTGAAGTTGAGTTGGAGTTGAGCTGGGGTTGATTTGGGTTGGGTTACGATACAGTGGGCAGTTGACCAATTTTTTTTATATGCTGGTTTGAGGATTTAAATGGGCATTTGTTTTCGATTGAGTTGAGGTTTGAGTTGGATTTGAGCTGGGGTTGGGTTACGATTTAGTGAGCAGTTGAGCACTATCTATGTATATAAAAGTAAGTGTTTGTATGTATTTATGTATATGTATAATGATATTTAAACAAATACACACGCTTTGACCGATTTGAAACAAACTTGACACAAATATTGTTCACGGCTTTTGAAAGGTTACTATTAATATCTCATACATCCATTTCCTTCGTGAAGGACGATAATCAGGTTCAAAGTTACTATGGAGGAATTTCTAAAACTACACCAATTGGGTTGATTTTTGGATATTGATAGTCTATCATAATCTTTTAATAGTGACGTTGATGGTGATGGTGGCAATGATGGTGATGGTAATAGTGATGATGATATTGATGGTGATGGTTATGGTTATGGTGATGATGGTATGATAGTTTGATGGTATAATTGTATGATGGATGATGGTGAGATGGTATGATCGTATGATGTTATGATGGTGTGATGGTATGATGGTACGATGGTACGATAGAGGTATGATGATATGGTAGTATGATGGTGTGATGGTATGATGATTTTATGGTAATGTGATATGATGATATGATGAGATGATGGTATCATGGTATGATGGTATGATGATGCCCTGATATTATGATGGTAAGAAATGACTTGATTGTATGATGGTATGACGTGGTGTGATGGTTTGACGTTACAATGCTACGATAGTTTAATGTAATAGTGTCATGATGAAAATAATGATACGATGGAATGATTGTTTATTAGTTTGATGGTACTTATATATAAATACGGAGCATACGGATGATTGCACGATGATAATGATGGAATGATGGTTTGATGGTATGGTAGTATGATGGTATCATCAAATGATTGTATGATGCTATGATTTTAAGATGGTATGATGGTGATGATACAATGCTATGATTATAATTAAATTTTACAAACCTTTTAAAATTAAATAAATACTTTATTTAACAGTAAATAGTAATCAATAATTTAAAGGGTCTACAATTAGAAAGCAGTTTAGTTATAATTTAATGCTATCATTGTATGTTGGTACTACTTAGTATTCGTAAAAGTCGCCTTTGGAGGTATGGCAATCAAATTTCAATGACACCACGCGACTTTATCTGTCTGGGTATACGAGCTAGTGTATTTTATATGCTGGTTTGAGGTTGAGTTGGGATTGAATTCAATAGAAGTCAGCGCTTAAATTGGGAATTTATTTGTGTTGAGAGTTGAGTTGGTAGTTAGTTTAAGTTGTTTTGAGTTTAGTTCATGTATGAATATAGCTTTTCGAGTCGCATTGATTTGAGGATTGAGTTGGACGTTGAGAGTTTCAGTTAGGATTGAGTTGAATTCATAGACCCAAGCAGTTTTCGTACCGTATTAGTTTAGGGATTGATTTTGGGGTTGAGTTGAGGGTTGAATTGAGAGTTAGTTTGAAGATCGAGTTGAGCTTTAGTGAGGGGTCCAGTTGCGGATTTATTAGGGGGAGAGTTGTGGGTTGAATTGGAAGTTAGTATGAGTTGAGTTCATGTTTGATTTGAGAATTGAGTAAGGCGTTGAGTTTTTGTTGAGTGAGATTTATGTATTAAGATTTATCTGGGGATTGAATTAAGATTTGAGTTGGAAGTTAGCTGGATAGGCTTGAGATGAGGTTGAGTTGGATTTGAGTGAGGGGTTCGGTTGGGAATTAATTTGGGGCCGACTTTAGGGTGTAGTGAAAGGTTAGATTTAGTTGATTTGGATTGAGTTGATTTGGAGTTGGGTTGGCCATTCAGTGTGGAGTTGAGTAGAGGGTTGAGATTTGGTTTGAACTAAGTTAAATTAGGGTTTAATTATCTTGAGATTTAAGATTTGTAATTTTTAAGCATTTTGCTTTGGTTTTCTGTCTATTCGCTCACCTATGTTCGCAATAACTTGAGAAGACAAACTGCTCTAAAATTGGTAGAAAATACAAGTTTTATTGAGCTGAAATTTGTATGATTCAAAAATTGTGTGATGAAAAAAAAAATCATCACAGTCATTTTATGGAGCCCGGTCGAATCGACATATTTCAGAATGACGTGAGGTATAAAGCAGAGTATATCAAATATTTCTTAACCGGTTTTGATGAAATTCAATATGTGTGATGGAAATTGGATTTTAAAATGATATTTAGTTAAAGTTCTAGAATAAGGCCAATTTGGCTGGTATTAAACCGATTAAAAATGTGTAATAATAAAATCCAATTTTCCATGCTTTCTTTTAATTGCAGTCAAAAACCGCACAACCACCGTATTGGCTTATAATTTGCGACAGTTTTTCTTTAAATTTGTGTCATATTACATTGCAAAAATAATTTTCTTCCATACTACCTATAATGAAAAGCATACATATTTTGTCAACCTTAAAATTAAATTAAGGTTTTAATATTTCCACTATTCACATTATATCGTATATAATAGTAATTATCGACGAACAGCATCATCATGTCATCAACAACGTATCACATCATCGTCATATATGTATTTTAGTAAGTGTATAATATAATACAACACCGAGCATTATGATATGCTCATATGTATGTATACTCACTAAAGTGGAAAAAATAGAAAAATTTATCAGCTGTTATATTTCACTTAATAAAATACCAAAATTGATCCTTTTTATATATTTAGAAAACAAAAAAAAAATTAATTAATTAATCATGAATGTACACATTTTAAATTAATTTTTCCTATATGTCTATCTCCATGTACGTATTTATGTATAATATGTGATGAATAAAAAGGAAAAACCACCCACAATTTTATAAATTTTGATTGATTTATTAGTGAAAATAGTTTTCGCAGTATATCCATAAGTATAGAATGGTGTGAACATTGATTGTTGGTGGCACATGTATTTTAAGATGATAAAAACAAAGATGTGCAGGGAGTATTGTACTCGCGCACATTATACACGAACCCATTGATAGTTTGGGTTAAAATTGTATACATTATAGGATTAGTAATTTATACAAAAATTATTTTATCTTGTATCGTTTATATAGGTACATATAATTATACCTAAAATGTAAAAAAAAAAAATTCATGAACAGCAGCTTTACAACCGCACACCACGAAATAAAAAAAGTTACGTTATAATATAATCTTTTAGTGACATGATAAATTATGTGAACTAAAAATGTTTTAAACAAATGTTTTTAAACACTGTACAGTACACATTTTGATATTCATTGCAAAGCCAAGAAGAGGAAAACATTTTCCAATATTTTTCCCATTCATGTATACAAAAATTAAATGTCAACGGAATATAGAAGTTATTCATCCAAAAAATTTAAAAATCTCCATCCACCCGATATTTTATTTGATACAAATCACCCTTCCGTATACCTATACATACATACAGTCGTAATAAAATTACAAATTTATGATAAATTAAATGATTGAGGTACAAATGATTATGAAGGTAATCAAGCTGAACATTTTTATTTTTCATATTACGTAACAAATCCTTAATGCAATAATAAACCCTCTTTACGTTTAAAAGAAAAAAATGGAAAATTTCACGGAAAATCTTAATATTTTGAAATGCGATTATCGTTACACTCGTTTAAATGTGAATGGAGAGAAAATTACTGGGTTCAATGCGAGGCACTCTTATTCTAGGTATAATAGTATAACACCATCTGGAAGGAGATGAATTTAAATTTTAAGCTTAAACAATTTACGTTATTGGTTTTAGTAAAAAAACAGGAAACAGCTTTTAATAACCAATCAATTAGATCCGCCCACATCTAATTCCCATAAAAGTTATATCTTTCTAAAGATTAAGATTTACTTCTTTGTATGAAAATATTTTTTCCCACAATTTCCTTATAATCAAAAAAGAAAAAGAAAAATGTTGAATGGAATTCAAAATCAACTTATGTGTAGTTAAATTTATTTATCTTTTGTGTTCACAAAATTCTTTAGAATTTAATTTTCTATTTGTTTTTAGAATGTTACACATGATGACTAAAAAGAGTTTGTGTGCTCAACGAAAAACTTGAAACTTTAAAAAGACACAAAAAAATGAAACTTTGATTAATTTTCTTATATTTGCATATCATCTTAAGTTAGAAAATGAAAAATTCAGTTCTTTTGTCTTTTGCTCTTTTATTCTAAATTATGTATATGTATTTATATATAAACTTAGTTTAGTTACGGTAGTTTTGCAAAAAGGTTAGGAAAACTTTTGTAATTATGCAAATTATTTCCTGTATCCATTTTACATAATTCTTAACTTAAGGTGGGCTTTCGTGCCCTAGTTCTTCGAAACAAACAATTTTTGAACAAAATAAATTGCGGCGTTCAAAGTTCTAAAGAACAAAATTAAAATAAAAAACAGTTGGATTAAGTTTTTTTCGGATTTCGTAAAAAATCGTCTAGATAATGCCGAATATTGAATAACGACAGACCTACTGTCAAGGTAGTAAAATAGTTGATTAGATCACTATTGACAGAAAATATGTGCACATTGTCAGTGTGCACGGCCGAGTCTTCGAAACACAATCCCAATTATGGGAGTTATATTCCAATCTTGGTGTGATACAAACTTTTTAGATTTTCAGAAAAGGTCAGCTGAATAATTTATAAGGAAACTTCACATCGTCATAGGTAGCCGATTACCCGCCGCTGCCTTGTTAATTTCGGCCCAAGAGATCTTCTATATATTATCGTCAGACCAAGTGAATTAGCACCCGTGGAATTATCGCTTGCTAGCCTTATTTCCTGTTAGTTTTAGGAATTAGGGTTTGCGGGCATTGTTTCTTTTAGAAACTGAAATAACATTTAAAACTGTCGTACAAAGGAAATATGGCCCACGGTTGTTATAATTCTGCTAAAGGAAGATTTATTGTTAAAATATTTTAGAAAATGGAAATTCTATTCTAATTTTAAAATTAAATCTCCATTTTCTAGTATATTTTAGTATTAAACCTACTTTTATTACTACAGTTGGCTTTTCTGGATTTCTCAATTGGCATTAATTAAAATCCACAACAAAAATTCATTAAAGACTTTGACATTTTAAACAAAAATTGTTTCCGATTTTCTTCTACAAGAATTTTTGACATTTACCGATTTTCACATTTATAGATGGAGCTATACACATGTGTTGATATATAAGCGAATCGACAGGTACTACATTTTGTTTCATTGACAGTATGCTTTAAAACTTCATCTGTCAAATTTTTGTAAAGTGTTCACATTACAGATATTTTTGCGCTGCAAGTCTCGAATTTCTAGCTGAAAAAAGACAACTTTGTAAAAAGAACAATTTTGTAAAAAGTCTTACGTGGAAAATTTTATTTAACCTAATCGCGGAAAACATTGGAAAATCAAAAAAATCCACAAAATTGGAATAAAATCAACCTCTAGAGTGTATATCTGAAGTTGAATTGTGTTTATTCGATTTGTCAATAATCTCGATCTTCGATTTGAGAAATCTCGGAAAACTCGATTTTCCAAAAATCATTAGAAAATTTGTATAAATCAGCCTCTAGAGTGTTATGTCTAGAGATGTACTTTATTGATGTGCCTTGTCAATAGCTATCGCAGGAAAAAAATTCATTTCAAGTTTCCAGTGAGAAATCTCGTAAAATTCAATATTTTTACTTCCGGCTGGAACGTCTTTCAAATTTTCCGAAATTTTCCACGGGAAACTTGAACTGAATTTTTTTCTGCGATAGCTATTGACAAGTCACATCAATAAAGTACATCTCTAGACATAACACTCTAGAGGCTGATTTTATACAAATTTTCTAATGATTTTTGGAAAATCGAATTTTCCGAGATTTCTCACGGGAAACTTGAACTGAATTTTTTTCCTGCGATAACTATTAACAAGGCACATCAATGTAATCTCTAGTAGAGAGACACTCTACATAACGCTCTAGTAGAGGCTGACATTTATTATTTACTTTCGGCTGGAACGTTTTTGAAATTTTCCGAGAATTTCCATGGGAAACTTGAACTTAATTTTTTTCTGCGATAGCTATTTACAAGTCACATCAATAAAATACAGCTCTAGACATAACACTCTAGAGGCGGTTTTTATTCCAATTATAATATTTTTTTGGGTGTACCGAGTTTTCCACAATTTTCCACGAGGAACTGTAGCCAGGTTTTGCCATATGTGAATATTAACAAAGGTATTCAATGATAATTAATATTATGCATCTTTATATTCCTTAGTAGTTTGGATAAGCACTACCGATCGATATTTACTTCATTTATTATTTTCGGCTGGGATAACACAATCTGCATTACCGATTTTTTTTTACTTTCGGCTGGTATAACGCAATCTGCATTACCGTTTTTTACTTTCGGTTGGATTATTACAATCTGCATTATCGACTTTTCACTTTCGGCTGACAACTTTCGGCTAACTTTAACAGTATTCAAAAGTGGTGATTTTCAAAGTGAAAGGCAAAGGACGACCAGATCGCCACTATGAGCATTTTTGAATGAAATGCGTATAAACGTTGCTCAGCGAACAATTTCCGATCGTTTACATGCATTGGGAAAGGAAGGAAAATAGGTGCTACATTAACTGAACGAAAGATAAATGGAAAACCGAAAAGTCATCAGTGAAATGTTGCTTTAACGTTACGAAAGAAAGTCTTTTTGCTGGTTACAAAATCCGCATTATTAATCGGTTACCTGCTACCATCTGCGAACGAATGAACTGGATTAAGAGTGAACGATAATACAACATTGACAGAGACAAAGATTATGGCGTTAATCCAAGATCACAAATTCAATTTCATTTTAAAAATGACCTCAAAACAAAATGTGTAATTCTATCTCACTTACACATTCAGCCTCTTTTTTGTATTTCATGTCTTTGTACGTGATTACGATAATCAAGGTATGAAACGCGGTATCCTCGTGACAGACAAAAAATCTCTATATATCTGTGGTAACAAGGCAAAACGTAATATGTAACTCATTTTTCTGACTTTTTCAGCAAAACGTTTTTAAAATTAAGAGTTAGGTACTAAAAGTCGTATGAGTATTTTGAATTCTTGCTTTTTTAAATGATTATTACGGTTATTTGTAGTTGCTGGATTATTACAAAAAATTGATATGATATGAATTCGAATATGGAGATTTTAAATTTGAAATAAAACGTAATATGGAATAACTCGAGTTATTACGTTTTGCCTTGTGACCACAGAAATCACGAATGTACGATTAGCTAGTTTTTGACTGTTGGAGAAAATTGAAACCTTGGGGAACACAAGCGTTTATAATATGAGACTTATACCTTCCATTAGCACTTAAATTTTACGATTCTGAATAAAGTTCTTAATTTAGGTTGCACCACCTGTAGAGCCTTTCAACTCAGGAATCTTTTTCATTTATAATTTGTATAAAAACTAAACTATCCAGGCAACACCAAGATTCGAACTCTAGATCTTATGCACCAAAAATATATCATTTTAAGATTCGTAACACCAAAGACCAAACTAGTGTGCGTAAAATGTGCAGTTGTGTTTTACTATGATGGTGCCCTAGGGTATTTTTGTCCGAGCTCCTTAACCAACCAAATTGATTCACGAAGTCAGCTTTTCACCCTAAGCATTTATTTCCGTGCTACACTCCTTAACCGATGAATCACTAAAATAACCAAAAAAAAAACTGTGATTTGATTGATTTATGAGCTCGAAAAAAATGTCCCCACGATAAAATTCCGATCTGGTGAATTCACCATGATTGACTAAATTTCAAAAATTTCCTATTTATTTATACAGTATATGAGACATTTTGAAATCATTAATAAAATGGAGGTATGGCCAACGACTTTCTTTTACAAACAGGGAATTTTAAGGAACTTATTAAACAAATTTCTTACAAATTTATTCTACAAAAAAAGTTTATTTTAATATTTTTTTGTGTGCAACATTGTGTATTTTTTCAGTAAGCCTTATATATTTCTGAAATATTTGCAAAATACATTTTCTGGTCCACAGGAGGCCGATTATCACAAATACCCAAATATTCACTGGGTATAGCTCTCAATTTATGAAAAATGCTATATTTAAGCTTTTTTCAGTTCAGTTGGATTGGTTAAACCATCTGGGCTGTATAGAGACGACACAGACAGGCCGACAAATTGACACTATTTTGAAACTCAATTTTTCAGATGAACTCAAAACAGATAAATCTCCAAACGTAAACGAAAGTAGTAATTGTATTGCAGCTCACTAACGCGATCACATTAAAATCTACAGAAATAAAAGTATTAGCATTAGTCAATTAGGGATTTTCAAGACACTTCTCGAAATTTTGTATGGGAGTCCCTTGATTCCGGACCCCAACCCCTTTGAAATTGTATTAGTTGAAAGTGTTGCTATTTTTTACTTCAGTTAGAAGAACGTGTACATCTCCACAGAATATAACATCTACATCCAAAATTTTGACATGCAAAGATCAAATTTTTTGTATTTTATTTTTTTGTGTTAATGTCAAAATGAATCTTGTGGTAATCAGGAAACCATTTTTAATACATCGTCTGATGCTATACAAAACCAATTGACAAAACATGAAGCCACTACTTACTATTAAAGCAAATTAACGAATTCGAAATTGCTTTAACGACTATAATCTGGGACACAGTTTTAAGTAGATTTAATTCTTCGCGAAGCGTTGATACTGCTGAGTATTGTGCAACTTTATCATTCGGTAGAAGATGCCATTGTACAATTTCGAGATTAAACTTATTAATGATATGGAAGCTTTACTATAAATGATAATTTTTATAGATAGGTTTCTGCATCTAAAATAATCCCAGAAAATGACAAACCAAACATAATATCAAAATATTATCGCTGTCGGTGGTACAGCGAGTAGAATGCATATTTTCTCATTCGAGGATCCGAGGTTCGACTCTCGGTGTTGACAAGAAAAAGTATAACGATTGGATGGCATCGCTTCCATAATATCCTAATTTACATACAATGATCCCATTTTTATTGCACTTATCGAAGTATACGAAAATCGAAATTAAGAATAATAGCTAAGTTTCATCATAAATGTCTATATTCCAGAACATCATCTAAAAATCATTTTAGAATCCCATTTCCAACGTACATATATGTCGAATTTCCTCATAATCGCGGTTACGGAATTGCTTAGTTAAATTCTTCTAAATTCCAGGACTTCATCACCCAAAAATCATTTTAGAATCCCATTTCTATCGCACATTTCAAATTTCACTAAAATCGGTTAAGAAACAGCTAAGTTCCATCATACTTGGTCGTATCCCTGAACTCCATTTAAAAATTATTATGGAATCCCATTTCCATCGCACATGTTGAATTTCACTAAAATCGGTTAAGAAACAGCTAAGTTCTTATTAAACGATTCTACAAAAAATTATGTAGCTGGGTATGTATACATTTTCAAACATCGTTATTTAGACATGTTTACGGTGTTGGATACGCTTGACGCCAACACTGTTTTGTCAAAAACAATTTGACAAATTTGAACAAATTTGATATCCATACATTTTCGGTACAACGTCAAATTTATGTCTTTCGAAACTATTAGAAAGAGAACGCATAAGTAACAAGAATTTTCGTAGATAAAAAAATTGGTACACTAAGCATAATTCAGCCACACAAGAATTTCTAGAAATATATTTATCATCGATAGTCGATACCATAATGCTGACTGGCATTCAGACTATAATACATACAGTATTAGACTATAAAACATAAGTGTATAGTATTTAAATTTGATCTCTGAAAAAAATGTAATTTTCTCCTTCTAACTACCACGTTCTAACATAGTCGATTAACACACTTCAGAATACACTGTATTCGCAATCGCTTGTAGTCACTGGCCAAAAAACTTGCGCGCCTATTGAAATCACATAAATATTTTTTTTTTTAAGTCAATTACATACAGTGTTTAAATTTTAAATAAATATGCTCAGTTTTCTGGCAATAGCACTATAGGATTGTTGCTCAGTTTCAATGGGCACATTCAGGCAAGCAAACTGTTGGCAACATGTTGGATAAAAACCAACACGCTGAGACCTGAACGCACATGATACATTCAAATTTTTAATGCCAACATGTTGGGAGGTCTGAATGCGCCCAACTGCCCAATAACAGCGATTGCAGTAGATTTTTTTGTCGCTGATGTCCCTTCCACCCACTTCTTCAAAAACATAGAATTTGATCATCTTACACTAAATTTCATTTTAACACCTGTTCGTAAGATAAAACGTTTATAGATGCCTCAAAATATGACGAATTAACACATAAAAAAACACAAAAAAAATGAATTTTTCTTGTTGAATGGTACAATTACAGTCGTTGGCCAAAAAGTTTGCGCGACTACATCATTTCAACGTTCTAAGTACAATTACATTTTGTTTACTGTTTTTATTTAAGTTTGCTTCTACTTTTTTTATGCGATGTGTAATTCATCTTCGTGCTCCTGTTAGTTAAATACTCGATTGCTTGAGCACGCCTGCTGTGTGACAGCGAACAGGATATGACTCGTTTGTTAATTAGATGTTATTTAAAAGAGTTTTTTTTTGTAGATAGTAGGTGTCTACCATTCAACAATAAAAATTCGTTTCTTTGTGTTTTGTACACGTTATAATTCGTCATATTTTGAGTTATGAAACTTGTATCTTACTTACAGTGGTGTTAAAGTGAAATTTTGTGTAAGATTGTCAAATTCTATGTTCTAGAAGAAATGGATGGGAAGGACATCAGCGATAAAGAAAAGTCTGCTGCAATCGCTGTCATTGAAACTGGGCAATAAACTTATAGTATATAGCCAGAAAACTGGGCATATTTTTTTTTTTTTAAATAAACAGTGAAATCGACTTCAAAAAACAAAATATATGTGGTTTCACTAGGTGCGCAAGTTTTTTGGCCAGTGACTGTATATTCTCACTAATACAACCAGCAGTTGACACACTTTTACAGCAATAGAGCAAAAATGATTTGGTTGTCTACCATATTTCATATACTACGTTTCCATGGCGGAATTAACCGAAATTAATCCAGATTATCTCCTCATGGAGCTGGAGTTTTCGTTAAATTCCTGAATTTACCTTAACTCAACGAAATTCTAACTCGGATTAGAGAGGGTATTACAAAACGAAAACCAGCAAAATCAAAATGTCGACGCAAGTATTTAGAAGTGAGGAGCAAATAAATTCATGTGAAATTTAAATTAATTGAAAATAAATAAATCAGTATAGAGGAATGCATCCAATTATCCCCACTTTAAAAAGATTTATAGAATCCTTCTTGTTTCAATTATTTCATTATTTGTTTGCATTAATTTTTGGAGCATTTTTGCATTAATTTTGGGACATTATTTCATTTCTATTTGGGGTACGATTTCATAATGAGAAAACGAAGTGTAGAACCAATGTATAGGTTGGGGCAATAAAACTACATCGGTTTAATCCACACCATTTTCTCAAAAACTATATATCCTAGCGACCCAAAACGTAAATGATAGATTAATCGATTCCTTATCGCTTGGTATACGTTATATAAAGAGGATTTCTGTGGTTTTTTCAGACACCGCAAATTGGCTTCTATGTTTCGAATCTTTAGTCGTTGGTTTACGTAGAGCCTTTGTTTTTGAGGTAAGGTAGGTTTTGAGGCAATTACTTTAAAAGAACTGCTGCACTATTTTTGGACCACCCTGTATACAAATACGGCAGCGAACTTTCACTTAAACTAAATTCAAATCAACTAATATTATTGTTACGTACAAATTTAGTTGGAATGTTGCAACATCAACTAAATTTCCACCCAATTTCAATTTAAAATTATTTGTCAATAAATAAGATAAATTTTATCGCATAAAACAAAAATAAAATGAAATAGTTAATAGATATAAATAATTAAATAGAAAATTCAATTTCATTTTATAATATCCAATACTGTGTACAAAATAGATATAGACAAATTTTATCACAAAACAAGCAACAATAAAATATCGAATTTTCCAATTATATCATGAAAAGCTGCAAAGTTTCGCACATACCAATTAATGAGGTTGGTTTGGTATAATATCGTTCTATGCCGCGCTCGTTTCAAGTTCTTTTATGTCTACATATTTGAAAATAGATAATGGGTCATACCTACACGTAGTCTACTCATGTCATTCGTACAATGTTGAACACATACATACATACATATATTATCCCAAATTTGTAAAGTGGGGTAACACGTTTTTTAGTTTTTGCCATCTTGTGTTTTAAACAATCCGCACCGATACAATATTTTATAGTTGATATTTTTTAATTTTCATTAGATTGCCGATGGGCATTCGATTTTTTATTGTTCTGTTGTGGAAAACCATTTACAATTAAAATTCTGAATTTGTTGAAAATAAAACGAAATGTAGTTTAATTCGTTATTTTTTATCAAATTGTATTTTATGAGTTAAGGGAGATAAAATATTGTACAGTCACAGTGTAGCAGATTTATTTAAACCCGTGTCTCCTCTGTCTTAATTGCATGCATATAACAGAATATGAAAATTAATTTCCAATTCGTCAATGAAAATATCTTGAAATAAAATAAAAATTAAATCGTGGGAAATTCGTCACCTGCATTCACAAAATCAATGATGAACCTAAGCAAAAATCATAAAAGACGAATTAAGATGATTTTGTGTTTAACTCTTTTTGATCTTTTGGCTGGATTGAAAATTAAATTATGAAAATAAAAGTTTTAATGCGATTAGAAAATTTAATTTGAAGAATTATATGGTGAGGGTGTACATAAACATTAAAATGATTCTTATGTTTATTTCATTTCAGCTGTACAACATGAGCGAGGTCCTCGAAAACCAAAACTACAGTCACAAATGCATAATAATCAACACAATCCTCATCATCATCACCATCACCATCATCATTCACAATCACCGCAACATCATTTACCCGTGTCACTAGTCACAAGTGTTCAGGCTTCGTTTAATTACACATCGCATATTTCCAATAATCTGCATCACCATCATCATCATCATCCAAATTTTCATCCGCCAACTTTACACCATCCACAACCGTTACCATTTACTCCAGTACAACATCCTGGTATACATCCACTAGTTCAAGGTACAAAATTAGAACCAAATAAAATGTCGGCGTTTGATTTTCCTTCATCCAATAATAATAATAATAATAATTACAACAACAATAATATTAATTTAAACAATAGCAATTTATTTACCAACAACAATAATAACAATAATTTAAGTAATTGCAATAACAGTAATACAATAATCGATTTGGATCATCATCATAACCATCGATTTATGATGAATCATCATAAACTAACAACTATTAATACATCTTCATCGACTACCACAACCAATTTAAGTGCAACCTCACCAACCCAAACGATAAAAAGTATCTCGAGTACAGAACAACCACTTTCCGACGGTATGGCCAGCCCAAATTCTAGTATAGACAATGGAATAACGGTTGATTCGCCAACTCCAATAATGTCGTTGGTGCGTCGCGAAAACAATTCACCAAATTATCTTAGCCAATCGAATACACAAATTGACCGGCAACAAACACCAGCTAGACCATCACAAAACGGATTGCTCGAGATACTCATGAATCCGGACAAATGTCATGAATTTTTACAATACCAAGTGCATAATTCACTCGTTTTTTCACCAATCGCGCCAAATCAAATTGATATTACGCTACCATCATGGGAGGTGCTACAGGAAACAACAGCACGTTTATTATTTATGGCAGTACGATGGGTACGTTGTTTGGTCCCATTTCAAACGCTCTCGAAAAATGATCAACAGTTACTGCTGCAAGAATCGTGGAAAGAATTGTTTTTATTAAATTTGGCACAATGGAGCGTACCGTGGGATCTGGGCAGCTTGTTAGAATGTCCATTGGTGCGTGAACGAATACCAAACGATTTGGCGACATGCGCTGAAATGAAAACGGTTCAGGAAATATTATGTCGATTTAGGCAAATTTCACCGGACGCCAGTGAAGTGGGTTGTATGAAGGCGGTGATTTTGTTTTCGCCAGGTTTGTACATCAATTATACATTACGAATAACCTATAGAATTAACATACAAAATATTTTCCAGAAACTTGCGGCTTATGCGATGTGCAACCGGTCGAAATGTTGCAAGACCAAGCACAATGTATTCTCTCCGATCATGTACGGCTACGCTATCCTCGCCAGCCTACACGTTTTGGGCGACTCTTATTACTTTTGCCATCATTGCGCACAATTCGTTCGTCAACCATTGAAATGTTATTTTTCAAGGAAACAATCGGAAGTGTACCCATCTCTCGTTTATTAGGTGATATGTATCAAATGGAAAAATACACGGATGTGGAAAAATAAGGAGAGTGGTTTTGGAGAACAACAAAACAAAACGAGAAATATTTTTTCCACGTTTGTTTATTTTTAATTTTTTTTTTTTTTTTTGTATTCGCGATATATTTTTTCATCCTCATCCATTGTAATCATAAATAAACAATAATACAAAACAATAAAAGCCGCGGGATAATCATTAAATTAGATTTTCATCGTTTTCTAATATTTTTGAGAATATGTACATACGAGTGTAGGTACATACAAATAAGTAACAAAGATTTAATATATATACGAAGATGCGCGGGCAGAATGATGTTGGCAAAAACACAATGATTTTATAAAGCGTTAAAGAAATTTGAGTCTTTATGAATTTATTACTCGGTTTACCTGTTGAATAAAATATAAATCCCATGAACTCAATGAATAAAAATCCAGGATTTAACAAATCTATTAATAGAATAATAACATCAATATAAATCGAAAATTATTTTTTGCCAAATCATTCTGCCTGTGTAACAGAAGCACAACAAAAATATTTTTTTCGGGATTGATTTGTTCTCGAACATTCCAAAAAAAAAAAAATCAATATTATAGCAATAATTTATTACCCAACACAAAAAAAAAACTTAAACAATCGAGTTGAAAATGTAAATAAATATTAATTAATGTATATTATAAATTTAAATTAAATTAAACATAATTTTTAGATTAATAATTTATTTATTAAAAATATCAAACCGATTAACAATTACCTTAATAATTTATATAATTATGTAATTAATATTATAGTAATTTCAAAATAAAATTAAATTATATGTAATAATGTTTTAAAAAATTATAAGTAGCGTTTATAAAATTGTATTCCTCCCTCTAAAACATACACATATGTTTGTATGTACATATATATTTTGTCGGGCTAAACCGTTGCGATTAATAAAACATTATTTATTGATTGATTGATTGGAGCGTACCCAAGATTGTCTTTGAAATAATAAAATCGCAGGACAGGAAAGGTTCGTTAGTTATGACAGAATTGGCCGATTTTCTCAAAAACGGGATCGACGATTTTTTTGTTATGTTGGTGATAAATTTAATAATCCACCATCTACCTGTTCACAAAAATTTAGAGTCGATTGAAGCATTGCGTGTGGGTCATTTTAACAAAAATTAGTAAAAAAAAAATTGGTCTATCCGATTCTCGGACGACACTTTTCCCAGAAAGCATCCGTTAAAGATCACCAAACCAACTATTTTTATTTTACAAACAGTTTCTGTTATTTTAAGTAGGTGTTATTTTGGGCAGGCACAATATGTCACGGCTTTTCTTAAGAACAAATTTATATTACTCCTTTTTGTCAAAATGACAAAAACAAATGCTTTTGAGAAAATCTGTTTGGCAGTTTTCTCTTCCACTGCAACCCCCTCTATTCTACACTTGAATGGAAAATGGAAAAGTTAACACAAACTGCTTATTACTAAAATCTATCATGCACAAAATTTCGACCAAAACTATCAATATTTTTTAGAATGGGAGGCAAAATGAAAAAAAATAAAAATGTGTGACTGGAAGGACAGAAGGACGGACACGATATTTTTCTGATCGGTATTTCGGAGTCCTGGTAACCTAATTCGTCGAGAAATGTGAAAATCTGGAACAAATTTTTTTTCGCGATTACAATACTTACCCAATATAACTTCGTTAACGGCCGGTACGCAGCTCGAACTAAGCTAAAATTTCTATATAAATTTACGTAAAATTTAGCTAGCTAAAATCAAAACAAAAAATTTCGCTCACCGATTTCGGTACGGAATTCACGCGAAAAAATTCTTTAAAATAGTGTCTTGCGGATTGTAATATAGATGTCACCACTATAAAGTCTCCACAATTTTTCGCAACAAATTAAATGCACGGAACATTAATTGTATTCTAAATTTTGACATTTATCAATTTCAAAGTGATCATTTCTGTTGTAATTTGAATATTTGATTAATAGTAAACCTGTGATTATTTAAAATTTTTATAAAATAGATTATACCGACACTCAATACTTAATTGAAGATTTCGATATTGAGTATATTGAAAAAGAATCAGAGATAGTGGAAATTGATAAAGAGCAACCAATATCAAGTGCCCAAAACACAAAATACAAAAATAACACAAAACTCTCTATTAATTAACACACAAAACTCTTAATTAATTAAAAAAAACACCAACATTTTACAAAAAAATATTTAATATTCAAAAACTAAGCGCCATTAAAAAAAATAACAAATTTGAGAAATGTCAAAATGTATCTCTACACATTTTCTTTAGCTCGTTTTTTATCTGTAAAAAAAGGCTCAGTATGCAGCTCGAGCTAAGACAAATTTTAGCGCGATCTCCACAAGTCTCCATTTAATTACAGATAAATCGTCAAGCTAAAAATTTGTGTAGAGATAAATTTTGTTGATTTTGTTTGATTTTTATTCGTTTGTTTTTGAATGAAGTTTCTGTCCAAATAATCCTCTAAATAAATCTCCATTTAATTACAGATAAATCGTCAAGCTAAAAATTTGTGTAGAGATAAATTTTGTTGATTTTGTTTGATTTTTATTCATTTGTTTTTGAATGAAGTTTCTGTCCAAATAATCCTCTAAATACTAATTACTTCGTAATGTGAATGAAACAACTTATATTAATCACAAATCACTATTCCACTATTTTATTACCACAAAACAACATCAGCCATTTTAGAAGAGAGAAAGAAGGCTGAATTCTTTTATTTCATTACTATACTTTTATTACGGTGTCGAATTCACCAAGTTTTAATTTTAGGTAAAATATTACTAATCATTATATTCTTAAACATTAAAATATCAATAATATATTCTTTTGGCATGACTCACAGGTTTTATATTTTGAAGGATATAAAATTTAGTATGGAAGGATATAACATTCTGAGTTTAAAAGACTGTATCTCAAAATGTTTCTTCTAGTGCCAAGCTGAATTTTTTACAGATTAAAGTGTCATTATTAGCAAGTAATTTAACGTTAATTTAAAAAATTTTAAAAAAATATTGTTTTGTTATCGAGATACTAAGAAATACAGATTCAAAAAATCACGAAAATTTCAAAATTGAAAATTATTAAAAACAAATTATTTCATAATTTTACATATTCTCCTAGCTGTCAAAAACCGTTGAGAAAACCAAAATCGGTCAACCCGTTCCGAAAATATCATCAAAAACGTAATACATACATATACCCAAAACTCCTTAAAAATGAGAAAACTTTGAGAGTATAAACTCGAGAATGAAAGAGAGAAAAAAAAATATTTTCTACAAACATTTTTTTTATTTTACTTATAAATCGAATAAATACATATAGTTTGAACAATTTTTGAGACATCGCGTCCAACTCATGTACGATTTCATATGGAATGACCCACATACATCTTCCAAATTCGAACAATTGTTCCATAGGTGTCTTTAAGATAAAATGTATAGGTAACCGTGTCACATGGATTTAAAATTTCTAAATTTATCTAAAATACTTTGCCGGTAGCAAATAATACTATCAGCATAATTTAAAAATAAATTATCTAGTAAGCTTCTAAATATAGCAAGGCATTGCCATTTATGTAACTATAAATTTTAATACCAAATTACTATGGGACATTTAGGAGAAAGACACAGGGAGTTATAGAAAATGAAATGCTGTATGACATGGTGGTGGGATTCGGTGACAATATAGATAATTAACGTTAATTCTGATTTTGTATTGATTAGGTTTTATTATTTTGTATTCTCGAATGGTCCACAGCGATGCCCCGTCCAGACTAAAGCACCAATTCTCAAGTTGCTCACATAACGTTGTGATCTTAACAACCGGCACAAATTTTCAGAAAAGAAATTTTGAACATTATGGATGCTCTCGGAACGGAGTAATTTAAATTCTTAAGGATTTTCAACAGTATACTAACTAGAAATGTATAACTGGATCTAATTGTTAAAGGTCAAAGATGAAAAATGGCGAATACGACTTTCAGTTCTAAATAATCTAACATTAATTATATTTATGAGTCTGTGATTTAGCGGCAAGAGTAGAAAATCTATATTATCGTGGCCAATTGTGATATTGGGGAAGGGGTCTCCAAATTTAATAAAAACCATGACATATTATAAGGACCTTGCCCAAAATAACGGAAAATGTTTGTAAAATATAAATTATTGGTTTGATGAACTAAAACGGACGCTTTCTGGGAAAAGTATCGTTCGAGGAGTCGGATAGACCCAAATTTTTATTTTTGAAGCTCAAAGCCGAGACTCCTGGTATGAAAAGTACTTAAATGAATTCATAGCTAAGGCACAGGTAAAAATACACAGATGGTTCGTCACGAACAAATTGTTGGCAATCACACGTTGTAACCTAACCTGAAAAATAAACCTTTACGATTGCGTTTTACAATAATTCCATTTATAATTTAATAAAACAAAGACAAATATGTAGTACAGATACAGATACATTTTACTATCATCATTTATTTTTTTGCGTGAGTGAAAAAATTATAATAGGTTACCATTTACCTACATTTTGATAATTTAAGAATAAAAATCAAAAGTGTAATCAAAACATTTGATAAGTCACCATAAATTCAATTATTATTATTGAGATTCAATTTACAATAGACGGTGTTGTTTAAATTATTGTATAAAAATGAAGAATAACACTCTTCCAGTATGTGGCAGCAATCGACGGTAAAATAGAGAACTAAAAAAAGACCGCATCAGAAGAGAATAGTGATCGTGCAATTTTACTCCGATTTAGCCATTCTTGTCATGGTAATGCTCGATAATTTAATGTTTGACAGTAGTATTTGTTGATACCTTTTGCTGAAAGATGTTTTCTTTACATTTCATGTGGGAACTTTTATATCAAAATCATCACACAATCCCAGAAATAACTCTAAGCTAACATCTTCTGCAGCCTGTTTTTGTTGGTTTTGTAGCTCCAGAACCTGATTTTAGAAGAAGCCCCGGTGGCACAGTGGTTAGCATGCTTGCTTTAAGCTCCGGAGGTCCCGTGTTCGATTCCCGGCGGGTAATGGAAAAATCACGGCTGGTTAATGTTGGATCAATGAATTAATCACTCATTATCCGTTAAAAAAAAAATGATTACGAAACTTCAAAAATGAAGCGGCCAAATCCCTCTATGGGATGTAGCACCAGCGAAAAAAAAACATCTTCTGCAGCCTGTTTTTGTTGGTTTTGTAGCTCCAGAACCTGATTTTAGAAGAAGATTTCCTTGCTAAATAAATGTGCTAAAAGGGTAATCTCCAGTCTTCTAACAATAACAATCTAGAAAGTTAAGTTCAGATATGTACATCCTATTCTTTCTCGTATCATAATATCACCAATTTCCTGATACATGGCGTTTTTCTCCTCACAATATTATAGGGTCGCATAGAGAAGGAAATTATATAAAAACAAACATTGCATGATCGAAACCCAACCGTTACCAAAATATGGGCCAAAAACTAAATTAGATTTCATAGAGACGTCTCATGTGGAATGAACAAAAATTGAAATTAGTTGGGGTTAGAAAATACCTATTTGGGTGTAGAAATTATATTTCGAACAAAACAGTGCGCAATATACCAAAAACAAATAAATTATAATACTGTAAGGGGCATCGCTGTCAAAAAACTGCGATAGATGGATTAGCTCTAAAGATGGCATCAATTATTCAGTTTTCATGAATCAAATAATACTGCATTATCGGTAAATCTGCCTATATCTTTGACCGCTAGTTTAATATGGAAAAATATAGTGATGCCCCTTATAGTAATACGCTTTATGGCGATAAGCAAAAGTAGATGTCACTACCGCTGTGAATGTGGATTAAGCTCTCAAATTATTAAAAATTATACTCCGAAAAAGCTTGTGAATTAAACTTTTGATAAATAAAGTTATAAGAAAACCATTAATTAATTTGGCCATAAAATGTTACACGCCTATTTCTTAGAAAAAAGTTTTGTTTTGACATTTAATCCACATTCACATTGCTAGTGTCACCATTTTAGTTACATAAATTAATAAAGCGTATTTATTTGACTTAAAACCAAAGAGAATGTAATACAAAGAGCAACGAAACTGAAGGAAAATTATCATACAAAAAATGGGTTATGCAATGGGTTATACAACCGTATAATCGAGTTATCTTTATCCAATTTTAAAAATAAAACATTGAATGAATAAGTCATTTAAGGCAGAAACGATTGATTAAAAAATTGTGAAGATCAGAATCTATTGGCGATTTCCATCAAATGTAGTCGGCGTTGGTTTCTATGTAAGCAAAGGGGACGAGTATGGTCAAATTCAACTGTTTGACAGTTCTGATCCCCCTTATTCTATGATTAAATTTTGTTCATATTGTTTTACCCAAATGTCAGCTACTTTGTTGGAAATCGCGAATATATCTGATCTCGTTTTGATTTTTTTTTTCTTTATCACATTAAGGTAAATTTAATTCTGAACAGGTGTCAGTAGTTTGTATTGAAATATTTGCTTATTTATTGAGAATAAAATCCTTAGTAAGTTTTCTGAACAAATTTAAATTATTTTAAAGCTTTAGTCAAAACGTTTTGGGCAAGTGTTGGTTGACAAGAAAATAGAATAACGTTTCACTTAGATTATGTATTTAATTGAGAGTAAAAGTATCATATCTTTCAAAATAGTTAATATCCAATATTGTCCAATCACCAATTTTGTGATATGTTGTATTATTTATTATTACACCTATCGTAACAAACAATATTATGTGAGTTTAACCACGTGTTTGGTTTTATTAGCAAGGATGTAACAAGGATAATAACATTTTGTATGTACATACATAAAACTAAAAGCTATCATATCACGGATAAAACAACAACAATAAATATTTAGAATGAGAAATTGAATAGAATTTGTATAAATAGGACATGTCATGTAGCAGCTAACATGTTATATATGAGTACGTGCAAGATATATCCCCCTTCGTTTGGCTACAAAAATAAAATTCCTTTTCCTCTAGATTTTAATAGTTTGTTTTGTTGTCTGTTCATTGAATTTTCAGTGTTGATGATGATGATCAAATGATCCGGAAATAATTTTTGAGAGGTTAAACCTACCAAAAAAAATAGATTAAATGTTATCACAAGAAATAAAATTAATGTATTACATATTTGGAATTTATTATGGGTTAATGAGAATGTATAAGGCGGGACGGGACCTTTTTTACCTAAATGGAAACTGGATGGGAAATTAACAGATGATTAAAATTATCGTGACACGATTTTTGCGTTATTTTTCGCATCACACCTTCAAAGTATTACCGCAGATATATTAAGTAATGTTATAATAATCAACAATAGATGGTATGCCCCACGTATAAAACTTCGAATATTATTTGTTATCAATCAATGCTTTATCAGTTGGCCTGATAAGAAATGTTAAAACACACATATTACCAGTATTTCAAGCTGCTCAAACTAAGCTAAACAATAAAATTAATAAATTGTAGATATAAAATGTTACATGGAATAGAACCAGATTGGATGAATGCACAAGTATCAACCGGTGTAAGTAGATTATTTAATTAGTAGACATAACCAAAGATAACCCCATATTAATATGCTATGATCTTTAACTTAACATGCACAATATTGAAGAAAATATTGACTTATAATCATTGACAAACACACCTTCCTTATTTTGTTTATTATTGCTTGTCATTATAACCTAAAAAAATGCTCTCTATTTACAGACGACAATTTTAGCATTTAAATATAAAGAAGGTGTAATTATTGCAGCCGATTCTCGTACAAGTACTGGAAATTATGTGGCAAATCGTTTTACCGATAAATTAACAAAAATTACCGATTTTGTGTACTGCTGTCGTAGTGGTTCAGCAGCTGATACTCAAGCAATTGCTGATGTAGTATCATATAATATAAATCTTTATGAGTAAGTTTTGAATAATTATTATTTATTATTTTATTTAGACAATTTTATTGTTTTGTTCAATTATGCAGAAATCAACATGATAAACATGCAACGGTACAACAAGTGGCACATGAATTTCGCCATATTTGCTATGAGTATCGTAATCAGTTGTTAGCCGGAATAATTGTTGCTGGTTACGATAAAACGGAAAATGTTGGTAAAGTTTTTTCAATTCCACTTGGTGGAATGATTTGGGAGGAAAATGTTGCAGTTGGTGGCTCTGGAAGTGCTTATGTCCAAGGATATATTGAAGCAAATTATGTTCCGGATATGGACTTAAACAAATCAATCCAGTTTGCCTGTTCAGGTAAAAATTTCTCTAATTTGCTAAATAGGATAAATTGTTGAGAATGAACTGATTAAAGGCCAAATACACGAACGCATGATATGATATTCAAAACAAAAATCCCAAAAAAAATTTCAGAAACCTTTCATCACACTTTGAAATTTATCAACAAAACATCAATTTTATTAGGTTTTTTCTATTTTTACAGCTATTAAGTTCGAAATTCGAAAAACGCTATTGTGAATATGTGTAAATATATTTTGATATATCGCATGTGATAAAAAAGCGGCAGCCGCACAACTCAAAATTTCAAATTTTTCAGGAGAGCAAAAGAAAAAATTCTTATTTCGATTTTACTACACTATTCTCTAAGGGCGTCAAAAAAAGGAAGGTCGGAAAATAAATATGTGCTCGAGAATTAAAAGGGCTTAAGTCGACTTATGCCCTAATCAACTTTTGCGCATTATCTGTTTAATTTTTTATTAATACATTTTAATTTTTCCAATTTTTAAGGTAATATCAAAGAGAGTAAAATTTTTATTCTCTTTGATATAACCTTATAAATTGGAATTAAAACGTATTAATAGAAAATTACACAGAAAATGCGTAGAGTTTTTTTATAACATAAATCGACTTAATGGTGGATTCAGCGAGAAAAATTTGCTAGCTAGTGATCACGAATTATTGAAATTTCGTCAACTTTTTTACCCCCTCCAATTTTTTGGTTACTTTTTTAAAAGAGCAACCATAAGAAAAAGCAAACAAAAAATTGGAGGGGGTAAAAAAGATGACGAAATTTCAATAATTCGTGATCACGAGCTAGCAAATTTTTCTCGCTGAATCCACCATAAGCCCTTTTAATTCTCGAGCACAGTGTATTAAACGCACTTGTCAAGTTATGAAATCGATCATTGCGCATATTTTTTTGACGAATTATCTTAAAAACGTAAGTTTTTGAGTTTTATCACTTTTCTATGTGATGTGCGATATTTTATTAACATTTTTTTGTCCAGGTTAGAGGAAAGGTATATTTTGTTGTCTAATTTTCACGAATTTAATCACAACTCAAAGAAAAATAGCAAAAAACTTAAGCGGAAAATGAAAAAAAGCCACCGCGAGAAAAAACTCTAGGTTACATTTTTTTTAAAATATAGTTTGTGTATTCAAGCTTTTCCGTGCTTTCATGTATTTGGGCCTTATGTAAAAATGCCATAATTCAAAGGCCTGTTATTTTTTAGTTTTACCTATGGTAATAATTTTCTTATGATTACAGTCGTTGGACAAGCTATGACTTGTGATGGACATTCTGGAGGTGTTATTAGACTGGGAACAGTAACCAAATTTGGATTAAAATCGTTTACCTTAGAACAAACATTAAAAATGGAAGGGGAAGGTTACAAACCATCTATTGCAATGATATATTAATATTATTTAATATAAGTAGAATTCTGTTCGAACAATCAAAATATATTTAAATTCAGTAAAATAATGGCAAATGTTTTCTTAGTCCAACAAACAGACTTCTTAGGCAATAAGAAAATTCCTAATTACAAAAAAGTTATAGAGAGAGATAAAAGAGATATTGAGAACTCCAAGGTTGATGGCTGTCTTATGAACTTGAAGCTCCATTTCCTCCATTCTCATGTAGACTATTTTCCAGAGAACCTGGTAGACTACGTTTCCATGATGGAGTTAACTGGGATTAACGTGGATTATCTCATCATGGAATCATGTCGAGTTTAGGATTTTCGTTAACTTTCTTAATCCAACTTAACTCAACGAAAGTGGTAGTAGGGTTATACCGTAGACAGACACAGAGTTAATCGCGATTTTCAGTTGTCATTTTTGTCAAAAATCGCGTTGTGGATACAAAATAATCCGGTTTAGGTGAAAATCGTGTAATGACAGACGACTGTCATTACACAATCTTCACAAAAAACTGGATTATTTTGTTTTCACAACGCGATTTTTGAAAATCGGGATAATTGAAAATCGCGATTAACTTTGTGTCTGTCTACCGTATTAGAAAATATTCTACTCTACTTTATAAATCATAAAAATCACAATAAATATTTAATTTAAAAATTTCCACCAAAAAATAAAATTTTCAGAAGTGACTTTTAATTGTTGTGAAATGTTAAATTACACTACAATTTATAATTATATGGAAACAATATGGATTAGCGCCGCCATGTTATTAACTCAACGAAACTCTTAATTCGGGATAACTCTGTCATGGAAACGTAGTATATAGCGAGGAGCAAGGTGAGAGGTTCCACCAAGATCTCAAGAAACTGGAATGCCGCTGTCAAGGTAAGTGGGATGTCAGTATGTTGGTGAACTATTGTTGCAATCTGAAGAGAGATGCACCAGAAGAGAAGAGAACCAGTAAGAGGAAGCCCCTCAGAAGGTCCATCAAGAGCAAGAGAGTCCGATATTATAGGGCGCAATAATTGGGGAAACAGGGCCGGTGAGATACTTTTTCAACTTTCCAAGGGGTGTTCGCGTGAATGTGAAAACCTACCACTTCGTGAGAAATAAGAGGGTTTACCCATTGAATAATCGTGAGGGGTAAGGGAACTTACGGTTGAAAAAGCACCCTGATTCGTGAGAGGCAAGGCGATTTACAGTTGAAAAAGTACTCCGATTTCGAAAAGGCGAGGGAGGGTACTTACGGGTGAAAAAGTACCCTGAACTATGAGAGACGAGGGGACTACCCCGAATCACACCCCACTTGACTTTGTATGTAAATTGCCATTCCAACCCTCATAAGGGCGTGTATGTGGGTAGCAAAGGGTGCTGAGGGTTTACGAGGGGGTTGGATTCATTTCGGTAGTCTTCTTTGTTTTCAGCAGCCTAGGAAACGTAGGCATACACACCCCACTCGACTTTGTATGAAAATTGACACTTCAACCCCCATAAAGGGGTGTACGTCTTATTCATTTTTGGTAGTCTTCTTCGTTCTTAGTGGCCCAGAAAACATAGGAATACACACCCTACCCGACTTTGTATAAGAATTGACATTTCAACTCCCAGAAGAGGGTGTATGGAGGTGGTAACGGGGAAATGGCTAGTTAAAATCTTTATTGTTAGATCCACCCTCTGGTCTTGATATTTTTTTTTTTTTTGAGTGCCTGTGATTTTCCCTTTTTATCGCGTGTAAACTTTTTCCATTGCGGCTAGCTCCAAATCTCAACCAAAAAAGTTAAAAAAAATGTTGGAAGATGTAAATCAGGGATTACAGCGTCCAGACTGTTAGAGAGGGTTACGATTCCCAGTAGAAAAGTCATTAGAGACACATGAATTCGTCAATGATAGTCATGACCTAAATATAATTTTTTCAAAAAGCCGGACTCGATTTCATGTGTGACTTGTCCGTGATGCTCATTAATGATGTATCTTCGTCGAAGGATGTGTGGCATGTCTGAAACGAATGCTGTTTGACTTGTCATTTATAGTTATTTGATGGGTAATATGAGAATTATCATAAGTGACATGTGTGAGAAGATGTTTTATAGACCCGTATTTCTTATATACCATATTTGCGAATAAAGGATAGGTAATTTGTTATTATAAATAATTTAATAAAACAATATTTAATAACGATTTTTAACGATTTTTTTATTTTGAATTAGGTGTCTATTTATTGCTTATTTTCATAAAATATACTTATGAACCAAAAAAACGCATAATCTGTATTTTTGAAATTACGACTATAGCTTAATAATTGTTTTTGTAATATTTATAATAAAATTCTCACCGTAATACACATGCGCATTTATAAAAAACTACTATTTGTTTTGTTGAATTCGAGTTTAATTTGCAGTGAATTGCTGTCTAAATTCATATGGCCATTTAAAATATTACATATCAATACCTTAGAGCACACAAGTGCTATGTTCATATTTTGAATGTCCACAAGAATGTCTCTAAATTCGAAAATATTTGGAATTTTCATTCAATGCCTTGGAAATGTGGGATAAATGATTTTAATATAATTATGAAAGCCTAAATTTGTATTTATCACAAATTGTAAAAATGGGCATAGCATGTAGGCCCACAAACTTACTTTCAGCCATCACGCCTTGGTCTGTATGAAAAATCCCAAAAAATGTTGTTGTTTATTTATTAAAATTTTGTTTATTGTTTTTTATTTTTTTAAAATTTGTGTCCTAATATTTGATTTTTACTCGAGTTGAGAATCAATATAGGTATATTAACCATGAAGTACAAAAGTAAATAATTTAAACTATATAATGTCAGTTTGTAGTGTGCAATGTGCATAGTAATACGTATTTGTTTCTTAACCGAGGCAAAAATCAATAAACCCAGCTATGTATTGTTGTGTATATGAAATGTTCAAACTAAAAAATTCTTGACATGACTCAAAAATTGATAGTTCACT
Organism: Tipula helvola; assembly: GCA_963556165.1. NCBI lineage: Eukaryota > Metazoa > Arthropoda > Insecta > Diptera > Tipulidae > Tipula > Tipula helvola. Next base: position 52,197,455 of record OY744482.1, read on the forward strand.
TTGCCATGTCGTGATGTGTCATAATATTTGATTCTTAATCGACTCAAGAATCAATATAGATACGTAAAATAGTCACTGTTGTTTGTAAAGTGCACAAAACTAAATAATTCTAGATGTGAATCAAAAATTAATAGTTCAATTTGCCATGAAATTAATTAGCTCAGTACATACTTGCAACTTGACGTAACAAACTTAAGTAGGTTATCTTGAAGTCCCCTACAGTCTTGTTTTATAGTTAACCACGTTAACATTTTTTGTGATGTGGCACAAATCTCTTTAAACGTCCGTTTTCGTTATTTTGTTTCAAAGGCCAATATTGACGCTTCTTCAAAATTAAACTGTTTGTTGTATTCTAAGGAGTGTTTGCATAGAGCTGAGCGGTGGTGCGTTACTTTGTTTTTATTTTTTGTTGTGAATTTTACATTATTCCTATGCTGATTAGCACGTATTGTTACGCCCGAAAGTCGTAACTATTGCTATTACTAAACCAACGATTTTGAAAAATCAGTTCAAAATCATGTCAAAAATTCAATATGAATTTCTAGTCTTGGATGTAATAAGGTTTATAGTAATGCATTAATGTGTTGTAATAACGTTTATAGTGATGGATTTTGATTAATATAAACGTACTATTACTATAACATGAGTTATGTGAGTAGTTGTAGTAACGACTATAAATTCGGGCCTTATAGTGTATTTTGTTGACAAAATTACAACAACAATTGCATTGGATATAAAGCGCCGCAGATTTAAATAAAGCCAACAAAAATGTTTCTTTATTTAAATAGTAATAGGTTTATTCGCGACTTGCAACAAAGTAGCTGACATCTGGTGAAAACAATATGAACAAAATTTAACCATACAACAAGGGGGATTAGAATTGTCAAATAGTTGAATTTGACAATACTCGTCCCCTTTGCTTACATAGAAACCAACGCCAACTACAGTTGATGGGAGTCGCCAATAGTTAAGAATAGGACAAAAAATAAATCAAAACTAGATTTGTTTAAATTTTTCTCAACAAAATACAGCTTTAGTATTATTGATGTTTCACCAATCCAATATAACACTCCGCATCCACAATCGATTTTATAAATAATACCGGTCCTTTTTCTTTAGGGATTTTGTATTTTAAAATTTTAAACTATTTGGATGGACTGTTTAATTTGTTTTAAAATGTTTTGCAAGTTCATTTTAATTAAGTTTTTCTTTTTCCATTTTATAATTGTTACAGTTTCCTCTTATTAATTATATAACTAACAAGTCGAAATATCAGTAACAATAAATATACATATATGTAACTATGTTGTAAATAGTTAATGTCTTTTTAAATGTAATTTGTCTATAAAAAGCTTAAAAGATAATAAAAGTAAATTAAAACAGACAAAAATTCAAATATAATTTTTAAAAGAAAAAATGTACGTGCGTATTTCTGTACTAAAAATTTAGTTCATATGCATGTTGACATTCCTACTATCTCGATTTATCTCGAAGTTTATATTTCGACCAGTTTTTAGAACTGTTTATGCTTGTCAAATTTATTGGCGATACCATCAAAAATAAATTTTGTATTGTTCTTTGCACCGAAAAAAAAATCGATCATTTAATTTATTAAATATTACTTAAAATAAATATTAATAATGGGCTTTGATATCGAAAATGAATGGCGTGATGCTGAATTATCAACCGGAGTAAGTTATTAGTTTAATTCGGTATTTTGTTTCTTTTAAAAAGTTTGAGGTTATGTCATTTTTGATGAGTTGCACTTAAATTGTGTGATTATTCTTTTAGACAACAATCATTGGGATGGAATTTGAAGATGGGGTAATAGTTGCAGCTGATTCCAGAACCAGTACGGGAACCTACGTTGCAAATCGTGTTACAGATAAATTGACAAAAATTACCGATTATGTTTATTGTTGTCGTAGTGGATCAGCCGCTGATACTCAAGCAATTGCTGATATTGTTTCATATAATATGTACCTACATGAGTAAGTAGTCCCTGCTTAATTAAGTAGGTTTGCAAAGTTCTGTTGGAATTTAATTGTGTCTAAAAAATTAAAAAATATTTTTTTCTATTTAGGAATGCGACCGGAAAACCTGCAAGTGTTCAAGATGTAGCGAAGGAATTCAAACAAATATGCTACACTTATCGTAGTCAATTAACTGCCGGAATAATTGTGGCCGGTTATGACAACAATGAAAAGAAAGGTGAAATTTATTCAATTCCATTAGGAGGAATGTTCTTTAAAGAAAGGTTTACCATTGGTGGTTCGGGAAGTTCTTATATTTATGGTTTCATGGAGAGCCGATATAAACCAAATATGAATAAGACCGATGCTATAAAATTGGCTTGTGAAGCGGTTGGACAAGCTATTACTCATGATGGAAGTTCGGGAGGCGTTATTCGGGTTGCTGTGATTACTAAATCAGGAGTACCAGAAAGATATGTTTTTACCCAAACACTTGTGGATTTAGGTGAGGGGTATCAACCCTATATTGCAATGGTAAACTAAATCATTGCATTTTTATGGTATAATCTCATAATTTTGAAATTAATAAAATTTAAATATTAACGATAAATATTGATTTACTAAAATCGTTTTGTTTGGTTTTATTTATGCCATTTGTTCTGGCACTCTTCAAAGTTCCCTGAACTTCCTCGTAGATTATTTTTTAATGTCATTCCTTTGGCTGCACCCAAATAAATTAAAATACCTATAAAAGACATCACATAACTATACTTTTCCATAGTAAACTTGCGGTCAATGATATAGGCAGATTTATCGATAATGCAGTATTATTAAATACGTGAAAACATAGTACGGGATTACTTCTAAAGATGGCAGCTTTAACAATTTTTAATTTTTGATAAATAAATAAAATTAATTTTTTTTATAATTCATGTCTAGTTGTAAGTTTTATTCGTGTTTTTTGCTTTTGTTTACATTTTTGTTTCGATACAATAAAAAAATAATTACTACTTAGTGTCATCTTTAGATTGAATCCATCTATCGCCGTTTTTTGACAGCAATGTCCTTTATAGGTTATTATAATTTATTTGTATTTTACGTGGTTTTCCAGCTGCAACAAATTTGACACAAAAAAAAACCGGGCCAAAACGGGGCGACAGCAGCTGTCATTCACCGCCTGGTAGAATTTTTCGGGGCGATTAATAACCCAATTACATTTATAAAATGACATTCATACGTCAAATAAAAGTCAAGAAAAATTTAAGGAAAAATATATTTCTAAAATACATATGTATTATTAAAATAATTAATTCATAATTTTTATGTTTTAAGAAAAAAATTTTGCTATGGGAAAAGAGAAATGTCAAAAACTCATTTTTCAACCTGGTTTTTGTTTTTTTGTGTAACTGAAAAACCACAATATAGGCTCTACATATCACCCAGGATCTTTTTCCGATGGATTTCCCCATAGATCGATAATTTGACAGCTAAAATGTGTCAGATTTTTTTGAGTGTTAAGGAAAACAAACAGCAGTTTATATGAAACTATCTTAAAATGTTTGAAAATAACTTAATTTTAATAAAAATAACCACAAAAAACACTCAAACGGTACAAGATTAAACCTAATGAATTCGAATTTGCCTTCTTTTTATGTTTTAATTTTTCGCTCGATTTTCACGAAAAAAAATACCAGATAACTTAAAATGACGTAAAATGAATACATTTCAATTAATTTTTTATTAAAAAATATTTAATATTATGTCTGTAATAATAGAAATAAAATTGTATCTCTGCCATTTCATATGAACGTTCAATTTGTTTTCCTTAACACAAAAAATCACCATGAAGTTGTCTACCATTCAATCTATACGCCTATTTTTAAAGGCATTTTTCTGAACGGAATATATCTGACGGTCATCCGCGCAACAAATTATGCCATAAAGCATTCGGCCAATAAATTTTTCGTACAAAATGGAAGACGCTGTAAAATGAGTAATAAAATTACCCCTCCCAACGAATCGTTTACGTTATTTTCAAGTCAACCTTCAACGTATTTTTGGATAAAAAAAAAGTCGCAACTTACAGCATTTCGGTAGTTTTGTGATGGAAATTTTTAATTTTTGAATACAATTTAATAAGGTTTTAATTTGTTAAAGTGAATATAATTAATCAATAATTTCAATTTTGTTATTTTTATTGAAGTAAATAATATAAAATGCACAGAAATTGTATTTTTTTTTAAAGTGAGGTTATGTTTGTCTATTTTTAGATAATTCGATATAAAGTGGCAGAATAAAAATAAAAGCCGCGTTTTTTCTCGTAAATTGATGTAATAAATATCTTAACAGTTTCTGAATAAATAATAAATAAAATAATTGAAAATAATCATGGATAATTTGGATTCATTGACCAATGATGAATTGAGATTGCGTCTACTAGAATGTGGTTTTGCCAATATGCCAGTAACGGTAAATACACGAAAATTGTTAGTAAAAAAATTAAGAAATCATTTAGAAAGTGAAAAATCAAAGTTAAGACGTGAAACTATACACGTTACTAAGTATTCGTCCGATGAAGATTCATCGGACAAGGACAGTGGGAAAAAAAAATCGACAACAACAACCACGACAACAACTACCTCGAAAACAAGCAGGCGCGCTACAATTGGTAGCGCTTTACCGCCACCATCGAATACCACTTCTACATCTATTACGTCAAAAAGCAATGTGCGGCGGTCTGGTCGCATAACACCTTTGGCCGAATCCATGGCAAAAGAGAATACCTCAGTGCCGCCAACAGTACATGATATATTGGAAGATACAGATGAAGAGGTTGTGGTTACAAAGCCAATTAACACTCGTCGATCGAAAACACCTGTTACTCTGTCGAAAACGGAACCTGTTACAATATCCGTTCGTCACATCAAACCAACTTTGGAAAATATTGTCGAACGTGAAATTATAATTAATGACGAGTCTGAAGAAGAATTTATGTCACCAGCGCCAAGATCTCCTGCAAAACCACTACCAAAGAGATTTTCACCGCAGAAAGATTATTCAACCGTAATTTCATCATCATCGTCTTCGACGACTACGCGTAAGAAGACATTATTTGGCCCGGGAGAAGATGACTTGGAATACACGAGCAATATCAATATACCAATATCTCAGTCCACAAAAGTTTATGAATCAAACTTTTTAAATAATCGCAGTAAGCCAACCAGTGGATTGGGCTCGTTTCATCCTCGCCATTCGATTTCCACATCGTACAATAATCGATACAATTCATCAACCTCTTCAAGTGGACCGAAAAAATTTGGTTCTAACGAATTTGGTTATTCAGGCATAACATCCACAACGTATGCTAAACCAAAAACGTATAGTCAAGAGGATGAAGAGGACGATGACTACGAGGAACCAATTGTACAAGAGAAAAAACTTGAAAAAGAAGTTCTTAATTCACCATACCTGAGTAAATTTGCGAAGCGTTTGTCAGAACTTCGAGTCGATCCATTAACACCACAGGGCAATGAAACCCAAACCAAATCAAAAATCTATTATACTCAAACTGAAATCGAATCACCGCGTAATATCGGTCGCTATTCAACAAATCTAAAATCAACATCGGCACCAGTATATCAACGCAGCAACATTACATCACGTAAATCGATTAATTCGTATAAGAAAGATGATAAAAGCTCCTTCGTTGGACAATTGCAATACGAATGGAATGAGCTAAATGTTAAATACAAAATCAATCGTAATTTAACAATTTTGTTCATTTTGCTCGTAATTATTTTCATTATTGTATTGTTATTTTTTTAGAATGTATTGCCATAAAAAGGAGTTAAAATGATCAAACAGATCAAGTTTTTTTAATTTTTTCGTCTTAAGTACTAACACTGGTTTTAATTAATTTTGTTCTTAAAATGGAGATTAATGTTAGCACATAAAATATAAAGTAAAGTAAAAATGTCTATTTTTCTACATTGAATTAATATAATATAAAAGTAAATATTTTGATTAATAATTAAATAAATCTTATAAAAATCAAATAAAATAAAAAAATTTAGATTTTTATTTGAGGCTGTTCCTATAAATTTTCACCACAAACAATAATTCCACACCTCTTAAATTACGTAAGTTTGATTCATGACATAAACTTAAGAATTGTTAAACTTGAATTGATTTGGAAAGATCAAGATCAGCTAAATTCTTCGAATAAACAAATTATATTTTAAGTACCTAGTTAAGTACGAATGGGTTAAGATTTTCCTGTTTTTTAGATATTAGAAAACATCTCCCGAGTTTCGTGGAACATTGTTTAGACACCACTGAATTAAAATACAAAATGTTTGTAAATGATTTTTGTTTTATTAATTATTTTAATTTTTATAGATATTATTAACACAAATTAACAAATCATCTAATATTCATTTCGCTATAAATTATTTGTCTTGATATGAATTTTACTAAGGATATGATTAAAATAAAGGATATTCAGTTATTTTTTTTGGGTTAACTAAATAATTGTATAAAATAGTTTTTAAGATCACATGCTATAATATTTTATATAATAACGATCACAATTTACAATATAAACATGGATAAATAAGTCCCGGAACTAACTAGTAAAACAAGAACCATTTTTTGGCAAAATTTTTCTTTATTCACCAACATAGTCTCCTTCAAATACGATACATTCATTCCAACGCTTCTCTAACTTTGCTAAGCCGGCCGTGTAAAATGATTTATCTTTGGCCCCAAAATAGGCCTTAGTTTCGACCATTACGTCTTTATTGGAACCAAATCAATTTTTCTGGAGCATGTTTTTCAAATCTGCGAACAGCCAATACTCGCTGGGGCCAAATTTGGAGAATACGGTGAGTGCGGAAGTAATTCGTGCAATTTGGCCATCGACTTGTGACACGATGCATTTTCTTGGTGAAAGAGAAGCTTTTTCCTCAAATGCTTCAAATCGTTATTAGGTAATAATTTTTCCCTTTTCAAGGTAATCGATGATCATCCCAAAATACGGCGCGCATAATATTTCCGGCCAACAGTTGCGTCTTTGGTTGCTTCGAACGGCTTTCACGGACTGCCCTCCACTCAGCTGACTGCCGATTAGATTCCGGAGTTTAGTAGTGGATCCATATTTCTACCATTGCCACTTACCGATGCAAAAATTCCTGTTTATTTCACGTAAACAGTGGCAAACAGCGCTCTGAATCATCGATTCATTGTTTTTGCTCCATTGTGAGCGAACGCGGCACCTATTTGGAAAAAAGCTTTTTCATGCTCAAATGTTCATGGAATATAGTGTAAACTCTCCGAAATGATATCTTCAGGATTCGGATATAACACGCAACTTCACTTCGTGATAGTCCATCACGATATTGAGTTTTTTTATGTTTTCTAGACTAACAGCCATGTGTCTGTACGACCGCGTTTGAAATCAGCGTACCACGGACAAATAGTTGTTTTCGACGGAACGTAGTCGGGTAATACTTTTTAAGCCATTGCTGAGCTTAAACAGTGCAGTGTTTTAACAATTTCAAAATTAGCGTCACAAACACTGTAGTTTGACAACAAATGATCGTGTCGTTTGATACTAACCAAAGATGCTATGAATATGTAATCCTTTAATTGCATCTGTTGTTTAGTCCCGGGCCTTATTAATCGATATGTTATACTATTTATAATAATAATAATAAGTTTTTTCATCTAAGAAATAGGATAATTTTGATAAGAATCTTTAAGGTAAGAATATTATTTTTAAATTAGGTAATTAATTTTTTCTTCTAATCTAATTGAGATAATTTTCTAAAATTATTGTCTTTAAAAATATTTTTGACAATGAATTAAGTAAATTTAACATTTATAATATTTAATTGCACATAAATTATTAAAAAATATAAAAACCGGAATGTAGGTACAGTAGGAATGTTTGAGAGGATCTTACGACGGGGGAAAAATTAGTCTTGAAATGGTGTTTCGAGTGCGAAAAATTGTTTATATCACAGTTAGAAAATAAAAGAAAAAAAAACACAGAGAATTGAATTTGGAGTCCTAGCTCAACTAATACTGGAACTTGGCGCCATTTTACTACTTAGCTAATACTGTAAATATACCTAACAGATTCATTCCTACGTGTACGTACATCCATTCGATCGAGAACTAAAACATATAAATTGCACTATAAATAAATTCATCTGGAATGTAGGTAAATATAAAAAAAAATTGTTAACTTAAATCATAAAAACGTAAGAGATTATTGGCACTTCATAAAATAAAATAGGTAATAAACCTTGCAAGATTGCACTTACGAACTTAATTTGCATATTTAATGCACAAGTCTTACTCTGGTACCCGCGTATTACAATTGCCATGGTACAGCTTAATTTGTCCTTCACAATGAAAATATGTGTCGAATATATTATTATAACCATGCTCACGCCACCATGTACACAACTGTCTATTCCATTGGCAATCTAAAATATAAATTAATCCAGGCAGTTCGTATCCGAACAACGTATAATAATCCTGATCTCCCAAATGCCCTTTAAAAGAGTATTTCTCAACTAATTTTTGAACATTTTTTTGTTTTAAATTATCCGCATAAATTTTCGAATTTCGAATCCTATCAAAATGCAACATAACCACCCCAGAATTTAATCCAGGATAACCATGTGTAATCGGTCTAGCATTATCATGCATCTGAAGCGTTGTATTCGAATAGTACGGTTCACCAAAATTTGTTTGCGGATTTTGTGCCCGATATTTATATAGGATATGACGATAGACCGGTGTTAATTCGGGTGCCAGGCCAAATAAATTATCCGATGAAAATCTGTTAAATATTTTATTTGCATGTTAAAAAAAAATGAAATTTATTTCATTTTATTATAGGTAACTTACTTGTCGAATTGATTAAATAGCTCTTTTACATCCGTTCGAAATACAACGTCACAATCGATTAAAATTGCACGTTTCATTTGCGGATCAACGATTTTGTGTAAACCCAATGATAAATAAAATAAGGCATCACTATAATATGAACCTGAAAGAAAATTTTAATTTTAATTTGATTATTGTGGAAATCTGGACGGAGCAAAAACAGAGAATTTTAGCGAATTATTGTTGTGTTCAGTGAAATCGATCAAACGTATATAACGGCCAATATAATTTTTCATTGATTATTCCTGGATTCTTTCTGAGTTTTACCTGGATTCGAACTAAAATATGGCAGCATAACATGAACGATATCGCTTATTTTAATGGCGCAGTCTTCAACATCGTATAATGTATAAAAAATTGCCTTCTTATAATGTTCAATTTGATTTTTTAATATTAATTCCGCATTCAATTCACTCTTTTCATCGGTTATAATATGCAAATGTAATTTAATTGTTGTAAATTTAATTAAACTTTTCAAGAACAGCTCAAATTTATTTTTTAGTATATAATTTTCTTTCGTATATATAACAAATATATTATATTCAGATTTATTTATTAAACGTTTTAATAATTGATATTGTTTTAAATTTTGTTGATTTATATTATTATTTATTGTATTTAATTTAATTAAATTATTGTTATTATCGTAGCTTAAATTATTTAAAATATCTTTTTGATATGAATTTAGATTATAATTTTTTTTATTAAATATATCATTATTTGCGTAAAATATTAGTAAAAAACCCGAAGATATAATTAATATCAGCAGAATTTTATTCATTTTTGTTAATTTATTTAGATTTATAAATATTTTTAATAGAATTTTTGTAAAATTTATAAACAAAGTTCGAGTAAAAAAATTTATGAAAATCGTAGAAAATGGAGGAAGACTTTTTTATGGTTTGATGATGGTTATTTGGATTAAAATTACACGATAAACTTTTTATAAACTACGTTACTTTTTTTACATTAATAAAATGTATATTTAAACACTAATTTTATGGAATAAATTTGTTTAATTTAATTTATGAAGAAAAAATTTTGATTGATTTTTAAATAAACAAAAGGATATATTTTCAGATTTTGACAGGTAGTAATGTAATGGTTGATTGCAACAATGGGAAACAGTTTACAAAAAGTAAAGGTAAACTTACTCGACAAATTTGGTTTAGAGATTTTTGTAGACTTGATGAAATTTGATACAACGCATACATCTATTTTCTTGCGACGCGTCAATTTTCCGCATGCAAATAACAGTACCTAAATTGTTTGGTATAGATATGCTGTCTCATAAAACTAAATATATTTAATATATTTACTCTAGTGGTAAACACTGCAACTACCTGAAGAAGAGAATTTTTCTATCTACACTTCTCAGTGGAATGAAAGTATTCATTCCGGAACCGGAATGAAAATACATGGAATTGTTGTTGTAAAATTCCCAAAGTAAGACTACAATAGAGAGAAAACAGTAGACGACGGCCTCACGGAATGGCAGGGTAGGAAGAAATACAAATGAAGAAATAAAGATATTAATCGCTTTCCAATCGACCAACTGCGAGCACCCGCTAGCAAACCGTTAGTAGAAAGGTTTTGTCTTTGCTATGGTCGACTAGTAAGCTTACAATCGGTAAATCAAGGAATATAACAGTGGCAACGAGGATTAGTCGATTTCAAGCGAATAAAAATCGAAAATGGATGCTGATATTAAAGAACTATTTAAAAGAATGGTCGAACGACAGGAAAAATCTGACGAGATGATTGCGAAGGGCAGTAACAACCAGCAAATCTGGCAAAGGTGCAGGTAACATCGCTGCATAAATCATAAAAACCTGTCAGACTGCATGGAGAAGTTTGTATACCTATTGCGCTAAAGACAACTTGACGTTCGAATTGTGGCACCAGCGAAATGAAACTATATTTACGACAGATGCAGATACGATGATTATACACCACAGAAAGTCGATTTGCTTACCGAAATCTTTCTACAGCACGCTATTAAAAGTTTTCCAATACGATTTTGCCACTCAGGAAAGACACTATTCCCTTAAGAACTCAAGCGCATTTTCGGCCGAAAGGAATCACAGTTTTCAATCCGCTACAAGTGCCTGAAGATGGAAAAAGCAGCTGATGAAGATTTTTTGCTAGTATGCGGAACGGGTCAATCTGAAATGAGAAAAGTTTAACGTTACGCAAATCTGATGATTTCAAAGTACTGCTGTTTGTCAGTCAACAAGCCGCTAGACGCTCAATCGCTAGAGAAACTTCTTAAAAAGTTGGACAGCCAAGAGATGCATCACGAAGCAGCTGAGGCGGACGACAAAGCGACCTCCAAATTTTGGCAGGACGACAAAGCGACCTCCAAATTTTGCGAGATGTCATCAATATTGCGACACGATTAAGCATCCTAAAAGTGGAGAAGTCGATGGTTTTGTGTCCAGACGCCTCGAATAGTGTAGTGTTGGCAATGCATCGGAAACCACCGTGGAACAGCAATATACAAAAGGCGTCAAATTTAATCTGCCTTCATCAGCTAGGATTTGCGGCATTTGAATAGTTAAATACCTTTTCAATCTAACAATGTACCTATACTTTACATGGATGAAACTAATTTTAACTTATATATATATATATATCGAGAACCAAAAGTCGTTCCTAAAAAGGAACTCGTTGCACTCACAGTCACAGTACAGCAGGCAGTCGAGGATCAAATATACATGTAATTGGGAATATAGGTAATATGCGCTTATTGCATCATGAAATGAGAAGAGGAGCGTATAAGAAGCCAGAAGGAAAAGAATTTATGCGTGTTTGTCTTCGGAATGCTCAAAATTTGTACCAAACATCAATCGTAATGGTAATTGATATTGCACCTTGTCATACTGCCATTGAGGAAGTATTACAATTACAAGAAGTTGAGTTTCTTAATAATCACCTACTAAGACTCGCACCCTATATCCAATGTTAAATGTAATTGAATATGCTTGGTCAAACCTTCGACTCAGCGGTCAACCAATCCTTAATCGATCCCAAGTATAACAAAATTGAACTTATTCATAAGTTCCAAGTTTTTTCCATTTATTAAAATTATCGTTGGAACTTAGGTACTCGTAACCAACATCTATCACGTTCCATAGGTTAAGCATTTTTGTTTCACTTTTCATAGGAAATCTTATAATAAAATGGAACTCAAACTTGAAACTCAGTTCTAAAAAAATCAAAATATATTTGAAGAAGTAATACTTGGGATCCGTTATATTAACCGATTTTCAGTAGGGTGTCGAATATGTTATCTTCGTGTTTCGACTTTCGAGTTACGACGAATTTGAAGAACTGCAATTCTCATAGTCGCAGTTACGAGAAAACACGGTTATTTAAGCGTTATTACGAGAACTCGAAATGTTTTACGTAATCGCGTTTTGCCGCAATTTCGGAAAATATTTCGAACTTACAATGCTTGAAATCCGAGAGTTTGAATTGTTTGGATTAACCTAGATTCCGATGTTGACTAGTGTTAAGTGCTTTCTTTGGCATCGAAGTTATTCGATATTTTCGATATTATTCGTGCGATGTCTACATAATATTTTTCAGATCATTCGAGATTCTACGTGATTTCTTGATTTTTTAAGATTATCCTAGGATCCTGAGCGTATTCGAGTTTTTCGGGAAATTTGTTTTTTTTTTGTGATAATCGATATTTTTCTAGAATTTTCACATTATTCGAATTTTTCGAAGTTATTTATGTTTCCGATATTCCTCGAAAGCAAGCGATGGAGTTGCTTCTTATTACAGAATTAATGATACAGAATGCTTAGCATCGAATTATTTAAAGTTAAGTTAAGTTTGGAGGATATTGATGTACATAGATGACATTTTTTGAGAATATTTGCGACTATCCGAGTTCCTTGAAATAATTTTAGATTATTCCGAATATTGTGAATTTGAACGAGCGAATTAGGTTGCTCGAGATTATTTGATATCTTCGAGATTAACTTTGAAGATAATTCAAAATTTTTGAGATTATCGACATTACTAGCTCGTTCATGTTACTCGCATGATGTTACAGCTAATTCAAAATTTTTGATGGTGTTCGCAGTGGCGGATTAAGGTCGGTTGGGGCCCCGGGCGCAGAAGAAAAAATTAGGTCCTTTAAAAAAACCGAGAGAGGCAGGAAAATAAAAATACAGGTTCACGTATTTAAGCATCCTGGGTGTTGATTCTCTAAAAAATAAGGTCGCACGTGACAAAGAATAGTGACACAACTCAAAATTTCAAATTTTTCAGGAGAGCAAAAGAAAAACTGCCAATTTCAATTTTACCTACTATCATAGGATGTTGCCCATGGGCGTCAAAAAAAGGAGATCAGAAAATCAAGCCGTCGCTCGCTTTGTAAAATAAATATGAAAACGCCACTATGTCAGGTTATGAAATCGATCATTGCGCATCTTTCTGACGAATTATCTCAAAAACTCAATTTTTGAGTTGTGTCACTTTTCTAAGTCATGTGCGATGTGTAAACGTGAAAACTTGTAAAAGGTAAAACTTACTTTTATGAGTTTGAAATTTTTCGAGAGGATTACCATTAAAATAATATCGAAAAATTGCAACTCATAAAAGAAAGCTTTGCTTTTTACAAGTTTTCACATTTACACATTATCTTTAGAGAATCAGGGCACAGTTAGGAAATTCCTCATTTTGTGTAACAAGTGGGATATTTGCGAAACGAGTGAAGCGAAGCGCCCCCGTATAGCTAGTTTTATTATAGTAAATTATTGAATTTTGAGAAAGTCTTTGGATGGTTAAATTCCAAATGAATTTTAAAATTTTTTGGAAATCAAGTAGGCACAAACTGGTATTGAAATGAATATTTCCTCACTAGCTAGCTATGAAATAGTCTCCATTTCCTAAAGCCGACTGCACGGGCGAGATTATTTCTGGGATTATTTTTATCCCAATATTTTCACCCAATGAAATCACTGCTTTGATAAAAAAAATATAAATTTTCCCTTCAAGATTTCTCCTCGCTAGTTGAAATTTATTCAACATTGGGCAAATAATCTTGCAGACAGCCAACATAACAACACAAAAAAATCGTTTAGAACAATAATTTTTGCCCATTATTGAAATATTTGCTTATTTATGATATTTCTCTCGTATGTTAGCGAAAAAATTTCGTCTTTTCGTATATGAAATTAAATAAAAAAATTAATTCACAAGGAAATTTGAACTCTATTGGAAAATAATCCTTGGATAAAAATAATCCTTCTCGTGCAGCGAGCTTAACTAGTTATGAAAAATATGCCGTTTCACAACCTACTACGATTTTGAAAAGTCATATTTTTGTAACAAAACTGAAAAATAGCCGCATTTCTTGACGCATTAGTGATCCGGATCAGATCAAAGTTTACATTGAAAACAACAAAAATTAAATTTTGGTTATTGTTTTCAATGTAAACTTTGATCTGATCCGGATCACTAATGCGTCAAGAAATGCGGCTAATAATAGCAGTTAAGTGCTTTTCATACCGGCTGCGTTGACTTCGGACTTCAAAAATTTACGTTTTATTTTAATTATCACTTAAAAATAATTTATTTTATAACAGTTTGAAAACATTTCTATAAAAAGTGATACTGTAATCAAATAAAACAAAATTACAAAACTTCAAAATTACAAAACGAAAACGACTGTACTCTGTCTCGACTGTGATTTTTAAAGTCCAAAGTCAATGCAGCCGGTATGAAAAGCACTTTATATTTGCATGCGGAGTGAAGCGCAGCGTATCCGAGCAAGTGTAAACAATGCGAGTCAAAAAACAAAGCCGCTTTTAATTTTTTTTTATTTTTTTATTTATTTAATTATTATAAGTTTAACAACAATTAATAACACAATAGATGTATTGTGGATAATGATCCAGTAGCAGGCATTCCTTCTTTTAACAACATTTAAAGCAAAAAATAAATAAAAATATACAATCCAACGCCAAATACCAATCAGTTATGTAACAGAATGTTATTAATACAGGTTAATTTAAATCGTAGCTGTGAAGAATAATTGAATTAACATAATAGAATAAAAAAATAAAAATCAAATAATGACGCAAAATAAATGAGAGACTTCTGGTGTATCGAGTAGCCAAATTTTAACGTTAGGTAAAAATTGTTTAGAATAAACATGACTCTATGTCTAATGTGTTCGGGTCGGGTAATGCATTAAAAAACGTCGGAGCAGAAACAACAATATAGCGGCGGAAGTGCTCATTATTGAATTTGGGAACAATATAAAGAAGACGATGATTAGCGCGAAAGTAGTATCGAGCATCACTTCTTATTACCTGCTGACCACTACGCATAAAAAATACTCTTAAAACCTTATAAATATATAAATGTTGTAAAGGTAGAATATTGGTCGATTAGAATAAAGGCCAAGATGATTCCAACCTACTTTTCCTTCCATTTGAAAAACTGGAAAGTTGGAGTTTTGCGGGGCTCCCAGAAGTCGGGGCCCCGGGCGCACGCCCGGTGCGCCCGCCGTTAAATCCGCCACTGGGTGTTGATGGTAATTGTTCGAGATAAAGAGATTTTTTGATATTATTAAATATCGTTCGAAATTAATTGATAATTTACTAGGATTCAGTGTGGCTGCTTTATGTTGAGTTGTATTAGGATCTGTAATATGATAATCTTATAGTGTTCTTGTTTTTTTGTAGGAAATGTTTAAATACAAAGGATAGGTAACAGTAATGTGTTATGCACCCCGGGGATATTGCTTTTTTAATCAATTGATAATGGATCTTCAAATCATTTAGCTAATTTAGCGTTTATTCAGATTTCTCAACAAGTTGTTGGTGAAATTTAATATAAATATTTTTGCTTCACGCTTTGTTGAACTGAATTTCTTTACGCTTGCAATTCATGCATTGCATTCATATACCAGCCGGCTCTGGTAATAAATCCTATTAATAACGAAATTTTTATTCGACCACTTCGAAAACCTTCGACTTTACGGGCACAAAATAATAAATTGAAATTTCTTCAATACATTTAAAATGATGATTTAACTGAATTTCATTGAAAACTGGTCATTTGTTCTGCCGGTCAGCTGTCCGAAAACCGGCCGGACTGGGTCAAAACCGACCAGTTGGCAACCCTATCCGGCAGACAGGTTTAGGCTTGGTCGCACCTCCAATCAATCTATTACCTCTTAGGGAGGGCACTCACAATTATTTGCTCTATTAGCACATTCTCGATGACATACAGCAACGTTTCAATTACCCGCCCTTATTATTCTCTGTGATATATTACATCACAAGATTTAATACCCCAGAGACATACTTGTGAGCGCCAAAAATCTGTTAGAAATACTAAAATTATATCGGCTATCGGCTACCCTCTGAGTCCCAATTACAGAAAATACATAATATTACTATGTATGTCAATCAATACATTAACCTTTTCTATAATGATAATTTAATTTGTTATGTTGTTAATTATGTTGGTTAGGTGTGTCTAGTTTTAAATGAAACTAAATTTTCCATTATTGTAATACGTTTTTAATCTAATTTAATATTCCGATTATATCATCTAAGTAGTTTTACAAAGATCATATATATCGTTGACTCAGGACTAGAATACGACAACCACCAAATTGACTTTTTTCGGGTTTAATGATTTCTTAGGTTTCAAACAATCCTGAGGATATTGGTTTTGTGTTTTCCGCTAATCATCATGTTCAACACTTGCTAACGCTAACTCCACCTTGTTTTTTTCTGATTTTAGTACTAAGTGCATTATAAATTAAAAAAGTTTTAATTTTATTTAAGACTGAACTAATTTTTAAGCTTTTTGTTCATTGAATAATAAATTTGAAGAAACGATTGGATTGAATTAGCAAGATTGATTTTTTTCTTTCTACTAAGTTTTATCAGAAACTACCCTAAGCACCGTTTTTAAGTGTAATTTTCTTTACAAACTGCAAAATTAGCTTTTAATCTATCTATCTTTTCAGCCAAGGTCGTAATGACCTCGCAAACTTTAATTTTCATTTTCCTAAACAGAGTATTTTGTCGCTTAGCGTACTCTAGTCCTGAGACGACGATATGTAGTATAATTAAAATATCCAAAATCCAACCTAATAAATAACGAATACGTATACATATGTATAGGAAAACTTTAAACATTTGGAGTTGTTTACAAAAAGTTATTGATTTTTAATTTACTATTGATTTTGAACTTTGAAACAATCGTTTTTACGTTTATTTAGGTACAATGAATTTTTTCCTCAAAATTTGTCAAGTTCAAGTTGTACCTTAATTTGGAATTAATCACTTTTTGACCAAGCGCTCTTGACCAATTTTTCATTCTATCGAATATCCAATTTGTTTCTTTGCGTAAAACCAAGCATAAACTTGTATAATATGTATAATAATTAAGAAATAATTATCTTGTTAGAAGAATAACGTATGTAATCTTTGAAAAAATATTAAGTAACACAAAACGCTTTATTGTTCTTCACACAACATTATTTTCTGTATTGTCATTATAGCATGACATTGGTTCGTTTAAGTCAACAACATTTTGGATTTTTAATTACAGTGCCATTGAATCACATTTTTTTTACAAAAATAAATTAAATCACTTTTTTATAGTTCAATGCATTGTATGCAGCGAGAAAATTATTTTTAAAAATTGAAGCATATTGTAAATGTGTAATACACTTTTTCCGGAAATAATAATTGTGCATGACCACGAACACGATCATTGTTTTAAGATAATAAAATATAAAGGTGTGATAAATCCTTTGTTTGTCCACTCAGACTTTGTGTGCTGCAACTCTTTCAAAGCAGGAATACGTTTCAGAAACATGTTATAGGTAATTATTTACACAAAATAAATCGTTGTATAAATTGCAAAAAAAAAAAAAAACTTTTAATCACTAATTTTGCATCACTTCTGGAATTACATATTTGTACGTTTGCTGGAATCAAGAGTGAGCAGTAACGAATTACATGTATTTGAATTGCTTAATGAAAACACAAATTACAATTTATAAGCAGTATTTTAATTATTCCACTTGAAAGTAACCGTACTCTCAATGTTAATTACTGAGTATTCTGTACTTCGTAAAAGTATTTTAATTACTCAATGCAATGTAATTTGCCCAGCATTGGCCTGGGGGATGATAATATTATTTAAATACAAGACAGCTGTCGAATATGTTTAGTAAACGAACTAGTATTGTTAGAAAAATTTGGATTAAATATGGTGTTATGTATGATGGTATTATCTACTATAGCTAATAGCTGTAGTACATAACACCATCTATTTGAGTACCAAAATTGTGTTCAATTATTGAAATTAAAATTTATTTTACAATAAGGGTTCTTGTGATTTTGTGAATAACGATCATTAATAAACATTTTTGAAAGTGATTAAGTTATTTAACTTATGCTAAAAAGACCATCATGTATGTATGTAGTGCAAAATTTGTGCATCTAGGCAAGAAACGTAAATCTGATATGGGTACGAATCAAAAATTAGAATACCGGGATTGGATCATTCGTTAATATATTCGTTATCATATCGTGTAACGGTTTTAACGGCTGATTAATGTGGCAGCATGTTGGGTTTTACCTCTTTGCTTTCCAATTGATAAAATAACAACAGTAATAAATTTGATGGTTTATTGCATGGGTCAGTTAACAATCCAGCCTAGTTAAAAACAATATCACAATAAATAGTAATACAAATAAACAACCCAAATTACCTCCGATTATGACGAAACTGGATTCTAATACTATTATAAAAGAAATGAAATCGTTAAAAATTTTGATATTTGAAAGAAATTTAAAATGACTAGCTGAAAAACTAAATGCAGAACTTTTTCATATACGCTAGATGAAAACAAGACTTCTAGATACATTCTCTTCGGCTTACCTTCTTTACCAATCAACGAAGTGTAAAATTATGATACATTAAAGAAGCTGGACAAGAATTACAAAAGTATTGCCTAAAGGTAATAGATCGCTAATGATCGTGCTATCAATATTTTTGCTTAATTTCCGAATTCCGTTACTTTCAACCATCTAAAAAATATTTGCAGTATCGTTAATATCGGGTTCCATTTGAAACGCGATATTTTAACACGCGATTTGACAAAACCCGATATTTCAAAACGCGATATGGTACAAAACGCGATATAGTATAAAACGCGATAATTAAAAACGCGATATTTCAAAACGCGATTTCCTAGTTCTACTCGTACATGTTCAATTTCATCATAATATGACAATTGTCATATGTAATCGAAGTGTAAGTATTGTAGCCTTTCCCATATTGAAGGACAAGAATGCACAATTGAGGATACCGTTACCGAATTCTTTACGCAAACTATAGCAACCAGTCTGCCAATTCGAATGTTTGTCCAAAATGATCTGAGTTTCTTCGTTCAAGGGAAGAAATTAATTAAAAAAAAAATCCAAATCATGTTGTAATAATTTCAACTGTTCAACAAACAATTTTCCTAATCTAGTAAACCACAGCCATAACGTTGAACCAACAACATCATCGGAAGAACAAACTGGAAGTCCAACCTTTGCTGATATTCTCCAGAATAATACATCGTCTATCAATCCAGGACAAGTTGACAAACTGAATAGTGCAAAATTATTTTATACTTAATAATGTCATGGATAGACTCAGGAGGTGTGGTAACCCCGCCGAACAGGTTCAGATAATTTTAGCTACAGCCATAAAGTATGTCTGTATAATCTGATTTTCTGCACTTAGAATGCTCGAAGCGCGAATAAAAAAACATGAGGTAATTTACTTTCTTAACAACTTTAATATTGACGTTTTGCTAATTACAGAAACGCATCTTAAACTTGCACTGCTTTCCACTTACCAAACTATCAGGTATATTGAAATCGCTAAACCTGACAAAGATCGATCGGATATCAAAAGCTATCGTCCTATTACCTTGCTTAGTTCAGTAATCAAAGTTTCTGAATGTTTAATAAAATTTCAGGCTCAGTGCGATCATTTAGAAATAAATACACCAAGGTCCCGCTTTGCGTCCCTGTTCGGTTCCACACGGAGAGACGCAAACTGAATTTCGACGGATATCGAGTTACATGTTATACTACAAATTCGAAGGAAAAATAAAACAAAAAATTATCAAATATTCTGATAGCAACGAAAATTCTCACTAGTTGTATGACAAAACAGAAAAATGGAAAGAAAGAAAAAGGACGCATAACGAAGAACCGACGCTAAGCGGGTGATTGGTTTTTTTTTTAGCCGACGCAAGATCGAATAGACGCACATAGAATAGACGCATAGCGAGACTCTGGTGTAACATCTTTATTCCTCAACAATTCAGTGTTAACAAATCTACAGGGATGTTTCTTCTTGACCTCGAAAATACCTTTGATTCAGTATGAGATACATAAATTGCACACATATAATTTTCCTTTGTTCATCATTAAATTACTTAAATCGTATTTCTCAAATAGGAAATTTTATGTTCAGATCCTAAACTCTAGGTCTGCATTAATGAATATATGCGCAGGTGTACCTAAGAAAAGACGCATGCTTTCAATTTACTTTTCACGAAATAGGAAACCTTTTAAATTACGCAAGCTAACATAACTATAAATGACCAGGAAGTAAACTGGAAAAACCAGTCAAGTATCTTGGCATATTCCTGGATCCAAAAATGATCTTTAAGAATCATGTTAACTTTGCCACCAGCCAAGTTTCTAGATTATTCTTCAGGTAAACAAAATAAGCGTTCCCTAGGTAATAAACTTCTTGTTTATAAATCAGAAATTTTGAGTGTAATTTTGTATGGTTGTCCATTATGGTGGAATGCCGCAAATATGCACAAAAATAAAATTCAAATTGTTTAAAACAAGTTTCTGAAACTAATTTTAAATGTACCTATGAGATATCGCACTGCTAGATAATACTAAAAAACAAAAATTGATTTGATATATAATCAAGTTTCCTATTATCACACAAGATATAAAAATAAATTACAATTTGTAGAAAACTTGCTTATTCAACGCCTTCAGTGTTAAAAGCCAATTTGTATATTCTCGTGCAGCATACTATAATTTATAGTAAATTTATTTTAAAATAATTAGTTTAAGTATTATAGTATTAATGGTTGCCTAATTACGTAACTAACATTATCAGGCTCAAATAGTCAAATTAAATTCAAACTTAATCTACATTTACAGTCCTTGGCCAAAAAACTTGCACACCTATTAAAACCACATAAATATTATTTTTAAAAGTCGATTACACTGTTTAAATTAAAAAAAAAAATATGCCCAGTTTTCTGGCTAAAGCTCTGTAAGATTGTTGCCCAGTTAGATTTTTCTTTATCGCTGATGTCCTTTATACCCATTTCATAAAAAAAAATAGAATT
This sequence comes from Tipula helvola, assembly GCA_963556165.1. Lineage (NCBI taxonomy): Eukaryota > Metazoa > Arthropoda > Insecta > Diptera > Tipulidae > Tipula > Tipula helvola. The sequence continues at coordinate 52,218,815 of OY744482.1, forward strand.
TAACAACCTTATACAAAATGTCCCTTTAACACCACTGACCACTGTATGTAACATATTACAAATTTTAAACATACCGCAAAATATGACGAATTACACCTAAACAAACACTGTACAGCAGATATTCAACGGTAAAAAGTGGAGTGTGACATTCATTCCGAGAAAATACATGCTTGATAAATATTCAGGGGTAAAACTGCATGCTCACTAATGTTTGACCTACATTCAGGGCCAATGTAATGTATACCATTTTAGCATATATTCAGGTGAAAACAAGGGTGTACAAGGGGAACAAATTGCATACATAGGAGGCAAAACGCCTGGACATACCTACTTTTCTTGACCTTGGACTGTGTCGTAAAATCTTGGTAGTGATCCAAAAAAACTGACCTACTTCCTAGTAGGACACAACAAATGAATTCTAATTTTAAAAACTTGGCAGAGAAATCATGAATCTGTAATTTAAATATTCAGAAAAAATATTGTTATAAACGTTGTGATCTAATTTTAAAAATTTGGCAGTGTCTAGGCGTTTCACCTCCCCTGTATGCAATTGGTTTTCACCTGAATGTATGCCATAAATGTGGTATATGCGTTATGTTGCCCGGTCAAACATTTGTAAGGCTGCGGTCGAATTCTCGGGTAAATCATTTACTGCGGTAAATTTAGATTTTTAATGTTCGATTTCTGTTAAATTACGCATTTTTTTCAATTTTGTACTCGTTCAATTCTTATAACAATAAAGAATAAAGTATCTAAATGTAAAATCTTTACATTTTCTTATTTCCTTTACTCTCCAGCAAAAAAAGGTAAATGCATTTACCGAATTTTGCGGATTTATTCGAGAATTCGACCGCAGCCTAAGTCAGTAATTTTACCCTGAATGTTGGCCAAAATGACTTTAGCCTGAATGTATCCTATACATGTCTAACACTCTTTGTTTTCACCTGAATTTATACCGAAAAAGGGGTGTAGAGGTTGTTGCCCCTGAATGTAGTTCAAGCATTACTGAGTATATAATTTTTGCCCTTGAATGTGAACCAAAAATGAATTTACCCTGAATGAATCCTATACATAATAAATAAACGATTACGTCACACCCCACTTTTTACCCCTGAATATCTACCTTGCACGTGTGTATAAGGTACGTGTGTAAAGTAGGTTAAAAATGCCGGAATTAGGTAAAAAATCCGGGGTCAATGACATCTGAGTAGGTCAGTCAAGGTAGCCTTACTACTACTCATATCCTAATGGTATCTGTCGCAATTCTCAACCTATACAATTTATTTAATGGATTATAATTAGTGTTACCAGTAACCAATATCTGGATGTTGATGTTGGTCAAAACATCAATCATAATTTATGATTAATTCTTAACACTTTCGAGGACATGACGGCAAATGCCGTCAAAAAAAAAATCTTTCGTTTAGGACATGACGGTATATACCGTCATCGAAAATAAGTTGCTTTGGGGCATGACAGTTAGCACAGTCAAAAAAATAACACTTTTATGTCCTAGCAAAATGTATTGCAATTTTAATTTGGACCCTTTTGTAGAACTTTTTTCGTAATTTTGTTTTGTTCAATATTTTTTTTCGTTTCGACGATCACAAAACGGTATGACGGTATATTCCGTCATGTCCTAAACGAAAGTTTATTTTTTTGACGGCATTTGCCGCGAAAGTGTTAAAGTGTGAAGCCCGAACTGAAATGCTTCTAAATTAAAAAATTGATTATTATTGGACCGATGATTAAATTTGTCCCAACTTCCTTTGCTGTTTCTCTGAATATTTTTTATTAAAAATGTATATGATAAAATAGTTACCCGCACACAAACACAACATATACACAAAATATTCACAAAACCTCACACGCACACATCTATCACGCACAATTACACCTTCCGATTCCCCACCCACACCACCTCCATTTTCTCTCTACCCACACAATTCCCTCTACCCTAAAGAACACTTCCTTCACAAAACGCCCTCAGGTTCCAACAGTACTAACTTTCAACAGCACCTATCAAACTTCCTCTCAACGATATATCTAAAACGCTGAAGCATCGAACCCACCAAAGTCAATCTCAGAAAAACACCACCATAACTACTCTCAAGCTCAACCGCATGCCACAACAATAAATAATAAAAAAGATCTTTAAAAAAAATGTTTTAAATAGTTTTGCGCAGCCTTCAGTAACAGTAATGTAGATAAAAAAATTATAAAATCTTTGATGGGTCGCATTTATTTTAGATAGTAAACCTAAAAAAAATTAAAAAAATAATCAATTAACATTGAACTACAACTTCTTTGCTTAATATAATTAGACATTGTAAAAATCGCTGAATAAAAGTGCATATATTCGTACAAAACTAAGCGTAAAGCAAAAACTAATGAAAGTTTTGACATAAAATTTGTCACACTCACAGATGTCTATCACAATGCTACCAACTTAGAAAAAAAAAATATTTATGATATACGGTTTACCCGCGCGATTTAAAATGAAAACTGATTTTTGGGCACAGTTGGCTCTATTTCGAATTTCGCGAAATTAAAAAAAAACAAAAAAATAATATTTAATTACCTATTAAAAAATTTGTATAAATATAAGTAAAACAACCAAAAATGATCGCCGTCATTCTTCCATTGCTTGTTATTTCATATTTACATTTTTTTATTTTTATTTTACAACAAACTTTTATACACGTTTCCACTGTAGGTAGAGATCCATTCCATTAATTTTATAAAGTCAAAACAATGTTGTGCAGCCACACACATTTCCCTATCTTCCTCGACTTTCAATAAAATTTCGTAATGTCTAATTATTCACGCAAAAATTCCCAACAAGCTGATATAAATCAAAGAAAGAAAAAGTTTTACAAAATCGAATGACACCGAATCACACATACTGCACAACAGAGGGTTTAGGGAAACGAAAGCAAGCTGTGGTGGCTTTTCACGCCGCAGATCTACAACCTATCTAGTTCTATACTTTTATTTCAACAAACTAGAACCTTATTTAGGGTGTACGTATTCTATATAAAACCTTGCGGCTGTGACCCAAACACAGCCTACCTATTTTTTCTATAAAAGAATTAGGTACCTTATATTCCATTTTTTAGGATCAGTCATACAATCTTAAAGCTTGAAGAACAGAACCCTCACCAATAAAACAAAATACTAATTCTCTTTTGCAGAAATGCAAATTTTTGTATTTATGTACTCGTATATACAATGTCATATTTTAGAAATCCTATGTACATAAGTCTTAAGTTTTTTACATTGTATTATGATAAATTAATATCACACATTGTGGTTTAAGTAAATTGATTATGTGCAAAACTTTGTAACCTGATTGAATTATATTGAAAATTTATTCAATATTTAGAAAATAATTATTTAATTGGAGATAATTAAAATAAAATTCTTCTTGTTCTGAGTAAATAGTTTATATCCAAAGTGATTTGTAATTTTAATTTTAAATTAATAAGCAATAAGCACAAATAATAATAAAATAACAATTATCTATATTACATTGTTGAGTTTAGAACTTCAAACCAGAGATGTGAGATGAGCTAAGGTGTAACTTCTGCAAATCGAACAATAGCAACCAAAGTGCAGCAGCTTTATCAATAATCTAGTTTTGAAAGGAAATGAAAAAAAACAACAGATGTTGTTCAAACATTGGCTCAGTTTGGATTTGAGTTCAGTGAGGATGGCTCAATTTCAGTTCAATGACAAGAAAAAAAAAATAAAATTGGACTTGAACTGAAATCGGCGTTATAGTTTTAGTGAGCTTCTTTCTTGTGTTCATGGTGAACAGTCGCTTTGAAATCGTGTAATAAAATTCTGTTAAAAAACATTAAAAGTAATTTAAAAAGAAAAGTGAAAGTTGTTTTACTATTGACGATTGGAGCATCACAGATTGCACCTAGTGGAAAATTTTTAAACTGAGCTACCTGATAATTTGACGTTCGAAATTACTGTAAACAATCCAAATTTTGAACTGTAAACACAATTTTTACTTGCCGGATTGCTAATAATTGTAAATAATTCCAATTTTGGACTATAAAAACAATTTTTAATTACCGCATTGCTAAATTTTCTTTCGTCGCATTTGTGACAAATGTCGTTTTATCAGGTGCATCATTTTAACTTTTTTCCTCGAGAGGCGCTTTCTATACTTTTACAATCGACAATACCAAACCACTATTTTTTAAACAAGAAGAAGTAAAGAAATACAGTCCACTTCTGTAAATGAAAATTCAGCCTAAATATCAAACAGATGTCAGAAGTCGTCTAGTTCTCTCGAATAAAAATATTTGTTTTCCTTGTACTTAATGGAAAAGACGTCTACATAACTACTCCAAAAAATTAAAGGAACAAAAATGTTTTTCAATTTGTTTAGTGTTTTTTGAAGAGCTGTATCTTTGTGAAAAACGGACATACAGAGATGAAAATAAAGCATTTTAAAGCTTTATTTAAAGCATTTTATTCCTCTAGTTTTGAAATTTTTAGCAGAAAATTTTTGTGACATACCGTTATCGCGCAATCATAAGAAATAGCGCGAGAAAAAATATTCCAATTTATTTTGTTTTTGGTTTAAGGCTGAATTCACAGGTCAGTTAGCTTGTTAATTATAAGCTTCAATTTAATTTCTTTTTGGCTCTATGTCAACTTTGTGGCAAAAATATTTGACTTTGCATGAAATAGGAGCCTTTTGTCTTTCATCAACGATATCTCAGAAACCAATGATTCAAAAATTGGTTTACGAAAAAAAATTGTTTGCCTTATCGTTATATAATTTTATTTTTAAGTATGTTCGATATAGCGTTCGGTATTTATAAGTAATGTAATAAATTAAACACTTATTTTTTATTTTTTTTTTTGTTTTTTACCGATTTATAGAAATTCTATCTTTAATATTAATATTTTGTTGAACCGCCATTTGCTTTTATTACAGCGATACACCTCTGATTCATTGAATTTGATAAATTTTTCAAAGTCGTAGAAGGTATGGATTCCCAAATCGTCATCAACAAATTTTTTAAAGCTTGAATTGATTCTGGGTGCTTTCTTGCTACTTCTAGCTATAGACCAAATATTTTCTATGGGAATTTAAGCCTGGACTGTAGGGGGGCCAGCTCAACACATTGATATTTTTCTGCGAAGTACTTTTTTACCTTTAAATGAAGAGATAAGAAAAAAACAAATTTTTAACAAATTATTTATGTTTGTCTGAAACGGTAGACGAGGCACGGATAGGAATATACGTGAGTGGTTCTGCCCTCTCGAAGTCCTTGAGTCTCAATGCTACCGCTCTTCTAGCAGAAGTAAATGTTATTACATCTAGGAGGGAGAGCAATGAGCCCAGATAGTATGTATCACGTACCGGTCGACAGTATTATCACGTTCATTAAGAGCCTGAATATTGACTGGACGGATAATTAAGTAGGGCTTATGCACAAAAGATCTTTTAGGTCGCAGTGCGGGGTGGCTTGAGCCCCCACATGGCCCTCAAGTAATAATAATAATAATAATAATGTTTGTCTGAAAGCCAATTTTTCTATCTACAATTCAAAATTAGGCAATACACTACTTACGGCAATACTTGCAGGCAATACAACATCTGCACCCTAATTACGGCCAAGAACGGTAGGCGTAAAATAAACTAATTGTTTGATCAATTTGTTTGCACATCAGTTGCGGGGTTGTACCGCCGTAATAAGAGGCAAAAAGCGGTTCAACAAAATATTAATATTGAAGATAGAATTTCCACAAACCAATAAACTACAAAAAAAGTGTTTATTTTATTCCATTACTTCCACGCCATTAAGCGCCAAATGGGATATTTCAAATATTTGAGCAATTTATCGATTTTGCTCCCTAAATTGAAAGGATTTTTTATTTTTTTTTTAAATTGAGACATAATTGTATTTAAAATAAAACATTAAGTCATTTGCTTTCAAAAGTTTTGTAATTTTAGCAAAAAAAGACTACAATTTGTAATAAAATATGTTTGCCTAATTTTTTTTTCCCAGCACTGGACATATCTGATGGTGAAATAAAAAAACATTAAAATAAATTTTCATATAATTGTATTATTTTAAACAACCATTTCTTTCCAAAATATTATAAATTGAAGAAATATTTCCGAAACGAAGAAATATTGCGTAACCTCACCTAAGTTCCCTGGAAGAAGTAAACAATGCTTACAAGAAAACGCAAATAATACATTCACAAATTATTTTCTATAGTCAAGAAATAGTAAGTTTTGTTTCAGAATTGAGCAGATGCATAAACAGATGCAAATAGATTCAAAAATTAATTTCTCTAGTCAAGAATTAGCAAGTTTTCAATAGATTGGTAAATTTTTACTCTACTCAAGAACATATGTGTTTTCTAGTAAGAAAATATCTGTTTATTAATAGAAAATGCTACTTAAATAAAGAAATGTGATTTCTCACCATAAGAATTTCTAGTTTTCAATCAAAAGAATCTGTTGCTATAAACAAACCGATTTCCTTAAACTTAAGAAATAAAAATTAACCATCAAGTACCCTATGTAATCACATTTACTTGTATCAAGAAATTAGTTTTCTCATATCAAACAAATAAAGATTATTTTAATATTTTAGAAAATTTTTAAATTGAGAAACGTCAAGTTTATGGTGAGAAAAATTTCGTTTAGCTGAAAAATGATGTACAAATTTTCTTGAATTAGTCCGATTTTTCTTCGTATTAGAAATTATTTTTTCCCGAATACGCCCTTTTAATTCATGAGCACAGATGGGGCATACTCGCACATCTCGCATGTTAACAAATTGCGACTGTGCAAGATGGCAGATTTGCGTCCCAATCTTTTATTTTTTTTAGGTCCGGGAATATGGTGGCCATTGTTGTGAAGAAATGAAGTTGGGAACTTTTTCTTGTAAGAAAAACGTTGGATTTCACAGGGTTTATTGGATGGTGCCGAATCTTGTTGAAACGTCCAATGGTTTCAAAGGTAACAAAGCATCGTTTAAAATCTTTTCACGGTAGATTTGGTAATTTACCTTTACGCCCTGTCCTGTTCAATGAAAACGAGTGGTGAGCGTCCTGTGGCAGTTACCGCGGCCCGAACCATCACAGATGCTGGCTGGCGCTTGCTTTCGCTTAGCAATTCGCTGATAAACCATTAAATAGCACAGGGACACAAAAAAAAAAGTCATGCCCCAGAAGGGAGACCATTAAAAATATGATTCCAATTGCCCATTTTCCCGTTACCACCCCATGACAACAAAAGCAAATTTGACTCCTCCACACCCCCAGCACTCCTTAATACCTCCTGGAGGGGGTTGTAATTTCTATTTTCTTCCCAAATCGAGATGGATGTGTATTCGGGGTGCTTCTTTATAATGAGCCCATGGCCTCTCAGCATTCGGCGGAGTGCTTGTTTGAAGTGAGTCTCCTTGCCTCTCACTATTCGGGGTACTTGTTCAACGTGAGTCCCCTCGCCTCTCACGATTTCCGGCGCGTACTTCTTCCTTTGGATAACTCTTTCTCCAGATTCCGGAAAGTTGTAACACATGTACCTTTTTCCAAAAGTTCATCCTTTTTCGTGTTTGACACAAGATATTCTGCAGCATCTTTCGCTAACCCCAAATCCTTCACGTTATCATTTAATTTTTTCTGATCCCATGGCTTTATACGTCTATCTTGTTTGGAACGACCATCCGCTTCATCGCTGTCAGAATCTGAATTAATTTCACTCCCAGCCTCAGAACTGTTTGAATCATCAGTTGGCTCATCAATATTCATCTGACTTTAATCTTCAACTGTACCACCAGTGGAATCCATTTCAACATTACTGGCTGAAATACCATCATCATCATTATAAATTGGAGGAGTAAAAGATGAAGCTGTTGCATATATAACATGATTGGGAATCAACATACCTTTGAATTTAATCATGCAAATATAGCAATCTGCTTGAGTTTCAGGCTCTTTCCACACAGCAGGAGACTTCATGGAATCCACGATATAATCTAACTCTGCATTTGTCACATATACTGCTCGGTACCCATGTATTTCCTTTACCACTTGCAATCTGCAAAGAGAAAACGGACTTATATTTATTCTCATATTGCGAAGTTTTTCCGTTTCTGACTTATCACATACGTAGGCGTAGCAAAATATGGAACTGCCCTTGTTGCAGATATGAATGGAACAATCTAGAATGTCCATATCACATTCCATAGATAGACTCATCTGAAGGAGGTACTCCAGAGCTGCGGTTGCTTGATGATGACGCCTGCGGGCTCGCTTGCTCACTAAGACCAGCCGCCGATACTGGGGCCTCCCTTCCCTACATCATAAATTTCTTCCTTACTTTTGCCATGAAGGCATCTTTTTTAACTTGGAACTTAGCCGGTTACCTGTTATCCGCCTTCACCGCGTGGAATTGTCCTAGTCGCAAAAGTAGGTCTGAGCGGCAAGTACGGAACCTACAAGGTAACCACGGTAAGCCAGAATCATACCTCCCTTGTTAACGTTAATGGTAATCATGTTAAACTAGTTTAAGCTCTCCAAATATACGTCGATTCTACATTGGTATACAGAGCAGTGTCTACATCCTACTTGAAGGGTTTATCACGAAATGCAAGGTGTAATTGAAGGGTCAAATTTGTGTTTTATGACCCAACAAACGTGGCAATATACATTCAACTCAACTTCGCATGAAAATTGAAATTCTAACCCCCTCCAGGAGGTAGTAAGGGGGTGCTAGGGGTGATGCAGGGATCAAATTTACTTTTTGTTGTCATTTTCGGTTCCAGCGACCCAAAAAACATAGAAATGTACATCCATCCCAAGTTTGCATGAAAATTGAAATTTCGACCCCCAGGGGGGTGGTAACGGGAAAATGGGCAATTGGAATCATTTTTTATGATCATATTCGGATTCAGCGACTTCGAAAACGTAGGAATAGTGGGGTCTGTCCTCTGGGTCACGACTTTTGTTTTCTTGTGTGCTCTGTTTTATTTTATTTGTTTAATACAGTAAAATAATAAAATCACTGAGTGCTTGTCAACTGTCTCAAAGTGAAATGTCAAACAACCAAAAATTATATACTTCGTATGTTTTTTGCTGTTTTCTGTTTTGCGAGCTCAAAAATTTGGTCGTAACTATTTTAAATATTTTTCTTACTAAAAGGTCCCAAAACAAATCGAGAATGCGAAAATTACATTTTCAGCTCGTAAATTGCTAATTTGCTTGCTAGAACGTATTGAGTATGCACCCCATAATACCATTCATTTTTGCCGGGACTGCTTTCATATGACCAAAGAAATGTTGATACATCTTTTGTATTGTATTATTATAATTTTGGTTTCGTGAAATCCGCTTCGATCTATGTCATTGCTATGACGCCTATTCCAGTTGAGTTTAATATTTTTTGCAAGTCAAATTCGGTTATGGAAGGGAAAATTGCGCATAAGGGTTAACTTTAGAAGTTGAATTGTGCAAAGTTAAAGTGCCCTTAAATTATGCCAAGTGAATTTCGGCCAGTGGAATTATGACTAAGTATAGTGGCAGTTTGGATTTGCTATTCTGGTAAGCGAATTTGGTTGTTTATTAAGAGATGAAACCTTAGTCTTAAGCAGGAAGATTTATGGTGGTAAAGACAACAATTTTCGGTTTCAACCAAGACCGTTCACTCTAAAATGGCGCTGCCTAAATGTACTAAATATGAGCAGATGCAGTTGGTATCCAATGCCGATTATCGAGTACCCAGGTACTCGGATATTTTGGTCTTTTTTCGAGTACTCGATTACCCAGGTAATTTGAGCGATACCCGGGTAACTTGATTCAAAGAAAATTTTGGAAGGGTAAAGGCGGGTTTTGAGTTGCATTCGTTCGTTCATTCTTTTGTTCTGAATTTTTTTTAAATTAATCGTATTCCTTGAAAATGACGTTATTTTTCGTTTGTGTTCCTTTGATTGGATTAAAAAAAATTTCAGAACGAAACAACGAACGAACGACTGCAACTCAAAACCCGCCTGAAATTTTATTTTGTTCGATTGAAGAAAAACGTTGTTCTGAGAGCAAAATATTTTAGCTCGAGGGTACTTTTTCGATATAGATTTAGATATATCCCCCTTTTACATAAGTATGTTTAAAGCTTTATTAGCAGTTTGGCTAATTGGCTGATGTTTTCAGTTTGACAACTTTACTGTGGTTATTGTATTTGTTAGAAATGCCATTAAATTAATCTCAACATTGCTTGGCAAACGATTTTTTTAGATTTTATATGTGCAATTTGCAAGGTTCTTATATTTTTACGGATAATGCACAAATATGAAGAAGCAATGAGACTTTCTTGTTCGATTGACGCCGAAATTGCGATTGCTTTTTCATAGAGAGGAAACAAATCAATCTAAAACGACATTAGTTTGTGTCGAGTGATAAATGTGAATATGATGCGTTCTATCTATTTTCCAGATTAATTAAAATTTCGATAGCTTTTATTATCGTCTTTTGGTTATCTTTCAGATTTTTAGTTTGTTTTATTATTTAATTTAGAAAATCACGAGTAGATGGTGACAAATATTTTAGATATACAAGAACATAAATTCTTCACGTATCCATGAAGGATTTTAAAATCATTTTTTAATAATACATGGTAAAATAAAAATTAGTTGGATTCAACTAAATTTAATCAAGTACAATGATTCAATTTGATTGGCTTGTAGTCATGAGTACAACAGAAAATAATTACAAATTTTATTTGTAAGGCATTTCCGAAAATTTTAAGTTACGACAAAAATGTAATAAATATTTGACTTGATTTGATTTTAAAAAAATTGATCTAATTTACATATTCCAATGCATGCCATTAACAAATCTCGAATTCCCGGGTACTTTAAAACTCGAGTAATTTGGATTCCCTAAGCAGAACCATCACAGAAAAGTTACGGATAATCCTAAATGTTATTAAACACAACATTTTAAACTCTAAATTGATTAAAGAACTATATTTAATGTACATTTGTACTCAATCTAGAGCATTTTTGTTTCACGCACATTTTCAAACATGTTATTTTTATGTATTAAATTATGTATGATTTGTAAAAAAAATTCGCGGTATTTAGCTATACGTATAACATTCAAGGTTACGCGATAACTATTACTTCTAATATTTTCCTAAATTAAATCTTACTTCTTCATTTCATTTCACCCATACATTGAAAATTGAAATTAAAACTCTATACAATATACAATACAAAATTAGTATGTTCCCCTCTTCAACGTTAACTTTGTTTGTAAAAATATTGGCGGGCGCCCCATTCATATCGCCGCAACTAATTTGTAAATATTAGCACGGTATAAAAAGAAAACGTTGCAATGAAATTAAGTTTAGTTGGGTAAACAATTTTGAATCGCCGCTACATACTTACATTTTATTGTATTATACTACATATAGATTTCAAAAAAATTAAAATTAAGAATTAATTGTGGAAAATATTTTATACAGTGTTTGTGTAGCAAGTTAATTTTTTATTTTATTTTATTTATCTGTGCGCATAAAAAAGTGTTTAAAAAACTCAAGTTCAAAAAAATGGCAACAAAATCAATTTTAACGTGTTTATGGATAATACTAACAATAAAATCTATCGAGTGCTTTTTGCGTAAGTTTTTGTCTTAAGTAAAATATTATTGGCCAACATGTACATATTTACGTATATTTGGCGTTTATACATATTTCCAAAATTTTTTAACGAGTTTTGAAATTATTCCGCGTTGCGTTTTTAACCAATTTATGAAATACTTAATATTATATTAAAATTAACTTAAAGGTAATTTATAATTTTTCATAATTTGTGTTTGGAAAAAAGACAAAAACAAAAAACAATAAAATTTCGTAATTTTGACAAAGTGGCGGAATCTTAAACAAATTATTAAGTGGTTTGTCGTAAATTGCGCAATCTATATGAATGAAGACGGTTTGATTTGTTTTTATTGATCAATCAAAATTAAAAATTTTGTAAAATCGTCTATGGCAATAAAGTAAAGGTGATTTCAAATAACCGGCTCAAATATTTCCAAAGCGTTTATGAAATGTTCTCGAAATAATAAATACGATTCCACTATTTTTTGATTGTTATGGTGTTTGCAATTATAGGAAATAATTTTAAAGCGTAAATTTCATACATTAAAATTTTATACTGAGGGTGTATAGCACACGCATTGAATGCTAATTATAATTAACCTTACCAATTATGACTATTTAATAAAGTATGCTATTTATTACGTATAAGTCATCAATGAACCATTAATTACCAACTCAATATTCATTTCACTTTTATTGTTTGCGTATAGTTACTAGAATCGGAAGGTTTAATTAAATAAGAGAATGCATCGGTCGAGACAGTTTATTTATACCCAAAAACTCATCAAACATTCTAATTTTACAATCTAATCCCAAAAACAAACCGAATCGATTGTAAATGCCAAATTTAACACATGGAAATTTTATTAAATTTAAAATATTGTTGCGATTTAAGTACCAAGTTATCCAAATTATTATGAACTTTGAACTTAATAATGTACCCGGTCATAGTCATTGAAATGCTCTTGGAGCAAGTTATGCAATGGGTATTTTTAAAGAATTCACCTATTTCGATTGATGTTTATGATGACATCAATCGAATACAACTTCTTGTAAATTCATTTTATGCATATAATGTACAAAAATAAATAAATAAATTCTCTCCTTGGAATACAAAAACACTTTGCGTAATTTTAAAGTAAATAGTTGTGATCGCTTATAAAAAAACTCTTAGATCAAGTTAAATAAAATGCGACCTGGATGTTAATTGAATAGCTATCTATATCGTTAAGAATACATAAATCACCAGCACATCTAAAGCATTGTAGAGAAAAATAAATTTTTAAATGCAGTTGGTAATTGTGCAACCTGCTAAAATCAGTGACAAGGCAAAACATATTGTTCGTTTTAGACACATTCTACTCGTAAGCTGATGAAAAAAAAATTACCAAAATTTTTTTTTTGCCCCAATATGATTAATAATAAGTTTAGTTGTAAAATAACATGTGTAAAGCTTATTTTACTGACCCCAAACTTTACACCATATATAATTCCCACAGAAGATTGCAGTATGTCACACGAAAAAAGTTTGAAATAACAAAAAAAATTGATAGAGGAGGATTCATGGATTGCAAAAGAATTTAACACACATTTTTATGTTTATTAAATTTTTATGTATTTGCAACATATTTAAATAAAAAACAAAAACAATGATAAATGGAATTTAAATATTTAATCGAACTTTCAAAGATTAATTTTTGAAATTACAAAATTAAGTTTTTTTTTTTGTTTTTGGCAACTGCAGCATGATGTTAGTAATTATTGTGTTTGATCTATTCAAAAATTTTTTAAACTTTCAAAAAAAAATAATGATTGTCTTGTCGTGTAATGTGTGATGACATGCAATCTGTATTGATGAGGTTTGTGAAATTTTTTTTTTTAATTGATTGAATAGATAATAAGGGAATTAAAATCAGTAGAGGCCACAGGTAAAAGTGATGATTATCAAAATGCGAAAGTTATACCAGTCTCACTCTCATTATAACTGAAATTTGGTAGCTCCATCAACCGTTGCCAGTCAAGTCAAAGAAATGGTTAGGTGATCATTCCCTTGGTGAATAGCTGTCCTCTGCTGATTTTTCTTTTCGAAAATTAAACGTTTTGCACTTGCAGAAACTGTGGTACTCTGAGAGAGTTCGGGCCATTCACCGCAGCTACTATAAGATTTATTCTTAACTATCATTTATTAATATAAACCCTCATTTACAGTTTATCTCACTTGATATTTGCGTTCTTGAAACTTAAAATAAAAGACGATGATTTTTATATTTTTAAATTTTTTAATGGCACGATAAACCATCTTCTTCCATACTACCATCTTTCTTAATTCTGGTGTGAAGCTCTTGTTTCTCCCCATTTTTCCAACTAAATAAAATGCCTCTAAATGAACTATCAAAATCAATATTTAAATTTAAAATATGAAGTTTTATTTATTACGCTGTTTCTAACCAGCCACACTTGTTTTACCAATTAATGGCAATGCAATATGCAACCAATCAACATTTAATAATTCTCGTTCAACCCATTATTCAGAAATGTAAAACAGTTGGGTCTCACAAGAATTTAACAAAACAAAATTGAAAACAAAATTCGGTAAAAGTAGTTTATCAAATTATCACGCATGCAAAAATTCGATTTTTTTAACAAATTCATAAATTAATTTGAAACGCTCTGATGCAAAAACCTGTACAAAAAAAATTAGACTCCACCGCATAGCTCTTGGAGACGTTACTGGTAGTTCTCTACCAGTAGTAACGTATCAAAGCAGATTAAGGTTAACTAACCGGTTAAATAATCCGATATTAATAAAACCGAGTATAAAATTTATACTGAACTATTAAATAACGAAGAATTAGGATCCGCAAGCAAAAAACTCAGGCCACTGAACTTCAGTTACTCTGGAAGTTGTATTTATTTATAATCCTTTCAAATTTCGATTTCACCTGCTATAGGGTTACCTCTTCTTATCGATTATGTGTCTCTCATATTTCAAATTTTATTGATGCAATTGCGAGGAAACCCGATTATGTAGTCGTAAGCAGTATGAGAACTCTAAATGTGTTACAAAATGAGTTACGAGATTTTAGCAGTCGATATTTCCGAAGACAATATTTCAAAAATCTACATTTTATATACAGGATATTTTTTTTTATCGATATTTTGTCTAAGTTACAGATCTATCGATATTTTCTTTGACATTCTGAGCTATTTAAATTTATTATTCGAATTTTATATTCGATATTATTCGACATTTTCGATATTATTCGAGTTTAGGTTGGAGTATAAGCAATAGCACCCAATTAAATTATCTTATACAGAGAAGTTATTCTTCAATTTCAAGATTTGTGGATTTATTTAGATTTCTAAATTTAATTATCGTATAAATATCGTAGCTGTGTAGGTTAGCAATGAAGTTATTCGTCAGTGTTACATTTTCAAGATTATTCAAGGTTTTGCGAAAACAGCATGGCATTTTTCAGATTACTCGAGATTCTTTGTGATTTCTTGGTCTTTCAAGATTATTCTATGATTTTAAGTTTATCCATTCGAATTTGAATATAAATATCCAGATTGTTGTATAGTTCTAAGATTATACGAACTTTTCGAGATTACCGTGTTTCTCGATATTCTTTGAAATTTGCAAGGGGCTTAGTTGCATCTTGTTTCAGAATTAGTGGTTTATCGAGAATTTTGTCTTTAAGCCTCCCTCGATTTGCGCACCGTTGTGTTCATATACAAATACAGTTAACATATATTTATAGGATATTAAGTTACACAGATGACATTTTTCTAGGTTATTTGAAATTTTCCCATATCATCGAAATAATTTTCACTTAATCTATATTGCGAATTTAAACGACTTTGCTGTTTCGTTTACAGATAATTTGTTGTAAATGTTGTTGGATTTTTCGAGAGTATTTCAAATTTACAAGATTATTAGTATTGACTTGTTAAGTTGAGTTGCATAGAGTTTGTAGTTAAAAAACTGTGCTCATCGGTTATCTTGTTGCAAATTCTAGAATTAAAAAAGAACCGATTTCAAAATAAAGCAAAGTTGTGCTATAAAACAAGTTTTAAAAAAATGGTTTTTGAACTCTTAGGCTGCGGCCAGAGTGCGCGCGATAAGCGATGCGAGGCGAGAAGCGATGCGATTTCGCGCGAGCACGAAGCGAGTGCTGTCCAAAGTGGATGCGATAGAAGCGATTTTTCAAGTTGAATAAAAGTGGTTTTAACATGAAAATATTTTGAATTTCTGTGCCTTGTATTTGTAATTTAATTATTAAATATTTTTCTATCATCATTATAGAAAGATTTGTTTTTAATTTACAAAATATTAACTTCAAATTCAAATATTTATTAATTGTTTATTTAATTATCTATTACATATTAATAATATTACTGTTATTAATATTTATTATTATTAGTAAAACTTCTCTAAAACTTTTAAAATGATAAAAAAATAAAAAATAATGCACACAATTATAGAACAGTATGCAAATTTACATAAAATCGCGCGAGAACGAGCGACAAAACTCAACATGTTCAGTTTTATCGCTTCTCGCTTTGAAACTCGCATTCACTCGCACCTCGCATCGCTTTAACTGCGGACAGTTCTATTTAAATATACGTGTGCAGTTTTGTCGCACGTCATCGCTTCTCGCATCGCTTCTCGCCTCGCATCGCTTATCGCGCGCACTCTGGCCGCAGCCTTAGTCTCATAAAAGACAGCTTGCGTATCGCAAATAACATTACAACTAGGTTTTTGATCAAAGAGGCACAAACATCGTCATTTTCTCGTGTGCTATATTCTCAATTGCATGCTCAATTGAAATTGTTTGTTTCCTCTATTTAAACAGTGAATTAAGTGTTTACATTGGGTAGTGTGATGTTTGAAATTAAAACGAAAAATTTAAGTGGCCCAAAATGTTAGTGGTTATTATTGACACGTAAAGAAAGAGATGAGAATAATGAATTAGGTACGAAAGAATAACACAAATTGGAAAACAAACATAATTTTGCGCTTTTATTTTGTATTAAAAAACCGAATTCCTTTAATACATTATGCATTGCATTCAAGAACTAGCCGCCTCTAGTCTTACTTATTTTTCCGGATGCGCCCATTGCTTCTAATTTTGCGTCTACGTACAAGAAAATTCTTGTGGGAGAGACATGAAATATCCATAAACAAAATCCCTAATCACAAAATCCCCAAGTTTAAAATCCTCGAGCACATAATCCCCAAAATCAAAATCCACTAGCCAGAAATTGCGCTGGTTAGATTTTGTATTTGCATACATATTGACAATTGAAACGTTTTATTTAATTACCTGCTGCAAGTTTATTTACAACTCGTTATATGTAAATATTTTTTTTAAGTCTAGTTACCATGATAATGGTACTAGAACTATTGACTTTTTCGCGATTTCATTTATTTCAATTATTAGATTCTCAGCTATTATTATTAGTATACAGTATAATAGTGCTCGTGATTTAATATTTTTTAAAAATAGTTTTTGTGAAATTGTGTAGTCGCTCATCATTTCTAAAGTATCACATGCAATTGCAATGCACAAATAGTGCCGATAAATGGTACTCAACTATTCACCCTGTTTCTTTATTTAAATTAGATATGAATAACAATTGAAAAATCTAATAAAGGAAATGAGAAGTTATTTGTGGATGGATATGGGTATCACTTCCACTCGAAAAATATAAAAATGAGTATCGCTGGGTGTGTGACTGTGTGTACAAAGAAAACCGCTATTATGTAAAAGTGTTATAATTACAAAAATAACTGATAAGCAACACCATATTAAGCAGTCACCTTCTTGCCATAACGACGACCCCGTTGCACATGTGCTATCTAGCTATGATGCTCAATATAGAGAATGCCTATTTCATTTTGGACAGATAGTTGGTAGGCGGGTGCAAAACGAAGGGTTTGCCCAAATATATGGTAATGACGAAAAATTGAATTTAAACATTCGTATGCTTAAGAGCCATTCATTATGTCATTCGTTTCTCCTGAAAATGTCCAAAATTATTTCATCGAAATTAACGCTAACTACTAAAGCTCAGTATGCAGCTCGCGCTAAGATACATTTTAACACGGTCTCCACAAGTCTCCACTAAATTACAGATAAATTCTCAAGCTAAAAAGATTATGTAGAGATAAATTTTTACATTTGCTTTATTTGTCCTACAACAAAAAAAAATATAGTTCGAGCGAAAGTTAAATAAAGTATTGAGCGACTTTTATCAAATGGATTCAAGTGACGAAGACAATATTATTATTGGTGCCGCAGCTATTGCCTAGATCTTCTTCACTGTACTCCATTTTGCGATTTAAAAAAAATAAATGTTTATTTTTTAGTCGCTGTCAAAATTTATCTTAATTTTATTGTGCTAGGCAGATAAATTGCTGCGAAAACGTTTGTAGACTTTCCACTAGCGCAGTCTGTATTGAATGAGATAACTACAAATTTTTCACGTTAGCTGCGTACCGGATCTGCGAAATCGTGAGCTAAATATTTTTTTGTTATTTCGCTAGCTAAATTTTACGTCAAATTTGTATGGAAAATTTATCTTAGCGCGAGCAGCATACCGAGCTGAAGATAGTGACTTTAAAAAAATTAGTATCTGGTTAAAAATCAGTCGAAAGGTATGAAATATAATCCGAAATTTTGGTGCGTATTAGATTCTTTTAAAAATAATTTTCCACGCACATCAAATTCGATTGAAGCTTGGCATCGTAGGATTAAAGTTGTTGTTGGGGAAAAAATTGTGGCGTGTACGAAATTATCAAAGAGCTGGGAAAAGAGGTGATTGTTGTAAAAATGAAATTAGAATAAATTCAGTCAGGCGAAAGTGTATTTCCTAGTAAAACTTCTGTAAAGCGTTATAAAAAGTTAGAAAATGTAATTAAAAACTTTAATAATATGGGTAAAATTGATATTTAAAATCTATTGCATACATTAGCCGTCTTCCAATGGGCAAAATTTGCTACTTGGAATTACTTACGAGTAGATATCCAATGGAGCGAGAAATTGAGTGATACAAGTAAAACACAGCCTTCTGTTTAGTTGTTTTTTTGTCTTTTGTAAAGTTGTTTATTATAGTAATGGCGATATTTAAAATTAGATTGAAATATGACAAAAAAAATGGACGTTTAATGAAAGGAAACCATTGATATTTACCGCATTGATATTTAAATCCATTTTTCTCAAAAATGTAATATCAACAACAAAATAATTTTGACATTTTACATCACCAAAAAATAAAAAAACTCGAACGTAATGAGAAACTCTCGAAAAATATCTAAAAAGGTCTAAAAGCCATCTATTGGAATTTTCGCAACTAAAATCCACCTGGCGTAAATTTTATACGTAACTACTTTTGTTTTCTACACCATCGTATGAGCATGGGTAGTTGTGAGTAGATGCAAGTACTTGAAAATAGCTTGCTTTCGCCAATGGAAAACGGTTATTATAACAGAGGAAATGATTTTGTTTGTTTTTCCTCAACCAAAGCCTTGCTTTAGCAATATTTAGACTTTTAGAGTAAAGATTAAAAAAAAAACTAAATGTTGATCATTGCGACTTTTAAAAGTTGATACTTGATGAACAAATCAAAATTCTAGGCTAGAGGCTTATATTAAGCAAACAATGTAACCTTTAATATATTCGGGTTGTATGGATCATAGTGATTGCTGATATATATCGTATATCGTATCTATGTAACGTTATCACTGAAAAATTGAATCTACCTCTTACAAATTTCGAGTAATATCGAGAAACACGAATAGTATATTATCTATAATATTATCATCACGAAATCTTAAAAATATTCAACAAAGTTAATAATTTCGAATAACTTCGATACCAAGCAACTTTACGCTAATCAAACCCATTAAAAATATAGATTAATTCCAAATTTCAAAATCTTAAATTTCAAAAATCTCGAAAATGTTGAGTAATATCGAAAAATTAAAATCTGGCATAATCATAACACTTAACACCAAACAAATCTCAGATAAGCTTAAAAACCTCAAAAAATCACGATGTAACATGAAACAACTCAACGTCGAAATTAGAGAAACTACAATTCCTATTATTTAAGACAATTCTAATATAAAACCACCAAATCCGAAAATTGGGGCTCCTACGGGGATCGATTGCTTATACATAATCGAGTTTGCTCCCAATGACGACTTTATGAATTCCACTTGTCGAAACTCGTAAGTAACTCGTAATACGAGATACATGATTGATATATACCTAGAGGCACACAATAGACATTGAAATATAGACGGATTATATCGATTTGTTGTATATGGACGGATTATATCGATTTGTTGTATATGCACGCAAATTTAAGTCAGAAGCTACCACTGATTATATTACATGGTTGAAAATACATAACGCTAAAGATTTATGGACTATAGCACTTAACCAACATAATACAAATATTAAATAATTAATAATAAAATAAAGTTGAATTATTATTGTACATATTGCGAAATAGATGATGCGAAGATTTGTGGTAAATGCAATGTCAAGTGAAATGGCCGCGCGGAAATGTGTCAATGCAGCGGTATTTGTAAGTTGAACTTTTACCTTAAATGTGCACGGTTAAAAACTATCCTTGAATAAACTCAAATATGATCAAACTTTTTGAAGCATAAGCATTACGTAAAAGTTGTAGTATTGATAAACTACAACACAATAAGAAAAGTGGGGAATTACTAATGTTTTAACTACAAATGTTAACGACGTGTTCGTCCCAAGTAAATTTACTGTTGATGCGCAATTCCAGATTACAAACTGTATCTACCAAATCTAATTCGGTATTCGCCCTGAATAGTTATTTTTACAGATAAACATTGCTTGTGCTTTTTTCGCGTTTAACAATAAGCCATTTAAACCAGATCAGGCGTATAATCTTTTTAAATCTTCATTAATCCGTATTATAAATAAAGCATTATTGCTATCCAACAGTATCCATCATTAGATTTGTACGTTATCTACAAAAAAATGAAACTTTGTACCAGTTATATAGTCAGCTAAATCGTTAATAAATAGAGAAAATAATACTGACCAGTAGTTTTACAAATTAAGTTCTATGAGATAAAATATGTATGCATTAAGCTGGTAGACCAATCCGAAAAGCTTTAGAATAATTTCTATTTTTGCAAAAGTAACTGATAATCAATAGAGCCAAATGCCTTAGAAAAATCGAGAAGAACTATTGCAGCAAAAGAATTAAACTCATTGAGTATCAGTGAAATATGATCTACAACATTAGTTAACGCAGAAGTTGTACTATGATATTTATTCAACAGATTTAAATCAGTAATACACGTGCTGCAGTTAGTACAAATTTGAGTGACTGCATGGGACCATGATGATGAAACGAAATCTCGCCGCCCTCACAATCGCCGATGGAAAAAATACTGGAGCCAAAAGAAAAAAATTAAATTCCTTATATAGCTTTTCGGCACTAATGGGGAACGCTGATTAGGAGATTATGTTGTCTTGTGACTAACAACTTGTCAAAAAAAAAAAAATAAAATAAAATAAAATTTACTAACAAAATTTACTAACATCGACTCAACTGCATAGGTGGCTGAAACCGGGTCAAGTCTATATTGCTAATATTCCTTTCCTATCGGTCTTGTTATATGTAAAAGGGTGTACGGTGGACGCGGCGTCTCCCGGGAAATTTGCTTAGGCTTGGTCGTACATCTCAATCAATCTACCAGTATCCTCTTCATTAACAATAATTAAATCTAAAAAGTTAGAGTCTCTTGTGTATTCAAAATCGACTTAAGGTGTTCAATATTGGATTATATCCAACAATTATTGCATATTTACTACAATTAATGGATAATTCTAGAGTAAGAAACTCATAACTTTACCAAGATAATGCGCTCAATGTATTTAAATTTAAAAAATGGCTTAAAATAAACAGCAATACCCCTCCTGTTTTACCTGTTCTGTCATGATGTATTGACAATTGTAAAAGTAGAGAAAGCGCCTCTCGAGGAAAAAAGTTAAAATGATGCACCTGATAAAATAATATTTGTCACAAATGCGACGAAAGAAAATTTAGCAATGCGGTATTTAAAAATTGTGTTTATAGTCCAAAATTGGAATTATTTACAATTATTAGCAATCCGGTAAGTAAAAATTGTGTTTACAGTTCAAAATTTGGATTGTTTACAGTAATTTCGAACGTCAAATTATCAGGTAGCTCAGTTTAAAAATTGTCCACTAGGTGGAATCCCTGATGCTCCAATCGTCAATAAGGTTTTAACCTGGTATAGCCGCAATACATAATGAAATATTATTATGAAGACATAATTCACTCAAACATTAATTCATCAATGTGTATAAGAGAAAGAACACTTTCAATATTATGATTATGTCTTACGTTACCGGCTGATGTTGGAACAGATGATGGAAAATGACTAAAATCAGAAAATAAATTATGAAACATACACTATAAACTAATTTAGTAAAATCAAACAAATTATTTAAATAGTTATGTATGTAACTAAGAAGGCATCGACAAGGTCACAGCCGGGTGATTTTTTCGATTATAATTGACAAAAGCTTTAATTACAACTGCTGACGGGCAAATGTCGGATGAATAAATTTTTTCAAAATGTTGTGGGCTCACTCCAATTTTAAAAGAAATAAAATTCGTATGGTTTCTATCTTTAGGTTTTGAGTCTAATAACATTAATTTTAATTCAGAAGAAAATTTTATACCGTTTTACACTGTATTTCGTCAGGATATGCAGCCATAAATATGTGATTGAAATTAACGATTTAAAAAATTGTTACGATATTGTTTTCGATGCAGTTTCTCGTTGAAATAAGTGATTTGTTATTATAGTCTACGACTCTACGACTACACCTAATAGCGTGTAGATATAACTCATGTGAAAACGTGCAATACTCAAGCATTTGCAGCCCTAAATTAATAAAGGAATAAATTTTAATTTATTAATAAGAATTTATCGGCAATCATCTAATTTAAAGTCGCATTTTGTCCTACAAATTAATTATAATTATTTTAATGCGAGATTTTTCTTTTTGATTTACTCATTTTATATGAAATCAGAATACATAATTTGTAATATTTGAATTTTATTTTTATATATTTAGTATTATCGATGATGATATTTGAATAACTTTTTACAATTAAATACACGACCATTTTATTAAAATATAAATTTTAATCAGCTTAGTCAGCTCATTGCTTGTTAATAACATTTAAATACAATTTATAACGCAACGATAAAATATTATGGGCTGAAATCTCACGAGGTGATTAGAACTTCGTCTTGAAAATTAACTCAACTTTCAAATCAATCTCTGACTGAACCTCTTAACTTAATCTTCCGCTCAACCTCCAACTCAATCGCAACGGAATGTTAACACTCAACTCAATCACCAAGTCAACCCCAAATCAAGCTTTAACCTAACTCCAAATAATTCCCCGACCGAACCCTTCACTCAACTCCAACGCAAGCTAACTCAATCCCAACTCAACTTCAACTCACGCGTACATTGACTTAACTTAATCTAATCTCCACCGCAACCCCTGTCTTAACTCCCAAATAAGACAAAACTAAACCCCAATCGCAAAAACTCAGCTCAACACCATACTCGACAATAACACAAGTCTCAACGCAACCCTCAACTAAATGCCCAACTCAATCTTTAAAGCAACACAGCAACACGGTCCGTAAAACTACATGCGTACATTAACTCAATTCAGGACAAGTCAAGCAAACTTCCAATTCTAATCTCAATTTAACCCTTAAATAAAT
Organism: Tipula helvola; assembly: GCA_963556165.1. Lineage (NCBI taxonomy): Eukaryota > Metazoa > Arthropoda > Insecta > Diptera > Tipulidae > Tipula > Tipula helvola. Next base: position 52,242,298 of record OY744482.1, read on the forward strand.
CCCCAACTGAACGACTGAATGAACCCCTACTCATCCCCAAACTCAATGCCTTACTCAATTCTCAAATCAACATGGTCCGAAAAAATACATGCATAAAAGAACTCAACTCAACCTACCTTCCAACTCAACCCTGAGCTCTCCCCCAAATAAATCTGCAACTGAACCCCTCACTAAACCTCAACTCAACCCCATCTCAACCCTAGCGTGAATTGAAAAAATATATTCGTATATGAACCCCTTTCTCAAACCAACTCAAGGTAACTTCCAACTCAACCCTCAACACCAACACCAAAAAAATGTTTAGGACTTTTTGGGAACTGATTTTATACCACGCTTATGAGAGCTTTGTTAATTCTCGATAAAAACAAATTTATAAAACATTAGAAAGAGTTTATTCGATGAAATTTCACTCAGAATTGTTATTGTTTAGAACCAATCCGAGTTCACCTGGAAATTGTGATTCACTCCCCGATATTTTAAAAGTTTCTGGAATTAACTTTTCAAGCTAACAATTATCAATATAGTTACAATACAATTCTTTAAATGAGAGTGATACCAGACGGGTTGAGTCCAAAACAACTGAGGTAAGTAAGATAGGATTTAAAAAAATTCTTCGAATAGTCTGGCTTGTTAAGTAGAATCTCAATGTGGAATAATGAAAGTTTATAAAGCAAAATTGACATGCCACTCTGAGTTTATCGCTGGGGCACCCATCGAAATATGGCTTAAACAAACGGTCGGCCTTCTTGCCTTCAAATATCATAAAACCATCCATCCTCCAACTCGGTCCATTAAATTTTGTGAATGATTACCAATCCAAGCATTATGCGTGTATGGTTTTATAACATACATATGCGTGTAGTTTGAAACATTTAGTTACCACCCATTTACATAAATACGACGTACAGTAAAAATTTGATGATGAAACCATTAAACTCTAAAATCGGGACGTCTGGTGGCCGATTTTGTCAGCATTTATATTAGTTTCTACATTTTTTTGAAAATGCGACAAAAGGCAATCAGACATTTTGAGTTCTCGTAATGCTCACATAATTGCTGTGAAATTGAAGTGCTTCAAAAATTTGTTTTTCCCAAACCGAAAACAGTTGCGTTCAAAACTGTTAAAAAATGAATTCGATTTATCGCACAGCAGCCCACTGGCGCTAACTTACTACTAAGAAAACATCGTTCAAATAAAAAACAAATCCAGTTTAGTAGGACGAAAAATTTAAAAAAGTAGAACGAAACAGATCTTTTCCAATTTTCAATTTTATTTAAAAACTGCTTGTCCTTTATTGAATTTACTATAAAGAAAGGGAATACACGGATTACAAAAATGCATTGTTCACTTTGAAAGCATTCAATGTTTCCATAAATATTTGTCTGGTGTACCATTTCGCATTGTTACTGACTGCAATGCTTGAACCTTAACATTAGCCAAGAAAAATATTAACCCAAGTATTGCTCGTTGGGCTCTCGTACTTGAAACTAATAATTACATAGTTCTTCATAAGAAAGACGAAAATATGGACCATTTAGTTGTATTGAGTATACATTTTGCAATTGGCTCCATCACTAAAGATGTCAATTAAAAAATGTTTGAAATTGGAGAAAAATTGGAAAATGGTTTATTGTTTGTACCATAGAAAATGGAAGATAATATCACATCCAATTGATACATGAGAAAATCGGTCATTTAGGAATCGAGAAATGTTTCTTCGAAATTCTTTCGTTTCATTGGTTTTCAAATATGTAAAATAAATATGTCTACACGACTCCTCAAACGATACATTTCCCACAAAACGTCCGTTATACGTCACCAAACCCACCATATTATAAAAATTGTCCGTTATTTTGAGTCGAAGCAGCCGGTAAAAGATGTTAATGGGTTTCTTAAATATGGACACTTCTTCCCCAATATCACAGTTGTTCACAATAACAGTAATCTCTACCACTCAATAGCCAAATCACAGCATCAAAATTATAAACATTATTTATAACTGCGTCATGTTGATGAGCGATCAAAATCTCATTCGCCATTTTTCATCTTCGACCTTTAAGAATTAGTTCCAGTTATACAGATCTAGTATATTCTGTTGAAAATCTGTTCAAAGTTTCTTTTCTGAAGATTTGCGCCATTTTTTTCAGAACATAACATTATGTGAGCAACGTGGGAATTGGCTGATATAATTCTTTACTCAGTGCTTCATTCTAGACAGGGCATCGCTGTGTACCTATACCAGTTTTCTATACCTCCTAGCCCTCATAGCGTGATATTATTTAAGGGCACCCCTTAGTTATTTACTATTAAAATTAACGACTTTTTAATGCCAAGAACATTTTTTACTCAGAAATAATACCTTAAAATGCGATTTTATTAAAGTAATTGACAATTAATGTTTCATTCAACGCGTAGCTTGGAACCGGACGCAGATGCGAGTATGCCCAACAGATTTAGGGCCCTACGATATAATTTAACAAGCATTCAAATATTAATTCAGAAAGATTTGATAGATGGTGGAACAGATGCACCATATTTTAAATCACCGGCTTACAATCATTTTTCATCGCGATTTTAAAGAACTATTTAATCAACGGTAGAATCATTTGTAAATAATTTCGTATATGAAATATACAAAATATGTATCAAACATTTTATGAAAATTATGAGTTCCAACTGTGGGAACATAATAAATCAAATCTTAAATTTATGTTTAAAAGATAAATCAGATATCGCTCTCGATAATGGGAAGGCGAGTCGAGTGAGGATTGAACTGATGACCAGCAGCATGCTAATCACTCTCTTACCACAGCTCCACCGTTGTATATGTGCAACGTTTTTCAATTTGCTTAAGTTCTTATTTATATTTTTAGAAATAAAATTCTCTGTTAAGTATTTAATTTACCAAAATTAGTATTAAATTTAATGCCCTTTGTAAAAAATGTAAGCCTTATGCTGGAAATACATGAGCAGAATTTCTGCTAGCAGCGCTGCCGGCAGAATTGCAGCTCATTACATGAGCGTTGTTTTTGACACGCAGAACTTTTTTTTAGTGGTATTTATTTGATACATATTTAATTTTAATGTACAATTTTTTAAAAAAAATTAATTAATTTGTGTCCTCCATTTTGGCACTTATCACACAAAACTTATTTTCTGTCTACAAATTAAAAAAAAATAGATTGAAAAAAATAAAAAGTATATAAATTGTACTAGATTTGTTTTCTTTTACGTAATGTAGCCTACTGATTCACAGATAAATTAGAAATAGAGACAACAAGCAGAAAGAATCCAGCATTATGCTGGAAACACATGAGCAGAATTTCTGCTAGCAGCACTGCCGGCAGAAATTTGGGTGAATTATATGAGCGTCTTTTTTGACAAGCAGAATTTTAATTTGTGGTATTTATTTGATACATACATATTTAATTTTAATGTACAATTTTTTTAAATGACTGATGCCTTATTTTGTTACAAATTATTTAATTTGTATCCTCCAATTTGGAATTTGCCACACAAAACTTATTTTCTGTCAACAAATTAAAAACATTCATTGAAAAAAATAAAAAGTTTACAAATTGTACTAGATTTTTTATATTTTACGTAACGTAGCCTACTGATTCGCAGCAAAATTAGAAATAGAGATACAAAGCAGAATTCTGCTCGGAAAGCAGAATTCATGTGTTTCATGCCGTATAAACGTGTGTATTCGAATTTTTCTGCTTGCAGAATTCTGCTCATCTGTTTTCAGCATAAAAAGACAAAACCGTATGCCTAATTTCAGCTCCTATAGTTTCCAACTAAATTAAAGGCTATCAACACTGCCGTGCTAAAAAAAAAGTCACAAACGCCGAAAAATGCGTTAGGGCAGGGGCATATTTGGATTCTGCAAACAAATACCTATTTTTCTGCTCTTTTATAAAACCAAATAACCTTCATTTAAAATGCCACAAAATCACGTTATTTAGTTGTCAAATTTCATATTAAGACATGGCAAACAAAAACAGAAAAATTGAAATTACTCAAAACTACAAAAAGGCAAATGTGACTTTTTTCTTAGCACGGCAGAACACTACTTAGTGTTTTTAGTCTTTTTGGGCCGGGAAATTTCAGTTGCGCGGAAAAGTTTCGCTGTCCATAACACTCCCTCTGAGTGTCCTTCAGGATTACACAATTCCCTTAGATCCCTCACTAGGGCGGCTAGCTTTGATGTAGGCCTAAATGTCAAGCATCTCTTCATTGCAGTAGTATTATTTTCTCACACCAGCGTGTCCTTTGTGATATCACCAGGAGATATTCAGATATCCATCGGCTCCAGAATATGCGAATAATTGCTTGCTGGCGTTTCCACTCAGCAGTCAGCACTTATCTCCGTTTCGGCATACTATATGTCAGTGGTTGCAAATTAGATTATTATTATTATTATTAGTTTGAGGGCCATGTGGGGGCTCAAGCCACCCCGCACTGCGACCTAAAAGATCTTTTGTGCATAAGCCCTACTTAATTATCCGTCCAGTCAATATTCAGGCTCTTAATGAACCTGATAATACTGCCTAACGGTACGTGATACATACTATCTGGGCTCATTGCTCTCCCTCCTAGATGTTTTAATTATCCGTCCAGCCAATATTCAGGCTCTTAATGAACCTGATAATACTGCCGACCGGTACGCGTTACATACTATCTGGGCTCATTGCTCTCCCTCCTAGATGTAATAACATTTACTTCTGCTAGAAGAGCGGTAGCATTGGGACTCAAGGACTTCGAGAGGGCAGACCCACTCCCGTATATTCCTATCCGTGCCTCGTTTACCGTTTTGATTTTACTCTTGCGAGTTGCTGGGACATACTATCTGGGCTCATTGCTCTCCCTCCTAGATGTTTACTGTTGGAAGTACTTCTACACGTGATACATACCTACTATCTGGGCTCATTGCTCTCCCTCCTAGATGTCTACTGTAAGAAATACTTCTACACGCGTTACATACTATCTGGGCTCATTGCTCTCCCTCCTAGATGTAATAACATTTACTTCTGCTAGAAAAGCGGTAGCATTGGGACTCAAGGACTTTGAGAGGGCAGACCCACTCCCGTGTATTCCTTCCCGTGCCTCGTCTACCGTTTTGATTTGACTCTTGCGAGTTGCTGGGAATAGAAAGGTCGCCTGTAGGTCACCCAGGTTTACTACAGGAAGGCTAAATAAAACTGGAGGGTGCCTGGTATCCAGAGTCCGCATATATAGACTGATTAACCTATCAGCCATTCATCCATCGGCATATGCTGTTCCACCTTAGATTAGGGATTTTTTGTCAAGGTTTTCTCCTTTAGCGCCGTACTTTAGCCTGTCACAAAAGTCTATATTCAGCCTAATGGTTACAGTTACCGGTGGTTGCCACGAGGAGGCAGTACGTACACTTGCGCCTACTGGAAGGTTACGGAGCCCCTTCCAATAGACGCCAAACCACCTGCAAATTAGATAATTAAAGACTCGATTTAAATCAGGCAGCATTCACGGAATTAGGTTAGGCAGGGCTTGGTTAAGTGCGTTCTTCATGGCCCTGACTAGCTTCTCCCAAGCTCCCCCATATAAAGTGCGGCCGGAGGATTAAATTTCCAATTAATGTTGGCAAACCTGTCTTATTCCTCCTTGCTGACATCGGAAATTAGTCCCGTTGTCCAGTATGAATTTTTCACCATTAGACTCACAAGTGATTGGTAATTCAAATTGTGAAAAATTCATTCTGGGTTTTTAGTGGGTGAAAAATTGGATAATTGCAAACAAAAAATTGTTTTGTGAGTTGTGCCGGTTTTTTGGACATCATTCGGTGAATGGTTTTTGAATGCAAAATCATATAAGATGTACCGATATGTACAGGCAATACAATGAAAAAGCGCTCTAAGGCAAATAACATTCGAAAAAGCAGGGTCGTCCGTGACAGAGATTTTTCAGACAACTAAATTAATAACAAATCCCATTCAAAAAATAAAACTAAACAATCGAATTAAACTAAACAAATAACCAATTAAATAAACATACATAATTTGGTTTAAGTATTTCATAAGAATTAATTGGGTTTGCTTCTTCAACAGGTGTTTGCTTCTTCAACTTAATTTATGTATTTAAACGCAATCCAAAACAAAATGTAAATTACACAAATTACCTCCTAAAAATAATTATCGAAAAATTATAAACAAACAAATATAAATATTTTGTATAGCCAGGAAGAATTTTAATTAAATTATGTAAATTTATATTTTTATAATTTAACAAAACTATTAAAAATGCACAATCCGCAAATTACGCTAATTTTTGAAGGCTAAAAAAAACGAAAACTATATCCATTTAAATATTAAATTTCTCACTATTAAAATGGAAATAACCATAATCAATGTACAATATAATTGTTTGTTGTTAGATCATGTGTTATTTATTTATGCTAATTTTATAGTGTTTGTGTTTTTTTTTTTTTTTGATTTATTTGTAAATCCGTTGCCGTTAAGTCTAAAACTAAATAATCAAGTATACAGTCTGTATGTAAAGTAGACACAAACTTAGATAAGTTGTTTCATTATTTGAATTTTAGAACTTACATATCTTTCCATTTAACAATAGATTTACCATTTGATTCCTCACCTTGATAACTTTAGCGCATACCTATTACGTCTTCAACATCAGTACGTATACTAATATTTACTTTGAATGTTCATTTTAAAAATGTTTATATATAGTACATAAATCAAAATCAATTAAATATGCAAACACGATTTTTATGTATATTACATACTTGGTTAAATCGATCACATAACATACTTCAATGGTGTTTTAGTGTCTTCAAAATATTAATGGATATCCATAGATGTAGTAGCTATACTACAAACTATTGAACTTGACATATTATTAAAAAAGTGTTAGTCGAAAAACGCAAATATTGTTTGTTACCCATAGTGCCATGCATTGATTTCACCTTGTACAAAAATTTACATTTTTTAAGCCGACAATAGTTTTGTCATGTCACTTGCTATATGTATGCTTCATAAATTGTGCCTAATTTTTGTTTCGTTTTTTTTATATTTACAGCCAGCTCAATAAAAGCTTGTTCGAGAAATAATCCAGAAATTGAAAAATGTATATTAAATACAGTAGAAAATATTCGACCACTTTTGGCCAAGGGAGATTTTGGTGAAAACTTTATGGTACCTGCCCTAGAACCATTACAAATTGAAAATATTAATATGCGTCGTGGACAAGAATTTAATGCCACATTCAGCCAGTTGTTGGTTAAAGGACCAAGTAATTTTGTGGTTGAAAAACTAAAGTATGGACTTTTTATAGTGAAAAATATTTTTTTTTATAATTTACCTAATATTTTAATTTCAGAGTTGATTCGAAAAAATTAATATTTGATTTTATAGTTTTATTGCCAAAACTTGAGTTCACCGGAAAATATTCATTGAAAATAAAACTTCTTCTAATCGATATCCGTGGAAAAGGCGATATGCGTGGACAATTCAGTAAGTATATTTGAAAACGATTAAATTTTACCAAATAATTAATTAATTTTTAAATATAGAAAACGCTCGTGGACAAGTAAAAGCTCGTGCTCGTTTAGTCGAGAAAGATGGTGCCCAAGTTGTACAGTTCCATCCGCTTGATGTTAAAATTAAAATTGGAGAATCAAAAGTTAAATTAGACAATCTATTTAATGGTGATCCAGTTTTGGGACAAGTTGGTAATTCATTCATTAATGAAAATACCGATTTATTCTTAGGCGAAATTATACCTGGATTAGAGAAAAGTTTATCAAGAACATTTACTGATATTGCTAATTCAGTGTTATCAACTACAACATACGACGAAATGTTCCCAGATGTATAAATTTGTATATGACACACTTGCGTGTATATTAAAATTAGATATAGAATTTAAGAAAGTGAATCTTTCACTGCGTATTAATATTTGTGTTAAAAAAGAATCGATGTGTTATTTTATCTAGACAATTTTTATTACGGATGTATATGTTTTAAGGATACCCAAAAATAAAAATATAAACCTAGTATATACTTAGTTATGTAAATGGACCTTAATTATTCACCAAGAGAATCGCTTGAATGAATTAATTATCGTAAGTAAACTGTAAATAAATCCCACTTAAAACGTTTTTAGCAAATATCTCGAAAATGTGTGTCCGACGAAAAAAATGATTAAGCACAAAGTTGACGTGCAGCGACTTTTGAACTGGCATCGTTTGATTCTATTCTACACACATACATGCAATAATAGCAATACTGATTGATAACAAATGAAAAAGAACAAATTTATAAAGTTTTCCAAAAAGAAACCAAAAAATGACTAAATACTTCGAAATTTGTATTATCAAGCATCATATCATTAGTATTGGGAGGACCCGTTTCTGGTGGGAAATTAATAAGAATCCAAACGTCAACCGCATTTCTTGAGGATCAAACTTAAAATTATTGACGACTAAACTACTACGGACAAACAAGTAAAATATGTATCTAAAATTAAGGCTCGAAAATGGATCGCCAATTATAAATATAAAACAAATAAATTTTGACATTAAACCAACTTAAATACAAGAAGAAAAAGGCTATTGCCTAGAGTAAGTTCCCTAAAAATCGAATGTTAAAATATATGTTTAATGAAATCAAAGATTTAATTGTAGGACAGTTAATTGACGGATTTTAAAATATGAGTACATACTATATTACTTTAATTGATATAAAAAGCTAAAGTGAAATGTCGATAAATGCTGGCTGGCTCTACAATCGATGCCAAAGATGCAAGCCATCTGGGCGCGTTTAATTAATGGCGCCTCCAACCACAACCCGAAAACCCATTATTTCTTATATACCCCTACAATAAAAAAATTAACACTGTGATACGAAAATTTCGTTAAAACATTTTTTGATTTATTTGATTAAATCAAATATTAGGTAAATATTTTTGTAAGAAATTACCGAATAATTGTGGTGGACACTTAACTTATAACTGTTTTTACAAACATGTACAATCAAATATATATTTTCACTCAAAAATAAAAGCTGTTACGTTTCTATATGCGATTTGTCGATTTTATCGTCGACATTTCGTTAAGTTATAAATTAAACCGCTAAAACTGTAAAGTAAGTCACTAACTACAAATATTTAGTAATTTCTATTAAAATTATTTAACAATTTAATCAAAAAAATGTTTAAAAGAAATTTCCTTATTACTTGCCAAATTATTATCTAGCCAAGTAAGCTATTTTATCTCACTCAACCCCAACGCCAGCTAACTCAACTTCAACTAAACTAAGTTTGAACCAAATCTCAACTCTCTACTTAACACCACACTCAACGGCTAACTACTACACGTTTGTATAAACTCTACTCAAACAAACTAAATATAACCTCCTAATTCCCAACCAAATCCCTCGTGCAAATCCTATTCAACTTCAACTTAAACCATATTCAACCACAACACAACCCTCAACGCAAGACTAAACTGAACCATAACTCAACCCAAAATAAAACTTGAACTCATCCCATCGCTCAACAAGAACTCAACACTCGACTCGACAGCACCTCAACCCTCGATTAAACGCCGAACTAAATCCTCAAATCAACATGGTCCGAAGCTAACATCAAACTCAGATGACAACTCAATCCCCAAATAAATCCCCAACTGAACTGCTTAATAAACTCCAACTTAACCCCAACGATATTCAACCCGACGACAAATTCAGCCCTCCACTCAACCCAAAACTCAACGCCCTACTCAATCCCAAATCAATATGGTTCGAAAAAATACATGCGTATATGTACTCAACTCATGCTAACTTCATACTCAACCCACAACTTGCCTCAAATAAACCCGCAACTGAACCGTAACTAAACCTCACCTCTAACTCAACTCAACCCCAAACTTAATCCCTAAACCAACATTACCGAAACTTGCATGTGTCTATGAACTCAACTTCTAACTCAACTCCTAACTCAACCCTCAACTTAACCCCAAACTCAACATCCAACTCGAACAACTTCGTTCGTGCATGAACTCACCGCAAAACAACTCAAGCAGAGTTCAGTCCTGGAATATGGCCATGTATGATGGAGCTTGCCTATTTCTCAACCAATTATGATTAAATTTGATAGGTACACTGTGTTGGAACAGCAAAATATCGAATCTAGAAAATAATAAAGAAGTTAATTAATAAACGCAACTTACCAAATTCTGGATAAAGTAACAAGAGTAAATTGGCGGCATGTTCCAATGAAAAACAATCCGGTAGACTGCGCATCTAGAGGCATTTTACCACAAGAAGTGAACAATAATAAGCTGTGGTGAAAGGCCCCAGGGTAGCTATGTTTTGATTCACAATATTGACCGTGCCAACAAAGAAGTTATGGGTACAGAGCTGACAAAAGGCAGAACTCAACCCAAATTATGGTAAGACAATCAAAAGTGGTGGCAATGGTGAACCGGTTCGTACATAATGCTTTACAATCTGCTAGAAATTTCATTGGCGCAATACTCAAGGGTCCTAACAAATTAGTTGAAATGGAAGAGGCTACCAAAATGTGTTGCAAGTACCACTGTATGGCAAACAAAGCCACTCCAAACATAATGGCAGGTCTAAAACCGCTTTGGGATGAGAAAGGTATCAAGCGAAGCATCCGATAATTCTACCCGCATCATCAAGTTTAACGAGTCGAATCATAGAAGACTATCATCACCGTTATCTTCAATTAGCAGGACCACAGGTCCACAGTTACTGTTAGAAATAATATCTCAGAGATACTGGATCAACTTTAAGCAAGCCGTCCGAAAAATTACAAGCAAGTGTGTCTTGCTTGAAAAACAAATCAATATATCGTTATCACAGAAGATTACCACAGCATCGAGTCGGGCACATAAGAGCATTCTAGAAGGTCGGCACCTATTTTGCAGACCCTTCTACGTATATTACAAACGAGGTCGGAGTCAACTCTATTACCTAATATTTTTGTATGTCTAATTGTATGCATGTCAACTCGAGCATTACATATAGAATTAACAGTGGACTTATCTACAATTTACATTTACAATGATTGCGGTTCAAATTACATCAGAGCAGGCAACCGACAAGAACACTTTTTTCAGTTCCCATTATCAATATCATCGAACCAGTGCAATAAGAAATGCATAATTTTGCAAGTGCAATGAAAAAAATTAAAACGGAGGACTATGTAGATGGGAATGAATAATTTTGAATCACTTCTATTTATCACTTAATATTTATATATATATCGTTTAGTATGAAAATATGATTCTTAGAAATTTAGACTGGAACCGCTGAAGAATGTGCAAATTTGAGTTGCTGACCATTCCCCACAGCTATCTTGTTAGACGTTTGTTCAAAGTGAAACCTAAATATTTTTATTTTAGTGGTATTATCTTGGTTATTCATTTACATTGGTGGGTGGTTTTTTCCTCTATCGGCTGCTCCAATGTGTTTTATTTTATTTATTATTTATTATTCTTCCAACGTTTCGACAATAGCCGTCTTCCAATGGGCAAAATTTGCTACTTGGAATTACTTGCGAGTAGATACCCAATGGAACGAGAAATTGAGTGATACAAGTAAAACACAGCCTTCTGTTTAGTTGTTTTTTTGTCTTTTGTAAAGTTGTTTATTATAGTAATGGCGATATTTAAAATTAGATTGAAATATGACAAAAAAAAATGGACGTGTAATGAAAGGAAAGCATTGATATTTACCGCATTGATATTTAAATCCATTTTTCTTAAAAATGTAATATCAACAACAAAATAATTTTGTATTAATTTTGACATTTTACATCACCACAAAATATAAAAACAACGTAATGAGAAACTCTCGAAAAATATCGAAAAAGGTCTAAAAGCCATCTATTGGAATTTTCGCAACTAAAATCCACCTAGCGCAAATTTTATACGTAACTACTTCTGTTTTCTACACCATCGTATGAGCATGGGTTGTGCACAAATCACTTATTTATAATAGATTACGCCTTCGTGGATTTCGTTTTCGTAGTTTACTGCGCATTACATCAACTGAGAGTTGCTAGTAAGATATTGCAAAGGAAATGTATGAAAAATAAGGAATTTGTTATTTGTCTAATAAATGTATAATAAGTATATGGATGTATTATGGTTGAATATGGATGTATTATGGTTGCATATTTCTTTCCTCTTAGAAAATAGGATCCATGCTTTCAACAATCTCTTATTGGTTGGAAAAGAATGAAAACTATATGGACAGTTATTTATATTGGTATTATAACAATTAAATACGGCGCACCACATTATTTAATTTAATTTAATTTTTGGATTCAATTACACGCAACAATATTGTGAAACAAAACTGTTCACTATCATTTGACGTCATTATTGCCAGCCGTTTATTTTATGATCCAAATAGGCAAAGTGCGCAAGGCGTAATCTATTAGAAGTGATTTGTGGTAGTTGTGAGTAGATGCAAGTACTTGCGAGTAGTTTGCTTTCGCCAATGGAAAACGCTTAATGTTACCATTGGGTCTGTTTGATAATTTGCACGGTGCGGTGCAATGTACAATTTTTTCTTTATTTCACCACTAGAAAATAAATCAAATTAGACAAGGAAAACAGTATGCACCGCACCGTGCGAATTATCAAACAGGCCTATAGTCATCATCAGGTTATAAGTGTTTAATCAATATTTTTGTATAAACAAAATTGCAGTCAAAATAAAGATAAACGTTGCCATCATCAGGGTATATAATCTTTCACGTCGATTATAGAATCCGTGGTTGCGAATCAATCGCGGATCGAAAACTGCATATAAAAAAATAGGAAACAACAATTTTATATCATAGTTTTATTGAAATTCCTTATAGCATATTTTTACAATTCGTCAAAAAAAAATTGATTTAGAAACGCAATAAAAATATTGCGTTTGTACGAGAATCAAAAAATTTAAATCAATAGATTGAATGCTAGACAACTTCATTGTGATTTTTTGTGTTAAGGAAAACAAATAAACGTCAAAATATTGTTCATATCTTTTTGTATGAAGTGGCACAGATGCAATTTTATTTCTATAATTACAGACATATATTAAATATTTTTTAATAAAAATTTAATTGAAATGTATTCATTTTATGTCATTTTAAGCTAAGCAAGTGAATTTTTTTGTGAAAAGCGTGTGAAAAATTAAAACATAAAAAGAAGGCAAATTCGTATTCTTTAGGTTTAATCTTGTGCCGTTTGAGGTTTTTCTATGGTTATTTTTATTAAAATTAAGTTATTTTCAAACATTTTAAGTTAGCTTCATATAAACTGCTGTTTGTTTTCCTTAACACTCACAAAAATTTGACATATTTTGGCTGTCAAATTATCGATCTATAGAAGTTTTTCAGGATACTTTGATTTACACCAATTGTTTCCTATTTTTTTTTATATTCAGTTTTCGATCCGCGATTGACCCGCAACCACGGATTTTATAATCGACGTGAATGACTATATACCTTGACGATGGCAAAGTTTATCTTTATTATGACTGCAATTTTGTTTATAAAACAATATTGACTAAATACTTACACCCTGATGATGACAATGGTAACATTGTCGAAACGTTGGAACAATAATAAATAAAAAATAAAATAACATTTTTACAATGGTGGACATGTGCCTCTTCGCATTTTAAAGATTACATGATTCACCATTTTTTTCACCATTCTTGAATACTGTTAAAATTTTCCTGCAAAACTTCTGTAGCTTTGTTGGGCTCTTAATGTGATGAAAATACTGTGTTGCGATAGTTACTTGATTGCATGTATTTAAATCTGCGGTATATAGCAGATGTGGCTACATGAATTAAAAAAGGCTTGAATTAAAAAAAGTGAATTAAAAATGGTGATTTTTGTATGAATTTGTATGAACACCTGTTACCTTTTTTAATTCAGTTTTGCTGAAATAAAAAAAGTATTCCTTTTTCATACAATATTCGCTTTTTTTATTTCATTAATGAAGACTTTTTTTAATTCAGCCTTTTTTAATTCGGTACCCCAGCAGATGTAATATCGAGTCAAGCACGCTGCCTTTTGGTACATCAGATTTAATTGGGCGGACATTAGTATACATATCCTGATGTTTTATAATAAAGAATCTACCTCATAGATATGATGTTAATATTCTGTAGAAATCATGTGGCAACCATCACTTAATTTTGTATTGTAATCCCACGTGCCCACCTTATCAAAAGCTTGTGCTGTGACTGAATAAAGCAGAACAATATTTTTATTTCTCCAGGGCTTCTTGAATTACTTGAACTACTATTCTGTGTACTTCTTCTATTGTTGAGTGTTCTGATCTAAATCCAAAATGATTCTCCGGAATCAACTTTTTCTCCAACAATATAGGCTTTAAATGTTTATAAGTAGTAATTTTTCAAATCATTAAGACTAATTGGTAGCAAGCTTAAAGGTCTGTATGAAGTAACTTCTCCTGGGGACTTGCTTAGTTTTGGTACTGCTTTGGAAATCTTCCATTGATTCGGGAAATATCCAGTATTAAGCATTCCGTTGAATAATTAGATTAGAAATCGAATACAGTTATCTGGCAACTCCTTTTTGGGATTTAACTCTCTCTGCATCACTATTCTTACTTCTAAGCAGGGTTGTGGAGTCGGAGTCGGAGTCGGGAGTCGGAGTCGGGAGTTTGTCAAGTTTTAATCGATTTTTGCAGGAGTCGGAGTCGGAGTCGGATCGGACAAAATTGAGCCGACTCCGACTCCAAAAAACAAAAATAAACACTAATTCGTTTTATAACTTCATGCATGTATGTGTGTATGAATTATTTTGTCTATAACAGAAATGAGAAAACGTTACAATAAAATAGAAAGAAATAGAAAACTATTGCGCAGGGAATTAACATTTTTATATATAATAGATGATGTTCTACTGAAATATGTATTAACGTTAATACATAGTTTGCAATCCTCTGACACTTTGTTCCTTTCTCTCTATATTGTTTTAAATTTTATTTTGCGATAGAGCGAAATGAGAAAGAACACTTCAGATGTAATTATATTTCTGTTGAATTTGAATGGTGATGAAATTTTTAATCTAACCTGAGCAAGAAACAACAAATTTTCGCTATTAATTGCAGCTATTCTAACAAATTTTCGTTACTTCTGTAGGAGTCGGAGTCGGAGTCGGAGTCGGAGTCGACTTGTAAATATTTACCGGAGTCGGAGTCGGAGTCGGAGTCGGGTATTTTTTCCCCGACTCCACAACCCTGCTTCTAAGATAGAAAACATCGTGATTGTATGATTCATTCGGAATGGTGCTTCCAAGCAATTTTGTATGTTTTTGTCTGCAAATACATCAGCCTTTTCATTATTTCTCACTCAACGACCGTCACACGTACGTATTGGAGGAGTCTTAGATGCTTTCCACAGTGGATAATCTGTGTTTTCCGTGATAAATATTCTTAAATCGTTTTCTTTCATCGAGTAGCCGTTCTTTTAACTGTATGATGGCTTTGGTTAGCCTATAGCAATGAGGCTGTATAGCGTATACTTTCATTTCCAATACACGACAGAGATCCTTCGATTACTCATTTAGCTATGCATCTTGAAAACGGTCAACGTGTATACTTCACAGAGCAAAATATAGAACAACGAGCAGCTGCATCACCAAAAACCACATTGACTGAGTTCTTTCAATTATGCCAAGAAAACACTGATTATGGGCGATTTTAAAAAACTTTACTATATGCTGAAATTCCAACTTATTTTACATGGAATGTATCAAGAAAAAAATGGCAGCCATACAAACGAGGTAGCCCAGTTGAAGCTGATCCTGGCATCTTTCATTCAAACGCTCTCGGCAGACTATATACAGTTCATCCTAGACAACGTGAGTGTTTTTATTTGAGGTTACTCTTGATTAATGTATTTAATCGGCCCAACATCATTTGCCTATCTTAAAACAGTTAATGGTTATTTACATCAAACTTATCAAAGTGCATGTCGAGCCTTAGATTTATTAGAGGACGATGGGCATTGGGATTAAACTGTGGCAGATGCAGCACTAATTTCAAGTCCACATCTGATACGTATACATTTATCTCCCGCTACTGGTTAGTCGATATCGTTGCCATTGCTGTCTTAATTTTATTTTCTTCTTAATCATTTTGTTGACGACATTTGAACATTCCCCATTCTTTTATCTCTCATTTTATGGTGGTGTGGACTTCCAATTTACCAACCGAATACATTCATTGAGATGTTCCACTGCTTGATCTATATCTCTCTCCATCTTTAACTTGACGTTTATGTTTAATTTCTCTGTTATCTTATATCTGAAGTGATTCCAGTCAGTTTTGTTCTTGTTTAACATTGACTTGTGAGATGTTCACCTGTACATTTCACACATCTGGGTTTATGATTCAATTAGTTTTAGTAAGCCCTTATCATTGGTAAGTAGTACGTTGTACCACTTCCCGCTTGGCATGCGGTTTTTCGATTTTTACAATTGAATGTAACTGAAGCTCGATTTTAAAGAGTGGAAATGGCTTCTTAGTACCATTTTGCCTCACGTTGCAGATATTAATAACAACGTGGTCCAAATCAATTAATCCACTTTTCAAATCGTCAATGTTGGTAGGTTTTGTTCACTTTCTGGTTGGAATGAGCGGAGTTCAGTGTATCGCTCCGTATATCTCGGCATCTTTTAACTGGATTTTAACCTGGTTAGTTCCAATTATTTTTAGATTGAAGTTGTTCTCAGCCAACTCCTTTAATAAGATAGTCAAAGGATTAGAACAAATATTATAGAGGCGAAATTATTATTTTTTTCTTGGGACGGTTCTTCGACTTCCTCAAGTAAACTATTAAATCGTGTAGATAAAGGCAGTGCAGGTTGCGCTAACCAGTAGTCGTTTAGTGTTAGGTGATATTAGACTCACGGCTCTGTCCCTTTTGTTGGCCGTGGTCCATCCTTCATTATCTCCAGATGTCGATATGGTCGGCATGCACCCAGTTGTTTGCAGATATCTTTAAGTTAACTGTACAAATTAATAATTATACTTTCACTATTGTTGGCGTTTATCGACTTCAATCTGTTTCTGTAGCAAATTTTATTTCTGAGTTTTCGTCCTTTTTAAGTGTAATTAAAATTAAAAATTTATTTGTTTTAGGTGATTTTAACATTAACATTTTAAACTTGCCTAATAGCAGTGACGATTACTTTTTTATGATGTCCACTTTTGGTTTGCAGTCTCTAGTCTCCTACACGTATTTTTAACTCTAGTGTTACTTGTATTGATCACTGTTTTGCTCGTGTTCGTAATAACGATATGGAGTTGTTAAAATCTGTTCTTCCATTGTCGATTACTGATCATAGTTTAATTAAATTAGAAATAGTTGTGTCGTCCAACATCAGACTTTTATCTCAGAATAACAGTTTATTTATACGTTTTAATCTTACTAAATTGTATTCGTTGGTTTCATCCTTCAATTTTTTAAATTCTCTAACTAGTGATCCGTCCACTAGCTTTAATAATTTCGTAAGTTGTTTTAACAATATTAGTTCGTCCTGTTACATTTTTGATGTTCGAAAATCAAATATGTACCAAGCTTAAACCTTGGATTTCTTGCTATTTGGTTAATTGAATCAATAGAAAGAGAAGAATTAGTTTAAAATGTCGCAAACATCCTAATAAATTAGACTCAAAGATTATTATTTGAAGTTGTCGGAAAAAGTTAGTTTTTGCGTTAAAGCTGAGAAACATAATTACTATAATCGCAGAATCGATGAGTGTGCTGGGGATAGTAAGTGTGTTTGGTCAGTCGTCAATGATATTTTATCAAATAATCGTCATGTTTCTATTGATAAAACCTTGAATGATGATGGTACATATTATTGTTTCTGATTCCGTTCTAATTGCCAATGAATTTTCTAATTATTTTTCAAAAATTGTTAATGAGTTGAAGTTGAATTTTGCATTACCCTTTGCTTGTAATTTGAGTGGTAATTATGATTTTTGTGATTCGTTTTTTATTGCGCCAGTTGACCGATCTTACTGATCTGTTAGGTATTAGTTCCGATATGTTGAAGTCTATTGGCGAATTTGTTTCTCCGGTTCTTTCTGTTCTTGTTAATGATACTTTTTCTGTTGGTCTTGTCCCGGATATTTTGAAAACTTCAATTGTTATTCCATTGCATAAAAAAGATAATCAATTGCTCAAAGGAAACTTTCGTTCTATTACTCTTCAACCAATTATCTTAAAAATTCGAAAAAGCCATGAAGCCAAGAATAGATAAATACCTAGCAAAACATAATTTTATGAGTGACAATGATTGTTTTAGAATTGAAATTGTCAAGTCCTTCAGATACCTTGGTCTTCACCTGGATGTTAACCTTAATTGGAAGTTGCATAGTCAAAACCTAAAAACACAATTGGGTTCTGTGTTGCGTGCAATCTATATGCTACACTCTCATTGTCCACAATCTGTTTTATTAAGTTTTTATCATGCTTGCGTTGGCTCACGTTTGAGTTATGGAATTCTCTGTTGGGGTGGTGCGTTTAATTGTACGCTAAAACCTTTAATCACGTTACAAAACCATATTATTCGTTCCATGTTTTTTATGAGCCGTACGGATTCCTGTTGGCCAGTTTATGTTGCGTATAAAATGTTTCCTCTCCAACACCTATATGTTTTTAGAGTTCTTCGTTTGTTTTATTATCGCAGTGGTCAGAGACAGAGAGTAGTCAGGTTTATTTCTGCGTACGATTTTCGTAATATGTAATAAAATAACAAAATGGTTTTTAAAATACCAACTTTTAATACCGAAACATTTAGGCGATATTTTCTAGTCATTGGTGATTGATCCGTACTTCATTGATTGTTTTCCATTGGAAATCAGAGCACCGATCTCCACTAATTCATTTTTGAAGCTGGGTTATTATGAAATAATCTATCAGTTATTTTATTTTCATTTTAGAGGTTTCCAACACTGTCCTTGACAAAGGGAACCTATCTTCTTGCCATAATTTTCAATACTTGTATATTTGGTTTTATAATTTTGTATGGTTTTAGAGAATAAATAAATAAATACATAGTTGTATCACTCCACTCTTTCGGTTGTCCCAGTTGTGGAAGTAGTTGCGGAGTTAATGGAATTATATCTGTGGCAATAAGACATAGTAGCTTATGTCAACTTAAAAAAAAATTGAGGTATCAATATTCACCATTTTATATGTATCCTGTAATTTTACCAAATTTGACTTAAGTGCGCTAGCCTTGTGACCAAAGGATGAAGTCACAATACGTGATGACTTAAGTCAAATATGATGGAGTTACAGGAGAGATAGGAAATGTTGAATATTTATATTTTAATTTTATCTTAAGTTGACATAAGCTACTATGCCGTATATCCACAGGTTTAATACTCAGATCTAATAAATAAAATTTTTCACAAACACCTTGATGATCGAAGGTTTAGTTTTCTTCTTACCGAGTCTGAAAAATAAATTTACCAAGGATATTATTATTAATTAAAATAAAAACCATACCAATCTATGTTTTGTTTTCTCAATTACTTTTATTACATTTTATTACTTTTGTTTAATGATTATACATAATTATTTTGGTTATTATTGTTTTGAGTGATTTTTTAACTGTGCTGCAAAAACAAAAATAATTAATTACATGATTGTAATTAGAAAAATCAAATAAAAATTAAAAATTATTACATTTTATTTTTTAATAGTTTTAATTCTATTATTGTTTTGATTATTTCTATTTTTTTTTTTCTTTTATTTTTATTATTTCTGTAAGTTTAATAATACATAACTATTTATTTATTTTTGTTTGGTTAAAATTAGTAGTGTGTAAACATAAATATACATAAATATTTATAATATATAAGTTTTGATTTGTTTAAAGGATTTTTTAAATTTAATTAATTAATCTTATTTTTTTTTTTTTGTTGTTTTCTGTTTAATATTTGCTATTTTTTTTTAATTATTGATATTTATATATTGAAATCTCCGTCAATCTATATTGACACACATAAAAATTACAAAACCTAAACTTAAACAAAATAATATTGTTAATTAATTAATTAATATTTAATAATCATAATAATTATAACAAATATATAAATATATTTTTTCTTCTGTGTATAAATATACAATAAAAATTTATCTTATTTTTTTTTAATTTATAATGTAAAAATATATATTATATGTATAATTTTTAATTTAGAAAATAAATTTTTATATAATTTTTTTTAGTTAATTATTTAATTTTTTAAATGAAAATTGTTGAAAAAATTATTCAACAAAACAATTTAAACGGTTTGGTTTGATTGGATTATATACAATTAAAAGAAAATAGTGCTCAAATATTGTGGCATTCAAATAAATCGGGGAACTTCATAAAATTTCAAACTAGTATGTATTCAGTGCATTAAATATCCAAACAAAACTAAATGGCACATTAAATGACACAAATCCTAGACTAAATATCAAATAAATTACACTAGAAAAATACATAACCAAACATAATACAATAATATAATCCAGTCAAATCACAAATTATTTATATTTCATATAGTTTAATAAATTCCAAATCCCAAAAGTTTCAAACAAAAATTTAATAAAAAAAAAACTTAAGAAACAAAACAAAATAACTAAAAATAGTTAACATTTTTTTTTTTAGTTTTCATCACAGATTTCGATAATTCATCATCATTTTTAATTAATCATAATTATTATTGACTTCAAACTGATCTTTCTTTTACAATACATTGCAAAAAAATACTTGCATTCTTAAAATCTAAAATCAAATTTTTTACAAAAATTTTTATATTTTGTAAAAAAAACCTTTACACATGAAAAACTCAAATATACTAAATAAGAAATCAAGATTACAAAAATTTAATATTCTTATTTTATAAAAAATAAATATTCAGTTTGGCTGCCCAATTCATAAATAAATTAAATATTTATATTGTGATTTTTTTTTTAACTGACTGTATTTTCTTTCTGTTAAGGACATCAAAATATTGCATCTATGTACTATATTGCCTATAAAAAAACAAAACTACTAAATTGAAATAAGTTATAAAAGCCGCCAAACTTATGCTTACAATTTAGAAAATAAACGTCGAAATAATTAATAAATAAACAATTGGTACGTGAATAAGAAAAATAAACGCCAAAAAATATTAACAAAAATGTGTAAAATAAAACAAATAAGAATAATAATAATAACATAAAACATTTATACGTAAATATGATTGTTACTTTTAATTTTAGTTACTTAATGAGATTAATGATAAAATTTGGTCATTTCCGTGTTTGTATTTTAGAATAGAATTTATAAAATTATTTTTTAAATGTTGCATGAATTTTCAAGATATAGAAGGAAATGTTCATATGCTGAAAGTTTTTTTTTTTAATTCGCAACATAAACATTAAAAATATGCAACTTTTTATATTTTATTACTAACCATAACGGCATCAAAATTATAAATACTTTCTGAAAATATTGGCCACGAAAACGATTTCACTAATCTTGTTAAAAATTTTATTTAGATTTTTTTTTTTTGTTAAATTTATTTTCTGGAAGCTAATTCTTCTAATTTACTTTAAATTTATATAGAGATTCTAGGTAAGTCTCTAATATAAAAAAAAAAAAAGAAATTATAATAATATAGTAAATGTTACGGAAAACAACAGCCATTTCTGAAGCTCTTCGAGAATTTTAACAAAATTCTAAATAGCTTATTATTTATGTGTCGTACACAAGAAAAATTTGTTGTTTAATTATTGTAAGAATTTCCAAATTTTTTTTTTTTATATATATAAAAAAAGATTTAATAAATTTGTAATATTCTGTGTTTTTTAAATTTTTTTAAATACTTAATAGTTTTGTACTTAATAGTTTACAAATTATATATACAAACTGTATACATAATTTAAATATAATATAAACCATAATTGATAACAATATTAAAATAAATTTTTATGTATATAATTATAATAATAAGGTTTAAGACTTTCTATTCTTATTTCTTTTCTTAATTAAATTAATAAAAAAAAAACATATATCATAGTAAATATAGGTAATTAAATTGCAATTTACAATTTAAATGTTAAATACAAATTCAGCACCGATTCAAGTAGGTATATATTTTGTAAGATTTGGGAAACTATATGATAATTCGAACGAATTTTTGTTCTAAATTAGGAACAATATTATAAAGACAGACTATTAACTAGTAAGAAATGCATCAATTGGAAGTTATTATGAATAAAATATTTTTTGTAGCTGGATACATATTAGATGCCACAGTGTTAACAATTTATTATATAAATTATGGAATGTAAGACATAATAATATAATTATTAAAGAAAGTAAAAGTAATTCTCAAGTCTCCTAATTCAACTCCTTACACAAATTATTTCTCATACAAATCTTAAACATGTTTCGAAAAGAAACAATAAAACGATCGGCTGGCGATTGGTATAAGTTTAAGCTAAAAGGAAGTTTAAAACGTTTTAAAATTATATTTCAAACATTTAAGGTATCTAACGTCAGAATCGTTCAATTGATCTGTTGGTTAAAAGAGTCATTTAAGCCGAAAGTCATTTAAGGAGTTGTGCCATCATACCAGATTAAATACTAAACGGTTTATCTTGCCAAATTGTAAAATATATTTTAAAGAAGGTAATGAATTATAATTCAGAGATATCTAAATTTAATCAAAAAAAAAAAAATCATTAGTTAAAATTACTGTGATTATACAGATTTAAATTAAGAAAAATTTCAAATTCATAATTTTGATTGTCTGGTGGAAATTAGGATACTTGAAAAATTAGCGATTAAATTTAAAAATGTTTCTCGTGAACTAAACACCTACATTAATAAATAAATAATAAATAACAATATTTTAAAAAATAATAATACTAATAATAATAAAAAAAAATACCAAAAACTATCACAAAACGATAAAATAGAGTGTCGAAAAATCGTTCGAAAACCTTACAAATCCCATCTTGCAACATATACATACAAATTCACTTTACGCGTATCAAATATAATAAAATAAAATACTTAATAAACAATATTATTAAAACAAAAACAAAAAAAAATAATTAATTTCTAAAAATACATTTTGTACATTTTTTTTTAAAATTAATTATTATAAATTTTTTAGATTTTTGATTGTTAATTTTATTGTTTTATTCACGGCGTTGCCTCTTGGGACGGGTACATGTTTCATAATCATTTGGTGATAAACCATAGCCACCAGTAAAATGAAAACGATTTTTTTTACCACCTACCTGTACTTGACTCTGTGCCGTTACCTGAAGGGATATTGCTTGCGTATTTAAACGTTCCGCTAACAGAAGATTTTTTAATCCCTTCATTTTATGACTGTACAATGTTATAACGGGACGTTTCGGACCAATATCAATATCCTCATCAATTTTTACACTTTGCTTAACCGATGGATCCATTTTTTCCGCGTGGTCTGATTTTATTTTTTCGGTTTCACTTTTTATTAATTCACCACCAACCACCACCACAACTTGATCACTTTCTTTTTTAATATTCTTAGTTGTTAGAATTACGGATGTTAGAGCGTCCGGTGTTTCGGTCGTGGTTGTTATTGCTTTTGTATCAGTAGTAAAAGGCTGTCCTCCACCTTGTAATAAAAAATCAGGATTTAATATTTTTTCACCACAAGCTTCGGTTAAAGCTTTTAATTTCATTATAAGACTATCATCTTTCTCAAAATTGTTATTATTGTTAATATTATTGTTATTATTATTGTTATTGTTGTTAATATTATCAAGTTTATTATCTAATTTTTTAGCATTACTTTTAATTGATATATTATCCTCTATATTACGATGATTACTATGATGATTATCATCGTCATTATCCGCCGAATTGATTATAACTTGAGAACGTATGTCATAATCAAATTTTGCAATCGTACTAACCAATGGCTTAGCCCAACCAATATGCAAAATAGGCGTTAAGCTGCCCTCTTCCCATTGACATATACCATCATAAAATCGTAATAAATTGGCAAAGCATTCAGAATCACGTAAAATACTTTTTGCTGAATGACCTGAACTTTCCAGTTTCATAATTTGTGGTATTGTATCATTAGCAATTTCTAGAAATTCTTTGTAAATTTCCTCATCATCTCGCGAATAATTATATAGCCGAATTACATCACCCGCGTTGGCCCAAGCTGTAAATGCGCGACGATAATTTTTGGTTCGCGAATAATAACACCCTTGAAAAGTGTATGGATATACGTGATGATTTTTATAAAACTTTTTTGCTGATTCAACCGCTTCTTCAAAAAGCTGTTCACAAGTTTTACGGCCTAACGTAACACTAGCCTCTTCCAGTTCACCCAGTGTTCCAAGTGCCATTGGATATTTACTTAAATGACCTGTATCATAAAGCAGCCATAACAGTTGTTTTTGTAGGTCTTCAACTTCCTGGCATGTACTCGTCATATTTAGAGTTGGATTTATGGCTGAAACAAGAGCCGCTACTTCCATATAACGATCACAAACAACTGGATTACCGGCCAGATACAACCATGATTGAGATTCAATCCCACATGAGACAGGGAGTCCCCGTTTATCTTCAGATCCTTTTCCGTGCCACGTTACCTAGAATGAAAACAGGAATTGTGTCAAAAATAAAGTTTTGAAAAAATAAATAATAGATGTAGTGAATATAGCTTTAACAATGGTTGTGAGAGGCCATTGTAGATGACGGTAGCTACCTGGCAAAGTACCAAAATCGTGTCATAATTAATCATGTCAAAATCAAATAAAAATGAATTTCATCATTTTCCTCTAAATTGCGTCGTACATTATTCTCATAATACATATATGCGCATTTGATCAAAAATTATGATTTTTCATGAAAAATATGTACTGACGTAATACTTTTTGAAAAATTTCCTACCTCTATTGTTTCATCTCCGCTCTCACCGAACATGATCCAAACATGATCTTCGGACATAGCCAAATGGGCATCCGTATAGCCCAACATTTGACATCCAGCCACAACAGCAAATGCTACCCCAAAACAATCCAGCTTATTCCCCATTAAATAACTATACAAACTTTGTAAATGGGCCCGATCTTTATAAGAACTTCGGGCCAATGAATTCCATATTAAATCTGAAATTTTCTTTATTAAATTTCGCGTTGCATAATTTTTAGTCGGCTTATTTTGTTTTACATCGCTGGACGATAGGACACTTATGAATTTTTTATAAAGTGGTTCAATAGATTCAAATGAAACCACAGGAAAATTTGTAAAAACCTCTAGTTGTGTTACTTGTGCCGCCTGTTGCGATGATGATTCAGCTGCTGTACGACTCGATGTTAATGTATTCTCTAGAATGCCGCTAACAATCGACAGAAGCGTCAAGTTTGGTTCATTATCGCCTTCTAAATGATGACGGAATAGGTTAACAACGTCCGATATACTTTTTAATGGGAATAATTTTTGATTTTCCTGACGAAATGCAGTATGTGTCATGAACATTGTGGCGAGATGCCGAATATGCGTTCTAGATGAGCTGACGACTCCTTTGCCCTCAACGAACAAAAAATTATAGTTTATTTATGACCAACTAGTAAACAGCATGACACTTAATTTATGTTTTATTATTTTATGATTATATTTCAATATTTTATTTATTTTCTTCTAGTTTAAATTCAATCAACAAACAATAAAAATTATAAACAACGTATGTTACGCCATTTTTTTTTTTTTTTTTTTTTGATAGGTTGACAGTTGACATTTGTGTTGGTTGCGTTTACTTTCTGGAGAGCGATAGTACGTTTCATACCAAAACAAAAATATTAGGATGGGTTATATATTTCGACGTATCTTAGCAAACGTACTCAATTCTTCCGTCAAAACAGAAGTAAACAAGGCCGCAGAGCCTGAGAGTAATGGAAGTT
Source organism: Tipula helvola (assembly GCA_963556165.1). NCBI lineage: Eukaryota > Metazoa > Arthropoda > Insecta > Diptera > Tipulidae > Tipula > Tipula helvola. Next base: position 52,268,329 of record OY744482.1, read on the forward strand.
GAGGAATTTTGCCGTGTTTGCTGCAAGAATAATGAATCTTTAATAGAAATTTTCATGCCAAGCGATGTTTGTACGATACTTCAAAAACATCTGTGGTTTGAGGTAAATTTTACAATTACGAATTGTAAATGATCGAATAAATTCTTTTTTTTCTTTAGATTGAGCAAGCCGATCGTCTTGGGAAGATTTGTGAGCCTTGTTGGACAACTGTAAAAAATTTTAATCAGTTTTACACCGAAGCATATAATTCTTACGCAGCATATTATTTAAAATTGGACGAAACTAAAACTAAAGAGCAGGAAAAAGTTGACGATGATGCCCATGAAGTCCCTTCAACAAACTCAGAATCCGATTACGAAAGTAATGAAATTAGTGATGACGATTATAATGGTAGTAAAGAACAAACCATTAAACAACCAGTCAAGAAAAAGAAGCAAGGACATATCCAAACCGCTCAAGAAGATGAAAATATTCGAAAATTCTTCTCTCTGAGCTGCGAATTGTGTCCGACTCAGTTTCGAGTGTTTGTTGATCTCAAAATTCATTACAGAAAAGAACATAAAATAAAAGGATATATTAAATGTTGTGGTAAAAAGTTAAATCGTAGAGGCACGGTATTAGATCACATGCAACGACACGAGAATCCCGATATATTCAAGTGCATCATTTGTGACAAGTGTATGGCTACTAAGCAAACTCTTTACATCCATAACGTTACAAAGCATGCATCAACTTTTGAAAAATCATTCAAATGTCCACATTGTCCTAAGAAATTTGCTCGGAATTTTGTAATGCGACAACATTTGCTCTCGCACGCCTCGTTAACCGATAAAAAATTTGGGTGTGACAAATGCGAGTTATCGTAAGTACAAGCAATTTGAATGATTTCTTTAGAACTGTAACTCAATCTCAAATGCTTTCCAGATTTATTACAAATAGTTTATTGCAAACTCATAAACGTGCAACCCACGAAGGCGCTTTAACAACTGTTTGTGAAATTTGTGCCAAATCATTTCGATGCAAACAAAATTATGATCGACACATGGCGATAGAGCACTGTGCTTCGCCTCAACCCAAAGTTCAGTGTCATTTATGCGGCGTTTGGCTTAAACACGATCTTAGTCTGCGGCGACATATGAAGGCACACGAGGATTCAACAAAGTCGCATATTTGTAACATATGTGGGAAACAGTCACCTAGCCGCAGCTCGTTACTATGCCACAAACGATATGCTCATGTCCTGAAAAGAACCCACAAATGTTTTTATTGTGAAAAAGCTTTTAAAATGCCTAAAGAATTAAGGGAACACACGGCAACGCATACCGGTGAAGTTCTATATACTTGTCCTTATTGCCCAAAAACGTTTAATTCATCAGCCAACAGATCTTCACACAAAAGAAAAGTTCATCCACGCACTTAAAATATAAAAATTATAACAAAACTCGAGTGTTTCAATCATTTTAACCCCTTACTAGATATTATATTTCAGAACGAGTTCCTAAAATTCTAACAGAATATAATTACACACGTTAAAGGTATTTGACTATTTGTCGATTGGGCTTTAGAGCACCATGATTTTAGTAGGGCTATCTTATTTCCTATAGTTCACTGACTGTTTCATTAGAATTTATTTTAGATCGTGTAATCAAGTTCGAACAAGGGTATATTTGGGTTATAATTTTTCAAGTTCATTTACTGAGATAAAAAAAGACCGTTTTTTCAATCGTTCCAGCCACCCCACACATGTACATTCCCTTTATTCGTAAATAAAATATCGGACCCAGTTGGGTGCGTTACTAACGAATTTATTACACCACCACGTCCGATTTTAAGTCGTTGCGTCTCATTTCCATTCAGCAAATCCCATACAATAGCATATCCTTCGGCTGTCCCCGATAAAACTTGAGAATCATTGCTCACAACGCTACATTCTATATGGCACTCATCGGTTCGATGGCCTTTAAACTCTTGGAGAATATCCCCATTCGACATATCGATCAAGCGAACCGCACTATCAAAACACGCTGCCACCACACACGGTATATACTTCATCTGGGATAGAAATGTAATGGGAACTCCAAGCGTATCATTGGTCATTTCTCCAATTCGTATGTCATAGTACCGAATTGATCCGTCAAAAGAAGCCACAATAATTTTTGAATCGGATACAATTAATGATGAAATCGAATCTTTTGCATCACGCATCGTTTGTATAGGATCCAAGTTTCGTGTTCTTATGTCCCAACACATTACGGTATTATCTTTTGAACCGGAAACAATGACCGATGAATCTTCATTGAATTTTACGCAAGTAACTCCTCCGGCATGTCCTCGAAGCCTTTTTAGTGGTTGGCCCGTTGTAACATCCCAATATATAATACTTTTATCTAAGCTAGCGCTGGCTATATGTGAACTTTCACAACTACCACAGGCATCTGTTACTTCATGAGCGTGCCCACCATACATCTTTAGCATAAGTCCTGACTTGGGATTCCATAGTTTCAATTTTTTATCAGAGCCACACGTAATAATGTAATTTCCATCAACTAAAAAAAAATAATTGTTAGTATGTATAAAATCACTAATTTATAATAAATTTACCATTATATCGGACTGCTCGTATCGAACCTTGTTTACAATCAATAACATTTTTTTCAAAAATATCGAGAGCCGCAGTCATGTTTTGAAGTATTTGTTGACGTTCAGCGATTGTCAAAAAGTTTTTTTATTATTTACCGAAACAGTTGTTTCAATGGTCAATAGGTGGCAGAAGATATCAAATCATTGCGATTTTTAAATGAAATAGCCTGAAATGAGTTTTTTACCTATTTCGGTTATGTCAGTTTCACAAAGAGGCTTTTTTGCTTAAATCCCAGTTTAATCCTAAGCCATGGCTATTAACTTATTAGATATTTTAATTTTTGTTTAAAAAATGTTCTCGAAAAGGAAATAGGGAAGCTTCCGAACTGACATTATATACTTTACTAACATCCCAACCTTTCGGTCACGTCACACATAATCACTCCTAACTATTTCGACAAAATCATTTTTCAGTTTCCTATGAATATCGTTCAACTGTTGGCAGGTATATCGGTATATCGTATTCCTCGGGAAGTTCATGGTGAACATACTCTATCTCAAGAAGTGGTTGATCAAAATAATTCAAATTTGGACGAATGGGAAATAGAAGCGCATAGAGGATGATGATTTGAACGGAAATAAATCAAATGAGGAGCAATGTGATCCAATCCAGTAAGCGATTGAATAATTGGTAATAATAATAATGAACCTATATAATCAATCGAACCAAAAAAAAAGAGCAATGATTAAATTGTCATGAGTACGTTCACATTTCATTAAACCGTTCCAAACCAATTCGACGCGACAGATGCTCGAAGTGTAATAGAATGCATGGTAGTTATGAAATCAAATGTAAAAATAAAAGTTTTAGTAGAAATGTTAGCGTGAAAGATCAAAGTTAAACGGGTTAAATTTGGTACCGTAGATGTATCAGCTCTGGTCGATTCGAAAATCCATTGCAGATTATTTAAAATTAAAGTTTATTCCATGCAGTATGACGAAATACTGAATATAAATGTGTTAATAGGACAAAACTTTGTAGGCCAAGCAAATATTAAGTTAACCGTGGTGAATGGGTTGATGACATTTGAAAGGGTGGTTAAAGGCGATAGCAGCGAGTTTAGCTATAAGACCAATCTCATCGCAGGCTGCAGCGAACGAGAACAATTAAGGGTTGTTGGAGTTAATAAAATTGAGGTAGCTACATGTAGCCACAGTAGTGATGAAATATGTCAAGGGTAAATCAAAATAAACGAGTCCTTAACATAAGATCTACGTAAAGATATAGTAGATTTGATTGGTCGGTTTAGGAACTGTTTCGCATCGGTATGTAACCAATCGGAGTTGGGAAAAACAGATTCCGTTGAAATGGAAGTAAAACTGACAAATACTAATCTGTGGCGGCATAAATAAACACAAAACATAGCATGCACGAGCAATGAAATTAAAACCGGTTCACAGCTCTAAAAATTCACGTAAACTAAAACCGGTGCACGGCTCGCGTGTCATTTTGGAATTTTGGAATAAAGGCGGCACCAGACGATGCGACAATTGCCAAATGTTTGTGATATGGATATCGTATGACATGTCGTGTGGACAGTATTCACATCATCAATGTGAATTTGTCGAACGACAAATGTTGGTATTCATCCACACGGTATGACAATATTTTTGTAAAAATATTTATAAATTTAGTACGTTTCCTACTAATTTTTAAATGCACGTAAAACAATTTGATCTGTTTTATTTTTATTTAATTATTTTCTAATAATTTTCTCACCGTATCTATTTAAAAAATAATAATAATAAATAAAAAATTAATAATTTGATAATTACACGCTTTTTAATATTATTAAAAATGTGTTTGTTCAAAAAATATATTTTAAGTTTGGAATATACCAAAAAATGTACATCAGCTCATATGTTGGTATACAATCACTTCATTTCAAAATTGTCATTGGACGCATCGTGTGTAGGGTACATTTGCCATGTGCTAAACTTGCACAAATATATATGCGCCAATGTATTTGTCAATTATCGTCTCGTCTGGTGCCGCCTTTACATATTCACACACCCACCCCATAAGTAAACAAGGCCGCAGAGCCATGGAAGTTGAGGAATTTTGTCGTGTTTGCTGCAAGAATAATGAATCTTTAATAGAAATTTTCATGCCAAGCGATGTTTGTACGATACTTCAAAAACATCTGTGGTTTGAGGTAAATTTTACAATTACGAATTGTAAATGATCGAATAAATTCTTTTTTTTCTTTAGATTGAGCAAGCCGATCGTCTTGGGAAGATTTGTGAGCCTTGTTGGACAACTGTAAAAAATTTTAATCAGTTTTACACCAAAGCATATAATTCTTACGCAGCGTATTATTTAAAATTGGACGAAAATAAAACTAAAGAGCAGGAAAAAGTTGACGATGATGCCCATGAAGTCCCTTCAACAAACTCAGAATCCGATTACGAAAGTAATGAAATTAGTGTTGACGATGACGATAATAGTAAAGAACAAACCATTAAACAACCAGTCAAGAAAAAGAAGCAAGGAAATACCCAAACCGCTCAGGAAGATGAAAATATTCGAAAATTCTTCTCTCTGAGCTGCGAATTGTGTCCGACTCAGTTTCGAGTGTTTGTTGATCTCAAAATCCATTACAGAAAAGAACATAAAATAAAAGGATATATTAAATGTTGTGGTAAAAAGTTAAATCGTAGAAGCACGGTATTAGATCACATGCAACGACACGAGAATCCCGATATATTCAAGTGCACCATTTGTGACAAGTGTATGGCTACTAAGCAAACTCTTTACATCCATAACGTTACAAAGCATGCATCAACTTTTGAAAAATCATTCAAATGTCCACATTGTCCTAAGAAATTTGCTCGAAATTTTGTAATGCGACGACATTTGCTCTCGCACGCCTCGTTAACCGATAAAAAATATGGTTGTGACAAATGCGAGTTATCGTAAGTACAAGCAATTTAAATGATTTCTTTAGAACTATAACTCAATCAAATGCTTTCCAGATTTATTACAAATAGTTTATTGCAAACTCATAAACGTGCAACCCACGAAGGCGCTTTAACAACTGTTTGTGAAATTTGTGCCAAATCATTTCGATGTAAACAAAATTATGATCGACACATGGCGATAGAGCACTGTGCTTCGCCTCAACCCAAAGTTCAGTGTCATTTATGCGGCGTTTGGCTTAAACATGACCTTAGTCTGCGGCGACATATGAAGGCACACGAGGATTCAACAAAGTCGCATATTTGTAACATATGTGGGAAACAGTCACCTAGTCGCAGCTCGTTACTCTGCCACAAACGGTATGCTCATGTCCTGAAAAGAACCCATAAATGTTTTTATTGTGAAAAAGCTTTTAAAATGTCTAAAGAATTAAGGGAACACACGGCAACGCATACCGGTGAAGCTCTATATACTTGTCCTTATTGCCCAAAAACGTTTAATTCATCGGCCAACAGATCTTTACACAAAAGAAAAGTTCATCCACACAGTTAAAATATAAAAATAATAACAAAACTCGAGTGTTTCAATCATTTTAACCCCTTACTAGATATTATATTTCAGAATGAGTTCCTAAAATTCTAACAGAATATAATTACACACGTTAAAGGTATTTGACTATTTGTCGATTGGGCTTTAGAGCACCATGATTTTAGTAGGGCTATCTTATTTCCTATAGTTCACTGACTGTTTCATTAGAATTTATTTTAGATCGTGTAATCAAGTTCGAACAAGGGTATATTTGGGTTATAATTTTTCAAGTTCATTTACTGAGATAAAAAAAGACCGTTTTTTCAATCGTTCCAGCCACCCCACACATGTACATTCCCTTTATTCGTAAATAAAATATCGGACCCAGTTGGGTGCGTTACTAACGAATTTATTACACCACCACGTCCGATTTTAAGTCGTTGCGTCTCATTTCCATTCAGCAAATCCCATACATAGCATATCCTTCGGCTGTCCCCGATAAAACTTGAGAATCATTGCTCACAACGCTACATTCTATATGGCACTCATCGGTTCGATGGCCTTTAAACTCTTGGAGAATATCCCCGTTCGACATATCGATTAAGCGAACCGCACTATCAAAACACGCTGCCACCACACGGTATATATTTCATCTGGGATAGAAACGTAATGGGAACTCCAAGCGTATCATTGGTCATTTCTCCAATTCGTATGTCATAGTACCGAATTGATCCGTCAAAAGAAGCCACAATAATTTTTGAATCGGATACAATTAATGATGAAATCGAATCTTTTGCATCACGCATCGTTTGTATAGGATCCAAGTTTCGTGTTCTTATGTCCCAACATTGTCTTCATTGAATTTAACTCAAGTAACACCTCCGGCATGTCCTCGAAGCCTTTTTAGTGGTTGGCCCGTTGTAACATCCCAAATCCCAATATATAATACTTTTATCTAAGCTAGCGCTGGCTATATGTGAACTTTCACAACTACCACAGGCATCTGTTACTTCATGAGCGTGCCCACCATACATCTTTAGCATAAGTCCTGACTTGGGATTCCATAGTTTCAATTTTTATCAGAGCCACACGTAATAATGTAATTTACATCAACTAAAAAAAAAATAATTGTTGGTATGTATAAAATCACTAATTTATAATAAATTTACCATTATATCGGACTGCTCGTATCGAACCTTGTTTACAATCAATAACATTTTTTTCAAAAATATCGAGAGCCGCAGTCATGTTTTGAAGTATTTGTTGACGTTCAGCGATTGTCAAAAAGTTTTTTATTATTTACCGAAACAGTTGTTTCAATGGTCAATAGGTGGCAGAAGATATCAAATCATTTGCGATTTTTAAATGAAATAGCCTGAAATGAGTTTTTTTACCTATTTCGGTTATGTCAGTTTCACAAAGAGGCTTTTTTGCTTAAATCCCAGTTTAATCCTAAGTCATGGCTATTAACTTATTAGATATTTTAATTTTTGTTTAAAAAATGTTCTCGAAAAGGAAATAGCGAAGCTTCCGAACTGACATATATACTTTACTAACATCCCAACCTTTCGGTCACGTCACACATAATCACTCCTAACTATTTCGACAAAATCATTTTTCAGTTTCCTATGAATATCGTTCAACTGTTGGCAGGTATATCGGTATATCGTATTCCTCGGGAAGTTCATGGTGAACATACTCTATCTCAAGAAGTGGTTGATCAAAATAATTCAAATTTGGACGAATGGGAAATAGAAGCGCATAGAGGATGATGATTTGAACGAAAATAAATCAAATGAGGAGCAATGTGATCCAATCCAGTAAGCGATTGAATAATTGGTAATAATAATAATGAACCTATATAATCAATCGAACCAAAAAAAAGAGCAATGATTAAATTGTCATGAGTACGTTCACATTTCATTAAACTGTTCCAAACCAATTCGACGCGACAGATGCTTGAAGTGTAATAGAATGCATGGTAGTTATGAAATCAAATGTAAAAATAAAAGTTTTAGTAGAAATGTTAGCGTGAAAGATCAAAGTTAAACGGGTTAAATTTGGTACCGTAGATGTATCAGCTCTGGTCGATTCGAAAATCCATTGCAGATTATTTCAAATTAAAGTTTATTCCATGCAGTATGACGAAATACTGAATATAAATGTGTTAATAGGACAAAACTTTGTAGGCCAAGCAAATATTAAGTTAACCGTGGTGAATGGGTTGAGACATTTGAAAGGGTGGTTAAAGGCGATAGCAGCGAGTATAACTATAAAACCAATCTCATCGCAGGCTGCAGCGAACGAGAACAATTAAGGGTTGCTGGAGTTAATAAAATTGAGGTAGCTACATGTAGCCACAGTAGTGATGAAATATGTCAAGGGTAAATTAAAATAAACGAGTCCTTAATATAAGATCTACGTAAAGATATAGTAGATTTGATTGGTCGGTTTAGGAACTGTTTCGCGTCGGTATGTAATCAATCGAAGTTGGAAAAAATGGATTCCGTTGAAATGGAAATAAAACTGACAGATACTAATCCAGTGGTTTACAATCCGTACCCATTATCGTTCCACCATATGAAATAATGTAAAGGTAATAGTTAATGAGCTTTTACAAAACGATATCATCCGAAATTCGGATTCACCTTACTCTGGTAGAGGCAAGTATGTGCGTAGACTACAGACACTTGAAGAAAAAAACGAGTAGAAGTCGATTCCCTTTACTGATAATTAAGGACTTGTTACAAAGGTTACGGAATCGCAGCTATTTTACAACGTTAGAGTTTGCTTCTGGGTACTAGCAGATCCCGAAGGATTGTTGACGGCTTTCGTTACCCCGGATGGGCATTAAGAATTTTTGCGAATGCCGTTTGGTCTGGCAAATGCTCCAGTGGTGTGCCATAAGTTAATAAATATAATTGCGCGTAAGATGAATGATGAAATTGTTGTTTATATAGACGATAGCCTATAGCCAGACGATAAAGGATGGTAAGGCAAAGTTGGAAAGAATATTGGCCCTTATTCAACGACACGAGCTAACGTTGAAATGCGAATTCCTAAAACAGGAAGTTGAATTTTTGGACTATGAGGTCTCAGCGGGATCGCTTAAATCGGGAACTTTAAATAAAACACGAGATTAGACAATTCGTTGGATTGGCGAGTTATTTCCGAAAGTTTGTGGCTAATTTTGCCATAATAGTTGAACCACTGTCCCTCTTAAAAGACCTGTATTGTATTTCAGTATAAAAACGACTCCAAATGAAGTAAAGTTTGACTCGGTTGAGTTAGAAGCTCTGGCAGTTGTGGAAACGTTGGAACGATTCCGTGTTTATTTAATCGCTCACCGGTTTACCATTTGTGCTTCCTTAAGGACACGTGTGCTTCGAAATAGGATCTAGTACCCCGCATAGGCAAATGGTGGTTGAAGTCGCCGGAGTTTGATTTTATAGTGAAGAATAAGGCCAGAAAATTCATACAACATGCGTTGAACAGGAATCGTGAAATACCTGGCGAAGAACCAGAACCAGCCACCATTGTTGTTTTTTAAATTTATTAATGAGAGAGCGATTGGCTAACCGGAATGCAACAACTCGATAAAGAGTTGTTAAGAATAATCGAACTTTTAAAAGGGAAACCTGCGGCACCTGATGAAAGGCAGTTGTACGAGAATTATGAATTATATGATGGACGTCTGTTCCGCTTGGTTATTACTTTAGTAGAAGCAGAAGATGGGTTGTACCCACCTAAACAAATCAGATGGCATGTGGTAAAATCAATGCACGATGATATTGATGATGACGGCGTGGACGCAAGATGGTCCATAAAATACACGAACATTTTTGGTTCCTACGCGTAAGGGATTTTGTTAAACGGTACATTTCTGCTTGGATTGAACCCACGAAGGGGGTGTTGTATCCTATTGAAAAGGTTACTGTATTATTCCATACTGTGTATTTGGACCATCTAGGGTTATTCCCGAAAATTAAATCGACAAATAATTATCTAATTGTGATAGTAGATGGCTTTTCGAAATATGTGGTAAAGAAAGCTATGCTATACATCGATTCAACGAGACTCAGAATGGTGGAGAGCTGGACGATTCATTTTGGTACCTCAACGCGTTTGATAAGCGACCGAGGAGCAGCGTTTACATCATCGAAATTTGCCAATTATTGCAAGGAAAATGTAATAACACACAAATTGAATGCGACCGCGACACCTAGAGCTGACGGCCAATGCGAACGGTACAATAGGACCGTGTTGGAAATGCTGTAAAGGCGATAAGTGGTGTTTACACGAGGAAACACACTTGTTTTCTTCAAATTTTCGTCATCATTATTACTATTTTTGGTACCAAATTTAGCTCGTGATTGATCTTGACTGTTACTACCACGAAAATTGGATGTTTGTTAAATAATTTCAGTTTGCTATTTAAATTCTCTTCTGAGACTGAAAAAGAAGATGCATTTAAACATTATCAGCTCTTTCCGATAACACGTTTAATGATACATCTATCTCAAATAGTGTTAACGCCATTTAAACACAATGTGGTAAGCGTTTTAACCATCGCTTGTTTTGAATGACCTAGAATTTGGTTTTTGCTTCAGGTTTCCAGCTATAGTGCATTTCAAGAGGTATTCAAAAGATATTAGCATCAAAAAAAAAAAAAAAAATTGTTTAAGGTGGCCCCCGTTTTCTCTGCCGGAGAGTGTATAATAAAAATTTTGACTGTCGATAACTGCCTGATTTTGTTGAAATCAATCATGCCAACATAAAGAAAAACATAGGTACCCACAAAATTACTAGATTACTTTACAGTAAAGGCGTCAACACGCGCCCAAAACCATCATCACAGCTGCCTATTTCTACATTCAGAAAATAATTTCTGCTGTAAATCATCTTCACTGTTCAAATAAAATAATATGGAGGCAGTGTATGTGTGAGGATATTAAACTACTTTGTTGCTTGTACTATACCTTCTGTTTGTTTTCTCAATATTGCGTTGTTAATTAACTTTACAAGAGAAGAACGTTACAAAGGTTATATTCTAAGGGTTAATTTTCAGAAACATCTTATTAAAATAGGGTATCCTGTATCTTTTTGCACACACTAGTCCACTTCTGCTTCAAGTAGAGAGACCATGTTCCCAAACACAGAATAAATTAAATAAAATGAAACTAACGACATTTAATTTGTTTTAAAAATAATTATTCAAAATCATACAAATGTTTAATAATAAGATAATTAACAAAACATATCTAATTTAATAATTAAAAAAAATATAAAAAATAATTAAATCATAACTTAATTTAAAAATAAAATATATTTATTTTTGTGCTATATAAAAAAATATTTTGGTGCAAATTATTTAATAAACAAAAAATATTAAAATCTAAAACTGATCTATAATGTCTATGCGATGTAATTTTTTATTAATTATTTTGAATGAACAAAAAAATCCTAAATATTAAACAAATTAATAATCTTTGGATTATATCAACATTAAAATTGTAATTTTTCGTTTTATTTTTAAATAATTGATTTTTTTTTTTTAAATATAACACTTAAAATTAATAAATTTTTTGTAATATAAAAAAATTGTTTAAACTTAAATACTAAATTTAAATTAATAATTTAATATGAAAACTATACGAAATGTATAAAACTAATTGGTCAGATAAATTTTGATTCGTCGATAGATTTGTTTAAACTAAAGGCTATAATCAAGGCACTTTTTCTGTCATAAAATAAAAAATTCGATTTAATTAATAATTATTATTAATCGCGTCTAGAAGGTCTACGGAAATATAAACCATCACATACATTTATAAATTACATATAAATAACGCTACCATTAATTATTAATAACAATAAAATTATTATTTAACCATAATACAATTAAAAAAAAAATAAAAAGATAATCGGAGGATGTGAAAAAAGAGCACAAAAACATTAAATTACAAAACTTATGCATACAACTATAAAATAAACTATTCTACCACTAATTATGATATTATAACATCGCGAGACGGGCGATTTTATTATTCACTATGATTGGCGATCGATTGTTTGAAAGAACCATTCGGTAAATCGTCGCAATTGTTGTACAGCCGCTTGACTCTCATCTTGCAATCGGCGATTCTCTTCCGTCAATCTTTTCACGGTACTCTCTAAACTTTTGCGACGTTTTGTCTCCATCATGACCCTCTCCTCGAGTTGACTAACTTGTGATTGTAGCTCTGGAAGACTTGCACTCGGCGGAACAAATATTGATGAATTACTATTACAACTCGTAGTCGAAGTAGTCGAAGGTGAAACCGATTTTGATGATGGCGGTTCATAGTGATTGTGTTGCTTTTGTATGTGATTCATTGGATTTGGTGATGAGGATGATGATGTTCCACCTATTGATTCATAAATATCATTTTGTATCGGCTTCAGTAAATGTTCTTCGTCATGCTGTGAAAAATAAATAAATAAAATAAAATTAAATACCGGCGATAATAAATTACGATTCATTTTGGAAGAAGACCAATTTTATTAGTACGAAATTCTATTACAGGAAGTTAGATTAACTTATCAGGTAGATACTATCTGCGTGTGAATTTCACGTGATAACAACAATGGAATTGAAAAGGTGAATAAGCTAAAATAATGCTTTCGCTCTTCTTTGACTAAAAGAAACTTGAAACAGATTTAAAAAAAAAAAAAATAGAAATACAGAATCGAAGACCGATCATGTATGTATATGTATTAGCTAATTCAAATTAATTATATATACATTTTCTTACCGCCATCAATGATGATTCTGCTTCCATGAGATTATTCCAATTCATATTCTTCATGTGTTTCGAATTGAGCATAATTTCGGCATTCTCCAAAACCTGTTGCTTTGTTAAAATTCCCTGCTGCTGTGAACTGTGATGTTTGGGTGAAACCCTGATATTCTCCTCTTTGATATGTAGCACTTCATTTTTATCACCCTGAATATTATTATTGTTGTTGTTATTAATCGATATAATCGTGGCAGGCCGTGCCGTTGCTCTAATCACCTCATTACCCTGTGAACTTCCAACAACAGCTGCTTGTTCAATTGTCTTAAAATCATCGCTAATCATTTTAGGAATATTAAAATTTCCCAGTGAGGCTGGATGATGTCCTAAATTTATACCTTCTCGCGATCGTGATTTTTTCTTTAGCAAAATCAAATCGTCCGTTATGATATTCGGCTTAGCTGCCGATAAATTCGATATATTACCCAAGCTATGACTGTTCGGCGAATTCTTTTGAGGTTTCGTTGTTTTTATAGCACCTTGATGAAAATTATCATCAGCAACTTTCATGTAATCTGGATTTATTAGCTTCATTAAATCCTCTTTGAAAGTGCTTGATGCGTAATTTACGCTGTTGCGTTGATTTTGCGATATCGCAGTGTTGGCTCGAGTAGTACGTAATTTTGCCTCACCATTTAAACGTGGACTATTATTTCGACTATTTGCCGATGAAGAATTACTCTGCTGGTATTGCTTATTTTTTTGAATTTGAAATGACCGCATCGTGATCAACAGCTCAGCATTAGTTAGATCATCTTCTTCGAATTTACTATAAATCGGTTCATTTTGTGCGGTGGAATTAGAAACCGTATCCATATTATTATCATCTTCATTACGTTTTGGTGCACATTTTATGAGATATTCTATATTCGCAGTTCTCGGTAATGGCCTTTGATCTACGTTCGTTACTGGAATTTTATTTTCATGTACAGACAAAGGCCGAACCGTTAAAGGTAGAGAATTACTAGCATGTGATACTTTTGTGTGAGTATTATACTCAGGCGCTTCACTTACATCATACCACCGTTCATCATTTGATGAATGACCACTTGAGCTACTTGTCAATGTTCCCATATTACTGTAGCTCATATTCGTTTGATTATTATTTACGAGCGGTTCATTTGGCATGACAAACGAACGGCTACTACTTCCTGTGCCATAACCGGAGCTGTTACTAGATCGAGGTGGTGAAAAATTCCTCTCATAACGTCTCCTATGATTTCCGGGCGGTTGAAGTTGGGCTGCAGCAATCATTTTTTTGGACGGTGATTTCATTACATTTCCTCCGGTATTGTCAGTGGTTTGATTACCCAAATTTTCATATTCACTTTCATAATTATTCATATTAAATTTACATGATGGATAAAAACACCCGCGACGCGGAGTATTATCGGTAAACGATTCAATTACCGTAACCGTAACTTGAGCCGACGTTTTTAGTAGATCAACCATTTGATCATGAGATAACGTTACAACCGCAATTTTACAAATTTCCACCAAACGATAACCCTGCCGTAATCCTGCTGTCCACGCCAAACCGGATATTTCCACTTGAGTTACAACTCCATCCGGTTGGACATGAAAACCTAGCTGTCCTAAACTATTTCGTCTTAAATTTAATTCTATTGTACCACAACCGTGAGTCACCGCTCGTAACCTCTCGATAACTTCTAACTGCTCGTCACGCTCCGAAACATCTCGCATATGAATTGTAACAATTTCACCTTGATGGTGATAAATTCGTAAGGAATTTCCATTGGTAGACCAGCCCAATATCGAGCGACACGGAGTTACGAAAACTATTTGTCGAGTCGATTCTTCAATCAGTATAAATGTTTCGGCTGAAATGCCGAGGAAACAATCCACAGCCGTCGACTGTCCACGATCGTGAAGCACCACTTGCCAACAAAATGATCCCCGCTGTATGGAATCACCCGAAAATCGTATCTTTGGTTTTTCTTTTTTCTTATTTGCAAATATGGAAAATTTCTGGCCCGTATCTACCAGCTGTGTTGTGATGTAATTTGTACATAAGTCTTTGAGATATTCCTGCCGAGTTCTTGTTGCCATTGTAGCAAATTTCTCTGAACGATGCGCTGCATTTTCAGCATTTATAACTTTTGCTAGCATAAATTCAGCAAATCCTTTACCCTTTGGATAGTGAGCATTATGATGTATGGGCGGTCCAAATACTGGTACCTCCTTTGAACGCGATACGGCCACACGATAATGCGTATTTTCGGTGCAAGGATTAATAACGCGAACTATTATGAAAACGTGTTGGAATTGACTCCGAATATTTTTTGGTGTAAATGGTTGGGCGCCTGGTTCTTGGAACACAATTGTTACAATATCATTTCCAATGTGTCGCTTTCGTAATAATTGTTGCCGATTATTAGGTGTGAACGGAAGCATTGTCGAGACATGAAACATTACTTCACAATCTTGATATGATGTGTAAAGGGAATGTGTTCCGGTCGAATCGGTTTTATTATCTAGTCCAGCCTTATAGTGTTCAAAACCTTTTAAACGAACTTTCTTGCCAATTAAATTTAAAAATTCCTCAAATGCGGGGCCAGCCTCTTCATTATTGTACATATCTTCTTCGGACGATTGTCCCGCTTTGCAGTATAGAATACCGATTTTATATTTATTCGTTAATCCCTGTTCGTCCAGCTTCAAAAGCTGCTGTTCACATTGTGTTGTATTATTTCCGAGACGAAGGCAGTTTATTTGTACTTCGGGTGTAACATGTTCTAATACTTCTTTGGTAGTCACCGGTTTGCCAATACCTCTTGGGTTCGGAATTGCCTCCTCAACTATTGAACCACGTAGCGTGAGTAATTCTGATGTACGAATAATCATTCGAAATTGATAAACGCTTTCGGATTCGGGTAGCTTTTCTCGTTTTACAGAGATCGCAATCGGTCCGAGTTGTTCATCCATTCCAAACCAGTTTTGATGTTCTTGCCCTAGGAAATATTGACGATAATACTTTGCGCCTAAATCGACCGATTCAATTGGACGATTTCCTTTCTGAAAAGGGCATGTTGTTTCCTTCCACAATACTTCACCATGATTACACTCCAGTATTGAAACGCCACAACTTAGTACAGGTCTGTGAATCGCTCGCCGTTGATAATTTGTTGAGTTTTGATTGTTTCCACGGGTTAGACTAACTTCACGCTCTTCTTCTCCGCCAACCTCATTTCGAAAAAATGGACAACTTTCCAACAGCTCATTGCTGTGACCGTCTCCATAGTCCTCGTCACCGTTTTCCCCAGAATCTGGTGTAGCCGATCGGGAACTTAACATACTAGCTGCCGATGCTCCGGTTGTTGTGTTCCGTCGTCGTGCCAATAGAAGGCCTCGTAATTTGGCTGCATATCCTAAATTAGCCGTTAATGATTGACAATCATAATGGGCAAATGCCCTCCGGCGTTGCCTTTCTTCGATATCGGCTGCCGATATTGATGTACACTGTAACGCACTATAATTATTCATTGGAATGTTATTATCGTCTAAGCTCGGGATTTGGCTTCCTTGTTTGAATGCTGGTTTATTGGGTCCCCATAAACGTTGCAATTTCATGCGTAACTTAGGACTACCCGTGCTACCTTTATCAACACTATCCGAATTATGATGATGATGATGATTCGGATTGTGTGGATCTATAACCTTGCCTTTTAAATATTCAGATGGACCCGGAGATCTTTGATCTGTACCACTTACACCTAGAACTGCGGGTCGATAATCCTGGAGCATCGCAAAAAAACTTTCACCTGTCGTTGGCGTACGATCCGATGATATGACATCAATTGAACCGTGACTACCGTATTCGCGTCGTAACGATGCACCCCCACCAACGACAATATGATTATCGTGATTTTCAATTAAATTTTCATGTAACAGTTCTAAGCTCGAATTGCTGCGATATAAATTATCTGGATTTGGTAAGAAACGATTACCGACCATTGATCGTCCATGCAGCAAGTGTTTTTCATTTACTGAATTACGGGTAGTGGCCAAACCAGCTCCTATTCGGGCTCTAAGGACATTACTGTTATAATATTCGACGGCTTGTTGAACTCTTTCTCGAGTCGTCGTATGTTTGACATTTTTTTGGGTTGTTTGATTTGTGTTATTATTATTACTAATAACTATTACACTACTATTGTTATTATTATTAAGAATTTTATTAGGCGACAATGTCGTTTGATGAAATACGGCTACCGGGGGTGCTCCTCCTGTCCCTTCACACTTTGCTTCCATTTGTATCATTCCATTTTCTTTTGCCTGCAAAGAAATATACAAAATACATTCCGGTTAGTTTGAAAATTTCAATTTCAGTCAATAGCTTGTAAAAAGAAATTAAATTTGATATTAAATGCTTGAAACTTTTAACAAAATTCTCTTCCAGGATTCTCTGTATATACTCAAATTGTGATAAGTCGACATAGGAAAACAAATTGAATTGAACCACATCAACTTAAAAACTCTACATACTTAATACTATGACCCTGAGAGTGTTAAAAACTATAAAAAGAACATTAACGAACACTTGTCTTTATGTATCAGATCAGTTAGCCAGAATCTAACAAAAATAAGAATCTGATTGAGACAATAGCGTAGGAATTAATGTTATATTGCATTAGCATATATTTCAGTTTAAACTTCTTATTACATGTCATACATACATACGTTTTGCCTATTATTTATAAAGCAAATTCCAAATTAATGACGACATCATACAAACGTAAGATGATTAATACAAATATGTAGTTTTTTACCTACAAATTACCCAATGCGGCTACTACCACACAACCGTCTTAAGTAAAAAAAAAGTTTCGTCTATGAAATATTTATGTATGTACATGGAACGCGTACATCACATGAATTGATAAGTGTTTGTTAGTCAAAGCCAATAACGACAAATATTTCTTGTGTATTGTCTCAATCTTTGATTGGATTGAAAAATTATTTCACGGTTTGGTTTGCGGTATACGACATTTTTTTTTATTGTGTTGGGAATTTTATGTGTTGATGATAAAATCATGACGCTTGTGAAACTAAAGTGTTGACTTCAGTTTTTTGTTTTAATTAAGATGAATTACTGTTATTAAAATGTTGTAGGGAATAAAACAAGGAATGTATATTACATAAATGTGCATCAATAATTTAAAGAGTAATTTCCGGTAGTCGAGTTTAAAAAAGCATAAATATTTATTTTATTCAATGAAAGTCAATCAACTTGAAAGAGTTAGCGAGTTTTTATGTGAAATTGGAATAAAGGATGAGACTAAGAGAATGATGATGTCACCCTATCCGAGATTTCTCTCCAACTATGTTTGCGGTATTTTTTGGGGCAAGTCGCTATATTACTCATCGCAGAAATATTACGAGCGGATTTTTTTTGTTTATTACTTACAACCAAATTCTTCGTTCTTATTTGCATTAATGGTATTAATTCTTGCATACTTATAGGTATTCGGAATTTATTGAAGAATAGTTTTGGTAGTTTATTAGTAATATTTGCAGAATACAAATATTTATTGGGGTAAATAATATTTTGGCATTTTTACGTAAGTGGAATTTCTATTAAAAGTTAACGAATACCAAATTTTACCCTAAAGAATTTTAATCCATGTTTGATTAATGATTGTGTCGTATTAGCAAGTTTCCAAAAATTATCACAATTTTACTTAATTTTTGGTATTTTTAATCTACTAAGTTAGGTTTAGAAGAAATACGATGAGATAATTGTTTATTGAGGTAATCGTTCAAGCATCATTGTAAAATTGCGCGCTTCAAAATGATTACTAAGTAGACTTGAAATCCTTGAGCTAACATTTTTGTAAAATTTAGCTACACTCTATGTGGTTATTAAGGTAATCGAATCTCATCAATATTAATCCTATTACAACATTTATTTTTCTCCTTGGGTTAAATTAACCTTAAACTTAATTTTAAAAATGTATGACTGATTTGAATCGAAAGAGTAGTTCAAGTTAACGAACAGCTCTTTTCCTATGTCTTCGTTTACAATTGTGTCGTCCCAATAATCGTTCATATTATGTATTCTTACCAATTCGAAGTCAGTATCAGGAATTTACATCAAATTCCTTACCTCGTCATTTTAAAGAACTCGATATCTGCCATCATCGCCACATTTTGATCCATATAACAAACGCATCACTCTTCCCCGGATGTTTTCAGTCATCTTTCGTACTTAGTCGTCAATATTCAACATCACACATGAATGGGGTCTGATCAATAGTCTTGTACGACTTTAACTTATCAGACTTTTATCTTTTAAATAAGACGCTCATTGATATTTTGTCCCATACTACTATCCACCGTCAGTGGTAAGAGATCTGAGGTATGTAAAACTTATCACCACTCAATTCAGCCATGGTCTCTAAATCTCACATTTGCAGTAATTTTCTTTTTTAAAGATTGGTAAACGCAGTCCTCCGAATTTATCCTACAATTTAATGCAAAGAAATAGTGAACGGAGTGTCTTACGTCTTCACATGGCCTGTGCGTATTCTTTTAAATAAATTATGCTAATTACGCTCATTCTCACTTTTTTCGAGTACAATTTGCGTAGCGGTTCTTTTAGCAACTAGTTTGCGCATCCCTTTGGGCTTTATTTTGTTGTTGAATTGCCAGGCGTAGGTGACACTCCCCCTATCCAAAGAATAATATTTAAGTTTCTTTGTTTTCATTGAACCTAGGGTTTGTTGAGCAGGACTGCAAACTGCTAGGATCCACAGTACTACTGCTAACTACGTACTATTGCATTGTATCCTCGTTTTCAGACTACGGTTCAACCGTTTTGTGCATTCTCCTGTTATCCTTGAATAAGGATACTTTGAAATATATGAAATATGAATAATACTTTGAATAAGTCAAAGATTTTTTTTATGCAACTTATTATGTAAGCGCGCTTACAAAAACGCACCTCTTCTATACAAAAAAACCAATCAAGTATGAATTTCATACACCGAGGGTTCATTTTGTCTGTACTGGTCATTAAAATAAGAAAATTTTTGGTTTTGTCAGGATGTTAATAAAATCTGGATTGACATATCCTATTACAAAACGATGTAATTTTATTCGTCCCGGAATTATACCGACAATTGTAACTCATCGCAAACATATTCGGCTCAAATTCGATTGATTTATTCGATAAATTTCATAATAAACCCCCCAGGTTATTTGAAATTTTTGTAAGAAATACACCAGCTGACCCTTTTCCCTATTGCTTTGAAGGAGCATTATCTATTCATTATTCTGAATGTTTCAAAAACATAATATTAACTCCAGCATTCGATTTGAATACTTTCAAAATTTATTCATAAAATTTAGAATTTTACAAAATTTCAAATAATATATTGGTGAAATTTTAAAATTTCATAAAAATTTAGAATTGATAGTATGTACTGTGTATACTCGATTTGTACTATGAGTGAGAGCAATCAATTCGGCTTGAAACACTGTGCAGTGCTTACTCAGGCTGCCAGATGAGGTCAATACTACTGACAAACCTGTCGTGGCTTCTCGCATGAAAATGCGTGGAGCCGCGAAAAAGCGGTATAAGACGCTTCTTGCTGAGGGCAAATCGCCCGGAAGCGGGACAAAGCTTTTGGCGATACGGCCACAGAAGGAGATTGGTGCTCCTACTGAGGCCTCATTGTCCAAGAGAGTTCGCTCGGATGACGGTAGTCCGCCAGCACAAAAAAAGGCCAGGGGCGAGGAATCTGTCCCGGTGGTCTCGGGTATTGCAGTCCTCGAGCCAAGATTGTGTTTGGTACCTTCCCTAACAGTGCTGAATTGAGAACGGATAAGCTTCTTGGATTGATCAAGAGCCAAAACGAGGGCTTGCAGGCGATTTGCTGGAGAGTGATCAGGAGAGGCGAAAGGCCTTTCAGCCTTTTGCACCTTCTCCATGTACCACTTTTCAGTCGAAAAGCTCAAGCTGGTTGGCTTTAAAGTTAACTTCAAGTTTGGGATTGTCTAACTACACCCCAGGAGTGGCCAAGGTGGTGCTAAACCGGCTTCTGTGTGCGGGATCCAAGTGGTCAAACTTGTGGAACTTGCGGTGGGGGCCCTCACCAAGAGACAGGTGTGGAAAAGGAGGGAAAGGGAGAAGGCGTCAGGGAGTGCACGGGTGATAGCCTCGCAAGGGGTCGCCCCGTACAATCCACTGGTGAGGCCTAGGGGCTCCTAGGCGTAGAGGGAATTAGTAAGTAGGTGAAGGACATTGGTCTGCCATTTGCCAGTAATACTGGCTCAGAGGGTGGCGGTTGTGCGATAAAAGTTGATCCGGGCGTTCTGAAGAGGTCATCGGAAAAATTAAGGCAGATAAGGCCCCCCTACGGATAAACCTGCATCATACAAAAGCGTCTTCGGACGTCCTATGTCGCAGGTTTATCTGCCAAAATATTGGCATGGCCCTAATCCAGGAGCTATGAGCGACAGGTAACCAATTTAGAGGTAAGTATACCAAATCAAGTGATTTATCATAACGGAACTGAGAGTCCAAGAGCGGCCATTTTGGTTTTACAACATTTTTGATTACAAATTACGTAGACATTGTCAATAGGGGAAGGAAACTTACTTTCATAAATGCGATTATTCAAGAGGTTTTGACACTTGCTAGTCCGTATTTTCATAATTTAGCTAAAAACTGGCACGAGTCTGAAGAGGCCTCCTTATCCGATCACTTGCACATCAGATTCGATTTGGCGGCCGAGACCAGTGGCAGGCAATTAGAATTTCAAAACTGACCGACTGGGACTCTTATATAGTTTCACTCGAATCAGAAATGCCCTTGGTTATGGAGAACATAGAGTCTCGAAAGAATTTGAAAATCTGTTCAAACCAGCTGCCCAGTTAAACGAAGAGAGTCCGCTAAGATGATCCCTTGGTGCAATGGGGCGCTGGGTAAGGTGAGGAAAAAATTGAGAAGGTTATTCAACAAGGCTAAACGAACCGGTGAATGGGTGAGTACAAGTTGGCCTTGACGGAATATAGTCTCGAATTAAGGAGACCCAAAAGGGAGAAATTTCTGTGAGGGATTCAATGAAATGCCCTCTGCAAGTCGTCTTCAGAAAGTCCTTTCCAGGGATCATTCAAATGGTTTAGGACTTCTTTAGAAGCAAAATAGAAGCTTTCAACTATATTCCAAAACTATGAAAGAAAGCAAATGTTGTCTTTATACCAAAGGAAGGAGGTCGTTCGGACACCCAGTCCAAGGATTATCGGTCAATTAGCCTCACATGTCACTTCGTTTCCATTGAAGACGATGGAAACAAACCTGGATCATCAAATAAGAATTGAGATCCTTGTAAAAAATCCGCCGCATCGGGACCAGTTTGTTTATCAATGTGTGGCCAGGAACGACTCAGTGTCAATCCAAACAAAACGGTCATTGTCCCTTTTACAAGGAGAAAAAGCTTGTGCTTATAGCTCTCTCGTTAAACGATACATACTGTTCCTTTTTCCAAAGAGGTTAAATATCTAGGGATCATCCTAGATCAAAAACTGAACTGGTAGCAACATTTATAAAAAGTTCAAAATAGAGCCACCAAGGCCTTCTGGACCTATCAGAGACTCTATGGACGTACTTGGGGACTAACTTCAACCAAAAATAATCTACTGGTCTTTTTAACAAGCATTAGGCCTTTGGTCACTTATGCATCGGTAGTATAGTGGCCTAAAACTGAGCAGAAGGCAGCGCAAACTTTATTGAACAAGGTTCAGTGCATAGCCTGTGACTCCGTTCCACCTGCGTGTTAACAATAATGCTATATATAGGCAATATGGTGGGTCATCTGGAAATCCTTAAAGAATTTCAGACAGACCGTACCATAGGAATGCCTTCCGACTGTATGTCAGCTAAACTAAACTTCCACAAACCATTCTGTATTAGGTTACCTTACCGGGTCATGTGGAATAGGGGGGGGGGCATCCTTTAGTTTACAGATGAATCAAAAACGGAAGACGGGACGGGGATAGGAATACATGGGAGTTGGACTGCCCTCTCGAAGTCTTTGGGTACCCATGCTGCCGTCTTCCAGACAGCCAATTGGCCTTAAAGGTTCTTAGGTCTTATACCGTTGAGTCAAGGCTGGTATGGGATTGTCTGAAGGTTATTAAACATCTGGTAAGTTCAAATAAGGTAACACTTGTGTGGGTGCTAGGTCATACTGGAATCGTGGGAAATGCGTCAAACGCTGGGAGTATGTGCAAAATTTAGCTTGGTTTCTATATGTCTAAATGATGCCAATTAATGTCTTTGTAAAACTATGTTGCATACTGCCTCTGGCAAGAGCAACAAAAATGTACACTTTTGTATGTAATTCAATAAAGAAAAAAAAAAAAAGTCCTCCTACTGGCGCAGAATTCCAGCTTTGCGACAGGCCTCACCTTCGACAGTCAGGGTAAAGGAGTGTAATGAACTTAGGAAACCTGAGTTGAGGCTGCTTACTGGCTTTCCCACAGGTCACATCCCCTTAAGGTAACACTTTAATAAAATGGGCCTAAACACGACACATGGATGCCGCTTCGGCATCCATCTGTCGAGATCATTTTTGCTAAAGCTACGAATCAGATATTTTTTGTAGGACTAATTCTATCCCACGCCACAGCACAGGCGAGAGATAAAAAGCGCTTTAGAGGAATCTCCTGAACTATGATGCAACCTCTTAATTAACTCCCACACACATAAATCATTCGTACTTAAAATAAACTTAATAAGAAATGCTCTAGTTTTTCTTAAAATACCGCGAACCATTAAAGTTTATCCCCGCGTAAAATCATTCACTGGATCGATAAAAATTGTCCACCACTCGCATGACGCATTTCTGCAGAATTTCCAAATAATAGATAAAATATTTAAAAAAATTCATATCTCGCTATTGCCATTGTATTTGTATGTTTCTTATGAAATTTAAATTTTGGTGGCTCATTCAAATAAAACAAAACACTTGTGGGAATTCGCGCATAATCGGATTATACAGTTTTTTTTAAAGCTTTGTTTTACATACTATTCTTACTATTAATTGGCGTGATGTATAATAGTATTATGTAAATGATGAAACTAGTAACAGTTAACAAAATCCCAGGTGATTTAGACTTCAGTTAATTAAAAAAAAAATCTAACTACTCTTCTGTGATGTTTGTACAGATTGATATTTCCCAAGCGATAAATATTAATTATAAAGCTACAAATTAGCTAATTCTGCAAAATCACAAATATGCACATAATATTTCGATTGTTGCAATAATAATAAAATTATTGAAAAATATTGCAGCATTTAGTAAATTATCAAATTTTTTGTCGTTTATGAATATAATTAATAATGTCATTCACGTGTCACCCGATTCGATGTTTATCGTTTTATCGTGTGCCTGTAAATACATACCAAGCAGTTTTTGTGATAGTGAGTATCATATTATTGTTTCGTTGTAATATAATATGTACACATTGTTATTATTAAGAAGGTTACAAATTTTAGTAATTTTTATGTATTTTATTTAGAAATAAACACAAAAATTGTGATTCAGCATTTTAGTGAATATTTTTCATTGATGACCAAGTTTATATTTATTAAAAGTATATTTTAACCTTGTACGATATGCATCAATTGCAATCGAAATTTTAGGTGATCAATGAAAAAAATTGATTGACATTGCTAATTCGTATTAAATGGGTTCTACTGTATCCTTGTAAACCAAGTTCGTTTGTAATCAAGATAACAGCAAAATTATTTATCCATTTCCGTTTCACAATTTTTACATTTTAATTTACGACTGACTATACACACCGGATCATAAATGGTGGAATCGATTTCGAGGGGCTTTAATGATTTATAAATTAGGACGAGTTTTTATCAAATTAAGATACGATTAGATATTTAATTTACATAAAAAAAAGAAAACTTAAATGCAAATAACCAATTAATAAAAATAATACAAAAATAATAATCGACAAAGAAACCATATAAGACGGGAAAATAAGATCGCTTAGGCTGTTTATTTTATGTTAGTTGTTTAAAGAAGAAGCAATTATCAGTCATCTATATAATATATTAATAATTCTTTAACTAGTTTAGAGCAATCAACTTACAGATATCAAACAGCAAACATACTCGTAGAGTCGTAGACCAAACCAAAGAAATATCGTAACATTCTTTTTTTTTTTTTTTATTTCGTCGTTGCTTTAACGCAGAATATAAGTTTTTTTGTCATGAATCAATTTCATCAATTCATAAGAAATTATTAAGAAGAAATGTACGTTTAAGAAAAAAAAAAAAAGAAAAAAAAAGTTTCCTTCTACATTGGCTCTTTAAATCGGTATACTGCACATGTGTGTGCATAACTTGTGTGTATGTATACAAATTAACCCGTGTTGACCTGGAATATTGTTGGTTTATTGTACAAAAAAAAAAAAAATTGTGTTGCCTTTAAGATTGAAATCTATCGAAAGAAAGAAGTATGTATTATCGTAAAACGATAAGATTTTTTTTTTTGTATATACATATTCAATTTAATGAGAATTGATGGTTTGAGTTTTTTGTTTGTTACGTCTTACATCTTTCATTTTATGTTGGATCTTCTTAAAATTTGTGTTGTAAGCGGTTTCCTTAAGCTTTAAATAAATATCCTTTTTTTATTAATTCTTGTTTTTTGTGCGTTTTCGGCTCGGAATAATTTTGAACAGAATTTAGGGTTCAGTTATGTGGTTCTTTGTTTAAAATATCCAAAGTAAGAATGTATTTGTAAGAAAATAAGAACAAGAATATTTTCGGGACAAAAAAAGATTGCATCACACTAAACACGTTGGTTATTGAATTAGTTTGGTGTGTAGGAAGTACAACTGTATATACAAACAAAGCCACACACCGGTATGAAATGAATTGAAGAAATCAGTTTCTTGAACTTTTTTTTTTTTTTTGGTGTAAATAATTTGATATCATCAATTATTCCATTCATGGTTTGTTGTTAGTTCGTTGTTACACATTCGATCTCATAAACCGTGGTTTAATTGACATGTTATTTGTAGGTTTTTCGTAAAGTTTTTGTGTAAAAGCATAATTAATAATTTTTTGTTTAACTATATTTTATACCATTGATTTGGCAAGAATCGCGACAATATGGCCTCCATTAAATATATCGAAACATTTAAGTTCTAAAGTGCAATGTGTTTAATGGTTTAACACCAATTTTTTTTGGACAAACAATAGGTTTTAGATTGGAAACATACGGGTTGCAGATGGGACTTTAAAAATATTTAGCTTACATGATGATTAAGGCCGTGTGTAAAAATTAAAATTTTGTCATACAAATTAAAATAAAAAAATTTACTCACCACAAAAAATAAATAAAAAATGTATCATGGTAGGGACCGTATATAAAATTTGACAAGCGAGTTAAATAAACATAACCCCGTTTTTTAATATTGGTTCAGTTGATACATAAGCACGACGTGTTTCTTTCTGTTTCTTTCAAAACAGCTTCATTTGATAAATTACGCTTTTCAAAAATAATAAAATAGGAAAATGATTATTATAAATGTGCTTCATGTTGTTGTTGTCAAAATTTTAATTTTTACCTAATTCACAATTTGGTAGACAAATATTTCCCCACGATAATTTGATTTTCATCAAATTTTAAACCAAATATTTTTAACATATTCACACACGGCCTAAGAAGTTTAATTCATTCCATTTGAGGTGATCGGTTTTGAATTTTAATTAAATCACTATATGTTTAAAATCGTTCACTTAACGTAATTGGCTCGTAAAATTCCAATTTAAGACAAGCATTCAATTTAAAATTTAAATCTGGAATAGGGTCGAAAGGCCGCATGTCAAAAGGCTGATTGTGTCGAAAGGCCGTTTGTGTCGAAATTTATATTTTTATGAAAACCAAAAATTTATATTTTTACCTAAATTTTTGTATAAAAATGTTTAATAGTAATTCTAAGGGTTGCTATCTTATCTAGAAAAAATAATATATGTAGAAACTGAAAATCCCGAAAAAAAATCAAAAAAAAAAAAAATCCAGAAACAAAAAACTCAGAAAAACAAAAATCCAAAAAACTAAAATCCAGAAACATAATTATCGAAATGTGGACCAAATTATTATTAAAATTTATAAAATGTCTATCAGATTTGAGTTTTTTTCGTAAAGTTCTTAATATTTATGATAATGGAAATTGTTTCGTCAACCTTTGAGACACAGATCAAAGGAATCGTAACGCTCACATCGCTTTTACTGATAGTTCTACCACAAATGTTTCAAGCTATTTTTGTGGTTGGCTTAATTCGTTGGGTTAGTAAGGCATCGACGAATGTATTGGAGCGAATTATGGATTTACTGCTACGTAAATGCTTCGTTAACCTTGTAGACATAGATCAATATATCGCTTCTACTGATAGATGTACCACAAATGTTTCAAGTGACAACAAAAGTCTAAAATAATGTCAATAAAATTGATTTTTTTCATTTATTTTAAACAAAATACTTTTTCTGGAGTTTTTTCTTGATTGCTTTTCCGATAATTTCTAGATTTTTTTTTCGGGATTATATTTTTTGGATTTTTACTTTTCAACTATTCTGGATTTTAAAATGTCTGGAATTTTTTTTCCAGGCAAATGTAGTGATCCCATTGATTAATTATAATAAAAAAAGGAAAATAAATAAATTTTATTCCGACTTAATTTGATCACATTAATATGCTACATGAACAGGATTTATTAGCGTATTTTCAATTTATTTAAATTAATTGCATCAAGAAACAAACTCAATGGCTTTAAATATTTATTTCAATCAATTAAGTGAAGGAAAATTTCATGAAAATTCGGCCATTCGACATTCAGCCTTTCGACCTTTCAACACATTCGGCCTTCAGATCCTATCGGCTTTTCGACATTCGGCCTTTGGACACATTCGACCATTCGACATTCGGCCTTCCGACCCATTCGGCCTTTCGGCGTTCGACCTTTCGACATTCGGCCTTCCGACATTCGAAGTTTCAACATCGAACGTTAAAGCTAATATTGTTTCTACTACTTGATTTGAAAAAAACCAACGTAGCTGTGTGCGTTTCGTGTTGAATACAAATAAATAAATCAATACAACCTCGAAATATTTATCACTGAAAAATAAAT
This sequence comes from Tipula helvola, assembly GCA_963556165.1. NCBI lineage: Eukaryota > Metazoa > Arthropoda > Insecta > Diptera > Tipulidae > Tipula > Tipula helvola. The sequence goes on from OY744482.1 coordinate 52,296,435, forward strand.
AATAATAGCCCGCGATAATTATCTTCGGCTGAAAAATAATACACACAAATATACTTTATTCGCGACTTCCAGCAAAGTAGCTGCCGTCTGGTGAACAAAGTAATAATCCAAATTTGCAACACATCAAATCCTTCAAATAAATTGGCGAAGTTCCACCAAAGCGATACAAAATCGAAACGTAAGCGAAACAATTCCTATCAATATTTTTACAATTGTTTAAATATGTATATGTATTTGCTTATGTTTCGTTTTTATACCATTACGTTTTTTGCTTCGCTAGTGTTACGTTTATGAAGAGAAATGCGGCCACAATGTAACATTAATGAAACGTGTTTGCTTCCGCTTGGTGTTACATTAGCGAATTGTTTCGCATATAAATGCCTTGCTTGCGTTACTTTTGCCATTCGTTAAGTTTAGAAGGAAGGGGATCATCATCATCATCAATTCTCTGCCTCAGGAAATAAATTATTGATTCGTTCTACATGCTTTGAATCAAAAGAAAAAGTTTCAGTGGCACGTTTTGTCAGGAATTGGCAGGAAATTATCGTACGTAAAGAATTTCCAAAATCAGTTAAGTAAAGTTTTGAATTTAATTAACGAAAGGTTGCTTAGTTGTTCTGATTACAGATGGTGCTAGCATTTAGTCTTCGAACGGGTCTACATAGAAAGGGGTTAAAACCGTTTGACTTAGCTATTGCTTAACGTACAACATTGTAGTATAAACTGCAAAAGAGGTACGAGTGACTCGTACAATCAAAAAACTACATCGGTAGAATAGAAGGGCTACTTTGATATTAATAAAGCGGAATTTTTACCCCCCTCCTCCCCCCCCCCCCCCCCCAGACAGTCTCGATGCTGTAGCGCAGTAACGCAAACGCGCAAAAAGTTAAATTACATGAAAATTTATGCAAGAAGGGATTGCAGTGTAACTTTGTGATGTGGAAGCTACAAAATGAGGGACATTCTTGTGAAGCTAAAGGTTTACAAATTGAAGTGATACCAATCACTTTAAACGGCATTTATTATACGAAGCAAAATTTAAATCAGTCCAAACAGTTGTTTACAAAAGAGAATTTATTAGAATCGAAATGTAGTTTAAAATTATGTATTTATGGTCATCAAATAGTTTTAGGCGATGATAGATAGTGTTAGATTTGTTTAATATCAAAAACGTGCGTCAAGATTGTCAGCAAAAATTTTATTTTTACTAAATTAGTTTTTGCGTTCCTTGCGTAACTTCGTCTGCGTTCCGTAGAGATTGTCTCCACGTTTAATCTTAAAAACATTTTATAATCCAGAGGTAGTTTCTGATGAAATGACAATTATTCGTAGCATTTTTTATTAGTACAAAATATTGTCATTGAAAATTTGTGATTCAGTTTAAATGAGCTATGCCATTTACAGTAGATTAAGGCAGTTAAAAATTAATTTTGCACGAAATTAATTCTTAATTAATTTTTACTCACACATATTCACAACAAAAGTCGCCGCAATTGATCAGAATCGGTTTTTAGTACTCATAATTAAATTGTCAATATCAAAATTTTTGAACAGATCCCCAAGCTGGGTACTTTATTTTGAAGGTTTATCGATGCTATTTATGTTTGAAAAAATGATATCACTCAAAAGTTCACCACGGCTGGATTTACAGATGTCGATCCAATAATCAAAATTTTTGATGACATTTTCCAATAGGGACGTTTGCAAAGACGATTCCATAGCAATAAATGGCAAACATTCAACTAACAAAATGACAGAAAACAAACATGGCGTCTTTGCAAAATAATTTTTTATTTTCCCGCGTCTTATTTGGACAACCCTTTACTATTTCTGAAGTTAAATGTTCGATACCGTCATGTTTTGGCAAATAAAGACGCATCCAGATTTTTTGCTGTTTCAATTCTCTAGTTTTTCTGCAATTATTTAGCAGAACGTGTAAATGCGTCTGAGACCAATCTGCGGTATCGTCCATATTTGCTTCTGTTGGAAAAAATAATCAATAAATATTGGAAAAATAGGGATAAGTATTCGGTTATGCCGGAGTTTTTTGAGATTCAGTATGATTCTGCATTTCCGACAGGATTCGGCAGAATACCGAATTATTTTCGACTTTTATTCAAGCATTTTAATTAATAATATTGAACGGTATTAAACCGCAAAGCTCAATAATGACTTAATAGCGGTAAGTAGAAGCATGTTGGAACATTTTAATCATTCACCGGCCGCCGCTTGCACGAAATTAAAAGATATACATACTACTACAGACTGAATTAGGTGTCCTCTCTCTTTTGTGAGATTCCTCACAAAATTTAAGAAATAAACAATTACGAAATCAAAAATATTATGAAATGCTAAAACCAAAACTTGGGATATCCAGCATTATCTTGGGACTCGTGCGGAGTTGCTAGACTCCCATCGGGCGCGTCCCCAGGTGGCGGATAGGGGAAAACTCTCACTGACTTGTCGGGCGGGTAAATGGGAAATAAAATACCATTCGCGGACCAAAACTAGCTAAGGGTGGTTCCCTGAAAATAATAACCAATATGGGGGACTCGAAACGAGATAACCTTACGGCGCAGGGAATCGGATACCCAGTGCCGGCGACTTTGAGGGGTGAGCAAGCGGGCTCCCAGTCGTCGATATCCAATGACCGCAATACTTCAGAGCTGATGAACTCTGACCCATTTGGAAGAAGTTCCATAGTGCAAAGATCACCAACATCATTAGCTAGAACAGTTGAGATAGAAAATGCAGAACTACGCAGACAACTATGTACCATTGAAAAAATTACGTCGGATTTAATGAACGAAGTAAAATCTCTTAAGTTAGAAAATGAGAAACTGAAAAAGTCTTTACAATCAAAGGAACCTGAGGAACAGGATGCTTCAGTTTTCCATGAGAAAAATGCTTTGCAACCCAAGAAGCCAGAAGAACAGTGTGCTACAGAGTACCACACTGACGAAGAAGAATTAAGAGAAGAAACTGACTGGATCTTAAAAAAGAACAGGAAGAAAAGACCTGCGAAAAAACGGAAGGCAGAATCTTCTCCAGAGATTGTAGCTTCAAACCGCACTTCAATAACTGCTGTATTAAATCAAAATCAGCAAAATGTACCAGCTCAGGAAAACCAAACTGCCAAAATTAAGGAAAAGGCTCCACCACCAATCAACATTATTGGCGTAACTGAATATAGTACTATCCAATCGTTAATGAAATCGGTGACTACAAAAGATTACAGAGTTGTAGCACTGAACAACAATATTTGGAAAATCAATACAACAGATATTGAAAGTTATAGAGCCTTGGCTTCAAAGCTGACAGATGACGGCAAGGAATGGTACACATATGAGGACAAAAATGATCGTCCGATTAAAGTGATGGCCAGAGGTCTTCATCCAACCTGTGCAAAGCAGGATATAATGGAAGACCTTAAACACCAAGGCTTCAAAATAGAGGATGCGGTAAATATCCTAAAGAAAGAAAAAACTGTAACTGATCAAGGGATTAAAATGAATAAAAGGGGGCTCCCATTGTTTATGCTTACTTTTAATAGCACGGAAAAAGTGGAAAAAATTTTCAATATTAGGGCAGTCCTTAACATGAGAGTTCGAATAGAAGCGTTAAGAAAATCCACAGGCTTGATACCTCAGTGTAAGAAATGCCAAGGATATAATCACACGCAGAAATATTGTAAACGAGAGCCTAGATGCGTGAAATGTTCGGGAAAACATCTCGCCCAAGATTGTAGGTTCACAAAAGCTACGCCTCCAAAATGTGTAAACTGTAATGGAGAGCATCCCGCTAATTATAGAGGATGTGAAGTAGCCAGGGAACTTCAAAATCTGAGAAATAAAAAACAACAAGGCCCGCTAAACCGTGGGATGTTCAATAATAAGACAATATCTAAAAATCCAGTGGTAGAACTGCCACTAACAAGTGCAATATCAGGCCGAAAAACATACTCCCAGATTGTACAACAGCGGGAAGTAGTAAGTAACAACGAAGACGGTCAAAGCCTAATTCTTGAAAAATTTTAAAGAATATAGAAGCATTAAACTTAAGGCTACTAAAACAAGAAAGAAGCCTGGACGCTTTAAATAAGCGGTTAAATAAGCAAGAAACAGTGAATGAAATCACTTCTATGATGTACTAATCTATGAAGATGAATAACACATTCAGAATCGCCAATTGGAATGCAAATGGGCTGTTGCAACAAATTCCAGAGTTAGAAATTTTCCTAAATATAGAAAAGATAGATATATGCCTAATTTCAGAATCTCATTTGACAAAAGATTCATTCGTTAGAATTCGAGGATACCAGTGCTATCACGCCATCCACCCGTCAGGAAAAGCGAGAGGAGGTTCAACCATATTTGTGAAGGAAAACATCAAACATTACGAAGGAGTAAAAATTGAAGAAGAAATTATGCAAGTAGCCACCATTAATGTTCGAATAAATAGTCAAAAGGTAATCAACATATCTTCAATATATTGCCCTCCACGTTATAATCTGACTAAAGAAAACTATGTTACGTTACTCAAATCGCTCGGTTTTAACTTCATAATCGGAGGCGATTTTAATGCTAAAAATACATATTGGGGATCAAGGCTAACAACCCATAAGGGTAAGGAGCTATTTGCAGCTGGTCGGGCACTAAACTGCGAGTTCCTGTCTGGAGGTAAACCAACATATTGGCCAGCGGATACAAATAAGATACCAGATTTGATAGATTTCTTTGTAACAAAAGGGATATCTGTAAACTACGTATTACTCGAAAACAGTGAAGGAATTTCATCTGACCACACACCTGTCATTATGACACTCAGTGATACCATTATCAAAAAAGAAAATTTACCTAGGTTAACAAATAATAAAACAAACTGGGACCTCTTCCGGAAAATAGTCGAAGACAATACGGAACTACAAGTACCAATTAAAACTCCGGCAGAACTTGAGGTTCAATTGGAGCTGCTGAACAACAGTATTCTGCAAGCAGCATGGCAGAGTACTCCTCATACTTGTAATCAAACGGAAAGTTACATCAACTACCCAGTAGAAGTGAGAGATCTGGTTAGAGAAAAGCGGAAAGCTCGAAAAATCTGGCAGAGGAATCGAGCACCACAAAGCAAATCACGACTTAATTATTTAAGCAACAAATTAAAAATGCTTATCAAAGAAGTCAAGAACAAATCTTTTAATGAATACCTGGCTGGCCTTTCTGGCAACAAAGACACTAATTACTCCCTTTGGAAAGCAACTAAAGGTCTTAAAAGGCCTAAAGTACAAATAGCTCCTATCAAGAATGACGATGGAACTTGGGCTAGAAGTGCCAAAGAAAAAGCTGCATTGTTTGCAGACTATCTTGAAAACACATTTCAACCCCTCCCAAGGCAAACAGCTGAAGAAAATATAATTTCAGTAAATAAAGTGGATAACCTAAACATAAAACCTGTAACACTACAAGAGCTAAAAGATGAAATTAAAAACAACTTAAGTTCAAAAAAATCCCCTGGTTATGATTTAATCACTGGACTTATAGTTAAAACTCTCCCAGAAAAAGGAGTACGAAAATTACTGCAAGTAATCAATGCAGCCTTCAGATTAAAATACGTTCCATACCAGTGGAAAGTGGCAGAGGTGATAATGATTATAAAACCTAACAAGCCGCCAAACAAGAAAACATCGTACAGGCCGATTTCCCTACTTCCTATAATTTCAAAATTATTTGAAAAGTTACTACTCAAGAGATTAAAATCAGTAATAGAAGACAGAAAACTCATTCCTCCTCACCAATTTGGATTTATAGAGAGACACTCTACCATAGATCAAGTGCATAGAATCACAGATCTAATTGAAGATGCTCTGGAAAATAAAAAAATATGCTCAAGTGTATTCTTGGACGTATCTCAAGCCTTTGACAAAGTATGGCACCGAGGCCTGGAATATAAACTACACAGAGATCTGCCGAAGCAGTTTTACCTGATTTTAAAGTCATATCTAGCTGATCGACGCTTTCGTGTGAAACATGAAGAGGAATACTCCGAATTAAAGAAAATATCGGCGGGAGTTCCACAAGGGAGTGTTCTGGGGCCGATACTCTATATACTTTATACGCGAGATGTGCCAAGCACAAAAGGAACAAATATTGCAACATTTGCGGATGATACTGCAATCTTGGCAACTGGAAACAACATAGAGGAGTCAACCAGCAAATTACAAAACGCTGCTAATTCATTGAGTAATTGGACGAAGAAATGGCGCCTTCAACTCAACGAAACTAAATCTGTACATATAAACTTTACCAACAAAAATGTTAATTGGTTACCTGTTCGACTGAATTCACAACTTATTCCACATGCAAACACGGCAAAATATTTAGGAATGACCCTTGATGCTAAACTCAAGTGGAAAGAGCATGTTAAAAAGAAAAAAGAAGAGTTAAACATCAAATATAGAAAAATGTATTGGCTCATAGGAAGGAACTCTGAGCTAACATTGCATAATAAACTGCTATTATATCGGCAGATATTGAAACCTGTATGGACGTATGGTATACAGCTATGGGGCTGTACCAAGAAAACTAACGTAAAAGTAATTCAAACTTTTCAAAATAAAGTCTTGCGTAGTATGGTCAACGCACCATGGTATATAAGGAATGATAACCTTCATAAGGATCTAAAGATGGAGTACGTCAGTGAAGAAATTAAGAAATATGCTAGGAAACACGTACAGCGCCTCAGTCAACATGAAAATGCGGATTTGCGTCGTATGCTGAACAACCAAAATCCAGTAAGACGGCTTCGAAGAACGAAGCCCTTAGAACTAGGACAAATAAATTAATGAAGTATCCAACCTGGAGCTAACCGATGGGTTATTCTCCTCAAACAGTTAACATCATTTAATATAGATAAATTACTAGATGAAATTGTATTCAGTTGTAATATTTGTTAAATAAAAAAAAAAAAAAAAAAAAAAAAAAAAAAAATTATCTTGGGATTCTAGCCTTCCTTCAGCACACTTTTGGCACCTTTTAAATTTGTACCATTTTTCAAGTAACACTTCAGTAGATTGCCTTCCGTGAATGACACAAGGTACCGGACAAAGATTCACAGTTTAGCGGATTGCTGAACTTGGTGCCTTGATGCAGTTCAACAAGGCTTACATAAGGAAATTTAAAATAGAGGATCGGGTCCAACTGTTTCACGAAGGATTCATCTCCAATGGCTACTTTCATTTCTCTTTTTAACGTCTCCGACTCTGCGCCAACTAATCGAAGGGAATCTAGCGAGTTGCTGATTCGAACCAAACATCCTGACAAGGTTGATTTTACCTTCTTATTTAATGCTGTTGATGGAATATTTTAAAAATATCACCTTAATACCAAATTTTAGTTAGATGAAAATCTTATTTATATAAATTTAGGAGAAATAGACAGCAACTTTTCTAAATTGTACAGATCGCAAGTGCCTCGAGCTAATAAGCTTATTCTTGGATCTTAGTTTGATGCGGTATTCGGCCGAATTGCAGAATCACCTCGGTGTGCTGGAAACCAGTTTTAATGAAAAATTCTGTCACAAAAAAAATCATAGCAATCCTTATTGTAGTGAGTGTCCTGAGCTCGGAAAAATTGAAATTAAAATCATTATCGTTATTTTTGGCGGCAATTTTAAAATTTAAATATACGTCGTTTTTAATTTTGAAGTTTGAGACTTGTTTAATATGATTTTTTCGGTTATTTAATATATTATTTTTAGTAGCATTTCCATTATTACGACTAGTAAATGAATAAAATAAAGAAGCTTATCTACTCACAATACATGTACAAGTTGATCTATTCATCAGCTAGCTACGACCAAACTACAAAAATACAATTCCCACCTTTTACGTATAGTACTAGATAAGAACGTAATGATTTAGCGAATTATATTGACCAAATCTAAAATGCTATTAAAAATAATATATAAATAAATAAAGCCGAACAAATTATATTAATTGATAATGGGTTGGTATCGTTTATCAAAAATTAAATAATCCCAAAAAAAAAAACGAAAAATCCCCAAAAATCCAGTTTTTTAAATATAACAAATTTTTGAAAAAATTATTTTAATCCGTTTTATACCTTAGAGGATGGGGCCGCCCACAAACCCCCGCTAAAACGATTTTTTGAAATTCAGACATTCATAGAGATTAGAGCATTTTTTCAAAATTTATGTTGTTTAATAATTATTCACATACATAATAAAATAAAAAACTCCCCAAAGCCGCTTGGCATTGGTTCTTTCCGCTCAAGGATGAAATTATGTAGATTCATTTTGTTTTCATAATGTAGTTAACAAAAATTTAATGGGGTCTTCCTTTTTGATGGGACATTTTAATAGTATTTTTTTTGGATTTTTTCGTTCGGGAATATGATGGACAATTCTCAAACTTCTAAAGGCGGGACCATATGATGTGAATATCGACAAATGTTGGTAATATGTATGTAGTACGTATGATAAGTAGTGTGGATAGTTTTCATATCACCAATGCGACATTTGGTACATTGGTATATACGTTCGCTAAATAGGAGGTAAATGAATACACATTAAAGCAAACCACCAACGTTGGTTGATATACTGGTCATGCGGTCGACTGTGTGACATTTTCTATTAATGTTAAAATTCACGTAAATACGATTAGGTATATGAAATTATAATTAAGCAGGCTAATTGATTTGTTTCTTTAAGGCAATGAAGTTTAATGTTGTTTTGTAACTTAGAAAATTGTTTTCAAATGCAATTTTAGATTCACATGTCTGCCTTGGTAAGAAAACTTGCCTTTATATTTGTTTAATAATTTAAATTTTGTCATTTAGGTACGTTCCAGTAGGAAAACATGCTAAAACATAGATTCTTGTTCCCATACTTGTCCATAACGTATGCACAAACAATTAAATTCAAATTATGAACAGAAACATACCTAATTTTAAAATTTCGAATACACTATTCCAAACATTGGTGAATATGTAGTTTGGTACACATTCGCTTAAATTTACTTAACCAATATTGGGCGTATCGGCACATCATATGCTCCAACGTTGGTCGACCAACATTTATCGATTTCCACAACGCCTGGTCCCACCTTAAATTATACTAGTGTGGGCTTAATACACACATAATGAGAGTTTTCCTTGAGTTTTTAGATTTGGTGAATAAAATTCGCTAAATCATTACGTTCTTACCTAATACTATACGTAAAAAAGGTGGGAATTGAATTTTTGTAGTTTGGTCGTAGCTACCTGATGAGTAGACCAACTTTTTATCAGAAGGAAACCAAATTACCAGAAGCTTAAAGAAAATTCTCATTTTTTGAAAGGGTATAATACATCGTATAACAACCCTTAACAAGTCGTCGGAATCCTATTAACAATAATATATTTTGTCTATAAAAAGCCGAAAAAATCATATTGATTGATAATACAGACAAATCTCAAACTTCTAAATTAAAAACGGCGTATAAAATAAGCATTTCATATTGTGAAATTTATTAATAGTTTAAAATTGCCGCCAAAAAAAACGGCACTTCCAATGATTTTAATTTAAACTTTTTTAAGCTCAGGACACTCCCTCAACCAAGGTTCACTATGAATTTTTTTATGAATACAATTTTTCATTAAAACTGATTTCCAGCACACCGTATCACTGGTCTGGCCTACCTCTACTTATTACTAAATAGGATAGCTCGTGTAAACAAGCAATCATTTTGCAATATTTGTCTACAAGTACGACTCACAAATCGCAATTGTATGGCTGCAGATATTAATCATCCGTATGTTCGGGACATGGCAACGTGATATTTGTATTGCCCGTGTAAATGTGCCTTTATTGACATTTAAATAGGCTGGTAAACCATACTAAATGTCATGTGAAATCAAAGCGATTACAAAATACCTCAAATCGATCGATTTTTCAAATTAAGTTGGAATATTGACTAAACAAAAATACTTATATGTACATCTCTTTAGTCTTATCATCGCATATTTCATATGTAAGGAAGTATTACAAGGTTCTCGGTAAATAGTTTTCCATACAAACAGAAATACGCACCATATTTAATTATTCCCAAATATAGCTCTGCTGTTTCATAAAGCGGCTTGATTAGTGTCTCACCTCTGCTCTCGATCCAAACTATAACAAATAAATTAGGCAATTAAAATTTACTTGCCTTAATACTATTATGGTAGTTTTTTTTATTTATTTTGTGTACATTCCATAAATACCTCTAAAAGTTTTGATATTTTTTACGCTTTAATTATAATCCAAAAATAAACAAAACACTAAATGTCCCCTCGTCTTTATACTAAACGATATTATGTTCTATGTATACAATTTTAGATTATTCTAATACGTGATTCTGAATAAATGAGAATTTAGCAAACTATGTATGTTTTTGTTGAATCTTGCAACATAATTGCATTTCCGTGTGTGGAGACGAAGTTGAAAAGGAAGACACGTACATAATTTAGAAATACATATTATTACGAAGGATAAAAAGTTTAGATTTTGCGTTTTGGTTCGCGTCGTTTGAGACGTGGCAATTTTACGATTTGTCAATTTTGGGATGAATATTTTGTCGGCATCAAAATTGTATTTTACTATTCTAGGTAATTGTTTATACGTGAGTCATGCATAAAAATATGGGAAACACCTAAAATAATATATTCACATACTTTACAGAATAACCATAACTATCTTGTTCGCAAATATTCATATTTTTACTGTATTTTTTGTATCCGTCAATCACCCACAAACATACACTCAAATATATCAAGTAAGAATGTTTATAAATATTTCAATTAATAAAAATAAAAATTAATTTCAAAACCATTAATTAATTCATTCAATTGAGTATTCACAACTTTAATTTCTGACTATTCTGTTATGAATTAATTTGTTTATTAAATAATTTTAATTAATTTGTGGAATCAATATTAAAAATTAAAGCAGGTGATTCATAATCCGATATATTTTTGATTTTGATGATATCTGCACACACTACAAGATAAAAAACTGCAATAACAAAATGCAAGTCTCTCTTTAAAAATTGTTTTGTTTTCAATATCAAAATGATCGAGAGTAAAAGTAGATTTACTAACATAAACACATACAAAGCACAATCCATTTTCTTACTTCATCATAGCTACAGTTTACTTAAAGAAAGAGTTAAAGAAAAAAAAAAAAACAAACCACAATTGTAATTTAATAAAAATAAAAAATCGTGTTGTTAAATACCTTATGACTCATTTATATCACGCTAATAATGCAACACAGAGAAGTTATAAACGTTTTTATTACAAATCATACACAACAAGAAATTTTCAATTCCAAAAATCCATTTTTGTATTGTATACATAATAATGTAATGTATGTGTACACGAAACATTGAAAATATTGAACATGGGGCGCATAGCTCGATCAAAAAACAACAATTATATGTTGATCAATTTAAAAACTGTATATGTAGCTACATATATATAAGAAACTAACAACAAAATTGACAAATACAACACATTCACTGACATTGAAAGCATAGGTAGGTATTTATTTATGTATGTACAATGTACATGCTGATTGAAATTGAATAAGTTGTCTTGTTTTTGGGCTTGTTTTCTTGAATCTTGATGATTACCAAAAATAAATAATATTTTCTTTGGTACACTTGAGTGCATAATTATTGGTACTAATTAGGAATTAGGAATGTCAATTATTTAGATATTGGGCAGACAACTTATTTATCGATAAGATAACAAAATTTAGTAAATAAGTTTAATATGTTAATCACTATGACCTTCACCTAGATTGTTTTTGTAGTGCAAAATTCTTAATTTATTTGGTTAACCAGTGTTTATTTCTTGGTTTGGGTCAATGGTTGTTTCTGAGCTTTTTTAATAAATTTGTAGATTTTTAAATGACGAATAAAAGAAAGCTTCTTGTTTATATATGATTTCATACTGTAATGTTCTCTAAATTGCTATTTAACCGGAATTAATTTGTGACCTATTTTCATTGAAAATCGTGGTTTTGACTTAAAAATATCTTAATATGGTATCGTTGTAAAATTGTAATGTGGCATGTTTAACCATAATTTGCAACATGGTTTCGGGATGAGATATATTTTTTCTTGTTCTGTTGAACTTTATTCCACGAACGGCGTTAAATTGATCTAAAGCGGATTTGTGGTACAACAATAGTAGGCTTTCTATATAAAAAAAACTTGATTTACGCTTGTTTATTATTTTGACAATTTCACCCAATTAATATATTTACCAAATATTATTTAACTTTAACGTTTTTCAACAATTCTAGTAGGCACAATCAGAACCATCTTGAAGTGAATAGAGCCGGCATGTGAAAAATGAACTTAAAATAAGGGATATAGAAACACTAAAAATTCATTTATTTTCATAGTGTTTATATGAAAAAACGCGATTTCGATTGACGATAAAATATGAATTAAAAGTTAAACCCAGTTAAATATTTTTTTAAGAAATCGCTAACAAACAACTCAATGTCTTACTCATTTAAAACACAGATTCTGAAATTTCCATATTTTCCAGCAATAATCAAAAGAAAATAACGGAAATTAAATTAAAAAACATTCTACAACAACAACAATGTGTATTAAAAAGAGAAAATTCAGTTTAATGACGACATCATATCTCCACATCTAAAACTAATGGTAAGAAAAAAGACAACAGGCCTCCGCTCAACAATTAAACTAAAATAAATCAGAAAGAGCAAACAGAAAAAAATAAATCAATAAGATGAGTGCGAAGAAAACAAAAAATCAAAACAATCTAGCATGCTTTGCAAATTCAAAATAACTATAGAAACATATTCGAATTCAAATTAGAATGGAGGCAATGAAAGAGACGATTATTGTATTTTTTATAAACGAATTATGTTGATGACGTAGTATATTACAAAAACAACAATATTTAAAATTTCAAAAGTACCTTATTTTTCATGACGATTTTCACTTAGAAATAAACATTTTCAAGACTCGATTTTTCAATCAAATAATATTACATGTTTCATGAACATTTTCATATAAAAACAAAACAAAAGCTCACATTTCTAATAAACTAAAACTGTAAACGAAAATAACCGTTTCCCCATATAGTTTCATAGTAAAGGAAAAATTGTTTGTACCTTATTTTAAGCTTAGTAAAAAATACAGTCGATACTGGAGGCTCTTATTTATACAGTAGGCTCTGGCACAATAGACAGTTAGAAAGTTGGTGCAAAATTTGAAATAAATAGGTTAAACAGAACTTGAGATATCACGTTAACCATTTTTTTTACTCCCAACTTTACTACCTTTAGTTCCTTTTTTTACTACCAGCTTTTACTACTAACTTATTTAATTTTCATTATTTTTTTCAAAATACCCCCTTAAGCTTGCTGCAGGAGCGGAATTATTGTAATCTGAGGTTGTATTTTTAAACAGTTGGGATGTTTTGGGAGGAATTAATGTGTTAGTGGATGAATGGTGGTAAATTTAATTGACTTGAAAATTCCTTTTGACATCAACAAAATTCTAAAGCTAGGTAATCCATTTTGTCTACTTTAAAATATATTTGATCTCTTATCCCCTAGAAACCAATTAGTGAACATTTTAACAAATTTTAAATCAAGTAATAATTTAGGAAATACGTTTTTGGGAAATGAAGAAATGTTAATAATTCGAATGCACAAAAAGCTAAAACAATTTTGAATGAAAATTCAAATTTATTTGCATAAACGGCAATTAAACGGTATTAATGAAAAAAACGGAATATTTGGAAAAAATGAATTTTTTAATTTGTTTTGAACCATACACATTTAATGGAAAATGTTTTAAACAAGTTAGTGTTTGGTTCCCCTATGGATTCATCAGTTAGCCCGTCAAGAACCAATTTACTAACGGAACATATTGAAACTGATTCATGATAATTTCGAAAAACTTCAAAAATGTATAATGTATGTACGAGTTCTATAAGTATATAATATACATATGAGCCGTTAAGTTTGAAAGTGGTGCAAGTCCATTTTTCAAAAAATTTAAGTTAATGATAACAATAGACAAATAAAAGTATATTCTTTCTAACGGTGCACAATTTATAGCCAAAATAAAATAAAAATAATGCCTAATAGTTCGTCAAAAAATAAGAAAATTCAAAATTCCGTATATTTTTGCATTTATTGTTTCTCTATTCCTTCATTTTCTCGTTTTAACAAAATGTGGACTTGCCCCACTTTCAAAATAAACGGCTCATATTATGAATGTATGACTCTACCGCAAACAATTCTCGATGCCAAGCCACTTTTACTTCAGAAATCCAGATTAAGCCAAAAATCCGAGAAGCTCGGATTTCGAGAATCTCATCTCATTCAATATTAATTTCATCACTTTATTCAATCCAAACATTCAATCCAAACTAAATTCAAATAATGTTGAAAATCTTCAATAATTTTGAAAAATCTCAAATACTATCCGTTACATGGAACCCTAAACAAATCTCGAATAAATTTCAAAACTTTGCAAAATCCCAAAAATAATAAAAATCTCAATGTTGCGTTTTTTCGCTACTGCTTCTTTTGCAAGTTATCGAAACTCATAACTCGAAATTTGATAGATACATAATCAACCTCACCTGTAGCAGGTGAAATTAACATTTATATGGATTATAATAACTACAACTATACTTATTGTTGTGAACTTGAAGTGCAGAAGGATGATAATTTATGTAGCCGGCCGCAAGGCATAGTTGCTTAAGTTGACATAAGACAAAAATGAGTTTTTAAAATTCAAGTTTTTCTCCTATAAAGCTATCAAATTTTACTTAAACTGTTATGACTTGAATTGTTTCGTGATATTTTTCACAAAATTTAATATAAAATTCAGTATAAATTTGATTCTCGGTAAAAATCTGCCAATACAGGATCGATCTCCCGAATAGTTCAACCCGCGGTTTTGATTTCCCTAAAAGTAGTCTTTAGCAGCTATGCGACGGTGCCTAAGCAAATTATTTCATATTTTCAATAACCCTTTGGTTCCTTTTGAAGAAAACATTAATGATGCTTAATGAAAATTAGGATATCATCCTAAAACATAAAACATAATTGATTTTGATTTTCCAAACCACCTAAATCAATTACTTAAAATTATTTAAAAAATTTAAGATTTATTACATTATTGAATATTTAGGTCAACAGCCAGTCGCCACTGATTATAAGTAATGTTGTATTTTTACAAAAATTTTAAGCACTAAACTATATGGATGGTGGTCAAGCGTAAAGTTGCTTGGAGAATTCAAGTTGGCACTTGCTGTCAGCTCCGTATCTTGTAACTTCTGCAAGTGATCATGTTACCTCCACGTAGTGACTGCTTGTAACTAGACTACTGATCTATGGGTTTCTAGGCTAAAACATGCCGCTAAAGGAGCCAACTTTAAATTAATCGCTGGAATAGGTTAAGGTGTTAGTTGTACCGTGCCGTAAAATCGATCAGACTATACTGGGGGCCGTTTAAAAACTAGCGCAGTCGCTAACGGTGGATCCGAATACCTAGGGTGCCATCCAAATTAAGTAGCCCTATCTGTGTACTGCTGACCCCAACATCGATGGGGATATTTTCTCCACTACTCGTGCTGTATAACATGGAAACTGTACAAACTCAACAACAACAAAAAGAGCGCACCTCTTCAAAAAATCCGGGAAATTTAGACAAGGAGACTTATGCCTTCCACCAAGTTTAAAAACAAACAACTGGATTTAAGCTCAAGCGAGGCTGATCTCTCCACTCGAGACATAATACCTGAACAATAAAAAAGCAGCGGAAACAAAGCACGAACGAAGCTGATACCTCAGGACCAACATATAATGCGAGGAGGAAGATCTGGAGAGCTCTAGCAACGCTAAATAATATTTCGTGAGAAAACAGAATACACAAGGATAGAGCCACGCTTGCATGGGTAAAAAAGATCACCGAACCAAAGTCGGAAGGCTCGTCTGAAGGCTCATAGCTGAAAAGAATTAAATTGACCAGTCACAGGACAATGGCAGTATCTCGCCCGACTTGTCGAGATGGAGGATTACACGGAAATTAAGTTAAATTGACTGGCTGTGCGGATGAGAGATCTCTGCTCTTCTATAAGAAGGCAGTGGAGCGTATTGGGGAGATCACTTCAGCTGCGCTCGAAAGCTCATCTGGGCGCCCCGAGGACGCGAACAGCCAACTCGAAATTCTTTCAACAGATACTGAAGTGAAAATGTCTATGGAATCAGAGGCTCTCAGAGGACTTTACGTCAGGAGGTAAACAAATCTGAATGCTAGGTTTCTTCAAATCATCGTACAGCCATTTTCTGCCATCAAATTACGGCAAAGCAGCAGTTAGCATTGAGGTCGCCAACATAACTTCTGGCTAATATTAGCTTACTTAGCATCTGATGAGGTGAACATTCCATCGGTCAATCTAGGGAAACAATCTGAAGAAATACGGATACAAATCTCGATGTGAGTTACTCCTTAATTACATTCTAAGTACTAACCTTCATATATGTATTACATAGGCTAAAAGCCGACTTTTATAACTAAGAACAGACAGGAGGTATTAGGTATTACACTTTCTTAAATTTTATAACCTAAAAGTCCAATCTTTAGGAGCAGGAGAAAAAGCAACTGGAATCTCATTAGAACTATTCTGGGTAATTCATTTCCATTCCCGGCCACTTTGGTGGTCCAAGGAGATTTTAACCGAAAAAAGCAAGAGGGTCTTTAAATAAAGCACGGCAAAGAGTTACGGTAGACTTGGATTCTAATAAGGAAGTCCTTGAAACATACAAATACGAATCGCGGAATCGTTGGAACTTCTGTTGGGTAATCATTTCTCGGGTTGTTCCAAATTGGTGCCTGCTACTTCAGAGGTAAATAGGCCAAGTAGCGTCGTAGGTCACATTATTAGTAGAAGGAAAATTCTATGGACGATAAATAGATGACGTAAGTCGCGATCGTATTATCACTGCGGATATCCAACAGACTAATGACTTAACCATTTCCTAGTTAGAAGTAATTTTCAAAATTCGCTTATAACTATGTCACATTCCTAACAAATGGACTGAAGTAAAGGGTATATTCATACCTAAACGAGAAAACGCTGACAACGCGGCCCCAAAGGCCTTAGACCTATTAGCTTATCTTTCTTTCTTTTAAAAACACTGGAAAGAGAAATAGAAGCTCGTATTACAGGCGCGATTGTATCGGAAAACTGTCAAAATGTCAACATGAATATCGCAAGGGGAGATCTGTGGAGACAGTTCTTCTTTCTCTTATATATTTCATCGAAAAATCTTGCAACATAGGGACTACACAATGGTAAACTTTCTGGAAATAGAGGAGGCCTTTAGTAACGTTATACCGGGGCTATAACTCTTTAGTACTTTCGAATGGATCAATCCTCACTGGATGGTTCAAAAAGGGATGGGAAAGCCAGTGCCAGGGTGTTCTGTGAGGAACTTTTCATAAACCTATCCTTCCGTCTCCCCGAGTATTGTAGTTTTTTTTAAGCTGAAGTAACCGCCATAAAGGAAGTCGTAGCCTGGTTGAGGTGTAATGTAATTTCAGTCAAACTATCAATTTTTCAATCATCCAATCAATTTCCGGTTGAAATTTTGAAAAACTTTCATTACTTCATACTCTTACATTTTATTTAATTGCTTAAATTATTTTTCATTGGTTGTTTTGAAATTTGGCTAAATTTAATATTGCACAGGAAGCAATAATTAATTAACCATCCGCAGGCTAGTAATCTAAAAATTTAAAAAATGTTGGTCAATCGTAACTTATTCAATATTATCTAAAGATACGATAATAAAGAAAAAGAAAACCATTCAAGGCCACAACACCATCACGAAAGTGATATTTCAATTTCAATATTTAAATTTAACACTCAACAAAATTTTATGACTACAAATTTGTGTTAATTTCTGAACCAATTTCACTATTTTTTATGCTTATCATGTAAATTTTTTTAAATACATAACAATTATTAATTCAAATTCAGTTCATAGCCATGAACTTACGATTTTATTAATTCAACTAATTCTTATGTAAATCAACTGGCATAAAAGATTTTATGTAGATCCCCATAAATTTAAATTTTTGACCAACCGCTTATAAAATCTCTTGACTGTAAATATTCCAAATTAGCTTAGAACCTGAGTTAGATAATTAAATATTTACGGATCCCATCTTTGGAAAATTAAAAAATACTCATACCTATAAATTACAATAACAGCCATTTTTATTCGTTGCGGATTTTGTAACATTTGATTCACGTAATTAATTGCTTTTTGCCATATATTATTAGTGCAAGCACATTTATAAACACAAAATTATTATTGAAACAATTATTTTCTTGTTTTCTTTTATTTTATTTACAAAAAGAAAATGGAATTATTATAAAATGTTGTAACATGCGTTGTGTTACAAATATGCTTAATAAAGGTGTATATATAAATAAATGGCTACCCGTATTTTGTACGATTAAGACGATATCATTCAGATACCACGATTTTTATTGGAAATTTTTGTGTGATTTATGAAAAACCCACATAAGCACTCCAAACTAATATAAAGTGTGGCCATATATGTAAATTCCCTTTTGTTCCGAAAAATTAAAAAAAAAACTTAAAAAATTTTCTTCATTTAGGTTCATACTTTATATGTTTTAACGCCTTTTATATATTTTCTGAAATTTGCATAAATTTTATTTCTTAACTATAATTTTCATATAATCGTATCTATACAAATTATATGCTCGCATACTTAATATATTAATATGCCGGATACATATTATAGAGTGAAATTTTAATTATACTGGTTACTTACAATTTAGTGTATGGAATTTTATATAAAAAGTTATAAAAAGGAATTCGTAGAATTTATCAGAGATTATTTTTCCTGTTTTATAAATTTTGCAATGCTGGTGTAATTCAATGTCTTTGGCCCTTCATAACTTTTTTTTAATATATATACATATATAAATCTAATAACTTTATTTAACCTTACAATCAACTAATGTTTCGCGTCACTGATTTTTACCACGAGCATAAATTTAATTGATGAAATCATGTGTATTTTAAGGTCGACGTTGTGTGTCTCCCCCTCAATATTTTTTAATAAAATTCCCATCAAAATTCTACACTCATTATTCTAAACCCTATCCTAAATTATATTATACATACTTATATCGTGTATAATCCGTAGGAAAATTTCACAAATTTCCACACATCCACTCGTCTACTTGTTGTGTATATAATAATTTTAATAATACAGTTGAGTGATTTTCATGGCAATGTTTTGTTTTCTTATTTGGGAACAACCTTTTGCTTAGTATTAATGTTTTTTCATACAATAACTTAATTTATTGTTTTAAACAATAAAAATCGAATTAATTAATTCAGAGTTGAGAAACTAATTGAAGTGTAGCCAATACATTATGTTCAACCGGCATAATTCTTAAAGAATACCTTACAAATTTGCAGCTGGCTAACATTATTTTACAACACCGTGAGATACCCACGTTCGTACATAAGAACTTGTCACACACTGGATAAGCCAGATAAATCTATTTCATTCATTCAAGTCTGCGTCTATAAATTACGAATACTTGCTATTTTAAATAATTATGCAAAGAGCTGATAAGCGCAAAACAAACATTATTATTATTTAATAATAAGATAATATTAAAATAAAAAATTTGCGAAACATATTATCTAGTCTAAAACATAATGTTAGGTTAGGAAATAACTATAATTGTTCAAATTAAATATTTCAATTTATCTGACCTCATACGAACTATCGCAATATATAAAATATTTAACCTTTTTAATAAAACAATAAAAATGATATTTTAAGTGAGGAGAGTTACCAAGCTAAATAGGAGTGAATGAAATCTATGACAGATCCACTCCACTTGCTTTATGAAGCTTTTCAAAGTATTTCCATAATTATTCATTAATAAATAGTATAAGTTGCTTTTCATTGGAAACGAATAATTTGTGAATACATGTTCAACTCTATTTCCGTTAAAACAGAGTTTTTTATTATGGTTAGAAAATCCCATTTATATAATTAAGTTTCACATAAACAATTGGCCGACCGGTAATCTTATCTATGTAATATTAATAATATTTATAAACAAGTAATAACTTATGGAATGGATTAAATATTTTAAATGCAGGTTAATTTTGAGATAAGAATGACTCAAGAAATTATCGAAATTCCTTTCAGAGGAGTTATAATAATATAACATCAAAAGTATGGTTGAATAACACCAGCAATGCAAATTTTGTGATTTGAATGACACCAAATAATTTAAAATATGTATTAATTTTGATGTGCTGATTAAGCTTATGTGTCATTATTTTTGCGTATCACGTCAAAAAATTTGAGTACATCTTCAGTGTAAATTTTAATGGCACATGGCTAAAACTATGTAAAGATTGATCCTTATATGCAAAATTTGTTTGTTTAGAATGGTAGAAACGATGCAGAGTGCAATTCGTATCGGAAAGTGTGAATGCTCTGACAAATAAAGTTGATTCGGATTTGAGACTCTTCAAAGTAATTTTGTGGAAAAAATGAATTAAATAAAAATTAATACTCCAGATCCAGAATCAGTTAAAACTAGTCAACCGAACGCTACTGCTATTTCTGATGAGAAGTGTTATAATGGTGAATGTACGAAGATAATTTTCCGGACACACTGAGTTCCGATTTGTGACCTTGTGACGCTTTAATTCGGCCATTCATCAATAACAGGTGTCAAAAAAACGCTCAAAACATTCCGTATCCTACGTTAAATTTATAAAAGCAGACAACTACAAACTATCGGATGCTTCTGCGTCAGTCAATACTCCAACCGGTGACTTTACCAATAGCCCAGTTATTACCACAATAATAATTTACGTTCAAAGTCTTTTGCTCTATATTCACCTATTTTATGTAAAGATTACGACATAATTATTTTAACAGAAACCTGGTTAAACGCCTGTCTTAATATTGAGGAATACTTTATTTCTCCAGGCTACTCAGTATTCCGACGTGATCGTGTTGCCAACAACTTTGAAATCAATTTTAATTATTTTTAAAGAGTGACTTTGAATGTGAGCAGATCGACATCTGCAAATTATTTAGAGAGTTTATCTTCTATAAAATGTACGTTTTAGAAATTGAGGATGAAATTTGTGTCAACTTGAAGCGGGTTTTGCATTAATCGATTACAACACAAACTCACATTGATTCTTCGGTTTCTGGCTCTCAGCAATTATGTGACGCCTTTGCTAGCGTTTTCTAAAGTATTGTTAAGGTAATCAATAACACTTTTGGAACTTTCCTTCTTTAGCCTATTACACAGAATAATTAGGATCAAATCATCGTCTAAACTGAAAACAACAACAAGGTGAATCTGAATAGTAATGGTTTTTGGATCACAATTTTGATTCGAGTATTTGTTTGCTTTATTTGCACTTTCATGAAATTTGATTTTATCCGGATCAGATCCAACGTCAAGAAATAAAGTTATTATCAACAGAGATCAAAAGATGAGGGCGAAATATTTGTTCCTAAAGAGGCTAATTAAAATTAGTTTTCTCGAAGGAATAACAATCTTACTCTCAAAACCAAGCAGCAATAAGACAACTTATTATTTCTAATTTTTAATTTTATGAGTATCAGGATTTTACTTACCTAAACGCATTCGATGAGTCTCTAGGATTTATATGCAATTTTTAAGGCAAATGAAAATATTTGCTGCATTTAAAAAAATTATTTCCTAATTACAATAACAAAAATAAAATTCAATTTTTCAGTTATATAGCTGACGAACCAGCCCAAATACTGAAGAACAAATACACCACTTAAGCTTTTTAGATGTTAAAGACCAAATATCGTCACATAATATTTCTATACAAAATTTAGTAATGGCTTTGGTTGGCCAAAGTATATAAACACAATAGGTGCTTTCTGTAAGTTGTTGCATTAATCCCTTTGTTAGTGGACCTGCGAATATTTGGTGCATTTGGTACAACCAAGTCTTGTTCTAAATTTACAAGAAATATTGTGCTAATCGTCATTTATCGTTTTGTTAGATAACATTCAACTTTTGAAAAGCAAAACAATTCATTCATTAAGCTTTCACGATTGGAAGAAGGTAAATCCTCTAGACTTTTTGTTACGTGGAAATCAACAAAAATGAAAGTGAAATCCTATATTCCCCATTTTATTGAGGACGCCCATTTCCAAAAAAAGGAATTCTTCAGATTGGTTCTAGAACTTCGCAAATCTACTAGATTTTCATTCCAAATTTGTCATGTTTAGATTTAATTTAGTGCTCTGAAAAGTAAGCAAATTTCTTAACTACTTCTAACTGATCAGTCCTCTAATTTCTAAATCATCAAATCGTAAATATGGGCTTGTTGTTTGTTAAAAATTCAATATTTTTTAAATTAATTTATCACAAGTTTCATTTGCAATACCGGATTATATCAAACCTCATAAGATGATAGTAATACACCTTTACATTGAATTCCCATTCTACCCGTAATCAATAAAAGAATACAAAAATGCTGAACTTTTCCCGTCCTAGAAAACTTTTCATATTAACAACTATACGGACATGTATCATAACGTCGGACCGATTATTAATGGTATAAGGAATTGATGCTCAAAACAAGACACCGCTTGGAAGAAAATTTACTTGAACGATATTCATGGGGACTTAAAAATTAATTTTGTGCTTTGCAGAAAAAGAGGATTGCCTTATGACTTTTTTATTTTCCAAGGCCAATCAATTGAAATTTCTGAGGCAGATTAAAAAAAAATCAGGCGTATGTGTGCTGCTGGTGTGCCTCATTTCAAACTATACTTCGACAAAAAACTGAAATATTTAACATAACAAACAACCAGAAATTATAAAGTTGTGCAACACCAACGGATTTTTTGAACCAGTTTCCCTAAGCTACATAGAGCAAAATTACCAAAAATGACCACCTTGACCATTTTTTATCAATCTCTTGAATATTCCATATAATTCCGTATAATTTTTTGTTACAACATAATTTGTTACAATTGAAGAAAATTCTTCTTTTTAGCCTGACTTTGAATTTTCTAATTAATTTTGTTGTATTTGTTTAGCAAATCCAAAAAATTAACATTTTATAGACTTTGCGCTGTGTGCTACCTAGATTGAGCACCGTAGCTTTCAACAGATCGCTGACATTGTAAAAAACATTACAGTTTTAAGCTTGATTTACACGTATCGAACAAAATTTTTGCTCGATGCCCAACAATTTTGGTTAAAAATTTAGAGCTACACGCAATAGAAAAAAATTTCATGTGATAAAAAGAGAAAAGTATAAAATAAAAATGTCGGACATGCTATAATTTTTTGGCGGTATAAAATCGACGATGTAATATTTTTGACGAATAGGGCGATTATTCTACTTTATTTATCAAAATTACCACTTTTTCCCTAAAATGAAAACTTTTCGAAAGTAAATCTTAATTTTGAATTAAAATTTTAAAAAATAAAATTAAAGTGCTATAAAAATTTTACAAATCGCCATTTTGATTGCTTTGTTTGCATTTTATAGTTCAATTTTTGCTGTTTATAGTAACAAATGTAAAAAATAAGAAAAAAACGCCTAACAAAATTTTGTTCGACATCGAGCAAAATTTTGTTTCTCTATGTTTTATCCCTCTCTGGCAAAAGAAAATCATGATATACTATCTTTTTATTTTTTGCTAGGCATCGAACAAAAATTTTGTTCGCTACGTGTAAATCACGCTTTACTGGATTTTCGGTTGCAACTTGCAAATATTTGCCAGTACGAATCTTAGTTTATGTTTTCTTGAGGTTTTTTAATTCTCGAAATTCTAGAATCTCGAAATCTTCAATTTTCACAATAAATCAAAAATAGTGTTCATACAATCAAAATACAAATTTGTTTACAATAATATAAATTATGAAAAGAAATCGAAATTGAGCGATTTATCCACTCGAAAACTGATAATCTGGCATTAGAGTGAATAGTAAAAAAATCGTCCTGTTCGTTGGCTTTTTTTATTTCAGGATTTTGTAAACCATTAACAGTTTCAAAAACCGTTCTACCTTGGTTTCGACCGTGCTAGATCTTCACTTTGGATTAAAATCCCCTCATTTTGCAGTTCCTTAACATTTTAATGATTTTTTAAAACGTTTCATTGGAATAAAATTTCTCGAGAATGTAGACATAATCAGCGGTGAACATAATCTACAGAGTGCATAGGCAGGTAAAATTGCTCCAACATTTCAATTTTCGCAAGAAGCCAGTATTGTGCTTCGAGTACAAATATTGGATCATAAGTAAATCGAGTGGATATTGTTACGCTGTCGACATTTATTGTGGAAAACCAGCAGACGAATCAGGGTTAAAGACGCCCATATTTTCGCGAAAATAAATAGTGAAAATAATTATTATCACCTAGCGATACACATTATTTTTTTTTCTAATCGAAATTTTCGAATTCTGTACGATGCGGCCATAGCCATTCAACTAAACTTTAATAATATTTTTGAAATTTTTATTTCAGATAATGGGAACTGGAGTTATGCTGCCAACCGTCTAGTGACCGTTTTTCGTGGATGCCATCTTTCGGCCGCTGTAGACCTGTAGTGTGCATAAACAAATATAAAAAGAAATGTTGTACTCTTTAAATTGTCTTTAATTAAAATGTAAAATTTCAAATCGACCATCCAAGCCATTTTCTTGTAAAAAACTCCGAAAAAATACATTCACTTTTATTACTCAACACTGTGTAACTGCCTTAAGGAAGGAAAGGAATCAATGATTGTTTGAAACTAAATCAGACAAGTAGAAGATCGTTAGAAGTTTTATAAGTTTCGGGCTCAGTTTTTATGCTTAGGATACTTTTAACCTAATCTTGGGTCGGATTTTGATCAAAAGGCGAGAAGCGAGTCTGTTAGGCGACATTCTGTTCTCCAAAATAAACCTCTACCCCGGTTCTCCCACTTGATGTCCCTCCCTCTAATGCGGTCTCAGTTAACTAGAATAAAATAACTTTCTATTTCAATTATCATTAGTCTATATCCCTCCCGATCCCAACCAAGGTATTGGTTATTAGGTTAACAGAGGACTTAATTGTATTTTTTCACAACTAACTTCACACTTAAGCCGCATAATCATATGTATTTTGACAGCTGACATAGCAAGGCTTGCTTGTGAAAAAATTCGATTGATTCTGCACAGTAGTTTTTGGTTGATACCCTTTTAAATATGGAAAGTGCTTTCGGCATATTTTACTTTTTTACTATAGAAAAGATAAAAATACTGTTCAAGCAAGAAAACAATTATCCGATGTGTATGGAGAAGATGTGTTAAGTGAGCGCCAGTGCCAAAATTGGTTTGCAAAATTACGATCCGGCAATTTTGATCTCGAAGATGCATCACGTTCTGGAAGACCAGTTGAAGCTGATGAAAACACAATAAAGGCATTAGTTGATGCAAACCAGCGAATAACAACTCGTGAGATCGCTGAGAGAATAAATTTATCGAATTCGACCGTTCATGATCATGATTCCTCATCTTCTTACAGAAAAAATTTGTGCCGTCGCATTGACGTTTGTGATTTCTCAAACGCCATGTAAATGATCCATTTTTGAAGCGTATCATCACTGGGAACGAGAAATGGGTTGTCTACAACAATGTTAAGCACAAAAGATCCTGGAGTGATGGAAAAGATGCACCGACTCAAAGCACTTCGAAAGCCAATATTCATCAAAAAAAGGTTATGCTATTTGTTTGGTGGGATTTCAAAGGAATCGTTTATTTTGAGCTTCTATCGAGTAATACAACGATCAATTCTGAAGTGTACTGTCATCAATTGAACAAATTGAATGCTTCACTTAAAGGAAAAAGGCCAGAATTGGTCAATAGGGAAGGTAGTGTTCCAACATGATAATGCGAAACCACATACAAGTTTGACCACTCGGAAAAAGCTTTTAGAGCTTGGATGGGATATACTGCCGCACCCACCATACTCTCCAGACCTAGCACCTTCCGATTATCATTTGTTCCGGTCACTACAAAATTGTTTAGACGTTAAAACGTTTAATTCAACTGAGGAGGTCAAAAATCACTTGGATCAGTTTTTTGCCAGGAAAGAACAAACATTTTATGAGCGTGGAATCATGCTACTGCCAGGAAGATGGCAAAGGGTATTGGATCAGACTGGACAATATTTTTAATTGAATAAAATATAAGAAAATCGTCTTTCATTTTTATAAAAAAAAAAAACGAAATTACTTTCTGAACAACCCTATACATTGTCGAAATGCAAGAAAAGAGAGAGAGAGCGTTCATACATACCTAACATAACCGGCTTAGATGACCATAAAAAAGCGACATCAAACGAATGAAACAGTGTAGAAATGTATTCTTGGAAAAAAAGGCAAAAACTAGCTTCTCGGTGATAGAATTTTACAATTTTGTAATATGTATGTTAAATGTTCCAACTTCAATAAAATTTCTGTTGGTATGAAGAACTCGACTGTTACCTTTTGGTCCCCACCCAACAAAGAATTTTCTGTTGGGCAAAATACTTGTTGCTTCTCGCTTTATCAGCTTTTATTTTTTTTAAAAAAGGTTAAGTATATAATGGTTTTAGTTCAAAGGTTTTTTGGCCGTATGAACAGTCATACTAAAAGATCTCCATTAAGAACAAAAACTTTTCTATTAGTACCTAATTCGGAACGCCAACTTGAGGCATGAATGCAATTTGTAAAATACGCAATTCTTCATTAAATTTAGTTAATAAAAATTATCTACAATGTAATTTTAATTAAAAGTACCCACAGAAGTAAGTTGCCCTAAATTGGATCTACACTTTCTATGCTTGATTCAATCCATATTTTATCAAGTAATTTGCCCGTCTATGACTAAAATTATTTATGAATTTATTATATTAAACCAAGTTCATTTTCAAAAAACAAGAAAATTATTTAAAAATACCTAGATCCGAATTAGCTCATACTAAAATATTGTATGTCGTTCTTAATTTGCAATTAAATTTTGCATTTATAATAATTAATATAATTAATTTAAATTTAAAATTTTGTCATTGTAAACATAAAATGGATCGCACCGAATGGGTCTACTTAAATTAGGATAAACTGTCATTTATTGTTTTTTTGTTAATTAAGAAGTAAGAACTAATTACTAATCAATTATCATTAATCAGTAAAATCCACTGGAAAAAAATTTATAACAGTTTAAAACCTTATTTTAGTGATGTTCTAAAATTACGATGGGGCGAAAAACTGAACGATAAAATTAGTATTTATATACGTTAGTTATCCCACCAATAATCAACATTTATGGCCGTTTATCTTACTTACCATTGATTTTTCATCTTCAGCGCGAATGCAACTTCAATGCAAATGGCAACACAGTTATTCCAGGATAAACAAATTATTGTACACCCTGCGTCATTGAAATGTTCGGTTTGAATTTTTTTAATAAAATGTGGAAATACATACCCCCGTTTGAAGTTAAAGTTCTTCTGGTAAATAACCAGATAATCATTCCGATTTGAAGTTGTAAAATTCTTGATAATTTCACTCTCCGTAACAATTCGAAAAATCGTAATGATTATCTGGTTATTTACCAGAAGAACTTTAACTTCAAAATTTTTCAATTGAAAAATAGTTTGTTGTTGACAATGGTAATTTTTAATCAAAATAAAGATTAACAGAAATAAAATAATTCATCTCAACCAAAAAATTTACCGACCAAACGGCGCAGTGGTTAAAGCTACGGCGGTTGGATCGGGAGGTACCGGGTTCGAATCCCTATAGGGGCGGGATGCAAAAGGGATTTTTCATCATCTGATTACGATCGGTGATGACGATGAACACATCTATGACCCCCTGTTGAGAGTGCGGGATCCATGGGCCGACCCACCTTTCATGTCAGTACTATAGGCTGGCATGAAGCAATGCAATGTGCAGGTGGTTTAAACAAAAGCGGGTCTATAGCCGTACGTCCTCGAGTTGGCTGGCAACGGCGTAAGGTAGGACGTTAAAAGGGAACTGCGAAAGAGTTGGGAGTGCCTAGAGCCCCAGAAAAAGATTGCAGAGATAGAGACAAAAAAAACAAAAAAAAAAAAAAAAAAAAAAAAAAATTTAAGAGAAATTGCACTTTTTAAAATCCATAATTAATGACCCCGGCTTTGACTTTTATGATGCCTTAATCCGGATCGGCATTGAATTGTAAAGTTTGGTTAAATAATATATTGTTAATATGTTGTGTTATAATATGTTGTTTTTTCCGCTCTTTAACACTTTTCAGCTTGTATTTTTTGATCTTCTTTCCCAAGAAAGGCCAAATATTTTCAACAATATTGAGGTCAGGACTATTTCCTGTCCAGGGTAACGATTCAATCCCCAAGCTATTTTTAAATTCAGCTACCTATAAAAATTAGACGTTAAAATTAAGCATTCTTACGTCACAAATAAGTCAATAACTTACAATGCGCGCCCTGTAACATATCTTGGAGCTGAATCGTCCTGGAAGAGTGGAATACCGATATATGGAGTCGGGTTCTCAATAGTCACGACGCAGGTTTCAATAATTTTTTTATATTTTTCTCGGTTTACTGAACTATCCAGAAGGCGTAGTGATCAAACAAAGGCTGTTATGGCTACTCAGGTTATAACAAATGGTGAAAGTTTTACTGTCTGCGAAATACATTCTGTTAAATACCTTTTGCCTTTTCGTCGCCGAACACTTATCCTTATATAGGGTTCAAATATATTGAACTTGGATTCATCCGAGAATATGAACCAATGCCAGTCCTCGGGCATTCAGTTTTCTCATTTTATTGCGAATTTGAGGCTTGCAGCTCCCATTTTTGCTGTCAGTAATGATTTTCTCGCAGGGCGACAAGCATAGAGAACAAATTCTTTTAGTCTTCTTTTAATAGTAGGAACTGAAATAGTGTCGGTTGTTGCTATTAGAAGCTAACTTCTCAGCTCCAAAGTCGTAGCACACCTAAGCTTAAGCGCCAAATGCCTGAAATTCGATCTGTTGGTTTTCTTCTTTGCATCAGAGCTGACTTATCTCGCAACCGTTTGATTTTCGGAATAGTGCCTTAAAACTTTCTAATTGCTGTTTGGCTACACTAAGTTACTCTTGCAATTTGTGAATGTGTATACTTTTTTGCCTTTAGTTGGAAAATTTTTGCTTTTTCGTCAGCATTTAAGTTAGAGCGACCCATTTTAAAATTAACTCTTTGACTACTTAATTGAAACCAAACGAATAAATCATCCTTATTTTGGTTTTAAATACGTCACAAGATGTGAAATATGCAGAAAAAGTAAAAAACAACAGAAAAAAAAAAATAGTGAATGAGGTAAAATCTATGAGAGAACTGCATGAAATAGTAAATAATCGAAACCGAACATTTCAATGGCGCAGGGTGTACATTCAAAAAAATATATCAACATTTTAAATATTTCGGCAACACTTACTAAAAAAATGTTTACATATTTTTGAATTTAAATATTTCCTGAACCGCGAGAAAACCAACTTAAATAAAATTAGCGATCAACTAGTTTAACAGTAATCTGAATTTAAGCATTCGTATTAGTGTTTGCGGTGTAACGCAAAATCAATTCGTATGTGAAGGTTAAATTGGCACAAAAGAACAATTAGTACCTCGACATAAGAAATTGTTTTGTTTTATAGATGAAACAGGCATACCAATAAAATCAACCATCAAAAGATTTAATTGTACAATAATATTTTTTTTTTTTCAAGTATAAAATTTTTAACGTTCACGATCTGTATGAATAGGCTTTATATTATCTTTTGTTGATACATTTCAAAATATCCGTAATTCCCTAGATTTCTGATATATTTCAATTACCAAGGTTATCCAAACTCGCAAATCAATTGCTAAACCTTTTAATATTTTTTGTGATGTATCGAATTCCTAGTTGATTATAATTTATAACCAAACATTTTTTTTACTTTACCAAGTCCATTGAACCATTCAATTCACTTAAATTTCGAAAGAAATTCCTAGTCTATCCGGCCACCACAATGTGATCACAATTCACAATGAGTTAATCAACACATCTTAAGATTCCAACACGTAACAGCTTAAGTCAAATGTTTCCGTATTGTTTATTATTAAAACAAAGCCAGCGAGATTAAACAATAAAAACCAGGTGTCAACAATATACCAATGAAAATAATAAATTACAAATCGCTATAAACCATATTTAGAGAGAAACTCCAAAACAATTAGTATCTAATTCCGGTAGAGTTTTTCTAATAAAATAAATCCAAGAAACAATAATTGAATAACAAAATCAGGGACTATATCCAAAAAAAATGTAATTAGTTTTTTTTACTGTATACATTATATAGAAGCGTTACTACCTTGAGTACATAAAACGTACGCACAGAGTATGAAAAATTTATTAGGAAATTAATCATCGTCATTGACAATAATTCACAAAAAAAAAACGTAAATTATATTTTTTTTTTGTATATATTGTATTTATTTAGAATTTAGAAAAGAAAAAAAAAAATCTAACTGTTTACGTTATTATCTAAAGAATATTTACAGTTTCATGAATTTATTAAAAATAAGAAAAAATTGTTTACGTCTTAAAGATATAAAAATTATAAACAACGCACAAGTGACAAATAAAATTATTTAAAAGTGAAACCATTTCTCTTGAATATTTATTTATTCATAGATTTTATTATATACAGAAGCTTTATCACGCCGAGAACGTGGAGTCTGATCCATTTTATCATTTCTTATAAGTATTTTATGAGTAAGTAACACACTGCTTATTATTATTTCATGTTATTACTGCTTTTTTAGGTTGAATGTTATGTGTGTGGTGAAAATTTTATTTTTGTGAATAAATTAATTGAAAAAAAAAAAAATAAACTATTTATAAACCATAAAACTATACACAATAAGTATTTTTATGTATACATAATTTTATCCACAATTGTTTCAAGAATTAAAGTATGTGTAGTTAGATATTATTTTGTTTTGTGCGATTTATTCCAACCGTAACTTAAATTACAATTCATATGTGTAGCAGCCTAGCCGCTATACATAGAGTTGGAGAGATGCTACGTATGTATACTAGTGTGTGCCGCAAATCAACTTACCGTGACATCACTATATTCAGATGATGAATCAAGCCGATTTTTAACCGGTACACAAAATCGATCCAGTTTTAATCCAAAAATGTATCAATGATTTGATTTTTATCTGAAAAAAGAAAACCAAATAATTTTATTTACTCGTCTTTTAGTTATGTAAATCGAATTCAATTCGTTATCATCTAAATAAGGGATCAAGGTAATTACTTTGAATTATGTTTCGTTTGAACTCAAGTTAAGCTCTAATTAAAAATTAACAAATTTGGAATAAAATTATTGTCAGGTTTTTATTATAGGTTTTACTGGAAAGAACTTGGAGATATTGAATTATTAAGCGTAAATCTAAATCTATGTACTTTAAAGGAATTAATATCTCCGTGAAGCCTTTCCATAATCATTTATTAAGTACAATACTTTTTTGTTGTAAGCAAACGCCGACAAAAAACTCATAATTTCATGGTTAGATGATGAAATTTTGACGAGTTTGTTCAACCTATCTGAAATTTACCGAAAAATAATTTTTTGGAAAGTGCAATTAATTAGATTGTTTTTAATGTGTACATGTTTATGTTACTCGTCAATGATTACTTTTTATTTCACAAGTGTGATCATATAAGTAATTCTCACTTATTAAAAAGATTTACTTAGTTGGCAAAATTTTATATTTACTTAAATATGTAATTTTACTAGAGGGGGGGGGGGGGGGGGGGTTAGCGTTCCTCATACTTTATATCAATAACTAACACAAAAATATGAACAATTGGTGCGTTTGATTACTATTATGTACTCTATATTTGATATGATTCACACCACTCTGATAAGAAAATTCAAATATTGATCATATCGTAAGCAAATATGCTACGTTTGTTCGAGTTTTATATTTGTATTGTTATTGTTAAATATTTGGAAAAGCTTTAGAAATATGCATTTTTTTGTATGTAGTTAGTTTATTAGATTGGATTCTCAAACTATATAAGCCGAACCACTAAACGGACCAAAGTACAATAAAATATGGAGACAAGCGATTTGTATTTTCTAAACAAATTAATTAATTCAAATTTTATTTGTCGGATGCCCCTTTACCGTATAACATGCATTACAAGTCTGATTATGAATTATATCCGGTAAATGGTTTTAATTGAATTAAAATAAAAATAAAAACACAACTAGGTAGTCAATTTATATTAATACAAAGTGTATATTTAACTTTAACGAAAGCAACAGTTAATTATTTCTCACAATTCTTACGTGTTAATCTCAGTTTATTACCCCTCTCGATTCTTCATTACAATAATTTATATCTTCAAAAATGTTCATCACAAATCTGGCAAATGTATAGCAGTGCGTGTCTTAATTTAGAAATGTGCAGTATGTTTTGCACACATAATAATTCCGACTTGTTAATTATTTAAATTTCTACATATTTAGTGTTGGTTCCATTTCAAAATTTCAACCTAAATTTGATAAGTAATTTGGCGTTATCAAAACTTGAATTAGATCACTATGTAACGATGTGGGTGTTTTAACTTTCTATATGTTTTATGTGTTCTTTAATTAGTACCATGAATAAAGCGTAGATAATATTTTAAGCATTCGTAATACAGTTAGGAAATTTTTTTACATTTTCTTAAGTATTATACATAACAATTTCTAAATGCCCTATTAATCGTGTAATTTATTTTTAATCTCAGATAATTTCACTTTTTGTATTTTTTTAAATTTAGTATGTGTGTATAACTGTATAAGTACAATAATATGGGGAGATTAGTCTTCTTTTAATCACGTTTGGGGATAATTACTTCTTTGATTTAGAAGAGTTTCCTGCAATCCTCGAAATACTTTAGCATAATAATAAAGAAATAGAAGATTGGTTATTAAATTCAATCCATTCACCAACGTTGCACCGCGACCAATCCTATTCGAACAACGTCTGACTAATATGGTTGGAAATTATTAACGTAGGTACACTTCCCCTTCTGGGACTAAGGAAACTTAATAGGTATTCTTATTTTGAATCTTTAACAGTTATTCTCATTTGAAATTGAAGAAAACTAAAAAAGACAGTTTCCAAAATTGTATAATATACATATAATATGTACGTATTTAGGGAAGAATATGAAGATGCCGTAATAATAACTAATGTAGAAAAACAAAGAAGTCGTGTGGAAACACTGCATGTTGGGGTGCAATGGGTGAAATGCACTCAAAGAACTCTCTTAAAGAATAAGGAAACGTAAACTGGAAAAAATAATCAATCGAAATGTAATTAACATTGTTGTAACATAAACAAATCCAGTTCACAAACCGTTTGTTTATCAATTCAAAATCAACGCGTTCTGATTAAAAGAAATCAGAACATTGTACAAATTTCTTTTCTTTGTGATTACCTTCTAATTGCACTAACTGAGGATCTACCAGCAGATTGGACGTCTTTAACATGTGTTGTTTATGGTGTCGAACCGATAGTGAAGTGGAGTTGGATGGATTTAGTAAATTGTTCCATCAAAGATGCGAAGAATTCAGCGATGATCAAAGCAATGCTTACAGCAGACGCAAGAGTAATATCAAAAGTGTATTTGTCAAAGCCCAGATAAAAGCAACAAGTCGGAGTTAGCCAATGATACAAATGCAACTAAAAATCGCCAGCATACAATAAGAAATCAACTTAATAATAAACTGCAAGAAGATAATCATTTCGATTCGACACTTGGTTGACGCAAGCGCGTCTTCCACAACAAAGGAAGACAAATTTGATGAGATTGCCAGAGCTACGATTGAACAAATTTGGATAAGGAAATCCATTCCAAGAAAATTGCCGTTGTTTTCTAGAAACCCGAAAGATTGGCCAGTATTCGATAATGCGTATCAAATATCGTCCAGAGAACTGCACTTATCGAACGAGCAAAATTTCATACGCTTGAAGAAATGTTTAAAAGGCGAGGCATGGGGACATGGTGAAATACGATTTGCTGAGTCCAGAAGGTGTACCAGGCACCATCAAAACATTGCAACAGTTGTTCGGTAGATCAAAATTTAATGACATGAGATCATTAATTAGATATTCAGCAACCGTTAGAGGTCTGGTTTCACATGTAGGTAGTGCGGACTCGCTAGACCACACTAATAATCGAGACTTATTCCTAGAAGTGTTAAATCGTTTACCAAATTCTATTCAATTAGGTTGGCAAAGGCAAAAGCAGGAGTTTTCCCAACAGGAAAGGCGGCATAAATATTACATATCGTTGCCTCAGTATTATCTTGTCGTAAGTGCCATTGGTACCAATGTCACTTACGACAAGATAATACTGAGGCAACGATATGTAACAAGGAATCTCATTCACTACAACACTGATGAGCTCCTTCATCAGCTTATAAAGACACCATTTGCTCTTGAAGAAGGGAAGATCAGTTGTGAAATATGAAGTTATGATTATGGGAAAAACGAGTAGAAAAATGGATCAACGTTACTTGTGGAGGCAAAGTGAAGTCAAACTTCCTGAATGTTATTCAATGGCATTGTCCTGATTCCGAAGTATGGAGAAAATTCAAATATAAACCAGGAAAATTTCGAACTATCTGGGACGCAGCAGCTAAAGTGAATGGCAGTTTGCTAAATAATTTATTGTTGAACAGCTTTTATTACATGTTTCATTCAAGTTTTGCGAATGATAGGTTACCATTGCAGGATAGACATCACCGATATGTTCCAACAGGTATTTATGAGAAAAGAAGATCGACCCTACCAACGATTCCTCTGGCAACATAACAAACAAAATCGCAAACCAGATGTGTATGAGATGAATGTGCCGTCGTCGGCGCAGTTCATTAAAAATAAAAATGCCAAAATCTATGAAGAAAAATATCCGCGAGCAGTGAAAGTAATAGTTGATCAACATTATGTGGACGACTACCTCGACAGCATCGAATCGGAAGAAGCCGCTATCGAAGTCTCAGCATAAGTCAAATGAATCCATTCACAGGCTGATTTCAAAATGAAGGGTTGGATATCCAATTCTGAGAACGTGATTAAGGCACTGGATGAAATAAAAGTTAAAAAAAATAAGAATTTGGATGCGAATTTGCCATTCAGAAAGTCTTGGGAGTGCGACGGGATCCTAATGCAAACGCAACAGAAGAGTTCACCAGATGAGTAAAATGAATTGGCTTGCCCAAGGAATAGGAAAAGATCAAAGTCCAGTGATGTTATTCATCGTTGTTGTTGTCATCAGCGTGGAAAAGCGTGCAACTCCATATTGTGATTCTAATCATCTCGTATTATGCTATGATAGCTGATGTATGTAAAAACTAAAGTGAATTCGATAAAGCTCGCGAGCATTCCACATTTGAAATTACAGGCGTGCTTTACAGTTTCGCGAATGGCGAAAAACAATTACTGAAAGTCATTCGGTGGATATCGGTCTAGTATATTATTTTACGAACCCATAAACAGTATTAAGGTGGCTGAATTAGGATCCAAAAATTTATCGCCAGTATGTGTCGTATCGTATAGGAGAAATCCAAGAAAACACAGTGATTAAAGATTGAAAATGCTTCTTTCGGAGTGGAATGCGGCCGATTATGAAACAAAATGGCATGGTGAGAGGGCTATACAAAATAATTCGTTGTGGTTCACAGTACCATTATTTTATGTAAGAGCTATACATTTGGAGGTGGCGCATAGCTGCGTAGTATGACGACGGATTCATTAATTGTTGTATTGTATTATGTGGAAGTGTGGTGTGACAATGGCACTAATTTTCGTGGTGCTAAAAATGAGTTTGACCGGTCAATCCTCGACATTGGGGAAGAGAAGCTGCAGGAACAGTTCGTGAAGATTCGATGGCGATTTAACTCCTCTGGGGCGCCCCATATTTAACAGGAAGAACGAAGTGGTTTGGACAAGTAAAAAATCTGAAGTTGTCGTAAAGTAGATAAGAATTGTGTGAGAAGAACTTGGCCAAAGGGAATAACAGAGGAAACGATTCGGGGTGCCGATGGCGAAGTACGGCAAGCGATCGTTCGCACCATGGATGGGGCTTATTGAAGACCAGCAACAAAGCTTGAAGTGCTCGATGTGAAGTATCATAAAGACACACTCGACAAGATTATGGTGGGTAAAATAAAAATGAAAAACAGCAGTTTTCACTTGAATAAATCGACACTTAGTGAACACTTAAAAAAGAGGAAAATAATAAACAAATAATCAAACGAAATGTAGTTATTAATAAAATTGTAAATGTTGTAAGTAACATATAGGTACATACTTAAAGAAATTTAAAAAAAAAAAAACAATCAATTCAAGAATATTTATCGCGACTCACACCAACAGAAAACACAGATTATTCACTGTGGAAGGCGACGAAGAAGCTGAAATAACCACAGCAGCATATTTCACCGACACATTAAAGTGACGGTCACTGAGCGAGAAATAAGTAATGAAGAAAAAGTTAAAATATTTGCGGACCATTTTTAAAGGGTATTTCAACGGTATACATCAAAAACACGGACGAAGAGAATAACATCATTCAAAACTACGTGGAATCACTATTGCAAATGAATCATACTAAATTACTACTTATCACGAGAAGTAAGAATTGTGATGCAGAGGGAGTTAAATCCTAAAAGGCGCCAGGATATCATCTTATCACAGGAAACATTTTGCAAGTATTGCCAGATAAGGGTATTCGATTTATAACCTACTTATTCAACGCAATAAGTACTTAGAACAGGATAAGCATTTCCCAATAGAATGAAAGATTTCATGCACAAATAATATTAATACCAAAACCAGGCAAGCGCACAGAAAAAGTTACGTCCTACAGACCTATAAGCTTACTACCAATTATATCTAAATTATTTGAAAAATTACTACTTAAGCGTCTAAAGCTTATATTGCTGGAGAGGAAGCTGATTCCGGATCATCAGTTTGGATTTGGGATATAGCACTCAATAGAAGAAGTACACAGAATAGTTCAAGTAATTGAAGCAGCCTGGAGGAAAAAAGATATTGTTCTGCTTTATTCATGGACATAGCACAAGCTTTTGACAAGGCGTAAGATTACAATACAAAATTAAATGTTTGCCACATGATTTCTACAGGGCATTAACATCATATCTACTAGACAGATATTTTATAATAAAACATCAGGATGCGAATACAAATGTTCGCCCAATTAAAGCTGGTTACCACAGTGCACCGTGCTTGGTCCGCTATATATCGCAAATATACCTACAAACAATCAAGTATCTGTCGCAACATTTACAGACGACACGGCAGTACTCTCATCATATGAAGATCTCAATAAAGCTACAGACGTTTTTCAGGAGAACATTAACACTATTAAAGTAAGGACGGAAAATGGCGAACTAAATTTAATGATGCTAAATCTAATCATGTTGTAACCTTTAAAATTCGAAGAGATACATTGTATATGTCTCCCAAAACAAATGAATAACCAGGATATACCTCAAACTCAAACTGATGAAGTAAAATATTTTGGTATTTACTGCGATAAATGACTAACATGGCATAAACATATATGGATAAATAGAAAGCAATTGGGAATGAAAATGACAAAAAATGTTTGGCTGATAGGTAGAAAATCAAGCTTATTTAATAAAACCTACCTGACCGTATGGTAAATAGCTATGGGGAACGGCCAGCAACTCGAACTAGGAATTTATTCAGCGGTTCCAGTCAACATTTCTGAGAATCGTAGTAAATGCCCCAATGTTCTTATCAAACGATATAATTCACAGAGACCTACAGGTTCCAACAATACGGAAAGAAATTAGGTATTTCAGTACCAGGTATCACTCAAGATTGACAATTCATCCAAACGATCAGATGAGAAAGTTTTTCACTATCACAATGAGGGAAAGATTAAAATGTCACAGAATTTTTGATTTGCTAAATAGGTCTTAGTTATACCTTAGTTATGACATTCATTTTTAAAGTCTCTAATGAATCGAATCAATAATAGTTAAATGGGTTATATCAAATTATAATAATCGCAATGCATAGATTGCAAAATCCTGGAAAATAAAAAGAAATATTTTTTATAGGCTTGCAATAAACCGGTACCTAAACATTTAATTAATGTTTGAGATACAAAAAATTAATAAAAGAGTCCAATTTAATGAGCAACAAACAAACTGGCATCATAAAAAATACTTTTTTGGAATCAAACAAAAATAATAAATTGGCAATAAGTATTTCTAATTTTTTTGGAACTGTTGAAATAAATTTTTTGAGCGACAAAAATAATAAACTGGCAATAAATTTATAAATAAATAAATTAAAACTACTTAATTAAAAAATTGAAATTATGTAGTTTTAAAATATTCTGAAATTTGTAAAATTGATTCATCAACCTTGCAGACACAGATCAAATATTAAATAATTTGTATTGATTAAATTTGATGGTTTGTCTCAATTTTTCTTTTTATTACTAAAAATTAATTTTTTTCTGTTGCCAATTTATTAATTTTGATGCCAAATGTTTGTCGCCATAAAATTTTTCTGTTTTCTTGCGTGCTCATTTAAATCGTCTTTTTTATTTATATCAAGTTTTCACTGAGCGATTAAAAATTATACTTAACCTATAAATAACTCGTCAAATTAAAATGTAGGTGTAGCAAATTGACTGTTCCGCATAGGATCTATCCGGCACTAAAAATAATGCACTATACATATGTGCATACATACTTTCATTTTTAAGTATGAAACAATACTTGACTATTTTTATATTTTTCATTTTCACATGTTTTATTCCCTCCTCTTTTATTTTCCCAATGTTTGTTGTCACCTGCAGGCAATACAGTAAGACGAGCAACCTATTTTTAGAAGGGATTACTTTTGACGATTGGATACGCTGTGTAACAAATTAGCGAGTCATTAGCTAGTTGGCGCAGCTCATAAAATACAGATCACAGAACTAAAAACCAAATCGATCATGCACTGGTTAAAAAGAAATATCTGTTCTCTTTATAAGATGTTACAGGAACGAAAGAAGCCGATTTACAAAGCCACTGGTTTAATATAAAAAATCAAATCGGAAGAAGTTTAACATCGGTAGATTGAGAAGTACTGACATATCTTCCTAAGAATCGCACTAGGTCAATCTAGCAAACAGCGTAAAATAGGAGCGGAATGTTTTGAGTTAGTCGAAGAAAATGTGAAGTCATGGATTTACAATTTTAAAGTGGGCGATTACAGTTCTTTAAATGCATTTCTGAATATGTATTGGATTGGTCCCTAGAATGAAATTTTCCTCTAGAATGAAAGATTCAAGTGCAAAGAAGGAACCATAGTACTTATATTAATGACTTAATGAGTTTTAATCCTACAAATAGAAAAGACAAGGCTCACAAAAAATATAAATTGCATCTTAATGTGGTTAATTACAACTCGTTTGTTATATTGCGTAAGTACATACATGTCTAAACTCTAAAGTCTTAATAAGTAAGTATGTACATATGTATATCTCAAATCGCAAAATCGTCAATTTTTGTTAATTACAAAAGAAAATTTAATGGTTACCCTTCAATGATGTATTTAAATGACGTTCCTGCGATAACGTACGGGAATGGGAAACCTGTGATTTGTTTGCTGATTTCTTTGAGAGTGTATATAATTCAAAATTTAGTTTCGTCAGAAAGTGGATACTATTTTATCCGAATTGTCGAATCTTGATATTTACAAAACTACCGGATTCGATTCTATTCCACCCATTTTTCTTAAATTAACCGTTAATGCAGTTTCTTACCATATTTCATTCCTATTTAATCAAAGTCTCGCAGAGGGTTCCTATTCCACGGAAACGGAAACCCTTAATTACTAAGCCGATTTTCGGAGGTATTTGCATTATTTCAGTTTTACTAAAGCTTTTTGAGAAACTATAGTTAAGACATTCATTTGTTCCAGGCAGCATGGATTTCTCCTTGGTAGGTCAACTGTTTACTGGTAATATTGTACTGGTCGTTTACACTGATTTCTGGAAGGCCTTTGACAAGATTGTTGCTGTTACGGAAACTTGACTCCTTGGGTTGTAATTTTTTGCCAGTCGATTGGATTAGGTATTATCTGGAATTTAGAACTCAAATTGTGAAAATAGGTAGTTTCACTTCAAAAGTGATTAACGTTTCTTCGGGAGTCCCTCAAGTTAGGCATTTGGGCCTCCATGCTCTTTATCCTTTTCATAAATGATGTGGTAAATTGTTTGAGTTACTACGGCATTCTCATTCAGGAGGACGACATTAAAAATTTCAAAATTATTTCTTGCGCAAATGTTGCAATTGACTTTCATATTTTCAATCCGATCTGACAAACTTCAATACTTAGAGTAAATCGCGTAATTTGATGCTATTAACATCTCCTATGAAAAACAATGTGTAATAGTAATCATGAAAATTTTGAACGTTGAAATGTTTAGAGATTTATCTGTTTTGAGGTCCCAGAGTCCGAAAAAGTGGGTTTCGAAATGGTGTCTGTCAGTCTGTGTCCGCTCTACAGATCTCTACTCAAACTTCAGATTTAAGAGTTTTTGATAAATTGAGAGGTCCCAGTGAATTTTACTCCAAATCGGCTAACCGGAAGTGGCCACTCACATTTTGAACTTTGAAGAGTCACAGTGAAGCACTCATAAATGTAAACGTGCAGGTTCTAATCTTAACCACAGACGAACAACAGCATAGTGCACAAAATGATGAGCTTCCAGATGGCAAAGGGTAAGAACAAATTAGCACCTATGCACCTTCGTAGCAGGGAATCAGAACTGCCATAATGAAGCTTAAAGCAATAATATCGCTGTTTCGGCCTATTAGTCTGTCGTCGACATTTCTTAAAGCTTTCAAAAGGTTTATCGACAGATCTGTTAGAGATCTTTGTTTATCTATCACCACACTCAGTATCAGTAACATGAAGCATGCTTACATGAGCTTGTGTTTCATATTTTGACGAATCAATTAGGTATAAGAAATCAGAAGATGGATGCTGCATTTGTTAACTGCGGTTCAAAAACAACTTCCAAATCCACTTTCTAAACAACATTTCGATCGTTTCCGAAAAGATAAATTGACTTCAAGCGACGATTTGTAACTATGGATGAGACCTGGATTTACCACTATCATCCTAAATTGCGACAACAAACTGCAGAATGGACTGAGCCCGGTACTTCTGGTTCAACACAGCCAAAGTGGTCAAAATGAGCAAAGAAGGTCATCATTTCTTTGGGATGCAAAAGTAATTTTGTTAATTGATTAGTATTATCGAAAACTTTTGAATGAACTGGATGAAAAAATTCGAATGACAAGGTCCGATTTAAAACATAAAAGTGTTCTTGCAAATGCCCAAATTGAAGGAACTACATTACGAATTGCGTGAACATCCACCTTATTCACCAGATCTGGCTCCCTCTGACTTCAATTTGTTCCCAAATCTCAAAAGATTACTGTACAAAAAGCGTTTTTCATCGAATGACAAGGTTATTATATAGCTACCGTAAAGGAGTATTTTGAAGGTCTTCCGGAAAATTGCTTATGGGATAAATGGAATGGAAAATCGCTGGTACTCTGGAGCGTTTAATTAAATTGAAGTCCTCAGAAGTTAAACTCGATGGTTTTCAGAATATTGCTTGCAGGGCATTACGATAGTTGTTCCTGCCCCAGTTCCGTCTTTCATTCTGCCACGCTACGATTCGATTGTTTGTGTCACAGAACCTTCTTAAATGTATTGCTGAGTCATTCGCCTTTTTCTCTCTGATTTCGGTGCCGGTTATGGTACTTTCTATACTGTATCATAGATCGTAAATTTGTATCGGAAGTACTGTAGTATCTCAAGTGGGAATGATTACAATCACCCTTAGGGCGATTGAGACTTGAAAATCCTCTTACCGTTTAAAACCGGTCACTTCATTAATATTTTGTATTCCAACAATAGAGTTACGCCTGTGTGTGGGGCTCTTCTTCAAGCAAGTAATTGCGTGTTTTATTCTGAATGAAATTAGGCAAAAGTAACTTGATGCTCTTAGCTGTCTTACGAAGATATCTTTATTAGGGAGCCCAAAATGAGGTTGAGTAATTATGCTCTATTTTTGCGAAAAGATCA
This sequence comes from Tipula helvola, assembly GCA_963556165.1. NCBI lineage: Eukaryota > Metazoa > Arthropoda > Insecta > Diptera > Tipulidae > Tipula > Tipula helvola. The sequence continues at coordinate 52,338,817 of OY744482.1, forward strand.
GCTTTGAAACAGATCCTGGTCGTGATTCTTACAGGTCATACGTCATTTTAAGAGTCACCTGCAACTGTAATGGTCCAAGGTGCTTCACATTACGTATATAGTAATTGTCTGGCTTTCGAAGGAGTCTGCAAGTACATATCTAATTAATTTTAGATCTGCCTATTCATTGGTTCAAATTCATTCAGTTTGCCAGGCTGCCGTCGAGAAAGTTATAGAATAGAATTACTGGTCTAGAAAGGATAGAATTACTGGTCTACATCATGTGCGCATTGTAGGCTGTAATTTTTCGCAAGGTAGTTACTTTTTTCTAGCATTAGCATGCGTAAAAATAAAATGTATATGTACATTGAAAAAATATTGAATATGTATATCTTTTGGAACCTTTTTGTGATCCTCTGAATTTCTGTTCAAACCTTCGATTCGAAAGTTTGAAAATAGGAAACTCGGACTACAGGATTTTTCTACTAATACGATTGTATTAAGTACTTAAATCAGCACAAATCGACAATTGGGAAAAAATCGGGTTTGGGAACAAAGCGACCTATACAGAATAATCTTTGAATCGAATTTAATTTGAAAGTTTGTTTTTATAAAAATTTAATAATTTACTAAACATCTTAATATTTATAAATTTAATAGTTAAAAATTAGTTATTAACAATTTTTATTTAAGGACGACTTGGTGTTTAGAACATTGGTTTAGACTTCCTTACCACACCGCAATCCCCCGATAATTCTGTGCTCAAAAGATAAAACAGCTTATGTCGACTTAAGACTGTTTTACCATTTTTGATATTCAACGTTTTCTATCTCTCCTCTAACCTCACTAAATTTGACTTAAGTGGTAATGCCTTGTGGCTATGGTTTACAGGCCGGGTTTTCCCGGTCTCAAAAACCCGGGTTTTTCCTAATGTGATGAACACAAAAACCCGAGTTTTTTACTTAGAACCCGGATTTATATTTCAAAATAAATTCTATTCAAAATAGGGTTTGCAAAAACCCCGGTTTTCAGGTTTGGAAAATCCTTAAACCCGGGTTAACCCGGGTTTTTGCAAACTCTACTTCTGTGGCCAAAGGCTATGGTCGCAATCCATAGCAATTTTAGTCGGCATAAGTGAAAAATGAATATAATATTCAACTTTTTTTAACTCTCTACAAAAATTATGAAATTTGAAATAAACTGTTTTAGCTTTTGACCACAGACAGAATTAATTACAAAATACATAATTAAAAAGTAGACACATAATTACTTCGCTGATTTAATTTTATTTCAGGAACATAAAGTTATGTTATATTGAAGTGATTAACTGGATTTTTAAAGAGTTTTCGTTATAAAGAGGTATAAATCAGTAAAAGGACAATCAATCGCGTTAAAAAGACTGCAACTAACAAATACTTAATAGTTTCACAAAAATTATCTAATTGCACGTGATTGTTAAACTATGTGTAACAACTTGCATCTATCTATTTATTCTCTTGTACAATAAATCTTGATTAACACATACCAAATTCAAAGAATTTCTTTACAAAATTCGTCAATTCTTACCAAAGAATTGACGTATTTTTATCATTGGTGTCTCGCCGGATGTTGTACAAAACAGGTTTCTTTAATCCAACAACTTATAAAAAATATTAAATTTATTAAGTAAGTGCTTATATATTTTTTTATTACTGTACAACCACTTAATAACATATCCATCACCATTTTTCCCTGTCACAGTTTCACTTAACTAATAACTAAAAAAACCCGTAAACGATCATACAATATTGAATCGCCATTTAAACCAAATAAGAAACAAAAACCGAAAACACAACAAAAAATGATATCGTCATCATGGAAATGCCTGCAATACTGTAGATCAAGAATTGTGCGATGGATGAAAGGGTTAAGAATTATCGTATGCACATTACTTACAAATATTATGTATGTATTAAGAAAAATTATTTACCCTCTTATTTATATTGCAGCGTATTAAACTTTCGTAATAAATTATTACATTTTATGATTTTGATGATGTTACACAGTTTTCTTTTTATGTTATAATTTTATTTTTACATAAAACTTAGATAATTAAAATACAAATACACTCATTCTTTTTTTTTTTTTGTATTTCAACATCAAACAATACTTCACAATTTACGTTTTATCTATAAACTTTCTCACAATATTGTTAAATACATTTTAACACAATTTATATTTTCTTTTACTAGATTATATTATAAATTTAATAAATAATCACAAAATTAAAAATTGTATGTACATAGATACAAAACACAAACTAAAAACTTCTAACAACAACAACACTAACGAGACACAATCACAAAACATAAACATACAAATTTAATTGTTATTTCGTATAAACTAAACTAAACTTTATATTTAGAACTCAATTTTATATTTCTTTAATATATAAATTAAACTTAATTAATATTTAATTTAAAATAATTACACATCACACACAAAAAAAAAACAACACAAAAAACTAAAAAAACAGAAATGTCTCCACAAAGAATACGTCAAAAAACAAATAACTATGCTGTCTTGCACACTCGAAAAGGAAGCCAAATGAACTGAAAAATAGTTTTTTTTTTGTATTTGTTTCCCGTTGTCTCATTTTAATCGTTGTTTGATTTTTTTTTTTTCTATTGTTTTGATCTCTCGTTCTATCTATCGGGTCATTGCATCCGTTCCATGTAAACCAACGTGTAATTTATATGGGATAGATAAAGCCAAATATATAGTGTGGTAATTGTAAAATTTTTTATTCACTTCAATGCTGTTGTCTCTTATTTTTCAAGTTTTGATCTAACATTTCATGTGCGTTTGTATAATGTATATATCATTGTTGATAAATAGAGTATATAACGCATGCGTTATGCAATTTTAATTATTTTTTAATTAAATTAAAATTCCGAGTTTATTATATATAAGTGAAATAATGTCGTTACATTTAATTTGTTTAACTTCATCGGGTGGTATACCGATTTTTATTAAGAAACATGGAGATTGTGAAATGGTAAATATTTAGTAGTCTTTATTCCAAAATAAATCCAAACGTAGGTGGGAATGTGCGTCGACGACGTACCCATTTTTATGCGTTTTTATGTTAGTACTTTTTTTAACTAATTTAATTTACACAATTTGTACAATCTGCAATTATGATTTACGAATGGCGAGTACATACCTACCTTAGGATGTACAGTTTTTCTCGGCGTGTTCTTAACTAGAATACGATTTAAGAAAACACTTTTTAAAAGCCTTTTCTCATTATCAAAACTTCGATGAACATGAAATCCTATTTATGAGAACAAAAAAATGAAAAAAATTTAAATTTGAGGAAAATCTCAACTCGAGGAAATTTTTAAATATTTTAACTAGCTAATTAAAATTCACACATATGTATTATTATTATTATTGTTGTAGGGCCATGTGGGCGTTTAGCCACCTCACACTGCGACCTAAAAGATCTTTTGTGCTTCCAAGCCCTGCTTTATTATCCGTCCAGTCAATATTCAGGCTTTTAATGAACCTGATAATACTGCCGGCCGGTTCGTGATACATACTATCTGGGCTCATTACTCTCCCTCCTAGATGTTTACTGTAGGAAGTACTTCTACTGGAAAGACGGTAGTATTAGTTCCTAAGGACTTCGAGAGGGCAGTCTCAATCCCATATATTCCTAGTCCTGCCTCGACTTCCGTCGCCTGTAGGTCACCCAGCTTTACTACAGGTAGGCTATATAAAACTGGAGGGTGCCTTGTATCCAGAGTCCGCATACTTTGTACTGATTAACCTATCATTCATCCTTCGGCATATGCTGTTCCACCTTAGATTAGGGTTTTTTGTCAAGGTTTTCTCCTTTAGCGCCGTACTTTAGCCTGTGCCAAAAGGCCACATTCTCCCTAGTGGTGTCAGTTACCAGTGGTTGCAGCACGTACACTTGCGAATTGTGATCAGGTTACCCGTTACACAATTGTACCCATCACGCAGCTATCTACAGCTCAGATGATGTGCACTCTACTGGAAAGTTACGGAGCTGGTAGATTAATCTACTCAACTTTGGTCCCCTTTGCCCCCCCCCCCCCCCTCACCAACAGACTCCAAACCACCCACACATATGTACTGAATTTTTTATTAAATCTTGCATTTTCTCATAATGTGATGTGAAACTTTTTTTGGTAACCGTAAATACTTAATTTCCAATACTTTTTTGAAAATTGTGCTTGTTTGAAAATTCTGAATTTATGAGATTCTTAATTTGTATGAAATTCTCAAGAACTCGTGAAATTTCATTTAATTATACAAAGATTTTTACCATGCACATAAAAAAGTTTATAAAATTACTTAGGTAATTCTAATAATCAAGGTGTTATTAAAAAAAAAATATATAATTTCAGCTCCCATTCTCTACAGTTGGCTCATTAAATGGTATCCACTTATTTTGTAAATCACAAAACGTACAAATGAAAACTACAAATCTCAAGGATGGCATTATAATTTGGAAGGAATATGAAGATACAATTCTTTTAATTGGAATTGCGAAAGGAATTTCAGAAAACGTCCTACTAAGTGTACTTGATTTCACCTTTAATTTTATAGTCTTTTCGGTTGGCCTAAATGAAGTTAAACACTTAAAAAGTGTGGAGAAACTTAAAAAGAATTTGAAAGTTAATTTACCTGTAATAGATATAATTTTGGATATGGCCGAATCTGAAATGCTTCGATACAGTGATTGTATTCTATGCTCAGAAAATAATGATATATTAGATAAACTGAATTTATTCAGCGAGCAAATTGGTTCCCCATTTTGTTTTGTACTTATAAAACATAAAATCGCAGTTGGTACACTCGAATGGTGGGAACTGGATGCATGCGAACGTAAATTAATTGTTTCATTGCTGAATGCATCAAGTACCGAACAGAAAGATGTGTTTATTTATTTACCAATGAAAAGTCCGAATGTAAGTACCTACCCACATATTTTATCAATGAATAAAATGAGTTCAAATTTATAACGAATTATATATATTTAGATCGCCTATCGATTAGTATCCGTACCAATACTTCAAGGAGTTAACATTTGTGTTTTATGTGGTGCTGAACCATCATATTTGGACATTGAAAATGTTGTACAACAAATTTGGAAAGATGACATGGAAACACTAAAATTTGCGGAACAATGTAGTCCACGGAATTTTCCCGCATCTCTTCTAATGGATAATGGAATATTAGGCATTTTGTTAATAAATAAAAAAACCGAAAAATATGTAATCTCACGTAATATTCAGTTGACGAACAATAATAAACGTAGCTTAACCGGAAACCATCGGCTAGATATATTGAGGACATTTTTCCATCTCAACGTCGATGTAATTGATAAGTATGTTAATTTTTCAAAACGTAAATATCCCGAAAAAATATTTAATTTTCCTGAATCATATTGGTGCTCGGACTACCATAAATGCCATTCACTGGAGACGGGTGAAAATTTAATTTGTGTTCTATACACGGCATCAATGCCAAATCATACAATGAGGTTAGTGACACAAAGAACTCTGGCGAATATTATAACAGAAACTGATATTTGTTGGATGTAGTTAAGAATCTGAATAAAAATGTTTTTTTTTTGTTTTAAATTGGCAACGTAATAATATAATTTATTTTATTTTTTACATCTTTATAATATTATTTTTTAAATAGGTACATATAAATTATAATTTTTTATATAATATTTTTAAGAATCACAAAAATACATTATGAGAAAAATTTACGACAAATAATTTGTAATTTTCATCATTGTAATTTTAATTATTTATTAGACATAGCTCAAAAGAGAAATGAATGATTAATTTATAAATTTGTCATGAATAAATTTTATTTATATATATCTATATATATATATATATATATTATATAAACCAACAAAAGGATTGTACGGTGTATGATTATTTATGACTAAGGAATACTTGCTGATTGGTTTTGTTGTTTGTAGTTTTGGATAGAGGGCACGAAACTGCTTAAACAAATGGTAACAGCGCAGATGTGGTACTGATAACAAAAATCTTCATCAACTCATTATCAAACCAGGTGACAGGAGTGAGAGATTTAAAATTTTGGAATGGCTACTCAATACTACTTCTGTTGATTTAAATATCAAGAAGGATGAGTGCTGCTTTGGAAGGATTTATCTACATTTTTATTACTTTTAAATTCGTGCTCTCACTCCAAACATTATAATCTAAAATCCTAAAGTTTGATTGTATAACCTGAAATATTTTTTATTTATAAAATATTAAGCAAAATTTATTATCTATAATAAATTATAAATATTTTTTTTTAAAGCAAATATTATTAATATTAATTATTGTACAAGTCACATATTTTTTTATATTTTATGAGAAATTCTTTTTACTTGTGTCATTTTCACTTAAATTAAAAAATGTTATACTACGAAATTTTATTCGTCGGGGGGATTTAAGATTTGTCCAACACTCGCATAAGTTCCGAATATAAATCCAAGTATTCCAAATATCATCACACAAATATCTTTCCATAAAATGCAGTTATAACGGCCCAAACCATTAGGCCAAAATGTTATGATTTCCAGTAGTGGTGGAAAAATTAACGCAAGTGTTGAACTACTTACAGCACCGACGAGCGATATAATTGGACCCAAATTTGGTATTATTGCAGCCAATATAACTGAAAGGAAATGGAATAGCATAATAATAATTTTTTAAATAAATAAAATGATAAATCAGAGTACTATCTAATAGTGGAATTAAACAAAGACGAGTTATACAAATAAAGCACACAATTTAGAATTTTTTTTATTTCAAATTAATGACGGTTAGCAGAACAATGAAATCTTCGCGATAATATCAAACTTTAGTTATTCTTCTTCCGTAAAAATAGTTTGCCGCAATAGTAGCAAGCATGTATTACAGGCTTATCTAAATTAATGTAAAATTTCGGATGACCCGTAAGTTCATCACCACCATTACAATAAATAACTCGGGCATCCACTTCCATAATAGGTTGCTGATTCTTCAATTTCATTGCGTTCTTGTCATTCACATATCGGGTAGCATTTGTAAATCTAACATTACGATAGTCATTTTCATCCCATACCTGACCTGTATGTGTAACCGCACGTAATTCACGAATTTTACAGTTATCGCTACAAAACGTTAATTTTGATGGTTTAATTTGGCTAATAATTTTTTTCAAATATCCGGAACGAAACATTTTGGTTTTGATCGTTTCAAAAGGGTACTAAGCTTAAATAAAAAAAACTAGGTCTACTTACACGTAAATATAACCAAAATGATCCGTAAAACTACATCACCAACTTTCTGCGATTGTTCACTGGATAGGCTGTTTTTAACAAATGGCCCCAAAATATTGATTGGCACGTAAAACTGTAGTCCATATGAAAAAAATATAGCAACAGCCATCATTAATCGTACTGATTGTGCGAGTATATCGTTCGGTGGTAAATTTAGTGTAATGCTTCCGGCTACTTTATCTCCATATTTTAAATATCCGAAAAAACCCACACCCGTATACAAACATGTAACAATCACCATACCCGTATTGAGTACACCCGTTAATCCACCAAAATCTTGCGGCGTTTTCATATTATTCTCTAGCGGTAGTACAACACCAATTCCTTCAAACGCATAAATTGCCGTACCAAAATATAACGGCAAAGTTGACCACTGTGCGAATCCATCAACAGTTTTTGAATGCGGTAAATCTGTTAGCATATACAAAAATGTTATTCCAATTCCAAAAACAGTGAGTACGGACGCCAACAATGAGATTGGAGTTAGAAATTTTAAATTTTTTACCAAATTTAAAATAATCATTGGTATCAGGGTTAATATTAAATAAATCCGAATATCTAATTTAACATAATAATGTGCAATAACTTCTTGTAAATTAACAGCAACAAATACAAAATAAACGCAACAAAAACCAATTTGCGTTATACACAAAAATACATTTATTATTGTCCTGGCTAAGTCTGAATATCGCCGAAGGCCAACAGGCCCAGTTTCAAACGCATAATAACAAACATCGGGGAATGCTAACGAAGGTACTTTTAGTCGTTGACATAGAACGTGGCCACAATTAACAAGCACATGCATGCAATGGGTGCATATCAAACCCATTACCATAGTGCCGAAGAGACCTACAATAATTAAAATTGCATTAATAAATAATTACAAATATAAATAAGAAGATCATATCCTTACCAACATATAGACCAGCATTTTTAAACGCATCCGGCATTGCCAAAATTCCCGTACCAATATTACCTTTCAACAGATGGATAAGTGTATCCATATTTGAGGTAGGATGCTCGAGTGTTCGATGAACAGATGGGTCATATTCATCAACGTTTTTTCCAACTAATTCACTTTCTGACTGTGTATCCACTAAAATATTTTCCGGAGAATTTCGAAAAACTGCTATCGTTGGTACTGTACGTGATGGTTCATTTTCAGATTCGGATGTTCCCAGTAGTGGTTGTCGCTCTGTTATCACTTTATTATTCCGTTTACTCTAAATATTAAGAAAAATTTAAAAATTTATTTTTTATTCAAAATTTTATAATTTTCAAAAGCTAATGAAATGACAACAAATTCATTGTAGGGAATTAGATTTTGACAAATTTTTAGTTTATACAAGGTTCTCTTTTATGTTAATTTTTCGATTTACCAAGGAGGCATACATACTGCTAAATATTTTCATTTGGATTACAGGAAGTCTTGTTTAACCATATTCCTACCGAGCTGTGTCTCTGAGTCACTATTTAATTTTAAATAACTGTGATTTCTTTAAAACTATGTGTACTATTCAACCACCAATATGTATTCCATTATTGGCCCACAAATTAATGAATTCGCCAAATGAAATGAGCAATTTGACTGTGTCTCAGAGCCACAGCTAGGAAGTTTAAGTTACTAAAATAGCGTGGTAGTAAAAGGGTTAATGGTACTTAGATTTTCTTCCTATGTGCCAATACATTTTGTAAAATATTATTTCATTGGGTTATTTGGTTTCCGTTGTACATACGTATAAACTTAAGTATTTGACGTTGATTTGCAGAATAATATTTACACCGTTTAATACAGCTGATGGGTAGATGCGTTTGTTCAGTATAAATGTGACTGAGTTGAAATACATTTTTGTTTTCTTTTATTCGCCATGCTTCTAGCAATTGTATTTTGATAAATTAACTGTTAATGCATCTATCAGCATAACATATGAATTACTCAATAATTTACGTAATGTTATATATTTAGAAAATCAAAGAATAAAAAATATATTTCACTGCCACGAGCCAGATTATGCATATCCGATTACATACAGTCAAATTCTGCTATAACAAACCTCCGGTTATAAGATAACAAACTTTTTGAAAATACTTCGGATATATCGAACTTCGGTTTTAACACTCGGTAAATTTTAAAACAGTCCCTTGAGTGTTTGTTATACCGCGATTTCACTGTAATTTATTCAAAAAATGTATGTATGTTTTAGCTGTATAAGCAATAATTTTTGTATATAATCCACGGTACTTGCCAAATAAAACAAACTATCTTTTGAGTAGTTTAAGCGTTATTATCTTCTCAAGCTATGTAGAGTTTCCCGACCCACGCTAATTTCTCTAGCTTTCAACAAGAATAATTGATAATAATTCGTCTTAACACAAACTTGGGCGAAACATTAGCACAGGTTTATAGGGTGATTTGCCTATTTGGGCAATTGACGGTTGAAAAAGTAAAATATACGATACCTATCGAAAATAGGACAAACCTTAGATCCATACGGGGCAATAAAATAAGGTAACAGGAATTAAAATCGTAAAAAAATGAAAATAGATTTAGAAAAATTTAAATTCGGATTCTGCGGTTTAGTCCACCATTGAGGGGTTTGCGGATTATTATTGCGTATTCAATAGTTGCTTTCCAATCGATCAACCGCAAGCACCCGCTAGCAAACCGCCAGTAGAAAGGTGTTTGTCTTCGGTCTTTGCTCAATGAACTACTCGTAACTGCTCTTGTTATTTTCCACGAGCAGTTAGAAGCAGTTACGCATTTTTCGCCGCTAGGTGGTTGAGTGTAGAATCGCTTGATAAACCGCTTTTTTATGTCAAAAATATTTATTTTTGTTGTGTCAAAAATAAAAATTTTTCTATCGCATTTGTCAATACATTGGTTAAGTTGTTACTGTATTTTTTATGTAATTGTTCGCCGTACCAAAGTTTTGACAGGTCTTACAACACATATACGATTTATTCGTCTTTAAAGGGCCGCAAGAGGCGCTACGATCGCCACTAGTTAAAGGTGAACAGCAATTCAGCGTTTATTTTTATGTCTGCTATTTTTTAATTATTTTGTCGCTGAATAAATAAATATAACTTTTATGTGCAATAAATGATTATTTTGAACCAAAATCAATAACAAAATTGTCCAATTATGTATTTTTTTTTATTGCTGTTCACCTTTAACTCTAGTTTCAATACCGTCCACCAGATGTCAGCCACTTTGCGTTAAAAGGCGAATAGGTTATGTTTTACTCACATCATCCATTTTAAGCGTTCCAATCGACCATAGCAAGGACAAAAACCTTTCTACTAGCGGTTTGCTAGCGGGTGCTTGCGGTTGGTTGATTGGAAAGCATTTCCGGGTTTAATAAAAACCGAAAATTATTTTTTTACAAGTTTAAAATCAAAGCAATCTTGATTTTACAAATCCATGTAAAAAATCAAACTTTTTTAAAGGAATTAGAAATGAAAAAAAAACCAAACTTGGATAATTTTTTACCAATATATTTAAAAGTTAACCTGAAGTTATTCAGGATCTATTTCCGAAAACGCCTATTAATAGTTAAATTTATGAGTTATATTTATTTATTTATTTATTGATTTATATATAAATGTAGTAAGTTACAAAAACTTTTTCCATTAGGAATACAAAAAAGTGTTTTTAAATTCTACAATCTAAAATGCCACCCAATTACTTAACTAATTACCTTTATATCAATTTATACGAATCGAAACGCAAGAGAGATTTTATCAATGGATAAATATACTCCGATCATGACAATGTAAAAGGACCAAAAATTTACTGAATGTCTCATAATGAGATAGATTGTAAAATAAAGAAAAAAAAAAATTAAATGAAGGAAAATTGTAGCGAGTTGATTTTTTTCAATTGATGACTACAACAATTTTAGAATCCCATTTCCATCCTTATTGGTCATATTCTAGAACTTCATCTAAAATTCATTTTAAAATCCCATTTCCATCACATTTGTCAAACATCATAATCTGTAGAGAAACAGCTAAGTTCCATTAAATTGGCCATATTCCAGAACTTCAACTAAAATCAGTTTTAATGTGGATTCATGAGGTCGGATTTTTACCATAAGGTAATTTTTTCCGAGCTCCTAAATCAACCAAACCAATTTTTTTTTTTTTTGTTATTTTAGAGATTGATTGGTTAGAAGCAGCTCGATAGTAAATATCTAGGGTAAAAAACTGACCTCGTGAATCCACCATTAGAATTCCATTTTCATTGTATACATACATATGTTGAATTTCATCATATTCGGTTAATAAATAGCCAAGTTCCACCCTAATTGGGCATATTTCAGAACTTCGTCTAAAATCCATTTTAGTATTCCATTTTCATTGTGAAATTTCATAATAATCGGCTAAGAAATACCCAAGTTTTAGAATATGCCATATTGAAATACACTCCCGGCCAAAAGTTTAAGACCACTCTAACAAAAGTAGGAAAAGGTGTATTTATCATAAAATATATAAACTCCCAAATTACACAAATTAAAATAATCATCAACATCATAAACAGATTTTTTCTAATATTTTAAACCTAAAAACATTTCAAACAGATTTTTCGTCAAAAAATCCTTCTTTGGATTCCAACACTTTTTTTGCTAGTTTCGCTATCAATTTATTAATAGTTCCTGCGATTATATTGTTCCAGCTTTCGTATAAAGCCTTCCACATGTCTTCATGTGGAAGGCTTTATACGAGGCGTCTATTCCACTTGCTGGTAACAACAATGAACTTGTCCTCAGAAGAAGTGGTGGTTCTCGGCCTTCCTGAACGTGGACGATCTCGATTCCTGCCAGTTTCTCTGTATCGAATAATTGTTTGATGAACACAAGTCGATATTTTCGATAGTTTTTCGCAAATTTAGCATATTCTTTCCATTTTCAAGACGCCTTGACTGTAGAAACCACAATTTCAAACTAAGCTAGATTGTCCGTGAACAACTTAAAATATAATAGAGTAAAAAATAAGAAACATATGTACATCTGTTTTAGGAAACTAACACAATCGTAAATTTCAGCAAATGTTAAATTAAATCAAGATAGAAGCCAAATAATTTGTAATGAAGAGGTCATGAAAATATAACAATGACTCTACCTCTCTCCTTTAATTGAAAAATAAAATAAGTGCAAATTTCTTTATTCTTTCCACGCTTTTTGTATACTTAGCGATATCATAAGTGTTTTACAAGTGGTCTTAAACTTTTGGCCGGGAGTGTATGGCGTCTTGTACCTTATGCCTACGTCGCCTAAGGTACACGACGCCATACACTACGCCTTATGCCATATATATACGTCGTTTTGAAATATGCCTTAGTGTACCTTATGCCGTGTACCATATGCCGTTTTAAAATATACCGTATTTAAATGTGCCATAGCGAACCTATATAGCCATTAGGCTATTCGCCTTTAAAGTGCCGCAAGAGGCGCTACGATTTGTACGAGCCAATGGTGGTAACCGGTTATTTATGTACCGCATTTATATTTAAATTAAAATATTATTGATAAATTAATTACCTATCTAAATGAATTTAATTTTTTAATTGCAAAAAAACGATTATTTTGAAATAAATTTATTAAGAAACATGTCTAATTATGCATTTATTTACCGGTTGACCATCATTGGCTAAGTTGTAAAACCGTTCACCAGATGTCAGCCACTTTGCGTTAAAAGGCGAATAGCGACTGAACTGATAACTTATCGATTAACTTACTGATTGAGATCAATTTCTACTATGAAGAGTTCGCAGTATTTCTTAATCTAGGTTCCGTTTTTGTGAATCAATATAATACAACAATAAATGTAAATATTTGAAGAAAAAAATTTGTACACATGTCATTTCACATAAAATAAATATTATTTAATTCATAGAACTTGAATAATAATAATTTCAAAATCTCTTTATCTTAAACTTGGCTCAAGCTTGTCATTTTAAAATTTGTAGTTCAGCTTCACCAGTAAAATGCGGTTCGCTTATCAGTGAAATTAAATTTTAACGAAGAGAAATTTTTCTCTACGCTTGTTTGGATGGATTGCAGGTACGTTAATATTAGTTTTGCCAGTTCGGCTAACTCCGGTGTAGTGATAATTGTTTACTCTTATATTACATTTGGCGATCGGGCTTGAATGAATTTATTTGTATTAATAATTTGATATAATCATCATCTACATTCGAAAGTGAACTATTTGCTTGTTAGATTCGCTTTTCTTTTCTATGAGATGTATAAATATAAATTGCAATAAAATTAGAGATACATTTTTATACAAAAACCAGAATGAAAAAGAACTTCAAGGAACAAAAATTAAATTTCGTTCCGAGATTTCGTTCCGATTCGGGTTTCGGTTCATAATTTCATTTACATAACGGTTTTCGGTTCGGTTTCGTTCTAAAAAAAATCGGTTAATTACGTTATTAGTTGCTTTCCAATCGACCAACCGCAAGCACCCGCTAGTGAACCGCTAGTAGAAATGGTTTTTGTCTTTGCTAATTTCTATAGATAATTTAGCGAAGAGAAAAACCATTCTACTAGCGGTTCACTAGCGGGTGCTTGCGGTTGGTCGATTGGAAAGCAACTATTATGTTCCGGTTCGGTTCCGGTTTGAAGCTCTGCTTATTACCCTGATTTTTTCCTATAGAATATAGGAATAAACCACACACTCTTGTAGTATTAGCGAATTTTACAAGTTAGCAGTTTAGTCGCTATTCGCCTTTTAACGCAAAGTGGCTGACATCTGGTGAACGGTTTTACAACTTAGCCAATGGTGGTCAACCGGTAAATAAATGCATATTAGTTGCTTTCCAATCGACCAACCGCAAGCACCCGCTAGTGAACCGCTAGTAGAATGGTTTTTTTCTTCGCTAAATTATCTATAGAAATTTAGCGAAGACAAAAACCATTCTACTAGCGGTTCACTAGCGGGTGCTTACGGTTGGTCGATTGGAAAGCAACTAATTACACATGTTTCTTAGTGAATTTATTTCAAAATAATCGTTTTTTTGCAATTAAAACATTAAACTCATTTAGATAGGTAATTAATTTATCAATAATATTTGAATTTAAATATAAATGCGGTTCATAAATAACCGGTTACCACCATTGGCTCGTACAAATCGTAGCGGCTCTTGCGGCACTTTAAAGGCGAATAGCCTGATATGATTGAAAAGTGATTTATTTTTCATAACGGACACAGATTGAAACTGAATTGTAGACTCTTAACAATTTCTTCTCTTCGTAAAACATTTATCCGGAATATACCAGAATAACTTAATGTTTGAATTTAAGATGAAAGTTCGAAAAAAATATTTTAGTCAAAATTTAATTTTAAAATTTGAGCGAATAGTATTTAATTTAAGTAGAAAAGTTTGGGATACAATTTTTATAACATTCGCCCTTTTTTCATTGAAAAACTTAAAGCTAAACATCATTTTGATTATAAATTCTTGTGGGAAACTGTGAAATGTTGTACCACTAGCTGCTAAAAAGTTATGACGTATGATTACGGCTCTATACTCTAGAAGGCTCTGGTTTAATTTACATTTTTATAAATAATTCCACTTATTCTGTGAATTAAAGACGGAAACTCCATACAAATTTTGCGAGTTGAATTATATTGAGCGTAACTTCTATGACACTCCCAATCTAAAATGTATGGAAAATATAACTATCGGAATTACCACAAACTCTACTATCTGCCAGCAAAATCTTGCTAGTACAATCGTCAATCAAAAAATAAAACATATTTAGCGTGTAGCATTTGAATCACGTGTCACGTTCACGTGTTTGAGTTTCATATAAAAAAAGCATGCATTTTGTGGCTAGCACCGGATAGGTTGGTAAATATTTCACAATAACGGGCTAATTAATTGTGAAAAATCAACCAAAACAAATCAAATTTTCCTTAATAGTTTGTATACAAACCGATGTGTGTTCGATCGATCCTGTCTATTACATATTTTATACAAACTCATATTAATTCGTTGCATATATGAGGGTATATTTAACAACCAGATAATTCTTTGTCCCGTTATTTATCATTCTCTTTCAGTGTAATACCAACAATAACATAGTTATTATTGTATAACAATTATTATTGTATATTACTATTCATTCTGATAAAAACCTTGAACATATAGAAATTACTTATCTCTAACGCAGTTTAAAATTTAATCAGAATGCAATTTACAATTACGCTTATTTTGTAACACTAACTACAAAAATATCTTATCAAAATGTCATAAATTGTATTTTCTATTTTCTAACTGAATTATTTTCAATCACGATCTCTAAACCTTTGATCGGATATTTATTTCATAATAAAATGATTTGGTGCAAGGGCGATTTGCACGCCCTTGAAATACTCTTTCCTATCTCTCTCAACTCTATGGCTTTTGCTGCTCGAATTTCTTAGATAATATATTTATTATGTTTTCTTGGAACAAATATGAAACAATGTCGTCAAAAAACATTATTATTAAGACTTCTTGATATGTAGATAAATATGACGACAAAAAAATTATGAAATCATATGGCTGTGAAGTGATGAATGAATGAATAAATGTTCAAACATATCTGAACTAATTTTCTATTATCGCGTTCATTTTAATTCTTACTCCGTCTTAAATAACTCATAATGATAACATGAATCATAATTCAATATGCACGTGACGCTAAAATATGTATCTTCTGAAAATACATACGAACATATATTTCGAAATTTATAATGTGCGGTGTTGTTTACAATTTGATAAAATACAAATTTGAATTGTTTCTAAGTGTAATAATAATAATTTGGTTGATTACAGCCACAAACAACAAAATATTACTTTTTATTTATATTTATTGAGTTTGAGAGTAATAACATTTTATCGCAAAATTTTGTTTTCAATCGACGAAATTGTATAAATAATTTGTTAATAAAAAGTAAAATAAAATTTTGTTTTGCCTAAATTTGGAAATATTCAACTAATTTTAGGTCAAGAGTTCACTAAAATTGGGATGATCAGTATTTTTGTGCTTCCATTTTGGCCGAAACGAAAACTCACGAGAATCTCTTTTAAAACCAGTATACGACAAAAAATCAATTATTAGATGCATGGCAGACACAAATCGAGACCAGTGAATATCGACGAAGAACCGATCATCTCCCCATTTTTCTTCACGGCAGCGCTGCGTTGTCTATTAACAGCACTTCAAAATAGGAAACAAAAAGATGGCAAACTATATCATATAACCAAGTCTCCCTTTAGGCTAAATGATAAAGTAAATGACCGAACAAAAAAAATTAATAATTCCCCATTGCAGATATTTTCAATATTACATTAATAGATCATGTTTTCCGAAAGAGGCAGCACGATCAGAGAAAAAGTACAGAGCGTTTCCGAAAGAGGCAGCACGACCAAAGAAAAAGTACAGAGTTTTTCCGAAAGAGGCAGCACGATCAAAGAAAAAGTACAGAGCGTTTGCCACTAGATGTCACTACACAATCAAAAATATTACTGACGTTTTTCAAAAGGGGACGCCAAAATCTATTTAATTATCACGTATGTATTACTAATATAATACCTTTTATAACACGAAAATATTTGTGTTTATATTTACAAAATGCACACATAAAAATGTCATATAATTTTTGACAGCAAATATTTAGTGACACCTAGTGGGATTATGTGAAGACTGCTTATGCTTTCGAAGTTTTCCGAAAAATAGTAGCTCTTGCGGTTGTAGAAAATTTAAATTTGACATTTAAACATGATCTATTAATAACTGTCGCTGCGTTTTAATTTGATAGTATGTACATACTTGAAAGTAGGCAAAAAAGAAGCTAACCTAAATCATATATGAACACTGACTGCCTTTGGGCTAAATGATGAAATGCTTAACAATAAACAAAAGAATCTATGAGGCAGACGTTGTAAGCAAGTATTTTGCAGAAGCAGACCATTAAAACCCGCGCGTAATGCATTTCTCTTGTTTAATAACTTTTATTCGATCACCATATGCACTTTTTTTTCTTTCTATATAACTGCCTAAAGGGCTAGCCAGCGAATCAGTAAAGCATTGACCAGTCAGTCTTTAAGAAATTTAAGTAAGAATGCGACCATAGGAAAATGCATGTTACTGACCAGCGAAACTTTAAGAACTTTTCGTTCAGTTTCGTTAAATTTGAATTGTCATTTAACAATCTTTAACAAGAGCGAAAACTATCGCCCAAACTGAAGGAAGAAACGTCAATGTATTCAGTTTTGTGATATTTGTGAATTAATATTATGTATTTATGTTTTATTAATTAAAATAATAATTTAAATGCATTTTAAACATGTAGGTACATACATAGAATATTATGTAGTGTAATATGTATTAAAAATAATAAAATACAATTATTTTGAATTTTTTTTGTCAAATCGTGTTAAAGATTCGCTGGCCGATCTGTCAAAATTTCCGTAATAATACACTTTCGTTAGATTCTGTAAGGTTTTATTACGGATTCTTAAAGACTGACTGGTCAATGCTTAAGAATCCTTACAGAATTTGACGAAATTATTTCCGTTCATAATATTTGACATATCGGCCACCGAATCTGTAACAACTGACAAATACAGTACATATTAAAAAAGTAACATTTACTTTCTATATATCGCTTTCTTGCTTAAAGTTGTTACTGACTCGCTGGAACCTCCTCCTTAGTATTCTTGACTGCATTCGCTGCAATTTTATTATGTTGGAAGCACAATGGGACTCCCACAATTGAATACCATACGTTAGGTTTAAGTACCATTTTATATAGTAAAACCACAAATCAATATATACAGATCATTCATATTGAATAAAAAAATGAAACCTGATGGGGTGCTGCAACAGAATAGAAACAAACCTTTCAAAAATATAAATATTTTAGAAACAAACCAATTTAAAATCAGAAATACGCGCCTACTTACTAAGAATGTGTGTACAGTTTGTTCTTTCTCTCTCAGCAAGTGTAATTTAAAAAAATTATAAAACTTAGTAAGCAGAAAAAGCGAAGCAATTCAATTTTGGCTAAAAAATAGTACAAATGTACATACATTCAACAATGTAATAATGCTATTTATCCAAGTAGGCGCGTATTTCTGATTTTAAATTGGTTTGTTTCTAAAATATTTATATTTTTGAAAGGTTTGTTTCTATTCTGTTGCAGCACCCCATCAGGTTTCATTTTTTTGTTCAATATGAATGATCTGTATATATTGATTTGTGGTAAAACCTTACAGTCTAGGCTTAAATTGGAATGTTTCCCTACCAGTTCATTTTAACACACCTTAACTTGATTTGTTGACGTTTAGCTTCGATGTACTTTTTTCATGGTAAGCCTTCTATCTAAATGTAGGCCAAAATATTTAAAGTTTTGGTTTGTGGTAGAATGATATTGTTTAGTCTCACAGGCGGAAAGGTAAGTTTGCGGAGTGTAAATGTACGCTCGTTAATCTTAATTCTCCAATTAGTGAGCCATTTTTCTAATTCGTTTAAATGATCTTGTAGATTTTTTGATGCTATCGTGGAGTTTTGATGCGTAGACATGATTTCTGCATCGTCTGCAAATGTTGAAACTTTTACGTATTTTGATGTTGGTAGGTCTGCTGTATAGATCAAATATAATAGTGGACATAGATCATTTTTAATGTATTTAGAAAAACTTTTCGGTAACTGTCTTCTAGCTTTGTGTATAAGTCCTTTATGCCACAGTTTATCGAAAGCTACCGCAATGTCTAAAAACGCTGCAGGAATAATTTTTTGTTCTCGTGCAGAATTGGTTTAAGTTTTTGTAGGACTATTTTTCAAATGGCTTAGAGAGTTCACTGAGATAATGTTTTTGATCGCTTTATATACATTTGATTTAAGTGTAGGCGATAACGTTGGGAGAATGTGCAAAAGCCCTCTTACTGGCTCGGAATTCCAGGTTTGCGACAGGCGAAGGAATTCATTTCATCTTCGTCAGCCAGGGCCAAGGAATGTCTTGTACTTAGGAAACTTGAGTTGAGGCTGCTTACCGGCTTCCTCACAGGTCACATCCCCTTAAGGTATCACCTTAAGAAAATGGGCCTAAGTTCGACGGATAGATGCCGCTTCTGCGACCTGGAAGCGGAATCAGCGGAACATGTTCTGTGCCATTGCCCAGCCATTTTCTGCAAAAGGTTACAACATCTAGGAGGGAGAGTAATGAGCCCGGATAGTATGCATCATATACCGGCCGTTGAGAGTGCGGAATCCATGGACCGACCTACCTTACATGTTAGTACTATAGGCTGGCATGAAGCAATGCAATGTGCAGGTGGTTTAAACAAAAGCGGGTCTTAAGTAATAATAATAATAAATGTAGGCGATCTGTGTAGTTGTCATTGCCTGCGAATTGAGCGTTTTATCATTAACAGCTGCTGAATATTCTGTTTTGTACTGCTGCATTAATTTCATGTTTTGTTTTTACCAGGATGCTTAAAGAACATTCTTTGGTTAACACTAAACCTACCATGACCGGGTCATTTGACTCGTTTTTAATATTTCGAATAGAATTTCCTATAGCTGCTTATATTGCTCCTTCCGCACTACATTTTTTAAGTTCATAATGTCTTGTTCTGTTCTTGGTAAGAATAGCAGTTCCCCCCATGTGATTTTCCGCTATAGAATGCGTAGTTTCATAAAAGGTGTATCCTTTGATTTTGAGATGGTTCGTAGTTGTAAAATGTGTTTCAGAAATTTGATTCATTTTTGGTTTTTGATTAGGAGTTGCATGAGGGTATCCATGTTTTGAAACATGAGGATCATAGTGGTCTCCATTATTTGCATACATTTATTCATTGATTCATTGAGGCTATTCATCACTTTATAAATTCCCTGGTCGTCGATTAGGGTTGGATTAAGAGATTTACCTCTGACAGTTTCTGCGTATGATATTTTTGGATTGATCGTAGCAGACATTTGGCCCGCATTGATTTGACTTTTGAAAATATGATTTAGTGCTTGCTGTTCCGCACTTTGACGTGAAGTAATATTTTTTCTTAACTCTTTATACACCATGCATCCTCTATAGTTTGCGGTATAGTTTTTACCACAATTACTACATTTTCTAGCCTCCACTTTGCTTTTATCCAGCTCACTATTCCTGCTGTCTTTTAATTAACCACATATTACACAAACAGCCGGGAATTTGCAGTAGTTTTGCGAACGTCCATATTCCTTCGTACATTGTAAAACCAATTTACTTTCATTGTATGGCTCCTCCAATAAATATCTGATACCATAGATCGCGTGTTTACCCTTAGTTTTTTGTTATTTCGGGTTCCAGCTCAATTTTAAAGATTGGTTAAGGTTTTCTGTCGCGATTTGTAATGTTAATTACCTAAGTTTTTCACCTTGAAGTTCATTTTTGTTAGCTAGTTTGTGTAAAAATACTTTCCATATTTTTCAAAAGCGGCTACGATTTTTCTGTATCCGCCGATATTTTTGGCTTAAATCCTGGTTTCTCTGAAGTTGCCTCTTAACGTGGGCAATAAAAAAGTTCTCACTTGTTTGTGCATTTAGCGTTGTCAGTAACAGTTTTGATGGGGCTTTTTTTAAATAAATTGGAGGTCTCTCTTTAGCCTCTTCCTCCTCATCATTGTTACCACCTTCCAATTGTAGAACTTCGAATCGGTTACTAGATGTTATTCCGGGTGGATTAAGCTTTACGCTCTTTAGGTTTGAGATCGTCTCCTCTGGAAATTTTGGGTTTCTTTTTTTGGCGTCATCGTAACATAACTGCACGAATATTTAGTAGAACTTAAGTGATAGGTTTTTATAGTCTAGGTATTGGTCTGCCAACACACTCATTTTGCTCGTTACACACTACATGGGCTGAAAAGTTTCCTGTATTGACTCATGGATGGCGCTGTCTGTGAGTTATCATTATTAAATTTCAAAAATATAATCTTTGATTAAGCTGAATTCACCAGATTTGTCCATTGAGCTCGTCAAGAAAATGACAACTTGACGGAGTTAAAAACCGAGATAAAAATATGTTATCTCGCTTTTTTTTTAGAAACGTCAGAAATAACAAAACCTAAAACGAAGAATGGCAAAAGAAAAAACAATGTTAGTATGCCTAAAATTTTGTGTCCAGCGAGATAACATATTTTTAAATCGGTTTTTAGCTGGACCTTAACATATTTTTATCTCGGTTTTTAACTCCGTCAAGTTGTGATTTTCTTGACGAGCTCAATGGACAAATCTGGTGAATTCAGCTTTAGTGTCATTTAGTTTGTATTTCAGAAGCAAAAAAACTGATGCATTCTGCATTTTGTGTAGAATAAATAAAGATCAAATTCTTGGTACCATCTAACTTTGGGTGAGTCTACACCATCCTACGAGACTATCCGTTTTTAGCTTGGTGAATTTAAACGTGGTCGCACATGTGCTTTTGATAGTGAACCCAAAAGAGGTGACAGCTTAAAAAAAAATAAAAAATCCATTATATTGTATTGAATGATCGTAAAGTGAACTTGATATAGATTGTTGACATCGTAAACAGTTTAAATAAAGATGGATGCGCCGCGTTCACTCACCGTCGATCAAGAACGCGAACGTGTAATTACTTCACATAAATGTTTGGAAAAAAAAATTTGGAACACCGTTAGATGAAGTGTATAGAGTTAAAAGGAGATTATTCTGAAGGTTAAATAAACACATTGCCAAAAAGATGCGTTTTATTATCAAAACAGGAAACCTTTCAGCCTATGTAGTAAATTTCTTTAAAAGTAGGTAAAATTTTACGAAATTTTTATAAATCAACAAGAAAAATATGTACATATGTATATCAATTATGTGTATAAGACAAATAACTAAATTTAGATAAATAAACCATATGTGTTACCAATATGTATAAGCATAATCTCAGACAATGTTTATTGAGTTATCAGTGGACTTTATGTGTAACATTTCCAAAATCGATCTTTTCCTAAATTTTTTTGTTAACATTATCCAAAGTTACTTTATGATTTGTATTTTTCAATTGTTGAGTGAGAGCACCATTTTGATTTGAAGTAAGAGACACCGCAGTTTTGTCTTAGATATTTTAATAAATTGGTTTGTTTGTCCAATATGTATAGGTTACGTCACACTCACATTGAACTTGATAGACAACATTTCATAGTTTCTTTAGACTTTAGAGGAACTGGGCTTTTAAAATTCGATGATGGAATCTTCAATTTTGCTTCAATTTTAAAATTATGTATATTTTTTAAATAAGTATAGCTACTTAAATTTATAACTTCAGAATATCTATGAACATTTATTTGTTTCCAAATCATAAAACGAAATTTTTATAATAAATTTTTGCATCTGAAAGTTTTAAAATTATTCGAATATAGAATAGATTGATAAAAGCCCATACGTTAGTATTTTCAATTAAACTCGCAACTTTTTCAGAACCTCAGAACCGAATTCCAATCTCCCCTCCCCCCCCCCCCCGCCGCCCTCCCGAGTTTAATTTCATATTTAGCTATTTTAATTCCTCCGATGTCCGATTTCACTTCGTTGCCCCATATTTGCCTTTAGTTAATTATTTATTGGAACGAACGTAGGCAGTTATATATTTCGAAAACTCTTTCGTCAGTTTTCGCTTTATCACACCATTGCCGGCACGTACTTTTACAGATTAAGAGGATGCGTACGAAAACAACTGATAACAAAAACAAAAACGTATGAGTAACTTGTGCTTGAAAGAATCGCTATCTCTTTTAACTGTTTTTATCGTTTTACCGCAAAATTCATTTTTTTTTTGTATATTTCATTCGACGAGTGCAGCTGGTTATATACCAGATTAACCAAAATATGTGATCAGGATCACCAAATAGTTCCCCAAACTTATGATAAAAACGTCTGTCTTTTTGGTCACACAGAAATGTTGACAAATTTTATCACAATAAATTGTTCAAATTTTGTAGATCGCGTGATTATTTCATTAAACACAAATTTTTGATGTGGAAATTTTGTTCAACTCTTTTATTGACAGTTGGGTAAAATTTTTTGAAATCACTTAATGACACAGCCATGTTAAACATAAAATTTTGATGATACTAGATTTTGGTTTTCACTAGAATAGTGATAGTTATGAGAAAGACGAATATGAGAATTATAGGTAAATATTTTATTTATTAGATAACATTAGTTTTACTTATGGATATTCGGAGCCAGATAAATTGTACAGGCAAACATTTCACCAACTACTATTGTATTGACACATTTTTCACAAAATTTTCCAAAAATTATTCATAAAAAGTCGACAAATAAATGATCGACAAACGCACATTGCCATATAAAAATGTAACAATTTTGGAAATGTAAAGTATAATTTGTTGACAAAAGACAAACACTGTTTCTCCTCTCATATTCCATACCCCGAAAATGGGAGGATGGATGAATTTTCCATTCCCGAAAATAAAAATCCCAGAAAAATACAAAATAAAGTATCCCTTTAAAAAGGAAGACTCTATCAATTTTTCTTGTAATCCTTGCGCACTGATGATCAATGCTAAGCTTCTTGAGGAGTTCTCTAGTTTAGTGCTTATTTGAATAATTATTTTTAAAAAAAACACAAATTTTTGAAAAATGTCCAAATTTCGGCGACCCATTCTCAATGGATTAAATAACCCTTAAAAAATGGATTTTTTTTTTTTTTGATAACGATACTCTACGATGTGTTGGGCGTCTGAAAAACATAATTATAACCAAATGTTAATAGGTAAGGAAACCGCTGAAAATGGCATAGGTAAGTCGGAGAATAGAAAACTGAATGATGCATGGCAAACTCTCAGCATAAACAGTCCTGATGAATAAAGGTATGGTTTTGACTAGGCATTGCAGCACATCCAGGCTTAAAGATGTGGCGTAGTGTACACGTTCAAGTGAGCAATAGATTTCATTTAAAAAAATTAAGAATGACAACAACTAAAAATATGTTCTGTAGTAAAGTGTTCTTCCACAATTCAATGATATGTTTCGACTGTATTCGAGAATAAGATTTTACGGTTATCATAACGCACAGACTATAAAACTAGAACAAAACCTGAATTATCTGTGGTAAAGCATTTTAACAGCAAACTAGCTTGGCTAACGCCATTAAGCCTTTCGTTAGCTTAATTGAAATCTCTCAAATACTTGCTATCAATTAGCACACATTAATGAAAGCTATAAAACTCTAAAAAAGCTTATTATTAAATGTAGTGAAGTGGGAACAACAAAACCATTAAAGACTATCTAGGTTATGAACTGTTTTCGTATCTAGGTTCTCTCGAAAGAAAACGACCAAAATCAGAAATAGCTCCTCAGCCCAATTAAGTGCAAATGAGTTTAGGTGCATTCTTTCTATTAATAATTAGGTAACAGAAAAATTTTTATTGCGAATTGTTAAAAAAAATCCTTTTTAAAAAATTCTCTTTTCATTCTCAACAAAAGTTCTTTAGAAATTCATACAATCCAGTAAGGAAAAAGTAAAAGGTGTTGTAATTTAATGAGATTCGCTTGATTATCTTCATCTAGAAAAGTGCATTTTTTGAATTTTCAGAGAGAATTCAAAGAATTCGCATCAAATTTTGCTTCAAAAATGGAATTTTGGCTTCCAAAACGTTGGAAAAGGCTTTTTGTGGCAATGCATTATCCAGAGCGAGGGTTTCTGACTGGTATAAGTTGTTCAAAAAGGCAGAGAACGTGTTGAAGACGATGGAATGAAACGTCTTTCGACGAATACAATTAGAGATCTTGTTGACATCACGCAAATATCGTTCGGGTCAGAATTTTGGGCAGACAACTCTTGGTTCTTGTATCACACTGTGCCAAAAATCTTATTTTACAAGCTTTTACTATTTTGGGTGGTAAGCTAACGTAAAACAATAGATATTTTATACACGTTCAGTGATAGCCAAAACTGATTTTTTTACTTGCTTATCTTAATCTTATCGCAAACGAATGTTATGTACAACAAAAAAAAATCGTTTTGATTTATGTTATTTCAGAAAAAATTACCGTATAAATTGCGTCAACTTAGATTGGGCCAATACAATACCTTATTCTATGGCTTTCTAATATGATCACTGGATCAGTATGCAGTAAGCGATTTTTTATCATCACATTCGAATGTCTTAAGGCATTCAAAACACAGCAGAGTATGCATCGTAGCTTTTTGGTTGAATTCTGAATGCGAACTTATGATTTTATAATGTTTGATAAATCCTAATAAATGTCGTGACCTTGTCACAACTTCGATATTTCTCTTGTTCAGACACTTTGGTTCAGATTAAGTCGAGTTCTTTGGCTGTTTTGTTTTGCAACAAAAGTTTTGTTAGAATAGGTTATACCTATACGTTTTGTTTACTTATTAGATCAATATACTAGGTAGTCTTGCGCATACTAACTGATCAATTTGGCAACCTAACGATTTCCAGGAAATTTCGAAGGTTATCGAAAACAAATCAAACCTATTAAATTGCAAATGTCGCAAAAATAAAAATTACACAATACTAACTAGAACCGTTAATTACAAAATAAACAGAGATTACAAAACTATCCAGTTCAAAGTGTTGAAATGATAATTTTTTTGTTGATTCCTCAAATAAATGTCATACATATATCAATATTTAAAATTAACCGCTCTTTTTTATTTATTTAAAACACAAAAATAAAATTTCCATTCAAAATTTCTAAATAAATCTAAACATAATAAAAACCATATGGAACCAAATCTAAATTTAAACACTTACCTGTGGATTGGTAAACGCTGATGTTTCTTGACTCATGTTTTTTGAGTTTGTGTATTTATTTATCCAATTAACAACAAAACTTTAAATTTGTGATTTCAATTTTATTACTTTATGATGTGTCGTATCGACAAATTAATAAACTATGTATTATCACAATAATAGACTCAACGTATAAAGAAAAGTATAAAACAAAAACTATTTTAAATTACATCACAGAAAATAAATGAAATTAATTAGCAGCTTTTATTGACATATTATATATTAATATAATTAAACATTAAATTTTACTAAATTGAAATTAGATTATGGCTTTATTTAATTTTTTATTTAAGAAACTATAAAATACTTAGAACAAAGTACAAATAAATAAATAAAATGTATTGTATTGAGCAATAAAACTGACAGCTCTCGCCTTTTATTGGAATGGAATAAAAACAATGAAAATGAAAAACGAAAACGGTAAAATGTCAAAAGAGAGAAAGAAAACGGTTATTTCTCTTGAATTTGTTTTTTGTTTTATTCTGTTGGTAATGGTTAATCGGGTATTACCGGTTAATTTCGATGCTATCGTATCATGACGCCTAGCGGACGACATTTTCATCTATTAAGCTCAAATGGGAGAAACAACGAAAAATTGGTAAATTATGTACAATTATTAGGATTTCGTTGACGTTTGTTTCATTTATGCCCCTATTATGGTTCTCACCATACCCTTGACAGACTAGGGATTAGCTAAGCGCGATTTTTTTTTTTTTTTTTTTTTTTTTTTATTAATTTTTTTAATTGGGTGCAGAGCGGACTTATTAACGGTCCTAGCTCCTTGTAACTGTCAGAGCTTCTGCACCCAATGCGCGATCCTGCAAGTAAAGATTAATAGCTACCTTAAATTTATTCATTTTATACTACTTCGGAAATTTGAAATGTATTAGCGAATTCCACTTTTTTGATGTTCGGTATATAAATTCGCGCTTGATTTCTTCAGTTCGAGGTTTCGGGAGCTTCACCGTAAACCTATGTGCATTGGTTGTTCCTCTTGTTACTCTTGTTGTTGTAACGAATGGTGGTATTTTCTCCGATAGTTCTGCAGAACATTTACCATGTAAGCATCTGTAGAAGACGCAGAGTTCTGCAACATCTCTGCGATGCTGTAAGCTGTCTAGTTCTTGAGTAAGTCTGGGATTCCGTATTATTCTGATAGCGCGGCGTTGAACCCTGTCCATTATTAGTGTTTTTTTTCGAGATTAGCTGTAGTGTGTCAAGTTGGAGATTAGCTAATCTCGTTTTATTTGAGGATTATACCACTGACAGACTAGGGATTAGCTAAGCGCGATTAGTGAAACGAGATTAGCTAATCCACCGCAAATCCATATGCGTTGACAGATTAGGGATTAGTTTCTTGCAGAGAAATAAAATATTATTATGGTGATTCGCTGAAATATAGCTAGTAAATCAGCTGGATTCATTTTTTAATTCAATATTTCTAAGATTTATACATTAAAACACACTAGATTTTCTTTTTCCTCGAAATTTATTCAGCACAAATTGTTTAAGATGTCATTGATTTTATAACTTCTATCGTAAATTCACGCCACTTGCATTTTCAGCAATGTTTAAATAATTATTTCACATTGTAGTACCACTTGTACCATCACTAAACCCAATACAACGAGATGAGCTCGAAAATTTTCAAGGATTAGTACACTAATCTCGATGAGTCACTAATCCTCAAATAAAACGAGATTAGCTAATCTTCAAATTGACACACTACAGCTAATTTCGAAAAAATCACTAATCGCGCTTAGCTAATCCCTAGTCTGTCAAGGGTATTAGCTAATCCCTAGTCTGTCAGTGGTATTAGTGACTAATCGAGATTAGTGCACTAATCTTTGAAAATTTTCGAGCTTATCTCGTCGTATTGGGTTTAGTGATGGTACAAGTGGCACTACAATGTGAAATAATTTTTTAAACATTGCTGAAAATGCAAGTGGCGTGAATTTACGATAGAAGTTATAAAATGACATCTTAAACAATTTGTGCTGAATAAATTTTGAGGAAAAAGCAAATCTATGTAGTGTGTTTTAATATCTTCGAAATATTGAATTAAAAAATGATTCCAGATGTTTTACTAGCTATATTTCAGCGAATCACCATAATAATATTTTACTTCTCTGCAAGAAACATAATTCCTAGTCTGTCAACGCATATGGATTTGTAGTGGATTAGCTAATCTCGTTTCACTAATCGCGCTTAACTAATCCCTAGCCTGTCAAGAGTGAGTCACTTGGCGACTTCAAGTCACCTAAATTAAATTTTGGTATTATGGTTCTCGCCGTGAGTGCAAAGTGAGTGAGAGTAATGTCAAAATAGTTCGCCTAAAATTTCTCGGTGACTAGTGCGATTTTTTATAAAGAATAAAGAAATAATGGAAATAAAAAGCAATACAATTTGTTTTTTACAGGCAAAATATTTTAATTAATATTTCCTAATTAAACATTGAATAAAAATCAATTTTGTATTTTTTTTTAACAAAATCGTATTTTAAAATATTTTTACTGTACATATTAACAACTCCAGCTTCATTCGTCACAGATAAATAAATCCACGTTGCATTTGCCTGTTTGCACTATTTATTAACAATTTGACCCGATAAAGTATCAAATTAATTCTCATAAAATTAGAAAATTAATCACAATAAATGTAAATGTGTACAAAAAAGAGGGGTGTGGCTGTGTCGTAGATACAGTCGTGTGTTTTACGTGAATACGTGTACGTTAAGAGTATTTTCTTTGAGTGTATTGTATTTATATGCCATAATCATTTTTGAACACTAAGAAGTCCTTTTCTAGAACTTTATCCGCAAATCAGTTTAGAATCCCATTTCCATCGTACATGCTGAATTTCATCAAAATCGGATAAGAAATGGCCCAGTTCCTTACTAATTGGCCATACTCCAGAACTTTATCCAAAAATCATTTTAGAATCCCATTTCTATCGTGCATGCAGAATTTCATCAAAATCGGATAAGAAATGGCCAAGTTCCTTCCTAATTTTCCATATTCCAGAACTTTATCTAAAAATAATTTTAGAATCACATTTCCATTGCTCATATCAAATTTTTCTAAAATTGGTTCAGGAATATCCAAGTTCCATCCTAGTTGGCTATATTCCAGAATTTCACCCAAAAATCATTTTAGAATTCCATTTCTGTACATGCTGAACTTATACATAATTATACATACCTTGTGTCGAATTCGATTAACTTTTTATCTCTTATTGGCAGAGTACCCTCATGTTTTACGTAAATAAATTAAAATGCACTTTACTGTGTGTGTGTGTGTGTGTGTGTGTGTGTGTGTGTGTGTGTGTGTGTGTGTGTGTGTGTGTGTGTGTGTGTGTGTGTGTGTGTGTGTGTGTGTGTGTGTGTGTGTGTGTGTGTGGGTGTGTGTGTGTGTGTGTGTGTGTGTGTGTGTGTGTGTGTGTGTGTGTGTGTGTGTGTGTGTGTGTGTGTGTGTGTGTGTGTGTGTGTGTGTGTGTGTGTGTGTGTGTGTGTGTGTGTGTTCCTGTTTTCAAAAGTTTTTGATTTAAAAAACAACTTTAAAATCAAATCAATCATTTTATGTGGAGTTCGTTCGATTGGGCAAAATAAATCAATTTACTACAGTATATAATTCGATTTTTATTTTTGTAATTTGGTCGTAGCTACCTGATGAGTAAAAATCTGAAGGAAATTTCTTGTTTTTTTAAAGGTATATGGGGGAGGGGAATGATATTTCTACTTTTGATTGGAGTAGATATATTATGAGTAAATGCTTCTTTATTTCACTGGCTGTGGCTCACAAAGCCATAAATATTGGAATGCCATATTAAAAATAATATATGAGCCGTTAATTTTGAAAGTGGTGCAAGTCCATTTTTCAAAACATTTAAGTTATTGATAACAATAGACAAACAAAAGTATAATCTTTCTAACGGTGAACAATTTATAGTCAAAAAAAAAAAAATAATCCCTAATACTTGTTCAAAAAATAAGAAAATTCAAAATCTCATATATTTTTGCATTTATTGTTTCTCTATTCCTTCATTTTCTCGTTTCAACAAAATATGGACTTGCTCCACTTTCAAAATAAACGGCTCATTCTCATATATATGTCTATAAAAAAGCCGAAAGAATCATATTGTTAAAAAACACACAAATTTTCAAAATTTCTAAAAAAATCAAAATATATTTGTAGCAGAGATGGGTAGTGTCGTAAACTAGTATTTATGACAGTTTTCGACACTTTTTGACACGAGTACTTGACAGTCTTTCAAAACATATGTTTTCATCACTTTTTGACATGACTTTTTGACAGTGAAAATAGTTGAAAAATATAAAATTTTAGTTTCATTTACGTTCAACTGTTTTAACAGTTTGAACATTTTCGAAATTTACCATTATATTTCAAAAACTTGCTCACAAAACAATTTTGTTTCCTCTTCTTCCCATTATCACGCGCACAGCTTTTAACACTTTTCGACAGTTTTTGACACTTTTAGACAGTTTTTGACACTTTTCGACCATAATTTAAAGTTGTTTTACCCATCTCTGATTTGAAATTTTGAAGTAGTGATACTTGGGTTGTATTGACGATTGTAAATGTAGAGAAAGCACTACCTGTCGGAATAAAATAAAACTGAAGCGACCATACAAAAACTAGCATCAGCGCTCGCAGAACAACTAAAATATGGTATAGCGGAATTTTTTAAAAGTGAAGCGGCTATGTATAATGTTGTCTAAAACCACGGCTCCAATCGTCAATGGGCGAGGTAATTTCAGTAAATTTTTTACCAACATAACAAAAACAAATTTTACTATAAATTTACTGTACCTTTTATTTAGCACATTCGAAAAGAGACCATAGTAAATTTATAGTAAAATTTATTTTTGTTATGTTGGTAAAAAATTTACTAAAATCACCTTGACCATACAAAAAATTAAAATATATAAAATTCAATTAGCATGTTCGGAAAAAGACCAAAGTAAATTTGTAATAAAATTCGAAGATAAAATTTGTCAATCTTTTCCCGAACATGGGTGGTAAATTTATAGTAAATTTTTATGTTGTTGTTTTGCGTGTTCAATTTTTTTCAATATTGAATTTTATATAATAAATCGCTCGTCATTTAAAACATATTTTTTGTATTTAAATCGATATAAAGTTAATTTTTCGTCACATAAATCCGGTCATAAAGATTAAAAATGTCAAAATAATAAAAACAACAACATAAAAATTTACTATAAATTTACCACCCATGTTCGGAAAAAGATTGACAAATTTTATCTTCGAATTTTACTACAAATTTACTTTGATCTTTTTCGGAACATGCTACATAATTTAAAAAAAGTTTAAGAAAATTAAGCCTCAATTCCATTGTGAAACAAAGTTTGTCAGTCAAAATAACTTGAGATAAAAATATAAAATCGATGGTTGCGTGAACGAGATGCCCAACGGAGTCAGTCAAAATTTTACTTACAAAAAAGATGTGTCTGTGTTAGTGGACTGATATCAAAATTTAAAAAAAGTTCAAATCGAGAACTATTTATGGCAGTCCAACTAATACAAGGACATAAATATTGTGTACCGATGAGAAATATTTCTCGCACACATTATTCATTTTAATAGTATGGCACCTTTATGGGAATGATTTTTTTTAATTTTGTATTTTAAGACAGAAAATATTCGAAAATAATAATTCTGATCTGAGTAATAATAATAATTAATTTTTTAGATAATTTTGAGACTAGAAATAATTGAATTAACACATAATACTTAATTTGTTAATTAATTCTAGGTTATGTTGTTGTTTGCTGTCAAAACATATAAAATAATAGTGTGGCATTGTTATGGGAAAGATTTTTTTAATTTTGTGTTTTATGATGGATAATGTTCGGAAAAAATAATTCTGATATGAGTGATAATAATAATTAATTTTTTAGATAATTTTGAAACTTAAAATAATTGAATTAACACATAATACTTAATTTGTTAATTAATTGTAGGTTATGTGTTTGTTTGCTGTCAAAATACTAATAAACAATAGTGTGGCATTGTTACGGGAAAGATTTTTTTAATTTTGTATTTTATGACGGATAATCTTCGAAAAAAATAATTTTGATGTGGGTAATAATGATAATTAATTTTTTAGATTATTTTGAAACGTGAAAATAATAGAATTTACAATAATACCTAATTTTGTTTAATAATTTTTGGTTATGTTTTTGCTTGCTGTCAAAATGTGTCAAACAAATTTTGCTATAAAAAAAACAATAACAACATACTTTGTCTTTGTCACTCTGCTGGATTATTTTTTTTTGTCTTTTTCCAACTGAAGTCAGCTCAGTCAATTTTTCACAATGGAATTGAGGCATTAATGCGGTACAAAAACCATCTGTATTTATATCATGTGGCAGTGCTTTAATTCGAAAACCGAAAGATACATAACTGGCCACCTACATTCAAACATTTTAACTAATAAATCTAGTTGCCATATTGAAATTTTTCCAAATTGAAGTATCAAAAGAAAATTTTACTACAATTATTCTCGTTTGGCGTGACAAAAATATTATAATTAAAATATTAATTTGTTAAATAAATATAACCACATGATTATATTACTAGTGAATAGATTGTAAGTAATATTCGTAATAACACGAAAGTATTTTAAATAAAAGGAATTGGATAGCAAAAAACCAAAAAAACCTTGCTTCTAGAAGATATCACAATGGCGGAAGATTTTGATGTTGAGGCCATGTTGGAGGCCCCCTATAAAAAAGAAGTGAGTTTTTTATTTTTTTTTTTATTTGATAAACAATTTGTTATTACATAAACTTCATTAGATTATTTATAAATTTATTGTGAATTGTTTATAATTGTATACATTAAATATTTATATATAAGTTATCTATCTTATTAAATTTTATAGATTAAGATATTTCTAACAAAAACATCAAATTAGTTAAACAAATCTCAAATTTTAGAGTTTGAGATGATTGATTGATTGTTGCACTCACCTTTGAGATATTTTTATCCTTGCTATTCATAATTTCTAAAAAAAATCCAAACTGAAGAAATAAAATCCTCGTTATATTAGCAAATCATCATCTAAATACAGATGGACACTGGAATGGGGGAAGCTATGGGCGTTTTTTTGATATTTATTTCGTTGTACAGATAAAATAAATTCACTATAAATTCTATTTATATGTATATGGTTTTATAACTATGATTTAGATGTAAACAATTTTATTTGGGTCAAACTATAGAATTCCACTGTTAATTAGTAAGTAGGTAGTCTCGTTTAAATCTCAATAAAATTTTAGATCGATAAATTTTTTTTGATTATTAAGAATCGTGCTAATCTTATTTAATACATCAAATTTAATTTATTTCCAATGAAATTTGAGTAATTCAACACACAAAAATCAATAAAATTTATGCGCATAAGCAAAAATCGCTAAATTATATTTAAATTCATTTAAGACATTCACTAAAATTAATGGGTTTTTCGATCCTTAGTATTTAAAGAACCACCGTTTTTTATTCAAAAAGTATCATCCAAATCGAGCTTGTTGGTATCTTCGGGAATTTTTGATTCAAATGTGTCTATTTCGAAGGTTAGCGCCCTTGACATTATTATTTTAGCAGTACCCCATTCAAACAGGCATACACAATGTAGTAACAAATTTTCGCGAATCTTTAGGTTCAAGAACATCAATGAAAATTACAATCACATGTGTAAACTAAACTGTCCAGATAACTGTCCCACGCTGTGTGGGACGCCTAGTCGCTGTGTTGTCCCACGGAAAATCCGTCGCAAGAAGCGTCCCTCGAAACAAATATACAATACACAATTTCCTGCATTATCGAAACCATCAAAACTTACACATACATAAAGTTGTTTGTGCAATATTTCATATTAGGCTCTGGTCAGTTTAGTGTAAACTGATTGGTTGGCTTGGGAGTCTCCAATTTTTAAGAAAAAAATAATAATTTAGGGAACCGCTAAACTGCTTTTGAATTTGTCTTATTTGTAAAACAGAAGATAGTAATATTTTCAACTTATCAAAAGGAAAAAAAACCCAAAAATTAGACAAAGAACATTAAAAGATAGGGGCAATACAAATTTTTTTTGATACTTATTAAAGAACAATTATAAAATTTTCAAGAACTGTGGATTATAGTTTTTCTTAATTTTAATATCCACGGCTAACTGTTGGCAACATATTGATCTCTAAAATAAACATGTTTTTGTTAATTTTCAATACCGATTTGTGCTAGACCTGAAAGCGCCCAATGCCTTCCTTGGCGAAATTTCTTAGAATTTAAATTTATGATACAGAAAATTTTGAGTTCATCTTAAATGAAGAATACAAATTATTTAGAAAATTCTGAAGTATTTTGTTTATTTTGCTTTTAAAATTTCGGATTTTCGGAACTATTGTAATATCTTAGAAATTTGTGATTGAAAATCAAATCGATCGCGATAATTGATGTTCGAAATTTTACTAATTTTTTTGTAATATACTATTGTATATAGAACAAAACAAATGGCTAGTTTTTTATTTAAAATTGTCACTGCAATTAGAGTTGTTTGCGAAATTCAAAATATTCTTAAATAGTAATTGACTATAAAAATCATTAAGGACCAAATCGACAGAAAGCGTACTTCCTTGACAAATTTACAACAACAATTGCTTATGATAAATCCCCGCAAGAATAACATTAACCCAAAAAAAAGTGGGTTTATTTAAACCTAATTCTAATTTTTGGTTATGATTCCTGCCACCAGGGATGACATGTTGTACCATCACTTTCGATTCGTTTTCGATAGTGTTTTGTCTCTTGTAACAAGAATAAAATTGTACTCTATTTCGATTTTTCAATTATGATTTTTCTAAAGCTATCTCAGCTTGCTCAAATAAAACAACATTCTATTTCTACTTTCATTCATCACTCTTTATCACAAAAAAATTTGTTTGCGATATTTTGTCGATGTGAAGAAAAGGAAAAGTATTCAGGAGAAAAATTGTAATGAAAGAAGGAAATAGTGTACAATTTTGTTCTTGTTACAAGAGACAAAACACAATCGAAAACGAATCGAAAGTGATGGTACAACATGTCACCCTAGGTCATATTAAATTTTTTTATTTCGAAAAGTGGGCTTTTGTCAATTAAATCAAATTGGCTAGTTTCTTGAGGCAAAAAATAAACCCAAATTAATTCGAATTCAATTTTGCTCAAGAAAATACGCTTAGAGGCAACTACAACTTTTAGTTGCAGTTACAGTTTTTTCGGAATTGAATTACGAAATCCATATTTTTAGACATTAAAACAGTAATTTAGTTGAGATTTTAATAAGCGTATTTTGTTGACCAAACGAATTATTTTGGATTTATTTTTTTCTCAAGAAAATAGCCAATTTGATTTAATTGACAAAAGCCAACTTTTCGAAATAAAATAAAAATATATAATATTCTGACCTGGTGGCAGGAATCATAACCAAAATTTAGAATTATGTTTAAATAAACCCAATGTTTTTGGGAAAGAAGCGAAACGAAACGAAACCTATGTACCTCAAGCTTAGTGGAATTTTTAAATGCTCCTAATATGTATATACATATATAAAACAACAGAAAATTTCTTGGCATTTGGCAATCTATGTATTTTCGAAAAAAATTCAGTATTAAAAGTCAATTGTAAGAACTGCTTTAGTCACCGATATCCACGACTATAATCGTAACTACAAGTTAAATCTGTATTTAAAATTGACGTTTTAATGTGGTTTAGAAAATAACAAAACGGGCACTATACTCGTAATTGTGATTTTAGTTTCGTCTGTCGATTTGAACCTTAGCTTTTAAAAAAGAAGTAATTTTGTCCATATTAAGAGATCATCTACTGTGTTATAGGTTTAGATTTATTTAAATCTTATTTTCTAATATTCGAAAACTAATGTCGTTTAGTCGTTTTCGATTAACCAAAAAAATTGATCTAGAGTAAAATAGCCTGAGCTGAAGCCAGTTCTATTTCATTTTTTTTTTTGCTCTAGATCAGTTTTTTGTGGTCAATCGAAAATTACATAAGTATCTGCTTATTCTGCATTAATGAATGATTACACTTTTAGATATACAGATACAATGGATGAATTGAGGTTTTACTGTACCCAAGGCAACAAATTATAAACAAATGTTATCTGCGAGAAGCTTCCATTAGTGCCACGAATTCACCAGCCGATAGATACATTTCAGTTACATACTTTTCGGATAAACTCTAATTTTGTTATTGCGTTTGTCCGAAAAGTATGCAACTTGATTTGTGTAGTACCTCAATATTGCAGTAAGCTTAAATTTTTTGAAAATGAAATAACACAATTTTTAAAGGAAAATTGATTTTTTTCGTGAATTAAGATTTTTCATCTTTTTCAGTTTGAACGTAATTTAAAATCAAAAGTATTGATTTTGGCAAAGTGATCCAACCTGAGTGAGACTTAACAAAATACTTAGTGTTACAGTAAAACCTCGATTATCTCAACAACGGTTAGAGGTAGGACAACAATTTTAGAGACATTTTAAATTTATTTTTTGCTCAGGGTTCGGATGGTGAACAGTTTACTACTATTTACGTTTACAGACCCCGGACTGCTTGGTTATACTCGTTCTATATTCTCTTTATAAATTGATTCTGAATTTCTAATCATTCAAATTTTGGTACATTACATACTCTCTGACTATTACATTACATTTACTACATAATATATCCACTTGTAATTAGTTTTTGTTTTTATAGAAAAAAATAAATAAAAGATCTCCATGGATAATATTGTTATAATAATTTATGAATTATTAATACTAATAAAATCTATTTTCTTACAAAATAGATTCGAGAATCATCTTATAATGGGCGATTGATTGATAATAAAAAATATATAGTTGTAAAAGACACACAGAGGTTATATTTACGAAGGTAATGAACATGTTCGCATGAAACAATTAATAATTAAAAAAAAAACTAAAATCAAGCTAAACAGATTTCAATTTTTTATAAATAATTAAAATTATTTTTTTTTAATTAATTGTAATGTAACTTTCGGGAATTTAAATCGTGCGCGTTATGTTTTGAAATTTATACACGATATTTATATTAATCACAACTTATAAAGACATAATGTACCTGGTTTAGTAGAATGGATTTTATTATAGTTTAATTTGAATACATTTTTGAATACTTTTTCTTCGCCTATCATTTTTTGTGTAATAAATTTATATGCTTTGCTTCTTTATTTTATTGCTTACTAAACGCGTTTAATAACTTTAATATTTTTAAACCCTTTAGAAATAGTTTCGAGCTCAAGACGTCCTTTTCATTTTTAATATAATATAGTCTGTATTCATTAAAGTTAGGGTCTTCAATATTTAAAGAATTATTGACCAGATGGTAGGAACTTTGTTTTCAAATTAGTGAAATTCAATACTTCTAAGTCAATACAATAAATAAAAATAGAGCAAAGTTTGATTTTAAATTGACCGAGTCAAGCAGGCTTGTCAAAGCCAAATGAGAATTTTTGATAAATTTTCAAAATATATAGAGCAATAAAACTTCGATTAAACAATAAAAGACAGCTGGACAACGCGGTAATTATTTATATTTCCACAGCCATATGGCCCGCTTAATGGAATAACTATTGCGGTAGCCCTCGCACTCTTTTCAGAGTGATAAATTCTGTGGCCCTGGATACATAAATAATTATCTCGTTTTTTAGCTGATTTTTTTTTAGGTAATTTCCATAAGTTTGGTCTAAAGCCTAATTAATGTTCATATTCACGAAATTTAATTGGAGTTTCAAAAATACGGCCATAAATATGTATTACAACTGTACGTAAAATTATAATATATATTATTTTGCTACATTCATGAGGTCTCTGCCTCGGAGTTATATTTTTATGGTGCTAAGTACCGGCTTTTAGAATTTATTCGTATTTTTCATATTTGCTAGTTTGGTTTAATAACTCAAACTTAATCAAATTAAACCGTTTTTATGATATTTGAGCTTGTCAATTCGACGCTATTTTAAACCGCTTTATTTTGTATTAGAAGATACAGGAAAAAATGGAAAAAATAATCACCCCTATTAGGTTATGATAGACGAGTCGATCGACAATCGGTACGACTCTGTGTTAACTATTCGTTTTTCATATTGGTAGTAATGTCAAATCAAAAAACAAAAAGGCATCACGTCGTTTCGATTGTTCATTGACTCGTCAATCGTTATAGGGGTGAATAATTTTGTTAATTTATCTTGTAAAACAAAATGATAGCCGTCGAATATAGCGTCGAGTTGCACAGTTAAGCCCCTGAATTCAACAAGTCCGTAGGTAGTACTTCGGCGTTTTACCAGATATTAGATTAAATAAATTTACCAGATATTAGATTAAATAAATCATAAATATTAGCATTAGGCAACACACTTAGACTGGCGAAAATAGTAATTAGGATATTAATTTTAATTTATTTTTATCTAATTAAAATTTAAAATACATTTCTACTAAACCTTGTCAATGTAATCGAAAAAAAAAACAAATAACTTTGGTTATTTTTAAACAAATTAATTTTTGATGGGAAATACATTTTTAATGATTTTGGGATAAAATTAAGAAAAAAAAAAAAAAAAAAAATCAAATTAATTAGTAAATAAAAAAATTCCACTATTATTCTTATGGGTATATCTTTTCCAGAATATGTTCGTTAATAAATCTCAATCTCAATTTCACAAAATAAAGCTCAAGTTTATTGTTGTGACATGATAAATGTGGTTCTTTACTTAAAATTATTTGGCTCTGGATTAATAGCTGGTAAGTTTGGTTTCTCGCCATCAAACAAAAAACATCACAACACAATACAAAAAAACGAAACCAAAACAAAATAAAAAAGAAAAGTAATTTTTTTTTATATAATTTGCATTTTTTTTTGTAAAATGTGTTTTTAATTAAAAAAAAGAAAAAATATATAAGAAATATCACATTTTTTAGTAGGGATATCTTCTAACTGCAAGATATCTTAACTTGAATATTATTTTATCCAATAAAAAAAAAAGTATTTTATCGTTTAAACATTATTATCCTTTTTGCTCTCTAGGTCTCTATAATCTATAAAAATGTGTGTGTCATGTCAATCAACATGCAGGATTTTGTATAAAACACAAAGCCAACGTTTTATCTAGAATTTTATGTATCGATATAACAGATACATAAAATACAGTGCAAATAAACTAATATCACTATTATATTTAGTATAAATTTTATAGTAATGTAAAACTAAATGTAATAAAAAAAAAGAAAGAAAAAATGAAATATTATAATTTTTAAAAAATACTATTTTTTTGATTAAATTTCAATAATTATTAATTTTATTTAATTTATTCCCGCTGAATTTTGTTTTGGCTATAAACAACTACATTCAACACCTTCTATGAATATTATGATCATTTTAATATATAGAATGACAGATATGCATCGTTGTCGCCAGGCCACCACCATCATCACCATCATTATGCACCCAAGGAACGTGTCAATGGGAAACGAAGAGAAAGGTAAGGTTTGCGTTATATTCGTTCAGTGATGCCCATTTTTTATTATCAATAAACAGTCTAAGTTAAAATTTCTTAAAATTTTCATAAATTCTGTAGCCTTTGTAAATTCAAAATCAAAAATTTAACCGCTGTGGGCCATACATTTCTTGAGCAAATCATTCCCTACGGGTAAATAATGTAGATTTGTGTTTTGCACTATTGATTGAAAACATTTTTTTTTTGTTATTTTTACCGAATTTAGAGGATTTACCTTGAAAATTGGCCCGCATCGTAAACGCATTTCCCACATGCAAAACATCCAACCTATATTTCCAATGTTTAACAAAATTGTTATTCCTTCAATGATAAACTTTATAAAAATTGGTTCGAATTTATAAGTGACAAAAAAATTTTCATTAAACAAACCAAATTTTTATCTTTTGTCGGCCGAATCACAATGTGTCTAGCTGACAAAAGAGAAAAATTCATTTTCTTTAATGAACATTTTGTAATTGTAAAAAAATTTGTATTATTATGATGGCTTTCATAAATTCGAACCATTTTTGAATAATTTTGTCATTGAAGACAAATTTTGTGAAAAATTGGTTATGCTAAAAATTCGGTCGAATATTTTGTATGTAGCAATGCCTTAACAGTTAAAAATGTTATACGTACTTAAATTGCAGATTTACTTGTTAGATAGAAGTCACATTACGCTGATTCAAGTGATGTTGTTGTGCTAAATATTTTTATTCGGTTGATGATCAAATCAATATTGCGTGACCAAATTTATATAATAATTTTTAAATTACCTGCCTTCAAATTTTTTAATTGGAAAACTAACTGAATATAAATTATCGTGGAAGTAAAAATCTACTATCACCTTATTGTGACTTTGGCACGACTGATAATTGTTAAATTTAAAGATAAAAACGAATTTTATTTTAATAGACACAGTCGATCTAATTCTAGGGACAAAGAAGATATGACACCGGAAATGAACGGAAGACATCATCATCATCATCATCGTGGAGGTGAAGGGTATGAAGTTGAAAAAGACAGACGCGACCGTCGACGTTCCAAAGATCGGGATCGTGAGCGTAAACGAAGTCGATCACCGCGACCAGATCGCAAGGAAAGGAAAACTGGACGAAGTCGTTCACGTGAGCGGAGAAGAAGTCGATCAAAAGAGATAAAGAGGCGTAGCAAATCTAGAGATAAGAAAAGAAGTCGGTCACCGCGAGAACCACGGTATAGGCCATCAGCAGAACGAGTCGAACGACGGGGTAGCCGATCAAAAGATCGTAACAAACGTAGTCGATCTAAAGACAGGAGGTATAACAAACTAAAAGAAAATCGTAATACTGTTGTAGTTCCCCCTAATAACTATGTTAATACAAATGCTCCTTCTAGACGTCGTAGTCCTTCTCCGCGTCCATTTCGACGAGGTCGCACTCCGCCAAATGGTTTGCGTAATTCTTCACCGACTGAGGAGTTGGCGCCGGAGGAACGGGATGCCCGAACTGTATTTTGTATGCAATTGTCTCAGCGAATTCGAGCCCGAGATTTAGAAGAATTTTTCTCAAGTGTGGGAAAAGTGAGAGATGTTCGTTTAATCACATGCAACAAAACAAAACGGTTTAAGGGAATCGCATATATCGAATTTAAAGATCCCGAATCTGTACCATTGGTAAGTCTTTAATCAAAATTTGTAAAATATGTATATAATATCGTTTCATGTGTTCTTCTTTCCATCCTGTTAATTAATAAAACTAATTTAAAAGAATATGTAAAGTAAAATCGTATAAATCGTTACCCAAGTTGATTATATTTTTCTTAACTTTTGTTTTGAATGTTTTTCTTGCTTTTATTTCATATTTTTTAACCAAATATATTTTTGTAGGCATTAGGACTATCGGGCCAGAGGCTATTAGGCGTTCCAATCAGTGTGCAACATACACAAGCCGAGAAAAATCGACTAGCAAATTTGGCACCACCTGTCGCACCACCAAAGAATCAAACGGGGCCAATGCGATTATACGTTGGATCATTGCATTTCGACATAACTGAGGACATGTTGCGGGGAATTTTCGAACCATTCGGTAAGATAGATTCAATACAATTAATTATGGATCCCGAAACAGGTCGATCCAAGGGGTATGGTTTCATAATGTTTCACAATGCGGAAGACGCTAAAAAAGCTTTAGAACAACTAAATGGTTTTGAATTAGCTGGTCGTCCAATGAAAGTAGGAAATGTAACAGAAAGGCTGGACATGAATACAAACGCATCGCTGGATACAGACGAAATGGATCGCACTGGTATAGATTTAGGAGCAACTGGTCGATTACAATTAATGTTTAAATTAGCTGAAGGTGCCGGTTTAGCTGTACCACAAGCAGCTGCTAACGCATTATTGGCTACTGCACCACAACCAGCGCCAATACCGCAACAAGTAGCTCCGCCTATAGCAACACAATGTTTCATGCTTTCGAATATGTTTGATCCGCACACGGAAAACAATCCGAGTTGGGATTCAGAAATTCAAGATGACGTGATAGAGGAATGTGATAAACATGGTGGAGTTTTGCATGTTTTTGTCGATAAGGCGTCGCCACAAGGCAACGTTTATGTTAAATGTCCTAGTATAGCAACTGCCGTGTTATCTGTAAATTCGCTACATGGCCGATGGTTTGCTGGACGCATGATCACTGCCGCATATGTACCATTGGTTAATTATCATTCACTCTTCCCCGATGCAATGACTGCATTAACATTGCTGCAACCTAAAAGAAGTCAAAACTAAAAATGTTGAGTTACTCGTAGCAGAGAGGTTTGTATTGGTTCAAGAGCAAGATATTATATTGGTTTAAATTATTAGTCTCTTCGAGTCACATTGCCATTATATTGTGTCTGTAGAATTTATGAATAATTATTAATTTAAATTAATAATAATAATAATAAAAAAAAATAAAAAAAATTTGAATCAATTATTTCATATAAATTAGATGATAAATTTAATTTTAGTTATATAAAATATGTGTATATATTTTATTATAGATTTTTAAAATATTTTTTTAGAATATATTATAATGTAATTGAATTTTTGATTAATTTTTGTTTTGGTCACATTGCAATCATACATTTAAAAATTGAAAACACTGAATAGCGCGAAATAGTTTTTATTTAATCTGATGTAAATCAGACATTAAAATAGTTTGTAATAATATGCAAAAACGTGTATACATATTTATCATATTGTTAGATTAAAATACAGAAAATGTATTATTATAATAAATAATAATTCAAGAAAAACACACAACAGTAGAATGTAATTGTATAAATACTTCTAGTTAAGAAACAAATGGTATAAATTAAAATGAATAAAAATTAAGTTTTTTTCAAAAAGTGCGTTAGTTCAATTAAAGAAAACCAACGATTTCATTTGATTCAGAAAACAGGTCTGGATGTTTTTGAGAACTCGCGTTTAAAGGGCTAATTATGGAGACGCAAGTCGGCCGGATCGAGTGACTCGTCGATTCTGGCGGTCTATTATGAAATTTTTACGATTTCGTAAAATTCGATCCGCCGCAGATATTTCTATTATGATTATTTTTTGTTTCGTAAAATACGAAAATCGTAAAATCCGCATTATTATGAACCAAAAAAAAAAAACGATATCGAATTTTTCGAAAAGCAAACGTCAAAATCCGACTACTTTATATGGTGACGAATATCGTATTTACGAAGGTAATGAAGAAAAGAAGCATATTAAAAATTAAAATATGTATAATAAAATACATAATTACTTGTAAATGTATGTCATAAATGTAAATGTAATGTCATAAATGTAAATTATACAATTATTTTATACAAATTGATTTACAATTAAAACTTATTTAATTGTGAAAATTTGTAGGTACATAACATAAAATGGCAAACTTTATTGTCGCCCATTTTACGAACAAAACAAAAGTTTCATAATAGGAATATCCGCCGCGGATCGAATTTTTCGATTGCGTAAAATACGAAATGGAATAAATTTCATAATAGCCCCCTTATTGCTCATTGCATTTCTTAGGTCGATGACTGT
This sequence comes from Tipula helvola, assembly GCA_963556165.1. Classification (NCBI taxonomy): domain Eukaryota; kingdom Metazoa; phylum Arthropoda; class Insecta; order Diptera; family Tipulidae; genus Tipula; species Tipula helvola. The sequence goes on from OY744482.1 coordinate 52,382,650, forward strand.
TTGTGTCGCTGTTTTATTTGGTGGCTGCTCGTCGAAAAATTCACCTGGAATGCGAAGCGTTATACCGAAAACGAGTTCGGCCGATGTTGTATTCAAATCCTCTTTATACGTTGATCGAAGGCCGATGAGAATTGTTGGTAAATGCGTCGTCCGTTTCTCAGTGTTGTGGCAGAGAATTGCTGCCTTCAGCGTGCGGTGCCATCTTTTAATGAGGCCATTTGCCTGTGCATGATACGCCGTTGTCTTGTAATGTCGAGTTCCCAGAGTTCTCATCAGCTCGTCGAAAAGGTGCGACTCAAACTGAGAACCTTGGTAGGTAGTGATTGCTTTTGGCACTCCATATTTTGCTATCCACCCCGAAATGAGGGCGTTTGCGACTGTTAGTGGTGCCATATCGGGAGTCGGAATCGTTTCTGGCCACCGTGTGAAACGATCTATTATCATTAAACAGAAGCGACTTCCTTCGGATGGTGGGAATGGTCCCACTAGATCTATATTAATGTGAGCAAATTGCCCGATGTGACAACTTCTTCCTTGCAGCATGCATTTAAAATCATACATCATTGTCAAATGCATTCCTTGCTTTGTCCGTCCACGTTAACAGCGTTCGATCATTCTTTTTATTTTCGAGAATCATTTCCAATAATTTTACTTGAGTTTCCATGGCGTTTGGTAAAAACTTGCAATAATAGTTGAGTGTCGCCATAAAACTTTTTAGTTGATTTACCATTGTCGGAAGTGGAAATGATTTGACTTCGATTTTGTCGGGCAGCGGTAAAAGCCCTTCGGTTGAAACACGATGTCTAAGGAAATGAATCTCCTGTCGGCCAAATTCGCATTTGGCAACATTTATTGTTAAATTGTATAATTTCAAGCGCCCAAAAACGATACGCATGTGTTCTTGGTACTGTTTGGGCGTTTTCGAGGCGATGCAGAAATAGTCGATATACGCAAACTTCGTGAATTAATCGCTGGAAAGTTTGTGCAGCGTTGCGTAGACCAAACGTCTTAAACTTAAATTCAAAAAGTCCGAACGGCGTCGTAATAGCCGTTTTTCAATGTCCTCTTAATCGACTGGAACCTGATGGAAAGCTTTTTGCAAGTCGATCTTTAAGAAAATGGTATTTCCTTGCAAATTGCCAACAAAATCATTCACACACGGAATGGAGTAGCGATCCGGAACTGTGATGGCATTTAAAGTGCGATAATCACCGCACGGACGCCATGATCCATCGGGCTTCTTCACCATGTGAATCCGAATTCCTTTCGTGCTTTTTCGAGTTTCTCGGGCTCCAATCGTCGACGTCGAGCATATATACAACCTGTCGTGATAATTCGTTGCACTATAGCGGTAGAAATTTACCTTCCTGGCAGTGGAAATATCGTAATTTGCTTGAACTCTTGCAGTAGACCAGCGAAATTCGAATCCAACTGCTACTAGCATTCTGTAGTTTGTAATGAAATCTGCACCGATGATTGGGGTTGTTACCTCTGCGATTAAAATCGTCCACGTGAAGTCACGTCGTAATCTGAGGTTTACCTTCAGTGTTGTAGTTCCAAATGTTTTGCTGCAAACAATTTAATTTCCAATGGTTTACAATAGCCTACTGACCGACTGCGTGGCATGACTGATACGTCGGCACCTGTATCAATCAAAAATCCGATGTTCGATTAATGAATTTGTATTTAGGCTGTCCGTAACCTAAATCCGACGCAGGCTGTTGCTGCAAAGTCGTTTGGCGAATATGACGATCGCGGATTGTACGTTAACGGTAAATCCGTGCATCAAAATATCAACATTTTTAATTATCGTTCTTTGTCGACTTTCAGGGCAATTAAATTATCTCGCAAAGGACGTAATTCTAAACCATTTGGAGTAAGCAGACTAGAAGCACATATAACTGGTTATAAAATAAACCTAAAAGCTGTTTAGAAATGGCTTATTAAACTGATATTCTATTGATTTTCGCTTAAAGGCACGCTATTCCCCCACTTTCCCCTATGTTAATTAAAGGGACAATTTAAACGGGCATACAAGAAAAAATTTTTGGCGACAAACATTAGCATCAAAAATAATAAATTGGCATCACAAATAATATTTTGGCACCACATATGAAAAAACAAACAAATATTTTTGAAGGACATTATTAAATACTGTGGCGACAAACATTGACATCAAAATTAATAAATTGGCAACAAATATAATATTTTGGAACAAAAAAAATAATTTTTAGTAGTAAAAAAAAAAAAAAAAAAATCGAGACAAAAAATTAAATTTAATCGATACAAATTATTTAATATTTGATGGGGGATCGATATAAAATATTGCAGTGTCATTAATAGATTCTATATAATCCGCTCCTACGTGCGGCACGCAGTGCGACATGTTTGCCTATCCTGGCTCCTACGTCCCTCGAAGTTTAAATCTAAGGCCCCTCGGAGGGCTAAGCGGGAGGGAGCGAAGCGACCTCCCGCGTGCCCGTGAGAGTTACCGAAGCCGTTAGCCTCTACAATTCTAAGTTAAATTAGGGATCTCCATTTTCCAGAATATTTTAAAACTAATTTCAATTTTTTAATTTTTAATTTATTTATTTATAAATTTGTTGCCAGTTAATTATTTTTGTCGCCCAAAATATTTATTTCGATGCCAAAAAATAATTTTTTGTGTACCCTTCCAATAGTGCCAAAAAATTATAAATGTTGCCAAATTATTATATTTTGTTCTAAAAAATTAATTTTATGATGCCAAGAAATTTTTGTTTGTTGCTCATTAATTTGTGCCGTTTCATTATGTTTTTGTATCTCAAATATTAATTTTTTGTGTGCCGGTTTATTGCCAGCCTTAATTAAATGTATTTTGATAGTGCAAAAACAAATAATATTTCTGCGAACAATGTTTTTGCACCAAATCTTTCGCCATTACAAAACGTAGAAATTATGAAAAGTTATAACAACGAGTTTTTAAATGATTTTAAAAATGTTGGCGACTCTGATTTTAGTGAATATGATAGTGAAATTGGGAATTGCGAAACAAATAATATCGAGCATGATATTTGTGAATGCGCTGGAAGTGTTACTCACAATATTACCAGAGTTTGTTTAAATTTGTTATTAAATATTTTGCGCAAATATCACCCAAACTTACCAAAAGATGGCCGATCGTTAAAGAAAACACCGAGACAAAATACAAACATAATATCCATGGGCAGTGGATACTTGGTAATATTGTTTCTCATAGAGAAGTATTTATTATTGGAATTTATCACGGCTACAAAAAGCCATATTCAGCTGATAAATTTTTAGAACCGTTCGTTGAAGAGGTTCAACATCTGTTAGAAAGTAATATTGTGCACAATAATCGAGAATTGACTCTGAAAATTCGAGCGTTTGTATGCGATGCACCAGCAAAGGCTTTTTTATTAGGTAAGTAAAATTATAATTAAATTATTGTTTAATTTGAAATTTACAGTTTCTAATTATATGAGGTATAATAGAAAATTCGGATACTACGGTTGTCCAAAATGCGTTATAAAAGGAACCTATATGGCACACACAATTTGCTTTCCGGGATTAAACAGTTTATTAGAAATAGAAACAGATGATGACTTTCGAATAAAAAATATACCGATCATCACATTAAAGTATTGCGATGGATGATCTTTCAATCGGCTGTGTTTCGCAATTTCCCGTCAATTAAATGCATTGCGTGTGTTGGGGCGTTATGCGACAATTGCTTAATCTTTTGTTAAAAGATAGAAAAAAAAAATATTCATAAAAAAATGCAATTGAGGCTATAAATAGCAATCTGGAAGTACCTCGAAACTGTGTTCCTGTAGAATTTCATTACAAACAAAGAACATTTGAAAACCTCGAACATTGGAAAGCTTTGGAATTTAGAACGTTCCTTTGTTATACTGGAATCGTAGTTTTTTATAATATTCTAGAGAAAAATATTATGAACATTTTGTTTTGTTAACGTGTTTCATTAGAATTTTAGCCCAACCAGTAAATTTTATGCAAAATAATCCATGTACTGCAGAAATGCTTAGATCATTTTGTGAAAATTTTTGTATTTTATACGGAAATGAAAATGTTTCATATAATTGTACACAATTTATTGCATTTGGTAGCAGATGTAAAAAAGTTCGGCCACATTGATTCTTATAGTGCATTTAAATTTGAAAATTTTATGCAACAAATAAAAAAATTAGTTCGAAAAGCCTCACAACCTATAGAACAAATTAATAAAAGGTTAAGCTAAAAAAGTCGTATAAATGAGAATTTTGACAAGTATAATTTTAAACCCATTTTTTCATTATCCACTCTTCTCTAATAATTATTGTTACATAAATAATAAATTTTTTCAAATAGATGAAATTTTTAATGCTGAGTTAAAAGGCAAATTTATTGTTAATCTTAAAAACTTTTTAGAATACCCGCAATAGTGATATTGAAATGTATTTCGAGGAGACATTTACGTTTGATATACAGAATGTTCCAATCAAACTTTAAAATTAAATAATCTTTTTGTGTATATTCCTATGCAACATTTATGAATTTTTGATACATTTCAATTTTTACAGAAATGGCAGAATCTCAAGACCTTTTTGATTACATCGAGGAAACTGCATTCGGACAAGACTCCGATATCAACTATTTACATTTTTTTAAAATTAATTGTCAAATAAATCCAGCAGTCTCAACTCGTAAGATACAAAATATGTAGTACCAAAGAAAATATTCGATTAAATACGATTACACCTGTACATTGAAAACAACCTAGATTAGGAGCCATACAAATACAAACATTTAATTTAGCAACACTACCTCCAACATCTTCACAAATAACAGCTTTGGAACAAAACCATTTTCCAACAACATCCAATAAATTTATTTATAACCGGTCCTCATTTACCTAACGCGCCTTCATCGTCATTGTTATATCACCCAAACGAAACCACAAGCGTTATTAGTTTGGATGATCCACCTAAATCAAATTCAAATTCAAAATGTTATTGCAGTTATTTTTTTTTTGCTAAAATAGCAAGCCTGTTAAATCAGTCTATTTGGGTCACGTGTACGAAATAAACCAATCAAAATAACATTACACTGATAATTTCCCTAGGGATGTTATCAGTGTAATGTTATTTTGATTGAGCGTATTTACACTTGGTCTCATGAATCCGGATTCTTTCTTCGTATTTCCCTCCTTTATCTACAAAACCGGTTTTATTGCCGCCATGTTGGGGATTCATTTTTAAACCAAAATTTTTTGTTTTTCTCGGGTTTCATCGCACTAACACAAACAAAAATGAAATATAAAAATTCTCAAGGACATATACTTCCCAGTTGAAAAGCATTTCATGAAAAAGATTCATACACATATCATACATAGAAATGTATTAAATGAAACCGGATTCATGTATCCTTGTGTAATACCATGATACAAAGACTTAATAAGGTATGCTCAATAGATGTAATTACGCCATCCGGTGACAGAAATTTGTTTTTTTTTTTTTATTTTTTGTACAAATTTCTCTATTTTGTTTTGTTTTTTAGCACGTCATTCGATGCTGCACCACGATACTACCGAATGACGTGCTAAAAACAAAATAAAATAGAGAAATAACAAAAAATAAAAAACAAATTTCTGTCACCGGATGGCGTAATTACATCTATTGAGCATACCTTATTAATTCCTTGTATCATGGTGTAATACTATGGATACACACAAACTAGATAATCGCATATTCTACATTATCTAGTTAGTTTTCACAATATGTCACTGCACGATTTTGCAAATCAGGATTGATAACTCGATTTCAAAATCTAGTTGTAGAAACAAGATAATCATGAAATATGTACAAAAACGAAACAATGAAAGTGTAAATGGGATAACAATATAATTGTATACATGTCATTTTTAGTAGGTAACTTGTATAAACTTATTGTCATTATCTTGTAAAATGAAAGTTTCACACGATACAAATATCGTATATAACTAAAATTTTTATTTTTAATCGGACCTTAGTGTGTCACCATAATTTGCAGATCGCGATCAAAAAAACGTCATTCGAAATCGTGATCGAAGATTATCACGATAATTTTTGTGTGTATCTATGGTATAAACGACGATGGGATATTTGAAACCAGAGAATCCGGATTCATGAGACTAAGTGTAAATACGCTCATTGGTATATTTTGTACACGTGACTCGAAATTGACCGATTTAATAGGCTTGCTATTTTAGAAAACATACTCTGGCTACTAGATGAAAAGAATTTATAGTTTTATTTTACAATAAATACTGTTTCAAAATGACACTTTCATAGAACAATTTACAATCTAGCAGCCTTACTACTAGACTAAAATAAAATTGCAAAAAATTTTCTCGTCGAATACCCCTCGAGCATTGATAAATACCTCATAATTTTATTATATTTTCCTCAAGCACGTTGCTTTTAGGTAACAAAATTATTTCGGGAAATTATCAATGCTCTTGGGATATTACTGCTGATAATTCACATGTAGATTTAGTTATTCTGATGAAGGCAATGTTCAGAGAAATTAAACTTTTGAGACGAGAAGTGAAAGAAAACAAATGTTAATGTATATCTTTAATAGCAACCAGAGTCATCAGGAAACAGAAATCAAGCGCGACGATAAAAAGGGAAAGATGCTGGTACGTTTCCATTTCAAGATACCTTTGACAAATTTTATTAAATGTGTAAAATTTATTTTATTAACTCTACAGATTGAAATTCTCACAACGGCAACAGATATTAAATACGATAAATACGTTAGGATTTGCCTCAAGAAAATTGTAACGGACGAAGCAGCATCAAGCTTTTCGTGGCATGGAAAAATTAATAACATTCCTATAAAAGCATTCAATATCATTAATATTTTAAAAGGTATACTATATGTTTAGTAATTCATAACATTTATTTAAATTTTTGAAATAATAAAATTCAAATTCTATTGCAGAAGAAACCATGTTAAAATTTAATAATTTAATGAAGTACGTACCGGCGTTGTGGAACAGATAATTAAAAAATGGTTCCAATATGCAAAGGATCGCCGGATGGAGGACTACAACAAAAAAAAAAAATAGAACCATTTTTTAACTTACTTTAGATGTCATTTTCTATTTACAATAGTTTAGGTTATTTTGATATTATGTGATGAAGTTTTTCTTTTGATATACATAATGTGATGAATTTTTATTTTAAAAAAGGCTGAAATTAAAGTCCTTAAGTAATTAATTTAAGTACGAATTTATAAGAAACTAAATTTAATGTATTTTTAATTATTATTATATGTATATGAATTATGAATATGTTGAACTCAGAACTTAAAGTTCTTCGTATAACTTATAAATATAACTGATTTTAATAGTTTTAATATTAGTTATTTAAATTAATGCATCAAAAATATAAATAAGAATTTCTTATTTGTTATATGTAGGATTTTGTTAATTTTCAGAAAATATAAGCAAACTGTGATTTGAAATTCGAAAATGTAAAATTCGATAAAACCGTTTGATAAAACAAATGTATGCACATATGTATAATGTAAATATGTGCGCCTTGTTAGATCAATATTAATTAAATATTACAAAAATAAAAAACTATAATAAAAAAATCCAAATTAATTTAAAACAGTGTGTTTAATAAATATTATTTATTTATAAAATTTTTAGTACGTATTGCACCTCACGTAGAAGTTACGCTGAAGTAGTGCATAAATGTTACTCACAGGCGGCTCGTAAATGTCACGTTTTAGCGTACACATTACGAACAGTATTATTTAACCCACATAGAAAGGCCTTCGTAATTTTTTTTCAATTCTCTCATGGCAAATGTTTCGTTTACGTGACATATGTGTACTGTGTTAGCATGACGTTTACGAAGACTTTAGTACTGCAAAGTCCTCGTAAACTGTACGTATACGTTACGCCGCGCCTGGAGAGCGTTAACGTTTATTTGTCAAATTCAAATAAACAAAATATTTTGTGAATATTTGTTTTGAAAATAAAGAAGTGTTGTGGAATAAAAATGGAGAAAAAAATACAACATGTATATAAATTCTATGGAAGTCCTTTCTAAATGGTTATTTCAATTTGATCATTATATTTTATGCCAATATATTTATAAATAAGCTTCAAATTTAAACCAAATTTGTATAAAGATTTTTAATAATTTTCATTATACATATTAAGCTTTATATAAATTTTCTTATAAATGAAATTTGTCCTGCAAATAAATAGATTTATGGAATATACAATTTTGTTTTACCGTGAAGAATTACGTAAAAAAAATTTTTCAAACTCCTTTAAACCTTTAAAATATCTGCTGAGTGCTGATGTTAAGTTATAGGCAGAAGGCGAACAAGACATTTTAGAATTACAATAAACGACCACTCCACCGGATCTATAGATATTATTACAAGCACCAAATGGCGTAAAACCATTTAAATTGAATAAAGCCAATTCATCCTCCTTGTTTATCCAATAACTGATTCAAGACAGTAAATCAGTTCAAATCAGAGTTATGGGCTCACATGCAGTGGCGGATTAAGGTCGGTTGAGGCCCCGGGCGTAGAAGAAAAATTAGGCCCCTTAAAAAAATAAAGAGAGGCAGGAAAATAAAAATACATGTTAACGTATTTAAGCAACCTGGATGTTGATTCTCTAAAAAATAAGGTCGCACGTGAAAAAGAATAGTGACACAACTCAAAATTTCAAATTTTTCAGGAGAGCAAAAGAAAAAATGCTAATTTCGATTTTACTACACAATTGCCTATGGGCGTCAAAAAAAAGAAGATCGGAAAACCAAGCCGTCGCTCGCTTTGTAACATAAAGTAAATATGAAAACGCCACTATGTCAGGTTATGAAATCGATCATTGCGCATCTTTTTGACGAATTATCTCAAAAATTGAATTTTTTGAGTTGTGTCACTTTTATAAGTCATGTGCGATGTGTTAAGCTCAGTATGCAGCTCGAGCTAAGATAAATTTTAGCGCGGTCTCCACAAGTCTCCATTTAACTACAGATAAATCGTCAAGCTAAAAATTTGTCTAGAGATAAATTTTGTTGACTTTGTTTGACTTTTATTCGTTTGTTTTTGAATAAAGTTTCTGTCCAAATAATCCTCTAAATACTCGACTTCGTAATGTTGGTCGGCCATTTTGACTTCTGTCTTCTTTATATAAAAATAAATTAATGTTACTTCGTGGCTACTTCGATTATAAAATGAATCAAAATTCAAAACCGTCAAAATTTATCTTCAAATTATTGTCCTTGTGAGATAAGTTGCGGCTAAAATGTTTGGAGAATTTATAGTGGTGCAATCTAGATTTGAATGAAACAACTGATCTTTTCTCAAATTTTTCACGCAAAGGTGCATACCGCTCAGCGAAATTGTCATCTAAAAAAAATTATTTTATTTAGTTAAATTTTACGTCAAATTTGTATGGAAAATTTCTCTTAGCGCGAGCTGCATACTGAGCTTGAACGTGAAAATTTGTAAAAAGCAAATTTTCACGTTTACACATTATCTTTAGAGAATCAGGGCACAGTAAGGAAATGCCTCGTTTTGTGTCACGAGTGGGATATTTGCGAAACGAGTGAAGCGAGTTGTGCAAAATCACACAAGTTACAAAAAATGATATTTCCTAACGTCTTAAATAAAAGATTTTTTCTAATTTTATTATAAACATTAAATTATTGAACTTTGAGAAAGTCTTTGGATGGTTAAATTCCAAATGAAATTTAAAATTGTTTGGAAATCAAGTAGGCACAAACTTGGTAGGTAACTAAATTGAAAAATTGTAGCTAGCAATTATATTTGCTTGCGGGGCGAAGCGCAGCATAGCCGAGCAAGTGCAAAGATTGCGAGGCAAACAAAGCCACTTTTAATCCGAATGACGCACGTACTATTTTTTCTCCCCCGAAGAAAATTCATTACGTATCCTAATTTAACCTTCCAGTCAACACGACACACCTGGGTGTGTATTTGATTTTTTCCAACTCAATGAAGTTTTTTTTCTAATAAAGTTAAATGGAATTTTCATTATGATATCGTTTCTATATTTAATGTTTATCCGTTTTTGATGAAAAACTCTTGATTAAATTCATACATACTAGGGGTTGAACGTGTTGTTAAAAGTGGTTTTATTCTCGTGTTGACACGAAGATTAAGTACAAATTACACGCATTTAAAATTTCTAGATTGAAAATTTGATGAGATATTTGGTATAGCTGGCTAATAAGGAGGTCTTGACTTTTTTTCGTTTGGGTATTTTACCAAGTTATGACGTGTCAAATACTTTTAATATTGAAAACAGTATTAAAAGAACATACATCTTTATACATTTTACTTATGTATATTAAATTATTAACCCATTTTTCTTTTCTTCTACACACAATGTAAACACGAAAATTACTTTAGATACTTAACCATTAGAAAAACTGGAAAGTTGGAGTTTTGCGGGGCCCTCCAGAAGTCGGGGACCCGGGCGCGCGCCCGGTGCGTCCGCCGTTAAATCCGCCACATGGATGCACAACATTAAAGATTATCTCCCTGAAATTATATTATGTAGATTTAAAACCCGGGCAACACGTTTACATTCAGGGCTGTTTTATAGTTTATGCAATTTAGTTTGCTTTATTATTTTAAAGTATCCAACTTACTTTTTTTAATACAACAACAATACCCCATATGTGCTACAATTACAAACAAAAAAAAATTACATATCAATTACGTAGCGGCTAATCAATCGCCAAAAATAAACAAACAGATACAACCATTTATACAAAAACAACTAATTTTCAATTTGCACTCAACGTACTTATGTATATGATTATACACCGTGCAGCGCAAAAATCAAATAAATGCGCTCTTTAAGATATCTTAAGATCTTTTATTTTTTTTTTGTAATTTTTTAATTAAATTAACTTCGGATTATTTTATAAACGGTTAATTTCGTTTGTTAGATTTTTGTCCGCTTATACATATTTTGTTTTTTAACAAGAGGAATCCATAACCATACTATGTATACGTGTATATCTCTTCCAATTATCATTAATTAATTATATAATTAGATATTGAACTGATTAGTTATTTAATTTATGAACATAGCGTTAGATGAGCCAGTAATTAATTTAGCAGAAGTTTATTCAACTTTTTATATTATATAAGATGTTTGATGAACTTTTGATACTCTGTAATTATTTAATATCATATTATGTTTACACCTGTCTAAAAATTGTGTAAATTATAGGGTAATCAAATATGGAAGAGATAAGATAACCGTTCTTGGGTTCAAGGAATATTTATATGGGGTATAATAGTTGGGTTTTTTGTTTAACCAAAAATGTACCTGCCTATATAATATTATTTAATCGACTTTTTTCATTTTGTTTATGCAAATTAATTAAATTTATTCGTGCATTTCTTTCGCTATTATCTCATTAATTACCTTTTACATTTTTTTTTGGTTGTTTCTTGTTAGAGAAAAGAAAATGCTATAACTTAATATAAAAACAACAAGTTTATGTTTTCATTTTGTTTGCCGCATTTGACTTCCTCTTTACCATATAATAATTATATACTGCCTATGTTATTACTACAGCAACAGTATAAAAATAGTAACAATGGCCATAAGAAATATAAACGAAAAGAAATAGAATATGTATATAAAAGAAAGATATAAGAGAAAATAACACAATAGTGATGGGTTATTTTCGAATTTTGGTGTGAGACTCAAAGGAGGTGGGGTTTATAATGTGAGAGAATTACTGATTATAGAGGGGGAATAGTAGGCGGTGCTCCATATCATATTGTTTTTTTTATAGCAAATACTGTTGGTTGTTATAGCAAACTTTGTTTACTAAATTTAATAAAATATTAAATGTAATTAATTTGGGTTTTAAGGAGGATATCTGCCATGGTGCTTGAAATTTAATTTTTTGTTTGATCTCTGTGCCAAATTTGATGAGAATTTTTTTTAAAATTTTTTTTGGCCTAAATGTCAATAAACAAATTTCAATTAACTGTGACCAAAACAATTTGTCACCGCAGCTTGTCAATCAAATATCCAATATTCTAAACAAACAAAAAACTATAAAATATATATAACGGGAAAAACTTGATTGTTTGCAAATTTACCAAACCAAAAAACAACTTTTGTCAAAAATCAATCAATCAAAACTATACTCTAGCCTAGCTATAGACTATAGTTTATATAAAACTTTCACTGTATAATAAATGAAAAACTATATATTTTCAAAAAAATCTTCATTATGAAAAATAATGAACCATATAAATAAGATCAAAAGATCTCTTCAAACACGAATTATACTTTCATTTTATTTAAACATATAGTTTTGTCATCTTATAACGTAGTTTGGCAAAAAATAAAAAAAAAATAAACAGTAAATATAAAAAATAAATCGTTTAATCGATTTATGATTCGAAATGCACAGCAGTTTAATGGTTCTTCTTCATACCTCAATTTAAGTGAATCTTTTCGTTTACGAGAGTACTGTATATACGTAATTGTAGATTTTATTTAATTGATCATGACCGATCAGTTGTGTCTTTCTCTACAGATTATAAGATGAATTATTTTTAAAAATACTTTCAAAATTAGAATTACCTATAGCTACGTTTAAAGTGTTTTATGATTTGAAATTTATTGAGTGTGAAGTGATCGTGAATCGTGATATATGTAGATCATTTCAAAGAGTTCATTATTTGGTTTATGTTAGTAAAAGTTACTGTAAAATTTTTTGTAATAGTATAGTTTGTAATAATTTCATTCTAAAACCATAATTCTAGTTAAAACTAATAACTAATGTCGGCTATCGAATTGGTGACAAAAAAATAATTCCTTGAAGCTTAAAAATATCCAGATACAAATCCAGAGGATTGTCAACTTCTTAAAACGGCCCGACAGGCAAGAGGTAAACAAAATAAACGTCAGATATAACAATTGACGTGAGGCATCACACGACTTTCTTTTACGAACGGAGAATTTTAAAAAGCTTAGTAAGCAAATTTTTTAAATTTTTTTTTTTTTTTTGAACATTTTGTTCTTTAACTTTCGGTTGGCCGATTTTCATTAAAATTCACTAGGCCCTCTCAATTCACGAAGAAAACTAAAATATGAAATTTCAGTTCGATTGGTTAAAGGTTAAACCATCTGTGCTGTAGAAAGGATACAGACAGACAGATAGACCGACAGACGGCACTTCGAATCCCAATTTTTCCCAATTAAAAAAAGAGGGACCCCAAAATTAATAGTTAATAACATAAAAGGAAGTAAATAATTTAGGTTTGTCCAACACAAAACTTTTACGAGCGGGGATGATGTATTTCGCATCATAAATTGTATTGCGACTTAGTTCAATCAATTTTCAATGTTGAGTTTACAAACCCGCTTAATCAAAAGAGAACAAATATCTGAATTATAAATTTCACTTTTTCTCTTTTGTATTGTAAGTGTAATGATAATCGGTATTATTAATAAAAGGTATACAAATACAAGTGGTTTTCTAGAACATGTTTAGTCTTGATTGAAATTAGATCGTGAACAATTGTCATTAAATATTAATAAAGAAATAGAAATATGTAGTTTGTAAAAATAAAAGTTCTTGTTGTTTTACTATCACTAAACAATTTGATGAGAGGCTACAAAAATTGGAAGATAGCACCTAAATCCACACAGAAATGAACAGCACAATAAAAATCATGTAATGGAATGCCAATGGTTTGCTCCGGCATCAGCAAGAACTACAAGCAATCCTCGACATTGAGAATATAGATGTGTGTCTTATTTCGGAAACACATTTTACTCAGCAATCCTACATACCATTTAAAGGCTATTGCGTATATCACACTATTTATCCAGAAAATTCAGCCAGAGAAGGATTAAGGAGCAGTCATTATAAAGAAAAATATCCAACATTTTGAAGAAGCAAAGTATGAAAAACATAAAGAAGAAATTCAGACCACAGTGGTTTATATAAAAACCAATAACTTTCCTATTGTTGTGGCAGGATTGTACTGGCCACCAAGACATTCTATTAAAAACAAACAATACTCAGAGTTTTTCAAGCGTCTGGGAAAAAGGGTGGTGACTTCAATGCGAAGAATTAAAGAAAATGGATGTGAATCCATTTCAATAGGAAAACCAACATATTGGCCAACTGAGCCAGGAAAAATACCTGACCTATAATCGATTTTTTTATAACCAAAAATATTTCTAATAATTTTATGAAAGTCGAGGAAAGCCAAGATATGAGCTCAGATTATTCTCCAATAGTCCTAACTCTAGTGAGTATATCATTCAAAAAGGGAACAATCCAGTATTAACCAACAAATATACGGACTGGGAAAGTTTCAAAGTACACTTTGAACAAAGAAACTTTTGAAAGTTCTTTTAAAAACTATGGATCATAGAACTATGGAAATAGAAGTAGAAAAATTGATTACGGATATTCAACAATCAGCAATGGAAAGTACTCCAGAAATCAAATCAAAAGTATAAAAGGAAATAATTATCCAATTGAAATTAGAAATCTCCTTAGGGATAAACGCAAATCCAGAAAAAAGTAAAAAAAAAAAAAAAAAAATCAACAATCTTATTCAACAATTAACAAGAGATATTCTGAAATTAAAAATTGAGTCAGTTAATTTCTACTTAAGTACTTTGTCGAATGACTGTAATACGGATTATTCGCTCTGAAAAGCAACTCAAACTCTGAAAAGGCGAATAATGCCGATTCATCCTATCAGAAAAATGGATGGAACATGGGCAAGGAAAAACAAAGATAAAGCTGAAGAATTTGCTAATCATCTTGAAAATATATTTCAACCTCATGAATGTCAATTACGAGAAACATTGAATGATAATATAATAAAAGTTCTCGAAGATGTCACACCTACATCGCCTACTGAAGTAGCAAACGAAATTAAAAATAATTTAAATTTAAAGAAAGCACCAGGGTTTGACCTGATTCCCGGAGAAATAATAAAGCATCTACCGAAAAAAACTACGGTGAAGTTAACCAATATTATAAACGCTGCATTCAGGTTAAAATATGTACCAAAACTTTCAATATTATCAAAAAGACTTAAACAAATAATTGAAAAAATAACCTAATTCCGAATCACCAATTTGGTTTCCGTAGTGAGCATTCAACCATTGATCAAGTGCATACAACTACCAATATTATTGAGAAGGCATATTAGAAGAGAAAAAGTTTGTTCCGCAGTATTCATTGATGTAGCGCAGGGCTTTGACAAGGTTTGGCACAAAGGTTTAATCTACAAACTCAAATTAATTCTACCTAAACATTACAGCATAATACTGGAATCATATATATATATATATATATATATATATATATATATATATATATATATATATATATATATATATATATATATATATATATATATATATATATATATATATATATATATATATATATATATATATATATATATATATATATAACAGAAAGATATTTCAGGCTTAAGCAAGAAGATGAATATTCTCAGGTTAAGGAAATAAGAGCAGGAGTTCGACAAGGAAGTGTAGAGATGTTCCAACCCCACAAAACAACACGATAGCCACTTTCGCCGTTGACGCAGCCATCATGGCAGTAGGTGACAATAACTCAGATACAACAGTGAAATTACAAACCGCGATAGAGCAAGTATACAACTGGACAAGAAAATTGCGCATAAAATTAAATGAGGCTTGGGTTAGGTTAGATTTAGGTGGCGGTCCTCTAGGACCAGGCATAGACACAAAAAGGTCCGTAGCCGTACCACAACTTAAACATTTTCCTCCAACTCATTGAAACCACTTTGAGCTTGCTATACGAAGCGCTGAATACTTCTGACGTTCATCCTGCTGAAAAATGAGACTAAATCTGTATATGTCGACTTTACGAACAAGAGATTAGTACACAAACCAGTATATCTAAATGATCAAGAAATACCACATGCAAACACTGCTAAATATCTTGGTATTACATTAGACGCGAAGCTTCGCTGGAAAGCTCATGTTAAAAAGAAAAGAGACGAGTTGGGTGGTTACTGGGAAGAAATTCTCATCTATCAATCCCTAATAGCTTCTGCTTTATAAGGAAATATTGAAGCCTGTTTGGACTTATGGTATACAGCTGTGGGGATGTACCAAGCAGAGCAACATGGATATTATCCAACGATTCCAAAATAAAATGCTAAGAAAGATCGTCAACGCACCATGGTTTGCAAGAAATAGCAACATCCACAATGACCTGGGCATAGAACCCACCAAAGCCGAAATTATGAAATTTGCTAGAAGTCATGAACAACGGTTATTCACCATGTTAACATAGAGGCCATCCAGCTACTGGATAATACGGATTTAGTTAGAAGACTCAAGAGAGTAAAGCCTTTTGAGTTAGTATAAAATCAGTTAAAATAAATCTTTATCTGGCGCATAACAAAAGCGTGATCAAATAATAAAAATAAAAACTGAGGAGTACATCGATGGATGAACCCTTAAATTTCAGTAAAATGGAGTAATTTAAGTTAGAATAAAATTGCTTATTAGTCTTAGGCTAGATTGTAATATAAAAGGAAATAATAAAGCAAAACTATTAAAAAAAAAAAAAACTAAACAACGTTTTTCAAAATTAGAACATTTTGGCGACGAGGACTGTGTTCTTGGTAAAAATATAGTAAACGTACGTTGAAACGAAATCGTAAATAAAAAATATTGCGTCCACCTGTGTGTTTAATGACAATATGGACGTCAATCAATTTAAAGAATTGCTGAAATTAATGCAAAAACAAAATAAATAAAATTCGGATCACTGTTAGTAGCCGTATTACAGTTTCATGCTTTCGAAAAACATAAAATGAATTGGAAAACTTATCTTATGCATATAGAGCATCTTTTCGTACAAGTGTGGGAGACACATCACTGGAACTGCTCCAGAAACTATTGCTAATTAACGGGGGGCAGCGCGAAATTGTGCGTTTGTTTGTTTAAAAGCTGATTGTGAGGAACCTTTCACAAGGTGGGAAATTAGAGACATGCTATGGTTAAACATATACCACATAAGGCAGTACGTAATGCGGCATTGTTGGAACTTTTATTAAATGAGTTCAAGATGCCGTTTCGGATTCTGCTGTTGTCTATTACATAAAACCAACGAAGGGTCATATACTGGTCAGCATGAAAGAAGAAGTCGAAGTCGAGGCAATAAGTGGTCAAGTAAGTCTAGTAACAAATATTCTTTAAACAGGTTAAATTCCTGCCCTAAGTGCCAAGAAGCCCATGAGCGTCGTGATTCTAGACACATCACATCTATTTGTGACAAATGTGGAAAGAAAGGTGTCATTGCCAGCATATGTCAATCAATCAATCAATCTAGAGCCACCATCAAATCATTAAAACTACTGCTCATCGAGGATTGTCGCAGTTCACCCACTGAGCAAGTTTCATTATATAAACTCTGTTTATAATATGCAAGCCAGAATTTCCAAAAAATTCTCCAGCATATGAAGTTACGAATAAGGTCCTCTCAAAGAAATTGTTAAGGTGCAAGTTATGTGGGAAGATTATCAATAACGACAAAGCTTTTAAATTTTGGATTATGGACGATAGCAACCCGTAATCTAGTGAATGTTTATTCGGTGCTACATACTTCTCAGCAATACCTAGTCGAATGTGCTTCAAAGATCTGTGCGGATTACCCGAATCTGTTTCCGCATTCTCTTAGATTGTGTAATTCTTTCCGGGTGGAAATCGCATTGAAAACTGATGCTCATCCAAAATTCTTCAAACCTTACAACGTACCATTTGCGTTGAAGAAGGACGTTCATGAGGAAATTCAGAGAATAGTGTCCTGTGGCATCCTTAAACCAATCAATTTCAGTCGATGGGCCGCCCCAATTGTATCGGTAAAAAAACCAGATGGAATTGGCCAGTGCTCCTAAATTTTTCAAAGGTTGATGAAAATAGATACCACCGGTATTCCAATGTGTGCGGTGTTCCTAGATGACGTAAGCACCATTGCAGCAAGCAACGAAGATCATAAGCCGCCTTGACTAGTAAGTACTGTTGCTCGACTACCTAGTATAAGTATTGTTTATTGCCTTCCTCCTCTGCAAAATAAAATTCTAAGGATATTAATATAAATAATGTAGAAACAATATTTGGAGTTAACTATATAATTATTATTTTCCGTTCATTTTGACAAGGTCTTTTCTGAACCAAAGTCACATCGGTTTCGTTAAAATTTTTCAAGACATCAGAATCAAAAGTCAGCATCTGTTCGGCTATCTATTACATGGTACCCGATTTTTCATCCTTTCATATCGTGAAGTGGATATTGTTGCAGTTCATAGGAAATCGATAAAATTTAATTCCACTGTCCTGTCAGCTCTCATCGAACAGTTAAACATACAACACATGTGTCATTTCTCAACGGTGGGAAAACTCTCAAATTTTAACTTTTTTGTTACGTCATATAGTTTTTGCTCGGTTGAGTAATTACTTCGGTCTAAAAAGACCAAAGTAATGAAATCCTGTCAAAAATGACGAAAAATTTGGTTGGGCCAAAACCACTTTTCTCAACGTTTTGAAAGTCCCTGAGTCTGAAAATGCAAAAAAAAAAAAAATGTCCGTCCGTCTGTCTGGATGTCTGTGTGTCTGGATGTCTGGATGTCTGGACCCATGGTATCTCGAGAACGGCTTGTCCGATTTGTTTTTTTTTTTCGCCAATCTGTTTCTATGGTCAAGGTGGCGATTTGAAAAGCTTTTGGAGACTGTACGTCAAGGGGGTGGGGTACCTGCCATACGAATTGACCCAAAATACCTGCTTTTATAAATATTTTCGATTTTTTTATATATGCTTATTTGATTATTGGATTGGGCATTGAATTGGGAATTGATTTGAAGGTTAAATTAGGGGTTACTTTGTGCGTTGAGTTGAAGTTGAGTTGGAGTTGAGTTGGATTTGGATGTAGTGAATAGTTAACAAATTTTTTATATGATGGAACTTCCCTATTTATCAACCGATTATTATGAAATTTAACATGTGTGTTGGAAATGGGATTCTAAAATGAGTCTTGGATGAAGTTCTAGAATATGGCCAAGAATGATGGAACTTGTCCATTTCTCAACCGATTATTATGAAATTTGACATGTGCGTTGGAAATGGGATTCTAAAACTGTTTTGGATGAAATTCTGCAATATGGCCAAGTATGATGGAACTTGTTCATTTCTCAACCCATTACGTTGAAATTCGACTTTTGTATTGGAAATGGGATTCTAAAATGTTTTTTGGATGAAGTTCTGGGATTTTAAAACGATTTCTAGATGAAATTCTGGAATATGGCCAAGAATGATGGAACTTGTCTATTTCTCAACCGATTATTATGAAATTTGATTTGTGTGGTAGAAATGGGAATCTAAAATGAGTTTTGGATGAGGTACTGGAATATGGCCAAGTATGATGGAACTTGCCAATTTCACAACCGATTACGATGAAATTCGACATTTGTATTGTAAATGGAATTCTAAAATGTTTTTTGGATGCAGTTCTGGGATTTTAAAACGATTTCTTGTTGAAGTCCTGAAATATGGCCAAGTATGATGGAACTTGTCTATTTCCCAACCAATTATGATAAAATTCGACATGTGTATTGGTAATGAGAATCTTAAATGAGTTTTTGGATGGAGTTCTGGAATATGGCCAAGTATGATGGAACTTGGCTATTTCTCAACCGATTATGATGAAATTCGACATGTGTAATGGAAATGGGATTCTTAAATTAGTTTTGTATCAGGTTCTAGAATATGGCCAAGTATGATGGAACTTGCACATTTCTCAACCAGTTACAATGAAATTCGACATGTGTATTGGAAATGAGGTTCTAAAATGATTTTTGGACGAAGCTCAGGAATATGGCCAATTATGATGGAACTTGGCTATTTCTTAACCGATTATAATGAAATTTGATATGTGTATGAAAATGGGAATATTTGATATGTGTGGAATATTGCCAAGTAGGATGGAACTTTGCTATGCCTTAACCGCGGGTATCATTAAATTAGTCATGTGTGTTGGGAATGGAATTCTAAAATAATTTTTTATAAAGCTCTGGAATATGGCCAAATAGGATGGAACTTGGCTATTTCTTAACCGATTATGATGAAATTTGATATGTGTGTTGAAAATGGGATTCTAAAATGAGTATTTGGATAAATTTCTGGAATATGGTCAGTTAAACGGTTAGAAGTATCAGTATAATTTGTTATATTGTACTATTTTCGGTATAAAGTTCTAGAATACGATTTTTCGTATTAAATTGGATGCCTGTACCCATGTTACTGAAGCGTTTGACCTGTTTGGCTGTTGTTGTATAAGTAAATATATGTTGGTTAAAATGGAAATCAATAATGTCAAAACTGTTACACCAACTTTATGACATTATTGAAGATACCAAAGATCGAAGTTCTGATCACCTCGTGAGGTTTCAGCCCTTTATATTTTATTATTCAAAACAATAACACGAAAATCACACTGATTGTCGCACGATGTTACTTGTGGAGAATAATAGCCTTAGGTGTTCTGAATCAAATGATGTATATACCATATTTCTCAACGGGGATCCGCTCGAAATGCGATATTTCAAAACGCGATATGGTACAAAACGCGATATGGTACAAAACACGATATTTCAAAACGCGATATTTTAAAACGCGATATGGTACCAACCACGATATTTTAAAATTAAAATTTTAAAATAATATTAATTATTAATCTTCTTTTATTTAATAAAATTTTCCTTCACCAAAATGATAAAATTAAACAAGTGCATCAGAACTAGGAAATCGCATTTTGAAATACATATCGCGTTTTGAAATATCTCGTTTTGTATCATATCGCGTTTTGTACCATATCGCATTTTGAAATATCGGGTTTTGTAATATCGCGTTTTGTACCATATCGCGTTTTGTACCATATCGCGTTTTGTACCATATCACGTTTTGTACCATATCGCGTTTTGGACTCTTCTCAACGGTGGGGATGAATACCAAATTTTAAACACCATTCGATTTACGATAATTAAGGCTATTATTCTCTACCAGTGGCATCGTGCGACAATCCCTGTGATATTCATGTTATTCGACTTATACTAGATAAGTGATTTAGGACAGATGTGTCCCGTACCTTTATGTAAGTTTTTACGAAATTTGATTTAATAAATGTGACAATCTGGTCAAAATATCGTGCCCAAGTGGCCACATATTTTTATAGTTAGTTGGGGATCCCCTCTAAATAAAAATATAACAACTTATTGTTCGAGAAATCTAGACGATAAGTGACTTAGGACAGATGTGTTCCGCCCTATGTGTAAATAAGTTCATATACGAAATTTGATTGACAAAATTTGTCAAGCTGGCCCAACGATCGTATCTAAGTGGTCACATATTTTTTGAGTGGCTAAGGATCGCCACTAATGAAAAAATATACCAACTTCCAAAAATCTAGAAGATAAGTGTCGTAAGACAAAGGTGATGTGGCCCTATATGCAAGTTCAAACGACATTTGATTTTAAAAAATGTGTTAATATTGCCCATAGATCGTGCCCAAGTGGACACATAATTTTATCGGTATTCGGAGACTCCCTCTAACCAAAAATATCACGCTTAAATTTAGGTGTAGAGCCGCAATACATCTGTTCTAAGTCACTTATTGCCGAAAGTTTTAAAAGTTGTTATATTTTTTAGATAGAGGGGATCGCCCACTAACCTTATAATGAAGTTAGAGGGTACGATCACTACGACTTGGGTACGATCTTTGGCCCAGATGTCCATTTGATTACGGTCGTTGGGATTGATGACAGATGAGACATTTTTATATAACAAATTTCGAATAAACTTTGATTTTGTTAAATTGTTTCTTTGGGCAATTTAAATTAAAACTTTATTTAGATGTTTTTTTTGTAAATTTAAATTACATATTTAAAATAATTTTTTTCGTAAAAAAATCAATAATAACAAGAGATTTATTATTGTTACTAATACATTCTCAGGAAATTCAATTTTTAGGACAAACTTCACACCCGTGAACGTCGGACGATACCAAAATAAAATGTCCTGGTTTATTTTCTAGTATAGTAAAACAATAACTTAGTAAACATAATTAGTCAACCGTTATAAACGTGGGATATAAAGTCTACTCAAAACTTCTTCCTGATAGACTCTCAGTTTCCCGAGCTACATCTTGAACAATGCCGATGATGCAACGCCACTAACAGTTCTGGTATTCGCTGGTTTAGAAACCAATAGCCAGAAATACACTATTCACTAACATCCATTTTACTACTGTCGCTTTTATTGAGCAGCATGGATATAGTACTTGTATTCAAAATTATGAGTTTATCCAAAATAATTTTGAAAATTTCTCAAATTGTTTTATTGACTTGGGCATTTTGTTACTAAAACTGCATTTTAATTGATATGTAGTTGCAGCCTCTGTGTATGGTTACATCGAAAAATTTGTCTTTATAGTAAAGTAGCTTCCAAAACATAAACCATGCCACCATATACGAGTAACATAATTTACTTTAAAAAATAAATTCTTAAACATAGTTTTTGTTTCCATAAATGGTCAATTAGGTACGGTAATAAAAAGTATAAAAATCATAAATAAATCAGTAGGAGATAATATCCTTCATCATTTGGTGTTAATTCATTAAACGCAGAGAGTCAAGTCACATACTATATAAAAGTAGATGTATATAGGGAGGTTCCATAAAACGTAAATTCTTCGCAAACGTTCTGAGTCTTAACGGGAAACTTAACATGAAATTGTCCCAAATTGAGATGAATGTATATATGTGTGTAAAGATGTCCAAATTTCTGGATAAATTGTTTATGGCTTCTTCAGTTTCGATTTTTTTTTTCTTGCCTTCCTCTTGCTGTGCAATAAACTAATTATAGATATAATCTTCAAGGTTCTACTTTTATTTGTACAGAAAGTCGTAAAAAAAATATGTTTGTTGTTGTAAATATTATGCCCGTTTTGGGATGTTAATTTTTGATATTCAAGAAAAACTCATTGAAACGCATGTTGGTTTAGCCCGGATTATAAGAGATCACATTGATTGGATTAAATTGATCGCATTAAAAAAAAAATATTTATCAAATATTTGTACATAAGACGCTGAAGCGTATATTTCAATATTTAGCCACACGTTTGGTGTTATAGTTTTTATAGAGCCGCGGTTCACCTTCAAAATACTTCATCATAAATTAATTTCCAAATTTATTACGGTTAAATAAAATTTCGTACGTCGGGACATCATAAAAAAGTTATGTTTAATGTTCGTTCAATGAACTTTATACCTATACATACATATTTGGTTTTTTAGTCGTCTAAACGCATAAAATTTCGGATAGGAATGGTAGGTAATAAACTGAAACGAAAATTAATTAAAATTCTTACACATTTAGATGGCAAACAGAGCTTCATGGCACAGGAAAGAAAAATTATTTCCGCTCCCATTTTATGTCTTTATTTGCTTCTACATTATATCGGTTTTGGTGAACTGATAAAGGCGTTCGTTACAGGTTATGTTGGTATACATGCGCGCTAATTTAATTATTTCATTTTCCAGAAAAAATATTAGTTATGCTTCTTATTTATTATGCTTTTTTATGCGTATTTATGCAAATAATGCTATTATGGATATTTAGTATAACGATGATTAAGTTCTTCATTCAATATGATTTTGTCACATTAATATAGAAATCTTGTGCACATGATGTGTATCGATCAAATTGCGTAACGTAATTTAGTTCATTCGCTTTCAGCAGCTAAAAACATTGAAAACAATACATAAAAAACAACAACCAAAAAAATTATGTAATTTTCAATCTACCCGACAAAAAAAAACCTTAAACACTTCACATTCACATTGATTGACATTCAATTTATAATTTATATGTACACTACTATATACCATTCTATTATGTACGTATGTAAAAGAAAATCACCTGTATGGAATTACTTTTATTTTAGATTTAGATTTTTAGGCAACAACAACACAAAAATTAAATTTATTGAACCAAATTATTACTAGACCGAAAAATTATTAAAAAAAAAAAATCGCGGATGGAATATGAGCTAATTTTTCACGCTTACAAGAATCGTTACGAAACAATTACGAATATGTATTTGACACAACACATTTTGCATAATTTTAATGGTTCTAAACTTATTTTTTTTTCTTTTTCAAAATTGCGAATTCTTTAATGTCCTTGTGTACAAATTAAGTAAGTACATGTGTAACATACTATTAGATTGCAGTATAAATTAATGTACCGTACTTAACTTTCAATATCTTGTTAATTATTTCCACAGTACATAACGTGTTTTTTTTTGTTATACAGTAAATAAGCTATCGATCGATCGTTTTTTAACTATACCAAATTATAAATTTTATTAGAATTCTCTTCTTCTTGACGCCATATTTAACCAACTTACAAACCAGTGATAGTATTTATATAATGTGAAAGAATTAATAGAAAATTTACGGTGTTTGTTAGTTTTCGCGTCACCATAGAAAATTTTAATTTCAAGCATTCACAGCATGGTTCGGAATATTGATATTGGAGTATATAAATTATTTTATAATTAAAGGTGTATAAATAAACACCTCATAATAATAATAATATATAACCGGGTGAAGTGATATGGGAAATTTTATAAACGTTATGTATATTCTTTATATACTTTTACAAATGCAATTAACACGAATAATATCGTTGAGGCTCAGTTGAAATTTGTTTTCTTTTGGGCACTTGGGTAGATAATGTTGGTTTGATAATTTGACTTGCTTTTCAATCTTGCGTATTTTGTTGTATTCTAACTAATTTCTCTGTAATAGTGCGTGCTTTTAATAAGGGATTTGGCCAGCTCAAGGAAGTTCCTCCAAATAGTCTTATCTACAACAAGAGAACGCCAGGTACAGTGGATCGAGTGTGTTAACGTATCACTTTATGTAACTTTTATTATTTTTATATACACAGACTTTTTTTTGGGTTGGTATCGTAAATCGTTACCCAACATAAAAAAATCCCAAAATAGTATATTGTACAAAGAGCACGGAATGATACTCATTTCCCATGAGTATTGAAGTTTGCAGCCTTAGTGAATACTGCAATTCACTACGAGTGAAAAATGAGTATTCCGTGCTAGTTTTAGACTAAACTTTTTCTACGCCTACACTATACTCTCGTATATACATTAGAAAACCAAATAATTTTAATTTGTATTTTATTTTGTAAAATGAACCGAAATATTATAGTTATTAAAAATAATTTTTGGCTATATGAGGAGTGTTGTTCACCAACTATTTGCTTGGCGCAATCATAGTTTTCTAAAACTGGTATGGAAGTAGATGGAGTATCAACCGAATTTTCAATGGAACCCATGATTTTCCTTGCCACATGGAATGGCTGCGACCGCTGTAGATTTCCAACCACACGCGTAGTGCGGCCAAATTGAAAAAAAAAAAAAAACTGGCCAAAAGTCCAAAAAAAAAGTTTTTAGACGGGTTTTGTTTTCCATTGGGTTGGCTAAAGTACATATCTAACGTGCAGGAATCACCTATAGAATATTAGCCACAATGCTACCTTTATACGAATAGTATCAACATTGTTACAGAATTGGTAAACAACGCGCTTGTTAAAAGTAATATAGCAAATTGAAAGCACAACCAATTCTTATCGGACAAAATGGAGTCAACTTCTGAAATTAAGTAAAACATAAAAATAAATTGTAATGAACTAATTTTAAAAGTATATCAAATATCGAAAAAGAGTAATTATGGTCGATTTTTGTGTCGAACAAGCTTTGAATTGATCAATCCTTGCCTATTTTTTTTTAATTATACTACATACAATCTGGTTAACTGGCTTTGAAGTCGTTTCTGGTGGTTCTCCTTTCTTTGAACACGATATTTTTCTAACGATATTCTTGTATTTTACCCATTTTTCATCGGTAGTAATGACTTACTTCAAAAATGAGTCGATTTCTTTGCGTTTCAGTAGTAATTCGCTAATGGAATTTCAGCCAATCAAATTTTTCATCGAAAATTCCTGCGGCACCCAAACATCAAGCTTCTTTGTGTATCCAGCCTTACGCAAATGGTTCATAACTGTTTTTTGATCTATATATAATTCCTTAGCAATGTCATGGCTACTTATGTGTTGGTCTTCTTCGATCTTTTATATAAGATTTCATCGACTTTTTGAGACCAGAGCGAGTGCTTGTTGTATAACTTTATCTTGGAAAAACGGTTATTGTTTCGCTTTGTGCATAACTCGTTTTTATTATTTAACTTTTCAACTCTGACTTCAGATTCGTAATCAGC
Source organism: Tipula helvola (assembly GCA_963556165.1). Classification (NCBI taxonomy): domain Eukaryota; kingdom Metazoa; phylum Arthropoda; class Insecta; order Diptera; family Tipulidae; genus Tipula; species Tipula helvola. Next base: position 52,409,111 of record OY744482.1, read on the forward strand.
GACCCAAACAACCGTGAAAATGCTATATGTACATCTTAATTATAATATAAGATACAGGCTGTTCCATGAATAGAGGTTGTCAATAGAAGATGAAGGGGGTTAGATTTCGCAACTCTGAATTCAGATTCGTAATCAGCGACCCAAAAAATTCCTGAGTGCAGATTTCGAGATATCAGGGGTACAAATTGAAAATGCGGGATTGATAACAGATGGCGTTACTAACGCTATACGCATCAGGCAGTACTGTGACTATGTTCATGTCAAAGCTACGTCTTATAGCTTTAATTTTCAGTATGTGTCAATTTGTCGCAGTGTCAAATTCATAGTTTTTTTGAGCTCTCAATATGTCGAGTTTCGTGCCAACAAAACAGCATTTGCGGGAAGTTTTAATTTACTTCTTTAATTTGAAGAAAAGTGCTGCTGAAGCACATCGATTGGTCTCCGAGACTTATCCGAGTCATGTTCCATCGGTTTCAACGTGCGAGAGCTGGTTTGTGCGGTTTAGAAGTGGTGATTTTGACGTTGAGGACAAAGAGCGGCCGGGCCAAGTGAAAAAGTTTGAGAATGCTGAATTGGAGGCAATACTCAATGAAGACTCGTGTCAAACTCAACAAGAGCTCGCAGATTCATTGGGAGTGACACAACAAGCCATTTCCCATCGTATAAAAGCCCTCGGAATGATCCAAAAGCAAGGACATTGGGTGCCGTATGAGCTGAAGCCGAGAGACGTCGAGCGCCGTTTTTTTGCATGCGAACTGCTGCTCGAACGGCAAAAACGGAAGGGTTTTTTGCATCGCATTGTCACTGGTGATGAAAAGTGGATCCGTTACGATAACCCGAAGCGCAAAAAATCATATGGTTACCCCGGCCATGCATCATCATCGACGGCCAAACCAAATATTCACGGCGCCAAGCTCATGCTCTGTATTTGGTGGGACCAGCTGGGTGTGGTGTATTATGAGCTATTGAAATCGAACGAAACCATCACAGGAGCACTATACCGAACTCAATTGATGCGTTTGAGCCGCGCACTCAAAGAAAAACGGCCACAATACGAGCAAAGACACGACAAAGTAATTTTGCAACATGACAACGCTCGGCCACATGTTGCAGCGCCGGTCAAAACATACCTACAAACGCTGAAATGGGAAGTCTTACCCCACCCGCCGTATAGCCCAGACATTGCTCCTTCCGATTACCACCTTTTCCGATCGATGACACATGGCCTAGCTGACCAGCGCTTCCATTCTTACGAAGAAGCCCAAAAATGGGTCGATGACTGGATAGCAGCCAAGCCGGCCGAATTTTTTCGCGACGGTATCCGTAAATTGCCAGAAAGATGGGAAAAAGTTGTGGCTAGCGATGGACAATACTTTGAATAATTCATTTGTTACCATTTTTTCAGAATAAACGTTCAAAAATAGAAAAAAACCCGCATTTTCAATTTGTACTCCTGATAATTTACTTGAGTTTTTGAGTTTTGGCCAGCTTTTTTGGAATCGGCCGCACTGTGCACCGTACCGTTTTAAAGATGTGATGTCTTCACCACTGTCAACCAGAATTATTGCAGAAGATCTGCGGAAACAGTGGCCGGTATACAGTTGTGGATTTGGAAGGTTTAAGTAAGAAACAATCGGATTTTTCAAATTTCCATGTTTATTGATACCGACTTTTTGTACGGTACATTTCCCTTTCTGGTAGTTCAAAAAGAAACTACAATGCGTATTATTTTTCGGGCGCAGGTTTACGTATTTTTTAAAAATGTCGTAAAATTGTCCCGTTACAGTAAATTTTCGGGCAACTTTTGTTTTGTTTTTCGGAATATCCACCAAAACTGCTGAACCTAAATCATTGCAATCTGTAGTTTTCATATTGTACAGCTCATCCCTGCGACACGCACCCATAACTCCCATAACTATAACGCGACCTAAACAAAAAGTTTTTATTAATTATATTTTATTTTAATTAAATTAAGGTCGACCTACTTTTGTCAGTAGATATTTATCATCTGGAGCTGCTTTTATAAATTTGAAAATTTCCTTTGATGTCAAAATGTTCGATTTTTTCGGATGATATCCATTTGATTTTCGCTTTTAAAATGCTCTTAATTTATTATACGTAGCAATATCCACATTGTGGTTTATATTAAGAGTTGTTCTTAGTATGGAATATTGAGTCCATAAAGTCGAAGGTTTGAATTTGTTTGCGAGCTCACCAAAATGGTGGTGTACAGTCAAATTCGCTTTCTCTATCCATAATTAAAATAATTATGCAGTTTTAATCTAAACGATTCCGCGTTACTTGTAATAATGATCTGAATTTTCAGATTTTTGTTTGACACACCTATAAATAACAATAACTTTATGTTTTTATATGCGGCCTACTATGTAATTCGCATTTCATTGTACTGGAATACATAGTATACTTTTCTCGATATATTCTGACACTATCGCCTAGGCAACCGTGTGTAGAATGAAAAATCGTATAGAATGTGTTACGTATACTAACCACAAAACGACTCATAAGGGACACATTTCGATATATTCGTAGAAAAACTATTTTTCGAGTAATTTTGCTCGTTTATTGCAACAAGAAAAATCAAAATATCAAATTTCAAGTAAATTTAGTTGTTCAACTCGGAAATTTTTTTTGGTTTACTTTTGCAAGCAATCTTTGATTTTTCTTGAAATCTCAAAATTGTTGATTTATTGAAATCACTGAATATTTTAGATAATATATTTAAACTAAAAATATTACCTATAGAATGGTGGTGATTAAGATAATCGAGGTTTAGATGTAAATTTTATGTTCTGATTTTCAGAGATAATTCAAAGATTGCCATTGGCCATTATTGGTTAAGTCAAGTTTTGAATGCATTTCCACACGCTAAACATTTCGTGTTTTTGAAAAAGGTTCGAGTTTGTAAAAGCCATCAAAATATTAAATTACAAAATTTTACATATCGAAATACGGCCGACAAATGTTAAAAAGGTATTTTCTTTAAAGCAAATTATGTAATTTCGAAATTCAATTTTTTTTTAAATTTTTTCGTTGTAAATAGAAATAACAAATTTATCAAAAATTGGAAGTGTCGGTTTGAAAATTCGGTCGGAGGTTTTGAGTTTGGCAACTCTAAGAAGCCAAGAAAATAATAATATTTTTTAGCTTCTCAGACTCCGACTTAATCGATGCTACTTTCAAAAAAACGTCTATTGGCCTTATATTTTTATTTTTTTAGAAAAAAAAACAGTAACTGTTTAGGATTTTGTAGTGCTATAATTTGCATTTAAAAATTAATTATTTTGTTTATAATTGTCAATTATTCGAACTAATTTAAACTCAAATATTGTCAATTTTCTGGATTAGATAAGTAAGATATAGATGTCTTCCCTACAATTAACAAAAAAAAAAATCATTCGAAAATTTTATAGTGCGAAATCAGAAATAAGCAACAAATTAGAAGATGAACTTTAAAATTGAGCCCAAAACAAGAAGCGAAAGTAACGCATGTGAATTATTTGGAGAGAAAATCACCGAAATAAATAAAGTCATACCAACATCGCTCATGCTTTGCTGTAATAAAATACTAAGCAAACACAACGATCAACCTAATAAGTCATATCTGCGTAAAGCAAAATTTTTCGTCGGCCACCGAAGCCTTTGATCAGCCTTTGGTAATCGCTTAAGGCAAATTTGGCCAAACTTAAACGAGTACACCTTTCCGGACACTGCCGCACAATTTTGACTTAAATTAATGTGAAATAATATAAAATAAAGCCGCCAACGATAGGATATCCCAAGTAATTGAATCTTGTCACTCCCTTAAATATGGATTTACCACTGCTACAGGCATCATGGCCTCTAAAATCAGAGATCACATGATCGGAAATAAGGGAGCTAATTGCAAAAATTCTCGATAGCTTCTTTGTTCTCAACTTTACAAATATTTTGCTTAAATCGTTTGAATTTTTATAACAGTGAAAAACCATTACCTTTAAAATGTTTGTTCTAATTTTAGTTTTATCCAAAAATTTGGCAATAAATAAAATCATTAAATGCGATATTGTAAAAGTACGGACATAACATAGTAGCTTTTATTACAAGCTGCATTCGCTTATAGCGAACATTTAGTGCTGTTGGTTATAACCGATTCATCATTCAGCATCAGACAAACGTGTAAAAACCAGTTCTAACAAAAGTTTAGTGAGAATATATGTGCTATAGTGACATTGTGAATTAATTTGACCATTCAGGCTTCCTGAGGCTTTACTATACTTCTTGAGGATTCCAAAAGCACTGACGGAGAATATTGTATATAAGCAAGATCAGCTCATTTTGATCGCAAAAGTTAAGACTGGTTTGATGATAATTATAACAAGGAAGCAATTATTATAATCGGTGAAATTAAAAAATTAATCTCGGAAGAGTTTTCAATATGTCAGTATGATATCAATAAAATAAAGGTAATAGTAAACCCTACAACTTAAACTAAAGACGGTTGATTTTCGTTAAATAGTTTAAAAGCTAGTACATATTAAATAAAATATGAATCTATAGGTATCACCTCCAAAATGGGTCAATAGTTTACTCAAAATTAATCAAGGAAACATCCCTTAAAATATTTACAGTGAAGTACTTAACAACCTGCTTAATGAATTTTGTGGCCTGTTGTTGCTTACCGAAGTTGGATTATTAAATCATGTCAAATTAAAAAAAAAAAATAGAATTTTGGATTCCTCCTACGTGTAGTACACCAAATGACTGCGTGAAAGCTCAGAAGAGCAACCTTCTAGGAATTCGTTAGTTTTACGGATAGTATGATGTTACTTTGTATTTTTTGGTATTTTATTTGGGATTTTGCATTTTCATGCAAAATAGCAAGCCCCATTAAAAGGAAGACCCCGTTTAATTTTTTTAACTACAATATGAAATCAAAAGGAAGCTACATAATTTCATGTCATCCTTGCGCAGAAAGGACCAGTGCTAAGCGGCTTTGGGGAATTTTTTATGGGATACCATCATATCCCCGAATGATAAAATTCCAATAATAAATACCAAAAAATACAAATTAAAGTGCCCCATCGAAAAGGAAGGGGTTGGTATCCTTATCCAAAATAAAAATCCCAAAAAAAAAATCTCAAAAATTCAAGTTTTTTAAATAAAACTAAATTTTTGAGATATTATTTAATTTCGTTTTTTTAGAGGATGGGGCTGCTGCTGCCTCCAAACCCGGTTTGACGATTTTTCCAATTCTAACATTCATAGAGATTGGAGCATTTTTAAAAAATTTATGTTTTTTAATAATCATTCACATACTAAAATAGAGAACTCCCCAAAGCCGCTTAGCATTGGACCCTTTGCGCAAGGATGACAGGAAAACGCCAGAAAAATTTCAAAAATATTACGTTTGTATTTCAATATTAAAATAAAAAACAACGAGCGAGTTCACTCTCAACTCGCAAAAGATTTATGTGAAAACTTTTTTGTACATATATGTAAATATCTATTGAATCATTTTAAGTCACTTCGTTAAGGCTCAGAAACATGTTCATGCAAAGCGGAATGAATTATTTTAATGAAAACAATTTGTTTCGTTGATTTTAGTTAACTACAAGGACCTGGGCGTTCCACGGCGCAAACTCTAGGAGCCAAGTTCGAGCACCTCTAGCGCCGCCATTTTGTTTTTCTTCACTCATAATTTTTTTTTTGTATTCTTTTGGGCGTCAATATTATTATGTAATTTGTTTCATTGCAATAAGTGCTCTCAATTTTTTGTAAACAATTATTGAAAAACCAGTTGACTGGAGGAGGTGCCCCCCTTAAGCATGAACAAAGTACAGTTCTGTTAGGTTAATCACCTAAACCTCCATAGCAGTAAATGGTCACGGCAAACTCACTGAACAAACAGTAAAGCAGGTTACACGTACGTTAAATGGTTGTCACAGTACTCGTTCAAAATTCTCAAATAAACATCGAACTCGTATTGTAACAACTCATTTACCGCCCTTGTGGCGTAAATAACTATTAAACTTCAGATGCATAAGTTGTGATCCTTTTACTCGTATGTAATTTTTATTTTCAAAAACACTTGCTGCTGCGGCCATATAGCAGATATTTTCACAACTAAATAATTTAAAGTAGGCGGTTCTTTTTAGATTTTTTTTTTGTATTCGGCTCACGATGTTTTTGAAATGCCGGATCATGTTGTATATTGCATGTGTATGCGTAGTTTTGCATTGATTTTACGTTTTATTTATTTTTTGTTTTTATCGATATTCACACATACCAGCAATATTTTTTGTTCGGCATTTTTGTTTCCGTAACCCGATTTCTATACAATTTTTTACTTACTCCTGCCGCTAAAGATGTTTTCACATCAAAAACTCACGCAAGGATGACATGAAATTATGTAGATTCCTTTCGTTTTCTTATTGTAGTTAACAAAAATTTAATGGGTCTTGCATTTCGATGGGGCACTTTACTTTGTATTTTTCAGTATTTTGGAGTGGGGGGGGGGGGGGGGAGGATTTACTTCGGTCTAGAAAGACCAAAGTATTGAAATCCTGTCAAAAATGACGAAAAATTTGGTTGGTCCAAAACCACTTTTCTCGACGTTTTGAAAGTCCCTGAGTCTGAAAATGCAAAAAAAAAAATGTCCGTCCGTCTGTCTGTGTGTCTGTGTGTCTGGACCCATGGTATCTCAAGAACGGCTTGTCCGATTTGGATTTTTTTTACGCCAATCTGTTTCTATGGTCAAGGCGGAGATTTGAAAAGCTTTTGGAGACTGTACGTCAAAGGGGTGGGGTACCTGCCATACGAATTGACCCAAAATACCTGCTTTTATAAATATTTACGATTTTTTTATACATGCTTATTTGATTATTGAATTGGGCATTGAATTGGGAATTAATTTGAAGGTTAAATTAGGGGTCAATTTGCGCGTTGAGTTGACGTTGAGTTGGAGTTGAGTTGGGGTTGGATTTGGATGTAGTGAATAGTTAACAAACTATTTATATGATGGAACTTGCCTATTTATCAACCGATTATTATGAAATTTGACATGTGTGTTGAAAATGGGATTCTAAAACTGTTTTGGATGAAATTCTGCAATATGGCCAAGTATGATGGAACTTGTTCATTTCTCAACCGATTACGTTGAAATTCGACATTTGTATTGGAAATGGGATTCTAAAATGTTTTTTGGATGAAGTTCTGGAATTTTAAAACGATTTCTGGATGAAGTTCTGGAATATGGCCAAGTATGATGGAACTTGTCTATTTCTCAACCGATTATTATGAAATTTAATTTGTATGTTAGAAATGGGATTCTAAAATTAGTTTTGTATCAGGTTCTGGAATATGGCTAAATATGATGGAACTTTCCCATTTCTCAACCGATTATGATAAAATTCGACATGTGTTTTCAAATTGGGAATCTGAAATGAGTTTTGGACGAAGTTCAGGAATATGGCCAAGTATGATGGAACTTTGCTATTTCTTAACCGATTATGATGAAATTTGATATGTGTGTTGGAAATGGGATTATAAAATGATTTTTGAATAAAGCTTTGGAATATGGCTTTGTAGGATGGAACTTAGTTATTCCTTACCCGTTTGTTATGAAATTTGACATGCAATTTGTAAATGGGATTCTAAAATGAGTTTTTGGATAAGTTCCTGGAATATAGTCAGTTAAACGGTTAGAAGTATCAGTATAGTTTGTTATACTATTTTCGGTATAAAGTTCTAGAATACGATTTTTCGTTTTAAATTGGATGCCTGTACCCATGTTATTGAAGCTTTTGACCTGTTTGTCTGTTGTTGTATAAGTAAATATAATTTGGTTAAAATAGAAATCAATAATGTCAAAACTGTCACACCAACTTTATGACATTATTGAAGATACCAAAGACCGAAGTTCTGATCACCTCGTGAGGTTTCAGCCCTTTATATTTTTTTGTTGTAGTAAGTAGATCTAGTAGAGGCTTTTCATGGGATTCAAAATTTGTTGAAATAGTTTCAATTACGAGTATACATACTTGATTTAATGCAACAATTTAGAACTGGGTTACAAATTAAAGTGCAAATATTTGAATGATGGCGTCAAATTTGTTGTTGGGTAGTTTAAGCTCTTAATAATTTTAATTTCATAAAATCTAAATTTATAAATTCGATTCAATCCTTCCGTTTTGTCTGAAATTTTATTCAGTTCTTATTATATCCTAAAATATTTGGTTCTTTTAGAGTTTCAGCAATAAATTATGAATTTTAACGTAGTCATGGTATGGAATATTTGGTCGGTTCGCTTAGCACTTAGATTTTAAAATTTGTTTAAAAAAAAAATCAAATAACTACTGTTTACGAAACTGGAGATGCCGGGGATTGAACCCGGGACTTTTCACATGCGAAGCGAACGCTCTTCCACTGAGCTACATCCCCATTTTTTCACTTATAGAAAACGAAATGTTGATCCTATTTTTTTTAAATCCTCTACTGTATATTATAAATTGTCGCGTGCATATCATAGGCACACCGTTACATAAATAATAGAACAATTAGTTAAATGAGACATTCAATTATTATACAACATTTTTGTGAAATAAATTTGCATGAGAACTTTATTGCAAAATAAGAAAGTGATCTAATCAATATAGTTTTGATATTTATAGACAGTTTTGATTACTTTCTCAGGAAGTAAAAATAATTTTTTTTTATCAAAATTACAAAAAAACCTAAAAATGGCAGTATTCTCACACTAAATATAAGTCGAATGTTGTAAACGAGTAAATAACGTAAGTATATAGGAAAAAAAAAATCTATTAATTTCAAAAGCCGTAAGCTATTCTCAAGAAAAGTGATACGTTTGATTGATAGAAAAATAAAATTCAATACAATACATCAATTGTGTAAACGAGTTTATGTACATGGAATAAATTTATTTTTCTTTATACACATTTTCAAATTAAATTTAAATTGGAAATTTATTTGAAAGGAATAAATAATATTGCGCTTATGATTGGTGTTTTTTGATCGAACCATTATTATACATTCAACTAAATTCTATATATACACATAACTTTGTGTATGATTCATAAAATTCATTGATAAAATCCCAAAAAACTTGAAGTCACGTAATCGGGCCTTATCAAAAATTTTAATTAAAAATACTCATACAATATGTGATACAATTAGTTATGGGAGAATCAAAATTACGCAATATATTCGTGCTTGGCTAAACAATATAGACGAAGCTCATATAGAATACCATGATAACCGTAGGCACAGTGGGACTTCTCATACTGCGGATAATATAAAATAAATTCTTTAGAATACAAAAAATTAAAACAATATAATTGGATGATTGGATGATATCTCACCTTGTTTCGCGAACATGAAAAGCCAAAAATTATATTGAAATTAATATTATTTAATACACAGGTATACATATACGAGGTGTGGGTTTTGATGAGAGTAGCTTCCGGTTAGCTTTGAGCCATTTTAATTTGCTATAAATAATAATCAATCAAAGATGGTGAAGAATAAATCATAAAAATAAGTTAATTTAAAAACACATAACGATGCTTACCCGGATATTAAAAAAAAATTCGCAGGTGGTTTAAATGCCGCATTAGATTACTATTTGTAATGACAGGAAAACGTCGATTTTCTTATAAAATTCCACTGTCCGTGGCCACAACTGATATAATTTCAACGAAAAACCACTAAAAACCATTTAAACAATGACACAACTATTTTTGATAGATTTTAATTAAAATCCCAAAAAAAATACGATATCAACACCTCCTCTTATTTCTTAAACATCAATTAATTTAATCCCCCCATATTTTCTTATCTTTTTATTCATCTGTGTCTTGTTAAACAAATCCCGCAGTAACATGAACCAGCTAATATTTACTGCCGCTGACTGTTCGCATCAAAGTGAGAAACCGCAAACATTTTTTTTCCTTCATTTAAAGCAAAATTCATCAAACATCCGCTCTACAAACAAAGTAAAAAAAAACACAACTTTTTAACTCTCATCTTGAAGGTGCAAAAGTCATTTCCCAAATTAAATTAGAAATCTCAACGAAGAATAATATCAGATGTACACATACATATACAACAAAAGTACAAATCTAATTCAGTAGCTGAAAATAACTTTTTCAGAACCAAGAGATCGATTGCGGGTAGAGGAAGAAACAAAAAAAATGTTTCGTTGTGAAACACAAACAGGCCGACACAACATAAAATATTTTTTTTTTGAGTCTATTAAGAGAGATGTGATATGTGAAGTGATGTTTTTTGGTAAGCGGCTCATATTTTGTTTTTTTGTATTCATCAGATAGATAAAAAATAGTTTGTTCTAATATTTTAAATAATTAATGATTAATGATGTGAAATATTATATTGGAGTGAGAGGGTCCGAACGAATGTTTAAAAAAATGTATTCAACGCGAGACTGTTGTTATGGAGGGTACATGAACCATATGGTGCAATTATTTTAAAAAAAATTTTGATTATTTTTCACATAGCACAGACTTCGCAAAGGATACTAGAGAGATATAACAAAAATTGGGCAGTCTGTCTGTTTTTCGAGATAAAAGCCCCATTTTAAGTTTTTTACGTTATTTATAAGAACCATTTTTAAAATTTTTGTCTGCCTCTTTGAACGAACACTTGCATTGTCCGGCTTTCACGCCAAAAACTACTAATCTACATTTTAATTCATTTCAATATCTTAAGCAGTTATGACGCAGAACAATGTCCATGCATATACGTAGAGTACTTGAATAGGTGTGCATTTCGAACTTTGTGATGAAACGAAAAAAATGTATAGTCATGATAATTTAATATTACTATAGAGTAAAGAATCCCCTTTCAATAATGCATGTTAAAGTAGCCCGCACCACTGGCTCCTCTTTCAGGTGAGTAATTTTTCTGCATTCCGTGAAATCTCAACCGATAGCTACGTTTGAAATATCGGGAAAGTACAGATTACACATTACCGACATCCTTAAGTGGCTTATTAATGAATGAAAGTGAAAACAATAAGGGACACTATATACTTAACACAATGACTTCTATCAAGTACCTCATAATGGGTAAAAGTATAAACTTGCAAAAAGCAAAGCTTGCTTTAATGAGTTCGCAATTTTGCGATTTGACTACTTCTTCAAATAAAATCAAAAAATTGCAAACTAATAAAAGAAAGCTTTGCTTTTTACAAGTTTACACGTTTACCCATTATCTTATTTATTAGGGAATCAGTTGCACCCTGTAGGTAAGCTAAAATAACCAAACAGCTTAAATTGAAAATTTGAAAATCAGCCAAACAGTTGATCTAATTAAGTTTAGCGATGTTGGCATGTATACATAATGCACTATGGTATTTTTAATTCAATTTGAATCGCGTTCTGTCAGGTCGATACACACAAAAAAATAAAAGGTCACCACAACACCGAATCGGTGTTACATAGTGTCCCACCGATCGGATATTTATAATTTGAATCCAATCGGATATTATAATAAAAATGGCATAAAATACATTTGGATAAAAACTTTTACACCGCATAAAACCCAAACAGGAACATTCATCTTTAGGAAAACACCTAGAGGTGCATTTTATTAAATCCAAAAGGAGTTTTTATAAAAATTTATCTTTTCGGATAGATACAAATATTTATCCGTTGATGCGTATTTAATTTTATAAAATATATTCAGTTGGAGAAAAATAAAATACTTTTTCGGATAAAAAACCAATTAACACCGCACATTTTTTGAGTGTATGGTTTTTATCCCATTGGTATTTTAATTTAATGTATATGATTTTAATATGTTCCAAAGATTGTAAGAGAATTGGATCTTCTCATCAGGCCGCTGCGACTAGACTGATTGAATCACAATTTAAATTCTATTATACGGAAGGAATATGCAGGTTGCTTTAGCGAATTTAACTAATACAGCCAAAATCTCTTACAATTTTACTTTTTCACGAAAACTCCAAACGGTGTAAATATTTACTCCGATAGAACGAAAATAATCTCTGGGAAGTACCTTTTAAAAAAATCCGCTGTTGACAACTTTTGCGTTTACTCCGAACGGTGCAAAAGTATACTGTTCGATCCTTTTGGATATTTTAAAATTTGTACCCGATCTTGCGGAGTTAATATGGTACTATTGGATAAAAAAAAAAGTTTTTTTCGGATAAAATACCATTCACACCGCAATATTTTTTTGTGTGTAACAATTATATGTGAAAGATAATATCAGCCAAATGTTCACCACGGCATCGGTGGCACATATCAATCCGTTTGTATTAAATTTAGGATGAGTTCTCATAGTACGATAGCGTTCACCATTCACTGTAACAGCATTGCCGGCAATATTTTCTAAAAAAAACCTCCAATAATTCCTCCAGCCACACAAAGACCACAAAGAGTGACTCTTGAGAATGCATCGATTTCTCGACAATCTATGGCATCTGTTGTATGTGTTTTGGTGTGAGCCTCATCATTGGAGATAACTTTTTTTTTTTGAAAAATCGCTATCAAGTTGCGTGTTTGCTCGAGCATCCAATCGGTGAAGTACAGCGCTTGAAATGATCTGGAGGCCTAAATTCCTGCGTTTACAGAATTTTGTAAGAGTATCTACTCAAATATTTTGTTAAAATTCGCCGTAATATGGTTCTTGAGAGGTATAATGCTTTAGCTCTCGCCCACATTTTGTCGTATGGGGCAGGAATTTTTTCGGCTGAACAATACCTGTTAGAATACGCACTCATGATTTCACATTTGCTACTGACCCTGTTTCTTAAAATTTGTGCACGATATTCAAAATTGTACGCTCAGTTGGTTGATTAATAACACCAAATTTTTGAACGGCTAGTTTCTAATAGGCTTTGATAATTTTAACGCGTTGTGCCAACGTGTATCTATATAAGATTAAAATTGTTAATGACTGTAGATGACAGATGTCAATAAGATATTTTTTTTTGATATTTAGATTTTATTCACCACTCTCATGGTGAAATACTCATTGGCCTGCCCTATAGATAGAATCGTTCATATAGAAATAAACTGTTATATCACATAATGTAGGATATCTTGCATATGCGATAAAGAAAAGAGATTCTTAACGGTTCTTATTGAGAGATTCTTCTGTTATTATAACTGACTTTTCCACTCCAAAACGCCTTTATAAATAATTTAATATTTTTACAAAAAAAGTGTAGGGTAAAACACCCAGTAATGAGCCCTTTTATATTTAGTAGAGGACCATTAGGAAAAATCTCGGAACCGGTCAAAATTACTCCAATTTTGATGTTTTTTTAAAATGTCGGTAAAGAAAAATATTGTAACCAAACTCCCAAGTATTTTTAATTACTGACATTTGACACGTTAATCGCCACCATAATCGAACTTACTCAAGCAATTTTCAGGTTTTGCTCCTGGTAGGCTAAGCTTTTGAAAGATACAGCAAATTTATCGTTTGCGTCGGAAATCAGTGACTAACGTGGCCTTCTACTAAATCCTGTATGTCTGACACGGCTCATGTAGAACTTCTTAGTGTCAGACACATATGACTGACATGGTGATTAACGTGTTAAAAAGAACTTCAAAATTGGAGTAGTTTTGAGCGGATTCGTCAGAAAATTATCAATATTTTCAAATTTTTTTTTTCATAATATTCCTGACTAAAATATATTTCAAAAATTGATTTATTGTAGTAACCAGTCTTCTAAGATCAAGATAATGACTTTAATTACTTTTGTAAATGATTATAAATGATGATGTTGTATAACAACCGGAGAACGCTTATAAAAACATCTCATGCTTTTTACATTTTGGCATTTTGTTGAGACTAGATGACGAATAGACTTTTTGTGGCGTTTTACCTTTTGGTGGTTTAAAAAAATACATTTCTTTATCTTCTGGTGTTAAAGCGATTTGACCAATACGTCAATATCCTCTGGTATACCACAACAATATTTGAGGACGAAGAATTGAGTGCTGCAGTAACGATTAATCTATCTGCATCGCTATATCTGCTTGTTTTGTTCTTATTTCATTACTTGTAAGATGAGGTAGTAACATGAAAATAAATCTTAGAAAATAATCTGCGCAACTTTCAATTGCATATCTTCTCCAAAAGAATAGCGGACTGAGAAATTTTTTAAAGTTCAATGTTTTATTTCCGTTATTTTGGTAGTTTCCATTTCATATCCATCAAATACAGCTATTACATTAGGCACTTTCGTTTGGCGTGAATTGACAGAGTTAGCTGAATTAACTGAATCAAGTGAAGTGAATTGAGTGTTCGATTCACAACTCTTCACTTCAGTTAAAAATTAAGCAACTGAGTTATCTGAATATGTATTTTGCTCGTGTAGTTAATTCAGTTAGGCGATTTTTGTTTTATTTTGTTTAAAAGATGTTTGAGCATGAAATTTTTCGTTTTGAATTAAATAAATAAGTCTGTAAAATTCGATATAATTATAGATAGATTGTATATATTCTTAATAATTTTTAATATATTTAATTTCTATTTTTATTCAAACTATAATTAACAAAAATCAAATTTTGAATGACTTTTTTTGACATTTATCTGAAGTGAATGGAACCAATCGAACACCCAATTCACTTCAGTAGCTCAATTATCTAAATAGCAACTGGATTATCTAAATAGTAACTCAATTCTAATTCAGTTAATTCACTCCAATCGAAAATGCCTATTATCAGCAGTAATATCCCAAGAGCATTGATAATTTCCCGAAATAATTTTATTATAATTTTCGAAAGCACGTTGCTTGGTAACAGCCCGAAGCCGTAGGCTGAGGGCTGTTACCTAAAAGCAACGTGCTTGAGGAAAATATAATAAAATTATGAGGTATTTATCAATGCTCGAGGGGTATTCGAAGAGAAAATTTTCTGCAATTTTATTTTATTCTAGTAGTAAGGCTGCTAGATTGTAAATTGTTCTATGAAAGTGTCATTTTGAAACAGTATTGATTGTAAAATAAAACTATAAATTCTTTTCATCTAGTAGCCAGAGTATGTTTTTCTAAAATAGCAAGCCTAATAAATCGGTCAATTTCGAGTCACGTGTACAAAATAAACCAATCAAAATAACATTACACTGATAACTTCCCTAGGGAAATTATCAGTGTAATGTTATTTTGAATGGTTTATTTCGTACACGTGGCTCAAAATAGACTGATTTAACAGGCTTGCTAATTGAGCAAACAATTTTCACCATAATGTATCTTGAGATACAATTCTAGTTTAATATTTTGAGCATTTTATTGTATAATAATTTATAAACCTTTATAATCGAACTAAATTCTAATCGGACCAGTTTTTTGGTCCGCAAGTTGGTCCGATTATACAAGTTCGAGTGTACATATGGCCGCTTATTTTATGTTTTAGTTTAAGAAAAACATGGAAAGATAATGAAACGCGGGCTCTCTTATATTGTTTGAAAAATCGAAAAGAGGAATTTGATGATTTACGAAAAAAAAAAATTACTTATCAAAATGTTTTAGAAGATTTATTGTCAATGAACGTATACATAATGGTAGATTATTGAAGACAATTTTAGAATATTGAAATAATGTACAACTGTCGCATAATACCGTAAATTTCTTTTATATTTTACTATGTAACCACAAACCACAACCCATTTGGAAAACAAAATGAAAGTTCTTCTGAGAGCATACAAAAGTGGTAAAGGTCAAGGGTACATCCCCTTGTCATATTCCATATGAAGAAGAATTAGACGAAATATACGAGGACAAGCCGCTAATTGGGTGCTCTCATATCACTTCCTCAGGACCTAAGTCCCGTATTGTACGCTTCAATATAAAAAAAACAGGCAAAGAAACCTTCATACCTCCATCAAACTGTACCGAACCAACTTCCACTGTGAAAAAGATGCCAATTTATAAGACTGTTCCAGCTACCTCAATTGCACAAACGTCTTCTTGAAAATACCAGCCCTCTCCACCTTCTTCTCCCAAAATATAACCATATTTACAGAGCATCTTATCATCCCAGCTTCCTTAGCTCCAAAAACAGCAAACGTCATTTCTGCGACAAATTCGGTTGCGTCAGTCCCAATACCTTCATGTAGTAATTCAGCACTCCCGTCCTCGTCCGTCTCTCGTAATCGAGGAGAGATAGAGCGCCCGCAGAAGAAGAGAAACAAAACAGCCTTCGAACAGAAGAAATAACTTTTATTATTTTTACACGACGAGCGCAATCGGCGGCACAGGGAGTTGTTAGATACTCTAAAAAATAATAAAAATTAAAACATAACGTCGATACGGCTCTGTGTTGGCGTTTCTTTATCAAATGAAAAACCGGAAACGCAATACAGAGTCGTGTCGATTGTCCATCGACTCGACAATCATAATAGGGGTGAATGAAAACTATCTTACTCTCTATATTGTCTATATGGAAGCACTAATTTACTTTCTAAGTTTTTTTCCTTAACATTACGTTTTTTGATATTTTAGAAACGGCAATCGATTCATAATTTTCTCCTTTTTCGTTTGATATGAAAAACAGAAAATTGGAACAAATGGACTTACACATCTTTAATCAGATAAACCAGAAGATAAACCAGATTTCATTTATTAAATTATAATATTTTATTATATACACACATAAGTATGTACTGAATTTTTATATAAACAAGACTGAATTTATTAAATTATAATTTTTTTAATAACTTTAAATTAAATAAAAATGAAATGTGTACCATATTTGGTTTTATTTATAAATTTTTTTTCTGACATAGTTCCTCGAATAATCTCTGTCGACGATTATTTTCTTCCGGAGCAGATGGCTGTTGGTTTTCTTCCGAATTATCTTCTGGATACACAGTATTCATTTCTAACATGTTGTTCTGTATCAAACAAGTGTTGTGTAAGACGCAGGCGGAATAAACAATCCTGGTTAAATAGTTTTAGGTTGACTTGACTTGCTCTGTAAAATGAAGTAGCCTTCGAAATCGTGTTTTCAGCAAACCTATATCATTCTCAACTATAATTCGAGTTGAAGAATGAATATTATTATGTGCCCGTTGTCTATCTATCAACGTCCCAATTTTTTTGATGTGAAAACATCTTTAGCGGGGTAAGTCAAAAATTTCATGTAAACAAAGGAACGGAAAATCCGGTACGACCGAAATTACAAATTAAATACGAGAGAAACGAACATAAAATGCACCGAACTGGCATACGATATAATTCGAATTACAATTTCCGTCAGAATAAAATGAAAAGGCACAAAAAGTATGCATGTGTAGTGTAAGTGATTCAAAAAAAAAAATTAGGGTCTGCCTCACCCTCATAAGCACACGATGGAAGTGAAACTTCTGAATTAAAATAATTGAAGTCGGGTTCTAAAGTAAATTTGAGAGTTGTGATATTATTTTTTATTGATTAATTTATTCTCTTTTATTTTCATTTATAAATGTAACTTGAGGCTTATGATAGCTAAAATGTGACACAAATATTCGCGTTTCTACAATATGTACGTATCGGCTAAAAATAGTGTCTATTGTTGTTCCATGTCTTGTTGTGGTTTTTGTAGGATCACTTATCATACGCAAATCGAATTGGTCTTTCAAAAATTTTATAAACGGCGTAGACATTTCTGTTGGAAAATTTACATTAAAATCTCCCCCAAGAATTATGGGTGTAGTTTTGTTAAATCTGAATTAAGTATTGGCGCTACTTCAGACGAATATGGAACTAACTTTTGATGAAGAAACCCAATAATGTTTTTAATACTTTGATTCGGTGATATATATACCGCTCCAATAACACCATTTGACCGTGCATTGTATAATATTGGCAGGCACATACCTCTCCTATTTCATCAAGTTGCACCCCAAATGATACCGTATGCTGTACTCTAATATCTGTTGATGGCGTTAAAACAAGAGCAGTATCATCTACATTCTGGTAAATAGCAACGCCACCAGATTAAACACTTGGCTGATTATATTTAACTATACAGTTGAAATTCGTCTCCGACAAAATTAAAACATTAGAGTGTTTGCCAACTCTATGTATAAGATCAACACTATGAACCCGTAAACTTTGAATGTTGAAGGTATAAAGTGATAAACCTGGCTTATTTCCTATGAAATCAATCAATTCAGATTCTAATGTGATGAGTGGATTCAGCAATAGTCGGTTAAATTATAGCTTCAACGGAAGGATAGACGCTGGCTCTTTTCTGCCATGATAAAATACTGAATCCTTATGTCTTGATACGATGTATAAATTTTCGATTGCAGTGACTCTTGATAAAGCAACATAAAGTAATTGCACCGAGTGCGTTTTTTCATACTCGTATACGATTTCCCCGAATGTGCTCCCTGAGTTTTATGAATAGTCATAGAGCAGCCAGATATGAGAGCAAAATGACTTCGTTTTACTACCGTTGTTCTGTTATTATTTAAATAAATCGTAGAGTTACGTCGATTGATTGGCACTGCATTCAATGTAACATTATGTTCTTGCATAAATCCAGCAGCCTTCATTCTTAATTTTCTTCCAATTTTAATGTCAGGAAAAGTTAGCCAAACACGAGTTACTTCTTCATTTCCATTTTGTTCAACGTGAACTAATTTGCCGACGGCGCCATTGGCCAATCCATCCGATACGTCGATATTGGTTATTATTATGTAATATTTATCAATAACAAAAATTATATTATATGGAAGTCCAACTGTGTCAATAGTAGACTTTTTGTGCAGTTTTTGACATAGTGATGCCAACTCTACAGCGTTATTGTAACCAGACGTTATTCTATTGTCAGCTTCGTTTAAAATTTTATTGTTATAGGCGTGAACAGATTGATTCCGAATAAAATAGACGAATACCATGAGAACATAATGTATTGACTTCGTTTTCCGTAAAGAAACGTGACTACATTAGAATTAACTCATTATCGTCAAGTATTTGACCGCTTTCTATTTTTTTTAAAATATTGGAAAATTGAACGTTAGCCTGGCGCATAATTTCATCAAGATCATAAAATTTAAGGGCTCTCCATAATATTGGTCTAGACATACTTTGTTTCGGTTGGTGGTAAATGGGTGTTGTTTTAACTGCTGTTAATTGACGCGAGTTACCAATTAAAATAATGTCATATCCTCCAAAGTTAACATAAAATGTACCGCTAATCTGTTTGAGTCATTGATCGATCTGTGCTAATAATTCTGCGCCTATCATACCGTCTTCGTTTAAAATTAAGATTCGGACGTACTTGAACAGAGTGCGATATTGGAGTGCGATTTCATATTATAACGGAAGTAGTTTTGACAAGGTGATTTTTAACGCAGTATGCACGGTGGTGCCGTTAATAGCCACAGCAGCTTTGCCAGTTGAAGCGCACGTAATATAAGCGTTATAGCAACCATCGTTATCAGTAAAGCGATTGTAAATTTTTATTAGAAGTTTAATGACAAACGTTTTACCACATCCCGCTGGGCAGAAAAGAAAATTTGAAATGATGGAGAATTAGGAGATAAGAGATGTAGTATTACAATACATGTAACAAAAGACTTCTTTGTTTATCACTAGTCATTCTCATTAAGGCCAGGAACTCCGAATTGTCCATTAAATTGGCTCTTCTTTTCGCGATGGAGCCTATAGTTTATCTAGCAAAGCGAGACGAAGACCATGGTTATGTTCAGAATTAGGATCGTTGTACAATTGTTGGAAAGGATTAGGATCCGGAGCAACGCCGGCTTCTGCATGTCCAGTTTCGTCTTCAGTATCATCATGAGCACGACATAATTGTCGACAAATCTCGATGGTTTTATGAATATCTAAATTGGATTCGAATTCTTTTCTTGCTTTCAAAATGAGTTCCTCATTATCTTCATACATTTTTAGAAAGCACCACATTTCAGCCAATAGATCATGCTCTTCATTTCTAAATAGCAGTGATGAAAAACGTTATTTGTGTAACGTTACACATTATAACGTTATGTTATTAATTAAAATAATTTATTATAATTTTTTTTTTAAATTAATTTTTTTTTATTTTTTTTTTATTTTTTCATGTCATAACGTTTTTGTGTCAAAACGTTACATAATTCGTCGGCTACACAAAAATATTAAAAATGTATAACGTTACACATAACGTTATGGTAACGTTACACATAACGTTATGTAGTGTGTTAAACGTAACGTTTTTCATCACTTAAATAGTATATGTATAGAAACCATTTCTCGTTTGTAGTTGGTGAAATCTGAAGACATATCATAATTTCTGTATCGAATAATCCGCGGCTCATTTCTTCTTGAAACCGTTCCATATTATTTGACATTATAATGAAGCAACAAATTGAGCTAGATAGACATTTTCTAGCTCTTCCCGTCGTTTTGCAAATTTATTAAACTAATTATCCTTCCAAATATTCGTAGAATCAACATCCACTTCTGATTGATCTAATTCTTTTTGAGTTTTTCAACCCTCTGTCGTTCGGTAGGCCATACAGATGGAATATATTCAATTTTATGAGATGATTTGTCAATTTTCAATATTTGTCCCCACGCTTGGGCAGCGCTGATTAATTTTTTTTTAATTACATACAAAAACAAGTAAAATCATGTTTACAAATACAAGTTTCTTGTCTAAATTAGTGGATGTCCCATGATACTTTTTTTTTATGATTAATAAAATTGAGTATGTTGCGATTAATAATAAATATTAAATTTTAAAATTAATTTAGTTGAAATTAATAATTTAATGAAACGTTCAAGACACATTTTTGACCATATAACTACATACGAAATATTTTAGCCACCAGTCAGCAAGCGTTGGAATTATATTTGGAAAGTCACTAATTGTATTAAAATTGAAATAAACAAAATCGAAAACAAAAAATCAAAAAATAGACTAAAATATTATAAAAATACGAGATGCAATATATTGTATATTTTAATGCATTGTAGCATTTTAATTTTTTCTATCTCTTTTGTATGAGAATTATTCATAAAAACAGCAAGTTAAAGTACTAATGCGTTTCACTTTGAAAAGCGTTTCATTTTTTTCAGACTTACTACCTTCGCTAAAGAAGTTTCACTTCAAAACTGAAATGGAAGTACGTTAAACAAAGACAAATGCACCCATACTTTAAATATTAAATATCTCATACATCTTAGCGCGCACAAAGAAATGGCACATATGGTTGGATATATATTGGACAATACGTTGATACATAATAAAAAATAATTTTTGAAATTGTTTAATCGGTATGCTATGTTTCAAGAATGATAGATTACAAGATTATGCAACTCAAAATACGTTACTCTCTTTTTTTGTAAAAAAATAAAGCGTAGGAACCAGTCTGTATATCTGACTTTTTTTTCACCTGTTATTTAAACTTTGTTTCACTCACCCTTGGTTCTTCAAATATTTGGTTGGTTTTACAGCGGTGTGAGCAAGAAACATGAATAAATATGATCACATGATCATTGATGTGAAAGTGTTTATCTATATATCTTTCATTTCCTCTTATTGAGCCAATTCACACATGCTTTCTTGCATTACGTTTCTCTGCTTTCAAAAAATCAGTTTTCGTTTAGACGTGTTTGCTTGAATCAGTTTCACTGTTGTTATTTATCTATGTATGTGTAAAAATCCTCTAGTTAAAAAAAATGAATAGCAGAGCATATATGTATTAGAACTGATGAAGAAAAAATTAAAAAAAATATTTTTTGTACATTAAATAAATTCATGATCAAAGTAATTGTATTTGTAGTAAAAAGACAGCAAAAATTTTAATTTTATAAATAATTTTATAAAAATCATAATTTTTTGATTTAAAATAAACAATATATTTTAGTGATTTGTGAATTTGTTAGTTTTATATAATATAAAAGTTTTTCATCAAAATATTAAAAAGTTATATCCAGTCGCCATTTTGTATGTTCCTTTTTTTGACAGTACATTGGTATGGATTAAAATAAAATTAATTTACAATCCATTTTTTTATTACATATTTCAATAAAATATAATGATTTTCCGCGCATAATAGATGTACGTGTGAATTAATTACATAATATTAAATTACATAATTTCGTAGGAACGGAAATGGATACCAATTTTCAATTACGGACAAATCCCTCATTTCTACGAGAAGATGATGATTTTGATGATGCTACAGTTGTGTCTATGATGTCAGCAGCTGCTTGTTCTTTTTTATTAGCAGCTGAAATAGAAGAGAATGCAGCAAAAGATTTGGAAGATTCAGAAAGATTAAGACGTTGTTGGATTAAAGACTACAGAAAGAATCGTGATCGATTTGGAAATACACAAAACCTCATGAAGGAGCTGAAGCCAAATTCAGCAGACTATAAGAATTTTATTCGTATGGATGAAGATTCTTTCAATTTTATTTTGTCAGCAATCCGGTCAGATATTTCCAAAGAAAGTACGTGCATGAGGGAAGCTATAAACCCAGAGGAAAAACTATCGGTTACATTAAGGTTTTTAGCTACTGGAGAAAATTTTCAGGAGTTGGACTACTATTCAAAATTGTCAAAATCATTTTTATCGACAGCAATTTTGGAAGTTTGTGATGCTATTTACAAACATTTAAAGGATGATTTTTTAAAGGTAAATCAATTACATTTCATCAATTGCATTTATTTCATTTATTACATTAATAACATGTTATTTAAGTTTCCGACAACAACACAAGAGTGGACAAAAATCGCAGACGATTATAGCGTGAAATGGCAGTTTCCAAACTGTTTAGGCGCCCTAGATGGTAAACATATTGCATTCAGACCATCGAAAAAAAAAGCACCGCTCTATTACAACTATAAAGGATATCATAGCATTGTACTTCTTGCCCTTGCAGATGCCTATGGAAAATTTGTATTCATTGACGTTGGATGCAATGGCAGGGTCAGCGATGGAGGTGTACTTCAACGGTCAAATTTTATGTACCTACTACAACAACCAGAGAAATACTTGCCACCAACAAAATTAATTGGAAATTCCAGATTACTGCCTCATGTATTCATTGCTGATAATGCGTTTCCATTATCAGAACATATGATGACACCGTACCCCTTCACAACCACCAATGAAATGAAGAAAACATTTAATAGCAGATTAAGTCGAGGTCGGCAGACTGTTGAACGAGCGTTTGGAATATTAAGTAATCGCTTTCAAATATTTCAAAAAACGATAAATCTTCGTGAAGATAAGGTGAAAATAATTGTGCGATGTTGTTGTGTCCTGCATAATTTTCTTATAACAAGAAGCCGGTGGTATAGAGAAGAAATTCATGATTATAATCCAGAAAATGCCGCAGTACAACAGATAACAGGTGCCCGTTCAAATAAAAAATTAGGTGAAATGGTTAGGAAAGAATTCATGGAATATTTCAGTAATGAAGGCTCACTATAATATACATGTACAAATATTATTATTAAAAAAAATAAAACATTTTTTCATATACGAAATTAAATTTTTGCGTTTTACTTTCACTTGGTGGCTCAGTGGATTCGATTGTCCGTCCATTTATTTGAATTTTTTTAACTAAGTTGCCTTTTTGTCGTTTCGGATGCTAAGTTGGCTTTGTACGTTACGACTATGATTTGTGTTTGTGAAACAAGCTGTAAATTTTTTTTAAATGTAAATAAAAAAACAAATTTTTAATTTTAAATCTTTATTGGGTTTTAATTTTAATTATTTAATATTATTTCGGAATCTTCAATAATGTAATCTTCGAAAACGTCATCTATCGCTTCCTGCAACAAACTTTTTGTTGGTGTTGGTTGTTTATTAGCGCTTTTTATTAATATGTTACGTAATATGATAGGATGTTGTTTTTGTAAATTATGAGGGGATGATTGAGAGGAATGGTGGGTCTTAATGTACGACGGATTTTTTACATTTCCTATATATGTTTGGACAGGTAAAGCTGGACAAGGCGGAGTACTGGATACTGGAGCAAAATCAGATAACACAGGCTTTATTATCTGAGGATAATTACTTGGTGAGGTTGAAGTGGCTGAAGATAGTGAACTTAAGCTTAATGGAGAAGAATTTGATGTACTAGGGTGGGACTTGATGATAGGATGTTGTTTATGTAAATTATAAGGGGATGATTGAGAGGAATGGTGGGTCTTAATGTACGACGGATTTTTTATATTTCCTATATATGTTTGGACAGGTAAAGCTGGACAAGGCGGAGTACTGGATACTGGAGCAAAATCAGATAACACAGGCTTTATTATCGGAGGATAATTACTTGGTGAGGTTGAAGTGGTTGAAGATAGTGAACTTAAGCTTAATGGAGAAGAATTTGGTGTACTAGGGTGGCACTTGATGTACGATGGAATTTTGATTTTTTGTGCTGTTTGTACAGCTGAGGATAAATATGTCGGATTATTGGAAAATTCAGTAAAATTTGATAAAATAGGATTTGTTTTCTGGGGATAATTAATTGACGAGGCTGAGGTAGTTTTACTTGATGAACTTATGGATAATGAAGAGGAGTTTGTTGTATAAATATGGGATCCGATGTGCGATGGTATTGATGGTGAATATTGCGGACTACTGGATATTGGAATGAAATTAGAAGAACTATTTGTTATTTGGAGATAATCAATTGGTGAGGTTGAGTTTGTTGAATAAGGTGAATTTGAGGATGATGGAAAGGGAATTGATGTACGAAGGTTGGAGTTAGTGGGTAGTGGTGTGAAGTTACAAGAAGCAGGTTTTATTATCTGGGGATAATTAATTGTTGAGGCTGAGGTGATGGAAAATTGGGAAGTTTTAGATGTTGGAGTGGAACTCCGAATAGGTTGATTTATGTTGGTGCCTGTTTGGTGGTCAAATATCGGGCTAAAATAATTTCGGTCCTCAAATATTCGTTTCTCATCAAATATTCTTTTGTTAACGAGCTGCAGAATTTCCAATTTCAAGTTGGCAAAAGTCTCTTCGAGCATTATTTTTTTTAGTTCACTGCATAAATATGTGCAGAACACCTCTTCTTTTGTTAACGGCTTTCTTTCTGAGCGACCCTCCATAAAATTTTTTGCCATTTGTAGGGTTTCTAAACCATCTGCCTGTAATTGCTGGGACAGACTGGCTTTGTTGGTTTTTCTTTTCTGAAAATATATATAAAGAAAATAATTTTATAAAATATGGAAAACTTTTTTTTAAAAGCGAAAAATTTTGCCATTTATGTGACTTACTTTTTTAGTGTTGTTGTTAATATTTGTTTCTTGTGATGTCTCAGAGTCTTCTATTCCAATCTGAAAATTGAAACAAAAATTAGGTTTATATATAATGTGATTCGTAGTAAATGTAAATGTAGATCAAGTTACATACATGAGACAAATTTATGTTGGATGTACTTGGCTCAGCGTCATTACAATGCTGTAAAAATGATAATTCATTATAGCACCATAAGCTCGGCTCATATACATCATCGGTGCCTATGCCGCTTCTTTTGGAATTTATAATTTTTTGGTTTTCTTTCCAAAGTTGGGATTGCAATGTTCTTATTTTTGATTTAATAGCTTTTATTGTCACCATTGGTTTAAGATTTTTTAGTTTTAGTAGAATTAAATTATATTTTTCATTGCGTTTAATTTTGTTGACAAAATTTTTATCCATTGGACTATATAAGCACGGATACTTTTGGTATTCTCGAATTAATTCTAATGTTTGTCCCCGATTCCAATTATCCGTTTGATAGTCCAAATTTTCTGCCATGTTTACAAAATTATCTAAATCTCAATTATCAAATTTTTTTCTTGTATTTTTTGTTTCGAAAAATAATCAATTAAATCAATATGAAATATGTTCACTCGCCAAAAGCCAAATTATATATGAGATACTTCGTTTAGAAAAAAAAAAAAAAAAATATGACCTTCGGAAATTTTATATAACTATTTTGTTTGTGTTAGTGCAAAGAAACAGAAGAATTACAAAAAAATTTTGTTGAAAAAAGAATCACAAAAATATGACCTTCGAAATCAGTTTATAGAGAGAGGGGTAAAGAAACGAGGAAAGAAACTGATGCAAGAAAACACGTCTGAATCGGCTCATTGTATGTACTGTGGTGGTATAATATATTTGGTCACTCACTCTCATTCATCATTGGTTATTTATTTTATTTAATGTTTATGTTGTATACAGTGGAAAACAAAATTATCGTTCTCTTCATAGTAATTTGACGACACGACAATTCATTTAAGTACAACATTTTTGGTTCACTATCGTATTAAAAGAGAGGATAAAAAATAAAATTAAAAACTAAAGCATAGGAACCAGTCGTTTTACTCTCCATCGGAGTTGGACAATCTTCTAATCTATCATTCTTGCTATGTTTAGAATTACTCAATTGCTCATGATATTGCTGAGTTTGGTTATGCGGGGCATATAGGAAACAAAAAGTATAAGAGTGGTAGCAGATTCGAACGCCATTTAATAAAAAGATACGCGTAAGGAAGAAGCCGCAGGGAGATATGCTACCGTCTTTCCAGCTGCTATGATTTTATGTACAGTCAAAATTGCGATTTTATTCAAAATAGTGTTTTTTAGCGCAAACCGCCATATTTTATTTAGTTCAAATTAATCAAATCTGCGATGCCACTTTGCTTTGTTCACCAGGGCCTCTATCATGTTCTTTTCGACCCGCTTCAATTTTCTTATTATGAATTCCGCTATCGTACGCGGCATTATTTTGATACAAGTTTTGATTGTAGTTTAGATTAGATGCAAAAACTTGTCACAATCCTCAACAATAAATCAATCGGAAAATTGTCCGCTTTATTTTTGTTGGCGGAATTTTTCTCGCTATTGAATAGATGGCAAAAAGTGTCGTGTTTTGTGATCCCAAATTCACGATATCGTAAAAAAAAATTTTCGCGGCGGAAATCATGATAGAGCCCCTGGTTTGCCATGACCATTCACAAAAGTTTAAATAGGGAATCATCAACAATTGTCTTGTATGAGTAATGGTGAATTTTGAAGCGTTCAGGGCAGGTTTAGAGATAATTAACTTAACAGAACTGTACTTTGCTCAAGCTCACCAAGACATCGCTATACTGAAATATAGTCGGTTATAAATTTCAATTTTCAATTAAACAATGAGGGTCGGCAATCTTTCCTTCAAATCCAAAATAGAACAACTTATTGACTTTTTAACCAAAAATTGTATCGTAATTTAAATACTGAGCGAACAGTTCTCAGGCCCATCGAAGAGACTTGAAATGATTCAATAGTTGCAGGTTTTCACATAATTCTTTTGCGAGTTGAGTGTGAACTCACCCGTTGTTTTTTAAATGGTGGAACTAACCAATCTTTCACTGGATAAGCACTATCTCCGAGAATAAATTGGTCGCTGGTGAAATAACGGCCAAAATTCTCGTCTATTTCTCTGAAGACAACATAGTCCACAATAAATGTCAATACTACAACAATTACTTGCATTACGAGGCTAAAATTTTTTTTCCGATTGTAGTAATATACCGAATTTGCTTATGGAGCCTTTATTTTAATGTGTGTTCCGTCGATCACACCAACTATATTTGGAATTTTTTTTATATGCTCGATTTTGACGATATTATGTTTGCCTCTTAATGCAATAGCCATATTTTAAATATTCTCGGCCTATAAATGTAAACCTAATTAAACGTTAATTCATTTTTAACACAAGTTTTTGTAGTATATGTATCTCAATAAAAAAATCAGACACTCTAACAAGCACTTTCCATGCGGTGAATTTTGCTACTCCAAAATGCATAACTGTCGAAAAGTTTCCGTATTTGCAATGTACCACATTAAAATATAAATGCCCAAGCTGACGTTCAATTTTTCATTACCTGGACCTGCATGTTCTTCCCTTGTTGATTTGTATTTGTCTGTAAATATTAATTGTTTAATAACACTGATCATTCAAATAAAACTGTGGACCAATTTAAGCGGAAGTGCATTTTAAAATCCAAATCAGAATATTTATCTTATACAATTTTCAATTTTTGCATGAAGTTCATCTTCGCCAACCTCTATGTCTGAGTCATCAAATTCGGATGACCATAATTTATGAACGTCCCCGGTGTCTTCATTGTCACTTAGAAAATTATCTAACAAATACTAAAAAATACCATTCGTTAATTATTATCTAATTTTGCTATACCTCTAAAATCATTTTGAAAATGTATTCGATACTTTTATTAATAAAATTAATTTCGGTTAATTTACACAAACATTTTTCACATGTATGAAAACAATTCAAATTCAAAGCAAAACAACAGTTGATTGTCAAATTCTTGAGTTGAAGTTAGGTAAAATTATTGTACGAAAAATATTTCCCAGTATGTTTCCCTAGATTAATCACGAACTCGAAAAATATTGAATAAAACTTGAATAAAATACATATTACATATAGTGCGTTTTTCTAAGGCCGATATTACACTATCATTTTTCTAAATCGTAGAAATAATTAAATAATAAAAAAAAATATATTTTTAGTGTTTTTCTTATAATTACATATGCCGGTCGGCTCTGCATGTAATCCATAAATTCTTTGTGTCGTTTCTTTTCCTCTTCGTTGGGGAATATCGGAAGCCCTTCCTTTTTCCGAAAATCGTCATTTATGTCATAGACATGGATAATCTAGGTTTGGCTTGTAAATGCTGTAATAGATGAAGCGGGTGTGATGTTGAATTCAGCCCAACGCGGTTTATAACAACAGGTGTGGATGATTTGTGTGAAGCTGAGGGTACTGCAGTGGCCGAAATAGAGCGTAATGTTGTCGGTTTATTGCAGGATTGGCAAAAGGGGTTGAGTTGATCGGTCTGAAGGGCCAATTGGATTAAAAAACCAGATCATTTTTAATTTTCGGAGGGCGCATAATGGTGGTCATTACGTGTGAGTAACCGATCAATTGTTAATCTCTGTAAATTGCATACAGTACTCCTTAAACGGAATAATAACCGGGGATACGACTGTTGAGTCCATATTGTCCTTTCCGCTTTTATACGCCCGCAAGACGGTTTTAATTTTATCTTGGAGCTGCTGCGGTGTCACATGTAATTGCTTAAACATTAATGTTTTCTATTAAAATTTACTAATTTTAGTAAGTACGAAAGTAATAAAACTACCCACTAGTGATGAAACGTCTGCGCTATCGAAAGTTTTGGTATTTTGTCATTGTTGCATTAATCAGTAGCACAATCAGGCTAAAACTGAATCTATCAATATTGTTATTGGCAATATCAATTATTATAAAAAAAACACAAAAGAAAAATATTTTATTCAATTTTAATAAAAACAATTGCGAGCGATACTATCGAAAACTATCGATAGTTTTCCACCAACTATCGATAGTTCTCCACCACTACTACCCACCATTAAGTTAATAGAAAGTAGGTCTTCCAACTTATTCTAGTAAGCATTTTTTTTCGAAGTTTGTCGAGCTCATCCTTTCTCGCATTACATATGTATAACAATAAAGCAGTGCTCATGTCTCATCGTTGAACCAAACTCGCCTTGGCCTAAATAAAATTGTAAATATTTAATATTTTTAACTATAGGACGATTAAGACTTTTGCGGCAAAACATTTGTTGAAGGATCGGCTGGGATAAAAATTATGTTAACAACGTTTAACTGTGAGTTTCTATTGCAGCTCCCAAATTAACTTTATGAACTTTATAGTCAAATCTAATTTCATTTGAAATAAAAAAAATGTAGACATATTATTATTATCCATTATAATTGATGCACTACAACTTTAGTTTTGCGCTAGTGGCAGTGGCGAGGTGGCTTAACGCCCACATGGCCCTACAATTAATAGTACTCTTAAATATGGATTTAAAATAATAATCTCTTTAATTAATTTTTTTTATAAAATTTTCTAGTTTCAATATCTAACTGAGTTTTTGCGTATGTTTTTGTTTATAATTTTTTGTTATTTACAAAGATTTAAGTTAGTTACAATAGAATTTATAGTTCTAAAAAAATCCTTTATTAATTTCTCTTATGAGTTCGAAAGTGTCCTGCATAAAGTCATGAAATTGTTGTGAACACGTAAAAATAAACTTTATTTAAAATTGATTTTTAAGATTATTAATTAAAAAATTTAACATTGAATACGTTATATCACAGATAAGAATATCAGATGTTTCAAGCCGAACAAATTTTTGGCAATTCATTCTGGAACCCAAAACCTGAAACTCAAATCAATTTAAATTATTTTTACTGAGGTTTCATCTAACCATTATTAGAAGAAAGACAGTTAGTAGAGACACATTTTAATAAGCTCATTGTTTTTTAGGTAACTTTGCCTATTTTTGTTGTATAAAATTACAACTACAAGTTTTGCTTTAATAATTTAACTTTAAAATATAATTTAACAAATCAAAATGTTCAATAAAAGTTAATATTTGTTTAAAAAAAAATATAATTATTTACGATAGATGGTGTTACTTGAATCATTTTAGTAGTATTTTGAGCCCAAGATAAAATATTACAGACACATTTAATATTGGGTTTCAGTTCAAAAAACCGCAAAATCATTCGGGCTTGGTTCATCTGATATTCTTATCTGCGGTTATTTTTTTTTTTTTTTTTTTCGCTGGCGCTACATCCCATAGAGTGATTTGGCCGCTTCAAGATGAATTTCGTAATCGTTTTTTTTTTTCAACGGATAATGAGTGATTAATTCATTGATCCTACAATAACCAGCCGTGATTTTTTCATCACCCGCCGGGAATCGAACCCGGGACCTCCGGAGCTTAAAGCAAGCATGCTAACAACTATGCCACCGGGGGCTATATCTGTGGTTATATCTTAGGTAAAAAAATCTAAACGAAATGTATCGCGAACTCGAACAATTGCCCATAAAAAATATGCCTAATTTCATTTGTTGTGATAAAACTCAAAATATGTCTCGAATATCCGATATACAAATCCTACACTATCTTATCTTAACTACAAGCAAAGATCATAACATGTGTAATCTCAACATAAAAATCAATTTTATTAATAACACAAAATTTATATGAAGATATCCGCACATTTGACAAGAAACTTATATTTTTAAACATGATTTTACCTGTTTCAGTATGTTATTTTAGAAAAAGATGAGTAGCACATTAGCGCTGCCTAAGTGGGGAAAAAAATAAACTCAATTGAAAAAAAACTCCCTCTTCAAGTCGCCCCAAACACAATGTAAATTGGGATTGTCCTGCACTAAACGGCACTAAACAGTACCGTGTATCCTTGTAACTTTGGTTATGATTTCAAAGGGATTTTGTTGATTTGAGAACCATTCAACAATAATCATTCATAGATGTCTCTCATTTAGTTGTTCGGGTTCTTTTTACAACACCGTCATAAGAAAGTTGTTTAAATATTATATAAAACAAAAACGACAATAATTTAACTGTTATAAGAAACATTGACAGTTTATATTAACAAAAAAAAAACAATTGATTAATTGTTTAATTTGTTTTTTTTTTATTTTTAACAATAAATTCAATCAACATAGAAAAAATAAAAACTATTCAACAATTCACTGGATGGCGGACTATATTCTACATACAGAGCTGTGAGTGTGAAATGAAGAAAAAAACGGAAATTTTAGCCGTCAAAAATATAAAACGCATCATTAAATAAAAATAATTGTAGGAGATGACAATACGAATTTGTATGACTAGAATTTATTTTTTATATTAAAAATTGAAATGTTTTTATTTTTATGTCTTTTATGAGTAGATGGTGTTCGGTGTTAGGGGGGAAGGTGATAAAGGTCACGTCATGGTTTTATGTTTTTAGCCTGACTTTATTTTTGGTTTATTCAGAACATATGGATGTCAGAATATTTTAAAATTTTAAACTAGTTATACAAATCACCGATAGAAAATTTGCTAGGAATAATGCGGCCATCCCAAAAAAAGGAAATCTCAATAGTTCCTAATTTTGCCCAATTTTAAATAGTTTTAATTTTAATAGTTTTAATAGTGAAGTCTTGCTGGAATATCTATAGTCACCACTGGGATACTAATGATTCACATATTTTATAAGTGGTTCTAAACGGTCCTTAATTTTATATTCTGAATTAATTTTTTACAATTCTTGAGGTTGTGGTTAACTAGATTATCTTCGAACAGATACTTTTTAGTAGCAGTATTAAATATATATTGAAAGATAGGAAGATACATCAAACCTCATATTTCAATTAAATTATTTAATTAATTAATATGTTGTATTTATACACACACTTGTGCTGGTCAAACATTTTCGCACTTGAAATTGTCAAGCTTGTTTGTCGAAACATGTATAATTAATTAAATTTTTGGTCAACAGTGAGAATCGAACTTAAACTGTTGTGTATTATTTTACAGATGTAAATGTCGCAGACGTCGCAGTCAATTTACTGCGGATTATTCGGTATGCCGATAATGCAAAGGATAAGAGAAGATTATCGACAGTTTAATAGTTAATACAAAAGCTAGAGGTAACATTATTGTTTAAATAGCAGTCCGCCGGAATTGGGATTCAATACTAAATCGTTTCGAAATTATTGTATTTTAAAATCGTAAATTGAAGGCAACATTTTTAAAGATCTGATTTTTTTCGTTAAATTACAAATCATAAATTAATTATCAATTCCATATATATTTCAATTTATTCTAAGCTGTGACTATTAGAAAAGAGTCTTTCTGTTTGAATAACTAAAATCTCGCGCTTGCGTGCTTCTAACATTTGCCGTCTATAAACAATTATTGTTTACTAAATAATTCAGCCAACGCATTTTATATACATACTTTGTAATTTAATTAAAAATTTATACACCGAACAAAAAAATTAAAATAATTGTAACGAATTTTATGTGACCACCCATAGCAAAAAAAATTATTATGATCTCGATGAATCAAAGAATATGAAGATCAAGTTAAACACATACAAAAAACAAACAAAACCGAAAAAAAAAATGTTTATGTGAACACAACATATATGAAAATCATAACTAATCAATGTTTATGGTTGTTTCAGACTATGATTCTCTTGTTAACCACTTAATAATCACCCATGAAGACTGTATGAAATTTTTAAGTTTTTTGTTTGTTAAATTTCAAACGACAAATTATAGCGAATATAGTTTGAAATTTTGAAAATTTTGATATGCGTTTAGTAAAAGAAAGTAAATCGAATTCATGCGTATGTTTATTGTGATTTTTCGCGTGAGAACTCTTTCACAAATATTTATACAGGTATACACAAAATTGTTTCAATATATCTATTTTAAAATAATTATCCGGAATGAATTTGTTACCTTTATATAAATAGACGAGAACAGAACCTTAAGATACAACTAAACAAATTAATGAGCCAGAAAATATTCTGTAAAATTGGTTTTGTTTGTATCGAAGTACAAAACTAGAATATTTGCTATAAAGATAGTGTATTACTAATGAGTTTATTGACCTTAACTTTAATTGGTACTTGATTAATTTAAAAGGTTTTACGTCTCAACCCTGTTATAGAACATCACCATATATTTAACGTATATTTTTGTACAGTCCCTATATGTTTAAGAAAACAAAATGGCGTTTTAATCAACAAATTGTGTATTCAGCAGTCAAGGTATCAATCAACCAAGGTGTATGTTGTGTATATCTGTTTATAACGATCATATAATTATATATCTTTTGTCCTCTAATGTATGTATACATATTATATGTATATACATAATACAATAAAAAGTCAATATCATTTCCTATAAAAAATCTAAAATTACATTAGGTTTCTTATAGATTCTCAATCATACATGCTGCAGCATTCGTTATATTTATAGCGCAACTACTTAATTTATTTCTTTTCAATTTGTATGTATACATAATATACTATTTCAATCAAAATGTCTGACCAACTCAACGTTAAAGACAGCAGCGCACATATATAAAAAAAACCATTAAAATTATTTCACAATTGAAATTCTCTCGCACGGTGGTTGCAAAAACCTAATGATTTGCAAAAATAATTCAACGTTAAAAAAAAACTACTGTAGCTTTTTATTTTTTGTCAAAATTTTGTCAACAAGAGATTTGATTTTAGGTTTTTTTTTTGCACGAATTGGCGGTTTCTTGTTTTGAATGGTGGTGATTTTGTGTGCTAAACTAAAAGTTTAAGGAAGTTGTAAAATTTTTTTTTTTTGTTTTACTTTGATATTTTGAAGTATGAGATGATGTGGAACGACTGTAAAAATGCGGGATTTTAAAAAGTATTTTTTTTTTTATAAAAACTTTGTCGATTATCTGGAAAAATGGTGATGTGATCGCGCGATATATATATAACAATATAACATAAGGAATTGAACAACAATATTTCACCTCGATTTAAATAATTATAACAACCACTTTCATGAATGCATAATATGTTAAATAAATTGAACTTTTCAAATTATAACGCAAATTGCACCACTCGACTTGTAATTATAACACAATGCATGAAGGTTTTCCAAACTACACTATATACAGTAATATTTTAGCAAAAGTTTCAAAACATTAATAATTATCGTACAATCATATTGATCAGAAATGTTATTAAACACCAAACTAATTAAAATCCGCCAAGTTCATGCACCAGCCCAATATATACATAACGAAAAAATACATAAACGGTCGACAACCGAAAAATTAAATCAAAATACCGCCACGGCTAATTTTAAAATCAGCTACTGTATGTATTATACGTATATACTCGTATAATGTGTAAGTTGGATACATACCAGAGATTTGGTTTCTTCAAAAAAAAAAATTTTAAAAAATGTTTCATGTTCACAACATAAAACCACAAAAATAATTTGTATAGCTATATACACTTCATTCACAGAATGTATACAACAAAATACGTTCATTGTATTTGAAAATTGATTTCCAATTGGACGGAAGATGTATGGATATATTGATGATCATTGTAATGATGATGATGAGATGATGAATGATATATGGTTAGGTCGAGTGTATCTGAAAATATTTTAATTTAGTTTTTCAGTATACAAAAGGACGAGTTTTGATTTTTCCCTATTACAGGTTTTTTTATTTTTAAATGCCGCCAACACTTTGATGATGATTTGTTTGTGCTCGGCCTTTCTCTTGATATGAGAAAATATTTTAATTTGATTTTTTTTTTTAATTAAGAATTTAAAAAATCCGGACAAATGATTTTCGGTTTTTACTAAAATATGTGGGATAAATAATTTAGGAAGGAATTTAGTAGAGCCATGCGGTAGACAATTCTTGATTGAAGTTAAATATTTGAAATTAAACCAAATTGTGGTGGCACTGTTTGCTTAAGCTTATACTGCACGTTTCCGCATCACGTGACTCTAAGCTATTTTTCTATATCTTCGTAAAAATAGTTTTTGTCTTTATTTACAAAATGTTCATTTGGCCGCTGCTTGGTGTGACTCATCTATACCAAAATGCTTTCTATGAAGCTCTTTTTTCAAATTTGGGAACAGGAGGTAATCACTGGAATGCCAAATGTGGGTTGCATGATTCATTTCTTCGAACCCGCATATCCTCATGGAATTTACCGCAATTCTGGCCTCATGCACGCTTCGTCTATTTTCCTCTCTTGTTGCACTTGATCTATTTTTTCAAGCGGTATTATATTTCAGCGTAGTATACGCTTCTGTTAAGTCTTAAGTGATACCTTTACTTTTATAACCAAGAAGAAAAATTCTCTCCGAACCCTATAAGCAGCGATGTTGCTCTATGCGAGTACAAGTAAAATTTCGGGAAACGTTTCTAACCCATACAATTTTTTTTTGTTTTTTTTTGGACAGAAATGTTTGCCAAGCAGAATCGTTAAGTGGATCCAAAGCTGGTGTATCTAATCTGCCCAGCGCGATAATTTGGAAATTATAACCTTTCCGGAAACATTAAAAATGGAAATATTTGGGGCCTTATTGATACTATAAAATTCGAAATGATCCTAATAATCAAACAAACTCATTTTTTCGTAAAGCAAAGTCGATGAGTGTATTGGTCAAATTGTTGACGATATGATATTCTACCTTTAAGTCCGACGTTATCATCGTCCAACATATATTCTCGAATCTGACGCCAACCTCAGTCTGCGGGTTCATAATAAGGATACGGAAGAGTTCTTGATTAATCTATTAATTAAAAAATCGGTTAATTAGTTTCTTTAATTTCTGGCATACCTGTAGTGGTGTGAGCAGAATGTACCTGTCATAAACTTCATGAATTGGTCTCAAAACTACAACCAGTTGAGACTTCAGTTCTTACGCCACAGACCAAGTAGGTACATATTGACAAATATTTTTTCACGCCTTTTGAAATCAATTTCTTGCCTCAAATCTAAAATTGATTTGTTCATCGAGTACCGTCTTGCACGATGGAAAGAGTATCGTTGTTATTGGATCAAAAATTTGAAACAAATTTACAAACATTTTTGTTTTAAACTCGAAATCGTTTCTTTCGTTCGAAAATTAATTTAAAACTAAAATTAATTTTAGTTTTTTGTAGTGATGAGGAATGTATGCAATGCATGCGTTGCATTCATGGACCAGCCGTCAATGTTTATAATGCATACGGAAAATTTCCGATCGGCTTACACAGCTGGTTAGAGAACGTTGTTGATTAAAGAAAACAAACTTCATTTTTAAGTTCCAAATTTTCAAAATAATTTATAACTTCAAGACAACTTAAAAATCGGTTCATTTTGCTCCATTTTAAACCTGTATAGAGATTCCGTGAAATTTAGTAAGAAACATTTATGCTTTTGAAAACACGCCAATTGAATATTTTTATTTTCAAATGCATAGAAATATTTTAAAAAAGAAAGTTTGAAACAACTGATAGAAACTCTAGTTTAGTTAATTTTATTAGAATGCACGGAATTCATATACATACTGGTCTCTTATTGATTTAATTGAAAGTATGTGAGTTAAGGTGCTATTCCATGAGAATATTTGACAGAATAGTAAAATACGCCAAAAAAGAGAAAACAAAATCAAACACCATATAATAGACCAAGACAAGATATTTTAAGGGAAATTTTGACAGCAATTGTAACTTAACCTACAAAAAATCAAAATTATTTCTTGTTGTACAAGTGAATTGTGGATTTTTAAAATAGTAAAGTGAAAATTAAGACAATATGGGTTATAAAGTTAATGTGGAAGTCTATTTGGATCCATTGAACATCATATTTAGTAATGACTATGAAAAATACCCGCAAAAATGTACCCGCAGCACCCGCAGCCACGGGGGGGGGGGGGCACGGGTTAAAAGGCCCACGAGAGTTATCAGGCGTTCGATTATAACTTCAAAGTCAAGATCAGATAGATGGTAGCTAAGATTAAGTTTAAAGTAGATCATCTTTTCAAATTTGCAAAACCGGAAATTTCTAGGAAGTTTGTATGAAAAGACCGTGGTCTAGGTTTTAGAGGAAGAAACATCGTTCCTGTTGCTATTAAATATTTTCTTAAGAGAAGCTCAACAATTTCTTCTCTGTTGCTGAAGATGAATGTATGAGTAATTACACGTAATATGCTCCATAGAAATTAAAATGGCTTTGGGTTCTGACAGATATTTAGATTTAGTAGAAAATTTTCCAAACTTGTTTGAAATCAAAAAGTTTGACATCAAACGATAACGATTTTAGTTTTTGCTGGGTTGATTTATTTGTAAAATACGTCTTGCACTCCAAATTTACCTCTTTTGCACTTCAAATTCAACCTTTTAGTAATCAAGTTTTGATTTGAAAAGGTTGAATTGATTTGCAAAAGGTTGAGAGTGATTGATATAGTTCCTCGTTTGCCGAATCTTCTTATTTCCGGTAAACGGCAATTAAAAACTTAATTTACCTAAAACCGGTTTAATTTGAAAAACTATTTTAAATCAGGAAATTGGAACTTCTCCTGTTTCATATACCCTTGTCTAGGATTTCATCTTTTGATCATTTTTAAAAATTTCTCGAGATTATTGGAGCATAGCATGGAAATGGGATGCGTGATTGGTGCGAGATTACCCTTATCTTGCTTAGTATAGCATTTTGCTTAGTAGTATTAGTAATATTAAATTACATCACAAATAATTCAATATCTACACGAATTTTCGGAATTTTTCGAAATTTGCGTGGGTTTTATAAATTTTTACAAGCTCTCTAAAACTATTCATTAATATCTAAATTTTTCGGTATTACTGAAATTATTCGAGATCAATCGAGGTAATATAGAGATTAATCGATTTTTTCTGAGGTAATCGAGATTGTTCCGCGGTTTATTGTAGATTTCTAAAGTTTTTCGACATTTGTAGGATTATTCGAGATTTTGAAAGATTTTCCAATTTATTCCAATATAGTAAGGCAATGTTCTGCGCTTAGCTTTGAGTTGTGGGAACTTGCAGAGTTACACATATAAATCTAAATCATGATATTTTCTTGATTTTTCGATATTTCGATATTTCTCTAATTTCCTAGGTTATTCGAAATTATTCAAGATTGTCCAGTGGGGCTATTTCTGAATACGATACGAATACGAAAGTATAACATTCTTATTTGAGTTGAATTAGAATTGAATCAGATTCGCAGAAATAGCCCCCAGGTTATTTAATTTTACATGGCGGTGATTGTATAGGATTTCTTTTGGTTTTACATACTTACGGATAATTCGATATTTGAGAACATTCTAGAATCTTTGAGTCAAAATTTTTGAGATTATTGATATTCTTCAAATTATACTCGAAATTTGTAATGCTAGACCATTGAACTGAATCACGTGCTGTATCGGACCCTCGAAATCAGATACTTTTAATTAAAGCGAGGCTGGACAATAGGAAAAAATAAGTTTTTAACTAAAACTTTACTTGTTCTTAGGTACCAGGAAATTTGTAGGGGCCCAAGAAAAATTTTGCGGGGGGGCCCGAAATTTGTAGTTACGCCACTGTGCATGCTATAATTTTTTGGCGGTAAAAAATTGACGATGTAATATTTTTGACGAATAGGGCGATGATTCTACTTTATTTACCAAAATTACGACTTTTTTGGCTAAAATGAAAACTTTCCAAACGTAAAATTCAATTTTTAAACAAAATTTTTAAAAAAATAAAACAAAAATGTCGGACATGCTATAATTTGTTGGCGGTATAAAATTGACAATGTAATTTTTGACGAATTCCGCTTTATTTATCAAAATTACCAGTTTTTTGGCTAAAATGAAAACTTTGCAAACGTAAATTTTAATTATGAATTAAAATTTTAAAAAATAAAGCGCTATAAAAATTTCACAAATCGCCATTTTGAATATTTTTGTTCCCATAAAATATACTCGGGTCGAGTATATTTTATAGTCAAACAAGTTTTTTTATGGAAACAAAGTTAAAAAAAGAGAAAAAAACTTCAACAAAATTTTGTTTGTTTATATATTTGTTCTTGTCTTTCAAATGAAATTCGCGATATACTAACCTCTTCATTTTTTGTTGGCCAACATTGTTGGACCGTGTAAATCACGCTTAAACAAAAACATAACCAATAATTGCTAAAAAAATAAGTATTTAGTAATTTAGTATTTATTCGATTATGCTTTCGTCGCAAAATTATCTAAAAAATTAAATATTATTAATAATCATATCAGAATTTCAGTTTTTCGAACAATTTCTGTCACAGAATAAAAATTAAAAAAAAATCTATACCATCAAACCGTCATCCTATGTGTTAGT
Source organism: Tipula helvola (assembly GCA_963556165.1). Classification (NCBI taxonomy): domain Eukaryota; kingdom Metazoa; phylum Arthropoda; class Insecta; order Diptera; family Tipulidae; genus Tipula; species Tipula helvola. The sequence continues at coordinate 52,448,863 of OY744482.1, forward strand.
GACACTCCCATAAATTGTTCAACTAGTGATGCAACAGCAGCAACAACAACAGAAGCAAAATCAGTATCATCAACAGACATCAGACTTCATCTTTTTTTTTGTAAATTATGTAAATTTTCCACCATTTTTTTTCCGAGTTCACATTTTTTTTTCTTTTCCATTTAGATTCTTTTTAATAAACATATTTTTATTTTGTTTCATTCAAATGTCTTAGTTCCAATGGTCGTATAGTAAATCGACCACCCAGCCATTCCCACCTCACTCTCCATCGCCTTTTATACGGTCCCACTCTCAAAGCGGCCACAGCCAACTCCTCTTGGCTGGTACCAAAGCCCATCGACTCCAGACTTTAGAATTCATTTTCTGGTCTGGCATGTCACAGCTTTGCCTACATGGAAACTCTATCGACACAACACTTTGCCTTCAATTGTGTCAATTCACCGGACATCTTAAAACAGCACAGTGTTTCGAAGCCCCCTGCTCTAAACTTATCTGGTGTATTCTTGACGCTCTCCTTCACCACTGCCTGAAATGACACAATCATCGACCGACCTCATACTCCTCCCTTCCCTCTATCGCGGCACATTGCCTTGATTAGTGTCTTACAAGATAAGACCACTTCAATCAAGCCATCGCCATCACAGTTCGACTGCTCAAATACCAGGCCTCGAACACACCGACAGACCCAAACCAACCATGTTTCGTAGGGAGGGGAAATTACTTGCGGAGGAGTCCTGTAGCGGTTCACTCAATGCACCACTACAACCCATCCGGCGCCAACACGAGGTCGCCGTACATTGGGTGTTACCTGTACCAGCACATTGGGCACTATGCCACGTATAACGACCAACCGCTGTCCGGATTGGCCAAATACCAACGAAAGAAACATGAAAGACACACAACACAAAACAAAAAATATTTTTAATCAGTCTGCTCTCGATCGTCAATGCAGCGAAATCCCGCCCACCTCGCGCAGTGGTGGATAATTTTAATCTAAATGGTGATAAATATAAATTAATCAATAACTGTTGTACAAAATAAATAAATTATTTTTTTAATAAATAAATAATTAAACAAAATAAAAGAAACTCAAAATCAAAACTATAATATATAAATATATAAATCCTGAATTTCTATAGTTTCATAGAAGACAACGATTTCGGTTTGAGTTGTTGTAAATTAAATCTTCGCAGAACTCAATATCATTAACTATGTTAGATTTTATTTCAAGAACAGTATCAACAAAGTAGTAATTAAATAACCCAGCTATTTCATAATTTGGAAACTATAATTTCATCAATTGCAGTATTATTATTTATTATTATTACTTGAGGACCATGTGGGCGTTAAACCACCTCGCGCTGCGACCTAAAAGATCTTTTGTGCATCAAGCCCTACTTAATTATCCGTTCAGCCAATATTCAGGCTCCTTATGAACCTGATAATACTGCCGACCGGTACGTGATACATACTATCTGGGCTCATTGCTCTTCCTCCTAGATGTTCACTGTAGGAAGTACTTCTACACGCATTACATACTATCTGGGCTCATTGCTCTCCCTCCTAGATATAATAACATTTACTTCTGCTAGAAAAGCGGTAGCATTGGGACTCAAGGACTTCGAGAGGGCAGACCCACTCCCGTGTATTCCTTCCCGTGCCTCGTCTACCGTTTTGATTTAATTCTTGCGAGTTGCTGGGAATAAAAAAGTCGCGTGTAGGTCACCCAGCTTTACTACAGGAAGGCTAAATAAAACTGGAGGGTGCCTGGTATCCAGAGTCCGCACATATAAACTAATTAACCTATCAGCCTTCGGTATATGCAGTTCCACCTTAGATTAGTTTTTTTTTCAAGGGTTTCTCCTGCCGTACTTTAGCCTGTCCCAAAAGGCCATATTCTGCCTAATGGTTTCAGTTACTAGTGGTGCTGCGAGGAGGCAGTACATACACTTGCGCCTACTGGAAGGTTACGGAGCCCCTTCCAATAGACGCCAAACCACCATCAATTGCAGTATGTTTCCTATCCTTTCTCAGTAATTCATCAAGCAATTTTCAGTTTGTTTTTTTTGTATCACCCATATTTCTAAATTTCTTTCATAAAATTTAATTTTTGCTATTTCCGTCTCCTTCTGAATAGTTTTACTTAAAACTAACATGATGGTTAAAATCAAGATTATTCGGGAGTTGAATAATTTTTTTTGGATAATCTATTTTTAAATCGAATTTTGTGACATAACTTATGATTCATTACTCATACGTATAACTCATTATTCGTGGTTTTGAAATTTCCATGATATTTTCGAGATGCTTAAGCTGATCATTTTTCTTCTTTTGGAAGCAAAATAGGTACTTCTTTTTCGTTGCTCGTACTTCTAAAAAATTATTTACTTCCAAACAGAAGCAAACCAATAATCATCGAAAAAAAAAATTTACAATATTTTTTTACTGACTATCGTTTTGCTTATTGGGTAGTATTTTGGAGATATAGAAAAATATGTTTAAGGCATTGCTCCATGCACAAACAGCAAACCGGTATTTCAAAACGTCAAATTCAATTTTTGACCAAATTGTTTGGTTTTCAATATCAAAATTATTAAAAAATAGTTCGAATCTATAAGTTCCACCTTATTCTAAGAAAATTTTATTAAAATTGATTTAATTTCATTCAAAAAGTCCCAATTTTAAGTTTTGCCGTCCGTCAAGCAAAAATCCGTCCGTCAAAATATAAAATTGGGGTTTTTTGAATGAAATGAAATCTATTTTAATAAAATTTTCTACAAATAAGGCGGAACTTATAGATTCGAACTATTTTTCAATAATTTTGATATTGAAAACCAAACAATTTGGTCAAAAATTGGATTTGACGTTTTGAAATACCGGTTTGCTGTTTGTGCATGGGGCAATGCTTTAGGCTGTTTCCGAAACCGATACTTATTTTGTGGAATCTAACTTATTTAATGTAACTTCCTATGCAATAAGTTAGGTTCCACAAAATAAGTATCGGTTTCGGAAAGGGCCTTTATACTATAAAATTTTTATACCCAACCAACGAAAAGTGAAATGTGAGAAGTGAAATGTATTTTCTTTTGGTAAGGCCGCTAAATTTGTTCTTTATTTATGTATTTGTTTAAATAAAATTGGTAAGTTTTTGTAAACAATTTAGAAAACGGTTTAATAAACAGACAGCAAAATACTTTTTTAAATTATTTTTCTTGTAGATACAATACAAAAAGAGGAGAAAATTATTTAAGTATAAAACTGAAACGGGACTTCCCCATATTATATCTCAAAACAAAGATGAGACGATAATAATGTGTATAAGTGCGTGTTACAACGTTTAATATTTCAAACGGAGGTAGATCAGCGATTACAAAGCACAATGAAACTAAATCGCACAAGTCGTGTTTAAATTCAACCAAATAAATTATAATATCTATAAGGGAAATTAGTCATAATTCTCATAGTAAAGCTTGAAGCAAACATCCTCTTGGTGGGTGCGTTAAAATGCTAGTACGTGTGCCTTGGGTAGAGATGGCACCACTAACCGTCGAACAAAGAAAATGAAAAAAAATTCAAAAAAATTGTATTTGCACATAAAATTGTTCCCTATAGGTTAAATTCTTTCAACCAAGATTTTATTGTTTTATTTCGTTTAATATTAATATTATATTCGTTTTAATATTTAATTGAGTCGTTTATTGGGATTCGTTCAATTACTAGTAATGCCATCTCTACCTAAGATTCATGTTGTCTTCAAAATTTGTTAGCGATTTCCCTTATAGGTTATTATGCACAGCCAAGCTACAATTTTTCACGAAAAAATTAAAAAAATAGAAGCATACGATGTATCTTGTGTAGAAGTAACTGCATTGAGGGACCTGCAAAATACTTTGGAGGAGAGATTGCGTACAAAATTTGTTCCATTTTTTGTGCAATAAGGTTGGACAAACTAGAACCGGCAAACCCTACTTTGCGGAAGAAATTCATGAAAGATGTGGACGTTTTTTATAGCAAGAGTTTAGAATATTTAAAAGAATGGTCCAATTGAATGGGATCATGTTGTCGAATCATTAAATATTTTTAGTAACCATGTTACAAATGAAATAAATTATAATTTATTATTTGAAGAAGTACGACATGTCAATAATTTTTGCATGGAATTAAAATTTAGCGAGTGGATTTCCTTCCTCACACACAAAAACAGGCGATAAATGGATAGAAATCTTTAAACCCTTTCAGGAATCGTTCATCAGCTCTGAAAACGTTAAGAAAATTGTTGGTTTTGTGTTATGACTCCCAGGTGCTAATGCTGATGCTGAAAGGTTTTTTTCTATTATCACCGATTTGTGGACACCTGAGAAGTCTAGCTTAAGCATTAAAGGATTGAAAGCAAGAGTAGAATGCAAAATAAATCTAAAATTAGTTAGGGAGTAATGAAAAATTGCTGAAACAAATAAGCTCCTCAGCGAAATATAATTAAATTGATTTATTTTTGTCTTTTGGATATTGAAACTAAGAGACTGAATTAAATGATCTAATTGAATTTTAGAAAGTGATCATTTTCTGTGATCTGAATTTTATTTTATATTTAAAAAAAATAAAAATTTTCATTGAATATACTTCCAGTGCCGGCTCTACAACACTTTGCGCCCTATGCAAGTTCTTTCTAGGCGCCCTTTTTATAATTCAGGTACACAAATTTAGCTTTTCTTGCCTTTAAAGTAGCAAATTTATCAATCATTTGACTTAAATCGATTTTGTCAACAATTTCTTTTTCAATTGCTATACTCGATAATCCAACCAACCTTTCCTGAGATATACTAGATCTCAAGTAGTTTTTGTTTATTTTCAGATTTGAATACACCCATACCTCACGGTAATTCGTTCCATAAAAATGCGTCTTGTAAATAAAATTGCAACATAATTAAATAACCTTGACATATTTCCAGAAAGGAAACATTTAAGTAACAATGCAACAAATAATTTAAGCGACGCAAAACTGAAATTTGGTAGTAACAAATGTACCGTCGCAATTCGAAACGTCGCAACTCGAAACGTCGCAAATTGAGGTATTGGTGTATAATCATTCACCACTTGCTACGGAAACTGGAATACTTAAAAGTATCCGTAAAGCAACCGTGGAGCTGTTGCTAGGAAGCTTTCAAACATCGCCTTAATATCTATAACAAACCGCACAATTTCCTCGCACAAATTTCTGAATCAGCCTATTATCTTAATGACCGCTACTGTTTTCTGGGCTGTTAATCGTTTTTGTAAGATATGTGATGTGTATACCAATTCCACAATCACGGGGATTTTGATAGGTAAGTTCTTATTCTACAATGAACATGAACAAAAAAAATCATGGTTAAAATTGAGTCCTTTTATGAAGTAACAACATTTTTAAATCAGAAGCCGATATCCAAAGTAAATTCTCGGAAATTTTGGATCAAGTAAAACTAAACACTGAAACTAAAAACTATGGGAACTTTGGTCTATGAAAATTTGAGAAATTGGATATTGAAAATGTACGTATTTAGCATGATAAACCAATTGAATAGGTATGATTGACAGCTGTTTCAAATTCGTCTTTTCTTGCGCATATCGTCATTCGGTGCGATAAAATCACAAGGCTTCGTTGTTTTCACAAAATTTTCACAAAAACTATCACCGCAAAACAATTCGATTTGTTTTTGTTTGCTATGAACTAGTGTTTATAAAAAAAAGTATATCAAAAAAACAGCACAAAATGACAGAATTTTTTAGTGAAAAAGATAGCAATACATGCGCTTGATCATACCTACTTAAATTGGTTTATCATGCGTATTTAGTATATAATTTTAAAAAGTTACTCGTACTTTAATTTAATTTGAAATTTCAAATCAGTTTGTCAAATTTGGCTTCAACAATTTCAATTTGGTTAAATTGTATATCAGGTTAGTGTTGATAACTCCAAATCAAAAATTCCAGGATTCTAATGCCGAGTTTTTCGTAGGGAATCTGATTTTCGGTAAAACGGTTGATTACCGAAATGTTGGTAAATTTTTGGAATATACTTAGCGAAAACTTCTGTAACTATCTTCAGATAAAATATAGGTATTTTATCTGAAGATAGTTAACACAAATTATTAATAAGTTTTATAAATTTGTTGAAATCATTACTTCGGTTTTAGACATAAAAATGTTATATTTGTCATTGGTGTCATTCTAATTTTGAAACCTACCAAATCTAAAGAGAATTTAATTAATCCGATCAATTTATCATGAAAGTTGACAAAAAGTAGGCACCAGGTATGGGGAATAAAACCCTTTACTATTCAACGCAACATAGTTGACTAGCAGTTTTATTTAAGTAAATAATTACGAGGGATTCTTTTTAGTTAGCCTGGCAACACTTTTTAACTATAAAACTAACTTCCGTGGAATCGAAAGTGCTTTTTCGGTAGTAGGGCAGTTTGCACAAAATGTAAATTTTTTCCTTAGAATAGTATGTAATAATACCTATTGATATGCTTTGTTTAGGACAAAACGACCGCATGTATAAAATTTAAATTAAACGTTTATTTTTATTTCTAGCGGATGCAGGCCTCAATAAAATATTGTTATCAATCAGTTTTCTAAAAATTAAGATCCAAGGTTTGTGCGTCAAATTACTGATACAAACAATGAGAAAATTGAGATTTCAATTCTGACAAATTATATGCTCACTTAGAAATTATAAGGGAAGTAAGAATATTCTTTAATTTTTATCTAAGATACAATTAAAAAATTACCAGGAACGTAGATATTTGGGACCAAAAAAACTGATCTGCTCTCATCTATTTTCTATACTATGGCGCGTTCCGTATTTTTTTTTTTTTTTTTTTTTTTGGAGGACTCATTATAAATAAAATTTCAAATTTTGGATATAAAATTGCTTTGCTAAGAAGGCCAAAGCTTTCAAATTGGTTGATTACGTTGAAAATTGTTAGTTGAAACAACTTAAACAAAACCTTGTATTACTCTGAATTTTCAGAAGAATATATTAAATCCAAATTTGGTTTTATATACCTAAGAACAAATAATTTGACACACAAGTTAAAAACGAACCAAATTCGGGTCGGGTTGCGATCACATTAGAAAAACTTGCAAAAATGAATTTGACAAATTTAGAATTTAGAATAGTCGTAAGCTCAAAAATGTTTAGCTTTAATATTAGTTTAGTCATTTCGGAAACTGTTCTGCTCCATTCATATGTCCAGCTAAAATATTTAGTTCCTGAGTTTTCAGAGCTACATCTAATTTTTAATAGTTCCTTATGTAAAATACTCTCATATTTTTTAAAATCAAGATTAATTTTCTGGAATTCTACAATTTTTGTGTATATGAATATTTTTACCTATAAATCTGATGAAGTTGAAAGAATATTTTGGGTTGGTAGAATATTTTGTTAAATTAGCGGTACACGGATATGAGACATCTGAGGCCCTTGAACAAGAATGCCCAAAATGCTTAACTGTAAATTCATTATTATTGAATAACATTTTTGGGAGTCCTGGATTTTATTTTTTCAATTTCGGGGGCCGCAGTATGAAAAAGTTCGAGAAGTACTGCTCTAGTGCATTCGAATAAATGTATTGTAATATAAACAATGGATCATAGTATTAGTATTAGTACAATTTTTCATTGTTTCCTTTAAAATCTTTAATTCATTAAATAGTTCTACCGCAAAAATATCTTTGTCATCACTATCGGTTAACATATTATCTAACGCGTCACAATGTGCTTTTAGTTCCTCATCATTCGATTTACAAACTCCTTCAACATCGGTTAAAACTGAAAATTATAATTGATATGAGCATTTTTGACCTAAAATCTTTCATCTAACGAATTAAGTACAGTATCCAGCATAGGAAACAAAACGAATTTTTAAATGTATATTGTGGAGCCGTGGGAGTTTCGTCGTAGCATTCGTCGTTCGTAGCATTATCTTTAAACTGAGGTTTAATTTCTAAATCAGTTGCTATGTATGATTTGATTACTTGCCAAATTATCAAAGCTCTACCTAACAAAGGATTTCGTAAGCTACTACACATAATCAATGCGAGCTTTCGGTTAAAATATGTTCCGAATCAATGGAAAGTAGCAGAAGTAATCATGATACCAAAACCTGATAAACCACCTAACGATAAAAAATCATACAGGCCAATTTCTCTGCTGCCAATCATGTCAAAACTCTTTGAAAAATTATTACTAAAAGACTTAAACCAATAATTGAGGACCGACAACTAATTCCTCCACATCAATTTGGATTCAGAGAAAAGCATTCTACAATTGAACAGGTCCATAGAATCACCAACATAATTGAAAGAACGTTAGAACGTAAAAAAGTATGCTCAAGCATATTCCTGGACGTCGCGCAAGCATTCGATAAAGTCTGGCACAGTGGTCTGGAATACAAGCTGCATAGAGATCTACCGAGACAATTCTATGCCATACTAAGATCTTATTTATCTAATAGACACTTTCGAGTGAAATATGAGGATGAATACTCTGAGCTAAAGAAAATCTCTGCCGGTGTCCCGCAGGGGAGTGTCTTAGGACCAATCCTGTATTTACTATATACAAGGGACATACCAACCACAAATGAAGGAACCATAGCCACCTTTGCAGATGACACAGCAATTATGGCAGTTGGAAATAATGTCGCTGATGCAACGAGCAAACTCCAGAGGATGACCAATGCGGTTTGTAACTGGACAAAGCGTTGGCGAATCAAACTTAATGAGACAAAATCCACGCATATTAACTTTACTTATCAAAAGGCTTACCACCTACCTATAGAAATTAACTCGCGACTCGTGCCATATGCAAATACAGCTAAATACCTTGGCATGACCCTCGATGCCAAGCTTAAGTGGAGAGAGCATGTCAAAAAGAAAAAAGAAGAACTTAACATAAAGTTCAGAAAAATGTATTGGCTCATAGGTAGAGGCTCTGAGCTTACAATTCACAATAAGCTGCTGCTATATCGGCAAATTTTGAAGCCGATATGGACCTACGGTATACAACTCTGGGGATGTACCAAGCAAACAAACGCCAAAATGATACAGACGTTTCAAAACAAGGTTCTTCGTAGCATCGTCAATGCTCCGTGGTACGCAAGAAATGAAGACCTTCACAGGGACCTACGGATGGAATACATCAAAGAGGAAATAAAAATGCATGCCGCAAAACACGAAATAAGGCTCCAGGAACATGGAAACCCCTATATTCGCCATATGATAGATAACCCTGTCGTTGAAAGAAGACTCGAAAGAACGAGGCCACTTGACCTAGTGAACTTACCAAACTAAAATTAGTAAATAGGTTTAATTGATTATGGGGCTAACCAGTGGGTTACACCCCAACAAACGTGAATTTTACTAGATATATAAAAATTTGTATTTGAAAGAAAAATTGCTAGATGAGCGCAGTCTCAGTCGTAATAAAATAAAATGAAAAAAAAAAAAAAAAAAAAATCACTATCGGTTAACATATTATCTAACGCGTCACAATGTGCTTTTAGTTCCTCATCATTCGATTTACAAACTCCTTCAACATCGGTTAAAACTGAAAATTATAATTGATATGAGCATTTTTGACCTAAAATCTTTCATCTAACGAATTAAGTACAGTATCCAGTATAGGAAACAAAACGAAATTTTAAATGTATATTGTGGAGCCGTGGGAGTTTCGTCGTAGCATTCGTCGTTCGTAGCATTATCTTTAAACTGAGGATTAATTTCTAAATCAGTTGCTAATTTTTTGCTGTTTTTGAACACCGTTGAAACGTTCATCCATTCGCATTTGTTTAATGTACGGTATTAATTTAAATCCTTGATTGCCTCATTTAAATTTCGGTTGGGATTTTGAAAACTTATTGGTATTATAACCATCAATCTCGACGTTTTAAGAGGTGAGCTTTTTTGTATTTTTTGGTGGGTTTACTGTTCTCGCACGACGAGTATTGAAACTATTACTATTATCATGTTTCAATGTAGTTTGAAAACGAGTTAGAGTTCATAGAAACAGAGTTGAGTTAGGTTTTCGTTGAGCTATTTTAAACTCGATGAAACTAGTGTAATCGAGTTGACTTGAAATTCAAAATTTTTAATGAAAAATATTTTTTAGAAGTATAATTTGTTAGGAAACGTGAGAAGAATGATCATCGCCCCTAATTGGTCGGCGCCCCTATGCGAGGCATAATCTGCTTAGTGGGTAAAGCCGGCCCTGTATACTTCCAACTCTAAAAAAATAATATATGGTCACCTTAGGACCCTAGGACTATCGCACTTGTTGAGATTATTCGAATCTTGCTTCTTGTTGCAGAACTGGTGATTTATCGAGTCTTTTGTTTTTTTTTGGAAAGCTCATTCCCGAGATTTTCATATAGTGTTGAGTTCCTTAAAGTTAAGTAAACTTTACAGTGTATAAGTTGAGTTATATAATATATAGATGCCATTTTTCGAGAATATTTGAGATTCTCAGAGGTCGTTGAAATAATTTTGGAGTAATATAGTTATTGTAATAATATAAACGGCGTTGGATTGCTTTGTATCGAGATCGTTGATATTCAAATTGTTGAAGATGTTCGACATTTTTAAAAATTTTCAAAATGAATCTTCAAAATATTTAGCTAATTTAGAATTCAATAAGGTTTCATAAATATTATGCCAGACTTTTAAAATTGTGCTCAACAATTGCTACATACCATAGTTTTGGTAATTCTCTTAACATTATTTCAGTATTCAGGTCTTGCCCTAGTGCACCTTTTATTAATTTTGGGCTTTCTAGTTTGAGTCTTCCCGTAAAACAAATTTCAGCAAATTAGTTTCTGGATAATATGGGAGAGTTTATTATCTTCTTCAGAAATGTTGGTGACGATTTGATATATTGTTGTAGCAGTCTGAGCCGATAATTCCGCAATAAATACACGCATCATTTGTTGAGATAATAAATTAATCGAGTGTTTACAGTAGACCTTTGCAAAAGTAGCAGCTTTATGACTTTGTAATAAAAATAAATTAAAAAAGTTAATAATAATTAAAATACAATTCCTGTCTTTTAAATGTTTCTATTTATTTATTTTTTTTTTTCAAGAAAACCACAAAATTAATCAACTTTTGTGTTGTATTTTTAAGTTTTTTGGCAAATAAATTACAAAAAAAACCTTTCTTTTCTGTACACATTTTCTGTACACAATTTGTACAAAAACCACAAAAATAAAAAAAGAAAAAAAAACAAATCGGTTATAGTTTTTTATTTGTATTGTTCTGTGCGAGCAAAATAAACTTCAAAAATAATAAAAGAAATCGATTTTTAATACAAAAATTTTTGTTGAATTGTTGATCAAAAACAAATAGCTAGTTTTCAAAGTTAATCAAGTGAATTATTGGATTTTTCGCAAAAACTAAACTACAAAAAATTATTCATAAAACAAGAGCTTTTGTTTTGGCAAAAACTCACAACAAAAATATGTTTGGAAGTTTAGAAAAAGCGGAAAATTTATTTATAATTTGTGATTCAGGGTCATAAAGTAAATCGTGCGTTATACAGTCAAATTAGTTAAATTCCATCCATCAAACAAAACAAAAAAAAAATGTCTGCTCACTATCTTACTCTATATATTTAATGTACAGTAGCATAACCTATAAAAATTTATAAATAAACAACTAAAATATATGTATAAGAAAAACATAAACAATAAAACATGAATACAACAATATCTTCATACAGTAGCTGATTTAAAATTAACCGTGGTAAAATATTTCTATTTACAGACTTCAAGAAGTTATAAAAATTTGAAAAGAGTTTTTTATTTTTATTATTATTACATTTCTTCGCGGTATCCCCATTTTATATAAGATATACGTATTCCAATTAAAAATTAAACAATATACTATTTTGGCAATCTATTATGTAGATTTTCTATTTTTGTGCTCTGGGTCCATATAATACTCTTGTTAACTTTGTACACCAAACATTTTTTTGTTAATTGTTAATTATTGCTGCACTGTGTATAGACATTTTTATATAATGTTGTGAAGAAATAACAATTGTTCTTGTAAACAAAGTTTTGTGATTTTGTACAAAAGATTTTGGAAATTTAAACAAATTTTGTTAACAATGTGACCGTTATATTCGAAAACTGTGAAAATTATCACCAGTGTTTCCGATTTTTGAACTACATATTAAAGTTACATTAAACACTAAGTTCAAACATAAACCGTGCGCGCGAAACATTGTTTGTGACTCATACAATAAAAAATCGAATCGATATGTAAAAACCATCAAATTCCATAATGACTTGCGTTATCTATTCACATTCTAATTCTCTTGCTCTCTCCTTTATCTAACTCAAATAATTTAGATAAATATTTGAAATAATTTAGATAAAAAATTTAAATTAATATTTATTTCGTGTCTATTATGTACATATGTACATGAAATATGTACGATCTACTGGTGTTGATTGGAATAATAAATGATCGAAAATTATTTTTTGTATACAGATCATGTCTCGTAAATGATGATCGTTTTATTTTGTAATGTACACCGAAGATGACTGTTTAAATACGTATTTATCTCTTAACGATGAAGAATTTAATTAAAATGATTAAAAAATAAAAAAATAATTAATTTTGATCTTAATTGCGATCGGCTTTTGTGTATGTTGATAATATCGATCGAAATTCCCACATATATTTCGCACATATCAAAGCTATTTGTACCGATCACACATATTGAGCAAAGTTTTTTTTTTAGGTAAATTTATCATCTAACATCCAACAAAACTGAAATGTCTGAAATGAATAATTTGTTTTATTTGACTGCTATTGTTGAAGTAATCAAAAACGATACATAAGGGACGAGCCCTCGCTCACACCAATAAGAAAAAAAAAATACCAAAAAGGAAACACGAACAAAAAAATTAGAACACACAGACATTTTTGTTGTTGTTGTACGTTTTTTAATTGCCGTATCAGTTGTGCTGTGAAATTTTATCATTAATCTTGTTCACACACAACAAAAAAATGTTGGAAATAAAAAGAAATTTACCGCATTGCCATCGAGAGAGTTTAGAAAAAATCCATGATTTTCGTAAGAACGCTAATTAAGTATTTTTTGTGTGTGTGTGTGTGTGTGTGTGTGTGTATATATGAATATATGAATAAAGTGTGAAGATTTTACAGTTATTGAAGCGCAGTGATTTATCCGCGCAATATAATACAAAATCAAACAAAACGTCACTGACGCGATATCACATTCAGATGTAATTCCCTTTTTATATACATACATATAAACTTGACATGATAAATATGTTTTCCATTGAAACCATCAATTTAACAAGAAACAAACCCAACCATCAGCATATGGCATATATCATATTAGATAATTTAATTTTAAAGGTTCTAAAACCACTACCACATAAGTAAGCGCAAGATACGAATCAAATTTTGACAAGTATAAACGACGATTGCGCTAATAAGTGTTGTCATTGAAATACTATCGATGTTGTCATATTGTCTCGCAAGTGAAATCTTTTGTTGAAAGTGGCATGGTAATGACACAAACAAATGATGCATGTAGTTTTTATATCTTGAAGAATCTCAGATGACTCAAAAATTAAAAGCGATAGATCAAGCGTAACATGTCTGCGTACTATACATACAGCGAATGTCTTTGAAAATTTCAATGAAATATTTCACACAATAATGATCTTCGATTTATTGCGTATTGGAAAATTTTAATGATTCTGGTCTTTGACCAGATGGTATTAATCGTCAGAATAAGTGGTGAACAAAGAAATGGGGAAACAACAGCCTTTGTAGTGGACGAAGGCATGGCTGGTGGATGGGAGCGCCCCGATATCTTGTTTTTCAAAAACTCACTTTTAAAAATCTCTGTTTTAATCTCACTTTTTATTTTGTATTTATTCAGAAATTCAGATTAAATAAACAAACAAATTCAGAAAATATTTAATTTTGTTAGTTTAGCTGAATAATATCAAAAACCGTGATATACGTTTTTGCGTTTCTAAAAGGACTTTAATTTTGGGACGATCGTAGTGCACTACGAGGCTAAAAGTGCGTATTTAGCAGCGCGAAATATCGCCATCAAAATTCTAGCCTAAATGACACATGCCTCGGTGCCGCAGGTTAAATGAGAAAAACCAGAAAAACAGGAAGCACTTGATTTCAATTTGCTTGATTTCATTTTTTGATGCCAATTTTCAGAACGGTACTAACTCGCAGTTGTAATTAAATTTATGTTTAAAAATGTTTCTGATGCTTTTTTTTACATTCATTTTATAAGGAATGAGGAGGTAAATAAATGTTTAAACAAGGCAGTGCTTAAACTGCGAGATAAATGGTTCCAGTAAGGGTGAAGGGAATAAATTCTGTGCCACTCCAACTAACTTAACCTATAATGCACTGAATATTTAGGCTTTTTAGAATTCATAGAAGTTATAGAATTTATGGAATTTATTGAATTTATAAAATTTAAAAAAATTTTAGAAACATTAGAATGTTTTGAATTTATAGAACTGACAGACTTGAATAATTTATAAAACCCATAGAATTTTTAACATTTAAAGGATTTATGAAATCTATCAAATTTACAAGTTTTAAAAACATTTTAGAATTTATATTTACAGACTTAAAATTTATAAAATCTATTGAACTTTTAAAATTTATGGAATTTATCGAATTTACAGAATTCATAAGAATTTAAGAATTTATGAGATTAGTAGAATATAAAGAACTTACTGAATTTTAAAACTTTACGCATAGGGTTTATAAAATTATTCATAGAATTTATTAAATTTATAAAATTTATATCATAGAAATTATTGAATTTATAGAATTATTCAAGTTTATAAGATTTATCGAAATTTTTGAGTTTATAAAATTTATAGAATTTATAAAAATTATGTAATTTTTAGAATAATTAAAATTTAGGTTTAAGAATTTTTAGAACTTCTTCAATCTTGAAACAATTCCTAGAACCCGATGAATCTATAAAATTTAAAAATTTATAAAATTTGTGAAGTTTATGTAATTATAGGATTCTTTGAATTTCTTTATCAAATTCATAAAATTTATAAAATTTATACAGTTTATAAATATATTACAATTTATAACATATAACATTATATAATTGATCGAATTTACAGAATTTATAAGATAGAAAAAGATTTGTAAAATTTAAAGCACTTACTGAATTTTTAAACTTTTTCATAGAATTTATAGAATTTATAAATTTTTAACGAAATTATTTAATTTACAGAATTGTTTAAGTTTATAAGATTTTTCAAAATTTTTGTATTTATAAAACTTATAGGATTTACAGAATTTACTGAATTTATAGAATTTATAAAACTTAAAAATTTTATTGAATTTATAGAATTTTTAAATTAAGTCAAATTTGTGTTTGTAGAATTTAGAGAACTGACAGACCTGAATAATATATAGAACCATATAATCTAAAACATTTCAAGAATTTATAAAATGTATAGAATTTATAAGTTTTAAAAACACAATAGAATTTATAATATTTACACACTTAATATTTATAGAATTTATTGAACTTTTAAGGTTTATAGGATTTTTCGAATTTTTTTTTATTAAAACAAGTAAATTTGAGTTTGTAGAATTTATAAAACAAACACACTTGAAACAATTAATACAACACAGAGAATCTACAAAATTTAAAGAATTTGTATTATTGATAAAATTTATAAATGTCGTAGATTTATAAATGTCAAACTAAAACGTTTGAAGAGAGAGAAGGATTTGTAGGATTTATAGAATTTAAGAAACTTGTTGGATTTTTAAACTTTATAGAATTTGTAGAATTTACTGAATTTATTGATATAATTTATTACGTTTAAAGAATTTAAAATTTTCAGAATTTATATACATAATTACTACAAATTCTATAAACTTTATAAATTATATATTTTTTTTAATTTTTAAAATTGTAAATAATTCCTTTAATTCTAAAATTTGTGTATATCCTAATCATAACTACGATTTAGTATCGTTCGTACATACTTATTATAGTCTAAGAGCTTTAAGACAATTTTGAGTAGGTATTTGAGGCAGCATGAAAATTTGTGTGACACTTGTTTAGCAATATCTAAACACAAAATCAAAGACCTGGCTGAAGGGTAACGGGGCTTTGTCAACCCTTGAATTTTTTAATTTGCGAAATTTTTTTTGCAAAAAATGTCCTTGAGGCATATTGCAATTTAAATACCTTTTAATTTAGTATTTAATAAAATATAAAATTGAAAAGCCAGATCATTGAGTCGGGTCTAAAATTTTGCCAGGCGGTTTCAAAATTGTATTTCGTAAATTTAAAAAAAATATATTTGAGGCAAAAATTTTTGATTAAATAATTAAACTTCTGTCATACACTAGTCAAACTAAAGATAAATCTAGCAAGTAAAATGAAAGTTAAAAAAAAATATATTTTAGACATAATTTAATATGAATATTTCTGCAATTAATATTTATTTAATAAAAAGCCGTATGCTGTTGTTAAAGATATGTAAGCAACTTTTATATAAATGTTTTATAATATTTTTACTGTTTTCATTGAAAAAATTGAAGCTACACTGACCGGCACAGAAAAGGACCACACTAAAAAAAAATATTTTGTAGCGAATTTCTTTTGGACTGCACTAGCTAGAAACATGAAACAAAAACCAAATTCAAGGTCATTCAAAACAAGGTTAGAAAATATTACCACGTGACTGAGTTTTCTTATATATCCCACAACATGTTTTATAACTCAATTTTTAAATGTGAACGCGGTTTGAACCGTACTAGCTGAAAACATATGAACAAAAGCCAAATTCTAGGTCATTCAAAACAATTTTAGAAAATGTAGGATGCCATGGAAAATTTGAATGTTTCGACAAAATCAAAAATTTGTGAATTTTGTTTTGCGATATTCAATCGTTTTGTTCCCCAGTTTTTTTTTTGCTGTGTCAGTGCCTTAAATTTTTATTATATCGCTAAAGTCAGAAAGTGTAGCGACAATCGTGGTATTGTTGGAAGATGGGAGAAGCCGACGCTATATCGCTAATAAGTTCCGAATTTCCCGTAGTACCGTACAAGACGTACAAGACATGGTTTTATAGCACTCGATCAGGTACGTGCAGACAAAGAGTAACAAACGTTCGAGATTAACATTTTGTAGTTTCGTCAGCTCTTATAGAAATCGTGATGCAATCGCTGTTGAGACCTGCAATGAATTGTCTCACGTACGTATATAAATGTGAGCGAAAGAACAATACGGTGATGATTGGAAGAAGCGGGGTTCAGAACTTCTACCACAACATAGGTTTGCTCGACTACAGTTTACCAGGGAACATGAAAATTGGACTGAACCTGTTTGGAGCCAAGTCTTATTCACCGATGAATCGAGATTTTGTTTGCCGCCCGATCCCTGATGGGCGAGAACGACTATGGCGACGACCGAGTAAATCCGCAAAATTCGGTAAATGCATTTACCTTTTTTTGATGGAGAGTAAACGAAATAAAAAAAGGTAAATGGTTCACGTTTAGATACTTTATTCTTTATTGTTATAACAAATGAACGAGTAAAAAATAGAAAAAAATGCGTAATTTAACAAAAAACGATCATTAAAAATCTATATTTACCGAAGTAAATGATTTACCCGAGAATTCGACCGCAGCCTTAGTAGAAGAATTCGGTCTCGTATTCAAGCTCCGAAAACGATGAAACAACTCCGCGCTTTTAGAGAAATGAGAAAATATCTCACAGTGCTATATCCAACAGCTTATCAAAAGTATGGGTAGGAGGATAACAGCGGGTATTCAAGCTCGGTGGGGGGGGGGGAGGGGGGGGGGGTTGAGGCTACTAAACATTGTTTATTGGTTAATTATGATTGTTGTTGTGTTTATGTTCTTGAAAATTTAAATAAAATTTGTCAATGTCTGGTTTTTGTTTGAAAATTCAGGAAACTTGAACCACATGTTTAGAAAGAGTAAGCTTTACTCACATTTTCCAAGATTGTTTTGAATGACCATGAATTTGGTATTTGTTTCATGTTTTCAGCTAGTGCAGTTAAAAAGATATTCGCATTAAATTTAATTATAAGCCATATTGTGTGATAGTAAGTAAAAAAACTGGTTAGACATAATTGGTACGCCATATGTTTTTTGTGGCTGTTTTGTTTGGGATGAGCAGGAAATCCAAAAAGGAAAATTCTTAAACCTTTTTTTTATTTTCACAAAAATCCAAATAATCAAAAATATACTTATTTGTATGACAGTCGTTTTAGCTCTGACTTTTGATTTATTTTTTAGTTTTCTTTTTTATTTTTACAATTCACAATACAATTACCCAAAATGCATTAATAAATTAGTACACGGAATGTCCGATAGGTGAATAATGACTACTAAAAATTGGGTTGCGTATAACTGGTTGCAACCAAAAATATAAACTTTTAATTTAGCTGTCAAATATTGATATAAACAAACAACAAATGGTAAGCTGTTTTATAGGAATGGGTACGAAGGGCCGAATTTCAAAGGGCCGAAAGGGCCGAATGGGTCGAAGGGCCGAATTTTTTTGTTATTATTTTTTTTGTTTTTAGAAATATAGGGCCGATAATTTTTTTTTTTCAGACAATTTTATATTCGTTAGAATGAAGGAAAATTCTATTTAGACGAATAAAATAATTTCATTGTGATTTAGTGATGTAAATTAGTAAATATTAAAATTCGGCCCTTCGACCCATTCGGCTCTTCGACCCATTTCGGCCCTTTGATATCATTCCGTTTTATAATACATAATTAACTTAATTTTAATTACATTAATTTATTTATAAATATTTTTAGGATTAATTTCAGCTATGTATCCAATTGTAAGTATTAATTAACCGCGAATAAATTGGTGTAATCCTCAATTATATCCAATAATTTAATGGTCATATTTATAGGTTATGCGGATGTGGAAGTGAAGTCCAGCTGGATATTCAATGCAGAATATCGATTTTTAAAGATAAGTTTTATTATTTAATTATGCTTTAAATTGTATTTAACTATTTTCTTATTATATTTTCAGCAGTCATCCTTTTCTTGTGTGTCATCAATTTTGTTGGCGAATGATGCTTGACATTCAACAATGGCTACGCAGAAAATTATGCATTTATAATGCAAACTGCAGCACAAGGTTTTATTGGAAAAACAAACAAGCGTCTATTACAAATACCATGCCATCATTAACCAATAACCAATGCGGAAGAATTATAGTAAAGGACAAAATACTTGAAAAACTCGTGATTTTCAAGCAGTCATTCCTTCAAAGGAAGGCTACTTAAATTTTAAGAAATATTCAAATAGTGAAGAATATGTAAAATTTAAATAGTAACTGTGAATATTTTAAAATTTTTATCTTTATTTTGCAATCAAATATTTTTTATTAATAACCTATTGCATGCAATTTTTCAATATTTGCCACCCTTTATCTTAAAAACACATCAACAATAAAAAATCACGTCCCATAAATTTTGTTTTACTCAGTGCTACACATTTAGAAGGCTACATGAATTAAAAAAGGCTGAATTAAAAAAAGTGAATTAAAAATGGTGATTTTTGTATGAATTTGTATGAACACCTGTTACCTTTTTTAATTCATTTTTTTCTGAAATAAAAAAAGTATTCCTTTTTCATACAATATTCGCTTTTTTTATTTCATTAATGAAGACTTTTTTTAATTCAGCCTTTTTTAATTCGGTACCCCATTTAGAATATAAAAATCATAAAATTAAAACACGACTTTTGGTCCCATATAAAAAATTTGTGTTTTCACGTGTGATTTGTGTTTGCACCGTTACAAATCAAAATATATAAACTGATTTGCGTGCTTAGTAAATGTAAATTAAAGAACAAATAAAATTCGTTAGTATGCACTTATGAATAGCAAAAAATTTGTTTTATAATTTAACATTGCCTTTAGCTTGTGCGATTATTGTTGCCCTGTTTAGTGTTAGGCTAAAATTTACCGAAACTAAACGATATCTTCCTAATATTTCATTTATACCTATCTTACGTTAAATTCTTAATATTTCACTGGTTGGCTTTTTAATCGTAATTGATCCACTGGTTAGTCCATAACTCAAATAATGTTTGGTTTAAATTTCGTAAAATTTCGCTTTAATCAGGCTTGTGTTATTTTTTAAACCTTTTAAAAATACAACAAATTTGTTTTGATTTTGTTGTGGCTTCATTTTGTTAAGTGCCTCTTACCTTTAGTTGGCATTTGAAGCTTAACTTTCAATAAAAAAACGAATTATTCATATAGAATTCAATCTAGACAGAATGGAATCAAAAATTTAAATGCTTGGAACCCTAAACGATCTTTATCACAAAAATATCCGAATTTTAAACCTAATATCACTTTAATAATATATCTAAAACCCTAAAATCTAATCTCTATAATTATATCATAAAAAAAAGTTTTTTAGTTTCGGTTTGTAAACAAACTATAGTATAAGCCGCGCCATTATGTCTACGCCTTTGGTTGGATGATAATTTTTATTTTTATTCTAAATTTGTTAGTTATTTATTTACATAATAATCATAAAGTTAAAGAAGAGCAATGAGGCTGTAATGACGAAAATCATTACATAGCCAATAATACTGTAAATAATGCGAACAAAAAGCTTAAGAAGTTTTTTAATTAAAAATGTTCAATAAAAATGTGATTTTGTATATACATATGTACATAAATAAGATCAAGGGATGATATAAAGATAATTTATCTTTGTAACACAACCGACAATCTGTTGAACAAGAGTTCAGGTTTGTTTTGTTATTTTTTTTTTAAAGGCTGATCTATACAAAATACCTACTATGTATATCCTTCTTATACACCTGTTAAAGAACTTTTACTCATAAATTCATTAATCATTCTACCACGAAAATTTTTTTTGTTGTGTTCGTGATATAAATAAAAAAAGGGTTTAATTTAAACTTATTTTAATTTTATAAGTAATTAAAATAAAATACTACCGACTTTCACTACGTTTATAAGTAATACTAATGACATAATCTGGCTGCTGTTTGTGGCCTTATATAAGCATTGCGCATAGCAGTATTGTAGTGTAATTGAATAATTATATATTTTAATTAAAAAGAAAAGCATTGAACGGTGTTTTTATTTTAAAAGTAATTTTCGATTTCTATTGATTAAAGTTTTACATTGTACGTAATTACATTACATACTTTTAAGTTAAACACTTAGTTTACATTATGCACATTATTTTGGAAGCGGAATACCTATATTTGGTTATTTTAATTATTTATATGTGGTTTGTGTGTGATCTCTTCTACAAGAAAATCGTTTTTATTTTCTCGTTGTACGCTGATCGTTCATTCATAAAATTAGTGAACGGTAATTAAATTACGTAGGTCATTTGAATGCTCGATTGGATTCTTGATTGGGTTTTACTCCTCTGGGATTTATTTAGACTTAATTCTCTATAAATAAGGAATGCTTACACGCACAAA
Source organism: Tipula helvola (assembly GCA_963556165.1). Lineage (NCBI taxonomy): Eukaryota > Metazoa > Arthropoda > Insecta > Diptera > Tipulidae > Tipula > Tipula helvola. Next base: position 52,470,435 of record OY744482.1, read on the forward strand.
AAACTATATTTTCTTCTCATGTAGTATGATAAATTATGATGAACAATGAAGATCACACAATAATAATAATAATAATAATGATCATCAACATAATTATGATCATCATCTCACATCATAAAAAATAGAAAAAAAATATTTTTGAATGGCTGGTAATAAAGCTAAACAAACTGTTATAATTACTTCCAGAATTTCGTTAATTTTTCTTATTTTTACGATTTGTAGGTTTCTTATACATACATATATACGATCATCATTATTAATTTACATTATGAGCCCGAACATTTGATTGAATTAAAGTTTTTCGAAAATTATTTTAATGGTGTGGATGAAACGAACAATAGAAACTCTATAGATTATAATATATTTCGGAAATTATGTTTGTTAATTAAACGATTTGCAATTAATAAACTGTATACCTACAAAGATGATTTCGTCTTGTCATTGTAAATTTGTGCACCGAAAAATGTTTAGATGTATAAATAAATTCAATTAACTAGTTCTGTTTTATTGTTGTTGTTTTGATCTAATATCGTCACTTTGTTCCACCATCCCAAAATACCAAGAAAAAAATAAAAAATGTAACCTACAATTTTTTTTTCGACTTTAAATCCGCTAAGTCATATAAATTTAATTATAATTAAATTGAAAGCAACCAAAAATAAAAAAAAAAATTAAATTTTTTTCTCTCCCCGATCAAATTTTTTATTTGATGATCAATTTTCATTTCTATAGAAAAAAATGCCGATTAGAGAAAAAAAAAGAAAATTTGTTTTTAAATTATCAATTTTTTGTGTTTTGTTTTAATTAAATATATAAATAAATTGGAAAAAACAAAAAAAAGAAAAAAAATCTGTCATTCTATAAATAAATTACAAAAAACTAGTATTTTATATATTTTAAACCCAGAAACGGTTTTTTATAATGTATGTACATAGGGCGACATGTTAGACATACTGTCTCTCGATATAATATACGTAAGTAAGACCTTTCACTTTAATTATAAAAATTTTCAATTAATGACGACAAAAGAAAATTTTTTGATTAAATTTATTTATTTCAATTTTTACAAAAAAAGTGTCAGCTATTTACAAAGGCGAATAGTTTTACAGTTAGTTTTATGAAGGTTCTGTAATTTCTGTGAATGTTCAATAGATTTGAATTTACAGCGTTACGAACAACGTCAATTCTGTTTGGAGTTAATTTAAAGGAATCGTTCCATTTTTAGTATAGGGTAACCAAGAAACTTGTCGAACTTTTCCTCTAATTACAAATCGATATAATAAATTTCTTGGATTTATTTTCTGCGCAAGTATTATTTTAGGTACCCGCACTCGAAACGCTACCTACAAGTCGTATTTAGTTGTTAACATTTATAGTTAAAAACTGAGCGCCATCTAAAAGCATCGTATTATATAAAATTATTTCTAGAAAGAAAAGTTTGTCTGTATTAAAAATTTAAAATCAATAAGATTCTTCGCGAATACCATTATTGTTAATATATTTTGTCTATAAAAAGCCGAAAGAATCTTATTGATTTTAGTACAGACAAACTTCTCTTTCTATTATTTGTGTGGGCGTAAAACACACAGAAATGAAGGTTTTCCTTGAGTTTTTGATTTATTGAATATAATTCGCCAGGTCAGTACGTTCTTACCTCATACTTAATGTATGAAGTTAAATTGTATTTGTAGTTTGGTCGTAGTCGCAGCTACCTGAAGAGTAGACCCACGATGTACTTTCTAAGGTAATATACAGGGAATGATATCAAAGGGCCGAATGTCGAAGGGCCGAAATGGGTCGAAGGGCCGAATGGGTCGAAGGGCCGAATTTTTGATATTCACTAATTTACATCACTAAATCACAATGAAATTATTTTATTCGTCTAAATATAATTTTCCTTCACTCTAACGAATATAAAATGGTCTAAAAAAAAAAATAATCGGCCCTATATTTCTAAAAACATAAAATAAATAAACAAAAAAATTCGGCCCTTCGACCCATTCGGCCCTTTCGGCCCTTTGAAATTCGGCCCTTCATACCCATTCCATATACAGAGAGGTTTCATTTTCGTTCATTCTCGTGCATGTGTCAAAAATTACCAATATGGCGGACATTTGTGACCACTAAAGAAGTGTTTGTTTGTGTTTCTTTTTTAAAATATTAATACAAACAATGAAGGGATGTGATACAAACAATAAAGGAAAGAATTTTGTCAAAGAAATAACTTTTCATGCTTTCCCAAAAGAAAAAACTTTATGCAACAGTGGATATTTTTGTATCGAAGAAGCGATAAATTTAACGTTAAAATGTCTCGAGTTTGTTCAAAAAATTTTGGACCGGAGGATTTTCCGCTGATTCCATTATATGGCCAGTGCAAGACCGATGTGAACTTGGCCCGAAAAACCATCCCGAAAAAAAAACCTTTTCAAAAAAATTATATGTGTCTTCACTAAATTTATCAATAAAAAGCCTTACAGCACGAAAAATATTTTATTATGTATAAGTACAAAGAAAATACCACTCCACCCCTAAAAATATTATTTTTATGTTTACCTGTAACAGAAAAAAAAAGATATTCGAGTACGTATGTATATATTTCATATAAAATGTATTTTATTTTGTAGAAACTAAAGAAGTGTATTTATGGCCATTTGATTTGGGCACTGGCAATATAATATGAGCATTAAGGATTGATGATTGTTCAAATCTCCTTATTTTTGCTCCTCATGAAAAAACCGAAAATATTTTTTACCAAGCAGCAATATCTAAATAAATTATGGTCAATTTTGTGAGAAATTACTGGAATATAATTTTTATTGTTTATTGCTAATTGGTAAAACTGACTAATCTAAACAGCAATGTCTTTAAATTCCTAATGTATGTATTTAGTGGTAAAGAGGTAAAGTTACTCCAAAACATAAATATTTTATACGCCCACAAATTTTCTTATAATAAAATATTTACCCTTCTGTAAATTTTAAAAATAAAAACCCAAGCGGTCATTTTTATAAGTGTATATTTTGTTTTCAAATGTTAAAGGAGTTACTCGAATATTAAAAGAGCATTAAATCCTTTATTTAGAGAATTAGTCATACTTGACAGAAGGCGATTTATTAAATCGACTTAGCTAAACCTTTAAACTGTTATTGCTATCATAATATTTGTCAAAGTAATACACTCTAATTAGAGGGTCAAACTAAATATTTATGGCCATTTGATTTGGGCAAAAGACAATTTTTTTGAAAATTTTATAAGTGATTTATCTACTGTACCGCCGATCACAAAGATTGCCCCCTACTTCGGGAATTGGTACGCGCTTGGTATAACTAGTCTTAACAAAATTACATTAGTCTCATTTCTCAACCAGGTCAAACTAAATATTTATGGCCATTTGATTTGGGCAAAAGACAATTTTTTTGAAAATTTTACAAGTGATTTATCTACTGTACCGCCGATCACAAGGATTGCCCCCTACTTCGGGAATTGGTACGCGCTTGGTATAACTAGTCTTAACGAAATTACATTAGTCTCATTTCTCAACCAGGTCAAACTAAATATTTATGGCCATTTGATTTGGGCAAAAGACAATTTTTTTGAAAATTTTACAAGTGATTTATCTACTGTACCGCCGATCACAAGGATTGCCCCCTACTTCGGAAATTGGTACGTGCTTGGTATAACTAGCCTTAACGAAATTACGTTAGTCTCATTTCTCAACCAGGTCAAACTAAATATTTATGGTCATTTGATTTGGGCAAAAGTCAATTTTTTTCAAAATTTTACAAGTGATGTATCTACTGTACCGCCGATCACAGGGATTGCCCCCTACTTCGGAAATTGGTACGTGCCTGGTATAACTAGTCTTAACGAAATTACATTAGTCTCATTTCTCAACCAGGTCAAACTAAATATTTATGGTCATTTGATTTGGGCAAAAGTCAATTTTTTTGAAAATTTTACAAGTGATTTATTTACTGTACCGCCGATCACAGGGATTGCCCCCTACTTCGGGAATTGGTACGTGCCTGGTATAACTAGTCTTAACGAAATTACATTAGTCTCATTGCTCAACCAGGTCAAACTAAATATTTATGGTCATTTGATTTGGGCAAAAGTCAATTTTTTTCAAAATTTTACAAGTGATTTATTTACTGTACCGCCGATCACAGGGATTGCCCCCTACTTCGGGAATTGGTACGTGCCTGGTATAACTAGTCTTAACGAAATTACATTAGTCTCATTTCTCAACCAGGTCAAACTAAATATTTCTGGCCATTTGATTTGGGCAAAAGACAATTTTTTTTGAAAATTTTACAAGTGATTTATCTACTGTACCGCCGATCACAAGGATTGCCCCCTACTTCGGGAATTGGTACGTGCTTGGTATAACTAGTCTTAACGAAATTACATTAGTCTCATTTCTCAACCAGGTCAAACTAAATATTTATGGCCATTTGATTTGGGCAAAAGACAATTTTTTTTGAAAATTTTACAAGTGATTTATCTACTGTACCGCCGATCACAAGGATTGCCCCCTACTTCGGGAATTGGTACGTGCTTGGTATAACTAGTCTTAACGAAATTACATTAGTCTCATTTCTCAACCAGGTCAAACTAAATATTTATGGCCATTTGATTTGGGCAAAAGACAATTTTTTTTGAAAATTTTACAAGTGATTTATCTACTGTACCGCCGATTACAAGGATTGCCCCCTACTTCGGGAATTGGTACGTGCTTGGTATAACTAGTCTTAACGAAATTACATTAGTCTCATTTCTCAACCAGGTCAAACTAAATATTTATGGCCATTTGATTTGGGCAAAGGACAATTTTTTTTGAAAATTTTACAAGTGATTTATCTACTGTACCGCCGATCACAAGGATTGCCCCCTACTTCGGGAATTGGTACGTGCTTGGTATAACTAGTCTTAACGAAATTACATTAGTCTCATTTCTCAACCAGGTCAAACTAAATATTTATGGCCATTTGATTTGGGCAAAAGACAATTTTTTTTGAAAATTTTACAAGTGATTTATCTACTGTACCGCCGATCACAAGGATTGCCCCCTACTTCGGGAATTGGTACGTGCTTGGTATAACTAGTCTTAACGAAATTACATTAGTCTCATTTCTCAACCAGGTCAAACTAAATATTTATGGCCATTTGATTTGGGCAAAAGACAATTTTTTTTGAAAATTTTACAAGTGATTTATCTACTGTACCGCCGATCACAGGGATTTCCCCCTACTTCGGGAATTGGTACGCGCTTGGTATAACTAGTCTTAACGAAATTACATTAGTCTCATTTCTCAACCAGGTCAAACTAAATATTTATGGCCATTTGATTTGGGCAAAAGACAATTTTTTTTGAAAATTTTACAAGTGATTTATCTACTGTACCGCCGATTACAAGGATTGCCCCCTACTTCGGGAATTGGTACGTGCTTGGTATAACTAGTCTTAACGAAATTACATTAGTCTCATTTCTCAACCAGGTCAAACTAAATATTTATGGCCATTTGATTTGGGCAAAAGACAATTTTTTTTGAAAATTTTACAAGTGATTTATCTACTGTACCGCCGATCACAAGGATTGCCCCCTACTTCGGGAATTGGTACGTGCTTGGTATAACTAGTCTTAACGAAATTACATTAGTCTCATTTCTCAACCAGGTCAAACTAAATATTTATGGCCATTTGATTTGGGCAAAAGACAATTTTTTTTGAAAATTTTACAAGTGATTTATCTACTGTACCGCCGATCACAAGGATTGCCCCCTACTTCGGGAATTGGTACGTGCTTGGTATAACTAGTCTTAACGAAATTACATTAGTCTCATTTCTCAACCAGGTCAAACTAAATATTTATGGCCATTTGATTTGTAATTTCGTTAAGACTAGTTATACCAAGCACGTACCAATTCCCGAAGTAGGGGGCAATCCCTGTGATCGGCGGTACAGTAGATAAATCACTTGTAAAATTTTCAAAAAAAATTGTCTTTTGCCCAAATCAAATGGCCATAAATATTTAGTTTGACCTGGTTGAGAAATGAGACTAATGTAATTTCGTTAAGACTAGTTATACCAAGCGCGTACCAATTCCCGAAGTAGGGGGCAATCCCTGTGATCGGCGGTACAGTAGATAAATCACTTGTAAAATTTTCAAAAAAAATTGTCTTTTGCCCAAATCAAATGGCCATAAATATTTAGTTTGACCTGGTTGAGAAATGAGACTAATGTAATTTCGTTAAGACTAGTTATACCAAGCGCGTACCAATTCCCGAAGTAGGGGGCAATCCTTGTGATCGGCGGTACAGTAGATAAATCACTTGTAAAATTTTCAAAAAAAATTGTCTTTTGCCCAAATCAAATGGTCATAAATATTTAGTTTGACCTGGTTGAGAAATGAGACTAATGTAATTTCGTTAAGACTAGTTATACCAAGCACGTACCAATTCCCGAAGTAGGGGGCAATCCCTGTGATCGGCGGTACAGTAGATAAATCACTTGTAAAATTTTCAAAAAAAATTGTCTTTTGCCCAAATCAAATGGCCATAAATATTTAGTTTGACCTGGTTGAGAAATGAGACTAATGTAATTTCGTTAAGACTAGTTATACCAAGCGCGTACCAATTCCCGAAGTAGGGGGCAATCCTTGTGATCGGCGGTACAGTAGATAAATCACTTGTAAAATTTTCAAAAAAAATTGTCTTTTGCCCAAATCAAATGGCCATAAAAACACTTCTTTAGTTTTTACAAAATAAAATAAATTTTATATGAAATATGTATATACATGCGTACTCGAATATCTTTTTTTTTTTTGTTACAGGTAAACATAAAAATAATATTTTTAGGAATGGAGTGTTATTTTCTTTGTACTTATACATAATAAAATATTTTTCGTGCTGTAAGGCTTTTTATTGATAAATTTAGTGAAGACACATATAATTTTTTTGAAAAGGTTTTTTTTCGGGATGGTATTTCGGGATGGAGTTCACATCGTGTTAGTAGAGACACATTTTTAAAAGACCTTTTTTTCGGGCTGAAGAGGCTTTTCGGGCTAACTTCACATACATCAGTGCAAGTGGCAATGGTTCGGGGATTAGTTGGTAACTGGAAACAGCCGATCGACTATGAGTTTGATCAAAAAATGACAGAAAATATTCTGTTTAATATTATAAAGGCCAAACATCCAGGCGGTCTCTATGTAGCAGCTGTAGTATGCGACTAAGGAGGATTAAACCAAGGTTTATTACGTGACTTGAATATCACAGTTTCGAAATCCGGCCAACCAAGCTACTAATACATATGTTTTTGCTAATGTGCCTCATTTAATTAGATTAGAAATAATTTTATTGATAATGACGGTTTTATAATTTATGGGCTACTATTTTTGTATTCATAAAGGGATAATCGAAGAATTAATCTCAAAAACAAATAATAAATCGGATTTGAGCATAGCCTATAAAATATCGGCATCAAACTATGGCAACGAAACTGTTTTCCCACACCGTATCTAGTGCCATCTTCCATGCTCAGGGTTTTTCAAACCTGTAATAGATTACATTTTTGTTTTATAATTCAAGTTTATGTATGTAACTTACATTTATTTCAGGTTAACGACTGGTTCGATTGTTTAAACGTTAGAGTTCAGTATAAGGATAACCGGCAAAGAGTCCAAGGAATTGAAATTTCAGAATCAATTCAGTTTGGAATTGTTGAGGAAATGACCGAAACTATGTTCAAAATGTGGGTTAGGGACAAGTTGAATATAATACCGTTTCAAAAACGTAAAAAATGAACTAAAATAGTAAATTTTTTGTACGATTTTACTTATTTGTGTTATAATGATGACGAACAACTCCCTTAACCCTTGTGTACGCACCCGGCTACCTGGGTAGCCATTTCAACTTTAAATATTTGTGGGGACTGCAATTTTGAAGTTAGACGTTTCTAGCTTCTTGACATCCAAGAATTGACTATTAGTTTTCGATTTTTGTATAGAAATTGGATAAAAATTATTTTTTGATGGTGTTATGTGTGAATAATTTTCTTTACCCTTCTAACGTACAACCGGCCACCCGGGTAGCCAGAACAAAATATAAGGAAAAGACTTAGTTTTATTTTAATTTATTTTAAATTGTATATCCCTATTGCGATCCGCCACTGTAATTTTATACCAGATATTTGCAAATAGTTGGTTATTACCGTGCCAATACAATTATTTTTTTAAATGACTGATTTTCTGCGTGCCAAATCAAAATATGATATTTAAATATAATATTAAGGATCACCAAAGTTTTATTTTAAGATGCATTTAATTATTCCAAAAATCGGGCTCAAAGTCTTAACCCAAAACAATTGCCTTAGGCAGTTCTACTCCTAATTCTTTTCAACATGTTCACCTATAAAAATACGAACCCACAACGATATTTGGAGCAAACATTTTTGATCTATCTATTTCAACTGCAATATGTATTATGAAATGGTGTGTTAAAATTCTGTTACGCGATGATCTGGCATCGTCAACTAAATAGTCAAGTAGGTTTAAGTAGATGAAGAAAAACGATTCAGAATTTTAGATCTTCTTACGAATTTCCAGTTTCAAAACTTTACGCGTGAAAGTTAACCTTTCTGCTAATCGTATTTCTCTGGAATTTTGAATAAAACTTTTGGTTCAATACCTTTTTAATTAATTGATATTTAAATTCGAATTAATAACATTTTTTCATTCAATAATACTATCGCAAAAGTGCTTTTTAATTCTCGTAATTTGTAGTACTAAATAAACCCTGAACTAAAATTACAAGCTTACGAATAAAATATCACCAAACTCACCCATTTGAAACATATCGGTACGTAATATCGGTAAAAATATGTTATTTATCACCTAGTAATTTACTTTTGAACTTTCCGTATTTGTCGAAAATACTTGGCATTCATTTCAAAGCTGGTTGTTTGTATGACCAAATTGATTTGGTGTTTTCCTAGTTCTACAGCATTTCAATAGTTAGGCTTTATTAAAATTCTAAAAGCCTTCTCTCTTTTTTGGAAAAATTACTACAATTACCTACTCTAAAACCTAATTACTACAATTACCTACTCTATTACCTACTCTATACCTACTCTAAAAATGTTTGGCGTGCCAGGCCAATTTTTAAACGTGCAAGGTTTGGCACGTGTGCCACGTATTTGCGATCACAGTTTTTAAGGAATGTTTTATATATTTGAACAACCACAACCTATTAATATGACGGACAGTATATTAATAATTTTCTCCTCATTTGTGTTTTCTCGTTTCTCGTTTTCCACTTTCATTATGGGGAATTCCCTATATACATATATATTTTTCTCGTTTTTATTCAATAAAATACTAAATTTATAACATAAATGCAACAACATAGCGGAACCGACAAAAAATCGGTTGAAAACCCCGAAAAAATACACTTGGCTACCCGGGTGGGTCGGGTGTGTACTAGCGTAAAATTTTTCGGGTATACACACAAGGGTTAAACTGCTATACGACGATTTGAAATCGCAATATGGCATTTCATATTTGTTGAGTTACAAACTGAACCAAGATGTGCTCGATTTTTTTTTGGCGTTATTCGGTCGAAAGGAACACTACACGATCATCCAGACCGCCTGGAGTTTATGTATAGACTAAGATCGTACATACTCGGGAAAAATGAGGGAAGCTTATCATTAAATGGGAATACTATAATAGACGACACTCCAAATTTGGATTTGGTGAGCAATTTAAGCAGCAATTTGTTTAGTCCATTGACATCGCAAATAAGCTTAAACGATGAACCAAAAGCCAACGAATTGGAATCATTGTAATATGATGGCTTAGAGCACTTGGCGGGGTATATTTGCCGTAAAATTAAGGATCCAAACCTAGTTGTTGATAGCGATGTGATCAACACAAATAAGGATTCTTCGTTCACCTGGATGAATCAGCTAACGGAAGGGTTTCTACAAAAACCGAGAATCAGGAATTAATCTTTAAGCAAATTAAGGGAGATAATATCATATGTATATGGCCAAAATTACATAAAAAATTTAATAAATGCCTCTTCAAGTATATCTATACCTGTGCACGAAAGGTTAAAGAAATATTTTTCCGTTCACGAATATATTTCAAAATAAAAACTTTAAATAATGACATAGTCGAAAACAGCAGGAAAAGAAAAAGGAAATTTAATAAAATATGTAATTTTATAATAAAAAACTATTCTAATTGAAAAAATTGTTTATTTAGAAATAAATTATTTACTCAAATTCATATCCACCTACTTTATCTTCATATATAAAATTCAAAGTGGGTCACAAAGTTACGCCATGTTGAAATTTGTTGTTGTAAAAAAATTGACATATGTATGTCTTAATAAGTATATCGTGGAGTACACCGAACTTTTGTTCGTACGAACTTTTCAGTACGAAACCAAACTACCACATAGAGAACTCAAGGAGGGTTCGCATTTTTTGTTATTCAGGGTCGATACATTTTGTATGATTCTTGGGTTAAAGTACGGGGGAGGATTTTGATATTTCTACGTATTTGGTAGATATATTATAAATGATTGGCCTCTTCATTTTTTCTGATTAACAAGTCGAAAAATGTTGAGAATGCTATTATTGTTACAATATTTTGTTTATAAAAAGCCGAAAGAATCTTATTAAAATTATTTTTGTAATTGCCCGCAACAGGCAAAAGGAAACATTTGAAGCTGAATAGGAAAGACTAAATCAACAATGCCGGATTGCATAAACATACGCTTACCTCCATTTAGCTAAACTTTGATCTCTTTCTTCTTTTTCAAACTGATTAAATTTATTTTTCGAGCCTGATAAAGTTAGCCGAACGTTTTCAGCCGAAAGTAATAAAATGTCGGTAATGCAGATAGCGTCCTGGGTTTTTCAGCCGAAAGTTACCAGCAGACATATTTCAGACGAAACATGTTTTCTAAAACAGACTTAAAAACAGTTATTCCCTTATAGTGATACAGACTCATTTTGGTTTGTCTCTGCTTACGATACGTTAAGTTTCATTAGTTTCAATATCAAATTTAAAAATTTGTATAAATTCAACCTTCAAAGTGTCGTCTGCGTGTGTCCAGTATAGTTATCCCTAGGAAATTATTAGGGTAACTTTCATGTGAGGAGCCCGAAAAAATTCGTATCGTTGAAAGTTTTATATAAAATTGAAAAATTTTGTGCAAATACAACCTTTAAAGTGTCGTGTCTGGAAAGTAGTTCAGTAAATGTGCCTTGCCAATGGTTATCCCTAGAAAAATTATCAAGTCAAGTTTCATGTGAGCCCGGCAAAATTAATTGAAAGGTTTGCTTGAAAGGCCCATGTATAAAATTTAAAAAATTTGTATAAATTCAACCTTTTTTATAAACTAAACAGTAGAGTAAATTGAAATTGAATATAATTCATACAAATTTTTAAATTTTATATGCCTCAGACATGATACTTTAAAGGCCTTTGCCCATAGGAAAACGAAAAACGCAAAAAACGAACAATTTGACATTTTTTTGAAATTTTTCGTTTTATGTTACCCATGACCAAACCGAAATTCTATTTTCGTTTGAAAGTCAAGTATCAAAATCAAAATATCCTAGATTTTAATAATAATAGCGTGAGTCATAAGTAAGAGAATTTGTTAAAAATTTATTTGAAAGAAACAGAAATTTTTATGATTTTAAAAAAAAAGAAAATACTTTTGTGTTGTGCTATTTATTTTTTGGCGCGGAAAAATAGGACCCGCGCGAAGTACCATGTACATCCTATAAATAAATTAAGAAAAACTCATGGGGAGTTTCATCCGTTGATAAAAAATTTAGAACTTTATCCACCAAAATTTTATCAGTATTTTCGGATGAACCAAACCCAATTCAATTACATTCTTTTAAAAATCTTTAATATTATTACATTAGACAAATCTAATTTTAGGAAAGATGCTATTTCCGCAAAGGAAAAGCTATGGTGATTACACTAAGGTAATTTCCCAATATATAAAAATATACATTATATTTGTATATAAGATACATGTCTTAGGTTTTTGGCGACTGGTGCCAGTTTCACAGATTTGGCCTTACGCTTCCATATGGGTATAACGACAGTGAGGAGGTGCATCATTAAAACAATAATGGCAATCAATATTAAATTAAAGGGCATTTTGTTACCAAAACCAACACATTCTGGATGACGAAAAATATCTAAAGAGTTTTATAGACGTTGGAATTTTCCAAACTGTCTAGGTGCCGTGGACGGTAAACACATCAAAATGTTTTGTCCTGGCAATAGTGGAAGTCTTTATTTCAATTATAAGAAACATTTCTCGATTGGCTTGATGGCAGTGGTGGATGCCCAATACAAATTTGTTATGGTTAACATAGGATCGTATGGCTCCAATAGCGATGCTGCTGTATTTTCTAATTGTGAATTTGGTAAAGCATGGATAAACAATTCCCAGGTTTTAAATATTCCCGACGCTTCATATTTGCCAGTCACTAGTAGCTTGCTAATGCCGCAAGTCTTGGTGGGCGATGAGGGCTTTGAGCTTAAGTCCAATTTATTAACCCCATACCCAGGATTAAAATTATCTATAAAACAGAGATTATTTAATTACAGGTAAGTTTATTTTTATTATATTTTCACAATTTTAATTCATTTGCTGTCTTACAGGTTATCCAGAGCTCGCCGTATAGTTGAAAATGCCTTCGGCAAACTTTCTCATACGTGGCGAATCTTGCTGAAGTCGTTGGAGATTCAGGTGCCACTTGCTAAACAACTCGTTTTGTGCTGTTGCATCTTGCATAATTTTTTAAGAACCAATCAGGACGAAATAGAAAAAATTCCGGACGATAACATTAATTCCGATGCAGATGTAACAGACACAGACCCCCATATAGAAGACCAAATTAGACCCCCCGCTTCTTATGCCCACGATGTACGTGAAATATTTGCCGAATGGTGCTTAAAAGAAGGGGATGTACCTTTCCAACACGGATTGATTTAAACACGTTGTCTAAATTATTAATAACACACAGATACATAAGATTTATTTTTCTGTTTTATTTAAAAATATGAAATATTATTAAGTACACTTATCAGTCTTCTAAACCATCATCACAAAATAATAAATTAAAAAGTTAAATCACATTTATAGTTAAATATTATAAAGTTAAATATTCTTCCGACGAAATTTTTTTTACAAGTTGCAAAGTTTTAATTTGTAAGTTAATTTGTTGCTGAATTGAATTTTTTTTTGTCAATTCGCTGAGTGACACAAACAAATTTGACATAGGATTTGTATTTTGTGGGATCGGTTCTGTTATGTTTTCTATAGCTTTTAAAACCTTTCCAATTGCGTAGTCGTTTCCGCGTGGCGCAGGACGTTTACGAGTACTTCTCGGTAATTCTGCCTCTAAAGCTTCTCCAAAGATACGGGTAGTTCTGTTTTGACTGCGTGATGGGCTGTGCTGTTGAGTCGCACTTTCCTCGCCATGGATAGTTTCGTCATCCAACATGATAACATCAGTTAAATCGATGCGATTAAAGCCGCGCTTTTAATTTATAATTTTCGAATCCTAGGAAGCGAAAAATAAATGTCATTCAACAAAAATTTCTTTCTTCCGTTTATTTATTTTCTATATTATTTTACGTACATAGATCAATATCTAAAATATAAAGCATTTTTTCTAAAGTATCACTGAGATAAACTTACTCTTCGGGTACTTTGGTGTATGGAACAAGGAATTGCATACTTTCGAAATGACACCATTTTACCCCGGTATCACTTCCAATTCCGCTGGGTAAATTTTTTTCAATTTTAAAATATGCTCGAAAAGAATCCCGAAGATTAATCTACTTTTTTTGGCATGCATCAACTAAATTGTGTTAAAATAGAAGAAAATAATATATTATTTAATTGAAGAGAATATAAATAAGGATGCGCTTACCAGGTTTCGCTAAAATTATGGATATTTCATCCCACGCAGCTGCTTTCTTATTTTTTTTATAGTATTTCGACATTTATTATAAATTGACCGATGAGCTTCGATTTCAATAATTAATTTTTCCTCGAAAATTCTGTTATTTTTTTTTATAAGCTCTTTTTCCTCCGTCTTTTTGTTTTTTTTAAATTTATTTGGCTGCCCCATGACTGATTTTTAAGGGCGACGATGACTGATGTTTTTTTAAACTGTCGCAGTATTATTTTTAGGTACATGAAGTTGGTTATACAATTTTTTTTATGTTGGCAATTCAAAATTATAACAGAAAAAACTATTATAACAGAAAAACAGTACGAAAAATATTTTCGTGTACTTTTTCTGACGAAAAATTGAAAAAATATTTTTAATTTTCTGACCGAAATAATTAAAATGAAACTTTCTGGGATAATTAAATATTTTTAGTTGGTTTCTTAAATTAAAATAGTTTTGCGTTATGTTTAAGAACAAGTTTGAGAGGGTTTAGGCTACAATATGCTAAATATTTTGGAGTTATTGTAAAAAAAGTAAAATTCGTTTTCGTTTTCCTATGGGCAAAGGCCTTAAGAGTTGAATTTATACAATTTTTTGCAATGTATATTTTATATTTGGCTCAGCCATTAAACTTAACGTATACAATTCCTATGGTAAGCAGTGATAAACTAAAATGAGCCTGTATCCAGCTGTAAAATCACTTCATGAAAATACCAGTTTATAGGTTAGTTTTTTAATTTTACATTTTATTTAAAATATGTCGGCTGATAGCCTTCGGCTGAGATAGAAAAGACACTATCTGCATTATCGATGTTTTACTTTCGGCTGACAATTTTCGCTAACTTTAATACAGGGTGCGTTATATGTTTCATGTCGATGTTTTATATTAATAACTTTAAAATGAAATACAATTCCATAATTTATATTTTTTTGATTAATTATATGCTTTTTAACATTATGTATGGAATACAATGTTGGTCAAGTGGCCGCCTCTGTTCGTGGCGCAAAGGCGAGCTCTTTTAAGCACATTTTGCATAACATTTTCGCAGACTTCTGATGTTATTTCAGCAATTTCGTATCGAATGTTGTCCTTGGTTTATTGGTGTACACCTTTGCCTTCAAGTACCCCCCTACTAGGAAGATATCGGTCAGTCGAAATCACCATGTTTTGACATTATTCGGCCGGGAAACATTTCTCAGTGCCAACAAGATGGTGCCTTTTTGGAACCGTCATGTTCGGTACTATACGAGAGTATAGTGTTTTTCGCTGTATCCATTGAGGGTTTTCAGCGGCGTTATATGCTCCATAATAAATTGCTATTGACCACTCTCTACGACTTTTCAATGCCAACTGACAAATGTCATCCAAATCAAAATGGCGGCCAAACAAAATCAACCTGGAACATAAAACGCACCCTGTAGTATTATTTTTTGCAGGATTAGAGAATTTCGTAAAAGAAAAAAGAAACCACGATTGCGGTTTTTGATATGGAAATCAATATTAAATTTGTTTGTAATATTTTATCATGTACTCAAGATAACAACAGGATGGTTCAAGTAACACCATCTATCGTAAATAATATAAACATTTTTGAACAAATATTACTTTTATTTTTAATATTTTTATTTGTTATATGATATTTTAGAGATAAATTATTAAAGCAACACTTGTAATTGTTTATAACAAAAATAGACAAAATCACCTAAAAAATACCGGGCTTATTAAAATGTGTTCTATTAATTATTTTTATTTTGCTAAAGGTTAGATGGAACCTCAGTAAAAATAATTTAAATCTTTGTCTGCAAAATGTTCATTTATCACTGCTTCGAGTGGCTCATCCCGATCAAAATGCTAGATATGGTGGAGGATTAATTTTTTCGAAACCACTTGACCAGCAACAGTACACTCTCGTGTATTTTCCTCTCCTTTTGCACTTGATCTGCTGTTTCAAACTGTCTGTTATATTGGTTCCTTTACTTTTATAAGTTTCAAAATATAGTTGCAATCATTTTTCCAGCAATAGGCACGGCTTTGCTTTTTTAGAAGGTGAACTACCCTTTTGATGATTGGTTGAAACCTTGGGCTCCTTGGACCCTTGCTTAGATTCTATATCATTTATGATGAACCCAAATTTCATATCTAGTAGCAATTCTATTGAATACATCTGCCGTATTGTTTTGTTACCACACCGCTCCAAAAACTTCTTACAACAATGAAAACGGCATTTTTTTGATCCGGTTTTTCTTGGTATCCAAACTTGCACTGATTTTTGCCATACCGAGATAATCACATATTATCAATCTGGCTATTATTTGAGATATCGTGAATATTGTGGAAATTTCTTTTTATTTTATTCTAGCATTTTACCTGACGCTCAATTAAAATTTTTTCAACAAAATGTTCTTGTTTTGTGTGGAATTTAATAACTGCACGAAATTCAATAAAGGACTTTTTTGAAAATTGCTCTCATTAAGGCTTGTTCTTTCTTCTATTGCAAGAGAATGATTAAACGTACAAGACACAAATTTGAAAATGTTTGTTTATGTCTAAAAATGATAAGGAAAAATAATAAAAACAAGGAAACAAATACATCCGTCTCTGTCTGTTCCATTCCGTAAACTTAAATTCTCCTCTGTTTTACTTTCTTTTCAGCTTCTTCAGTTATATATTTTTTCGATTGGAATATTTTTCGAGGTGTTCAGCAAATCTTCGAGCTTTATAATGTATCTTCATTATTTCTAGTCCATTTATCATCTACTACTCTTATTAGAGGGATCTGTATTATTGGTGTTTCAATTCTTATGGTTGCTTTCCAAATTGAATAATCATTACTGTTGAAATGAGAAGAAACTGGTTCTTGTATTCCTTAAAAATGCCTCCTATAATTTTTAATGAACCGTAACCTTGTGCGTCGCAAAATATATACAAAATTGCGGCGTTATAGATTGGCTAAACCAACTGTCAGATTTTCTGTAAGAAGCAATTTTCGTTGAAATTCGTAACATTTCTTACTGACTCGCTGTCTTATCCATTTCATTGTTCTTTACTATATGATCCAACAAATGATTTTTTATAACATTTCCATGATAACATATAAGTAGTATACGTTTCTATTATGGAAACTGAAATGAGCACAAAATGATATAGATCATGATGGGGTTATGAGCATGCGCGAGAGTATTCGAGGTGCACTTTCGATCAAAATAACAGCAAATTCAAAACCAGCTTGAGCTTAAACTACTGATGAATAAGTAGTCAATTAAATACTGGTGTGCTAAATCGATCTTTTTGTTCTCTTTTAGCAAAAAAGATCGATTTAGCAACACTACAATCAAAGCATAGTCAGAATGCCCATAGCTTAAATCATTCTTACCTTACATACTGTGGATTAATATAAGAAGTACCACCTGAAAAATTTCAATTTGCGTAGTTAAAATTGTTAATATTCGGAATAAATTACTTTTAATCCGCATCGAGAAAATTTCATGAACATGATTTAGTGAAATATAACGATTACTACACCACACCAGACAATTTCGCTCTATACGATATTGAATTAGTTCTTCGACAGCATGGATTTTCTTTCGCAGTTTTCGGTTTCACTCAACCAACACAAGTTGTCCCCGGAATATTAAAATATCTACAACACGATGCATTTGTAAAGATCGTTATCAAAGATTTGATGAGTTTTATTTGAGGTCGTGGGCTGGACCAACGGTTCTTAAAGGCTTCAAGCTCCCCGTTCAGGCAAGTCGACACTTCTGTTTGATCTAACAATTATCGCATGCAGCAGAAACATTAAAGCAAACTACATGACCTTCGTTGCATTGACTAGCTCCTTAGCTTGTGGATTTTTTTCTTTATGTTAACATTTCAAAAACAACCATCGAAAATAAAAACTTTCAATTTTTACGAGTATTCCTCGCTTCAGTGCTGCACTTCTGAGACAATATCCATCGCGTATATACATACTATATAGTACTACATGTAAATAAATAAATAATTAAATTATCCAAATGATTTGACTGATTTAGTAAAATATAATTTCTAAGAAGTCTAGCTATAACATAACCTTGTGCTTCACAGTTGGACGCATTTAAAGAAATGATCTGTACACAAATTATTTTAGTTCCGCTAATTGTATGATCATTCGATGATACACATTTTGATTATAACTTCATTGACCTTAAAAAAACAAAAATTTTTAATTGCCTGAATCCATTAAGTCTACAAATGCATTTGGATTTATATAAAATTGAAAGTATATATTGAACAGGTGAGACGTAACTACACAAATTGTTTGACCGCCATTTTGATTTTAGTATTGTTGTATTTTCCAAACAACATGTTTAACACCAGCACGTTGACTACACAATACCTATAAAAACAAAAACAAAAACAAAACAAAATTTCATTTTCATTCAATCAAATTCGATCAGATTGATCGAATTCTTTAAATTTCATTGATAAATTAAACACAAATGTATAAGATAAAATATAAGAAGATCTTCGTGTGGAGATCACGTATACAAATTATAACTAAAAAAAAAAAAAAAAATCCACCTTGTGAGGATTAATTCAAGATGAGATTTTTTTGTTTATCATTTTGTTTTTCAGAAGTTCAAAAGTTTTATTAACTAACGTCTTGTGGAATAAAAGTATAGAAGTAAGTAGTTTATAAAAAAGATCATTAATTATGTTTCGTCCAATTTCGATTTTTTTTTTGTGTTACAATAATAACTTTTTAATAATAATAATAAAAATATAAATTATTTTTGTATATTAGAAATAATACAAAAAAGTGTATAATGAATGTTCAATGTATAATATAACCCATAGTAGGTTATGGTGCAGTTATCGACACAATATTATGTATGGGTGTTATATCTTATGCGGGAGATCACTTGGTTGTTTTTGAATCAATATGTGCCTTTTTAATGTTTTAGTAGATGATCGTGAATTTACTTCTTCATATAATTCTGAAGAACCTCTAATCCTAAATTAAAAATTGTGATGTTTTAGGACTTTTACAATCAAACGACGTTTCAATAACTGATTTATCTGCAGTATGTCCGCCAAACAAGGTACGAGGTATTGTCATAAAAATGAATTTTATGAATTTTTGATGTATTTTGTTATGTACATATGTGTTGAAACGTTCTTAATTCTTTTGTTGCTGAACGTCATTAAAGTTTAATTGTGTAAAACTATTTGTATGCTTATGCTGTTCCATCCCTTTTGTTGTATTAGCGAATTTTACAATTCTTCTTTAAAAACTTTTAAAAATTTCTATTGTTTTGGACAGGAATTGTAAAATTCGCTAATACTACAAGTGCATGGTTGATTTCTATCTCGTATCAGAAAAACAATCAGTGTAATAAGTTAGCAGTTCAGTCGCTATAGCCGGACGAGATGATTGAAAAATGAAATACTTTTCACAATCTTCATCAGATCGAAACTGAATTGCAAAACTCTTAACGATCTTTTCACTTCATAAAATTATTTATCTATATCCGACTAATTAATTCCGGAATAACCTAATATTTCACAAAAATTATTATATTTTTGTGAATTATTAGGTTATTCCGGAATTAATTAGTCGGATAGATAAATAATTTTACGAAATGAAAAAATCGTTAAGAGTTTTGCAAATAAATATCCTGCGCACTTTCCCTTCTCCCATCGATCGCCACCTGAAAATAATGTAATTTTCCCGGCATTCCAGTTGCCATTTTAGGTTAATAGCTCCGTAGGGTTTCAACCGATATAGACGTTTGAGAGGTCAATCGATCGAGCTCGATAAGATCAAATAAATTAATGTGGAAAAAGTGGTCAGAGGTAGGGGGAACCCACAGTTTTAAAAAACGCGTATACAACTTTTTGACTACCTATTTAGAAAACCAAATTGTGAACCAATATTTAAAAAAAAATTCCCAACATTTTTCCTTTTACGTTGCAGGTTCTTTTCCGTGGCTTCTATTCTGCGGTTCAGATGATATCTTGACATAACTACTTGGCAAAGGTTTTATCTGTTCTGCAGTTAGTTATCTTTGGGCTTTCACTTATTCTCAAAATCTCTAATTTGATATTTCGTACGGGTACTTGTTGTCGTTTATTGAAGTGTTTCGGTTCTCGACCCAAATTTTCAAAATATTTTGCGCTGAATTTCTATGGCTTTAATTGCAGTTTCTTTGATGCTTTTCGGCAATTTGTTCTTAATGAAGTGCTGCACTTTATCGAGTAGTAGTATAATGATATGATTGCTCGTTTTTGCCTGCCCATCACCTTGGGGCTCTGTTGTAATAGTAAAAAATATAAAGGGTTGAAGCCTCATCTAAACATTATTAAACCCCAACTCAATCTCCACCCCAACTCTGAAATCGACACGAAACTTCAAACTCAACCTCAACTCAATCCTTAAATCAAAAATTCATTTTATTCATCATAAATAAACTCAACTCAAAAAAACTCAAGGTTACTTCTAATTCAACCCTCACTCAACCCCAACTCAACCTCAACTTAACCCCAATTCAACCCTAACGCAACCCCAATTCAACCCAAAATCGAGCTCCATCTCAACCCTAAACTAAAGCCCAAACTCAAAGCCTAACTTATCTCCCATAACAAAAATGTAAATACGCACTTCAACTCAACTCAAATCATGTTAAGCTAACTCTAACTCAACCCACAATTCAACATTCAAAATATATCCACAATGGGTCACTCAACCCTAACCTTACCTCAACTCAACTAGACGCAAACCCAACTCAATCTAAAAATCGACCCCAACTCAGCCACTCAACACGAAGTCCCACTCAACCCTCAAAGCATCATCTATATAAAAAACTAATAATCACTCATGGATCGAAAACCAGGCGATAATTCAACATGATGATAACCACATGGTTTTTGATCCATTTATGACGAAACAGACCTAAATACCGTGATTGCAGACGGACGGATATTTTTTTTTTTTGCTTTTTCGGATTCAGGGACGTTCAAACCGTCGCACAGTGCGGCCGATTTAAAAAAAGCTGGCCAAAAGTCAAAAACTTAAGTAAATTATTTCAAAATCTGCACTCAGGATTTTTTTGGGTCGCTGATTACGAATGTGAAGTCAGAATTGCAAAAATTATACCCCTTCATCCCCTATTGACAACCCCTATTCATGAAACAGCCTCTGTGTCATATTACAATTAAGATGCATATCATTTTCATGGTTGTTTGGGTCGCTAATCACGAATCTACAGCCAGAGTTGAAAAATTGAGCCCCCTTCAAACCCCTATTGACATCCCCTATTCGTGAAACAGTAAAATTTCAAGGTCAAAGATGCACCTTGCTCTGGTCGATCAATCACTGAAAAAGTCGATGAAATCTTACAAAAAATCGAAAAGCAGACCGACACATAAGCAACCATTACATTGCTAAGGAATTAAATATCGATCACAAAATAATTTTAAACCATTTGCGTAAGGCTGGATACACCAAGAAGCTCGATTGATTGGCCGAATTGCCATTAGTAAATTGCTACTGAAACGCAACGAAATATATCTATTTTTAAAACAAATCCTTTGGGTTAAAAAATAGGGATTAAATACGAGAATGTCGTTCGTGAAAGATCATAGTCAAAGAAAGGTGAACCATCACAAACAAGCCAGGATTTACGCCCCATAAGTTTATGCTGTGTACGGTAGGATTAAAATGGAATCGCACATTTTGAGGTACTAGAACCTGGTCAAACGATTGATTCTAATCTCTATACTGTGAGCAATTAATGAAACTGCAGCAAGCAAATAAAAAAGACGGTCAGAATTGATCAATAGAAACTTGTTGTCTTCGATCATGACAACGCCAGACCACACCCATTTTTGATGACTCAGCAACAATTGAGAGAGCTTGGCCGGGGAAGTTTTGATGATTCACCGTATGGCCCAGAGCTTGCACCATCTGACTACCATTTGTTCCGATCTCTGCAAAACTCCCTTGATGGTCTAAATGTGGCTTGAAAAAAAGGACTGTGAAAATCACTTGGCCAAGTTTTTCGCCGATAAACCCCAGAAGTTCTACACCGATGGAATTATGAAACTTTCCGAAAATGGCAGAAGGTCATATGGATAATAAAGGCCAATATGTACTTAAATAAAACTCAGTTTGAATAAAAGAAAAATTTAATTAAAAAATTACAAAAAAATCTCTCTTATACATTTTTCGCTAAACTGATTTTAAAAATTACAATAAAATCCGAAAAAGCAGCTTAAAGCAGCCATTTTTTTTTTGTATTCGGATGATAATACTCTCACC
Source organism: Tipula helvola (assembly GCA_963556165.1). Taxonomy (NCBI): domain Eukaryota; kingdom Metazoa; phylum Arthropoda; class Insecta; order Diptera; family Tipulidae; genus Tipula; species Tipula helvola. Next base: position 52,492,739 of record OY744482.1, read on the forward strand.
TACAACCTCTGATAAGTTTTACAATCGAACACAACAGAACAACACAACTTTTTGATAACAACATATCGTATTTTAAAGATTGACATTAGTAAAAATTGACTTTAGTTACTGCTTTTTTTGATATTTGATACTTTCAAAATTAGTACATTACAATTTATTTTCAGGTGTTACATACTTTCAGAAGTTGATTCCATTTTGTCCGATAAGAATTGGTTGTGATTTCGATTTTCTGTATTACTTTTAACAAGCGCGTTGTTTACCATTTCCGTAACAATGTTGATACTACTCGAACAAAGGTAGCATTGGGACGAATATTCTAGGGCAGATGGAAGAAAATATAATTTTCTATGAGTGATTCCTGAACGTTAGACATGTACTTTAGCCAACCCAATGGAAAACAGAACCCATCTAGCAACATTTTTTTTTTTACTTTTGGCCAGCTTTTTTCGATTTCGCCGCACTGTGCGTCGGTAAAAGTGGTTTTGAACCAAATATAAAATTTGATCATTTTTGGCAGTAAATATTTTTGGTCCATGTGAACTGAAGTTAAATGTTTAATGTTTGGCCGGTTCCAGTATTCTTTAAAAAGTTTTGACCTAAAGCATATTCATCTATCAGTTATCAAACATCGGGGATTTCCAAAGACACTTTGAATAATATTTAGTTTCTCAATGTTAGATCAATTGTTACAAGTACATAATTGCTCTTCAGTGGAGCATTGATTACCATTTGCAATTGGATTTAGGAAACCTTTAGCTTATCCGTCCTTTTTTGAATCCAAGGAGTTTTTTGATGTTCGAAAAGTGTTGCGTTGCATTCAACATCAAGTCGTCAGATATTATAATCAATTTTCTATTGGCAGTAGGTACATATAGTAATCAATTCAATCTAATCAATTTTTTTAATTTATTGCCATAACTTTAATGGCATGCAAGATGCAACAATTTGCCCTAGAAAATTACATCTTTGCTGAGGTGCGACTTGAAGCATCAACATGATTTTTTTTATCCATTGACATCGTCAATAACAGCCACCACATTGAATTCGTGATAATTATATGTTTGTATCATACAGAAAGCAACTTGATGTGGTAATGCTCCACGGATGGCTCCACTTCCACAGTCGAAGGCTTTTCCTGTTATCGAAGAAGGCAAGGTGTACAAGTTTATGTTGGAGGCCGAATAACAGACATGGGGTTTATCGTCATGGTATTAGATTTACAGATCTAACTGTATAGTTTAAGTTAAACAAAAACGATGAAAATGAAGGAGAATTTTTTTCCATAGAAAATCCACATTTTCCATTCCGTGTTTAGTAAGACAGGATGCAAAAGGAGAAAAACAAAATTTCAGATACATATTTCAAATAAGGATATTTTGGCCTCCAAAAATGTCCATATGACTTCTCATCAAGATATTGTTAAATCTTTTATTAGGAGACCAACCTAAGCTTATATAAACATTTGAGAAATACCAACATTAAAATAGCAAAGTGGTCATTGAGTTGCTAAAAAATTTTAGACGGCACACCATTGGTAGTTAAAAGTTTTCATCGTAATTTCCAACGCTGACGAGAGCGAAAAAGTTTGCATTTTTCACATCTATGTAGAACCAAGTTAAGGTAGTTTATGTTTCGATGATCAGAAGGAATAATCGCTTAAGTTGACTTGAGATACAAGTTATTTTAATATTTAAAGTTGTCTGCCTCTGCTCTAACTTCACTAAATTTGACTTAAGTGATAATGCCATAAAGGCCAAAACCTGCGGTCGCAAGCCCTAGTAGCTTTAGTCGGCATAAGGGATAAATGAATTTAATATTGAACTTTTTGTGCCTCACTAGAAAATTTATCTAATTTGACTTAAGTGGTTATTCCTTGTGACCATCGGTTTATACCTGAACCTAGTGGCGGCTTATTTAAATTTTTAAGCATACAATTAATCTAATTATTTTTTTAACAATTTTAGCTTGTACACAAATTGATTTGGTTAAAACAAATCATTTTTGTATTTTATTTTTAATACTAATTTTTATAAGGAAACATTCAAACTTATTTCCAAAACCACCAAAGGTTCCGCTCTAGTATAAAATATTATAAACAAGTTATTAGAAAATATCAAATATTTCGAGTAGACCCATAGCATAGATTAAGGTTCACCAATATATCTAAACGGTTTGGCAAATCAAGCCGACATTAACCGATTTTTACCAAGAAAAAAATGTTTACTGAAGCTTGTTGTATACTTCAAATTCACAACAAGTTATTATAATTCGTCCACGAATTTCAATTTCACCTTTGAGTTACGAGTTAAGAGGATCCTTACAAAAAGGATATTTCCGATTTGGTAGTTTTACATTTTTTATTTAAATAAAGTTTTAACAGGGATTATTCCTGTTGAGCATATGTAACCGGATCACAGGTACTTCGGGATTTTCGATATTTTATGTGATTTTCTGAAGATTTGATATTATGCACGATGGTTTCAAAATTGGATCCGGATACGAAGAACAGATGGAGTGAGGCAGTACCGAATCATTTTCGTACGATAGATTATCTAAACCAGTTTCTCGGTTTTCGAGCTCACCGATTAGAAAGCCAAACGAAAAAGGCAGTTTCGCTTTCTTTACCAAAACCGCATCCAAATCCGCAAATCGCTCAACCGTCACTTCACTCGCCGTCACAAATTATTTAAAATTTCATTAAACAACGATTGATGACTTAAATTGTCTAACAAGTATGCGTTTTGCATAAATTTGGAGGTCCCATAGTGTATTTTATTCTAAATCGGCCAACCGGAAGTGGCCACTTCCATGGGGCGGACAATTTATTTTGGAAATATTGACAAATGTATAAGGTTTATATAGTAAAACTATTATATACAAAATGTTGCCAAAAAAAACAATTATTAACTGATTGATTGATTTCATTGGTACAGGTGTACGATCAAGCCTAGAAGCAAGATTCCCGGAATACGCCGAGTCCACCATACACCGCCCTTTTAAATACAATAAAACCGAAGGATAAGGAATGTTAGTATTAGAGAATGCAGTCAAGTGCATTCACAGTTTAGTGAATATAATTCGCTAACTCTATACCCTCTAGTTAAATACTTAATGTATTTTGCGAGAGTTGAATTTTTGTAGTTCGGTCGTAGCTACCTGATGAGTAGACCTTACTTTTCTGTACGAAACCGAATTACCAACACAAAATCTCAAAGAGATTTCTCATTTTTGAGAGTTGATACACTTTGTATTGACTCTGCGGGAAAGAAAAGGGGGGAGGGGATGAATATTTTCTACTTTTGCTGGTAGATATATTAGGAGTATGACTCCATTATTTTTCTGATTTGCCAAATCGAAAATAATGAGTATGTCATTACAAATAGTATGTTGTCTATAAAAAGCCGAAAACAATTTATATTAAATCAGACAATTTTTAACATCGTAAATATTTTTTAGTACTAATTTTTGACATGTATTTGAAAAAAATGCACACACCCAAATTATCATAGTCAATTCCTATGATAATTTGTGACAACTACAGAATAAATTCATTATTTGATTTACTAGTGTGATTGACGTACTGTACCGATTTAACTTAATTGGCGTAGTTATGCCTTAATAAATATACCATTAATGACATTTTTTGTCCAAACAACTATCCATTTCACGAAAATTATTGTAATTAAAATGAAGCAACAAAAATGTGAAGCGGGGAAATATACCAAAAATTATTACACTATTCGGACGATTAAAACACAATGGATTTGACCAAAATTAGAGGGAAATCTAAAGGTAACAAAATTAGCCTCAAAACCATTATGAATGAAATTTAAAGTAAATTTTAAATTTAATTTAGAAATGAAGTTAACTCGGAATTCAAACAAGAATTTTAGTAAAATGTTGAGTGCCATTTACGTTAGAAAAGTCACCATATGTTTGTGAATTTAAGCATATCGAATATAAAATCAGAATTACGAGAAAAAATCTGAATGAGAATTTGAATTCCCAAATGTAATTGAATAAATTCTTGAGTAGGTACTTAAATTAGAATTAAAAATTGAATTAGAATTACAAACTAGATTTGAATAACATCTTGTGTTTAATATGAATCAAAAGCTAATCGTAACTTTCAGCATAAATTTAGTTATAAATAGAGTGTGAATTCTAATCTTTGAATAAAAATTCCAACCAGGGCTTGACTAAATATTGAGAGGATTTTTAAAAAAAAACTCCGTTAAATTTTCAGTTTGAAATTAAACAGATGCAATTTTAATTGAGTTACAATTCGAACCACGACGCGACGCCAACAACATTTTGAGTGCAATTTAAAATAGAAATTAAGAAAATGTTTCTGGAAGTAGTTTACTTCTTGCATCAAATTCAAATAGTACACATTGTTGTACAGTGTTACTTGGGTTACAAATTGATTTGAAAGATTAGATTAGAAATTGAATAAAACAATCGACTTGGTTTTGAGCAACAATTTGAGTTTACATTTGGTGTTCTAAACTAGATTTAAACATAATTTTAAATGCAATTAGGTAAGAATGGCGTTGCAATACGAGATATGATCTCAAACAACCAACAAAATTTCCTTTGAATTTAGTTTAGAAATTTGTATCGGGAATTTTAACTAAAATTTGAATTAGGAATTTAAATTTAATGGTTTTGCTATTCCAAACCAAATAAAATTTTTGGTGAAATTTTTGATATAAGTTTACCTTGCACAATAGATCTACTGACAATGAGTGGATTTTCAATTAGAAAACAAAAAATGAGAGCAAATTATGTAGGTCGAGCAAAGAATAGATATGTCAAGGGGAATTCAAAATACATATTTTCAAACTAATCTGAATTGGATCAAAAAGTTAGACTGGAAAAGAAATTAGTTTTAATGGATTCGAATAAAACCTTGGAAATTGAGTATCTAGAATAAAATAAGTTTACAATTCCATCTGGATTTGAATAAACTTTGAGTGACATTTTAATCCGAAATTGAGTTAAACTTTCAAACTGTACTTGAATGTTGATTGTAATTTTGATCACACTGAATTAAATTGAAATAAAACTTGAGTCAAATTTAAACTTTTAACAATTAAGTATTCTACTAATTCTTTATTGTAATTTTCATTTTAATATGTGAGCAGTGTGAGGTATTCAGACTAGTAATTTACAATTACTACTTTAAAATCAAAATTAATTCGAAAAAAATAAGATTTCTAGTCAGAAATTTAGTTCCAAGCTCGTTTCGAAGTTGAACGAAATGATAAATGGAATTTTGAATATAAATCTAGTCTAAATTGGGCAACTACATTCGACAGAAAGGAAATTGATTAAGAGAACGAAATTTAAAAGTCCTAAAATCATCTTGAAATATAAACTAGATATAATTAATTTGAGTGAAATTTCAAGTAGAAATTGTCTTCTTTATATTGCATTTGGTAAACACATTTTGAAAACAAGTTTAGCAAAATATTTAATGCATTTTATGTGACTTTAGAATTAATCAATAAATTTTTTAGTCAACTAGAAAATCAGGAATTGAGCAAAAATCTGAATGCTTTTTGTTTTATAATAGAAGCATTTCAATTTTAAACCGTAACTAAATTAAATCTTAAGTAGGAACTTACATTATAAATAGAGTTTAAATTGCAATGGTTGGTTTAAGCATAAATACATGAGCTTATAGCGTAAAACTTGATTTTGGAATCCAGACTGCCTTTAATAACAATTTGAGTGAATTTTAAAAATTTAGTTAAAATTATTCGAGCAAAATTTTTATTTAGAACGGAATAAAACATGATTTGAACATAGTTTGGACTAAAAATTGAATTTCAATCTAATCTTGCGTTTGAGCAAAAATTTGGATGCAATTTAATAAAAAACTATTTAAAAATTGAGTTTAAATTCCAAACTTAATTAGCACAAAATGCTAGAAATTTTGTGATATTTAAATGTCTTGATTAGAAATTTGGGGTACAACTTCGGCTTTAGTTGCAAGTGTATTTAAGAAAAATTTTAGTGTTATAGAAATGCTGAGTTAGAGTAGAATTTAAAACTCTAGTGTTGGTCAAAAGGCTTGTTAAATTTGTATCAGAATTTTGAACAGAAATCTGAGTACGTAACTGTAATTTATTTTTTATTTTTAGTTTAAAAGTTGAGTTTATATTTCGAATTGGCCGACAGGATGCACCAGTTCTGAGATCAGGGCACCGTCGATTTTTTTCTTCCTTTTTAATATAGTCATTTTTAACGATGCTATTATGATAAAAAATAAGAATGAAACAAACACGATTTAACAAAATTGAAGAGTTATAATTTAGAGTGAAATTTAAAATACAAAATTTACAGTTCAATTTCAGCATAAATTTGAATTGCAATTAGTCAAAATTGCAATACGACCAATACATGATTTTATTAAAACAATAGAATAATTTAGTATCAGCACGATGTATAAAAGAATATGAATTCTAAACTGTAATTGAATATAATCTTGATGGCAATTTAAATTAAAAATTGAGTTTGAATTACACTTTAACTGGGAAAAAATACGAGCGCAATTTAGCTTTTTTTAGTTAAAAATTTGATTTAAAAGCGTGAAGCTTTTAGTCTCAACCATCACGTTGTTCATTTGAAGTAAGTATCGCTTACCAGCCTAAATTTTTAAGTGTATGGATGTGGAACCATTTTTGGACTACGTCTTCAGCACTTTGTAGTCCAGGAGAGTTAGTTTATCCAACTTTATAGCCAACAATTTGATAGTTTTTGTTATTGAAATCCTTTTAAGATAAGGCTTAGATTTGGTTTTCTTTTCAAAATTTGACCACATATTTTTAATTTCAGTCACATATTTTGCAATTTTAGTTACATATTTTAAGAACATATTTTTGATTTTTTAGAACCTAAAAATCCTAAGCCTAGTAATAAGTGTAATGAATTAGTTAGCACAAAATATCACAATTTCTATAGACTAATGATTATTAACTGCTTGTTGTTCCTGGAAAGCTGAGTCAGGTTAAAAGCTATCCGCGACTTAATTAATTAATTATTATTATTTGTTCAGTAGTTTTTTCAAAGGCGGCTGTGTGACTTCACTTCTGCGTGTTCCCATGTGCTCACCCAAATTTTTGTTAACCATCGCAAATGTTGCTTGACGTTGTTGTGGTAGTTGCACCTCTCCTTTCTCGTCTACTCGCCCTCCTTAAAAAATAAAAAAGAATAAATTTTGTAAGAAATTTGCATAAAAAGCTTTTCAAAATTCACTGCTCGTAAAAGAAAGTCGTGTGTTGGCCACACCTCAATTTTTTGGTTTGTAGAGAGACAAACAAAATTGAACTTGACTCAATATCATCCAATAATATAAAGGCTGTCGTCGAATTCTCGAGTAAATTCACTTACCTTTCTTTATGGAGGGTTAACGAAATAGAAAAAGGTAATTGTTTTACGTTTAGATGCTTTGTTCTTTACTGTTATAAGACTTGAACGAGTATAAAATAGAAAAAAATTGCGTAATTTAATAAAAAACGGACACTAAAAACCTACATTTACCGTAGTAATTGATTTACCCGAGAATTCGACCGCAGCCTTAATTATGTTGTGAGGGGACATCATTTATAGAGAGAAATTGCCAGCAGATTGCCTCAGTAGATGTCATCGATATCCCATCCGCGAAAGCCGGTCTATGCTAACGTACAAACAGAGAGACACAAATTTTAAAAAAGGTTGTTTTTGGTTGGTTTAAATATGCGCTTCGTGGTATCACAGAATTTTCAGATCGAATTTGTTTTATTGGCCCTTGTAACCCCAGGGAATGCTGGTTTTTGTCATCAATTTAAATCAATCTAAAATATTTAAGAGTTTGAAATGTGTTACTTTCATTTAATCTTCACTCTGAATTATAGATAAGGATTCTTTTAAATTTATCAGTTTTAGGCATCTAAAAAATAATTTTGTATTTTAAAATAATTTAGTAATTTAGCTCACGTAAGAAACGTTATCCAATGAAGGGTTAACACACAAGATTGAGTTCCACAAAAAAAAAAAAATAATTAAAACCTTAAAAATGCTACCGAAAATTATCTCTGGAAAATAACTTTAGCACTTTGAATTATATACTGCGGTAGATACACAGAGAATAATAATAACAATAATAAAAAGAAGTTGTGAAGAAAATAAATAACACCATCATCATTTCTTATGTATTATTTTAATTTTCGATTTATCATCATCAAACTTCAGAAGCTATATACAACTCGTGTACACTGACATAATAACAGAAGCTTCATCAACATTTTGGTTGTCTTAAATTATTATTAAAATTTGTATTTTGTATTGTTGTTGAATTTTTTTTTTTTTTTTGGTTATAAAATGGATTTATGAATGATTTGTGGAATGTCTTATGGAAGGAAATTAAGAAATATATTAAATTAACACCTATATAAATTTTGGGATTTCCCATGTAGATTTTTAATTCATGTTCCTATTGATGCTACTATATAACCTTGTACTTTATCAAGAACTTCCTAATGCTCTTTTCTTCTAGTTTACGGTTAATTAAAATGTTGACTTCCATTTGCCTATAAATATATAAACAAATTCAAGGTGACAATGTTAAGAAGTAGCTTCACAAGAAAACCGCAATTTTTTGATTAACCTTAAAGCAATTTTTCAATTTCTTTATAATGTTCAAAGTCATTGACGCAAGGGCCAACAAAAAATGATTTAAAAAGCAAAATTGAAATTAACACACTGCTTCTGTGACAATTTATGGGTGTATGTAAAGAGACTAAATTTGTATCATTTGTTCCAGATTCTTCAAAATTTCTATAGTTTTCATGTTAAACGTCTAAATATTTTGTCTTAAAATTTACCCTTAAGCTCAGTTGGAATTTTTTGTGATCCTTTTTTTTTTTTTTTGAGAACAAATTGGTCCTTCATCTATTTGTTGTTGAAAACGTTTCGTTATGTTTGTTTCCTGTGACGTTTTGTAAATGGAACACAGAAAAAAAAAAGGCAAAAACACTCTGTGACTTCTTGTAAATTTTGTATTTTAACAACCCGCAATAAATATCAATAAACGATTTATGTTTTTATGATTTTTTTTTTTGTGCAGCACATTTAATATGTTGTTAAATGGTTCCGAGAGAATAAATAAAAAGAAACAAATCTGTCATCGCCTTGACAAATTTATCTCAACATTTTTTTTTTTTTTTTTTTGCGAAACGTTAAATACTTTTTGAGAAGAAAATCTGTATCGTATTGTATTCACATAAATCAAATCCAATAAATTGGTCCTAAGAAATGTTAAACGAGACTTAAGAAATGTTTTATGAGATATTAAAACAATTATGGTGAAATCATTGCAGATTTATTTTTTTATAGCACCCGCATTCATCACGCTACTATATACTGTGAAATTATTAGTAGGAAAAAAGGGGTTTCCTGTTGTGGTTTAAATGAAATGGTTTCTGCAAGATTATTGCTAAATTAGGTGGTTTATTGAAAAATTATTTCGAATTTTTGCTCAGGATTAAAATTTGACACCTAATAGAGAGAAAGGGCACATTTTATTTCGTAAATAGATCAAACCAACGTCAAAATTTTTTAAAAGTTTAAAACAAAAAAATTTCGACCTCACACATCTAAAATGTTTTATTTTTTTTTTTTTTTTAAATTTAATTTATTTTTTCTAATGAATGCAGCAGAAGCATTGCCGCGAGAAGATGAAATAATATAAAAGAAAAATTTGAAAAGTGTTAAATCGTTTTATTTTTTTTTCGTTTTAAAAATCCGTAACTAATTATCTAGCAGTTAATTTTAACTAATTGTGCAAATCAAAGTGGTTTTTATTACACATTGGGATATAAAACATACGCAGACATTAAAAAATGATTTAGTGGAATAACAGATGATCGTGTCTCGACTTCAGAGATTTCAGTACATTATACCATATACACACATACAGAAGTAAATAGAAGCAATTATGATCATTTAATTTTATTTGGCTTGATTGCAAAGAATTAACAAATCATCGTATACATATATTTGAGGAGGACAAAAATTTTTATTAATCGTTGTTATTTCCGTGATGGGGAATATTCTGAGATTATTTGTTGTTGTATATTTTTTTATAAGTTACCAAATCGCGCACGCGGTGATAAAAAATTAAAATGTAAAGCGTGACTTGATGATTGGCGACATACAATATAAATCATTTTATGTATAATTTGCCTTCTCAAACCGATGTGGCTGGTCAGTTAATTATAAGAAATGTTATATACATTTCTTATCAAAACATCGCGAAAATTGATTTTTTTTTTAAATCAATTTTCCATAAAAATGTTCGTTTTTAACCATATCGTACGGTTGGCTGCTAATTAAATTAAAAGTTTTTTTTTGTTACGGCTGATTTTGATACGGTGTTATTGTTTTATGAAATGCTATACATTCTGAATTTTATTATTATTATACCGTTGCTATCTCTTATATAAGAATAAATTATATACTTTGCAAAATTGTGATATCTTGAAAGAGTTTTGCCATTACAAAAGAAAAGGGGTGATGAAAAATCAATTTTTTACGGTTGTTTGATATATTAGTTAAAATGTTAAAATTGAGACGCCTGTTTAGTGTAATGCAAACCAGAATTAAAAATGCGCTTTCGTTATGATGAAATATTTATGAATCTTTAGGCAAATAACTTAATTTGAAAGAATTGTTCAATTATAAATTTTAATCGCGTAATCAGGACTAATAGGAGCAATTTTGATTTTGGTCGGCAACCATTTATTTTTAGTAAGAGTTATGCTCCAATATCGCCAACTTAAGAAGTAGCATCGGCCTTTGACCGACATTTCGTATATTACAATATTTATAGAACATTTGTAATGGAACCAACATTTTTACATATCGCCGGCGATCTGACAACACCTGCTAAGTTCATTTATCCTTTTTTCAGTAGAACAAAAAAACTGAATAAATTAAGTTGGTGCGGCTATAGATTATAACGAATATTATTAAGTGAAATAACGAGAATAAATACTTTTTCTACGGCTCTCACAATATGTACGCATGCATTATGATGTTAACTGATTAAAAACCTCGTTTTCATCAAAAATGTCGGTTAGCAGGTATTGTCAGATCGTCGGCGATATGTAACATACTCAGATTATCAGAATTGTTGAAAATTCCACTTTCGCGTGCTTTTAAACCTTCAACTTTTAAAAAAGTTTCGGAATATATATGAAAACCTTTATTTTAAATAATCATCTATTCTACTAAAAAGGCTTGTTTCTGGTAATTTTAGGCTTTGGAAAATCTGAATTAAAATTGAAATAGTTTGAAGATAAATTGGGTCGAATATTAACAGTATTTTATTATTGCGCTGTTGGTACTTTTGTTCACTTGGAGATAACACTTTATACTGTTGAAAAGCTGACCGTTTTTGTTTGATAACTTTAGAGTACTCGAACAAAAAATGTTTTAAGTTTTTTATTCTTTACAAACTAGATTTAAGATGAAATTATTAGAGATTCTTTTTGATAGTCATCTGAATTTTTGAATAAGGCCGTTTCACAATTATAGGAGAGTGATGAAGTTTTTAATTAATTTCACCCCGACCTCACATAAAATATGACCAGAAATTTTTTGTGCTGATTCTCTAATACGATGTCTATTAAAATCGTCATAAAATATGACCTGAAATCTCGTGTGGTATTTTTCAATAAAACGTTAATCTAAATTCATAAACCTCTAATACGACAAGTGATAGGTTACAGTTACCTGAATTTTTGAATATGGCAGTTTCAATTAATTTCACCCTGATCTCACATAAAATATGACCTGAAATTTTGTATGCTGTTTTTTTAATAAGACGTTAATCCATATTCATAGCCCGCTAACACGTCAAATGATAGGTTACATTCAGCTGAATTTTTTAAAATGGCGGTTTCTAAAGTATATGATCGTGTTTTCGAATATCGTTTCAACCTTTTTACCAAGAGATGTCTTCATTACGGAATCAATATGTTTTGTTATACATTTTTATATGTATATGGAGTTTGACCCAAAACAGCTTTAACAAAAATATAAAAAAAAGAAAATGACGCGAAGAATAATTAAATGATAGTTTTTAACAAAATAATTATTTCCTAATTTTTGACATAAGGTAAATGGATCGCCGTTACATTTGCTAGAAGAACGAGATATAAAAATCAACAATTGTGTAAGTTTTGTATAGTAAATTATATGTTAAAAAGACCATTCTGGGCCAGATACTCGATACTCCAGCAATTCGCAACTCTGCAAATATGGAGGATTTGCTAATCGAAAATTTGCTTGCGTAAACTACTCGATTATTTTAGCAAAGTAAAATATATTTTTGTATTCAGCACAAACGTTAAAGTGCATTAAAGTAGGCCATTTTCTGAAATTCAGAAACAAATTTGATTGCTAAATTATCGTGTATAACATGTCTAGCAAATTCGCAAAAAATAACTGCTTATCTGCTTATCTGAGTATCGAGTATCTAGCCCTCTAGCTGCCTGGAAAAACAAATTTCACGAAAAAATTATCAACACGGAGCACCCAATAGAAAAGGGCAAACAAAATTAAAATTTTTGAGCAAAAACCAACATAAACCATCTGACATAATCTCACAAAAGAATAATAATGGTCCAAGTTTATACATCAAATTCTAGTAAACCAAAGGACCTTCTCGTTGTATTATGTTAAAAATATAACAATTACCTATTCTACTGTTAATAAATAATTTTGCTTTATTCGTCATTTCGTTGTAATTTTTACTTTTCCCACTATAACGAAGTTATATTGGGTATGTATTGTAATCGCGAAAAAAATTTTGTTCCAGATTTTCACATTTCTCGACGAATTAGGTTACCAGGACCCCGAAACACTGATCAGAAAAATGTCGTGTCCGTCCTTCCGTCCTTCCGTCCGTCCGTCCTTCCAGTCGCACATTTTTATTATTTTTGTTTTGCCTCCCATTCTCACAAATACTGATAGTTTTGGTCGAAATTTTATACAAAGATAGATTTTAGTAATAAGCAGTTGGTGTTAAGTTTTAGATCAATTCGAATATAGAATAGAGGGGGTTGCAGTGGAGGAGAAAACTGCCAAACAGATTTTCTCAAAAACGGTACCGACGAATTTTTTGTTATGTGGATAATAAATTTGATAATTCATCATCTACTTGTTCACAAAATTTGAAGTCGATTGAAGCATTGTGTGGGGGTCATTTTAACAAAAGGAGTAATATAAATATGTTTATCTGTTACCGAGGTAATGTTGAACTTTCAGAAGAAATATTTTTCTACAGTTAATACACCTTACAAATTCCAACAATTGTTCCCTAGGTGTCTTCAAGATAAAATGAATAGGTTACCGTATAATATGGAATTTAAATTTCTAAATTTACCTAAAACACTTTGCTGGTGGCAAATAGTGTCGTCAATATTTAAAAATAATTATATCTAGTGAGCTTTTGAATATAGCAAGATAACTATTCCCGTTTCTATGACATTGACGTTTCTGTGACGTTTTTTATTGGCATTTTATGACATTTTATTGATTGAAATTTCAACGACATGTTGATCGATACATTATTTGTGAATTGCTTTCATAAAATCGCCTTTAAAGGTATTATTTCTGAGTAATAAATTCTTTTGGTATTCAAAGTCGTCTTAATAGCAAATTACTATGGGATTTCGTAGGAGAGCTGGCAGATATATAAATTAAAATGCTATATGACAAGGAGATGGGATTAGGTAACAAATGATACTTAACGTTAATTCTGATTTTGTATTGTTTGTGTTTTATAATTTTGTATTTTCGAATGGTTCACAGCGATGCCCCGTCAGACTGAAGCACTGAGTAAAGAATTATGTCGACCAATTCTCACGTTGCTCACATATAATATTGTGATCTGAACAAACGGCACCAATCTTCAGAAAATACATTTTTGAATATTGTGGATACTCTCTGAATGGAGTAAATTAAATTCTTAAGGATTTTCTATGGTATACTAGAGATGTATAACTGGATCTAATTGTTAAAGGTCGAAGATGAAAAATGGCGAATGTGACTTTGATTGCTGCTCAACACGTGTCAGTTCTAAATAATTTAACATTATTTGTGAATCTGTGATTTAGCGGTATGATAGTAGAAGATTTATATTGTCCTGACCAATTGTGCTTTGGGGAAGAGGTCTCCAAAATTTAAGAAAATCCGTGACATATTTTAAGGACCTTTCCTGCCCAAAATAACGGAAAATGTTTGTAAAATATAAATGGTTGGTTTGGTGATCTTTAACGGATGCTTTCTGGGAAAAGTGTCGTCCGAGAGTCGGATAAACCCAATTTTTTAAAAAATAATTATAATTTATTTAGGCAAACTACATATTATAAAAAAATGTAAACAAAACACATTGACTCTGGTGGTAAATACTCACGTACTCTGGTGGTAAGCATAAACACTAAAAATATGATCTAGATAAAGAGATAAGGCTTTTAATTAATTTCAGCCTAATCCCACATACAATACGATGTGTAGGTAGATTCCGGTTTAGTTAGATGAAATTAGATGCAATGAGATTTTTGGTTATCTTGATTTTTTTCCCACTGAACAATTTCATTGCACAAATTTGAATTCTCGTTTTATTTGCGAGGTAATTTTTATAGTACTAGCTCTAAATGAGACAAAATATCAAAAATGAAAACTATAACTATTTGTCGTAAATTATTTTTGTGGTTGGGTTTGCAGACACTTTTAATTATTAATTACACAAATTTTCATCAAAAAATTCTAATTATGTTGATTACAAAATTAGACGTTCATTCCATGATTTTCATGCATATTCCAGTTATGTTCCAGGGCCCGTATTCTAGAAATTCCCCGTAAAAGTCACCGGTAACTTTAGTATAAAGCAAATTTTCGATTGAAATAACGGATTTCACTAGAAAATCACAGGTGACTTTTTTCGACCACTGCCTTTTGGTTCAAATTAAACCTATTAATAGTTTTAGGTGCATCTGGGTAAAAATAAATAAATTTTTCTTTGAAATTTTTCAAAATTATGCCAATAATGTTCTTTACGATACACCCAAGATAAAGTCAATGATTTCAATTCACGTCTTTGACATTTATTAAATTGTAATCGAATCTTATAGTGTTTTCATTTTTACGATGAATGAGCTAGAAAGAATAAAAAAATTAAAATTAATTAAGAGTGGGATATTGGCTTGCCTTTTAGTGAAAAGGAGAAATCGGCAGTATTTTAGAAGGCCAGATATTACAGACCGCACATTTCACGGATTTTTTGAAATTGCGTTTTAAAACATTAAAAATAATGACGAAGAGCTCTTTAAATACATTCGAATGGCAAAAGAAACGCTTCAGTTCTTACTCTCACTTTTGTAAGAAGGTTTGAAGAAGCGCAGTACGTGTATAACAATAACTGCTGAGGAACGGTTAGTTATTATACATATTACGCTATCGGGAGTAGAATTGTTTTATTAATATTTCTGGATCTATCTACAATGTCAAAATAAATATTTTTGCGTTCGATTCCAGCTAGTTATATCACAGGGCGTATAAGCCATCAATCCTTTGGGTGGACATCAAAATTGGTAGGGCGATAACTGATAGCCCGTGTTATCTTATTGGAGACTTGCGAAATTATTTGGCATATTTTATCGCCACTTTATGTAATCGAGCCCAATATTCATGATTACCGCCAAATTGCGGAAGAATCCAATACTAAATGCAATTTACCCAACTGTGTGCGGGCTATTGACGGGAAACACATTTCTATTCAGTGTCCCCCACACAGTGGCTCTGAATTTTATAATTATCATATAAAAATTTGTTTAGTGTCGTTTTGCTGGCTGCGTGTGATTTACACTACACCAAAGAGCCAAAGC
The DNA here is from genome assembly GCA_963556165.1 of Tipula helvola. Classification (NCBI taxonomy): domain Eukaryota; kingdom Metazoa; phylum Arthropoda; class Insecta; order Diptera; family Tipulidae; genus Tipula; species Tipula helvola. The sequence continues at coordinate 52,508,677 of OY744482.1, forward strand.
GATGGAGGTATTTATAATAAACATTTTCTAAGTTTATAATACATCCTAAATGCTTTATTTTGTATTTAGAGATTTTATCACAAAGCGTTTTTGGAAAAAAATCTTCTCACCATTACTGAATGAAACGGAATTGCCAAATTCAGAAATGAAATTTTCACATTATTTTGTGGGTGACCCAGCCTTTCCATTAAAACCTAAATTGCTTCGAGTATATCCAGGGAAAAATCTAAGCAGCGAGGAAAATATTTTTAACTATACCGACTTTTACGAGGCAGAGTAGCGATAGAGAATGTTTTTGCCAATTTGGTAGCACGATGGAGAATATTACGCGCAACCTTAAATTGCTTACTGAATAATGCTTTCAGGCTTTTACAAATACATAAATTTATTTCTCCCTTTAAGGAAAATATGTCAATGGCATGCTCTGACAGAATATTTCTTTGAAATCAGCAAAATGTTGGAAATTATAAAAATTGCCGATAATTCAGTTGGGATAATATTAAACGCAGAATTAAAGTTTTCTGATCATATACAACCAGCCAAAATACTCGTAAGATTACTCTCAAATTTATTCACATTTAATTTACATAGCAAATATTTGGGATTGTGCTTCACAAATTCACAATGCCATATTGATCAATTAATTAAGCTACCAAATAAAGCTATTCGTCTTATTTTTTGGGAAGATTATAGGAATTATAATATTCATATTTCCGATTTATTTTGTAAATATAAAATTATAACTTTGAAAGTGTGTACATGCTTCAATTCTGGTGAAAATGTACACCACGAAGTTAGCAATTCTTTGCTATTTTTCATATTGAAATTTTCTTTTATTGGGAACCCTGGTCAACTTTTTTGTTCTAGTTGGAAATAATTCAACTCATACAGCTAACTTCGTGGTGTACATTTTTTCACCAGAATTGGAGCATGAATACTCTAATAAATTGTTTAAGTATGAAGCATTGATTTTTAATTTTTTTTTGAAGCACTCCGAAACGATGTCATGCAACGAAATCAATCAAGTTTTAATGCCGTCCTGTTAGCTTAAAATTACTGCAGCTTCCAAAATTTAGAAAAATGTGTAAACAATTTGTTATTAATTTTTGATGAAAACATTTTTTCTTTTTATTCCCACATTTTTGCTTTTTTTTTCCCCGAGTTTAAAATCAAAAAAATACGCTAAACATGTTCTCGTTCTTGATCCTCCTGCTTTACTCGCTGTGTAAATTAGTAAAACAACAAATTATATTTTATTCCCAAAGTTTTTGCCTGGTAAACCCGGTTTTTGCTGGAGCTCTACGTTGAGAATTTTTCAAACGTTGGGCCATTGAAATAATTTATATCGAGCGAAATAAACAAAAATGCAATGTGTCTTTTTCAATTAAACGGCGAAAAAAGGCGAAAAAAAATCATTCACAATAATGGAACAAGTGAGAGACCGCACATTCCAACGGAGTTCTAGGAAGAATTCAGCGAGATAATTGCAACTGACGACTCACAGCTTCCCGAATGTTTGTGTATACCGGGCTTTGTAACAAAAAAAGGCATGCAGAAGTAAGTACAAGTAAATCGCGGGTACCTTCGACTTATTCTGCTAACGTCGAATCGCGACTAGCACTATCGGTACCAATACTACCAACCACTTAAAGTGACCACCAAAAAAACGAGTTAATAAGACGGTGCAAGAGAAATTTTGCGAATCATTTTTGGCTGCTAAACTAGCAAAAAATACAAAAATGGAGGAGTTTTTCAAAGAAATGTCAAGAAACAAAGAAAAGACAAATCAACGAAAAGAAGAGGCCAATAAAAAAAGGCATAGTAAGAAACAGGTAATACTAGAAATTCAAAAGAATTAAATTTTAATGTTTAAGTTTTTTTTATTGTTTAGATTTTTTTTTTAAATCAAAGCGAAATTAAATTCGTTTTAATGATTGTTTTATAATTTAAATATTTTATTTTAAATAAAAATGAAATTAAAATAAACTAATAACTATTTATAATTATAATACGCTTCGTTTCTCCCTTATGCGTTAGTATAGCTTCAGATAAATGTATGTACATTATCGCTTGATGTGGCACCTTCTAGCATAGAGCTTTTACCTCCTGCAATGTGAGGTTCATCATTCGATTGCCCAACCTCCCATAACTCGTCATTCTCAATGGACAGATTGTGTAAGGAGCAACATCCTAGCACAAACTCGCACAGCCGCATTCCTCTCCATTGCGAAAAAGTCCAAGCGTATGAGCTGTCGAAACCGTTGCTTGAGAAGCCCAAACTATTTTCGATTTTAACTCTCGTTTGGCAGTGCTTTTTATTGTATTTAATTTTATTTGCGTCCAAATTGCCCAAAATCTTTGTACGGGGATAACAAAAAGTCTCTTAAAGGATCAGCAGCATCTCCCAAAACATGATACTGGTCCCCACATATTGCCGGAAGATTTTTCGAGATTAGCGATAATTTAAAAATTCTTGAAACGTATATTTTGCTATACGACCCTATACACACATCAAGCAATTTCTTGTCCGCATCGCATATCCCTTGCAATGTCAAAGAGATCAACCCTTGCCGATTTACGTTCGCGTTGACCTGATTTTATTTGGAGGCTTCCTGATGTATACGTAGCATCCATCTATGCAGCCAATGCCAATGACATTCGAAAAACCAGCGAGCTGAAATTTTACAAATTTTATTTAGTAAGTTTTCAAACAAGTTAATTATTCTAATGCCTTACCTGCGCAAAGTCTCTGGCTTTTTCAGCTTTCTCATCATCCGTTGTTGGAAAGTTTATGTGCGCTGTCGAAATATCGAACAAAAACTCCATAAAATTTGTAAGGTTCCTGTGAGCGGCTGACTTTGCAATGCCAAATAAAATTGCTACTTCCCTGTAGCTTTCCTTGTTACCAGCAAACCTTAAAATAATTTTCAAGTTAAATATTTTTGAACTGTTTTGAAGATAAAATAAATTATTACCATAAGAAAGCCAAACATTTCGATTCTGCACTTATACCGTTTCTTCAACCACTTAACTTGGCGTTGAAGTGTTGAGAAATTTTGTGGTATCTTAAGTGGTCTGACACTTTTCTAGATACACGATAATGACATCGAAACTATTAATACAAAATATTTAGGTAAATTAATACATTTTAGCCCAGATTTGTTATAAAGTAAATTTTGACCGCTTCCTTCTTTTTCATTCTAATCCTTAACCACGCTCTCGACAATATTTTGCACGCCAAGTCTTCATCGTCTGAAGAAGATAACATTAATCTGATAAAAGATGAGTTAGAAGAGGACGTTGAAGATGAAGATGAATTTAACAATTCGGACAATAACTTCCATTTTAAAGTTATTTACTGTTTCAAATTTAACACAAAAAGAAACCAATTTAATTTTACTTTTATTAAACACAGCTTTATTAATCACAAATCCACAAGACACATATTAACGAATACGAATAACAAATTTTAAAAATGGCGCACGCTTCTTTATTATTTGTATGTATATATTTGACATTTATCTTTGTTGGTATTATAGTTTTGCGAGAAGAAAAATTTGCCAAAATATCTAAATTTCTCAAAATTGATTTACATAAAAAAGCAGCAAAAATATTTTCCCATAGAACGCCCAAAATTGATGTAAATCATTTTGTTTTGATTTACAGCAATTTTTTCTGTACCATAGAACTCCACATAAGTAACACATGCCGGTTTTTCATTTTTCACTGGTATTGAATAGCAGAAATCAATTTTATATTTTGATGTTAACCCGATTTTTTTACTAAAGTCAAAAAAAAAATTTTGTATGCATAATAAAACTTAGATATCCCTAAATTGATGTACATATTTCACCCTGAAACCATCAATCTTACCATTTATATGATTATTATGATTAACAGGGAAAAAGATGAATACGGCGATGGTTACCATCGTCGGAACGTCCGGTATATTCGGGCTGAATAAACAAAATTACTAAAATCTAGTAAGTCTAGATAACTTAATTCAACGATTCGTTCACTATAATTCCACACATTCACTGTTTTCTAACCGCACTTGATGCACTTTAATCGTTAACTTATACACTTATCGACTTACAAAATATAATTGAACTAAATAAACTAATTACACAATTAATATACCTAGATTACAACCTACAACTTTAAATGTTATTAATTGAATTAAAAATTAATTTCGATTAAAGAAAAAGTTTCTATGGAAAAATGATTTTCCTCAGCAAAAAAAAATCATTCGCTAAGGCTACTGCGTAATCCATTATGTATGTTAAAAGAGGAAAAAAATGTCTTAAATCAATAAAGGCAGCGATACCCGTACAATTTTTGCCTTTAAGCCGCATACTACAAAAATAATTCAATAACTTTTATGGTGATTTCGCAACAGAAGAACATGACGGATATAAACTTTTCTCAACTTTTCGGTAATTTTTTTTCTTCATACGAGAAAAAAAGTTATGTTTTTTAAGTTGGTATGGAGAGGAACAAATTTGCAAATTATATGAGAAAATTTTACACGGAAAAAAATAAACTGGTTCTCAGCTAAGAAAACGGACTTTTAGCTTTAAAAGCTAATTTTCCTATTTCTTTCGATTTTTTCTTCATTTCAAGAAACACAGTTCTTACATGAAGAAAAACTCGAAGGAAATAAGAAAATTAGCTTATAAATCAAGAAAAAGTACATTTTCTTCAATTAAAAGTCCGTTTTCTTAACTGAGGACCAGTTAATTTTTTTCCGTGTATGTCCGTCAAGTTATTCTGTTGCGAAATTACCATACAAGTTACTGAATTATTTTTGAATTATGCGGCTGCAAGGTAATACAAATATTTGCATCAAGTAGGCCATTTTAAATGTCGTTAAAAGGCCCTACACGCCGGGCCTACAGTACTCCCTTTTTGACATTAACTTGGAAGGATTGGATAGGATTGAGATTGACCCGGTTACAGATACCTTGGCGGTCAATAGTTAGTAGTTTAGTTCATGTTCAGGACGATGCACTTTTTTTATAAATTGCTTTTGTTGCTGCTTTCAATCCTTGGTATTCTAAAGTCAGTATTAATTAGTTACTAATTACTCCTTATATATATTGTCCACCACTTTACTTCCTCAGGCCGTTTTTTATTGCTTATTTAATTAACCGCATTCTGAAATCCCTTTCTCCAACTTCTGAAGCAAATCACTTTACTCTCTATTTATTATTAAATAATTTAATGGATACACTAGATAAATAATAGTATGGTTTTGTTGGTAACTAAAGAATTATTTAAACTCTGAAACCCTCTTGTAGCTCGAAGATGACCTAACAAATAAATATAATTTGTTTCAGCTACTTATTCAAATGATTTCCGCCATACTTGCCATTGTCGCAACTTAAAACTACAGTTGAACTCAAACTACTATTATAATTGAAGTATTTCCGCGAACCTGCCAAATAAATACACATAATTTGGTAAACCTGCAAAACTCAGAAAAGTGCCACTTTACAGTTAAAATTGCTAAGCATAAGTAATTAATTAAATTCATCATCATGGTCATTAATATCTCTAAAAATTTAAATCAAATTAATCAATTATTTGTTATTTCTAAGAAAGTAATCATCATTAATTCAAACTACATTCAAAACTTAACGAACAGAAGTTCAGATTTGACCTAAAATAATAAATCCAATTAGCATCCACACACGCCAACCTTCCACTAAGACTACAGAATTTCAGAAGTCCGCCCCGTGATGTAGTGTGATAAAATGTGATAAAACAGATCAAAATAAAAACACAATTTCATAAGGATAAAGATAACACAAAATTATATTTTTGCTATAGTCGTTCTATGATTTTACTACTTCCATTCCCGCAACAATTTTAAACTGTACTACGAAGACCAAAATCACTATATGGATATGCCGACTTACTTTGGTAACTGGAATGGTAATTCTTATAAGAATAAAAATGCAATATGCTCAAAATAAGACCGAAAATAATTTCTTTTTACTTTTATCAGTTGACATTAAAAATTAAATAAAATAAAATAAAAATAAAATTTCAAAATTATTGCTAGAACAACTGTATATCAACAAACTTGTTTTGAAACTAGTCCAAACGGCATGAAAATACACGGCCATGTTGTTTTCCCAAAGTAAGACTATAGAGTAGATTATCAAATATCAGAATATCAGCTAACTGATAACTTTCTTCATTACAACAAATCATTCCAATCATTTCCCATTTGTATTCACATACACATCCCTTAAAAATGCAAAGGGTAAAACATGCAAAACTCAGAAAGGTGCCACTTAACAGTTAAAATTGCCAGAGTATAAATAATTAATTAAATTCATATCACGTTCACGTTCATTAATATCACTGAAAATTCAAATCAATTATGTAATCAGTTATTTCTAAGAGAGCAATCAAAATAATCAAATTTAATTTTTATAAGATTTGCTATGAAAATCAAAAACCAAATCCGCGTCAAACCAGTATTACTGATAAAAAAGAACAAAACCTCCACACAAACACTGTGCACGATGAAAAACATGCCCCGCACACAGCAACAATTCTAACTTTACCCATCCATGCATTTAAAACTTTCAAAATCTGAAACAATCTGTAGTTTAATAGGTTAACAAATTTAATTCAGATTCATTCCCAATTCATCCTCTTTGAAAATTGAAATCAAATTAATCAGTTGTTTCCAAGCAACCCCCAATAAATCGAACTAGAAGTTATTTAAATTCCGCATAAAAAATTACAAATTGTATAAATAAAAATTCAGCGTTTTTATTTAATTTGTTTTTATTTAAAAAATTTGTGAAACAATAATTTGGTGATTTTGAAGTTATTTACGTCGAATAGTTTGCTGTATATCAACCAGTTTCACGGAAGAAGTTCAAAATTGTAATTAATTAATTGTAATAAATAGTTATTTTAGTTCTTGCCATTCTAGCTTTAGATGTGGACGACGTGGACGAATACTGTAACAGCTCCTATTGTCGATATCTGTAAGGCTTTTGGTAAGGTAAGGTTGACCATTATATCTTACTTCTTAAGCGTTGGAACATCGGGTTTAGAGGATATAAGTATTTGGTTTGAATAATTTATTGTGAATAGACCTCAGAAGGTGTTACCATGCTGGTGTCGCCCCAGGATCTATACTTGGACCTACTTTCTTTTTAATATATTTAAATTCTGCTTCCGGGCTAAACTTTAAAGAAAGTGTGTTGCCTTAACAAATAATATGGCATTTTCCTGTGATTGCTCAAATTATTCTACTACTTGAAACTAGTATCAACCTTGAAGTTCTAAGCAAATGATTTACTGCTCATAAACAGATTTTTGTTATATGAATTGCTTGCTAACTGAATCTGTTAGTGGCATTAAATATTTGGGATTAAATATGGATTAGATTTGATGGATCATATCTCACTTCTTACATGTTTGCTTCAGAAAAAATGTACCAACTTCGTGACCATTGCCTTTTAGAGTTTTAAAAATATTCTTCCAAGCATTAATTGAGCCGAGGTTTCCTATCTGTGCTGTATCTGCTGCTGTTGTGGCGCTTATTATGATGCCCAGAAGCATATAATTGGTTTTTATTTTTAGTAAAATTTTGTGGTTGTGTTTTCTCTAATTTTTCTTTGAGTTGTCTTTTTCTTTTCTTAGGTTGATAGCACAATAACAAACACCTGTGTTAAATTTTGTGTCAATATCCTTAGTAGTTAATGCGATACGCTTGTACTTTCATCTAAAAAAGTGCATTTTTCGATCAAAGAAATTGCATCAAATTATGCTTCAAAAATGGAATTTCGGGTTCCAAAACGTTGGAAACGTTACGAAAGGCTTTTGGTGGCACACTATCCAGTGCGAGCATGCTGAGTAAAATTAACTGCGATCTGATAAATTAAAAATAGCTATAGGATACACACGATCTACCGATATTGAACCAATAAATCGCCTAGATACATTTTTGTTTCTCCACGAACGATAAGTTATTTTTCTGCCAGAAAAATTAATCTCTACAATTAGAATTACAATTAGTGTTGTAGGGCCATGTTGGCGTTTAGCCACCCCGCACTGCGACCTAAAAGTTCTTTTGTGCTCTAAGCACAATAAGAGCTGCTTAATTATCCGTCCAGTCAATATTCAGACTCTTAATGAACCTGATAATACTGCCGGCCAGTACTTGATACATACTATCTGGGCTCATTGCTCTCCCTCCTAGATAATCTCTACAATAAATCGGTCATTAACAAGGCCATCTTTACCATGGGGCTATAAGGGCTGCAGCCCTAGGGCGCCGCATTATTAGGGCGCCACCAAATGTCCAAGACCTAGTCAATTTTAGAGAACATCTTTTTATTTGAATTTCATTTTTCACTTCAAAGGAAATGCAAGCCGTTTTATTATAATAAATTTATTCTATTCGTCGCTTGGTATGCACGAGTCGCGATGGTTATTTTATGCATTGACGGACGGCTGGTAAAGTTGAAAAATCGCCTTAAGCGGACAATAGTAAACTACGAGACTTCTAATAACAAAAATTTGCTATATGAAGTTATATGGAAATAGTGTCTATTTAATTTGAATTGTTATTTATTAAAAGTGTGATGGTTGGAAAACCTAGTTAATCTATTATGTAGTTTAAAGTGTGATTTTTGTATATTTGATTCATTTGGTACCACTTTTTCATTAAGATGCCAAACAATTTTGCTTAAATATTGCATAAATATTAAATTTTAGCTTGTAATTATCTGTTAAAATGTTGTAAATATGCTCTAATTTAGTTTGAAAAAGGTTTAGTGACTCAAAGATGTATTTATAGTGAATTTAACATTAAATTTCTGTAATTTTTAAGCACGGTTTTCGAGCATTTAAAACGATAAAACTGTTCCAATTGAATCAAATATACAAAAAACACATTTGGAACTACATAATAGATTAACTAGGTTTTCTAACCATCACACTTTTAATAAATAACAATTCAAATTAAATAGACACTATTTCCATATAACTTCATATAGCAAATTTTTGTTATTAGAAGTCTCGTAGTTCACTATTGTCCGCTAGAGCACACCATACCAGTCGTCAAATGAAATCGGAGCACATTTGCAAATTTTCGATTTTTGTGGCTCTGAATTTGTGGGCTATAGTTCAGTTGATTTCTAAAACAATGAATTTTCCACGGAACGTGTAGAAATATTCGACCGATCCAAATGGCCGTTTGTATGACAATTACAGGTCTCAACGCCTATTGATAGAGGTATCAATGCTAGTACGCATTTTCACAATCGTCCGGTATTCTCATTTTATTCATTGTATCGTCTCCGATCGTCGAAATCACTAACGTTTTTTCGCTTCTGGAATTAATTGCCTCTCTTTCTAAATGCTGTTTGAACTTCATGTCTTGTAGTTTCTCTAGAATTTCATGGTGTCGAATGTACTGATTTTAAAACAGAGGATGATTCTGCACTGGAAAATTTTTTTTTGCTTCTACAAAAGCGCCTAATATTTTTAGCCCAGGGCGCCTACATATATAAGAACGGCCCTGGTCATTAACACGTTTTCAACGAATTAATCGTTGATCAGATTTTCAAAAGTTATTCGAGTCAAATACTTTTTTTACTTGTCAAAAATATTTAAGTTAGTAAATCACAAAACTGATTTTCGTTGATAAAGAAAAATTATTTTATTGGTGGGATTTTTCATTTTCTTTAATAGAATAAATAAAAAACGGGACAAACGGGTGAAAAAATGGTTAAAAAAGTTGCGGGAAAAATCATAATTATGATTCTTTTGAAACAACTTTATATTGTGATCTTAATGATTTTAAATTTTTGACGTAGGACTACGTCTTTGTTTTCATTATATATGGGGGGTAAACCAAAATTTCAATGTGATGACGCGCGTCACGGAAATGACGTATTTACGAAATTTATTTAATTAAAGCAATGTCTCTATAGATAAATATAAATAAAATATTTTGAAAACTGTAAAACTCAAACCAAGTTAAATAACAATTTGTGGATTAAAACAAAATTAAAATAATAAATTATTTATATGTATTTTAATTTCAATTTTAATTAAATAGTAATGAACTTGATCAAACATATTGCCGCACGCCATATTGATTTAAAACTATAAAATAAAAATAAAAAACTTCAAAAAAATTTTATTTTCATTATGTAAAATATTGCATACATTTTTTGAATTTATATGCTGTATAACCTATGCAATCCTAGAAAAATGTATAGTCGCAAAGATCAAGCCGAAAAATGTTTAGGTTTGCGAGTTATATGGGACTTCAAAGTTTCCAAGTGACCGGAAACTAATTTGATTTAATACGTCATTTGAATCGTCAATGTTTAAAAATAATTCATATCTAGTAAGCGTTTATTAATAGCAAGATATTTCTGTGACGTATTATTGGCTTTTTGTGACATTTGAATGATTGAAATTTCAACGATATATTGATCGATACATTATTTGTGAACTGCTTTATTAAAATCGCGTTTAAAGGTATTATTTTTTAGTGATAAATTCTCTTGGTATAAGGTTGTATAAATAAACCTTAATAGCAAATTATTACGGGACGCGGACGCCATTAGGATGGAACAAGTTTTGGAGAAAGGAGCTGGGAGATACATGAAATGAAATGGTATGTGACGAGGTGGTGGGATTCTGTGACAAAAGATAATTAACGTTATTTCTGATTTTGAATTATTTGTGTTTTATTATTTTGTGTTCTCGAATGGTCCACAGTTATGCCAAGCACTGATCGAAGAATCGTATTCGCCAATCCTGACGTTGCTCACATTTATTGTAAAATGGCACAAATTTTCAGAAAAGAAATATTGAACATTGTGGATGCTCTCTAACAAGAGAACCTCAAAAAACGTTTTTGATGTGAAAACGTCTTTAGCGGCAGGAGTAAGTAAAAAATTGTAAAGAAATCGGGTTACGGAAACAAAAGTGCCGAACAATAGTATATTGTATAACAAGTGAAGAAAACGAGTCATTGCAATACGAAAGTGAAATTTGCAGCCTGAGCGATAGCGAGGGCTGCAATCACTTGAGTATTGCAATGACTCATTTTCACACGAGTTATACACGCTCTTTTTTCTACGATACAATAGCCCTGTAACATTTATAGATAAGTAGAAACATAAAAAATTACAAACTTGTACGGATCAATACAAATTTATTAAACCATTGAAACATTTGGGTTTTCACAAATCGTGTAGCAATATTAAGAAATCGTTGTGTAATGAGAATATTTCCACACGATTTTAGTATAAGACGCAAAGGCTCCTTTTCTTATATAATTTAAATTCAAAAATCATCAGCGAAAGTAAAGTATGAGTTACTGCTTACTGCACTATCGTAGAAAAAAAATATTGCAGGTATGTGTGAATATCGACAAGAACAAAAAATAAATGAAACGTAAAATCAACGCATCGACGCATACACATGCATGCAATATACAACTTCATCCGGCATTTCAAAAACATCGTGAGCCGAATAAAAATAAAAAATCTAAAAAAACCGCCTACTTTAATGTATTTTGTTGTAAAAATATCTGATATGGCCGCAGCAGCAAGTGCTTTTGAAAATGAAAATTACATACGAGCGAAAGGGCCACAAATTATGCTTATGTATATTTTAAACAAATTAAATGAAAATAGCGAGCTGTGAAAATTGCACTTATACATAGATATATGATAGAATAATAATTTTAAAATTGTTTCATCGGTATGCTTTCTTATTAGAATTGCTCAATTGCTCATGCTGTTGGTGAGTTTGGTTATGGGGGATTTCGCGCTACTGTCTTTCCAATTACAATGATTTGACGGTCAACAATGCGCCCAAATAGAACCGCTCTATTTTATTTATTTTAAACTGATCAGTGATAAAGCGATGCGATTTTGCTTTGTTCAGTAAGTTTGCCGTGGCCGTTTACTACTATGGAATCTTGAACAAGATTGCTGTGTATGAGTAATGGTGTATTTTAACGCGTACATGGCAGGTTTAGGTGATTACCTTAACAGAACTGTATTTTGTTCATGCTCAATTAATGTCAGTAAAGTTCGTCCTCCAAATCCAAAATAGAATAACTTATTGACTTTTTGAACCAAAAATGTAACTTAGTTTAAATACTGAGCGAACAACATTCGTCTTTATGGGGGGTTTCTGAGCCTTATCGAAATGGCTTGAAATGATTCAATAGATATTTATACCACAAAGTTTTCACATAAATCTTTTGCGATTTGAGGGTGAACTCGCTCGTTGTTTTTTTTTTTCGATATGTCTCGACTTCTACTCAATTTTTTTTTGATAAAAGAAATTATTAATTGTTCCTCATAAAAATACAACTAATCCATAGTAAATTAGATTATAAGGACCTCACCTCTATTTTTTTAGGGTATGATATTACTTTTTTTTCGCAAATTATGGGTGGTTTTAACGCCTAAAAAGGCTCTTGTACTACAACAAAATAGCTTTTATAAATTTTTGAATTTGACGGTTCAAAAGGATCTCTTGCAAGATTATTTGTGAGTCTGTGATATGGCGGCATGGGAGTAGAAGATTTATATTATCGTTACCAATTGTGATATTAGAGAATAGGTCTCCAAATTTAAGAAAATGGCTGCTCAAAATAACAGAAAATGTTTGTAAAATATAAATGGTTGGTTTGGTTAACAAACTTCTTGTGGGAAAAGTGGTTCCCAGGAACCGAATAGACCCAATTTTTTAATTTTATTTTAAAACGGCATTTCATTGTGGCATCGGCATTTCATTGTGGCATAGCGAATTGAAAAATATCAAATTTTGTTTTGTAAAAACAATAAATATACAAAGTAATAAAAATTATGGACAACGGTTAATCAACGTTTAGGCTGATAGAGCTTAATGCATAAAGATGGCAGCATTAGACAATTAACGGTTTTTTTAAATCTGTTATTTCTAAATTTTGGTTTAACTTAAACTGTACAAATAAAGTTTTTTCAATTGTACGTAGTCCTACGTTAATAGGTCGTGTCTCGGATACAAGCTCGTCGTTTTTTTCCGTATCGATGAATTTTTGACTAAAAATACACACACCATATGTCACCATATGTTTGTGTTATTTGGAATCGCATAACAAATATGCGCGGATATCTCAATTAAACGACTTACTTACTATAGGTATTTAATTTTTTTTTCTTTTTATAATGAATTTTATTGTATTTTATATTGTCGTATATCGATCAGAGGTATTATTTTGATCTAAATAAATAAATAAATAAATACGTTGCTAATTTCTTAAATGTACACAATAAAAAAAAAACCTTTAACGTTTAAATTATTTTTAGCGCAGATCCACAATTCCAGACGGCTATAAAATTAAAATGAAATAATGGAAGAGACGCGAGATCAACCAGCGATCGATTCTGGCAGGACAGAATTCCACACGGCACATCAAAGGCAAATAATCAAGTAAATATGTATACATTTGAAAGTGGAAGCGTTTTATTTTAACATAATTATACATATTACCTTCTAACACTAGATATAGTTACCAAGCATTGATATATACCTATCTCTACCAACAGGTCATAGCAAAGCAACCTTGATTATACAAGCCATAATCTAAAAAATGAAGCTTTTATAAGGGAATTAGAAACGAGAAAAAAAAAAAAAAATTTCCATAGTAAAACACATAAAACATATGGGAAATCACTTTTTTTCCTAATATATAAATCTCGTTTAAGTAAATCGTTTTCATTTTCTTGTAATAATTGATTTATTTTAATCAAAATATAAAAAAAGTTCATAACAATAGCTTTCTGGTCAAATTAAAAAGAAAAGCTTATTACAAGTCGTGTGCATTAAGTCAATATACATAGATGGCAGTGGGTAGTAAACAATTTGAAAAATCGTAGCAAAAATTGCGACCTGGGGAAATTTGAGTTTAAAAATTGTAGGATAAGCAAAACAAATTCACAAAATATTAAGAAAGTGTCATAATTGTGTGATTAAATAATTTTTTTTCGTATTTCTCTGCCAACAATTATAGACATCTAACGTACACTAGTAAAACTAAAGATAAATTTAGCAAGTATTATTTTAATTTGTCAGAGCCAACTTTGATGTATTTTTCAAAATGAAAGTTCGAAAAATATGATATATTTTAGAAATAATTTAATTTTAAAATTTCTGCAATTAATATTTACTTAATACCAATATACCCTTCTTGTATATTGCTGCTAAAGATATGTAGAACACTTTTGTATAAACATTTTGTAACATTTTTGCTGTTTTCATTGAAAAATTTGGAGCTAAAAAACACCATTTTTACTATGGATTCCTATGGAAATCAGTGAAAAGTTATACCACTAAAAAAGCTTCTAAAAAATACGTCATAATGATTATGGCTCTATACTCTAGAAGGCTCTGGTCATAGTGACCGGGACGTCTTTTGAAATAAAAGATTTATTATTTAGATTTACTGAGTTCTTTAGAAGCATATCGCCTTCAAAGTAATCCCCTCCCGACGCAATACACTTATGCCAACGTATTTTCCAGTCTTCGAAACAAGAATTAAAGTTGTCTTCCGGGATAGCCTTCAAGGCGCGTCGTGATTCACGTTTTATCTCTTCTATCGTCTCAAAACGATTTCCCCGCAGTGGTCTTTTGAGTATTGGGAATAGCCAGATGCCACACGGTGCTAATTCAGGCGAATACGGTGGTTGTAATCCGATATAGGTCGAATTTTTGGTGAAAAGTCACGAAGAACGAGTAAAGTGTGAGAAGGTGTATTATCGTGGTGCAAATACCAAGTCTGCCCACAATTCTGGCCTCTTCTTGCGAATAGCTTCACGCAAATGACGCGTAACACTCAAATAATACCGTTTGTTGACGGTTTGGCCGGGTGGAAAGAATTCTGAATGGACAACACCACCATAATCGATCAAAACTGTCAACAAAACCTTCAACACTTTCTTTCTTTGAAATAATCCCCGAAGGCTTTCTGCAACATCCTTAACGCTTCTGCACCCGAAATTTCATGCCGCAAACAAAATTTAATACAACTTCTTCACTCAATACAATTATACATTGTAAAAAATCGCCGAATGCACTTTTAGCGTGGTACAAAACCAAGTGTAATACAAACCTAATGAAAATTTTGACATAAAATTTGTCACAGATGTCTATCACAATGCTGCCAACTTAGAAAAAAATATTTATGATGTGCGGTTTACCCGCGCGATTTAAATTGAAAACTGGCTTTACTTTTTGGACACAGTAGTATGATAAATTTAAGTATAATAATTCATTTTTAACTTTTATTAGCGTAATTCATACAAACTGAAGGTTTTTTTAATGTACATCTCCCACAAACATATTTTTTACAACCAACACAAAATTTGTGGTTTTATTTTCGTTGCAAAATCTAATTTGATAGCATTTTCGTGTAGCATTTTTAATTTTATCTACCATCATTAGTTCATTCAGGCTTCCTGGTTCGAATGAATCTTGATATCCAGTAGAAAGATAGTCTGCTAATTGAAATAGAAAGTCCTTTCTGGTAATATTTGTTGCCGTGAGTTCTTTGTACAGAATCCAACAGTTATTAAGTTAGTAAAGGCTATTTCCGAAGTCCCGACTTAACAGTGTATTTTTAGCCATTTGGTCCATTTTACCTACACCAAATTTTCTGCTGTTAGAATGAAATGGTTTCAGGAAGCTTTTTTCGGTTCTGTTCAATTTTTGGGGAGCTAAGTAGAAGTACTTTCTTAGTTGTCTTAGCTTTGTATATCGTTAATGTTCAATTATTAGATTTTTAAATTAAACTTGAAAATTTAGGCAATTTATCCTTTTTTTGTTTGGCAATTTTTGGTAATTCCTTTCTATTTGAACGAATAGTTCCAACTAAAGTATTATTTTCTAAAAGTTTTGAAGCCAGCGATTTGCTTGACAATGAACTCTCCCAAAGATATTGATGCTGGATTATTTTTATTTCTACCTAAGTATGGAAACCCATTTGTGATATATTTGCTTGTACAAATCCGTTGCGAACCAAAATTTAATTCAAAATTTACTATAGGTTTATTTGGCATATATCGGGTAAATTTGCACCTGGCTTTAGTTGGAAATAATTTAGTAATATTTTGTCCTGGCACATAGCAGTTTTGACAATTTTTTATGAAAGGATTCCAAAAGTTTGAGATCAGGGCAAATATGTTGCTTTTCAGTCGTTTTCTTCGTTCGTTTTTCATATCAAACCGTACAAATTGCAAAATATCCGTAAAATCTTTCTTAGTCATCATTTATTAAAAAAAAAAACAGGTCCCCAATTTTTTGACCATATATAAGTAAGACAATTTTAGATTTTTAGTTTCCAAGAACTTTAGAAGCTTCCATTTCTGTGCATTTTCGAATATAATTTGGAATATTTTTATTTATTATCAAAAGAAAGCGCTGCTAACTTTTCCTTCGATTACATGCCTTTTTGCAAATGCTGTAGGACCATGGATTGGTTTGAAAGTTGTACTTCTTTGAGGTTTTAGTGGGCCAGAACCACTTCTATCATTCCGATGTGATGTGTGTATCTAAAAATAATTTTTTATTGTTGAAGATTTTCTTTACAACTAATAATAAAGCTCCTTCTTTGGATCGAAACTTAAAAGTC
The DNA here is from genome assembly GCA_963556165.1 of Tipula helvola. NCBI lineage: Eukaryota > Metazoa > Arthropoda > Insecta > Diptera > Tipulidae > Tipula > Tipula helvola. The sequence goes on from OY744482.1 coordinate 52,525,355, forward strand.
TTCATTTTGTTCTCTATATTATGTATTTAGCTAAATTTGTTTATTGCAGGAAATATTGCTTTCAGGACACCACACAATGTACAAATTTTTATATAAATTGGCGTAACTCAATATCAACTTGTAACTTAATCGTTAAAGAGTTCATTGATACTTGTATATAATATAGATTTTGTTAATCGTAGTTTATTAGCCTAATTACGGCCTCCGCTCTCCCCTGAAAATTGTAGGTATCCCGCACAGTTAATTCAATTACAAACAAAATATGATAAGGTAATTAATACACTTTTTATTTATAACGGAAATTAAAGATCAATTACAAAAATTCATTCACTCTAGTTCAAAGCTAACCAATTTTATAGTTCCAAAAATTCTCAACAAAAAAAAAAAAATCAACGACCCTAAAAAAACAACAAACATATATAAACAAATAATAAACTTCAATAAAATAATAACAATTTTACTATTAAGATTAATGGTTTCTCATCACGATCAAAATATATACGACCTACGTATTTACCCAGTTTCTTATAGCAACACACGCAACTAACCAATACCGGATAAGATAAGTGAAACAGAAAAAAGGCGTTCTTTATAGTTTTTGTTTTATAGCAAGTTTTTTTTTAAACTATTTTATACATTATGTAGTTTTTGGTGTTAAAGCAGGGCGTTTATATACTGTGATCGGTAGAAGAAACAGAAAATATACTTTTGTGGGGGGCGTGATAGTTTTAAACAAAATATTATTTTTTTTGTTCGGTTATTTGATCGATAATTTTGTAAATTTACAAAATTAGTTTTTAGCTTGACTTTGTAGTGATCGGTTGTTTAAACATTAGTAATAGAATATTCTATAAAAAAAATTTAAATAATACTAGTATTTTTAAAGTGTTTCAGTAAGGTGATCATAATATATGTACAACATACTGGGATTATTTTACCTCTATCATTTCGGATTTATATGTTTTGTGTTGTGATTTAAAGTGACTTTATATTTTGTGTTATTTGTTTATCATTTATGTGTGTTTTATATGTGCTAATTATTGTATAGTTTTCGATTGAAAAAAAAAATAAAATAAAAAATTGCAAAAGAAAATTTATTTTATACTTGTGAATGAATGTCAAATATGACTGTGACTAATTTTGGGGCAATGCATCGTCCGTGTTTTAATGGATATCCATTTCAAGGTATGATCGTGCATCATGCATTCAATGTACCTATATTTATATACAGATTGCATATTTGTGCAATCAATGTTTTTATATAGTGTATACGATATCTATACTATAAAATACTAAAACTTATAATTTATGATCGAACAAATTAAAATAAAATTTCATGGTATTTAAGAACCTTTTTTATGATTTTTTGAGATTTTAAAACTACCTATATACCTACCTGTTTTTTGCTGTTGTAATTTTTTGGGAATTAAGGACATATTATCGTAGTTTTTTTTTTCATTTAGTAACTATACTTATAATGTTGTTACGAGTATATGTGTTATCATAAAAACATCAATCATAAAATTACAAATTTTCATATATACATTATTCAGTAAGCACAGTTGGGGTTTATTTATGTTTTTATGCTTTTGACTTTTTGGTCCTGAGATTTTTTATAATAGGGATGCTAATTTATGTTTTTATTACCAGTAAATTAGTTGTTAATTTTGGAAATATTTGTGATCATTTTTATGTATTTAATACTTGCATGCAACATCTTCATTTCATGTGTTTTTGGCATTTTAACTAACATCCTATATATATATATTCCTCCTCTAAAGTTAACCCTACAGGTGATATGTCCGCCGGCCAGGGCAGAGTAAATCAATTAGGCGGAGTTTTTATAAATGGACGTCCATTACCAAATCATATACGTTTGAAAATTGTTGAAATGGCAGCGGCTGGAATTCGTCCATGCGTTATATCACGCCAATTGCGAGTTAGTCATGGATGTGTATCAAAAATATTAAATCGTTATCAGGTAGTAAATTCATAAATCATTAATATAAAGTCCAAAAAAAAAAAAAAAAAAAATATAATCGATCCCCTCACATAAAAAAAAAAAAATATTATAGGAGACTGGATCAATACGTCCTGGTGTTATTGGCGGTTCAAAACCACGTGTTGCAACACCAGAAGTTGAATCCCGTATCGAAGAATATAAACGTGAAAATCCTGGTATTTTTTCATGGGAGATTCGTGATCGTCTAGTTAAAGAAGGTATATGCGATCGATCAACGGCACCATCGGTGTCAGCGATCTCAAGACTTTTACGTGGGCGCGATGGTGAAGATGATAAAAAAATACATTTGAACGGTAATTTTTATTCATTTCTAATTTTTGTTCCCTCTCAGTAAAATATTATATTAAATGATAATTAATGACATTTTTATGATCAAAAGATCGTTTTATGTACAGTAGCCTAATAACTTGTCTATTGTATATATGATATATGATACATATTCGGGAAATTATTTCAATTAAATTAAACGGAAAATATCGTTTATAGCCTCAAACTTTTTTTGTATATATTTTAACCTTCAAAACGTCCGCCTAATTGTAAATTTCTAAAAAAAAAAAAAACATTTATTATACTAAATTAGTGTAATTATATATAACTAAACGGTTTTTGTTCACAATTTTGATTATAGAACATTCAATTAAGCCATCAGATGGTGAATTATCGGACTGCGACAGTGAGCCAGGTATACCACTGAAACGAAAACAAAGACGATCACGGACTACTTTCACCGCAATTCAATTGGATGAGTTAGAAAGAGCATTCGAGCGGACCCAGTATCCAGATATTTATACTCGCGAAGAATTGGCGCAACGCACTAAATTAACCGAAGCACGAATTCAAGTATGGTTTAGTAACCGACGGGCACGGCTACGCAAACAAATAACATCTGGTCCGACCAATAACTATCAAACAATTAGTGTTAGCAACTCGATGCCGTATGGATCAACCACCTCAGGATATCAACTTATGGGACAATCATTGCCTGAGCCGACCGGATTTCCAGTACCACCATCTCAAAGTATTTTTTAATTAAATTTTATTTTCTATAACATTTAACTAATTTTTTTTACTTATTCTACAGTGCACGATTTTTATCCAAGTCATTTACATCATCCGATTACATCTTACAATAGTTCGAGCAGCCCACCTCATCCGACGCATTTACACCAAATCCATAACCCAACTCCAACTTATTCCCATCACCAAACGATCACAACTTCTGCATCATCAAACGGAAATTCATCGCCCAACAATAATTCATCACTTCCATACACATCATCATCAAATACAACAACACCGATTCCCGAGGGATCACACACCGACCACCAAAGTCATTTGCATCATCATCAAACTCATCATGGCCAACATCATTTACAGATTACAAATACAGAACATGAAAATTCTTCGAGTGGTACAACCGGATTGTATGGAACTAATTTACAGCTACCACCAACACCAAATAGCCTAGTGACCATCATGGGACCAACGTCAGCTAATAGCAACAGTAATGAGACTACAAATCCTAATGATAGTATTGAAAATGCATCAACCCAAATTCCACCGTACACCCCATGGAATACACTTCAATCGGTTGGAACCCGTTCACCAACTTCACTTTCGCCTCATGATCTTCATCAACAAATTGTTTCCAATACTAGTCCTCACCATCATTTCACAACATCGTTAGGTGTCCAATACAATAGTCATACAGTATCACCGTATATGCATCACAATCTAACACAATTTCCGCACACAACTGCAAAAAATGGTATGTCCCAACCGTACTACTCTTGGCTGTAAACTAAGCCTACTATATCCATACATACGCATACTTCAAAATAATTAATTTGTGACTTTTTGTTTTTAATAAAGCGGGTACCGTTAATTTAAAGATCAACAAGAATTACATTAATATATAACCTAACCTAAAATATAATATAAAAGACAAACGGACACCATAGTGTGTTTATTCATTTTTGTAAACATTAAAAAATAATCAATTTTAATATTTTTTTACTCTAACTGATCATGATGAATTAACATAAACTAATTAATTTAAATATTAGACACATTACACATTTAATATAAAGTAAATTAAAACGCCATTTTGTTTTAGAAAAATGTTACCCTACACGCCTTAGTTTATTTATAACAATTACATTGTTTTAGTTTTAGTTTTGTTTTACTACTACTACTTAAGTAGTCGTGTACAATATAAAAGAAAACAAGCTGTTGTACATTATTTTGTTCCTTTAGTGTTTAAGTTTTTTTTTTGTGTTAAGTTAAGCTATAAATTAAATACAGTATTTTTATGTGTCAGTACGGTAGCATCCCATCTACAAGCTATAAAATGTTATAAGTTAATTGATTTACTTAACTAATTTTAATTTAGGTTATGTGTAGCATACATAGTTTATAAGAAAATAATTTTAATGGAATAATAAATTGAAAATAGAAATTTTATTTTAATTTGTAATTAATTATAAATGAACATGTGTATTTGTGTGTCTGTGTTTGATGTAATATACGTGATTGCGGATGAGTTAATCGTTAAAGAAAATGGAAAATATTTTTAATGAGTTAAATTTAGATAGGATGTGTATAGACATGTGGTAGATGGTACATTAAATTTGAAATTATGCTCCGCCTACGGTTTATAACTACATACAAAAAATATTTTCCCGTTAGTCAAAGTCACGAAATCATATCAAAATCAAGACCGCTTTCTTATTTATTTACTATAGCTATCCAGCCAAGTTTTGTAGCAGAACTAATTAATAATCTATGTTGTAAGATTAGATCACTTGCTGCCAAATAATTTGCCTTGCTTTTATAATTTTATAGTTGTGTCCTTTTCCATTAAACGAAAATCTTGCAAAAAGTATTCCTTTCCTTTGCTGATTTAATAGTTAGTCCCTGACCACCGAGCTCCGCTCTAAAATTTGAATGTGGTTAAACATTTTTCTGTTTCTTTAAGTTATTTCTAAAGAGTTTAACACATTCCAAAATCAAAAAGTAGCAAGACTACTAAATGTTACAATATATAAATCAGAGTCATGCTAAATACTCTTTACATTTTGAGGGACGATTTTCCCAATAATACATTGTCGATACGTATATTAGAGTGGAACGTGACCGCATTCAGTGGATCAAGTTCAATTAAAAAAAGCTTCTCAGCGACAATTACGCTTAAAGACAGTTTAAGTGTATAGAACACTTGAAAGACGCTATGGCTATATTGTTCGCCGTCTTGGATCGCCAGATTTCTTCATTCCTATTAGCTGCAATCCCAATTGGCCTGAAATTAAAACAGCGTCACGTCATATATTGCTCCAGACGATGGAACTACCGAATTGTGAAAACTAGTTTTAAAATGGATGATTCTTAATCAATGTGGAGACCTGAACCCAGATGCACCCTGTATGATAAACAAAACTAGATGCGTGAAGTGCCGCTTTGACTTCCCCAAGCATTTCCAAGATTTAACATCTATAGTGGATGACGAGAAGCGACAGTATACCACCATCGCTACGACCCGAAATTGTATCAATATAACACCGGCGAATTTTTACATGAACATATCGTATACGTCAAGGACAATCTACTAAAGCGGTACGATTGCCATATACGTAGGATATATGGGAACTATCAGTGCCGCAAAATATTTGTAAAAATACATTTATAAGGGTCATGATTGTGCGTCCATCAATTTAATAGAAGATGAAAGAATACCTATTTACAATGAAGCAGACACTTACATATGTAGAAGGTAGATGATATACTTCACGAGAAGCGGCGATTATTCGGCAATGAGATCCAATAGAAGAGTCACTCCGTTCAAGGATTGGACATCCATTTGTCCAGAATTATTCAACATTAGTTGCCTATTTCCTATACCTAATCAAGCGTTTAAACTACAAGAACAAGAAGACCGTTGTTTAAATAAAAATTCGGGAATAGTTTATCATTATTATTGACAGATACCAGAACATTATAAATGGGTAGGAACATCAAGTAAATGGTTGCCAAAATTCATAATATAAATTTCGCCGTCCAACCGGAACTCTATCGCATGCGACTGTTGTTGTTGTATCACGTTAAGAACGCAACAAGTTTCAATGATTTTTTAATGTTTAACAATACTAAATATGCGACATACAAGCAAGCCTGTCTTGCCCAAGGACTCGTATACGACGATCAACAGTAGATAGAAGGTTTGCAGGAATTCTCCGCGTGTCGAAAATGCCAAGCCTTCAATTCAACATCGATAATTCAACTATACTCTTGGCAGACGCATGTACGAGATGCTTAAAGGAAAACAAATCGAAATTGTTGATAAAATCTTAGACGCGCAGTAAAAAATACGAATCTTAGCCCAAAGTGTTTTTTTACTGATGGACCTGGTGATACAGGCAATATTTTTATCTATAAGACACTCTACTACATCCTGCAGGGTCAAAATTATATCGTCAAGTGTATGGCCTTCACAGGAATTACGTCGATTTTGCTACAGAATGGACGAACTGCACATAAGACCTTTAGACTCAAAGTACCATTGACATCTGAATCGATCTCAAAAATAAAACCGGGATCAGTTAGAGCAGCCTATGCTACCAACATATGAACTGCTCAATACGAATCAACTATTGCGCAAAATTGGAAATTCTAATTTGCCATTTGGAGGAAAGATTATGGTCGTGGGAGGTGATTTTCTTCAATGCATGCCCGTTCAGCCACGAGGCAACCCAAGGGAGCTGCTGCCTGCTGGATCTATCAATTAAACGAAGTAACCTCTGGAGACACTTCACTTCATTTTTACTGGTGGATATTACGCGTGTCGATGTCGAACGGATAGAATACGCAAATTATTTGTTGCAATTGGAAGACGGAAAACTTCCGATGAACCAGTTTGATTAAATAAAATTACCGAAGGATCTCCTGTCTAATGCGGCAATCTAATTAACGAAGTGTTCGGAAATTGCCTCGCCAATCACAACTATGAAGAAATGAAGAATCGAACTATACTAGCGCCACTGAATAAAGTCGTAAGATCAATGCCGAAATTATCGACCAACTGACTGGAGATTTCAAAGTATATAAAAGCTCTGACTAAGTCAAAGGTCAGCCAGAAGGGGCACTCCAATTCACGTCTGAATTTCTTAATTCCATCAAAATTGCCGATTTGCCACCACAAGAATTGCAATTAAAAGCGAACACAACCATCATGTTACTACGTAATTTAGATGTCTTGGAAGGTCTATGCAATAATATCATTAAAAAAAATATCATCACCAGTGAACAATCAGGCCGACAAGTACATATACCAAGAATCACACTATAGATTTCAGCAAATGCCAACTTGGATGTACCATGCGAAAACATCAATTTCCTATTCGACAAGCGTTTGCCATGGCAGTGCACAAAGCTCAAGGACAAACTTTCGATTTTATCGCCGTCGACCTTCGAGTATCAGTATTCATCATGCATGGAATTGTATATATCGCTTTTTCACTGCTACCAAAACGCTTTTGAATGCTTTCGATCCTATCTGAATAGTTATGATAAAAGGGCGACCAATAAATAACAGCAGCGTACTCCAAATGGGATCTAACAAATGCCATATATAAAGTGCGCAGTGTGTATGGATCTCTAAATTCCCGGCATTGTCTTTTCAGAAAGCCTAACATACTGTTAGCCTTTGCAATGACGCTGTCAGTATAAAAATTAAAAGACAAGTTAGGTGTGTAAAGAACACCTAAGTCTCGAATTACAGAAACTCGTTCGATCATAGGTTAAGACAACATTCCGACCTCTACTAAATGTCATAGTTTTACATTTGGAAATGTTAAGACATAACGAGTTTGAACTACACCATTCAACGAAATTATTGATATCAATTTGAAATGATAATGCATCAGAAATGCCCCTAATGGTTTTATAGATTTTTAAATCGTCTGCGTACAAAAGAACTTCTGAGTTAGACAGGCAACCAATCACGTCATTCACAAAAATATTAAAAAGGAGTGGTCCCAGATGACTACCTTGGGGTACTCCAGAGGATGCTAAAAACGCTCTGGAAATAGAATTGTTGATTCTAACATACCGCTTTCTACCAGTCAAATATGATCGTATCCATTGCACCGGTATTTGATTTGAATCTAATTGATAAAGTTTATTAATTAACAAATCGTGATTTACCTTATCAAATGCCTTACTGAAATCTGTATACAATACATACGTTTGGAAACCTAACTCAAGCGCCCCTGACACATAATTATGTATTAAAAATTGCTAGATTTGTAACCGTAGATCGACCTTTATAGAAGCCATGTTGTTTTGTCGTTATAACATTTTTAATTATAAAAAATAATCGGGCATTAACTAGACTTTCAAAGAGCTTCGGGATGCTTGAAAGTAAAGAAATTCCACGATAATTTCGAACATCACTACGTAAACCAGACTTAAATATTGGAATAATCGATGATATTTTCCATATTTTGGGGAAAACTCCAGACCGAAGACTAAGATTGAAAGTCTTTGCCAATGGAGCCGCAAGGAAATCAGCGCAACCCACCATGAAACAAGGAGGAATACCATCAGGCCCGGCCTCCTTTTTACAATCTAGCTGGTTTAAAGCTATTAAAACTTCCTGATATGTTAAAGTTAAGTTCGAGCTAATGCTTGTCTTATCACAACTAACCGAGGAGCAACTTGTGTAATTCCTAGTGTATACTCCTTCAAAAAAGTCGGCAAATAGATTGCATGTCGCTTGGTTATCATTTGAAACTATACCATTTAGATGCATTTGAACAGGATATCCACTAGATTTCTTATCTAGGGTACTTGCCTAGGGTCGTTTGTTATGTCATTTTCGATCTGCATGACATAGCAATTGTATAAAAACTTGTTCAATATATTAAATTCTGTTCGTAGATCGCTATATAACCGGTAGTTTAACTCAGACGGATTCGATTTAAATATTTTATGCAATTTATTCTTTCGATTTTTTAAATTTGTGAGTGATCTATTATACCACGGTTCACATTTAATTTTCCCGGTCGATTTACGTGGAATGAATTGATCAATTGCGACATTTAAGATCCGATAAAAAATATCCGCACAACAATCGACGTTGTTTGGTAACAGCAAATTGTCCCAATCCATCCCATCGAGAAAGTTCCTCAGATTACCATAATCTCCATTTCTAAAATCTAAATAAGAAGACATTATATTAAAACTATTAGAGGTAAAAGAATCGCTAAAACAATTACAAAAAATTATATCTAATTTAAGAGGTGTGTGATTTATACTCTCAGAATTACCGATATCTTTGCATGCTGAAACTTTTATGTCCATATCCATTGAGCAGAACACCAAATCTAGCAGTCTGCCATTTCCATTTAGTATATTATTGCATTGCTTATAGTACCCAAATCAAACATAGTATCCAAAATGAGAGTTGCGGTTACGTTAGTTGAAACTGGAATAATATCCGTGTCCAAAAATATCCAATTAATCTTAGGTAGATTAAAGTCACCGGTGAAGATTATCTGGTCATCAGGTTTAATTAAAGGTACTAACTCGTTTACAATTACATTGGCGAGACGATCATATAATTCGGATGCAGCAGATGATGGGATATATAGTACGCATAATAATATTTGTTGAGAGAAGAATTGGATTCTCAAAACTAATAATTCTGGTTCATTCGAATAAAACACAGATTCACATCTTAATTGACTTGAGACTCCAACTATTATTCCACCACCCAAACGATTAATGTTAGCATCTTCGTATCTGTCACGACGAAAAATTGCATACGAATTTGGAAAATACTCCTCCGATTTAAAAGACTGGTTCAGCCAAGTCTCAGTTATGATGATAATGTCAAATTCCTCATCAGAAGTATTGAGGAATATCTCTCTCGATTTAGAACGAATACCGCTTGCGTTATGATAATATAATGACAACAGATAATTAAAAGTGTTTGTAGGTGAGTCCGTAGGCTGATAATGACTGTTTTGGTGAAATTGATTGCTTTGGTGATATTGTGGTTTTGTATACAGCTGCAAGTCGTCAAATTTTAATCGGTTCGAGGCAGCGAAACTGCATTGTCGTTTTTTGAGCTGGATTTTCTGGTAAAAGGCCTTATCAAAACACCTCTTTGCCAGAACGTAGGCGATAAAATTCGGCTAGAGTACTTCCTGTCAATACTTAGCTTAAATGAAATAAAAGTTAATTTAGATTTATCCCGGCCTCTTGGCAACAATAAACGACACTCAACGGCTTCTACCATCTCCAACTTTGATCGTACATAGTCAACCAGAGCATTCACTTCAGTATTTGGATTTAATCTACTCACATATAAATGTTCAAGATCTTGTACATTAACCGGTTGCAGCGATACGACAGGATCTCCAACTCCATTTTCACATCTCATTTTCATCATACAAACCGAGTCTTATCCAAATCGATTGAAAAATGGCTTAGTTCCATTTAAATTGGCCATTTTCCAGAACCACATTTGGAACTCATATTGGAATCCCATTTTCATCATACAAACCGATTTTCATCCCAATCGATTGTGAAATGACTAAGTTCCATTCAAACTGGCCATATTCCAGATCCCATTAGGCTATTTTACAGAAATCCCATTGATACCAAAGGTCACAAAACAATAAATAAATAAAAAACAACGCAACCACAATCATTGGATTTTTTTAAACAAAATGGAACACGGGCCCCACTGGAGGACCCCTTAAAAAATAAAAAAAATATGGAATTCGAAATTGATTCTTTAACAACATATAAAAATGAATCAGGAATATCTACTAAATTCAAAGATGAGTTGTGCGGTGTGAATGGTGGCTTAATGCACGTCTTATGCAGCAAAGAATATCATAGGGTCCAAATAATGAACATCAATAATGAAATCATGCGGAAACTCAGACTGAGGAGGAGATTGATTCATCTTAAGTTGAGAATAAATCATTTCTGAAATCTTTAAAATCCAAGTTACTGGCAGAAAAAGTTACAAAACTGTCGTCAATGAGGATTTTACAAATGGATATGACTTCAACCATTTGAGTATGCTGAAGCTTTCAAATCATCTCTTGGATAAATGGGAATTATTTACCAACTTCATCTCTCATCATAGTTGGCTGTAGGGGACGAAACTAAGTAACTACTTTCTACCCTAAATCTATCAACGCAGTTACAAAAGTCTACGAAATGGACGTAAACCTAGTATTGTTGTTTCTCAACAAAATAAAACAAATTGTGCAGATTTAATTTATGTGTTGGATACTTTGAAGACATATTTGCAGCAATTTAAAAGTGAATCCTTTATCCTCACTCTTTATAGTAATTTCTATGAATAAAAGTTAAAGTTGGCCTTGGATTATGTTACAAACTGCTTTTGCCCCAATATGAAATGGGTTTTATATATACTGTAACTGTTCAATATTTCAACGCATTATGAAAGGGCTTTATCGTCTCGATGGATTACTGATGAGCCCTCCAAATTTTTGAAGTCTTCCATTGTGAACGATTTTTCAGTTACAACCCCGTTATTTTATGCTGATATGCTGATTCCTACTACAAGAACTTATTGTTGGAAATAACGTTTTTCATAAAACATTCAGATAGTATACAAAACCACTTTAACAAATACATTCATCTAATGCCATTTGCAGCTTTATCTTTACTATCGGCACACATCTTCATAAATGACAACCAGATACCAAAACAATAAATACCTTGAGGAGCCTACTATTAATCATCAGGGTGGATTTGATGGTGAAAATCTAGTCAAATTTGGTGAATCCACAAATTCTTTCCCAACAACACAAAGATACGTTTTCTGCTCGGCGGGCACTGAAGTTATGATGGATCTCCAAAAGTACAACCTTTTAAATACAGTTTTTACTATGGACAACATTAAACGGCCTACAGTTGTTTCTGATCAAGGTGCCCAAGGCTGTGGAAAATCTACGTGAATCATAAAGAGTCATAAATTAGGCATTGATCTCGTCTTATGTGCCACTAAAGAAGGACTAGCTGATCTCAAATCTAAAATTTCTGTTCGTTGCATGATAAGGAGAAGATTGACTTTAATAAAATCGTATTAAACTATAAAACGATTGCTTCCTATATCTAATTAATGGAACCCGAAATTATGATACAGTATTTATTGATGAATGTATATGATGATTTATATCGGATATACTGGACTTGTCGTCATGCTCAGTAAATGTTCAAAAATATATCTTCTTGGGGATACAAATTAAATTCCATATACTGAAAGATTGAATCTTGGTAATTTGCAATTTTATGATGCGAATAAATTTATAACGAATTCTCGGATCAATTAAATGTTACATATACAGATGTCCTATTGATGTTACGTTAGCACTAAAAGAATTTTATCCAGATATCAGCACTAAAAACTCTAAAGATGTGTCGATGGAATTCTTCAACTTACCACCAAATATCGCTACACTACCAATTCTAGATAGTATACGTATTATCTAACTTCCACCAAAGCGGAAAAGCGTTTATTAATCTCCCAGCTTACCTTACCACTAGAAAGTAAAGTCTTAAAGATTTACGAGGCTCAAGGACTAACTTCACCAAATGTTATATGTGTTATGTGTAAGAATCAATGAACATCTAAATACCCTATTTAGTAGTTTACCACATGTAATTTCGCGCCGGTTGAAGATGAGTTGCTACATTCGCTAGTGATGAAAGGGTGCCATTTAACCTTTACTAATGTTGTACCTTTATTGCCTACAATTAAAACTAAACCATCGGTAATGAATAGAATTGGGACAATGTATGGCAAACACATTTGCATTCAGTGTCCTGCTTCGGCCATTTTGAAATCGTTAAATAGTACAACTTTTGTGCCCTATATAGTCGATACAAATGGACGAGTTGGAGATTCTGGCGTAGATACTAAAAGTAGGCTGAGGCAATCTTTTAATTGATACATCAATTTTTAACATTCTATCTCAAAATTAATTACCGAGTTCGAATATCGCAATGCAGCATGTCATTCTGACATCCATAAAATTATGAAGCCGTATCTCTTATGCGACATAAGCCGAGAGGAACACATCTTTAATTATAGAATCTCGCAAGCGATTTTCCAAAAATCATTAGAAATTTGTATAAAATCCCCCTCTAGAGTATTATGCTTGGAGATGGGTTCCATTGATGTGATTTGCCAATAGCTACAGCAAGAAAAAATTCAGTTTAACTTTAAGGTGGGAAATATGGGAATTTCTAGCTGAAAGTAGTATATGAATGTATAAAATCAGCCTCTAGAGTGTTATGTTTAAAGATGGATTGCATATGATGTGACCTGTGAAAATCGAATTTTCCCAATAAAGAGCTATATGGATGCAAACGAAGTACAAACTACTCTAGCTGAGACAGGTTTCCAATGCAAACCAATATTATTAATCGGGAGAAGGCACCGGTAAAAGAAATAATGGGGCGGTACAGTGTGTTAAGTATACAAAGAATTTGTACTTACTAGAGCATATTGTACTTTGAACGATGTTTCTGTTATAGTATGTGGTGAACTCCATAACTCAAAGGTTTGCAATAAAGTAAAAAAGGAAGCACCACAGAGGAAATGCAGCAACTGCCGTGGAAATCACATAGCTAATTATAGAGGGTGCCCAATTTATCTAGAATTGAAAAGGAGAATCAATCCAAAGCAGCGAGCAGATCACCGAACGCTTAATCTTCATTCTTTAGCTAGAAAAGAAGCACGAACAGAAATTGTAAACACAAACGCTCAAAATGGAATCCAGTACGCAACAGTCAACGGTAGTGTGCACCAATAGGTTTCATATGCAAATGTTCTTAAAGGTACCGCTCCTAAAGTGCAGGCAAGTGAAGAGGGAACATCTGAAAAGCTTTAAACAAATTGGCTAATACGATGCAATGCTTGATGGCGATGATGGAAGGAACCAATGGTCTAATGATGCAAAATATGAACACGCTGATGCAGTTAGTCGTAAAAAGACAAAAATGATCATCATCAAAATAGCCATATTGAATGCAAACGGCCTAGCACAACATAAAGCGGAGGTACAAGCATTCCTCACGACCACAATATTGACATAATGTTAATGTCTAAAACACGCTTCACCAAAAATAGCTATTTCAAAATTAATGGATACTCTCAACGAGCATCTGTCGGCAGGAGGGGTCTGGAGACTGTGCCATATCAGCCATGTACTGTTTTTCAAAACATGCTAATAAAACTTCAGTTATTGGATTATTTCAGCCAGCTGGGTAATAAGTTTCTTGCGGGGGAGGGGGGAGGGGGGAGGGGGGAGGGTGATTACAACACCAAACATACTCATTGGGGTTCCAGACTAACATCGCCGAAAGGCAAACAATTTTATGAAGCTTTATAGGAACAGTTCCTGGATTATTTATCTGCCAGTAACGCAACTTACTGGCCTACGGATAAAATGAAAATTACTGATTTAATTGACTTTAGTTGTATTTGCTTTAGTGTACTAAGGGCATTTCACGTACGTATGCTAAGGTCACCGATTGCTATATGGTCTGTCTTTTGATCACTCACCGGTAATAGTAACAGTGACTAGTGAGTACAGATGTCCTAAGGAACGAAATGCCGAATCATTTTACAAATAAGCGAACTAATTGGGATCAATATAGGACATAGGAGGATAGTTGAATAAAATTATCTATACTTAATTTTCCTCTGATCACACCAGCTGATTTTTTATACGGAGGTGGTGACCAAAGTTGAGTAGATTAATCTATCAGCTCCGTAACCTTCCATAGTAGTATGCACACATCACGTGAGCTATTCTGGCCGCATGTATTAGGCAGCTACGTGATGGGTACCATTGTGTAAGAGGTAACCTGGTCACAATTTGCAAGTAAACGTGGTCTCTCGTCGTGGCAACCACGGGTAAATGAGCCCATTAGGCACATTGTGACCTTTTGTCACAGGCTAAAGTTCGGCGTAAAAGGAGAAATACCTTGACAAAAACCCTAATTTAAGGTGGAACAGGATATCTCGATGGATGAGTGGCTGATAGACTAATCAGTACAAATTGTGCGGACTCCAGATACTAGGCACTCTCCAGTTTTATTTTGCCTTCCTATAGTAAAGCTGGGTGACCTACTTATTATTTATTTATTTATTTATACGGAGAAAAGTCTACAAATATGACTTGAATTTATAACATACTGAACATGGTAGAATAAAAATTATTTTAAACAAAAAAAAGAATAAAAATTGACCTAAAAATATTTTTAGGTTGGAGCAAAATGTTGCTTCAACCTACGTTTAAAGCTGTTTTTACTTAAGTAAAAGTCGAACAGATAAACTACATGCGACTTTCCATGCGTCTACATGCGACTTTCCATTCCCAGCAACTCGTAAATGTGGAATCAAAAGAAGTCCTTGAGTTCCTATGCTACCGTCTTTCTAGCAGAACTAAATGCTATAGTAAACATCTAGGAGGGAGAGCAATGCGCCCACTTAGTATGTATACCGGCCGGCAGTATTATCAGGTACCAAGAGCCTAAATATTGACTGAATGGATAATTAAGGGTCAGAGAGGTGGCTGAACGCCCACATGTCCCTTCAACAACTTGTCGCTGTCGTAACATTTTTTCGGACGCTACCTCGAATAGAGTCTCATCCAAAATTTCATCACTATTTAATAATCCTCGCCTTTTGCTGCTTTCTTAAAACTGGTCAACAATCTTTAAATCATGAAAAGACGTTACGCCGAATATACGCGCCGAATAGTTTCCTTTTTGCCTTTTTGTCGACAGCTCTACTTACGATTTCTTTCCTCTATATACATAATACTGCGTTATGTCAAATTACAAATGTTTTCGAGCAATTGCTCATTTTCTATATTCAATTTAAACACAAGCAGTTAGGTTGGTATCGTGGGTGGCTTCTCTTTCTGCTAGACAGCTTGCAGGTTGTTTTTAGTGAAATAAGAATTTTGTCATTATGAAGATGAACTTGAGGTCGTGCGATTGTGTGGGATTTATTGTCCATTTTGAATCTAAAATAGTTCGAATTTCATCATGATTTAAAGGGTTCTGTTCTTCCATTTATATGTACCTATGTATTTGAAAAAATATTTGATACTCTTGACTAAAGCACAACTTTTGAGATCTACCACTTTCGATCTCGTCGGAAGGCCGAATGTCGAAAGGCCGAACACCGAGAGGCCGAATGGGCCGGAAGGCCGAATATCAAAAAGCCGAATGTTTCGAAAGGCCGAATATGTCGAAAAGCCGAATGGGTCAAAAGGCCGACACACGTTTGTGGTACATCTATCAGTAGAAGCGATACGAGTGATACAATTCATTTAATCTGTATCTCCAAGGTTGACGGAGCATTTACGAAACATTAAATCCGCAATTCGCTCAGTAGAAGCGATATGAGCGATACGATTCCTTTGATCTGTGTCTACAAGCTCGACGAAGCAATTTCCATTATCGTAAATATTAAGAACTTTACGGAAAAAAGCAAATCCGATACTCTTTTTATTAATTAGGGTACAGTCACCCTATGTTTTATATTTATTACCGCAAATTAATGTGGAGTTCGATTGGGCAAAATAAATCATTTATTTTATGATTTTAATCAATTTTGACAAATCGAAATTTTTTGCAAGATTTACCAATACCTACCAACAAAACAGAAATGTCAATCAAAATTGTGACAATTCAAGCCGTCAAAAAATTCGCAATTTTTAATCACTCCTTATTAAGAGTTCGTTATTAAAATAATTCTTGTGATTCACATCACCAATGCAACCATGAAATATATCATTCTGCTTGTGTCTACGATTGGGCATCTTAAACTTGATTTTTTTGACATTCAAACACGAAATTTTTATCGTGTGTGCTTGCGTCATAATTAACTACGCGGTAAAAGTTTAACACCTCTGTTCAGCAGTGTAAAGAAAATTTATTTTTGTTTAGCTGTCATTTAGGGGTAAAATCTAAAGCGCTGAATATAAACCCAGTAATCATCATAAAATAACATTTTTGAATTTTATTTTGTTTATTTTCCTAATCAATCAATAGTTTTAAAATTAAATTAATTAATTATTATATACATTTAACATTTAAATAATTACAAAGAAAAAAAAATGGAAAATGGCGACGATTTACTCCGAATTTTCCTATCGAAACGCAGCTTAATCAATAATGAATCATATGAAAATTTGCCCAGCTCCCGAAAATCGTCAGGTCGAACATATCGCATGGGCGAAACAAGAGATTTACAACTCGCTAATGGATATGTAACGTTAAGTGACAGCGAAGCGGACAAACTTATACAATATCATAATATAGCTCGCAGTCGAATGAGTTTTGAAGAGTCACAGATTGATTATATGGTACGGCCATCGTCGGACGGAAGTTATAAATATATATCACGATCAGACAGAACGACCAGAAATGAAACTTCTAATCAAATTAATATTAATTCGATAGAGAAATTAAATTTAGTTGAATGCAATAGTACGGTAACAACCGACAGCGTTGATTCGAATAATTCGACTAAACGCCACCAAGATCATTGTGATGATGATCATTTTTCATTAGACTCATTCAACGAATCATACCCTAAACAAATCAGTAATAATCGGCAAAAGCCTAAACGGCGTATCTCGCCGATTGATGAGATTTCAGAAAATTCAATTAATTCAGCTAAACTAAAGGAATATTTTGCCAAAAAGGAAATGGAAAAAAAGGCAGAAGAGAAAGAAATTCAGCGTATTTTAATTGAGGCGCAAAGATTATCGGCTAACCGGCCTGTCAGTCGTAAGAAATCAAATTATGATTTTTTGCGAAATAACAATGGTAATAGTTTACATAATGGCCAGAAGGTTCAACAAAATAATTATATATTATTTTATAATGAGTACTTTGAGACGAGTTCAGCACAAGGCGAAAATCAGTCGGAAAATTCTGCCATTCACGATAGTAGTAGTGGTAGTTTTAGCAGTAGTGGAAGGGAATATTGCACCAGAAGTGATTTGAGGAGGCCTTCTGCAAGTCATTCGAATAAACTAGGAATGGATGATTTCAATATGTCAACGGCATCCTCATCATCTCCGTCGTGTTGTTGTGCCAAATTATTTAAGTCATTTTTTAGCCGAAAGAGTAAATTGGAGAGAAAACCTAGTAGTGTCCATAGTAACCAATTCAATAAATCAAATGGGGCTAATTTTTCCGGTAAAAAGGAGACATAATTTAAGAGGTTGGGTGTTCAAGAGGAGTTATTTATTTTTATATTCATATAGTATTTTATTGTCCATAATAAATTGTAAAACTTTATTTAATCTTAAATCTATACTTAATATCAAGTTCCCGTTTATAGATCGGCTTCCACACCACTATCCATGAAATCCTTTAACGCAAAGCCGCATTTATCTGGTAGGATTCTAACACTATTATTCAAATGATAGAAATATCGTGGAATACAAGCTTCTCGTAAATTTCGCCGGTGGGCATCAATGATTGAGGTCGCCGCTGTTTTTGGTGTGATTAAGCCTAGTATGCTTGGGAATCGAGTCTTTGGTTTCTTACACAGCCCAGTATCAACCATGTATGGGAATACTGTAGTGAATTTAATATTATATTGATTATTGTCTTCACGAATTTCTTCATACATCGCCTCCATTAAACCGCGTACCGCAAATTTCGCTGCACAATACGGAACCAAATTACTTAATCCAACAATTCCGGCCATTGAAGATAGTGCTATAACATGACCACGACCTTGTTGCTTTAAATGTGGCAAAAACGCTTGCAATATCCAGAAATGTGCTAACACATTTAGATCGAATAGTTTGCGAATTTGTTGTGGATCAGTTTGTTCGAGTGGCCGACATGGCATAATACCAGCATTATTTACAATCACAGAGACTAAACCTGCTTCGGTTTTTACTTTTTGTGCTAATTCGATTACACAGTCACGATCAGTAATATCACATCTAAAAGTAAAATGTTGGTTAGATTGTTAAGGACATAATATTATATAAAGAGCGAGATACTAATCAAATTCGTACATGTATCCAAATGCTTGTCCTTTATTCATGGCGTTAATTTCCCTCACAGTTTCATTATTGGTTGTTTCATCAATATCGATACAAATGACATTACATTCCATATCAGCATACTGTAAAGCCAACTCTTTACCAATTCCATGACCAGTTCCTGTTATCAATACAACTTCACCGCTTACATCTTTTAGGCCATCACCAATAAATAAACGTAGGGTTGACAGAAAAATTTCGTTGCTAAATTTTGCCAGCAATATTAGTAGATCAATCAGAAGTAGAAATACACTGTACAATTTGGCTGTTGTGCTGTCATGTTTTGTGCTGCTGCAAATATAGAAATTGGTTCATATAATTAAAAAATTTTCTTCCCTGATAACAAATCTTTTGTACAATTCTATTGTTAAACAAATTGGTTTATCTATTAGCACTTAATCTATTTAAAATTTTTCTTACATTACTAATTCAGACTAAATTGACATATATTGGGGTAAAGTTTAAGGCCTTGATAATGAAACAAATTAGTATATATGCATGAATTCATGGTCAACGTTAAATTTGTTTAATCAATTTGAAAATATATCTTAAGTCAATATTATTTGATTGCGATTTTATTTGGTGTCTCTTCATTGAAAAAGATCAATACTACAAAAAAAAAAAAAATCCGAAATGTATCAAAGAAATTAATTACATAAAATTAAGTTCAACCAAAAACCTTCGTACAGAATATGTATAGGACTTCTCAAGTTCATCAATGAATACAATGAATATAAATCTGATTAAGTCTAATATTTTCACTTCAGAACAGACCAAAATGACCATGAAATTTTTTTTTCTCCACGTATCTCATTAATTTATACATGGCGGAAATTAACATAATTGCTCACGCAAATTCATTGTCTACAAAGAGATGTCTGCATTACGTATACGATTTTATACACATGTATTTTTGTGCGTTATGTATAAACTTCAAACGATAAAAGGAAGATTGGAAATATCTTTATGAATGCTATACATAAAATAGCAAGAGACGAAGAAAGGTTGTTAGTTAAGTCGTGTAACAAAGTAAAAGACCGGAAAAATTGTTATAACTTTCACTGTGCTTACAACTATATAAAATATTGATAGTATTTATTCCATTACATACAACGAGTATGTATACAAAATCCATTCATAAATTTATTGAAATTGATACAGCGCTGCAAAATTGTGTAACAATTTTTTAAGTTGCAAAAATTTTTGGTTGTTAACCTTACCCTAGACCTACTTTAAATTATTTTTGATGATTTTTTTTGGTAATGGAACTCGATGCGTATGGAAGTTGAAGAGGTGGTGCGTGTTATTAGGTAACCTGTTAAGTATCGTATTGAATAATTTGGCTCAGTTAATCTTACTATGGTATGTAAACCAAAAATTTAGAAAATAAATTCGAAGTATTATGCCATGCCAGAATTAGAATCTTTGGTGTCAAAATTCGATATCTCGTGTCAGAATTCCATACTTCATAATATCACAATTATAGATATACAATATCTGTATTTGCATAATAATTATGATATCAGAATTCTATATCTTATGTCAGAATTTAATATAATAATTAAACAGAAATGTTTGTTTGCGTGTAACGCTCAAAGGTTACTAAGATTTTTTTCGAACTTTGTTTTTTGAATATTTTTTTTGAATATTTGTATGTTTGTAGTGTCTCAAATTTTATATCTGAGCAGCCTAAGTGATTTAGGCATTGACCTGTAACAACAAACTTCGAATATAAAATGTTTTGGGTTCGATGTTCACCAAATTACTTAATAATTTTTTTTAATATTATTTTTATTCCATATCGGCATTTCATTGTTCGTATGTAAGTATATATCACAGATTGTCTCACTGATTGACGCCGGAACGCTCACTTTCCGGAACATTTGATTACATTTTTTTGAATTGAGGAAAACTTTTTCTTCAAACGATGCCTAACTACAAAAATACGATTGTTGTTTGTGCCAAATAGATTCATGCGATATACTTCAAGGAGTCAGTTCTAGATTTTACAAGCTGCGCCTAACCGAGATAACGTTAAGATATAACTTACAAATCTGTCTGTACCTCCTAGTTCGATATATCACGCCAGAATTCGCCAAGTCACATATTCGAGATATTATACCAGAATCCCAGTCATGTCAGAATTTGAATTTTTGATGCCAGAATTTAAATTATCGTGTCAGAATCCGATAAATGTTATAAGAGTTAGATTTGCAAAACCATAATTTGTATTTATGATGTCAGAACTCGATATATTATGTCTGAATTTGATATGTCGTGTCCGAATTTGAGTTTATGATGTTAGAATTCGGTACATCATGTCAGAATTCGATGTATCACGCCAGAATTCAATATGAAAATATAAAGGGCTGAAACCTCACGAGGGGATCAGAACTTCGGTCTTTTGTATCTTCAATAATGTCATAAAGTTGGTGTGACAGTTTTGACATTATTGATTTCTATTTTAACCAACATATATTTACTTATACAACAACAGCCAAACAGGTCAAAAGCTTCAGTAACATGGGTACAGGCATCCAATTTAAAACGAAAAATGGTATTCTAGAACTTTATACCGAAAGTAGTATAACAAATTATACTGATACTTCTAACCGTTTAACCGACCATATTCCAGAAATTTATCCAAAAACTCATTTTAGAATCCCATTTCCAACACACATATCAAATTTCATCATAATCGCTTAAGAAATAGCCAAGTTCCATCCTATTTGGCCATATTCCAGAGCTTCATAAAAAAATATTTTAGAATTCCATCCCAACACACATGGCTAATTTAATGATACCCGCGGTTAAGGCATAGCCAAGTTCCATCCTACTTGGCAATATTCCACACATATCAAACATTCCCATTTCCATACACATATCAAATTTCATAATAATCCGTTGAGAAATAGGCGAGTTCCATCATACTCGGCCATATTCCAGAACTTCATCCAAAACTCATTTTAGATTCCCATTTCCAATACACATGTCGAATTTCATCATAATTGGTTGAGAAATGGGCAAGTTCCATCATACTTGGCCATATTCCAGAACCTCATCCAAAACTCATTTTAGATTCCTATTTCTAACACACAACTCAAATTTCATAATAATCGGTTGAGAAATAGACAAGTTCCATCATTCTTGGCCATATTCTAGAACTTCATCCAGAAATCGTTTCAAAATCCCAGAACTTCATCCAAAAAACATTTTAGAATCCCATTTCCAATACAAATGTCGAATTTCAACGTAATCGGTTGAGAAATGGGCAAGTTCCATCCTACTTGGCCATATTCCAGAACTCCATCCAAAACTCATTTTAGAATCCCATTTCTAACACACATACTACATTTCATAATAATCGGTTGAGAAATAGACAAGTTCCATCATACTTGGCCATATTCCAGAAATTCATCCAGAGATCATTTTAAAATCCCAGAACTTCATCCAAAAAACATTTTAGAATCCCATTTACAACACACATGTCAAATTTCATAATAATCGGTTGATAAATAGGGAAGTTCCATCATATAAGAAATGTGTTAACTATTCACTACATCCAAATCCAAATCCAACCCCAACTCAACTCCAACTCAACTTCAACTCAACGCGCAAATTGATCCATAATTTAACCTTCAAATCAATTCCCAATTCAATGCCCAATCCAATAATCAAATAAGCCTAAATAAAAAAATCGTAAATATTTATAAAAGCAGGTATTTTGGGTCAATTCGTATGGCAGGTATCCCACTCCCTTAACGTACAGTCTCCGAAAGCTTTTCAAATCTCCGCCTTGACCATAGAAACAGATTGGCGAAAAAAAATCCAAATCGGACAAGCCGTTCTCGAGATACCATGGGTCCAGACATCCAGACATCCAGACAGACGGACGGACATTTTTTTTTTTTGCATTTTCAGACTCAGGGACTTTCAAAACGTCGAGAAAAGTGGTTTTGGACCATCCAAATTTTTCGTCATTTTTGACAGGATTTCAATACTTTGGTCTTTTTAGACCGAAGTAAATTTCCGAGTTTGAAATTTTGATGTCAAAATTTGATACATCATACCAGAATAAAATATCATGTCAAAATTCAATATGTCACGTCAAAATTTGAATTTTTGATGCCAGAATTCGAGTTATCAAGAAGAAATCTATACTTTTATGTCAGAATTAGATATGCAATATCAGAATTTGTATTTATGATGTCAGAAATCGACATGTCACCTATTCGAGATATTATGCCAGAATCCGATAAATTGTACTATTAGTTACTTCATGTCAGAATTCGATACGTCATGTCATAAATTAAATATCACATATTAAAATTCGATATATCAGAATTTGAATATGTATATGATGTCTGAATTTACATTTTTGTTGTCGGAATTTATGTGTTAAATGTGTCAATCATATGGCATAGTTCAATATGTCAAGTCGGGATTTGAATTATTGATGTCAGAGTTTGATATATCATGCCAAAACTTGGTAAATCATATCAGAATTCGATATGTAATGTTCTGATGTAGTATGCAGTTCGGTATATCATGACAGAATTTGACATACCAAGGGAAAACTCAATAAATAATTTTAGAATTCGATGTCATATCAGAATTCGCATTTATGTATGTTATGTCAGAATTCAATATATCAAGCCGGAATTCGATTTGTCCTGTCAAAATTAGAGTTAATGCTGTTTAAATTCGATATTTCTGAATTCTATATATCAGAATTCTACATATTACGCTAAAACTCGAAATGACATGCCAAAATATGAATTTATAATGTCCGAATTTGATAAATCTGTCATTCAGCCTTCAGAATATATCAGAATTTCAATTTTTGGGTTTTAGAATTCGATATCACGAGTCAAACGTCGATATTTTAACTTTTTCCGTATTGGACATTTTCGGTCAAAATTCGACATGTTTTGTCAGAATTCGAAAGGTCTTATCAGAATTTGATATATCATCTCATGACATCAGAATTCGATACATCATCTCGAAATTCGAGATGTCATATCAGAATTGGATATATCATGTAATATTCTGACATAACATCTCGAATTTTGGGATGATGTATCGAATTCTGAAGTCTTGAGATGATGTATCAAAGAATTTCATTTCTCACATCAAAATTCGATAAATTTTTTCAGCGTTTGACTTTATGATGTCAGAATTTAATAATTCATGTAAGAGATGGAGTATGAATGTCAAAATTCGAAATATCATGCCGGTATTCGATAATCATACCAGTATTCGATAAAATATATTAGAATTCGATAAGTCGTGGCAGAAATTAATTTTGTGACATCATAATTTGAGTTATTTATATTAAAACTCGATATATAGTGTCTGAATTCGATATGTATTCCAGAATTTGTATTTTTATGACTAGAATATGTTCGATAAGCCATTAGATAAATCTTATCCAAATTTAAACTTAAGATGGCAGAATTCGATATATCATTTTCTTAGAATTGTACCAAAAAAAAAATATTCCGAATTATAAATTTGAAAATATAGGTGAATATTACAACAAAAATTAAAGTTTTGTTTACATTTCTTTATTAAAATACTAATAATAATTTTGACATACAATACCACCTTTTTACGGAAAACGGATTTTTTATCTAAAACAATTTACCTAAAAACAATTTATCTAAAACAGTTTATCTAAAAACATTTCGTCTAACTACAATTGATCTAAAAACAATTTACCTATAAACAATTTAACTAAAAACAATTTAACTAAAAACAATTCGTCTATACACAATTCATCTAAAACAATTTAACTAAAAACAATTTAATTAAAAACAATTCGTCTAAACTCAATTCAACGAAAAACAATTCATCTAAAATCAATTTGTCTAAAATCAATTCATCTAAACCCAATTTATCTAAAAGCAATTCGTCTAAAAACAATTCGTCTAAAGCAATTTATCTAAAATCAATTCATCTAAAAACAATTCGTCTAAAACCAATTTATCTAAAATCAATTCATCTAAAAACAGTTCGTCTAAATACAATTCATCTAAAACAATTTAACTAAAAACAATCTGTCTAAAAACAATTTTTTAGATGAATTCGTCTCAATATAATGTAAAATTATTTAAATAAAAATAATTACCGATTAAACTTGGCCATTCCAAAAAAGGTTTTAAAAATGTGTCTTTACTAAATTTTAGAAATATGTATGTACCTAGCTACATAACCTACATAGCGCTTTCCAGTCGACTAAAAGCTGATTTACATTCAATCTTTCCGTTCTTTTCCAAAAGATAAAAGATTTACAGTAAAAAATACGTTTTAGTATGATTTCCTTGCATTAAAATGAGAAGGAATACTCAAAAAGTATTATTCAATACTATTGGTCGTTTCCACACGAGTCGTATTCATGATATCATCATAAGTCAAAAACGTTTCCACACGATTGTTGCATTTTACCTAAAAACTGGTTTTTTGTTTATGTATGTGTGAAATATTTCATTTTCGTATTATGTTTTGACTTGACAAGAACAATGTTTGTGTTAGTAATGCAAATCGAAAATCAAATAATTTTGTTGGCAACGAGATGCAACAGAAATATCCCCACTCCAAAATTTAGTTTATAGGCAAAGAGAGTGCAAAGAGGTAAGAGACGAAGAAATTCAACAGCGTGAGCGCAACTCGTGTGGAAACGACCATTTACTGCAACATTCAACTTTGTTTTGGTGAAAAAGAACGGAAAAACCTGAAAAAGATGAACTGGTTTAACATTTCTCGTAAAAGTTGCTCAAAAGATATAAAATCCAAGTAACATTTTGAAAGGAAAAATTGAAATTTTGTGTATGCCCGTCTCTTTTTTATATATGGGTAAAATGTATTTGCACTTTTCTTCGAATCGGTAGTTCCCGCTAATAGTAAGGTTTTTGTCTTTGCTATGTAGAACTGGACATAACCTAGAATTATTTTTTGAATATTATCAGTCAAAAAATTATATTTTCTTTTTGATTTTATGTCGATGCACACAAGACGTGTTTTTTATTGGGAGTTATTTTAAAAGTTTAAGTGATTATTAAAAATAAAACTATGTATTTCTTTTTGATTAAATAATTTAAACGGTTGAAATTAATAAATAGCGGCGAAATTGAGCGGGACTAGGTACACTCATGAAAAAATAGCAAAAGCTGTTATGACTAGATAATTTAGCAAAGACAAAACTTATCTACTAACAATTGCTTTTAAATAAATTGGGTTTAGATGAATTGTTTTTAGATGAATTGATTTTAGATAAATTGCTTCAGACGAATTGTTTTAGTTGAATTGCGTTTAGACGAATTGTTGCTAGTTAAATTTTTAGATGAATTGTGTATAGACGAATTGTTTTTAGTTAAATTGTTTTTAGATCAATTGAAGTTAGACGAAATGATTTTAGATAAACTGTTTTAGATAAATTGTTTTTAGGTAAATTGTTTTAGATAAACTGTTTTAGACGAATTGCTTTAGACGAATTGTTTTTAGATGAATTGTTTTTAGATAAATTGATTTTAGGCAAATTGTGTTTAGATAAATTGTTTTTAGTTAAATTGATTTTAGGTAAATTGCTTTAGTCAAATTGGTTTAGATAAATTGTTTTAGACCAAAAGTCCGCGAATCCCTTTTTACAGTTATAGGTGGGGTTTGTACTCATTAGGATATACACGGAAAAAACACTTTAATAAAGGTTATTACATTTTATGTATATTAACTTTCATTTACATGAGAATATTTGCCCCCGTGCCAATTTATGAGAACCTTCATATAAAGCACAATAAAGGTTTTTATTAAATTAATTGGTAATTATCATCATTTATATTTCGAAGGTTCCTATTTTCATATGCCTTATAATGTATATAATAGCCTTATGTAAATTACACGTCACTAACATTGGCCCATTGCGGCATCGTAAGCAGGACTGTGGCTAGAAGTTTATGTTTTAATATTTTACTATTTATTTTGAACGCAGAAGGTGCAAATGAAAAAAATCAAATTAATAAAATACGCACCAAACAATATAAATAGATTTTGCATCAAGTGCCACACTATTTACCAGCTAGACGTCTAGAATATTAGAGGTTTATGAATGATAATAAAAACAAAGGCTACAGAAATTGTTTCCTCGGTGAGGAGACCGATGCAGTAAGTTTCCAAGAAGTTACTAGTTTTGATGAATGCAAAACTTTATTATAGGATTTTATAAAATTAAGAAGTTAGGTCTCTCACAAGGGTTGATGGCGATATCCCGAAAGTAGTGACCACAATATAATTGCGCATGGATTACATACTTAATCACCGCCCCTTAATCTAATAGAAATTATAGTGACATTTCATTTGCCAATTTACAACAACAATGCTATATAATGAATTCAAATTTGGAATTCATCGAATTCCTCCTGAGTTGATGGTATTGCAATTCCAATTCCATTTTGTAGTTACTGTGTTTGTCACCAGAGTTTTCGTATTTCATGTTTTCTGTTTTAAGTGTTGTCATATTGTACATTTTTGTTAATATTTTATAAAAAAAACCACTGAGATATACCTATACATGGAGACGACATGCAAAATGTTTATCATAGTAAACAGTAAAAACGAATGGTACAAGTTATTTTTCTAGTTGAACCGCTCATTTTATATATGCCTTACACTCCAAAAAGCTAATTCCGAAAAGGGCCGTACTGGATTCGAAAATAATTTTGTTAATATTAAACTTGCACTTGACTCATTAAACATACAAAGATTTTGAGACTGATTAACTAATTGAAGCATTATTTGAACTATTCACACATTGCACTACCTACTTATCTTCGGAAAATATTTAAATTATTTCTCACTATTTTTCCTTGAAATTTGCAATACACACCTGGAAAATAATTAAAAACAAGAAAAAATTTTGTGAAACGTCAAACTTTCGAACATAAACAAACTTGTTTACTAATCATTTGTAAAAACAAAAACGTGAACGAACAATTTGGTGTATTTAAAAAAAAAACAACGCATTTATTGACTCGAAGGTCATAGCCGACTATGTAATTATAACGGTACGAAGGTTAGGTTTATATGATTTCATTTCTGAAAATTCGAAACCAATTCACGCAAGCTTTTTTCTTCTTCTTCATTTTTTTTCTTGGACCATGAATTTTTGCCTATGCTGTATCCATGTATATATCTCAGTGAAAAAACTAATTATGAAATTATTTAATGCGCAACGGCCGTCTATATGTTTTTGATTTTCAGAAAACAATGAAAGTGTTATAAATATCATATACTACCAACTTTTCAAAATAAATCACGACAATTGGTTGGTTATTTCTATTGACCAAATTTGAATTCCAATTCCAATTCCTTGGTCAAATGAAATGTCACTTATATTCAATTTAAATTCAAAAACTTGCGATGCTTAAGAAACAAATTCTTTCCAAGTCCCTTTGTCATGATGTCCGCGACTTGATCACCCGTTGATTTGTATTCAATTTCAACTTCGCCCTTTGCAATCACCTTGCGAATGAAATGATATTTTATGTCCAAATGTTTCATTCGCTTGCGTTCCTTTGGCTCATCGGCTATTTTGATGCATCAAATATGGTTACTGGTTTGTTGCATTCAACTTTGAGATCAACCAGTACTTTTCGAATCCACTTGAGTTCACAAATTGCCTTAGTCAATGCAATGTATTCGGTTTCTGTTGAAGACAAACTAACAATTGGTTGTTTTCGTGAAGCCCAACTTATGGTGTTCCCAAACAATTTGAACACGTAACCCGATGTCGACTTTCCATCATTTTTGTCTCCACCCCAATCCGAATTACTGAATCCAATCAATGTTTCTGTTGCTTTATTCTTTTGGTAAACCGACTTCAAGTCGAGCGTTCCACGAATATATCGCAAAATGTGTTTCTCATAATTAAAATGATTTTCATCGAAACAACTTTAAAAACGATTGAGGTATCCCGTTGCAGCACACAAATCCGGTCTCGTTGTTACTGTGGCATAAATTAAACAACCAATCAGCTCTTTATATGGGTGCTTCGATCAATTATTTTCAACACCTGGCTCCAAATGTAAACCTTTCTCCATTGGTGTTGACTTTGGTTTGCAGTCTTGCATATTGAATTTTTGCAAAACCTTTTCCAAATATTTCGACTGCCCCAAGACAATTGTTCTTTTTTCAATGTTTTGTTCGATACGCAAGCAAAATGAAGATTGACATTCCATTCTGCACTTTCACGTACAAACACGCATTTGAATCACACTGTTTGAATTCAATTCGAGTCATGAATTCATTGAACTTATCGTTCCATGTTCCGTGCAGAGCCTTATCCAAAAATAATTTTTGTGTCACATTTCCTTCTATTAGTTGGAAACGTTAAAATTCATCAAAATCGGTTAAAAATAGCTAAGGTATATCCTAATTGCCCATATTCCAGAATTTAATCTTAAAATCATTTAAGAATGCAGTTTCCACCACATTTGTCGAATTTCCTCCAAATTGGTTAAGAAATAGAGAAATTCTATCATATTTGGCCATATTCCAGAATCTAATAATAATTTTAAAATACCATTTCCAAAGCATATCGTATATCAAATTTCATAATAATCGGTTAAGAAATAGGTAAGTTCTATCATACTTGGCCATATTCCAGAGCTTCATACAAAAATCATTTTAGAATCCCATTTCTATTGGAAGTACTGAATACATCAAAATCGGATAACATCCCAATAAATTTTTTATATAAAAAATCACAAATCCTCACTCACTAAATCCTAATTGAACCTCAACTCAGCCCTAATTCAACCCGCAAACGGAACTCAACTTAACCCTCAACTCAATTGCAACTCTACACCAAACCCCAACTCAACTCCAACTGAACTTTCTCTACCCGCAAATTGGCGCCTAACTTAACCTTCAAATCATCTCCAAATTCAATTCCTAATTCGATAATTATAGACCAAACCAGGCGTTTTGGGTCAATTCGTATGGCACGTACCCCACCCTCTTGAAGTACAGTCTCCAAAAACTTTCAAATCTCCGCCTTGACCCTAGAAACAGATTGGCGAAAAATCGTACAAGCCGTTCTCGAGATACCATGGGTACATAGTTACAGACATCCAGACTCGAGGTGTGTATTATACGAGCTGCGCGGTTTCGCAGGGCGCCTAATTTTCATGGGCAGATTAGTTTTTTTCTTTAATTTTGCAACTAATTTAACTACACTCCCGAGCAACTGAATCGACTAGAACCTTAAGCGCTCACATAAAATTGATGATTAAGCAAAAAATATTGGGGGTGTTTAAAATTAAATTACAACAAAAAACTTAAGCAAAACAAAAATAATTTTATTGGTTAATAATAAGTATGGCCCCCTTGCGTCTACAACGGTTCGCATGCGGTTCCCCATTGACCTTCTTAAGGTTTTGACAAATACTTGGGGGATCGCACCCCACTCCTCCTCAGACCCTCCGTTTTAGTTCGTCCCATAAATGCTCAATTGGATTCATGTCTGGACTGAGTGCTGGCCACCTCATCGTCTCGAGTCCGACCTCATCCAAGAACTGTCGAGTGGTTCGAGCTGTGTGACATCGGGCATTGTCATGCATCAATATGAAATCTTACCCTATATATCCTGCATAGGGCACTACATGATCCAAGAGAATGCCCTCGATATATCGTTCAGCGGTCAGACCTCCTTCACGGCCTCCCCCAGGTACGAAAACAAAATCTGTTTTTCCCTCAATGGATATGCCAGCCCACACCATACACGAACCGCCGCGCCGCCATATGAGACTGTTTCAGCAAAACAGCACTGCGAAAATCGCCTTCCTGGACGCCGGTAGACCCGGTCTCTCATATCACTACCATGGAGACATATTCTGCACTCGTCAGTAAATAGAACGGACGTCCATTGCTCGATGTTCCAATTGATGTGTTCGCGAGCAAATTCGAGTCGCTGTTTGCGGTGGCGTGTTGTCAATTTTGGGCCTCTAGCGGGCCGTCTTGGAGTGAGTGTCCATTGACTAACAGCTACATCTCGAACTTGTCTTAGCTCCTACTGCACATCGACGCCCGTGAGATGGCGATTTCGCAGTGAAGTTAGGACGATAAATCGATCGTCCCTCTCTGATGTACACCGTACCAGTTTACTGAAACCTTCTGAATACTCTTGAGACAGCAGATTGGCTCATGTTAAGCTAACGAGCGACTTCTTGTTGACTGCGTCCTTCTTGCAATAAAGCAACAACTTGTGCGGATTTTTCTGGAGTGGTATCGATGATTTTAAGGAAACAATGAATTAATCTGGTGGAGATTTGTTCAGGTCAACGTCTGACTCATAAGTGACGACAAATATCGGTCAACGTGGCATTGTACAGGAGATTGCATCACGCCAATTGTTTTCACCGAAACATCGCATTTTGCTAAGACTGCTTTAATTTGAAAAGTACTGTATGGATTTTAATGATAAAGGTATTCTTGAACATTTAAAAAAAATATGCGTTTTGATGGTCTAGTCGATTCAGTTGCTCGGGAGTGTATATTTGTATTCAGAATTAGTATGAAAATCAATATTGCACACCAAATTAATTTAAATAAGTGAGTTATTTAGTGATCATCACCGGTACAATACAAATTAGTGCTTGATAATTTCTTATAAATACAGATTGTGGTACGCTCCATCATGGAAATTTTCAGTACAAATACAACCTAATTTTTAAACATTATAACAAGGTCATAATCTAGTTAAAGAAGATGTTATACTTAAATTATATTTGAATTTATGTTTAGTTTTTAAAAATTTTGCCTGATGATGAGCAGAAACTAGTAGCTGAATAAATAATAAAAAAACTTTAGTATATCACAAACAAAGAAAGAAAAAACTGTTTATAAATTTTTAAAATATTTTGAAATTTTTTTGAAATTTTAAAAAGTATGTTATTGAATATTAGACTTATGAGCACTAATTTGTTTGCAAATGCTATAAAGGAGGAAAATTGCAGAATAAGTGGAGTATTAAGCATAAAACAGCACCACAGGCTGATCGTGTCATACTAAATATCGTCAAGATGAACCCTTTTAAAACATCTGTTGGTGTTAAGAAAGAGTTACGTCTTGAAATTAGTAAGCTGGCAATTCGTGGGAAGACTGATAGAGAGCAATTTTCATGGTATAATATCTCGAAGAAAACCTTAACAGTGGCAAAAATTATGTTAGAGCAAAAATTCAATTTGCAAAAGATCATGCTGGTTTAGGGTGATCAGGCTTCCTGGTTTCTCCGGACATGTTCTGGTTTTTCAAACTTCTGCGGGCGCCAAGAAAAATTTCGCCTTGCTTTATTTAAAAAATTCTGATCCTAGATCAACCTTCTAGCTGAAAAATTCTTCGGGCCATCAAATAATAGTATAATTTTATATTAGAGACTATTTGAATCGCTAACTGCAGAAACGGGACTTCTTACATTTTTTCCAAAATTCATTTTTTAATGGTTTAGTATAATTTAGATATAGACTCATCGTTTACTGTAGAAATGGGACTTACACCATCGAAATAAAGAGAACAAAATTGAATTGAAAAATTTATGTACTGCAGAAAAGGGACATTTACACACTGCAATTGACCCCTTTTTGCAGTAAATTTCGCTGTGTCTATGTATCATTACATGAAATGTGATAAACTAGATTCAGCCATTCTGGTTTGTAGAGAATACATTGGCATGGCGGTTTAATGGAACATCAGTTTCGCTTAAAAAATTCAACGTCAGCAGTAGTGTTACCTACAGCCAAGATACAGATATTCACCGAACTTTATGTTACATACCAGACACCAATTTGCAATTTTGGAAGGACTAGAAATCGTATTCCTTATATTATTTATTTATTATTTTATTATTTTATTATTTTATTACAGGAATATTAAAAAATGTTAGCGGGAAATATACTAATTTGTTGAATTACTTTATGTTTTTAATTATTACTTTTAAAAGGGGACATTTGCGAAAAATTAAATCAAGAAAATTCCAGTGAGTAAGTCAATTCTATTGAACATTAGAGTTCCATACGATTGCAATAATAGATCTTAACGTAGGTTGTCGATTTCATTACATTAGTACAACAATAACAAAAGATATATAGTTTTTTGTACTTCCTAAAAAATTTCAAAAACAGACATAGTCCTCTTTCTGCAGTTAGCGATTCATTTATAGGATCTACAAAACACTTCAGACTAAAACCCATCAACAAATGTGCTTGTTCCATTTGATGCTGGAAACTGAGAAGATAACCGGATTTAGCAAAGTATGTAAAAATAAATTGTAGCCAATATAATTTTTGATTTACATTGACCAAAACTTCATTGGCAGTGTTCCGCAATAATTCTTGAATTTCTTTAGTTAAGAATTTCGAAGGAATTCTCCAGAGTGTGAATAATTTGATTTTATATTGGGAACTATTTATAAAATTGGCTTAATAACTTAGATATAACATTTCACTAAAATCCGTGTACTAATGTCCAAGTTCCATTTCGTGCTGGGAATATAATAAAGGCCATACAAAAAAAGTTTTTTTTTGGCTAACCTAATTTTTGATTTATGGTTTGTATCGTACTTATATACCAAAGAATCTCGTCATCCCATCTAGTAATGTCCCCTTGTTGTATTCTGGCCATGTTTTATTTAAGAAATTCCACCCTTGCCCCAAATGGAACTTCTGCAACTATACATAAATTCCATTGAAATTTGGTATCTGACTTAACCAACATATTGGAAGATTGGAAGATCAATGAATTAGTTGCAAATTGTCCAAATGATGAATCTATAGGTGTGAAATTTGAAATTTTTCTAGAAGAGATTTCATCACACAACTGTTTTGTGACCAGATGATCGTCGCCACCAAACCAATTTTATACAGTAACTTAATAACTGTCCTGGTTTTTTAGGCCAAATGTTCTGGGTTTTAGAATCTTTTCATGCCTTTAACCATCTTAAGTATAGATTGAAAAGGGGACAATGTTTAAAAAAAGGAGAAATATTTAGTAGAGCAGCGAACCAAAAATTAACATATTTAGTTCCGATGGTAAACAGTATGTGCCTAGGTCAAAAAAATAAAACATTTTGTTCACAATATATAGAGAGGGGATATTATGCTTCTTTATAGTGGTGTAGTGCCTTTAAATTGGATAAACGATTATGGACCAAAAACGTCTACGTGGATGATACCCTCCAAAATGGATGTAACCGACCTCAATCCAATTGACCATATTTGGAAGGACTTAAGATAGCTGTGGTCCGCAAGGGAACCAAAAATAGGCAACAACTCACTGGCCCTTAAAGAAGCCTGGAAGTCTATAAGCCAGTGTTTTATTCTTTTAACATTTGTCTGTCCCTAATTTTGTGACCAGCTTTTATTTGTTTTTTTTAGATTTTTGAATTTATTCCTTATTGTTTGTAATCGTCCTCAAAAGGAGTACTAAATTTACTTTTTTAAATTAAATAAAATACTGGAAAAAGGTTACAATATTAACATTAATCAATTTTTTCCCTATCCCTAATTTCCTATCTACGAATTTATGTAAGATACCTAGGGGCATATATTGAACAATTATCTTTAAAATTTGCTGTTTTGACCTTTAGTCACGGAACAAGTCACGGATGGTTAACTGATCATGTCAAATGATTTAAAATAAAAACGATTAACAACACACTAAGCAAATAAAAAATCTTACCCTCAAAAAATTGAAAGTAGCACACAATCATTGCCCAAAAGAAATGATTTACTCGTATACAGCTATAATATTCGATATATGTAAGTTCCGCTAGGTACGCATCAAATTAAAATTGTAGAGTTCACTCTTAACCTCAAATTAAGAACGGAAATTTCGATAATAATCGATAAGGCAACGATAATTAAAGGTTTTTTTCCGATAAACTTGGTGAAAACCAATTTTTTCAGTTGTCAATATATTGAAGTACAGAAGAAAGTCATTATCATGAACTCAACCGAATTTTCGAGAATCTTCATTGCGGAATAATATTTCGAACTTAAAGTATACGACATAAAGCAAATAAGTAAAATTTTCGATTAACCGATAATTTTAAAATTTTGAATTTAAACTAAACTTACAATTACAATCCCTTCATCAATTATTTTAATCTCTCTTTTTAACCAATTTGCTATAAAATACTATTCTAACAATAATTTGAACACTATCAAAGCAACCTTGATTATACAAGCCATAATCTAAAAAACGAAGCTTTTATAAGGGAATTAGAAACGAGTAAAAAACCAAAATTTCCATAGTAAAACACATAAAACATATGGGAATTCACGTTTTTTCCTAAGACAAATTTGTAAATGAAAACGTTGCAAATTCTTAATTATGATTTCTGGAATATTTTCATAAATGTTTGAATTTCAACATATATGTATAAATCTCGTTTAAGTAAATCGTTTTCATTTTCTTGTAATAATTGATTTATTTAAACCAAAATATAAAAAAAAGTTTATAACAACAGCTTTCTGGTCAAATTAAAATGAAAAGCTTACTACAAATCTTGTCAATATACATAGATGGCAGTGGGTAGTAAACATTTTGAAAAATCGTAGCAAAAATTGCGACCTGGGGAAATTTGAGTTCAAAATTTGTAGGAAAAGCAAAACAAATTCAGAAAATATTAAGAACGTGTCATAATTGTGTGATTAAATAATTTTTTTTCGCATTTCTCTGCCAACAATTATAGACATCTAACGTACACTAGTAAAACTAAAGATAAATTTAGCAAGTATTATTTTAATTCGTCAGAGCCAACTTTGATGTATTTTTCAAAATGAAAGTTTAAAAAATATATTTTAGAAATAATTTAATTTTAAAGTTTCTGCAATTAATATTTAATTAATACCAATATACCCTTCTTGTATATTACTGCTAAAGATATGTAGAACACTTTTGTATAAACATTTTGTAACATTTTTGCTGTTTTCATTGAAAAATTTGAAGCTAAAAAACACCGTTTTTACTATGGATTCCTATGGAAATTAGTAAAAAGTTATACCACTAAAAAAGCTTCTAAAAATACGTCATACTGATTATGGCTCTATACTCTAGAAGGCTCTGATAATATTCCCATTACTACTGCGAAAATTAGTTTACATCAATTTCAAACTTATAAACCTGCTACTAGAGGCGCTTTTTATGCTTTCCCACTCGTCAATTGGAAATACGGTAGGCAATGCAATACCGGTATCAAAGCCGCAGGTGGTAGCAGAAGTGGTTTGCACTCACGTTTAAGAAGGCAGCATATGATGATGTTGCTTGTACATCTAAAAGTAAATCTGCAGGAAAATACCTACTATTTTAAGAACAACATCATAGACGATTATTTTGGTGCTGTCTCTCGCAAAATAGCTATAGAGATTTGTTTCCTTTTAGTAAATTCACAACATCATTTGATTTACGAAGTTTACTTATATCAAAGGGATTTGTCTCAGACTCGACGAGTGGACGTCATT
The DNA here is from genome assembly GCA_963556165.1 of Tipula helvola. Lineage (NCBI taxonomy): Eukaryota > Metazoa > Arthropoda > Insecta > Diptera > Tipulidae > Tipula > Tipula helvola. The sequence goes on from OY744482.1 coordinate 52,562,023, forward strand.
AAAAAATCGGCGATACATTAATCTTCATGCTGCGAATGATGAGTTCTAGAATTTAGGCCTATCTGGAATATATGGCTACCTGCCAAAAAGTGTGTTGAGATGATCTAAAAAAAATCAAGCGAGTTCAAATTAAATATCAATGATATTGTTTGTCTCACTATACTGACGGTGCTTCTGTAATAGTGAAGTTTGGAAAAATTATTAATACAGACCATCAGTTATACTTCACGGAATTCAGTTAGCCATAATCGAGATATTGTGTAATAGAAAACATAGTTATATTTATCAACAGAAATATCAGATGGAAATTTTGATTTAAATTTAGAAGTAATCGACAGAGATTCTGATGACGAAGAAACTTACGATGGCAACGACGCGACGGTAAGGAAATTATGTACGATGATGAATCATTTCAAATATCCACGGACGCCGATATCGATTTTACTCTCGAGAAAATTTATTCCATAATATCTAAAGTACGAGAAGTTCCGTCTAAAGTACCAGATTCTCGATAAAAAGTGTTAAGTTTAGACAACACTAAAAAATAACACTTTTTATACAGAATCTGGTACTTTTTTGAGAGAATTTTTAAATTTTGACCTTATAGATTCGTGATCAGCGACCCCGAAAACCCCCTCTAGATCATGTTTTTATCGATTTTCATAAACGTTGAAAACGTTGGGTCCGCTGTCTTGAATTTTCAAATTCTGACCCTAAATTAATGAACACCGACCCCGAAAACCCCCTACACCGAGTTTTTATTGATTTCTACGAACGTCGAAAAATTAGCCTTCTTTCGGCCATATTTGACCACTATCTTGTGTCCGCTATCTTGAATATTAAAATTCTGACCTCAAATTCGTGATCAGCGACCCCGAAAACCTTCTAGGACATGTTTCTAACGATCTTTATGAACGTCGAAAACTTTACCAATTTTGGCGGCCATCTTGGATCCGCCATCTTGGAATTGTAAAAAACTAATAAAAAATGTGTAATCTATGACACCAAAAACATTTTTGAGTAAATTAACAGAGTTAAAATTACGTTTCTATATCAATTTTATTAAAAATTAAAGACTTCCTTAGCAGATATGGGCCGCAATTTTGAAAATTCAAGGAGACTATAAAAACGCCATACGGCATTAAAAAGTAGACATTCTAAGCAAAATTTTAAGCCCATAAAAGTTTATTTATCTCAAAAAATGAAATGTGCAGGGGGTGGCCAATTTGACAGAGAATGCCCCATATACAAAACGCATTTGGTTTTAATTTTATAAAAAAACCGGTAAATTACCGGTAAAACCGATATGTTAAAAATTTATTTCGAAAACCGATAAATGCATTTTCGACAACTATTGCATTCCCTTAGAATCAAAATAAAATTTTTATAAAAAAAATCACAAATCCTCAGTTTAACTGCTCACTAAACCTTAATCCAACCCCAACTCAGCCCTAATTCAACCCACAAACGGAACTCAACTCAACCCTCAACTCAACTGCAAACTCTGCGCTAAACTCAATCCTAAAACCAGCATATATACACAATTCAATAATAAAACCAGCATACATAATAAAAAAATCGTAAATATTTATATAACCAGGCGTTTTGCGTCAATTCGTATGGCATGTACCCCACCCTCTTGACGTACAGTCTCCAAAAGCTTTTCAAATCTCCGCCTTGACCATAGAAACAGATTGGCGAAACAAAATTCCAAATCGGACAAGCCATTCTCGAGATACCATGGGTGCAGACATCCAGACGTCCAGACATCCAGACAGACGGACGGACATTTTTTTTTTGCTCTTTCAGACTCAGGGACTTTTAAAACGTCGAGAAAAGTGGTTTTAGAACAACCAAATTTTTCGTCACTTTTGGCAGGATTTCAATACTTTGGTCTTTTTAGGCCGAAGTGATAGAAACCAATCGATTTGTTATTTTCTAAGCTTTATTTTGGTCATATATGATTTTTTAATAAAACGGTTTTCGAGTTATTTTGAAAAATTGTACTAAAACATGCATTTTTTAGATAAAAAATCAACATTTTCATTCTTTGCTTAGAATTCATCCATCTATCGATTTCTGTGGTTATGTTGAGTGCACTACTTGCCACCTCCGAGAAAGGGTGGCATTCACTCACAGGAGAAAAACACACATCGGCACTATATAACTTTTATTCCTTGATCCATTCCCTATTTACTGTCCAAATTTCACGTAAATCGGTATTGTCCGTACGAATTCTGAGCGAAAAACCGTCAAACACTGGACTAAAACCTACACTTGGAGATATCAACCACTGTAATCCGAGCACGCAGGTTTTCGATTTTTAACTCTGAAATTTTGTGGGCAGCTCATTGATTTTCAATAAAATGGAATTTTGTAAAAAATGGGTAAAAATAATTGAGCGATGCTAATGCTGATGATTTTAATAAAATGTGAGGTATCAACCACTACAATCGGAACACAAATGTAGATGTTGACAAAACTAATATTGTTGCATTCTTATGCACGATTAATGCACGAGAGCTAATTAGAGTTGAAAAACTTTTTTTTGGATTCTTTTGCGTCTCTCGATCAATACCTACGTGACTATAACTGCCATATTATTCACTCGGTTAAAAAACGTGGTTTGAACGCTTTTAAACCAAAAAAAACAAACCAGAATAAACCACCCGATTTTAAACCAGAAAATTTTAAACCATATCCATATTATTCACTACTCTTCTGGTTTAAATCTGTTTGATTTATTTTGGTCTATTTCGCTATTGGTTTATGTACTAAACCAGTTTAACGACCATGAAATGTCAGATTTGCTCGATTTGACTTCCATTTGGTTGTACTACTGGTTGGCTTGAAAAAGTAGCGAATAATATGAAATCCGCGTGGTTTATCGGCCAATTGAATAATATGAAATTTGAGAAAAAGTTTGGTCTAAAACGATGCAAACCATAGTCTAAAATAAACCAAATTTAAATCGAGTGAATAATATGGCCGTAACAGATCATCACAGATATGACTAAAGTGCCACAAAAAATTATGCTTTTTTAATAATGCCTATTACAAGGATATATAGGATATATAGCACGGTCACATTCAACTGGAAAAATTTAATTTTCACCTCGCCGTGGAGACTACTTAGAGGAGAGTATAATACTGACATTACTGTTACAACATTACCTCACTTTCATGTCACACGACATTTGCAACTAACCAAACATACATATATCAGCGCCATAATAGTGAATATCATAACTAAAGCGCAAGACCGGTTATTACAGTCGACTGATAAAAAGTGGTGTTCACCTTACCATGGTGATTTGTATATGGATGGTGAGTAATGATTAAATTCTTATAGCCTCGCTAGATGAGAACCTTTTTGACCACCGGCTTTGAGAACACATTGACACCTTACTTGCACAAGTAAACTATTTACATTCTTCACAACCTTATACGAACGAAGTAATCTATAAATGATCACATTTGAGAGAAAAAAAAATTGTTTTTTACCACATAATGGTGAATAATTATTGATGTGACGAAACAGTATATTAATGTTAAACAGTGACAACTTAATTTTATGATATCAGAAGAAGAAAGTGTTTTCTGTTCGCCTCGAGATGACTTGGAAGTGGATTTTGATTAACATATTATATAGTTTGTCCCAAAGTTCACCAGAAGCAAATAGTTTTACCAATAAAATCGAGTTTTTTCAAATGTTAATCGTTAGTTGACCACAAAAATTTGTTTTAAGGATGATGAGTAATTTAAATTTAATTTCAGAATATAAAACGTATTTCTACAAAACTATTATTCTGAAAATTAGTAACAAATAAACTTCTAATTTCAAAATTAGAAATTAAAAATATTTAACGTAAAATTCGGTTTAAAAAATTGAGTTAATTCCCACCTTATGTGCTAACTATATACAATAAATACTAAACTTTTAACAAGCGCAATTTCACCGCCATTCAATTTATTTAATTTGATAAAATTTTTTTCCCATTTTTGCAAAGTTCTTTACAGAGTTAGCTTTCTGGATTTTCACAAGCTAAAAATAAGCTCAGCACTCTATACCGTGTTTTATATTTATTTTTATAAATCACTTACTTATCCATATCACTTTTATTAACACTATTTAAGTTAGTTTCACCCATTATTAAATAAAATTATCAACTCTTAATCATTCACAAAGGTTAACAATTATCAGTAAACCTCTATACTATTTGTATTAAAAAAATTATCTTCGGACTTCTTTACTGCTTGCTTGTCGCACTATAACTAATCTCATGAAGTTGTTTTGTCTTGGTTTGTTTTCTAGTGCGAAGCTTAAAGTTTAATAAAATCAAAACAAGAAATATAAAAATATTAAAAATTTATTTTCACTCTATACAACAGGCTGCATTGGTGTTATGATGTAACTAGTAGTTTCTTGTTTGGTATTTAATATGGTGAGAAGCAAGAAAAGGAATCAAAAACATGCGAAAATTTATTTAAGAAATAATTCGATGTTTGGGGGGAGGGATGAGGGACGCTATAAAATTACAAAATTTCTTAATCAACATTTTTCTTATATGTATGAGATCGGGTATAAAGATGCGTACCATATTCACAACGAATTCAAGGTTATTTCTGAGGTAAGCGAATTTCTTTATTATGGATGTCGCATTATTGGAAAATATTACAAAAGTTAACTTAATTAATTGAAATCCATACAAAGAAAATTCGTTTAGACTAGAGTACAATAATAAATTACAATTTGTATGCATTGTTACGGTATTCGTATGCATTAAAATAAAATTTGAATAATTAACAATTTTTTAATAATTTGTATATATAACTGATTTTGAAATTAGGTGAATGCCGAACTTTGCCTCGAATAAATTCTATTAGTGATAAACAGTTTGACCCTTAACGTCACTCTAGGTAATTAGTTCATTTATAATTTACTGTTTTGTAAACAAACCAATATTAAGTTTAAGTATAGAATCCAGAATCGCGTAAAAAATTATTTGACGTTAAAAAATGTCATATTACAGGTTTTTGTTGTAAAAAAACTGGCAAATACATATTTGAACTCCGATATATCGAACAAAGTACACAAATTATGAATATAATAAGGTCGTTCACTTATCATATGGCTTCCGGCAACAATTACCTTTGTGCAGTAAATTGATCAAGTTCAACACACATAAAATTACCTTGCAATTACATTATCGGAAGTATATGCACTAGAAAGTCGTTAAATTGAATGTTGTCGCATGTAAATGAACTCTCATTACAACAAGCACACTCAACATGGCCTCGACCATCATAATATAATCTTGCTTATGAAACAATCCAATTTTCAATTAAACAAGTTAATTTTTGTTGTAAAATTTAAGTGTGTCTGAACTTTCTGAAGGTCGACTTTATAAACCGTGCACTATTAAAACACTTGCTTGTAAAATTGTCATATACTTTATTATTCAAAATCATTCAAAATCATTTGAGTAACGGTATAATCGTCTTTCGCTAAATTTTCGACCTCATCAAAATGATCATAGTTCTCCAACAATACAAATTCAACGGTATTGATCGCATCCTTTAATTTCTCGTAAAATTCGTATGATTGTTGTTGAAATTTTGGTGTATCATGTTCACCAACAATTATTTTAACAGTGACGCTTCTAAATTGATCCATATTCATACTTGGTGATAAATGTTTAATGTTTTGTTCGTTTAACGATAAAATGTTATCTTTATTGACGCATTCCAATTTATATATATCTGAGAGATCATATACGCCCGCGATTAAATAAAAAGTTTTAATTATGGCTGAATTCGGGATAGAACTAAAAAAATCGTTGGTGAATAGAAACGAGGCGAGATGAGCACCGGCTGAATGTCCGGCAAAGCTTACAAATCTTGATCCATTTTTTGCCGCATAATTCATTATAAAACGACCAGTCTCTTTAATTTGTGTAACCAATTGGTCTAATGTTACTTGAGGGCACAAATCATATCCAACTATTATAACTTTATAACCGCGTTTAACCAGAGGTCGGACACAATAACCGCACATATCTTTATTCAATTCTTGCCAAAAACCACCATGTATATAGACAAATAATGGGGCATTTTTTGGTAAGTCGTTATGATATATATCAAGCTTTGCATTTTGACCGGTACCGCATGACACATTCAACGTACATTTAACTTCTTTGCGATTTAATTCAGTTGCTAAACAAAAATGTTTACATTATTAGAATCTCAGATTTTGTAAATAAAGATATAGCTAGCTTACCTTTAGTGATAAATTCACAATGATTGGTAATAACTTCCTCCGAAGTGTTAAATCGGTTCGAGAACTGGCTTGGTGTATATTGAAATTCCAAATCAATTTTACTATCCATTATTAGTTAGTACAACTATATGTGCACAATTTATCACCATCAATTCTAATTGTGAACTAAAACTAAAAACAAATGAATTATAAGGGCTTCTCGGAATTTATATGAAAGGTACAGTGTAACATATAATTTTTTATTGTCAAAGAAATTTAAATCAGCCGTCTGCATATAACTTGCAATAGGTACATTACTTACGTAATTCAGCATCCAATTTTATTAAAATATTTGCAAATATTCTTATCTCAAGCACATCTGTCTAAACAATTAAAAATTCACTTCACTTTTCAAAAAAACGTCTTTATTATGTACACTTGTTATTTATGCAATGATGATAGTACTCAGACTGAATTTAAGTTTGTGTCAAATAGTTTTAATTCATATATAAATCTTAACGCTATAATTATGATAATCGACCCCCAATGTAAGAAATGAGAATTAAGCGTTATACATTGTACATAGATAAGATAAGAATACTATTTTGTATTTAAAAAAAAAATCCTGTGTTATCGACATGGTTTGCGTCTAAGCTAAATACAAATTATATTTAGTACAAACCATTTTATGTCATTAGATAAATTTGTTGTTTTGATTAACACTTTGGTTACCACGAACTAATTAAAAAATCTGGATTTTAAGCGGCGGAACGAAAAAATCCTGGTGTATTATTTAATAAATAAATAAATAAGAAAAAGCTTATAGTTTCAGAAGTGGGATAATAAATTGATGATTAATAGAAATCAGACATCAAAAACCGCGATGAATATGAATCGAATGGTTTATACTAATGAATAGAAACGTACACCAGTAAAATCTGACAGATATATAAATGTGGAAAGAGGGTTTAGGAGGACTAATAAGAAAGATTCAATGGATGTAAGACGTCAACAGTGTTACAATTGTTATGGGAATGGGCACATTGTGAGTAAATATCCAAAACTGTTAAGAAAGCCAGTTTGGGTTCAATGTAATAAGGTTGGCCATAGCCTAGCAAGGAATAGTGCAAAGTGAAAGTGGATTCAACAGACGAAAAACAAAAGATATATGAGATCACATAATGCCGATAGAGGGGCAGGAAGCCGTAAGGCAGAGTAGCAATAAAGAAATCGAGGTAGATCAGCTGGGTCAAATACAGGTGAGGGTGGAAGCTAACGGTAAATTGGTGACAACAAAAATGCTTGTGGATTCAGGAAGTGTTGTAAGTATTGCGAGAGAAAGTTTTATAAAACTGGGTAATTATAATGTTGTCCAAAATAATTTGTTAAATATAACCGGGATAAACGAGAGTAGCTTAAAAGTGTTGGGTAAACTATTATATACGAAGAAAATGTTTATAAAGAATAGATTTATTGATACTAGATAATGAAACAAGGGATATAGATGTCATCTTAGGTAGGAACTTTTTGAACAAGAATCACATATTGACGGTAACACTTATTCAGGTGAGTATCTTCAATGTCGATCTGATGCACCAAGTATCTTCATGTGGGGACACGTTAATGAGGACGCGAAGGGAAAATTAAATCAGAAGGAATAAGATACGAAGCCAAAATTAAATTAAAAGGAAACAAGGTAGTAGGAACAAATCCGAAAAGGTTTAGTCATTATGAGCGGGTTCGGGTAGAGTTAAAGAAGATAATGGATAAGCTACTAAAGAGGGAAATTATTAGACCAAGCGAGTCGCTGTATACCAATCAGGTAGTATTGGTAAAAAAAATAATGGAACATTAAGAATGCTTGATGATTACAGACAACTACATAAAATAGTAGAACGAATATATGTATTATCCTATGTCAGTCATAGAAGGTGTATTGGTTAGATTAAGTATGAGAAAACATATTATACGTGTGTAGACCTTAGAAACGGATTTTACCACGAAGATTTAACAGAATCGTAAAAAAGTATACATCATTTGTGACGGAAGAAGGACAATTCGAGTACAATAAATTACCATTTGGTTATACAAATGCCCCTGCGCATTTTGTGAAGTATATTCAGCTAGTATTGAAAAAACTGTCTAACAGCCAAAAAATATTAATTAGAAGAACATTTAGTGATTCTCAAGGAACTGTTTAGTATTTTAGCAAGCAACAATATCAAGTTATAAATTGCTAAATGTAAATTTTTGAAAACTGAGATAGAATATTTAGGGTATAACGTGAGGGGATCTTGTATTTCATTAAGCGATAAGCATATTCATACTATAAAGGCATATCATATCCAGTTCTATCGGATCATAGGCCATTGTAAAGATTTATAGGCTTAATATACTATTTAGAAATGAATATACAGGAAATAAAGTTAAGGGTAGAAAATGGGAAGTTAAAGGGATACGAACTTCGAGAAGGCATAGTGTATAGGAAGGATAGAGATAAATTGCAATTGGTGGTACCTGAACGAATGATAAAGTCAGTTGTTTGGAATTATCATGATAATATGGGTCATTTAGGGAAGAAAAGGTTTGTGAGATGATTAAGAGATAATTTTATTTTGCTAAAAAATAAGTTTAACAACGTCTTGTTTAACTTTTTTAATTTTAAACTCAGTTGCTACGATCTTCATCTGCTCCAAGTCCTTGATTAGAGAGCGGTAAGCATCTCTGTATTAGCATCTTCGCGTTTCACAAGTTAGTTTAACTTTACTACCCCCGTGCATGACTATTTGTTTTTCTAAATCGGTGTGCTTGTATTCTTTGTACAGTAGTCACACCTTCTCTGTTATTGCTACATCCAATACGTTCTTTGCCAACAAGTTGGCGGTATGGCTATTGCAAGTACTATACCATCAAATTTTCCATTTTGACCATAGTACTTGCATTATCGGAAACAACCGCATATACTTTAGCATTGTATAGCTGCTTGGCATAATGTCTGCCGATTCCAGCAAAATTTCGGCTAATCTTGCTACTATTTCGCTTTCACCTGTTAGGTCCCAAGCTTGTAAAAAGGCTTGCTCGCCAATGGCATAATGCAGCATAGATACATATAATGCAGCATAGATAGCGTAAGCTGGTCTTAACTTTTTAACGAATGACTTAAAATGTTTCGATTCCATCAATCTTACGGGCAGGTTTCATCCGAATACTAATTTGGCTAATTCCTTGTTTAACGCTGTCTTGGATTCTGGCTTTATGGTTGATTTTGGAACTTCATATGAGCATAGTTCGCAAAAGTTATTAAATCTATACATAGGACAAAATAACAAGAACTTTTTTCTCGTACACAAATTTCTGAATCTACCGCTATGGTTTTCTGTGTTAATAGTTTTTTTTAAGATATCTTTTTAAGAAAAAACCTTCTGATCAGGATTATCCCTATGTCATAGAATTTTCGCTACGTCAATAAATGTATTGCCTTACCAATAAAAAGAAAAACTTGGAAAAAACTCTTCTGATCAGGATTATGATGGGCCTGGAAATTTGTTATTGGCCAATTGCGAACGTGGTTTGCTTGTTAGAATTTTTGCTACATCAATAAATGTGTTGCCTCCCATAGTTAAAAATGAATAAAAAAAAAATTCTTCTGATCAGGATTGGCATTTGGTGGGCGTGGAAATATTTTATGTCTGTTTAGTGGCTTAACCGATATAACAAATTTCCATCGTGATCTGAAGAACTGTTTAAGTTTTATTTTATTCAGTTTTAACTAAGGAAAGGAAAACTTCAATTCGCCTCATTCAAAATTGGCCATGAGGTAATAAGTGGATGTCTCTACTTAACCGACATATCAAATTTCCAGGCCCGCCATAAGCCTGATCAGAAGAATTATTTTTATTTTTAATGTATGTGATTTTAATATGTTCCGAGATTGTAAGAGAATTTTATCCAGTTTTGAACTGATAAACCTAGGATTATGAAAAAATCAATCTTCTCATCAGGCCGCGGCAACGGGACTTATTGTACCAAAATTTACATTCTATATATGGGGAATTTTATATTAGTCATCGAGACATTTATAAACTTTTAGATTTTTCGTTTTGTTATAGTTTAACCCAAATAGATTTTTTTGTTTTGAAAAGTGTCTAGGCAGTAAGTAAGGTTGATACCTCTTACATCATTTAGAAATATTTTCAACTTAGAATAATCGATACTAACATAACAAATGGTAATTTATTTTGTACAAAATGATGTTAGTCATCGGGACCGTACAATCTTAATAGTTAGATATCCACTTAAACGTCATCAGTTTTCTTCGAAATCTTTTAAAACAGATATGAAGTTAATACTTAATTTTTAAGTTAGATCAGTGCTTAATAATAAATCACGGACTGAATTGTTTTTTGGTACTTTACTATAAGTTTACTTAGTACAACAAAAAATAATTATGTTAGTCATTGGGACACGTATGAATTCTGATACAAAAAGAAATCATTTCACTTTATCTATATTAGCCGTGTTTTTTTATAAGTCTCGGTAGATCTCAATAGATCGCATCCAGATGTTCTCTATTTTTGTGGTTAAACTGCAATTGATTCAGTTTATTTTAATCAAGAATAACATTTTATTCAACAGTTTATCGTTTTTAATTCATTTCCTTGAATTACATATCTTATTAATTGTACATGAAAATCTTGCTTTTTATCCAGATATGCTATCGAGACTACAGATTTTCCCTTTTATGAGTAAAGACACAAATTAAAAATTTGTATTTTAGCATGGACGCATACCAAAGTCAATTTTTAGTGCATCTATCATACAATAGGAAACTAGTAGCTGATTTACATTTAATCTGTTGCTCTATTTTAAAAGACAGAAGATGTACGATAAAAGTATTAATTTTATTATTATTTCCTTCCATTATGAAGATGCATATTAAAAATGTGTTATTTAATACTATTTACCGCAATCCACAACTTTTTTAGCGAAAAAGAATTGAAAAATCGAAAAATGAACCTGTTTATCATTTTTCGTAAAAGTTGCTCAACATTTAAAAGATCATAGTAGCATTTTGAAAGATAAAAAAAAGTTTTAATGTGTCCGTCTCATTTTTATATATGGATAAAATGTATTCGCACTTTTCCTCATGTATTTATACTTTTGAAATAACAAAATATAATGAAAACAACATGGCGTAGCGTTGTCAAATAAAAACAATTCTTAGTGCTGCCAGTGCCAGTATTTTTAAGTGGATGATAGGAGTAGCTACAATTTCCCATTTTTTATTTTTACAAATATCTGAACAGATCTATCGAAACTTATAAAAAAACACAGCAATGTGTCAACAACCGCAAGAGCTACCATCTTTCGGAAAACTCCGAAAACACAAACAAATTTCACATAATGCCCCTAGGTGTCACTAAATATTTGCTGTCAAAAATTGTATGACATTTTTATGTATGCATTTTCTAAATATAAACCAAAATATTTTCGTGTTTTAAAAGTGATTATTATTAGTATGTATGTGATAATTAAATTGAATTTGGCTGTCCTTTATTGAAAAACATCAATAATATTTTTTGATTGTGTAGTGACATCTAGTGGTAAACGCTCTGTACTTCTTTTTTGACCGTGCTGATTCTTTCGGAAAATGCTCTGTACTTTTTCAACAATCGTGCTGCCTCTTTCGGGAAACATGTGAATTAAATTATTTTAATAGGCGTTTGTTTTGATTTTGCCGTCAGAGCCACAGAAATCTCAGTTTCACGAAAACGTTGTTTTAACAATTGTATAATATATATGTTTAAGAAATCACCATAATGATAATTTGTCGTGACATAAGCAGTCACTTACTATGGTGTAGCAAATTGCCTCCATTTTTGTCCATACACATGCTATAAATAAAGTTATTTGGTTATAACTAAAATGAGCAGCTTCAATTTTATTTTGATATACAGTCAAACGTGTTTTTGTGCGGTCTTTTTTTATGCGGTATATGAATTATGCCGCATAAAAAAAATCGCACAAAAAAAAATCGCATAAAAAAAACGGGTAAAAAAAAAATCGAATAAAAAAAGACCGCACAAAAACAGGTTTGACTGTATTGTTTTATAATTTTCAGCAAAATCGGTCTGGAAATAGATGTTGTTTTAAACATAGAATTTTGATTTTTGTTTTTTAAATAATATTGAAACGTACCTGAAGCACTGCTTAAAAATGTTTTTTAGATTTTGAAACGTTAGTTTTTAAAACTTTTAGCAATTGTTCAGTAGATCCAGAACTCGTCTCAATTTTCATTCGTTTTTCTACTAATTAGTAGTATTATAGTAACCTTGTACTTAATTGGGACTAAATCCCATGACTTCAAATCACCGCAGCGTCCCATTATGCCGCAGGTTTCATTAAAAGTACTGCAACATATTTCAGTAACAAACTTTTTCATTGTGTTAGGGAAATTTTTAAATATTGTTTTTTCTAAAGAAGCCAAAATAAATTCTGCATTGGCATGTATCGGCCAGACATAAACATTATGAGGCATTTTAGATACAATAAATACCTCTGGAGGAGGTAGTTTGAAAAATTTTAATATTTCAATTGTAAAATTTGGATTATGTTCTTTAAATAATGCGAAAGCTTCTTTTACGTTAAACATCCTGCGCCTGATAGGTTTAAGAAGTCTGTTTCGTTCAGTCCTTTTTTACCGATTTTATGTTGTTTTTTGATGGCGATACATGACTTATATCATCTCTATTGTAACATTCTCAAACAGCTTATTTAGATTGTGCAGATAAACCTGTGTTATATCCGGATTTGAAATACTTCTGCTGCAATCTTTGAAACTACATTTTCTCGTTGGATCTGTGTTGCTGGTAAGGCCTTTCTTACTTTCGCAAGTACTTTACCCAACGTTTGGGGACACTTGTAGTTCGCTTCTCGATAATCCGCAACATGCTGCTTCCTTTTTCTCAAATTTTCCCTGTACTTCTGTTTTCTCTCTCTATCTATTTACGTATAACAGTCAATAACGCCGAATTATTGGCTATTTTCTCAGCTTGTCGAGCTCTGTACTATTTATTAAGCTCTCTTTTTTTCTCTAAATATATTTTATATTTTTCTTCGTTTCCCTTTCTTTTTAGATAGCATTTTTGAGAACGATTCTGTGTCATTTTTAAGCTAAAAATGTTTAAAGCTATTTTCTTGTAGAAAATTTTGTCCCAATGACTAACGTTTATTTATTGTCTATCTTTATTTATTCTCAAATTATTTTGTGAAAAAGAAAGATATCGTCACTCATTGCAAGTTATGTTAATCTGTAGAAATATTTGAAATACACGGAGAAAAAAAATTACTAATTTATTTCCTATATATTTATAGGAATTTACTATGAACATACTATGTAGAAACATACTATGTGCATAGCTGACTTTCCACTCTGCATGGCATGAAATGCAATATTGGAATCGCTACTATAATTAGAGCTAATTTATTGTGCCATATAGGAATATTTCCTATATGCATTTCTACAAATCCTATGTATTATAGGAATAGTTCCTATAAAATACAATTTCCTTTGTTTTATACGATTCTCTTTATTTTGAATGTAAAATCATTAAAAATAAATTGAATCCTCTCCTCGAAAAAGAGTGTATGTGTCTAAAATAGGGACCACTATACTATATAAAAAGCAATATTTACCACAAAATATAGCTGTTATAATTGCATTCGTATTCTCTGAAACATATTCATGTTATTTTCATTTCATGAATATAATTCGCTAAGTCAGTACGTTCTGTTGATACTTAAGGTGTCAGGCGAGAATTATATTTTCGTAGTTTGGTCGTATGAAACCATAGCGAAGTCGAGTAGGTAGGGTACTCACTTCTCATTTTTGAGATTGAGAGTCGATACATTTGTATTGACTGTGGGTAAAGTAAAGGTGGGGGGTAATGACAAATGATATTTCTACTTTTTCCAGTAGATATATTATGATGAAGCAGGGATGAAAAAGTTGGTCCTATAGGACTTTTTTCGGTCCTTTAGAAAATAAAAAGTCCTTCGATACTTTTCATCATTATTTCAGTCCTTTCGAAATTTATATTTGAATTTTTTCTGTAAACGTCAGGTAGCACTTTTCGAAGATCGAATAATTTTTCGTTGACCAACTCTTCGAATTTTGACAAAATTTTAAAAGATGTGACGACCGAATACCGACGGCAAACGAACGTAACAACGCTTTTTCTTTATTCTTTATTGATTGATTGGTCTTTCCATTATCATTTTCATTGTAATATTGGTGGCGTGAGAGAGTGCAAGTTAATGTGGATTTATATTATCGGCTCGTCTCGGCACAGCTCATCCCAAAAAATTATTGTTACATGTATTTACTATGAGAGTATTTATATTATCAGTACGTTTCCGTGCAGCACGGTACAGCGCATATCGTATCATCCAAAAAGAATATTGTGAAAACAAAACGCAAACGAGAAGATGCGAAGGAAAAACGAAATACTAACACTAACTTTACACCGTAGATAGTATAATAGCAAAATAGTATAATACTATTTTGCTATCCGGTGTAAAACCGATGTTTTGATAGTATAATAGCAAAAATAAAATATAATATTTTAATTTGATAGCTATCAAATTTTAATACCTATTATATTTTCTTGTAGAAGGAAAATTTTGACAGTGGATTATTGATAAATTAGTCTAGAGATGTTTTTGTGTATTTTGAAATTATTCTTTTTCATTATTTTGTTATAATTTTCTGTTTTTTTTTTTACAAATATTTTATGCGGTGTGAAAACCGACTACGGTCTATATTAAAATAGTATTATACTATTTTGCTATTACACTATCTTCGGTGTAAAGCCAGTATAAATTCGAATGTTTTTTTCGCAATTCGCTGAGATATTGCATTCATTAACAACACATTTTGCTATCAATAAATAGTTGCATCCAGATACTGTTAACATATTTATGATATAATTATTAATTTCATGTTATTGTGCTCATTAAATAACGACAAACATACGTGTTTAATTTATCAAACGACAAAATTAATATTTTAAGGTTAAGCTAGTACCAGTATACTGCTCTACGTATCCATCCGATCAATCATAGAATCGAAGATACGGACACACACCGAAATAAATACGAACTACTATATGAACTGAACTGAGCTGATAATATAAATCGTTGATGTATGAGACGATGCATGAATGTGCTGAGCCGCGCCGATAATATAAATCCACCTTTAGGGTTCCCAACCGTCCTTTTTTGGGATTTACAATCTTTCTTTTGTGAAATTTATCCTTTCCGCTTTCTGTGAACTAATATGTCCTTTATTTTGAGGAAATATCCTTTTATGTTTAATTATATTCTTTGTTATTTAGTTTTGTGTGTTAGTTTCTTAATCTTGCCATGCGAAATATATAATAGAGTTGTATCTCCAAAATATATTACGCATCCCGCAATAATTTTAACCAAAGATAGCTATTGGCATATTTAGCATAATGGATAAATTCCGAGATGATAATCAGTTAGAAAATAGATTTTATGGTTCTAAAGTAAACAAAAATTGTAAAAATCCAAGACACTGGCAGAACACTATACCAAAAGGAATTCAATAATTTGTAACAGAAATCTCAATAAAATCTTGAAAAAGATTTGATTTCGTTGATTTTGAGTTGATTTTCATTTTGTTTTATCATTATAATATATGTAATATCTTTCCGAAATTTCGAACTACCTACTTAGTTTTATCAAGACTAAATAATTCCAATTTAAATAAAAGGAGATCACTACTTATGCGTAAAAAATAAACAGAAATTTGAAAATCCAGAATAATTGAGCCAAAATCCAGAAAAAAAAATCCCTAAAAAGTTTAGAAATTATCAAAAAATAAATCCAGAAAAATTATTTTGTTAAAAATAAATACAAAAATTCAATTTTATAGGCATTTTATACCTTTATCACCACTTAGAACGTTTGGTCTATCAGTAGAAGCGATACAATTCCTTTGATCATACTAACCCAACGAATTAAGTCAACCACAACACAACCTGAAACATTTATTGTAGAACTATCAGTGGAAGTGATATTACCGACACAATTCCTTTGAACCCAAATACTGCCCAAATATTTATGAGATAAGGACCAATTATTCGATGATCGAAAAGACACTCTTCATGAATAATCGAAAAGAAGTTTTCAGTTGATAGTCAATAAAAAGATTTAGAAATGTTATACTAAGCATCGGGCCGAAAATCTGAAAGTAGCATTTAATTTCCAAGGTCCTACTGGATACCATGGTAATCTTCGTGCCAGCGTTATCACCTTCAAAATTATCGAACCGATTTTATTCCAATACCTTGCATAAGAAAAATATAGATTTGCATTCAAGCCCCCGTAACTAAAAAAGTAAGGCATTTAGAGCAATCTGCCCATGAATATCTTTAATCGGAACCCCAAGACCTACAAAATCCTTCAATATGAACAAATTTGCTCGAAACTCAATTTCCATATGACTAGTGTGGGGATCTTTGATATTCGATACTTATTGAATTAGATTTAGTTTATATTTGAAAAATATGTGGCGGTTCACGCATCTGTACATGTGTTCGCCGTCACATACGCGAACAGAATAAACGGAAAACACCCTATACAGAAAAACATAAACAACTGAACTACGGTCTCTTCCACAACGACAACACAAAACAAAACAAATAATCAAATCAAAATCAGTCTGCTCTCGATCTTCAATGCGGCGACATGCCGCCCACATCGCGCGGTGGTGGAAATCACAACAAATGGTGATTAATACATTACATATAATATTTATAACACATGTAACAAATAAATAAATTTATATTTAAATTTTTTATTAAAAAAAAAACGAATTAATCATAAATAAATATACTAAATTGATAAATAATTAATTTACAATAAATAAAAATAAATAAATAATAGAAAACTTTTAATGTACAAAAATAACGCAAGCATACCTATATGTAGTCTTACTTTGGCAATTTTACAACACCAATGCCGTGTATTTTCATTCCGGAATGAAGAGATTCATTCCGCTGAGAAGAAGGAATAGCAAAATTCTCTTCTTCTCGTAGTTATAGTGTTTACTACTAGAGTACATATATTAGATACATATATTTAGTTTTATGAGTTGGTAGTAAATAACAATTTTCAATTTTTCGATAAATCAGAATATTAAATTTTATTAATTATCATTTGGAATAATTATACCTTATTTAATAATTTGATATCATTATTTTATATTTGTTAAAATTCTAAATAATAAATTATATTTTAGAGCTTGGTACCAACAGTTGAAAGTAAAAAGAAAAATTATTCTGAAGAAGAATTGTTCTTACTTTGGGCAAAATTTCATTCCTATCCGGATAGGAATAACTTTTACCAAAGTAAGACGGCAAGTTTCTAAAAATATATTAAATTTGAATTATACTAATATGTCGTCATGCGAATGCTAAAGTGTCCTATAACCATTTTTGATTTAATTTGACTTTGGAGGATAAAATTGGGTTTCCGGGTCTAATTGAAAGAAAATTTAATATTTATTTTTTGTAAAGTATTCCATCTATTAATCTTAAAGGACTATTCACAACATCAAGCGCGAATTCCAAAGCGAGTAGACAATTTTTATAAAATTATGATATTAAAATCAATTATATATCAGATTTTTTGCCTATTTATGATGTTTACAATCAAATTAAATTAAATTAAATTTGAAAATTACTTCAAAAAAATAAATTCACTCGTAATACAAATTTTACCTAGGAATTTCGTTTTTATCTAACTTTTAAGTAATTTTCGGATTTAATTAAATGAAAATATCATAAATAAGAAAACAATTTTATATAAAAATGATTTTATGTAGAGCACGTCTACATGTGTAGAATATTGTGGATATCTCCCATAATTCTAAACAAACCATTTACTGAGTGAGTGCCGACTTCTAAGTTGTGGTCAATTTATCAACTGCATACCTGTAGCTGATTTACATTCAACGACATTCGACTTCCGCAAAAAAGTTGAAACACAATATAGGATAAATTATAAAGACAAAAAGAGAAAAAATAATCATCTGCTTGAAAAGTCAATTGAACCCCGAGAAACAAACTCAAAAATACCCATTGCAGATGTCGAGTTTCATCTTTTTCTGTAAAATCGGCGATGCGTGAATAAATAACTAAAATAAGGTTACATAAACAAGAAAACCAATCATCATCAATCATTTGTTTTGATTTAAGATATTTTTTGTTTAAATTTATTTTTTATGTTTAAAGAAAACAAATTTTTGATTTGACGCATCTTCATCTGCGAAAATCTTTGAATGTAAAAATCAATCTTTATTCACAAAATCAGCATTCAACCTTTTAACTGAACCCTTTACCTCTTAAGAAAACGAAAAAAAAAACAAATATCTTTTGATACTTTTAGTGACATCTATTGGTAAAATATGTAAGTAGTTAGTTCATCAAAAAATTAAACAAAGTCCTTTGAAGCTCAATTTAGTCCCTAGTGCTCAACATTTTAGTACTTTGGAATTTATATCAATGTCATCCCTGTGATGAAGTGATTGGCATTTTTATGATTTGCCAAATCGAAAATACTGTGAATGTCATTATACTATGACGACTTGCTACAAAAATATGTTGGGGAAAATACCAATTTTATGGCAATAAATACTAACTTGAAATGCATATAGGAAGCGTTTATTACTAAAATAGTACATTTTACTATTTTTATGGTACATTTTACTATTTTAATGGTAACAATTAGTATTCGCATCTCTTCAAATCAACTATGTGTTATGGTAAAACGCTTTCCTATATTAGGCCAAAATCCTGTGGGCTCCTATAAATTATAGAAGTGTCTCCTATAATTTTTTTTCCGTGTAGTTAAATTCCCATAATATAAAAAATATTAATATTTGGTTATTTGTTTGAAATATAATTCAAAACCACAGTACACATACATATATAAGGTAATATATTGCGCAGGATGTCAAAAAATTATAACAACAACAATGGCGGAGATTGTGACTGAAATGTTTATGAACTATTTAAACAATGATACATTGTTAATTATTTTGAATTAAAGTCAGTATAATTTTTCAGACAATTTTAATTATATTGACTCAACACTCAAAATTATTACGCAAAACTAACAAACACGATTTGTATGGTCACAATGTCCGCCATATTAAATTTTTTTTTGATATGGATGCGCAAGGAAGAACGAAAATGGAACATCGGAGTATATTAATTTTATTATGTGTACTGTGATTCAAAACTAACTTGGATCTTTTTATTATTCGGTAAATCGTACATACTCGTAACTTAACAAATGAACGGCGAAAATCGGAACAATTGGTTATAAACTTATAAATAATTTAATTGCAGAGAAAGAGGTTTACATTTTTCTATTTTACTCCCACAAGGTCAAATAGATTTAATTAATTTGCATTTAATAATGGATTTTAAATATTAAGGGGTCGAATAAAGGTAGCAAAAATTATGGTTTTGGTTTTATTTTACGTGGAATTCCCCATATACAGAATGTGCTGTGCAGGTTGTGTGTGGTGCAGTTAGTATTTACGGACAATTATTCAACGTAGCCGACTGAAATTACAATGTTAATTAATTAACATTAAAAATTAAAGTAAAATTAGCTTACACAGAAATAGAATGTAAAATTGTGGTACAATAAGTCCCGTTGCCACGGCCTGATGAGAAGATTGTAATATTCGGAACATATTAAAATCACTTATATTAAAATTAAATACCAATGGGATAAAAACCATAGAATCCTGCCTATCAGTCAGTTTCGTTGAATGATTGTTCGTAAATACTAATATATGTACTTCTACGTGTTAATTTATAAAACACACTAAAAATGTTCTAAGGACCGGTTGTATATTAGAAATTATAAGAATTGTAATTTCAAATTTTCCTTTGATGAAAGTCTGGGATAACTTCAAGGGTGTTATGAATTAGAATTGATAAGCTGCGCCGAACATCTGAGATCCTGGAACAAGAATGCCCAAAATGCTTAGCTGTAAACTCATTATTATTGCATACAATTTTTGAGGGCCCTGGATTTTATTTTTCCGATTTTCGGGGCCGCAGTATAAAACAGTTTGAGAAGCACTGGTCTATAGGACCAAAGGAAACTCACATGTATTCTTAATTCATTCTGGCATTCGATACAAAAAATCTATTAATTTGATTTTTACATGCAAGCATTCATTTTATTTGTTTTCTAAAATAATTAAATTTTTCAGTAATTTATTTAATTTTCAATTGTTTTTTTTTTTTTATTATTATTTAACAATAATACATTTTTTGTTTATAATTTTATAACAATTATAAAGTGACTATTAAATTATTTTATAAAAAATATTTTATATCTTGTACCTACACGGTAATAATGTGATAAGCAAAATAAAATTCTATTTGTCAAAAAAAAGGCACTGAATATTTTTTATTATATATCAGATCTACATACATAGTTGGTATTTTATATACTTGTTGTGCAGCGAAAAAAAAAAGTTAAAAAAATTAATAATTCTAAAAAATAACAATAATATTGAGTTTTATTTAAAATATTGGTAAATATTTTAATCCTTTTTTTGTATTTTAATTTTTTAGTTTTTTTTTTTTTTTGGTTTAAATCCTAATTTAGTAGTATTTAGTTGACTAAGACTTCGTAGCTGTCATATGGAATTTCGGCTCCACCGAATGGAATATATACAACTCCATGGCTTGGTTGCACCTTGCCAACGGTCACTGATCCTTCATGGCGGGCACGTCCAACGAATAGGGGTTCACCTTCTTCACTTTCACCGCCGGGTAATGCATTTGGTGGAATATTAGCACCTTGGACTGGTACCCATTGTCCGCCACCGACTAAAATTTCGTATTCAGCATAAGCGTTTTCAACTCCACCCCATGGTACATAGGCGACACCATGTGATTGAACGAGCTAATATTCAAAGAAATTATTTTGTAATAAACTTGTAATATTTTACGTTATTTATATTTTGTTACTTACTTTTCCTGGAATCAAAGCGCCATTGTGACGAGCACGTGCTACAAAAATTGGTTCACCGTTAGAATCTTCACCATGTGGTTGAGCGCCTTGTGGTACTTGTCCATTGGCAGATGGTACCCAGGTTGCATAACCACCACCACCACCGCTTGGTGGGGCAGACCAGCCACCGAATTGTGGGGCGGCTTGTGGTGATTGGGAAGCTGTAAAATATAAAATCTGGAGTTAAACTAATGCGAAAGGAGAATTTTGGACTACCAGACATGTGTGGTTAGCGAATTAAAAAACACATTTATTACTTAATAATCATGCCAATATACAAGTTAATAAGCCAACAAGTAAGCAACACCTCGTTATTAATTACACCATAAGCGATTTAAGAAGATGCGTCTGAATTTGATC
This sequence comes from Tipula helvola, assembly GCA_963556165.1. Classification (NCBI taxonomy): domain Eukaryota; kingdom Metazoa; phylum Arthropoda; class Insecta; order Diptera; family Tipulidae; genus Tipula; species Tipula helvola. The sequence goes on from OY744482.1 coordinate 52,583,771, forward strand.
ATTGAATTTAGTCCCTAAATCCGCGAAAGTCATTGCCTTTTATAAAGGTCGTCGCATACAGTTATTTACAAAGGATTAGTTTTAAGTAAAAAAAATTGTTCGATATAGACGTTTCGACATAAATTTGAAAAAAAAAAAAAAAAACGTTTCTGAACAGTGCCTAATAAATTATTGGAGAGAAATAATATTCTCAAAGTAATAATATACCTATAACAGCAGTGGCGGTATCTCCAAACTTGAGTCTCCAAGACCCAGTAGCACCCCATGCTGTACGCACTCCAATATGTGATACATTAAATTTAATACAATCTTTACGATCAATAATTATTGGACCATTAGCACTTCCGGCTCGAATCGATAAATAACCACCTTGCCATTTTATATAGAATGTTGTAAATCTATCTTTTGAGACAATATTTTTGGTTTCAACGCGATGATCAGTTTCCTTGGCCAAATCCAAACGGATAACACTCGCTTGATTATTCCATCCGCCTAATATAATTTCGGTAATTGGCTTAACTTCTTTGTCGGTCGACAACAAAGCAATATGACAATTGGAGGGACCTTTAAATTCGATAGTTACCGATCCAGAAGTAATCGGAAGGAATGTATATTGTAAACAATCAGCCGTTTTTATTTCATCTTTAGATCCTTTAATTATAATTTTTGAAAATGTGTAATGTTTTGCAGGATAATAATGATTATTTGTTAGAATCAAAATGGTTTTGGGAAATAAATATGTATGTATGTATGTACAAAAAATAAAGTAAAATTCAATCCTAAGCGTAAAAAGCAGTGTTGTCTAATGACTTACCTTCAATGAGCCATGAACCGGTTGCACCCCAGCCAGTACATACACCAGCAAATGAAATGGGAATTACTTGATCATCTTGATATGACAAGAATGGTGAGTTATCACCTTCACTGCCTACGGTGTACACGCCATTATTCCATCGGATCCAGAATCCACGGAATTCACCAGCATTCAATATATTTGGTGTATTTGCTTCAGACTTTTCAGGTTTTGTACGATTTTTGCGGATTACAGATTTAGAATTGTTCCATCCACCAATAAATATTTCAATCATTGGATCACTTTCGCCTGGTCCACTGGTGAGTGCAACGTGTGCATCGTTGGCGGTACGTACTTTAAAGTTAAATTGACCATTACGGGCTGGATAGAATTTGTATTGCAATTGGTCGGGTGTGTTTAATTCTGCAAAAATAAAATCATATAAAGCCACGTTATTTTTTTTTTTTGTAATTGTTATTTATACCTTGACCCCGATTATTGTACATATAAAACAATCACAGTACAATACATCGGTCAACGGTTTTTAATTTTTTATTATATAGTATATAGTTCAAGTATTTTATCATTACAATTAATTCTTTTACGTAATTAATTGAAATTTTTATTCTTAAAAATTTGATAAAGATCATTTTACAATATATGTATGTATACATAAATACAAAGATGCAGCGGAATATGAATAAGTAAAAATGATTAATATTAATTTAAATATTTATGTATACATATTTTTAGATGGAAATAAGCAAATATTTGTTTGATGATTTAATCGCGTCTTGATAACAAAAAGAATGCGTCCATATCTCCCACGTCGATGCGTACACGTTTCGATCAAAATTAATTACATTGTATAATAATGAGCTGTTTGGTGTGTATAATTACAAATCAAATGATGTAAGTGACACAAATAGCAAAATTAATGTCGTCATGTAGATTTAATAAGTACTGTAAACACGTTGAAAAGTAGTAAACATGACGAGTTGTTACGGTGAATAAATTTTGGGCCTTATTGTGTTTGCGGTATTAACCTCAATTAAACTTTTGGGTTTTTCAGGTTAACTAATTTAATATAATAATAAAGTGGTTTATTGCACATTTAACTGCAAAGTGGGCACTTTTGAAGCGACATCAATCTTTCTGGTTTTGAAATATAGTTCGCTAAATATTATTTTTAGGTCATTTAGAAAAAACACCTTACAATAGAATGTATGTACAGCAAAAAACTAAAAATCGGTTCTCGTTACATTTCTGCAATTGATATGGTACGAGTTTTATTCACCCACATCATAAATTATGTTTTTTTTTTTTTTGTAAATTATAGTTTAACACGCTTGAGTGATTTTATTTTGTACAAACTTCCAAGCAAATTTAACAACAATAGACAAAAAAAAAATGAGGCGATCCACGTATTTAGAAATATAATTTTAACGTGATAGACACTTCATATGGTATGGCACATCCTCTTGCACATAATATATTAACAGGTGAATCGAACTTAATGTGACATGTGATGTAGCATCCATCTACAATACTATTTGATATTTCCATTAATTAATATTCAATATACATAAACATTTGCTTAATTAATTCGTTAAATATGGAGGTTTTTCTTGAATAAAAAAATCAATTTCTGTTATTTATTATTTAACTACGTTTACAAAATAAAAAATGATGTCATGTTTGTTTATAACGTGCCGCACAATAAACAAGCGAATAAAAAATGAATTAAGAGCGGTAGTTTGTTGTTGTGAACGTGGCTAAACTTAAAAGCTCGCTGAAGGTCGAGTGCTCAAATTAAAAAAAAAATTATCGGGTTTTTTCTCATAATTGTCAACCGAATATAATTTACTGCATTTTATCAATTTAATTTGGCGTACACACGTAATTGGTAACGCCCGATTGAATTTATTTTAAATTCTATTATAAATTCAAAATTATATAAAATATTTGTACAATAATTGAAAGGTTAAATTAGAATTTATTTCAAGTTCAACCATTTTTCATTTTGCTATTTTAAAACTGCGTGTACTGAAATTTCCGTTTTATTTATAGCGTTTACTCAAAAATTATTCCCCCAAAAAAAAAAATATTAAAAATTACTTTAGCAGTTCTAACATCTGCAATGTGTGTTTTGGTATAACCCTTCGTTCAATCGCGTAATTTATTTTGTCTCTATATTACGTCTTTAACATATTTTCTTCTTTCCAGTTGTTGTTCTTCTGGTCGCGCCAAACACAAAATTGCATTCCATTTGAATTACATAAAATGAATGGATTTGTCTAAATATAGTGATGCGTCTCTTGCGAATAACTTCATAGTTGTTGTATTTCAGTTATGGAAAAAAAATAAAATCATATGCAACATTCTTCTTTTAATATTATTATTTTTGACTAAAATACTTTTGCCACGCCTAAAACTATCAAAAAAATTGTAAGACGAATAAATTCTTTAGCGCACACACAATTTTTTTCGTTTAAAAAAATTTTTTTTTCGCTGGACTTGAGCCAAAAATTACTATATAAAATGCCGAATCAATATACTAATTATAGAATTCGAACGAAAATTTTCACTTTTCCTAACGGTCGCCGCAAAAATATGATTTAACAAATACTTATTGAATGTTGTTTGTAAACATAATCACTTCACACAGTTTTATATTTTAATTAATTACATGAATTTGTAACGTAAACCAAAATTTATATACCACGTGTTACATTTCAAATTTATTTAACGATGTATTACTGTATAATAATGTACGTGAACACTACTTACCAATGAATGCCATTTTTTTTTAAATAATTTATCCAAACCCAAAAATTTAATAAAATACACAAATTATTTTCTTATATAGAATTTAGTTAATTTTACAACGATATTTCAAATAAAACTAAGAGCCGGGAAAGCATCAACAATCAGTTTTATATTATTCGACGGTTGAAAATAAATTTTCTCCCCCCGAGAGAATGCGGAGAGTAAAAGATGTAGAATATAAAATACCTATAATGTTACAAATAGTCGAATGTTTATATATCAGTGTATTTATATACTCATTGTGGTGGATGATTCATTGTTGTAAGTCATATTTGTTAGACTTTTGCTTATGATGCAGTAATCCTAGGTCATTCAAGTTTAATATTATTATGGAACTTGATTTATTTGCATGTGTATATCTAATAGTTAAACAATAAAGTCTTGACACTGTTAACTGTAAATTTGAAAACTGTTTTGGGTTTTATGGGGCTGCATTTTCCATTTCCAAGACTAAATTGTGGATAATTTTATCTTGTAAGAATGTTACTACCTCTTAAGTTACAACTATCATCCAAATTCAACCAACACACCTATAATAAATATTTAATGATGGATGGGTCATAATTATTATTAAGAGTGCGTGGCCGGCCAGTCATAAATTAGCAAAATATGATGAAATATATTTAAGTAGTATTTAGAATGATCTGAGCAAACTTTTAACAAAGAATTTACCCAAAATGATCTCTATCCATCTCCATCGTTGTCATGTGTCTCTTTTCTGAAATACACATTCATCAATAAGACAAAATTCATTAATGGCATAACCCACAATTGATGGAATCGTAGTACTTACTAGTTATGACCCAATAGCCAATTTCCACCCTTATATTGGCCATACTCCAGAATTTCATCTAAAACTCATTTTAGAATCCCATTTCCATAAATAGAAGCTATTGTCCCGATCTTCAGCGCGGCAACACGTTGCTCTTTGTATTGGCCTGGCGGCCAACCACATTTTTGTGTGACCTAAAATGGTGGTGTAAAATAATTTTATTAATTTGTAAATATCCAAGTTCTATCAAAATTGGCCATATCCCAGAACATCAAAAAACCATTTTAAAAACACATTTCCATCGCACTTGCCGAAGAAATAGCCGAGTTCCATCATTATTGGCCATATGCCAGAATTTCGGCAAAAGCTCATTTTAAAATCTTATTTCCATCATACTTGTCGAATTTCATCTTAATCAATTTATAAATAGCCTATAGCTCCATCACAAACGACCATATTTTAGAACATCATCAAAATTCCTTTTTAAAATCTCATTTTCATCGTGCATGTCGAATTTCATCTTAATCAGTTAATAAATAGCCAAGTTCCTTCAAAATTGGCCATATGCCAGGACTTCATCTAAGATCAGTTTTAGAATCCCATTTCCATGCTATATGTTGAATTTCTCATATTCGGTTAATAAACAGCCGAATTCCACCCTTATTGGCCGTATTTCAGAACTTCGTATAAGATCCATTTTAGTATTCCATTTTCATTGCAATATGCCATATTGGGGTTGGGTTTGTTTGCCAAATAAAAAAATCCCCAAAAACGTTTGCCCAAAATATTTTTCCCAAAAAAAATTTCCCCAATTACTGTTTTCCCAAGCATCTTTAGTTCAAATATGTATATGTAGTTTGCCCAAAAAAATTTTTACCCAAATTTTTTTTGCCATAAATGGTGACCTTTTGGATGATGCAAAAAGTATGAAAGTGGGGTATGGTAGTTAACCCCGATTGGGAAAATACGGAGTAATAAAATCTGATTTCATAAAATCCCGACTGAACGATATCTCGATCCAATAAATACTCGTCTAAGTAAAATCCTGACTCAATAAAATCCTAATGCCTCAATTCCATGGGAAAAATTGACTGACAGTCAAAAAAATCGAAAAGAGAAAAATAATCTGATACTCCATATAAGAGACAAAGACAACGCTTTTTTTTTTTGTTTTTTATTTTATAGAAAAACAATTTTGCTATAAAATAAAAAACACGTTGGCTTTGTCTCTCGGAAAAAAAATCCCGACTTTTAAAATTAAAATCTCGCGCGAGAAATATTCTGGAAAAGAGCCGGGTCATATTCTGGAAAAACAGAAGAAAATTCTATAAAAATATTTTGAAAACTTGCTGCTTTTATAAGCAATTTGATTAGCTTGAGATTTTTTAGAGTCGAGGTTTGTGCAGTCGAAATTTTGTGAAGTCGGGATTACGATTTCTTATGGGGATTTTATGTTTTCGAAATTTTGTGATTCGACATTTTGTGGTGATACCATTAAAGTATTTAATATTGGTATACTAATAAATGATAATAGGTTGATTCCTTTGTAAATGTGTGACAGTTAAAAAAATTTCCATTTACATATGTATTAGAAAAAAATTAAAATAAAATGGCTTTAACTGTTATGAAGTCTAACAAAGGCAAAGATTTGCTGTGTCATGGATTCAGTTACTACATTGATGTTAAAGCCGTGGATAAAAATCGTTTTTATTGGGGTTGTGTGGATCGTCGCAAACACCAATGTAATGCACGGATTACAACAAATATTGAAAATGGACAACATTTTATCGTTAAAGCCCCTTCAACACATGTGCATAGCACGAGAGCGAGCGACTTGCCAGTACGCTACGCCAATAATAAAATAAAAGAGACCGTCAGCGCCAGCACTACAAATAAATATCCGCAGCTGCGATAATAAGGGGCAGTATTGTCAACTGTCCAACAATATCTAGGATGTATTTACCTAATAAAAAAACACAGAAATCCAAGATAAATCGAGCTCGACAATCTTAAGTTAAAGAGCCTACTGCAGTCCGTGATATATAAATATTCCTGAAAATCTAAGAACAGTAGAAGGCGATGTATTTATTTTATCTGAAAAATGGTATGGCAGTGAGCACAACTTACTTATCGGCACAATTAAGTTATTGCGAATGCTCGAAAAATCAGACTGTTGGCTGATGCATGGAACATTTGACGTTGTTCCATGCATATTTCGTCAACTATTTACGATTTTTGCAAAAAAATATTGCGCTATCGTACCGGCGCTTTTATGTTTGATGACGTCAAAGTCGCGGAAATGATTTACAAAGTATTAAAAGTTGCCTGGGAAGATTTGAAGCCAAATTTTGTATTGGCTGATTTTGAGAAAGCTTCCACCTCTGCTCTCACGGCTGTGTTTCCAATTACGCGGTCCCATGGTTGTTGCTTTCATCTTGGCCAAATCATTTTGTATCGCATACAGAAAGAAGAACTCGCAACTACATGCGGTATAAATGAGGCCGTCGCGTGAGGGCTTTGGCGTTCATTCATCCTGATGAAATTCAAGATTTTTTTAAAGAATTATTGAATCACGTTGATCCGCGGTCACGAAATGTTGCTGTTTGGTTTGGCAGAAATTATGTTGTAAATGAACTAACAAACCTCCATGCTATGCACCGCATTTTTGGTCTGTTTATGAGCAAAAATATGTCGAAGATTGGCATAGATGGCTTCAAATAATAACGGGAAAAGCGCACGTCGGAACGTATTGCCTAATTGAGCATCTACGTACAGAGTATACATATATAAGCCGCATAATGGGTGGACAAGCAAGCATGGTCATGCTTGGTTAGCAAACAATATTCTGATTAAACGGGAGAACAACATAAAGTCAATCATTAAAAAAAATAGAATCATTCAGATATTGAATACTTGCGTTCAATCGCGTATAATTTGACCGTTTAATTTTGTTATTATGTATTTTATTTTAAATTTGTTAATTTATGTTATGTTATGTTTGTTATTTTACGGTTGGTATCGTTATCCAAAATAAAAAAATCCCAAAAAAAACAAAAATCCCAATAAAACCAAGTTTTAAAAAAAACAAATTTTTGAAATATTATTTTAATTCGTTTTATACCTTGGGGGACGGGGGCTACAGCCCCCAAACCCCCGTCCTGGCGATTTTTTGAAATTCTAATATTCACAGTGATTGAGCCATTTTTGAAAAATTTGTATTTTTTAATAATAATTTACATACTAAAATAGAGAACTCCCCAAAGCCGCTTAGCATTGGACCGTTTGCACAAGGATGAGAGGAAAACGTCAGAAAAATTTCAAAAATATTAACATTTGTAAAAACATTTACGTTTGTATTTCACATACTAAAATAAAAAATTCCTCAAAGCCGCTTAGCATTGGTCCTTTCCGCGCAAGGATGACATGAAATTATGTAGATTCCTTTTGTTTTCATATTTTAGTTATCAAAAATTTATTGGGGTCTTCCCTTTCGATGGGGCAGTTTAATTTGAATTTTTCGGTATTTTTTTTTTTTTTTTGGTAATTTTTCCTTTCGAGAATATGATGGTATCCCTTTATTTTATGTTATACATACCTATTTTGGGTATTCAACTTTTGGAGTAATTAGTTTCAGGAATTTTTTTTTTGGGGAAAATTCGTTTTGGGGAAACGATTTTTGGGAAAGTGTTTTTTGGGAAAGATTTTTTTTATGATTTGCGTAAAAAAATTGTACCATATGCCGTCTGTAATATGCCCTGTTGAACGGATCCCGATTTTTATATGGTTCCAGAACAAAACCTCTTTGCCCCGACCATGGAAGGCGTCGATACGCGCATAAACCTAAACGGGTTTTAAACACTTTTAATTCTAACGGAATTCGTTTGAATGGTATCCAAATAATCGACGCATACTCAAAAACAGATCTAACGTAAGTAATGTAAAGGGTTTTAAATGTATAATGTCCAACGGTACACCACTGTGCCGTATAATCAAGCATATCTTGTTGAAAATCAAATTACTCGTGAAAACAAACTAAAATCATGCAAATCTTAAACTTTGCTCAATTGTTCACCCGACAAAATGTATAGAGCCTCAACTCTATACTCTGAGGGAGGTTCAGAGTTGAAACTCCTGAAGTGTTATCGGCCATTTTAAAAGTACTTTGGAAATAGCTAGCAAAGGCGTCACATAATTCTTGAGAGCCAGAAAGCGAAGGATTATTGAAGTTTCATAACACGTGGATATCCTTTTGAGTTTCTCTTGAAATCGATGAATACAAAAAGCTGCTCGGGTTAACATAAGTTTCATCCTCAACTTCTAAAACGTATATTTTATAGAAGAAATTATTCGAGAACATAAACTCTCTACATAATTCGCGGTTCTGCAGAAAGCTTATAGAGGTTAGCGGTTGAAACTTTCGGAAGGAACAATTTAAAACCATTAAATGAAACTTTATAAAATTCCGCGATAGCGTCTAAGATTTGAAAGTTGTAAAACAACTTGGTCAATCAACATTATCAAGGAAATTGTTTAAAAACGGAATATTGGCTTTCATAAAACAAATCTGAAATCTTGATCAACAACATATGTAGACAAACAATAAAAATCTACAGAATAAAATTTAATTAAAACTGAAGTGTAGCATATGCTTGAGTATCCCGCTAAATCTGAGCAGGAATCAATGCCAATGTAATCAAAAGATGAAATAACAAGGTCCAACATATATAAAAATTGAACAGATCCAAGTAATTCTTGTTAAATTAAAATCACCTGCAAACAAACCATGATCGAAGTTGTTGGCAACAGAATCTCATCAGAATACTGGTGACGGAATGTTTGAGCGTTTTTTGACAATTTCTTGTTTCGGTTTTTCAGTACAAGTGGCCAACAATCAATTTCCGACGCAAGAATATTCAGTTTTCCACCCATATATGATTTTAAGTTATCTTAAAGAACAGAAAGGCCCAATGTCGAAAGGCCGAACGCCGAAAGGCCGAATGTCGAAAGGCCGAATGTCGAAAGGTCGAAAGGACGAATATCGAAAAGCCGAATGTCGAAAAGCCGATTGTGTCAAAAGGCCGAATGTCGAAAGGCCGTTTGTGTCGAAATTGATTTTAATTTTTCATCTTTTTATGAATGAAAACTTTCAAAATTTCTACTTTTATGAAAACTAAAATTTACATTTTTAACAAATTTTTTGTATAAAATTGTTTAATAGTAAATCGCCTTAAATATTAAAATCTTCTTACGTTTATAAAAAAGGAAAAATAATATTTTTTTTGAGTTGGCTACCTTATCTTGAGATAAATAATACAGAAGCTGAAAAAAAATCCAGAAAAAAAATTCAGAGGCAAAAAAATTCAGAAAAACAAAAATCCAGGAAACTAAAATCCAGAAACACAATTGTGCGGACCAAATTAAAATTTATAAAATGACTATCGAATTTGACATTTTCCGTAAAGTTCTTAATATTTACGATAGTGGAAATTGCCTCGTCAACCTTGCAGACACAGATCAAAGGAATCTTATCGCTCATATCGCTTACTGATATTTCTATCACAAATATTTTAAGTAATTTTGTGGTTAGCTTAATCCGTTGAGTTAGTATGGCATCGACGAATATATTTAGGCGAATTACGCGGTTTTAATGCTTCGTAAATGCTTCGCAACCTTGCAGACACAGATCAAAGGAATTGTATCATTCGGCTTTTCGACATTCGACCTTTCGACACATTCGGCCATTCAACATTCGGCCTCGCGACCCAATCGGCCTTCCGATCCATTCGGTCTTCCGGCGTTCGGCCTTTCAACATCGAACGATCTGTAATTGCACTGGGATAAAGACGACTGATGTATAAAAGTTTTTTATTCATAACTGAAACCGTTTGAACAGAAATACTAGGATCACCCGTACCAATCGAAAGATCAACAGGATGTTTAGTTTAATTAATTATGATGGGGTGATAGTTGAGTATCAGAAGTTAGTGCGTTGTTTTCTATGTGGGCATTTTTCTTTGTGCAATTTTTCAAGTACATTTGCATTTACTTTGTGTGCGCTTTTTTCTTGCACGTTGCTATTTCACATCTAGGGCCAGTATTTTTCAAATTCACCGAAAAAGGTAGCCGGTGACTTTAGTATAAAGCCATTTGAATTTTCGACTGTAATGACATATTTTACTAGAAAGTTACCGGTTGGGTGAATTTCAAGAATACGGGCCCTGTAATGAAAAGACACAATTCCGGCAAACAGACAATGATGTACTAATTACCGTTGATTTCTATTACGACTTCCAACACTAGTTTTGACAAGTGCTTGACCTCGTTAAACTACACCTTTTATTGAAAATCGCAAAAAGCATGGCACGAATGTTTCAAAATAATCGATTTAACAATCAAACAGTCAAAAAATAAGAAAATAATGCCGACAATTAAATAGGCAAAAATACACTGACATATCACAGTTCTCAAAAGTTGAATGGGAAAACATATTTTAATTTTGAGTACGTGCTTTATAAACTTCAACTGTTCAAGGACAATGGTAATTCACAATTTTTTTGTCTTAATTTTTAGTGTGCACAAATAATTTTGAGTCAAAATTTCAATGCACAATCAATTTTTAAAAAAATATTAAATTTAAGGGTCAAGTGCATTTAGGAAAACACGGCACAAACTTATTATGAAAAAATCTTCAGATATTCATCTAATTAATCACGGTGGCTTAAAAAGGTGATGGACATTTTTTTGAAAGCAGCACAGAGTTTCTCAGGTTGATTTTACAGCTGTTAATATTTAACAGGGGCATTTTGTCATTTTTATTTGTCATTTGATGTGAAATAAGATTTATAAATTTTTTTGTTACTAATTTGATTGGTCAATCTGTCAAATGGTTCTAAATTTACTGGGAATGGTCTACAACCAATCTGCAGAATCAGCAGGTTTGCTTTTATTTCGTATACATTTTCTTAAAAAAAACACCGGATTCACCGTAATAACGTTTCATAAATCTATAAAAAGTTTGGTTTCCGGGATCGTCAAATTTGAAGAAAACTTAACATTTTTTGATACAGATTGTAATTTCTAGTTTAACGATTTAATGATTCTAATTTTTTTTTTTTTTTTTTTTTTTCAAAGACCACGGAACTGCAGAAATATTTTTGGTATAAAAATGGGTTATGTCCATCCCCATGATTAGAAAATGTTTTTTGTTGATGCTACAAGTGATTAAATTTTTTATTCGGTTTCGATACTCTTGAAGCATAAAATCTGTTTGATACATACATATATGTAAGTTTAATTTGAAGTAAGATTTTTTAGATTTATTCTTGGTTTAGCTGGGAGTTGATTTAAACACAGCACTAGGTTGGTTCACAAAATTTCCCGTAACCGAGAGTTATGGTCGTAAAATAGAAATTGAAAAATGAGAGTTTCAGATGAGTTTAACTTGTACATTAACATTAAGTGGTTAAAAAACTTTGCTTTAATCTTTTGTATAAAAGTGAAAAAAATATCGGAAAAATATGTTCTGGTTCTACAAACTTTTAATTTCGACAATTTTGCTGCACCTTTAAATAAAGAGTATAAGCATAGTAGTAGCAATAGAAAACTCTTTCTAAAATTTTGCTTATACAGTAAAATTGTAACAAGCACTTTTTGACAACTTCCACTCTATTACATATATATTTCTGTTTTGATGATTTACTCGTACATGATTTGTGTGCAGATGATTGCTTTTGAAATTGGGCATTTTATGAATTTTAAATAAAATTAGCCAAGATTCTAATATCGTACTTTTATAAATGGAAACCCCATCTGAATTAATATTGGCGGAAATTCCAATAAAAAACCAAAAACATCATTTTAATCACTTCGAGTTGTCTGCCATACTTAAAAGTCGTACGTGTAAACAACAACAACACATCGCATTTGCAAAGCGTTGAGGCTGAGTTGTATGATGTTAGAGAGAACAGATTTTCGAAAGAATTTAAAATTTGCTGGTATACTTATGGCTAAGAAAAGATTAAGATATTTAGCCTTTATGATTTTACAGGTAATTTACATAATATAAGTGTAAGTGCACACGAATTAGGTCCTTGGCTAATACTGTTTTTAATTAATTGATGATGAAAACTAATTTCTTAACCTATTAGCTACCTAATTTGGAAATAATTTACTAAACCAATCCATCTAAAATCAAATTTGAAACAGGGTCGAATGGCCGAATGTCGATTATTTACATATCTTTGAATGAGATTACACAAGCGGATAGTTGGCCACTGTGATTCCTCCGTTCTGCTTTTCCCCTAATTACAGATTTGGTCCTCAGTCCAAACGAATTTATAACACTCTAGGAGCGGAACCACAACACAAATAATCAACATCTGGGAAATAAAATATAAATGTAATTGCAAGCGATTGTGCTTTTCGAGTACGCTTTGAAAGCGATTTGAATTATAAATTAAGCGAATAAATTAAAATAGTACATGATTTACTACAATCGCTTGAAATTTAAAAAAAAATGTCAACGTTGGCTTTTTCAGAGGTGTACTGGGGCAGTGAAACAACAGTTGTTTTTTGTAGCGATAGACACTGGGATATTTTTTAAAACAGCGCTCTGCCCGGTCAGCATGGATGTTTTAGGTGTTATCCGATGAAATGAAACAACAACATAAACTAAATAAATACGAAATAGACATAATATTTTCAACTTTCAAAAAGGTAGAAATAAAAATTGAAAGGGCTTCAATAATTAAGCGTTTAGAGGATGAACACTTGGAAAAGTTCATTCAAAGAAACTGGCTGGCCGAAGTCCACCGTGATAGAGGACAAGAGCTGGCAGCGGTATCTATAAGTCAGCTATTCATAGCGCAGATTGCGTTTTTCTGAGAATTCGAGAACTTTGTTTAATGACGTATTTCAGTTGTCGAGAATTCGAGAATTATGAAATTTTTTCTGGACTGATCTCGGGAATTTTTGTAATTTTTAAAACTAACTTCAAAATATTGAAAGAAACGCATACCATAGTAAATTTTTGTTCGTCATTTTTGCTGAACCTATATTAAAACATTTCTTTGACTTATTTAATTAAAAATGGCAATGGATGATACATAAGATTAAGTTAATGTAAACATTTGAGAGCTTTGTTTAACGCTTTATGCGATTTATTAAGTAGGATTGGCGATTAGAAAAGTGCAGAATGTGGCACGTATCGAAAATCGAACAACTCCTAGTATCCATATAGCTCACTCAAGGGATGAGATCATCTTGGCCATGGGTTCCACCTAGCGGACAAATTTTTAAATGACTTACCTGATAATTTGGCATTTAAGATTGTTGATGAAAATTATTTTTCAAGAAAAGATACCAAAAAATCAAAAGTTTTTTAAAAGTAGCAAATTTTTGAAATATTATTTTAATTCGTTTTGTACCTTAGAGCTCGCTTTGACGATTTTTTAAAATTCTAACATTTATAGAAATTTGTGCATGTTTGAAAATTTGTGTTTTTGAATAATTATTCCCATAATAAAATAGAGAACTCCCCAAAACCGCCTAGCATTGGACGCTACGGTTGTATTTCACATACTAAAATAAGAAACTCTAAAACCCGATTTGTATTGGTCCTGTCTGCGCAAGGATAACGTGAAATTATGTGGCATGCTTTTGTTTTCGTGTTGTAGTTGACAAAAATCTAATGTGGCCTTCCTTTATAATGGGGAACGTTATTTTATATTTTCGGGAATATGATGGTAACTATTGCTCACTATTACGACCTATTTTACGTTTAACATGATTTCCGCCCCGGTGGCACAGTAGTTAGCATGCTTGCTTTAAGCTCCGGAGGACTCGTGTCCGATTCCCGGCAGGTGATGAAAAAATCACGGCTGGGTTAATGTGTGCTGCGGTTAATCAAAAATGATTACAAAATTTCATCGGCCAAATCCCTCTATGGGAAGTAGCGCCAGCAAGAAAAAAATACAAGATTTGGAGATATTCTCACTTCAAAATGTCACCAAAAACAATTTTTAGTTGATTGCTAAATTTTGTTTCGTCGCATTTGAGACAGGCGCTTATATTATAATATACTATACTATATCGTCCCTCTAGTAATGAAACAGCGTATAAGAAAAATAGTAGTCTTAAAATAATTCGAATTTAAGTGTTTATTGAAAAAACTTTTTGAAATAAAATCTTTTATTTTATAGAAAATTTAATTTTCTATGAAATAAAAGATTTTATTTTAAAAAAAATTTTCAAAAAACATTTAAATACGAATTATTTTAAAACTACTATTTTTCTTATACGCTGTTTCATTACTATAGAGGGACGATATTATAGTTTCAAATTTAGGATTACATACTCAAAAAACTAAATTAATTCAAATTCACTAAAGGTTTCTGCAAAAACCCCAAAATTATTTCAATTGAAACTGTATCCTAATTGCATGACATTAAAAATATTTGAGGTTTTCCTAAACTGATGATTGTTCGAGATTGCTCAAGAATAGCAATGCGTTGCTTGGCATTGAATAGCATGTTGCTTTGAAAACTTATTTAGGTAGGATTCGAGGTTATTTGGAATTATAAAGTATTTGAGATTGAAATAGCTTTGCGACACATCAAGGTACCTAGTGATGGGATTAGGATAAGAAGGGTACACTGGTATAAGAAGTTATTCGAGGTTATTTCACGATATTGAAGTTATTAGTAATTTTTCGATATTTGGAGGGACGAGTGAAAAATGTCATTGAATTACTTGATGTCACATGACAAGTGACAAAGATTCGTTCAAGAAAATTTGGTCAAAAAACTTACTAGACACAATAATTTCTATGAGAGGAAAATCCACCAATCGAAACTAAGGTATATTCAATGTCCACCCTTGTTCTTGCTGAATGCAAAGACTCAGAATTAAATAAACTCGAAGGGCTTCGAGAATTAAACAAGATCATGATGGATGCTATTCATGTGCGAATAATTTACAAGATTCCAGAAAAATTAAAATTATTTGATTTCAAGAAATGGATTTAAGAAATTGCATTAAACGAGCGCAAGTTGTAATATTTGCAAGTTTATATTTCCTGTGAACTTTTAAGGCCTTAAAATAGTTAAAAACATTCAATTTCTCAAAAAAATTCGAAACAATTTTTAAACGCCTAAACCATAAAAACCCAATATAGGGATAGGCTGTTAGTTTTCAAAAAACTCAACTGTATTTTCATCCGCTATTAGGTATTTTTCTATGAAGAATATTTCAGCAATTTCTTATTGATTTTGATAAATATCTCAATGAGGGCGTATTCAGGTCTCCCATTATGTTAGCATCGAAAAATTACCGATGTGAAAATTTGAATGGCAAAAAGTTAAATTTATTTTGAACTAAGTTGAATTTGATGTGCAAAAGGAAAAATTTGGAGTTCAAAAACTTTATTACAAATAAATCAACCCATCAAACATAAAATCGTTATGGTTTGTTGTTGAAAGTTTTGATTTCAAACGAGTTTAACGAATTTTATTCTATTATATATATGTCTGTAATTTTTCGGAAGTCACCTTTAACAACCGCGAGGAAATTGTTAGACCTAATAGTGACTGGAACAATTTCTTCTTTCCTTCAAAATTAGAACACTGTTTTAATTAAGTTTTTCCAAACAAAACGGGACATGCTTAAGGTTAGGTTAAGATTAACCCGGCTTTAAATTAATATTCAATCGTCTGATAAATCAGCACCCATCCCCTTCCCCCCTGTCATTCAAAACACCTTCGTTTTCACCTTAAACTCTAACTTCTTCCGAAATACCGTTTTGGTCGGGAATCGACTATGTCAATCTTATTGATTTTAATTTACCTCCTTATAATTCAGTTTTTATCAGTGTACAATACACTGTTCACTTGTTCAGTCATTTTTTTTTTGTCAAAAAATGCTGTATGGTTTCAATTTACAGTTCGTCCGTCCGTCCATCGAAGCTTGTCCATAATAACTTGAGAATAAATTGTGATATCGACTTACTTTCTACACTAAAGTTCGGTTATTCTGTTAAGAGCATTCGAATATATGAAAGGTTTTGATGACCAACCTCGTTAAAATTGATAGAAAATACAAATTTTAGCGAAAAATACAAATATTTTTCTCTTCTCTCAACCTTTTCGAACTTTTTTATATTATATTATAGATTTCACTATAGATCAAAATAAACATCAAGATGACCAAATTTTTTTTATTAGAAACTAACTATAGTAAAATGACAAAACCATAAATCAGGCGATGATTACCATTCACCGGTATGTCAATGATTACCAAATACAAATTCTATGAAACGTGAGTTACACGTACCATTTATATATAGATACAGATATTCATTTTTGGCATCCCATTACTATTTGAACATTTCAGTGTGGAATAAAGCCAAAATTAACTGACCGCAAAAAATCAAACTGTCTGTTCGACGTGGAATCCCCATATAATGAGTCATAATCGTATACTTACCATTCCTTTCTCTATTTACTCCAAATTATAATTGCTTATGTTCTATTAACACAATTTTAATTGAAATTCGTATTTTTACGTGTATTTAGCTTGATAAAGTAGTTTTTTTAGCTATACATGTAAAGTACTATCGAATTTCAATGACAATAAAAAATTGACACAATCACCTTAGATTTAAATATGCTAATAAGTCTCTACGGTTATCATCGTATATAGAATATAATAAGTACGATGATGCAATTTTTGCTTACAACATATTTGAAGGCGCTCGCTTACTCAAATTTTTAAGATCCCTTGTTTTACCATAAAAGTGTTAATATTTTATTTTCTCATAATATGTGTATCATCTCATTTTTCTTATAATTTTATATAATTTGATGACGTATTTATGTTGTTCTCTCTGTATTATGAATAAAGTAACCATTCAGAAGAAATATGTGACTTGATTATACAAAAATTTAGTCGTGAACAAATTTATTTTCAGGCCAACACTGTGATTTGACATTCTGATTTTATTTTATTTTATTGATTCTAGAATCCGCTATTATTTAAATACAAATGGCTTCTCATTTAATTGTGAGATTTTAATTTATTTTGATTCTATTCTAACATTTAAACAATCATGTATAGTTAAATTTACTAGTTTGCGTAATATGATGAATCACCGCCTCTGTATTATAGAGAATGTAGATTGTGTCTTAGTGTACGGATGTAATGGAGATTTGAGATAAATTAGAAACTTTAGTCTTATGATTTCAAAATTAAATGTGTAACTGTATACGTTTACAAGATCATTCTAGAAGTATAATGATGGAATTTAATACACATTTATATAAATCATGAGAATATAATATGAGAGAATTTTGTTATAGCTTGAGCTGAGTATTTTGGATGTTAATTTATATATGATATCATTTAAACGTCATGCGATCGTCCGATAGATATTATAAAATGTTGAATAATAATTCGTAATTTACTACGATTTTACTATAAAATAAAGGCTACCTAAACAATGAAGGTAGCCCACCTTATAATTTACTGTAGAATGAAATAATTTGAAGGTGATCAGGTTATTTATATATCTACATATAAATATTATGTCACGACTAATTTTAGAATTTATCGTAATCGTTGACCGTTGCGTCAAGTTTTGTGATCATATCATAGTAATGATGTCATTATTACACATAAACTTTGGCGGTTTGCAAAACTTTTTTTCTATTTTGTATGGATGCCAAACGGTGGTATAATAAAAGGCTTAGTAAACTAATTTGAAATATCGTCTTGATGTCACCGTTCATCGTCAGTTTAAACGATATATACCAGCCGGTGTACGACCATATCGTTTTGTAGCTAGACGGATAAATTACGCTATAGGAATCATAATAATTTATAAACATACAATATGCAAAGCTCAACTTTGTACAATAAAAATATTTCAAAATCTTATTTTATTGAGTAAATCTAAATCAAAGGTTAAACTAATATATTGCCAAAAATGTATGTATATACTTATGTGCCTACCCTTTTTATAAATGTAATCAATTTAATCAGCCTAAAGTGGTTTATAATAATAATATAGTTTCAATTCAATTAAAACTAATTTACTAGTACTAAACGTCGGATATATAAATTATCTTGTCTCTTCGGATCATCTGCTTCCTAGTGAACGAACATACGATAAAAATGGTTTTCTTGGAAACTTGTTTCGACGCCATACACATAACAAATTTTATTATTTACGTCTCTCAAAATTATATACCATTAACATTAACCATCCCTCCGTAAAATATTGATTTTCCATACAGTCCCAGTTTTTCACAACACACATAATATAATAGTAAGGTAGTGTAACAATTTTTTTTTTGTATTTTTCATTCGGTGGTTCCAATGGTCTTTTCAACCCTATAAAATGATGAAAACAAAAAGAAAAATGTTTATTTACTTTGTAATAACATAAATTATGGGCGACTTGATATACAACCGGCTCCTGGTTAAATTGTATTCCGCGTTTGTCCTACTTTCTTATTTTGAATTCTTTTATTTGAAACTGCGATCGATATATAGTACGCCGCGAGGTGTAAGGACATACAATGGCATATAATCACATATTTTAGTATAGGTCACATTGTAAATGCTTCATTGCGCAAAATTCTTAATTACGTGTATCCATTATAAATCCACTAATCACTAATTATTAGATTTTTTTTAGTTCGAAAATTCAATAGTCACGAACTAATGTACTTTATTTAGTAAATACAACAAACAAATATTTAATTATCGTATTATCACCAGATTGATATGTAAAAAATGAACATTGTATACGAAAACAACAACGTTCCATATAAATTTCAATTCGATGATTTTTCTAATTTTATTTTACAAACACAATAAGAAGCGTTAGAATAAAAAAAATCACTAAAAAATTGAATAGTAGTACCAGGAGATCATGAAGTACAGCAGTAACTTTAAAAATAAAATAAAATTTCTAATTTTTCTAATCTCTATTCTATTTGATTGTGAATTAATAATACCAGCATAACAACACGTTGTGTACATATACACATAACCGCATGTGTGTAGTTGTAAAATAATAATAACCATGTATGGTGGTTTTGTATACAGTGCGATACATAGAAAATATTGTGCTGGTTAGTGTTATTTGCGTTTTATAATGGTATATAAGATAACAGAATTGAAGAAAGGTTGAATTTTTAGTAAGACATGAAGAAAACAAATCTTTTATATGTTATGCACACTAACTTGTCTGACAGTCAAATATTTAATCAATATTCAATATGTGAATTTTGTCCCAAACCTGTATACTACAAAAAAAAAAAAGTTATTGTGTGTACATGCAACATCAGAATGTCTCGTTATTACGAATTTTATATAATGCTGACATTTTTTAAGAGAAGTTTAAATAAGGCGGCAAACATTACATGATAAAAAAAATTAATTAATATATTTATTTCGCGACAGTGGTTTCACTTTTATCTTGAGTTTATATTATCAAAGCTTATTCCTGTAACCCAAAACTGAGCCATAGGTATACTAAATAAAAACCAAATCAAATCAGATTTGCAAGAAGTACCTGTTTTTTGTTGGGCAACTACATAACTAAGATCTATGCTTTATTTCATAACAAAAAAAAAATTAAATTGGTATTAATAAATTAATGGTTATTATCAATCATGAAACAGATGACTTTAAATTTTAAAGCGTCGGACTGCAAAATTGATTCATACATTTTGTCGGACAATTTTACCTCTGGATTTTAAATATTTTTATTAAACGATTCTATAAAAAATAGCTGGGTATGTGTAAATTTTCAATAATCGCTATTTTGATATGTTTACGGTGGTGGACACGTTCGACGCCCCCACTTTTTTGTCGGACAAATCTTTTTCGCACGTTTCATACATTAATCTTGCAACTGCAATTTGAAAAAATAGGATATCAATAAATTTTCGGTACAACGTCAAATTCACGTCTTTCGGAATTTTGTATTATAGAAAGAGAACGCACCACTTACGAGAATTTTCGAAGATAAAAAAGTTGGTAGACTTAGCATAATTAAGCTACACAAGAATTTCTAGAGGTGTATTTATCAATTTTTCCATATGCTGACGGGCACCCGGATCACTTATTAGAGATCGTCCAATTCTAAAAATTTATTTATAATGGATTTTGTGTACGTCACTGTGTTACTGTTGAACTCGTCTTGTGGAAGACGGGATACGAAAATCATTTTCGAATAGAATTTATATCTCGTTTACAATTGGCAGTTTTTTGTTCCCGTTCATATTGTAGTCGTTCCTTATTAAAAAAATGTAATGTTTGTTGGTTTTTGAACGACGTCTTCTTCCCCTTTTCCGAACGATTGGTTCAGATGAGTTTTCTTGGCCAGCATATGGTGGTAAAGCTGAGGTATGATATCTGCCAATAACACTTTTATTCCTATCAGCCGTCTCAAGTTCAAACGTGGTGGAGGATATACCTTGGATACCCGGTAGGGTCCATCGTGTCTTGGAGCAAATTACTTTGAATTTTTTTTATTTGCATTACTTAATAAATGGGACTGAACTAAAACCAAATCCCCCACCTTATGTTGTCGTCCAAGAAGACGGGATTTATCTGCCCCTGCTTTCCGCTTGTCTTGCTGGTTTTCATTATGGTTACGAACTTCTTTAATTTTATTCTGAAGTCTCCATAAATAAGGAGTGATTTGTGGAATAAAATTTTCCGACTCAATGATAGGCCTTATGTCCATGGCTACATCTTCTAGTACTCGAAGTTCCCTTCCGAAAGTCACAAATACTGGCGTTTGTCCAGTAGAATCGGTTCTGGTAGTGTTCAACGCGAATCTAATTGAGGATATATTTTCTGCCCACCGTGTATGATCAGTTTGGGTTAAAATTGCAAGTTGCACCTTTTAATCGCGATTCTTTCGTTCAACGGGATTCGCCTCCAGATGATATTCTGGTATTAAATTTTGAGTAATATGGAAACACTGTGACGCGTGTCCTCGGCAGTCCATACCTCATAAAAATGTCATTAATCAAAACCTTAGCACATGCATCTGCTGTTGCAACATAAAGCGGAAACAACTCAACCCATCGACTTGCAGTATCCTCTATAATCAATATCCACTTATATCCCTCCGCGGTAATCGAAAGTGGGCCAAATAAATCGATCGCTAATCCACTTGGTTTTAGGTTACTTAGTTTAAATTTTTGGCACTCATTGCAATATCTGACATACTCAGCGATATATTTTCGCATTCCTTTCCAGTGATATTTAGAGCGAATTTTATTTTTGGTACGTTCCACACCATAATGACCTGCGGTTGGACGATCATGATAAATCTTTGGAACATGTTCCCGCGAAACAGCCGGTATTACCAATTGCGCATCCTCTGTCTCTTGATCCGGAGCATAACGAAACAAGATACCTGATTCCATTAAATACCCACGTCCTGTCCAGTTTCCTAAATCGGGATGATCCAGTTTCTCAAAACAGGTTATAATCTTCTCCAATTTGTCATCTTCTAGCTGAAGTTTCCTTATATCCTTAGTAGCATAAGTTGGAAAGTCAATTTGAAATGAACTTATTTTGCAATCTTGTTTATTTTCATCATATGGTGGTCTAGACAAAGTGTCTGCTACCAGATTAGCTTTACCAGGCGTATATATAAATTTTAAATTAAACCCTTAGATGAGCAACACCCATCGCGCAAGGCGACCAGATGGTGAGTTTAAGGTCATTAGCCATTTGAGTGTTTGATGATCAGTTCCGATTGTTACTTCTGCCCCATCAATATAACCCCTAAATTTGTTTAAAGCCCACACAACTGCTAACGCTTCTCGTTCTGTTGTACTATAATTTTTCTCAGCGGGCAGTAATAGACGACTGGGCATACTCAATTGGGCGTTCATTCACATCCTCCCCCTGGAGTAACACAGCACCGACGGCGTATAGTTACAGCAAAATATATGGTTTAGTTTCATCTGCCTGCTGAAGGATGGGCGCGTTAATTAACAACCGTTTTAACGATTCGAAAGCTCGCTGATTTTATTTTTTTTAAGTCGCTCAAAGGTTCAACATTTTGTCTAACTCTTGGCGTATAATGTTGCGTTTCTCCGAAGACATTTTATAGGCAAGACCAAAAACGGGAATGTAATCAGTAGTATCTATACAGTGCTTGGCACATGTAGTAGGAACCCCCTAGCGAAAAAACGGTTTCATTTTGTTCAAGAAATTTATTTATTTCTCCCCGTTGTAAATCGGTAAGAGAACATCCCTCGTCAGCCCTGAGCACATTCAAAGAAAATATATTAGTAGAAAGTTTCTGATTAGTATTTTCGTATTTCAAACTAAATTCTGTTTCTGAATCATGAAACTTCCATTGGTTTTTTGCGAAATCTATTATGATTCGGGAATTTTTAATAAAATCTATCCCTAGAAGTGTCTTAGTATTGTCGGCGCCTGGCAAAACAATAAAAGTAGTGGGAATCATCCGACCCTCTAACACAACATCAGTTTTCGTAAATAATATTTGTTGATGTTTCTGTATCCCATCCGCCAAAACAATATTTAAATCCTGAGATTCGAAAGTAGCACCCTTATCTAGTAAAATTTTATAAAGCGAAAGAGACGCAATACTCAATTTTGCAGCAATGTCGATTATCCATGTCGATCCATTTGAACTTAATATAGAAATATTCAACGCCGGCCTTGGCATAGGACTTAAAGTAGTTCCCAAAATATTATATTCTGAGATTAAACAACTCAATGAAACTGAATCAAATTCAGCAGCTAACTATGGAAATCCACAGTTGAAGCCCTAAAAGCCTCGGGGGGTGATTTATTAGAACTAAAACTTGATAAACTGCATTTTGAACATGTACTTCGCACATATCCCGGTGTACCACAGCCATAACAACTATAAGTAGATTTAGTTGGCTCCTGAGCCGAATAACCTAATTTTTCAGTTTTACTCTTATTGAAGCTTTTCGAATCTTTAGGCTTCTTTCGACATTCCTCAATTACATGACCTTTCTTTTTACAATATTTGCAGAAAGTCTCCAAACCAACATTTTGAACTTTTTGTTTTAGTTGATTTTCATCTTCATAAAATTCTTCCTCTATTCGAGCCAATTTTATTAATTCATCAAATTTTGTATATGACTCTTGTTTAATTTTTGAGCGTATACGCTTTGACAACAATCCATACACCATATCCAACTGAACGGTTTCTGTCAAAGATTCAGGGGGCAATTGTGAAAACAATGCACGTACATTACAAATGAAGAAATCCGTTTTCATTGTTTCCACCTGAACGTTTGAAAATATTTCACGGTAAATCTTATATGGGGCTTTCTTTCGACCAAAAACAGACAATAACAACTCCAGAGCATCATCAAATGATGCTACGGTACTCTTCACACCATACCACCATTTTGCAGCGGTGCCTTCAAGCAACATCGGCAAACCCATTAAAGCATTCCCCTCCGAAATATGCGTACAGTAGTAATAAATTTTTATTGCATCTATAAATGCTTCGACACTAACTGATTTTTCACCATTGAACCGGGACGTACACTTTGCAAAATTACCTGTATTCATTTGAATATTTTGAGGGCTTATTGTTCCATCATTATTTTGTTGTTTCACCATGTTCAACAATTCCCGAAACTGGTCATCAGTCATTACAACATTATTTGTCGCCATTTTTGTCTGATTTCTCGTAACACTTCTCGATTTTCCCGGAGTGCTTTCGGCTTGATCCTTAGGAATTTTCGAAACCGGACCTGTGTCTTTCTTCGGCATTAAATAACTAACATAAAAAAAATGGCGCGATACATAACACCAAACCGAATACACATAGAGAACCCTATAAACTGATAACAATTCAATAAATAATTTACTCGGAATTTTCCCCTAAAGGTCGCTGCACGAGTATGGATATAAATCCATACAATCTGAATCCGGTTATTCATCCAATGAAATTACCCAAATATTGTCATGTGACCGAAAAAAATATTCCCCTATTTCTCCTCTCGAGTTAAAATTATTTCAACATTAAGCAAAATATCCGCAGAAAACCAACATAACCATACCAAAAAATATATATTACGAGCTATTTTTCCCCTATTTTTAGTTTATTTGCTTATTTCTGACTTTTCGAATTTTAAAAAAATTTGTTATTTTATTATTATTGATATTTTCATATAATGTATTTGTTATTACTGAAACTAAAAGCAAAGAGAAGTTGATAAAATTTATTTAGCAAAAGTTCAAATAAGTTACTAACTTCGTTCGGATTCAGATTGTACGGATTTATATCCATACTCGTGCAGCGACCTTAAGCAAAATTATTTATTACAATAAAAATCCTTTCTCTGTTCGGAAAGTGAAACCCTAAAGAGAAATTAAAACAAAATCAAATATGCCTGCTCGGAAAATCTAACCCTAAACAGAAAATATGCTCCAACCTTTGACCGACGTAACAGCGTACATTTATAACGTTTATAATTTAAAGCGTGCATTTATAACTTTGTTTATTTTCACAACTTAATATTAATCTCTCGTGAATCTCAACTCTTAAATGCCGCCTTCCACACACAAAATTCACCACACCATACCTTTATCGACGACTCCTATGCACAACTACCGCTGATTAAATTACATTAGACGCTCCACTTGGGCTGCCATTTTGTAGTCGTCCCTTATTAAAAAAATGTAATGTTTGTTGGTTTTTGGTCGTCTTCACGATTTATGTATTTGATGATTAGAAGGGTAATTCATTCGACAAATTTCGTTACACCAATCAAGTTAAAATAAAAGTTCAATTTTATTGTAAACTATAAATTATTTCTTCCTTTTATAATAATTCAGACTCGTGTGTTCGTCTTGGTAGCTAAAAAGTGACTGACTAATTATTATTTATACAAAACAAAAGAAAGAGAAACGAGACAACACGAGTATTTTACATACAGTGTAGGTATAGTAATACTAAATACAGCACCGCCTTGATCAACGGTTATTTCGATTTCTGTCTTGCTACATTGTTTTAAACCTTCACTTTGATTGAATATACCATATAGACCTGAATTTTAACCTTAGAATACTTCTGTAATTTTTTAACGGATTTAAATTTCGTTTAGACTCAGTTAATAAATTTTCTAGTTTTTTTTTGAAAATGGGGAAAAAAAAAAAAAAAAAACGTCACCTTCCTTTTACAATTTCTAAAAGAAAATACGATTCGGATATTCGTTTGCTTGAAGCAACGAACAGTATGCCGAACAGTGCTGCCATTTTCACAAACAAAATATGAAGCAAATAGAGCGAAATTATGTAGTAAATACGTTTTTTTTCGACAGAGGTTGACTTTCAATCAGTCGAGACCAGTGCTATCGTTCTGAAAACTTTAAACATTTCAACTTTGCACTATAGGGGAGTATTTCTAGTCAGACGAATGTATATTCATGAGTTAGACCTTGGACATAATTAATTTTTGGTATTTCTATAAAAAAACACGATTCAGCATATTACAAGAAAATTGGTTTTAGTTTCTGAACCAAATTTAAATATTAAAAGAAAGCTGTTTCGTTTTTTGGTTTATGGCTCTTAATATATTTTACTATTGAAGCTTTAAGCTCTTCACGCTGCCCGAGCTAAATACATTTTTAACGAGCATTTTCATTTACGGATATTTTTAGATTATCGTTTTGAGATTTTAAGTTATTCGCATAGAGAAGAGTACCGATCACCGAAATTTTAAGCGACAATTTTTAATTTTTGGCTATTTTACGTCAAATTTAAATAAAAAAATTATTTTAGACAAATTTTAGCTTCGATCTTTGCACCCTTTTCATTTTCAAAAGCGTACGTAAATATGGGCTCGAAAACTAAAGCTAATAATAGATTATTAAAATGGAGAGGTTCTGGTCCGAAAAACAAAATTGTTTTTTTAACACAAATTAAAGTAAACTCTTATTGGCAATTAATTGTAGAAACCGCAGGTACATGGTGAAAATTCATAACATCACTAATGATGACATACGGTTTAACTTTTAGTTATTTTCACGGATTTTTTATTCTATTTTTATATAGAAGTGGGAGCTGTTGGCGCTTTCATCAGCGACACATCATCAGATTGTCTATCTGATAATGGCTTTTTGGCGAAGGTGCTAGTAGCCTCCTTTGTGTGGGGGTAGGGTAGGCAGTTTGTGGGAGTGACTGGGGTTGAAATGTGTTATCATTAAACTCTTGTAGCCTGGGAGATGGCTGGTTTTTTTATAGTTTTTTCTCTTTATTTTAAAGCATGAAAATGTAAAAGATGAAAAATACGTCAAATCACAAATTTGGTATATGGGACCGGAAGTCATGTTTAAATTTTTTATTTTTTATGTTTTCAATTGGTAGTAGCTACTAGTTAAAAAAAACATTTGGTGGAAAATGATTTTGTGTTGTTGTTGTTTAAAATACAGGGTGTCAAATTTTGAGAAAAATGATAAACATGATGTTGTGTTTATGGCTATAAAAGGAAAAATAAATATCCTATATTTATGATATAGGGCTCGTTCTAAAGGTTAATACGGATTAATAATCATGGGTGTATGCATTAAAAACCGGAATTTTTGATGAAATTTGAGCCTTTATTATGGAAAAATGCTACAAGATTTTTTATTCAAAGTATTGCCCATCGCTACCCAAAACTTTTTTTTTAGCTGGCGCTACATTCCATAGAGGGATTTGGCCGCTTCATTGTGAAGTTTCATAATCATTTTTTCCAACGGATAATGAGTGATTAATTCATTGATCCTTACATTAGCCAGCCGTGATTTTTTCATCATCCGCCGGGAATCGAACCCGGGACCTCCGGAGCTTAAAGCAAGCATGCTAACAACTGTGCAACCGGGGCGGCGAAATTTATGGATTCCATCCCAGAAAAACTGCGCCGGCTTGGCGGCCAAAAACGAATCGAGCAAATTTTCGATACCTTGAACTGAAGGGAAGCGTATTCCTGATAGGGCATTCTGCATGGATCGAAATAGGTGGTAGTCGGAAGGAGCAAGGTCTGGGCTATAAGGTTGGTGAGGCAGAATTTCCCATCCGTTATTCTCCAGGTAATTTTTGACCAGCGCCGCAATATGTGGCCGAGCGTTATCGTAGTGGAAAATGATTGACTCGTGTCTGGTCGCATACGTTGGCCGCTCTGCCTGGATTTTCTGCTTCAATCGGATCAATTGTTGACGATAGAGTTGGGCATTGATGGTTTGGCCACTTGGCAACAGCTCATAGTGGATCACACCTAGCTGATCCCACCAAATGCACAGCATGACCTTTTCCCCGTGAATATTCAGCTTTGGTGTCGATGGGCTGGCCTCGCCTTTCTTGACGTACGCTTTTTTGCGCTTGGGATTATCGTAATGGATCCATTTTTCATCGCCAGTGACAATACGATGCAAAAACGACTTTCAGACATGCAAAATCGTCTTTCCACGTCTCTTGGCTTCAACTCGTATGGCACCCAATTTCCCATCTTTTGGATGAATCCCAAGGCTTTAAAACGTCTGGAAATTGTTGATTGATCAACTCTTGATCGAGTAATGCCTCCAATTGTTCATCCTCAAACTTTTTCGGCTGACCAGGACGCTCTTTGTCCTTGATGTCAAAATTACCACTTTTGAAGCCACTAAACCACTCAAAGAACTGTGTTTTTGCAAGAGCATGCTCACCATATAAATCCACTGGCAAACGATGACTTTCAGCTGCAGTTTTGTTTGCGAAAAAGTGACTCAACAAAACTTCCCGCAAATGCTGTTTTTTCGCAAATTTGATAAATTTTCCATCGTTGAAATCGGTTGGATGTGCACAATCAAAACAAAAACTTTTAGCTGATTTTGACAGGTATTGAATAAGGCTTTCAAATGACATATAATTATGTCCATGATGTACTATAACGCATAAACAAGTAATGACATTTAGTATCAAATTCCGGTTTTTAATGCATACACCAATAAAAAAATTTAAAAATGGTAAGTTCTTTAATTTCTTGATTTTCAAATTTACCGCCAAAATTTTATTTTTGAATTTTCTCAATGATCGTCCAATTTTTATTTTTTATTTTTTTAAATTTTACGTCCTTTAATTCTATTGAACATACTAAAACCTTGCGCTAGTAAAATTTTTCGTTTTCGTGCAAAATACATATTTTCGGAAAAACTCATATGATGTCATTGAAATTGACCGATTGCAGCTATTTGAATCATAGACTTGTACTGGTGAGTTCATCAAAATTCGCCTTAATCTATGCTAAACTCAAAACAATAAACAAATTTTCCGGCCCAAGATGTAATACCAAATGGCATTCTTAACCATTTATATCTTCCGAATGGTGTCCAAAAGCATGCTAACTTGCTACTTGCCTCTGACAGTTGCACTTGCCAAAATCCTTTTTTAGCATCGCAAGTGGAAAACACTTTAGCCTTGCCTAACTCTGGTAGGACTTCATCAATTGTCGTGAACTGATAGTTGGGTGTTTTCAAAGCTTTGTTCAACGGTATAGGATCTAAACATATTCGAAAAGAATTGTTACGTTGAACTATTAAAATGTTACTCACCCAATCAGTGTGATGCTCTACACGTTCAATTAGCCTATCCTTAACCAAGCCATCTAACTCAGTCTTTAAACGATGACGATACGACGGGAATACGGCGCGCATGTTGAATGACGGGTTTAATGCTTTCGTCAATTTCTAACTCCACTTCGCCGGGAATTGTACCATATCCTTCAAATATATCCGAATATTTGTTCACTATTCGCTCTGCATTCGCTTTTGACCTATGATTGTCTGTAGTTCTTTCCACTGCTGTAGCTGATACCGATTCAATGAGGTAATCAGCTTTGCACGGTACTGGAAAATTTTTCACTTCAGAACTATATGCAATCAGTTTAAGAGCTGAACAAGCGTTTAAAGATAATAATGGTTGGTGATTGCGTTTTATGATTTGAAAAACTATAGATACTATTCGGTTATCGATTTTACATGGAATATGCGCTTCTCCAATTGATGGTATAGGATTTCCATTGAAATCTATCAGTCCTTGTTGTGTTGGAAGCGTTTCTGGGTTAGGTTTATTCATGAGCTTAGAATATTGTTGCCAGCCCATGAGACATGCATTAGATCCTGTGTCCAGCATGCATTCAACATTTTCCCAAACTGAATTAAATTTTAAACGAAGAATTGCCGTAACTTTATTTTTTCTGAATGATGTCATCACCTTGCATATTTTAAAGCTTTCATCATTGGACTTGAATTGTTCTTCCTCTTCATCGCAGTCAATTTGATTAACTTTATTAGAACGATGAAATGTTGAATTTTTATCAGATTCTTTATTTCTACGTCTACAGCACGATTCAAAATGGTGTTTATATTTGCATATGTCACAAATATGACCCAAAGCTGGACAACATCCCTTTCCAAACTTGTGTTTCGCACCACAAAACCGACATTTTTTAAGAACGTTATTTGCGCTTGTTTGCCCCCTTGTGTTTGAAATTTTATTTACCGGAACACTAGTTTGCACATTGTTTTCTGTCGTCATATTTTTTACCCTGCACTGAGTGGGTTCGCCGATTCTGCATGTGTCAATGGCATGTTGTAATGTCAAATCACCCTTTTCCATTAAATTTTTCATCACTGAACCATTTCGAATACCGACAACGATGCGATCCCTCAGTAACTCATCTGACATGTTCGTCGGATAATTACATAGTTTGATTAGTCGTTTTATGCAAATTAAATACGTGTCAAAGCTTTCATTTTCCATTTGGTTAGACGTATTGAAAATATATCTATCGTAGATCACATTTGAATTGGCAATCAAATACTTTCGAATTGCCGCAAGAGCAATTATATCTGATTCTTTTTCAGCGTCTGTCAAACCAAATTCCATAAATTTTTCTTTGGCTTTTACACCAATCGCGGAAAGCATAGTGCTTGCTTTCTGCTTATTTCTCGTTGCTGGCCAAAGATTTATACCGGTGGCTATGGTATAGCCATTCCAGCTTGACTCAAAATTCTCGAAATTTTCTCGAAGATCACCAAATTCAACATTCAATGGAGGTGGCCACGGTATATTGTTGGAAACTGTTATATTGGCATCTTTAGGGTCAACGGATATATTTTTAAGATGTGTTACCATTTTCTCCATCATCTCCGACTGCGTTTTGATGAACTCCATCAGTTGCTTTTCCATTATATGTGGTAATACGGTAACACGCAGAAGATAATGAATTTATTTTAACCTCAATTTTTCACTTTCCTTTTATATGAGCCGTTCAGTGCACACATCGATTAACTCCACTTTTTGAAAAATCTTAAATTTAAGTGTCAACGCACTTGGTATAGTCATAACTTTTTATATTTATAACACCTTTCCTGAATAATAAAGATTAACACCATTAAACGGAAAAAATTTTTGGCCATTGAATAAGTTCATTTATTACTTTTTTCAGTTGCCAAATCGATTAACTCCACTTGTCATATAAAAATTGTATCATAACATTACTGACGATTATTGTTTGGCTATTCATTCTTATTAATTTGATGTACCGTTATGATAGGTTTATCTGTATTTAAGCATTCTACAATATAATTTAAATTTACATTATAAAGGGAATTTTAAAAAACACTACATTTTCTCATCGCATTTCTCAACTTTTTGTTTTATGGAGTTAATCAATTTGTGCACTGAACGGCTCATATATTATTGTAGTCTTTTACATTTAATTGAATATACAGTATTCAATTCACACATCTGACACCATGTTTTATTAGTGATATATAAACACTGAATATATATTATATTTAATTCTTTATTAATACATTTAATAAATATTATACATGTGTTCTTATACTTATTTGTAGCGTCGCTTGATGATTGCCAGACTCTCACCCTGCAAACCGTTTGTAGTTCGTACAGTCTACACAATAATTATGTGTACAACAGTACAGTGCATAACATCTGCAACATCAGCCTCCCTAGCTAAATATATATGTACTAGGGAGTACAGCCCGCCCTAGGACGGATACAATTTATATATAATGTTGATGCCAAGCGGGCGCTGCCACAATCACCATTTGACCATTTGATATTTTTTTAACCGTTATTTTTTAATCAAATAGGAATAGCTCGAGAGTTCGAGACTAAGAGCTTTTAAGGATTAGATTTAATTTAAATTTAAATTAATGTGTAGATTAATTATTTTAATTTAAAATAAATTAACCACCACTGTTTCTTTACGCAAAAATTGTTTCTTTATGCAACTAAAGTTGTTGAAGGATTTAAATCGCGCGAAATCATTCGATAATATTATGTGAGAGGCATGAAGCCTAAGGACTAACCTAAGAAATCATAAATTTAAATTAAAGGTAATGCTTACAGTTGATTAGTAATTGCCCTCGACCAAGGGAAAACTTTCTTGTCAATTTTCCGAACATGCGGTGTAAGACGTTATCACGTCAAAAAAATAAAAATTGGAAAACAAAACTAAAATGTCTTGACCACAATCGAACCCCGGAATTTAGCCGCTCCAGTCTAAAACATTTCTACTAAGCCATATCAACCTAAGGAATTTATTTAATTTTCATTCTTATATTGTTTCAAACATAGCATGCTTTGAAGTTTATGAAAGGAAAAAATTTGTTTACCGACAAATTCTCATGGCTTACTACAACATATGAAAGTTTTTAAATAATTTGTTGTAGTGTTTAGGGGCATCATAAACGCGGACCACGTATTTTCTTGTGTAATTACTGTAATAACTATAAAGCGGAATGTTTAATTTAAAGTATAATTTGGTCATTACATGAATACATAAAAAATAATACATAATAAAAATAAAAAAAAAAAAAAAAATTAGATGAGGATCGGAACCGAAGACCTTTGCTGCTCTAGTCCATTGCGTTACCACTACGCCACAAACAATATCGTAATACTTGTTTTATTTGCATTGTTAAATTGTTTTATTTTTTCAAAGCGTTCTACCACAAACTAATATATCTAGATATATTAGTTTGTGGTTCTACAGCCTCGCTAACTAAATATTATGTAACTGAAAATTCATCGATTTGTACATCATGTTAGTACCAGGTGACTAATGAACGTCAAAAAGTTAAAAACGAGGTGTCACCGGTTAATAATTCATTAAATTCACCTGTTACTCCGGAGACATCATCAACAGTCAATGACGAGAATATTTCGGGTATGAGTGAAAGTGAGGAATGCCAAATAAAAAATGCTCTCGTTCGTGAAAAACTTAACAAGATATTACCAGATATTGGCATGTCCCCCATATATCCAATATCCAAGTAAGTTGGAATCCAGGCAATGTCATGAGCAGAAAAAAATATTAAATAACTACCACATTACATCATCAACATCTTTGGTATCTGGAATGGAACCTCTTTTGACTCACTCAGAGGAAAATCATTATAAGGCAAGTCTTTATGATGAATTCATGGATCAATTAAAAATCAAATTCCGACATTTGGAGAAAAATTGTGATAAAATACAGCTGCTGTCTACCCTGCCGAAATCTCTAACTATACAACAAATCCAGGAAGAATTCAACACAACCCAATATACACATATGGTACGGACAGCTAAAAATATTCAAAACAAGAATGGGTCACTGAGTCTTCCAGCACCCAAAGTTGGAAAACGGATCAGTGATGAACTCAGGCATTCAGTGCTAGAATATTATAACGATGATGATATTAGTCGTATAATGCCTGGGAAAAACGATTGTTTAACTATTGATAAAGTTAAAGTTCAGAAACGTCTAATGATGTGCACATTAAAGGAGTGGTATGAGGGCTACAAGTTGAAATTTAAGGATGATGAAAAATTGGTTTTTCTAAATTTTCTCTGCTACGTCCTAAAAACTGTGTTTCACCAGGAAGCAGCGGAATGCATACAGTTTGCGTTTGTATAATACATCAAAAGGGCAAATTAATTATTCATGGAACTAGGATGGAAACTGTCACCAAATGAAAAATTTCGCGATACCAGGACTGCATTTTATTAATACTACTACTACTTTTGGACAATGTTTGTCTGGATGCTGAATTATCGTTTAGTCATTGGGTTTCAACTGACCGATGCAACTTGGAAAAATATTCAAAACCATTAGACGAATTTCTGGATTACTTCATAATTAAGCTGAAAAATTTGATTCCTCAGTGCTTTATTATCACTAACACAATCCGATTTCATAAAAAAAAAGTTAACTCTGGAGCCAACAGAGGTACTTGTTTCTTGTGATTTTGCAGAAAATTATGCGTTTATAATGCAAAATGCAGCACTAGGTTTTATTCATCCATTTGTAATTTACAAAACTGAGGGAGGGATATTGCACCACTATAGCTTCATTATAATATCATATTGTCTTCATCATGACGCTGTAGCAGTTCACTTGTTCATAGAAAAATTATTTCAGTTTTTGAAAACAAAAATTCCGGATTTATCTAAAATTTATTACGTTACAGTAACACATTATAAAAATAAAAAAAAATTTATGAATATAACTAAACACAAAGAGGATTTTGGAATTGATTGTGAGATTGTGCATTTTCACGCAACTGCTCACGGAAAGGGACGATGCGATGGAGTAGGAGGTACTGTTAAGAGAATGGTGTCCAGAGCCAGTCGCACCAAAGAATATGATGGTGACATAAACTGTAGCGCCTCACGCATTCAATTAAATAAATTATTTATTGATTTATATTAATTTAAATTGATATACGTTCGCCGCCACATACACATTTGGGTTTACGCATAAGATATCTCTTTGCGTAACATTTGCCATCTAGCGAAAATAATATGGACACAAAATATAATGGAACATTAAATTATATTTTGTGATCTTTGCTCCATCTCATTTCGCTAGCTTACTCAATTCGAATTCGAATTGATATTTTCTGTCTTCCATCTCGCGTTCAATAGAACGGCGAATTTGACATACGATTGTTCGTATGTCAACACTAAAATATAGAGCCAAAAATTTCATTTATGCCAACACCAAAAAATGATGTATCCAAGACAACAGCCGAAAACGAAAGACAATTTTGTGTCGTATCAATTATAGTTAATCGTATTTCTGCTTCGCATTGAGTTTACATCTACGTGAAAATTATTATACATATATTCGAAAAACGCGGTATATTCATACGCGTCCATTTTGGAACAGTATATTTGTGGTAAATTGTATATATTAGCGAAATAAGAACCATTGTGTACATTAGTTATTAATAAAATAAATGAGATTTCTCTCAATAAATTTTTTATTGTGCTTTGGACTGCGTGAAATTAAGTCATACCCATACAGCAGGGTATATTCTCCGCCATTATTGTGCATGGTGGACTGCTAGCAAATTTATGGAAAATACGCATCGTAGCATAGCTAGTGAATTAATTATATATCGATACAGTACGATAAACCAATGCGGAGGAACTTTTCAAATGGACTAAAACGTTGAAAACTGATATGGTTTTTGAATTTTGTTCAGATACTGATTATAAATTGAAAGAAATCGAACTAGGCACAGTTATACCTTCAACAGAAGGCTACTTAAAATATAAAAAATATTCAAATAGTGAAGATTGTATAACATGTAAATTTTAACCGTATAAATATCTTTAAATTTCTATCCTTATTTTGTAATACATTTTTTTACTGTCAATGTTTTTTGTTTTAAATTTAATTTTGAATCACAAAAACGAGTGAAAAAAATTAACCTGGAAAAATTAAATAAAATCGAGTTTTTGTAAGAGGACCAAAAATCTACCTTTCGATTTTTGAAATTTTCAAAATAGGTAGTCATACTGAGGTCATCATTGAGAAAATTCAAAAATAAAATTTTTGGTGGGAAATTTGAAAATGAAGAAATTAAAGAACTTACCATTTTAAAATTTTTTAATTAATCCGTATTAACTTACCTTTAAAATGAGCCCTATATCATAGATATTGGATATTTATTTTTCCTTTTATAGCCATAAACACAACATCATGTTTATAATTTTTCTCAAAATTTGACACCCTGTATTTTAGACAACAACAACAAAAAATAATTTTCTACTAAATGTTTTTAACTAGTACTACCAATTGAAAACATAAAATATAAAAAATTTAAGCACGACGTTCAAAAATTTGTGATTTGACGTATTTTTCATCAATGTGATAGGCAAAATAAAATTCTATTTGTTAAAAAAAGGCACTGAATATTTTTTATTATAATTATATCAGGTGTACTACATACATAGCTGGTATTTTATATACTTGTTGTGCAGTGAAAAAAAGTTAAAAAAATTAGTAATTCTCAATAATAATAATAATATTGGGTTTTATTTAAAATATTGGTAAATATTTTAATCTTTTTTTGCATTTTAAATTTTTTTTTTGTTTGTTTAAATCCTAATTTTTGACTAAGACTTCGAAGTCATCATAAGAGCTTTCGCCTCCATCGATTGGAATATATACAGCTGCATGGCTTGCTTGCACCTTGCCAGGGATCAATAATCCTTCATGGCGGGCACGTCTAATGTACAGTAGTTCACCATCTTGATTTTGACCGCCGGGTACTGCATTTTCTGGACCAGCTTAAAATTTCGAAATCAGAAGTATAGGGTTTGCAGCTCCACCCCATGGTATATAGGCGACACCTTGTGATTTAATGTACTAACATTCAAAGAAATTATTTTGTAATAAACTTGTAATATTCTACGTTATTTATATTTTGTAACTTACTTTTTTTGGAATCAAATCAAGCACATGGTGAAACTTCTACTGGTGAACCAATTTATGTAGCACGTGCTACATAAATTGGTTCAACGGTAGAAGTTTCACCATGTGCTTGGCGCCGGGTGGTATTTCTCCAACGGCAGATGATGTCACCCAGGTTAGTTCACCATCATCAGATTGGGAACCTGTAAAATATAATATCTGGGAATTATATAATGCGAAAGAAGAATTTTGGACTACCAAATACTGCAGTTAATATAATATATGTACATGTATGAGGTTAGCGAATTAAAAAACTTAATAATCATGCCAAATATATTAATAGTGGTCTATTGTAACCGTATAACGTCGGAGATTTCAAAATTTAACAAATGAGTGAAATTATTTTATTTTTGTATAGTACGCCTGAATGTCGCTTAAAGCAAAACGAAATTTACATTTTAAATTGAAACAATAGGTATTTTTGTACACGGCCAGTAAAGAAGAAAAGGGAAAACTGAATGATCCAATTTTAATTTTATTTCCCAAGTGTTTTTTGTTATTTGTGATTTATCTCGTTATTGGCATACACCATTTCATTTCATACTTTTGTCCAAGACATGGAACTCTATTTTTTTTGGCGTTTAACGTGAACATGATTTGTCGTTAGTGCAAAGAAAAAAAAGAAAAAATTAATCGTATCTACTACTACTTAATTATTTCACGGCGGTTTGGAATTTAAAACAATTAATTTTAAAATAAGGTAATGACTTAGTTTTTAATTATGTATTATCATTTCCACAAAAAAAAAAAAGATTTGTGTATATTGGAATATTTAATCTATAGAGGTCAGCCATCATTAACACATATTTTTGGAGCCGTTCCACGCGGTAGTTTTGGTTTTTTTTTTTTGAGGTGCCCGTTACCCGTTGAAGCGATCGCAAAATAGTTGCCGAATATATTCATACAAAGGGCCGCGTGGTGCTGTTGTTTAGCAGTGCTCATACAGCTGATCCTCGTGTTAAATTAGTCGGATTTGATCATTTTTACTTATACCAAAAAAATTAATGAAAAGGTGGTTGCCGTAAATCATATACACTACTTGTGGTGTTATTGACATCGAAGCTGTATCGAAAGTTTTATTCAGCAGTGCAGTAATGTCTGTCAACGTAAATTTTTACAGGAAGAGACGAATAAAATAACTAAGAACACATTTTATTATCTCGGAATTGGGTCCAATGTATTAACCTCAGACATTTTTCTTTGGCCGTTCGGCTCCTAATTATTTTTATAATATTCGTCTGTATAAATAGAAACTCACATCGAAAATCTATCAGTTACGGTATTGTCAGCTGGCACCATAAAATAATTAGCATCGTAAAATAAAGGGCTAAGTTAGTTGCAGTAGATGAAGAATAACGATTCTGAATTTTAGGTCTTCATACGAACTGAGCCGGATGTGATCGCCGTTATGTCCTTCGAGCCGGATGCGGTCCAACGCATCAATTTTATTGGATTACTTGTGTACCGACTCACAAATCTGTGTATTATCATCATTACAACCAGTGGTTGTAAGCAATCAGTATTATTAAACGGATGCGGTTCAACGCATCAATTTATTTGGATTAATTTGAATCATCTACCAAACGGTGCTTTCTAACTAGTGCGCAATTGAATCATCAACCATAGTATATTTACATCCAGTTGCAGCCAGGAAATCTTTAAAAAAACCGACCAGCTTGTATCTGAGACACGACCTTTTAACGTAGGACTACGTACAATTGAAAAAACTGTATTTGTACAAATTAAATGAAACCCAAATTTAGAAATTACAAATTTTAAAAAAATGTAAATTGTCTAATGCTGCCATCGTTATGCATTAGGCTGTATCAGCCTAAACGTTGATTACCCGTTGTACATAATTTTTATTATTTTATATATTTATTGATTATATGTATAATACTAAATTGTATATTTCTCAATTCGCTAGGCCACAATTAAATGCCGTTTTAAAATAAAAAAAAATTGGGTATATCCGGCTCCTCTGACAACACCTTTCCCACAAAGCGTCCGTTAAAGATCACCAAACCAACCATTTATATTTTACAAACATTTTCTGTTATTTTGGGCAGGCATTTTCTTAAATTTGGCGCCCTCTTCACCAATATCATAGTTGGTCACCAAAATATAAATTTTCTACTCTCAAGCCGCGAAATCACAAACTTATAAATAATCTTACAAGGGAACCTTTTGTACTGTCAAAATCAAAAAATTATAAAAACTATTCTATAAGTTGTAGTACTCTGTGAGAGAATAATGAAACCATTTTTTTATCGGCAACCAAGGTTTAGGCATTAAAACCACTGTTTAATTTGCGAACAAATGTGTATTTTCATCCCCTAACAAAATAGAGATGCAACTCGTTCTAATTTACTATGGATTAGTTGTACATTTTACAAGGAATAATTACCAATTTGTTTTATCAATAAAAGTGGGGTAGAAGTCGAGATATATCGAAAAAAAAACGATTTTTGAGGTTAAATTAAGCAGTAGTTTTAGCACCTAAAAAGGGCCGACAAAAAAAGGTTCGTAAATGTCTCACAGAGTACTTCAACTTGAATAGTTTTTATAATTTTTTGTATTTGGTGCTTCAAAAGGCTTCCTTGTTAGATTACTTTAACAATTAGATCCACTTAAAAATCCTTAAGAAGTTAAATTATTTCGTCTAGAGAGCATTCACAAGGTTCATAATTTATTTTCTAAAAATTTGCGCCATTTCATATTGGGTGTGTGAATTAATTTTTAGACTTTTTTTTATAAAAAATAAATGTTTATTAAAAGATAACGATACAATATATTTTATCCAATATATTCGCCATCGTTAGCTATGACTTCCTGCAATCTCCTGGGAAGTTTGTGGATTCCTCATTTGAAGAAGCCTTCAACTTTCCCAGCTATTCAGCCATCGATCCAATTTCGCACTTATCCGGCGTTTCGGAAGCGTACGTCAGCCAGGCATATTTGCATTGATCGAAACAAATGGTAGTCGGCAGGTGCAAGGTCTGAAGAATACGCAGGTTGTTCAAGCCGATCCCAACCGAGTTGCTCTACCTTGTTTTGAGCGGTTTTTGCACGATGTGGTCTGGCATTATCATCATGAAACAAAACTTTATAGCTTTTGTTCGCTATTGCTGGCCGTTTTTCGTCTAATGCACGTGCCAAATTGTCCAGTTGGCGTCGGTAGCGATTACTTGTAACCGTTTCATTTGGATTTAACAGCTCATAATACACCACACCTTTCTGGTCCCACCAAATACACACCATAACCTTATCGCAATGAATATCTCGTTTTGGCTGCAATGGTCCTGCTTGGCCTGGATCGACGTAAGCTGCTTTACGTTTGGGGTTGTCGTAATAGACCCACTTTTCATCGCCAGTAACAATTCGATGCAAAAAACTCTGTTTTTTGTACTCAGCAAGATTTTTTTTGCATGCTTCAATTCGTGCTCTCAATTGATTTTCGGACAGTTGATGTGGGACCCATCTTCCTAGCTTTCGAATCTTTCCCATTGCGTACAAACGATGAGAAATGGTTGATCGGTCCATGTTTAACTGCATTGCAATTCTTTTTGCGTTTGACATGCATTTTCATCCAATAATGTTTGTAATTCGGCATCTTCAAACGTTTTTTGGCTGGCCTGGCCGTTCTTTGTCTGTCAAGTCAAAATCACCACTTTGGAATCGATGAAACCAATTGAAACAGCTTGCTCTCGATGGAGCTTGATTACCATAAGTATCAGAAATCAATCGGTGAGCTTCAGCGGCAGTTTTATTGGAATCAAAAAAGAAAAGAAGAACCCCTCGAAAAAACAACTTATCACGATCCATTTTAAATCGATTACAAAAATATGACGTAATATGAAAAATAACACTTTCTTTTCTGAATTAGATTGACAATTGTGACAGCTACAAAATGCAATTGGAATTGCTTGTCAAACTATACGCAATCTCACTTAGCGACATCTAAATGTCGAGTCTAACAATTATTTCACACACCCAATAATATTATGTAAGCAAAGTTAGAATTGACCAATATGATTCTTCACTTAATGCTTGGCATCACTATGGACCATTCGAGAATACAAAATTATAAAACACAAATAATACAAAATCAGAATTAACGTTAATTATCTTAAGTCACCGAATCCCACCTCCTTGTCACATACCATTTCATGTCTCCCACTATCTTTCTTCAAAACTTGTTCCCCCTAATATCGTCCCATAATAATTTGCTATTAAGGTTTATATACGACCTTATACCAAGAGAATTTATTACTCAGAAATAATACCTTTGTTTAAACGCGATTTTAATAAAGCAATTTACTGTATTGATCAATATACATATCGTTGAAATTTCAATCTTTAAAATATCACAAAAAATCAATGAAACGTCATAGAACTGTCAATGTCACAAAAATAGGAGTGTCTTGCTATTAATAAAATATTACTACATCTAATTTATTTTTAAATATTGACGATTCAAATGACGTATTAAACTATGAAGTTCCATAACTCGCAAACCTAAACATTTTTCGGTCTGATCTTTGCCACAATACATTTTTCTAGGATCGCATAGGTTATACAGCATATAAATTCAAAAACTGTTCGCAATATTTTACATAACGAGAATAAAAATTGTTTGAACATTTTTATTTTTATTTTATAACTTTAAATCAATATGGCGTGCGGCATGTTTGATCAAGTTCATCACTATTTAATTAAAATACGTATCATTAATTTGTTGATTTAATTGTTTTCAATCCACAAATTTTTATTTAACTTGGTTTGATTTTTACAGTTTTTAAAACATTATATTTATATTTCGAGGGACATTGCTTTAATCAAATAAATTTCGATAATATGTACGTCAATTCCGTGACGCGCGTCATTACATTGAAATTTTGGTTTACCCCCCATATATAATGAAAACAAAGACGTAGTCCTACGTCAAAACCGGTACTAAGTCAAGTAATCTGTTTTTTTGTTCCACATCCCATTTTAGTTAATTTTATTTGATTGCGTCATAATTTATTTATTCCGTTATCCGAATTTTAAAGTGAAAACCAGTCGATTAATTAATCGTGTGCACGCATGCATAACATTATATCGCACCAAGTACAGTGAAATCTATCCAGTCGGCTATTTAATCGTATTCACATGTGCATAATTTGTTCCGTTACTACCAAGTGAAATAAAATCCATTCTATTATTTAATCGTACGCATATTTTATCGTGTTCATACCTTACGTAATTTTAGTCTTCACCAAGTGTGGTGAAATCCAGTCTGTTAATTAATCATGTTCACGTCCAACCACCAACCAATAAATATTCCAATTCCAATTACCAACCAGGCACCTGTTGAACAATCTAACTTTAAACAAATTAAGTATTCTGTTATATAGGTAACTAAGTTATAATATTGGGTGTAATACAGCGCATCCTCGTTATTTTGTGTTGAATGTATAATCACTCTTAGATTATACATTTTTTGGTAGAATAATAGAATTTCTCTGCTATTTTGATAAGATCTTTAAAAACTCAGAAGAGAGACTAATTTAAATAATTTATTTATGAAATTAAATTCTAGTGATACAAAAAAAATTACACCGACAAATATATGTTTTCTATTTGGTGCTGGAGAGGAAAAAAATTGTTTGGATTGGTGTATGGAAAACCAAAATTGGCAAAACTAGTTTCTGAATTATGCTATCGACCAACCATAATATCATTAGTACCAGCTCAACCTTAAGGCCGAAAAAATTCTTCAGGCCATGAAATAATTGGTTTTTTTATTAGGAACTATTTACAATATCTATAACATACTATTTCAGATATCAAATTTTACTAAAATTCGTCAACAAATATGCTTGTCACATTTGGTGCTGAGAAGAAAGTTTGAATTGGCTCAGTATGTAAAAATAAATTTGGCAAATATAATTTTTCATTTGATATCATTGGAAGTGTTCCGCAATATTTCTTGAATTTTAGCAAAGATTTAAATAAGAATTCCCACCCCCAGATGATGTGTCCGGAGGAATTCTCGATAAAGAATTCATAAAGAATCAATTGTACATCTCAAATCTCTGAAGTAAATTTTTATTAAAATCTATCCACAGAAGTGCTACTAAGTACTATTTTGAGCTGGCGACATAGTAAACTACTTCGATTGGTTGTTCATGTAAACAAAATATTTGGTGAAGCAATTTTTTGATTAAAGCTACCAACCATAATAACATTAATGTGTTCTGCAACATTTCTTGGATTTGGCTTTTATCAGACCCCTAATGATATGACCCAAGGAAATTTTTCAGAACATGAATAATTCAGGGATATATGTATTAGGAACCACTTACAGAATCAACTGAATAACTTAGATATACAATTTCACTAAAATCTATTAACAAACGTGCGTGTTCCATGTGGTGCTGGAATTGTAGAAAGGGCCTGGATTGGTTATGTCTTGAAAAACCAAATTTTTCTTTGGAACATCTAAATTTTTGATTTATGGTTTAAATGTATGTATGCGCCGATATATAATTAGCAGTGTCCCAGAATATTTGTTGAATTCTGATCATGTTTTATTTAAAAAACTTTATCCCTGCCGCCACCAATTCCATTGAAATTTGGTATTAACATATTTAATGGTAAATGAATTAGTTGCGGCATATTCAAAATTTCAAATGATGAATTAAGGTGGTGTTTTTCGAAACTTTCTAGAAGAGGTTTCACTACAAATCTGTATTTTAACCAATGGATTGTCGTCAGTCGTCAACACCAAAGCAATTTTATATAGCGCAATTTTTTTATCATAAACATAACATATTTTGAGACTTAAAAACTGCTTTGGGGTTTTTAAGTCGAAATGTTCTGGAATTGGTTTAGACAGGTTGATCGAAACACGTGGAATTTTTAGCTATCGATAAGTTATATATGGAGTGGTGTGGTCGGCGATTTTTTACTTGTGGAAACAATGAAATAAAGAACCTGAGAGAAATGTACAACGATATTGGTAACGACATCATCAAAATGGTTATTGACAATTGTCGAATCACTATATCACAGAGGTTACTGCCGATGTTGTTA
The DNA here is from genome assembly GCA_963556165.1 of Tipula helvola. Classification (NCBI taxonomy): domain Eukaryota; kingdom Metazoa; phylum Arthropoda; class Insecta; order Diptera; family Tipulidae; genus Tipula; species Tipula helvola. The sequence continues at coordinate 52,627,082 of OY744482.1, forward strand.
TATCATTTGGATTATGCCACACACTTTTATTTAAATGTTTTGGGCATGCAACTGGTGGCACAATTTTACACAACACAATTAATTTGTAAAAGTATACAATAGTACATTACAGTGAAATTCTATACAATTTAAAAAAATTGAATTATTGCTCTTCTTACTTCATTTAAACATTAAGCAAGAGAGCTTGCTGAGTGCTTATCCTAAGACAATTGGGGAGATTAGCCTGAATTATAAATGTTTATTTCTGTGATACTTTTGAGATAGTCTGGGGCTAAAAAATAAATGTGAGTCATTGATGTCGATACTATGGTGGGATATTAGGAACAGGTTGGCCAAAATCCAACAGATAATAATAAGCCTAAAAAGTTCTTGATATTTGCAGCTCCATTTCCTCGATCTGCTACGTGCTCACTATTTGTAGATTGCGCTGCAAGATTTTATGTTTGACCGACGTACAGTTACAGTAAAAAATGTAAAGCGGCTGAATTTACCACTGCTACTATTACTAACTACCTACTACTACCTAGTACTCTTTTGCAAAAAAAAGCACTTAAAAAAATGAAGTACAATTCAACTCAATTTAGAACAATATCATTTTAATTTTCAGTACAATGCAAAAAATCCATTGTCCTTCACTGTTATGTACTGTGATCGCGAAAATACATTTACTATACTCAAAAATCGAGGTCGACAAAAAAAAAGAACAATTTAACGAATAGCGACCGACATAACCGACCGAGTTTCTGCAAGTGCAAGAAGTTTAATTTTCGCAAAAAAATCAGCAGAGGTCTATTCACCAAGCGAGCGATTACCTAACCATTTGCTTGACTGGACCGTACAACGGTTAATGGAGCTACCAAATTTCAGTTATAATGAGAGCGAGACTGGTAAAAAAGTTGGACTTTCGAATTTTGATAATCAATCCTTTTACCACAGCTCTTTAAAATTATTACTTATAATTGCAAACATACCATAACCATATACCATATTCTCGTATTTATTATTTCGAGAACATTTTATAAAAGCTTTGGAAACATCTGAGCCGGTTATTTGAAATCACCATTACTTTATTGCCATAGTCGGTTTTACAAAATTTTTAATTTTGATTGATCAATAAAAAATTAAAAACAAATCAAACCGTTTTCATTCATATAGATTGCGCAGTTTACGACATACCACTTAATAATTTGTTTAAGATTCCGCCACTTTGTTTTTTCCAAACACAAATTATGATAAATAATAAATTAGCTTTAAGTTAATTCTACGGAATAATTTCAAAAGTCGTTAAACAATTTTGGAGATTTAAATGCCAAATATCCAAAAATTGACAAAAACTTACGCAAAATGCACTCAATAGATATTATTGCTAGCATTATCCATAAACACGTTACTTTTGACTTTGTTGCCATTTTTTGAACTTGAGTTTTTTAAAACACTTTTTTATGTACAGATAAATAAAAGAAAAAATTAACTTGCTACACAAACACTGTACAAAATTTTTTCCACAATTAATTAATAGCGGCGATTCAAAATTGTTTACTCAACTAACTTTATTTTCATTGCAACGTTTTCTTTTATACTGTGCTAATATTTACACATTAGTTGCGGCGATATGAATGGGGCGGGGCGCTCGAAAATATTTTTACAAACAAAGTTAACGTTGAAGAGGGGAATATTGTTAAACCAATAATAAAATAAAAGTTGATCCATTATTATTTAAATTTGTATGTGACTTCTTAACCAAATGTTTTTATATCATAAATAAAATAATTAAATGTTTTAGTTTACTAATCACAATGATAATGAAAGATTTAAAGGTCATACAGACGTGACATTTTTACACGGATGTTTTAAATTTAAAGGTAATCGGATCACTATAACTTATTATGGAGTTTTAATATCATTCACAGTGATGCAAAATTTCGTATATAATTTGAGAATCAAAATTGACACCACAAGTTTTATATGGAAATACGACATTCTCATATACATGCATTGTTTGTCATTTCATTTCATTGTGTTGTGCATTTTAAAGCAAAAATATGCTCTACGGACGAAATTTTTAGGTTAGTAAATTTTATAATGGATAGAAAATGGCCGCCCCGGTGGCACAGTTGTTAGCATGCTTTCTTTAAGCTCCGGAGGTTACGGGTTCGATTCCCGGCGGGTGATGAAAAAATCACGGCTGGTTAATGTAAGGATCAATGAATTAATCACTCATTATCCGTTGTAAAAATGATTACGAAACTTCACTACGAAGCGGCCAAATCCCTCTATGGGATGTAGCGCTAGCGAAAAAAAAAAAAAAAAAAAAAATTTTATAATGGATAGAAAATGGCATTATGAAGTTATCAGATAAAGTATGAATTTATGATGGTCCTAAAAAGCATAGTACAAAAAAAATAAGAACAATAATACGTAATATAAGACATAATTGATTCACATTACAGAAGTTAAAATGAGACAAAAAAGAAACTATCAAATAAGCCGTTTATTTCGAAAGTGGCATAAGTCCATATTTTGTTGAAACGAGATAATGAAAGAATAAAAAAACAAAATATACGAGATTTTGTATTTTCTTATTTATTGCCCATGTAACAGGGATTCATTTTTTTTATTTAGAGAATACAACTTTCACAAAATATGCCATGGAAAATTTTACGAAAAAGCGATTATTACAGCAATAATATTTAGATTGCCATGCAAAATACGTACCACAACACGTTATTATAGCGGTAGTTTTACAATTTTCACCATGGCAACGCGATAGTTTTACAATTTTCACCATAGCAACGCGATAATTTTATAAATTTCACCATAGCAACAAGAAAATCCTAAACAATTATTTCTAAATTTGTAATTGTGTTTCAATTTCCTTTTATTATGATTGAATTTTTTATACACACCAAAGAAACAGCCATCCAAACAAAAGCTTGTCAAATAATTTGCATACAACATGACACAAATGAATGAATTGTGATTCAATCGCTGACGGGAAAGTTGTATTCTCTTACTAAATACAACACGTGCTGTAATTAATGATCGATAATTTTTTACTCGTTAAAAATTATCGATAATAATTGAGCACTAATTGTATTACGAGTGACAATAAATTATTTACCGTTAGAAAGATTGTACTGTTATTTATCTATTGTTATCATCTTAGACCATATAACTATGGACTGCTAGCGATAACTTCACGGTTGTATCACGAGTTACGCTAGCGGTCAAGTCTACCAGGGCGGCCAATTGAGGTACTAAATTATACCTGTTAACTATAAATGGTCTAAAAAGACCATTAGCGTATTTTCAAGGTAATTTAAAAATTAACTTGCATGTATGTACATATAAATTTATATTATTTAAAAATTTAAACACAAACAAAACACAAAAAAATAAATATTATTTAATGAACACAAAACGAAATTCCAAACAGGAAATTGAATGCCGTCTTACTTTGGTAAAAGTTATTCCTATCCGGATATGAATGAAATTTTGCCCAAAGTAAGAGCAATTCTTATTCAGAATAATTTTTTTTTACTTTCAACAGTTGGTACCAAGCTCTAAAATATAATATATTATTAGAATTTTAACAAACCGCTACCTCAATTCCATACTGTAGTAACTACAGAAGAGGTCAAACCAAGAAAATGGTGTTTGAATGTTTGAAGATTGATTTTACTATTATAAGATATCTGATAATAAGTTAAACTTATGACACTAAATGAAAATCGGAATAAAGTTCAATATTCAAAAACCGAACACTTATAAATACTTCTAAATATTGAAAAAAATGTGTTTGAATTTATGGCCACTATTATATGGCTTCAAAAACAAAAAAAAAAAATAAGATTCGAAAGTTGTATGTGCGTACATATTAGGTACTATATGGAAAATTACTGTTCGACAAACTCATTAATTTTCAATTTCAATTTATTGCATGTTTAATAGAAAAATATAACAAAATAATAAAACATAGCATATTTCAAATTTATATCACAAAACTATGTTATATAGGAACACATGTTACGATTCAAAAATTGTCGTTCAGGATATTTATTTATTTAATACCCGTATATTCGAATAATTTTGTAGAATTAATTGGTTTTAGGAATAATTTTTGATATTTTCCTTCGCTTTGGAGTCTGAAAATTATTAGATTTCTTTGCTCGGCTGGCTATATTTCGTGGCGAGGCGAATATTTGAGACTGAAGAGTATCAGCTGTACAGTTTGTGTCAGGTTGTTCACTGCCTAAATTATTACTAAGGAAATTTTCACCATGAGGATTATCTGAAAAGCCAAAAAAAAATGTTTTAAATACAAGATACATAAACACAGTTTTTAGAATAGTCTTACCTAGCTGCAGTATAACTCGGTAATAGGCCTTATCCTCATCACTCATGAAAGGAAACATTTGTTGTAAATCTTCAACATTTTTAGAGTTAAGACGACCATCCCTTTTTATTTCCGATAGCGCCCCGTAAGATAAGGTTCCAGCCGACATTTTTCTTCGATTTTTTTGGACCGGGATACTTACGAAATGTGAAACGTCATAATCGTTACTATACAAAATTGTGTATTTTTCTCGCGAGAATTGAATCATTTTAAGTTTGCTGAATGGTATATCTTTAAAATTATAGCAAGATTTCGAATATTCAGCAAAATCTTTAAAATCGTTCGGTTTCATTTGAATCACAAAGAATGGCTTTTTTCTGTTTACCAGCTTTAGTAGGCGAATCAACGGCATTGGTGAATAGTACTCTGATTTTCTCAGTACTTTTTCTATTTGACTATGTATATTATCTACTTCTTGAATTGCGCTATGTCCTGGAACGGAATACTTCATAGTGATTTCCTCGATTTCTGGATGAGCATTTAAAAAATATAGAATTGCTGAGGCTATGTGCGAATTTTTGTTTTGCGGCACGCAAGAATCACTCCAGGTAATCAATTGTTTAAAAGGCGATGTTTCAAAAACTCGTTCAAGAATTTGAACTACTGCTGATGCGATATCGTTCCCGGACCTTCCTCCAGTATATTCCGTCCAAATGGCACAGTAGGCTTGTTTCGTAGACGATATATGCGCTGTGAGATTGTACATATTTAATTTCGATAAGTAATATGCAGGGCCCACTTCCGTTTTGGGAATGGTTAGCACATTCTGTAAATCGAAACATAGTATTGGTATGTTAGACTCTTTGTCCGATTTTTTTGCTGTACACATCTGTTCCTTTGTAATGTTGTGATTTTCTACGGTAGATTGTATTTCTTGGGTCATCTTATTGTCTCTCGTTGCTACTTTGAAAATTTCACAAACGGCACATCGGTCCGAACGAGGCTTGTGAAAATCGAGGTTGCATTTTGTGCAAAAAATGTTTCGGTAATAGCTTGATTTTTGTGGACGAATATTCTCCTGGCGACATTTATTTGTATACAAATCATACATTTTAGCGATACACAAATTAGAATCCAAGTACTGCTTGTTCGTTCTCGACCGGCAGTAATGAGATTCCACTGTTGGGAATGATGAAATGTGGTCCATTATGAATGTTTTATCTGTATCCAAAATCCTGTCCCTGTTATGAACCCCTTGTTTTGATGGCTCTACAACTCCACCTACATTTTTTTTAATGTGTGCCGTGTAAACTGGTGTTTGGCTAATATCTAGAGTACCAAGAATATATTCTTTACATACTTGAATTAGTTGATTTTTAATTTCGAAAAAATACGAGTAACTGTACTGTCGTCGACTCTGACATTTTTTGGTTTTACGAACTACTTGAGTTTTCTTTGTATATTTAATTTAGAAATCATATTTTCTGTCCTGATCTAATTCGTAGTAACATTTAAAAATTTGTTTCCTATCTTGTTCGGTGATTTTTATACTGCATTTCAGTTTGCAACCATCACAGTCATTTTTATTTCCCAATATCTTTTCGGCTACCAACTTTCCAGCTGAATTAACGTGCTCCTCGCCAGCTTGATATTTCAGCTTACGTACATTTTTCTTCCAAGTTGCTAAATTTCGAAGCCTCTTACGAGTATATGGCTTTACAATGGCAGTTTCACTGTCTTGTAGTTCGCTGAGATCGGTTTCTTCAACATTAGGATGTAAATCTTGTAATGCATCGGCATTTGAGAGATCCTCCATATTCATTACAACAGTTTGTTCAATTTGGAATTCAGTGATTTCATAACCGTTGACATTTTCAGGTTCATTATTAGGAATTTCTATTAAGTAGCAATTAACACCATCGATTAAAACGTTATCGTCGTTATCGTTATAACTTATTACATTGACACTTGCACTATTTTCCAAATCCTTAAATAAAGTGTATTTTCTATTTTAAATCAATTTGCCATAAAGTTGTAAAAGATTTGAATCACTTACCATTTTATTTAAATTTCTGATGAAACACAACTAAACTACTTAAAATAATTTTAATTAAAAATAAAACACTTTATAGAATACTACCGTCACTTACAAATTTCGGGAACACAATGAAAACACGATGACATGAAACTGTATCTTTAAAACGGTTATTTCAGTAACGTCCATAAATTAAATTCCATTTAATTGTATGTGGTATATACGATTATATTGAAAATTATCAAAAAAAAAAATCGAACGATGTGCGATTTTGTTGTATCTGCCACATACTACTATATGGCTGTAAATTTTCAAAATTTTAATGGTTAGATAAGATCATCTGGCCCATAGATTTTGAAAACGAAAGGAGATAGAGTATTTTTGTTAGTTGAAAAGAGCGTTGTTGTGTTAGTGGAAATCAATATATAACTCATTTTGTGAAAAAATGTTAGTTATAACAGTATGACTCTAAGGTAGCGAAAATTATTGAATAAAGCAAAACAAATTATTGAATAAAGTATAATAAATTCCAAATGATAATTAACAAAATTTAAAATTCTGATTTACCGAAAAATTGATAATTGTTATTTAATACCAACTCATAAAGCGAATTATATTTAATTTATTTACTCTAGTGGTAAACACTGCAACTAGGTGAAGAAGAGAATTTTTCTATTCCTTCTTCGCAGCGGAATGAAACTCTTCATTCCGCAATGAAAATACACGGCATTGTTGTTGTAAAATTGCCAAAGTAAGACTACAGAAATGTCATATTTGAAAAAAAAAATGGCTGACAATCCTAAAATCGTCTTAAATGGTCTAAAGTTGGTTGTTTTTTATTTGTCGATAATTTAATTCGTCTAAATTTGTTGTGTGTTTCCTCAATTGGCCGCACGATTCCACTTGACCGCTAGTCTCACTCGCGATACGCATTACAACAACAAAATGTATGAAATTATCAAACGATTATCAGTCCATATGTTATATGGTCTAAGGTTATCATTAACTTGGTATTTTTTTTTAAATGGACTTAGGCCACTTTCAAAATAAACGGATCAAATTAGTACTAAAATTACGTGTCATAATTCATTCAGTTTTGCGAAGTAAAATTGTTTCGGTAATATTCTCACATCAGTAGTCTCTAAAACGAATTAAAAGAACTGACACACAAACTTGAATCAAATTAGAACTCGCCATATATTAGAGGGTTGTTTGAACGAAACATAATTTTTGTTATGCAAGTTTGTTTTTTGTCCAAATTACAATGAACTTGAAATTTTTTTGATACCGCAGGTGGGTATAATTATAACAACTGCAACAACAACGTAAAGTAACAAACTCGATTTTTTTGATACTGTAGACGGTTTGTTCTATTAAGATTGTTACAAAATCCACACAAAACAACTTCTTTTTTTTTTCTAAATATCAATTTTTTTTTTTGATTTGTAGGGTTACAGTGACATAATAAACAAATAATGATCTCAATGAATGTTGTCGTTAATCCAACCTCTTGCTCGAGTGGTAGAGTCTCAAAATTATGTGGAGGAGGCCGCTTGTATTTTGGATAACTATCTATAGATATGTCGGTTTCTGTGTAAAATATTTTGGGAGACTATTTAGAACATTTTCCTTCAACTATACAAACATCTTAGGGATTTTTTTTCCACATGGACAATGAATGTTGTGTTCCCCACCATACATGAATGTTCCTCACCTGCTTGATCATATCAAAATTGCAGCTGCTGTGCATAATTTGACGTTCGAAATTATGTAAATAATTCCAATTTTGGACTATAAAAACAATTTTTAATTACCGCATTGCTAAATTTTCTTTCGTCGCATTTGTGACAAATATCATTTTATCGGGTGCACCATTTTAACTATTTTCCTCGAGAGGCGCTTTCTCTACTTTCACAATCGGCAATAGAAAAAGATGCAAATGAACATTCTTGATCCAAATTAATATTTTGTGAACCAAAGAGTTCATTATTATCACCACTTGGTTTACTTTTATGATTTATTATCTTGACCAATAAATAATTAAGAATGAGTCATAAAATCTCTGTTAGCAAATGTGTTTCAAAAAATATCTAGGCCTGTACGATTTCTGTCGTAAGCGATAGATAAAGAACTATATAAAAATTATTCACTACGAAAATTAATAATTAGCTGTAAATTTATGATAGCCAATATGTTTATAAAAATATCTGGGTCCGACTTTATTTTGTAAAATTCAAAAATTCATAGTTATCTTAAGTTAATTAACTTGTTTGATGAGACATTAATATTATTGTTTCTTTACTTTTTTAGATAAAGACTATTCCACATTTTAGAAACGATATTTTTTTGTTTTTTTTTTCAAAATGAACTGAAGAATAAAAAAAATGCAAAATAAATTAAAATTATAATAAAATATTATCAGAATAGAAGTTTGAATAATTTTTTCTGAATTCTCGTTTAAAATATTCAGATCTTGACATATTCAAAAAATCATATTTTAAAAATGAAAGTATTCACTCGCGTTTTTATTTTTTTAATTGCTTACAAAATGAATAAGCTTTAAAAAAAAAATTAAAAAATCGATAACTCGTTTAAGTCCAACATAACGGTAAATCACATTTTCCAAAAAACACGTTTTTTCTTTAAGATCGAATTTTTCTAAAATTAAAATTGTATCGCTATTTATAAGATCAATTCATTCCCTTTCATTTGAGATATGTTAAAATCGGTTAAGTGGTTCTCGCAACGGAGGCCTCCAAAAATTAGAATTTTTCAGAAAAATGAGAAAAAACGTGAAACGCCGAACGCCCCTGTTTCAAAGAACAGTGCCGCAGAAGGGAATAAAAAAATACGTGTCGAGTTATTTGATATATAGATCATTTTTAGGAAGTTTCATAAAAATCTAAAGGGGTCAGGACAACTCGTCATCGTTTTCGTATGGAATCGCTGCATTATTATAGGGATTAAAATTAATCCTGATTTTCAGAATTTAATTTTAAATTAAATCAAACCTCCAGGATCAAAAGTAGTGAATAAGTTGTAGTTTAAAAATTGTGTTATCCTGTGCTAACTATTTGATTATATAATTGCTAACAGTTTTACTAACTATCGATCGTTTGGGGTCTGTAGCCGGATCGAGTCTCTTCCAACTAACAATCCTATCCTATCCCTCGGTTTTTGTTATAATGTATGTATACGGGTGAACGGAATGGGACCTGGGAGTTCGGGAATCTTGCTATAATGCTTGGTCGTACATCCTAATCAATCAGTAATATCTAGTAACAGGGTATATTAGCGCCTTATAATTTTAATTTGGTTACTGATAACATTAATTATAATTCATTACAGGACAGCGCCCATTACAGATCAAACTCCTACCATCTTAGTGGCTGATTTTATTGAAGCTCTATATGTATTATAGCTTGAACTAAATTATAGTTATACCTAAGTAGCGACATGGACCAGGATGGAGAAAATTATGAGAATGGTCAGTTGATTTCGAATATATTTGTTAGCATTTTAAATAAATTTATCAGTATTATATATTTACTAGGGGTACAGCCCGACGGATGTATAATGTTGATGTCAAGCGGCCGCTGCCACAATCACCATTTGACCATTTGATATTTTTTTAACCGTTATTTTTTAGTCCAGTAGGAATAGCTCGAGACTAAAGGCTTTTAAGGATTAGATTTAATTAAAATTAAAATTAATGTGTAGATTAATTATTTTAATTTAAAATAAATTAACCCCCGTTATCACGTCAAAAAAATATAAATTGAAAAACAAAACTAAAATGCCTTGACCACAATCGAACCCCGGACTTTAGCCGCTCTAGTCCAAAACATTTCTACTAAGCCACATCAAATTAATTTTCATTCTTATATTGTTTCAAACATAGCGTGCTTTGAAGTTTATTAAAGGAAAAATTTTTTTTTACCGAAAAATTCTCATGGCTTACTACAACTTATAATATATGAAAGTTTTTAAATAATTTGTTGTAGTGTTTAGGGGAGGGGCATCATAAACGCGGACCACGTATTTTCTTGTGTAATTACTGTAATAACTTTAAAGCGGAATGTTTAATTTAAAGTAAAATATTTGGTCATTACATGAATACTAAAAAAAATAATAATAAAAATTTAAAAAAATAAAATTAGATGAGGATCGAACCGGAGACATTTGACGCTCTAGTCTAATGCGTTACACATAAGGGTTTTAAGTAGTGTTTAGTCCCAAAAATGTCTAGAGCCTAGAAAAATGCACCAAATTGAGTATTTTTTTTTTTAAATACTCTTTATGAGATTATTAAAAGATCCCTCATGAGTATTTTGTCTGAAAATTTTTTGTATGCATAGAAATCAGTACATACTCAGATATTTGTTTAAAAACATCACTTTTTCTCATCACACAACATTGATTTTTGCGGTCGCTACGTTCAAATATGGAGTTAGATTTTCGATATTGACAGTTGACAGCTGTCAATTAGCTGTAAAATCACATTCATCTATTAGAAACTTCAAATTTATTCTCATTTTTATGTTTCTTGGGTCTCTGATTTCAAATCTGAAGTCGGATTTTCGATAACAAATATCTGAGTATGTACTGATTTCTATGCATACAAAAACTTTCAGACAAAATACTCATGAGGGATCTTTTAAGAATCTCATAAAGAGTATTTTAAAAAAAAAATACTCAATTTGATGCATTTTTCTAGGCTCTAGACATTTTTGGGACTAAACACTACTTAAAACCCTTATGTGCTACGCCATAAACATTACAACAACATTTGTTTTATTTTTTCAAAGCGTTCTACAGCCTCGCTAGCTAAATATATTAATAATAATAATAATAATAATATTTATTAAGTATATATTTGTTAATTACAGGAATTTGATTCAGCAAACTAATAAACATTATTTCAGAGTGCAGTTTTAATTTTAATTTTAATAAACATAAAATTAGTTTAAAAATGTGTCGTCATTGTGTTACTAACTATTGGCTTACTAGGTGTCTGTAACCGGGCCAATTTCTTTCATACTAACTAAAACTTTCCAAATCCTCTTTATGTTGTATGTGTTCGGTGAGTAAATTATATTATTTATTACAGTTGTATATTACAGTTGCATTGAAAAATTTAATTATAAACCTAGCAAACACTAATTATCTCGTAGATAAAGCAATCAAACGATTCTGATAAAAATTTGTAGATGTACGGTAATGCATTATTGGCATCGCAATCTTTTTTTTGGCCAATGGCTTTATTCTTGAATCTTTCTACAAAAGAAACTAACAAGAAGTATTCAAATCTTAATCTAAAATTATTACAATTTTAAATATTAACCAATGTTAATACCTATTATTTGTTTTCACAATTTAATTAATTTAGATTATACATACATTATGTATAACCTAAACATTTATAAATTTACAGGCTCATCAGTCCCAGTGGATCTGTTCTTCTTAGTCGCCTAAATCGCGGTTGTTTTAGAATATCCCTGGCTAATTCGTTGGGATGTGCTTCTAGTTTTGAGTAATATTTCGAACTGAATTCTTTACTTGTTTCTTTAATGGTTTTAATTCCAAGGCCGACGTGTATATTACTATTTGGAATGTACCATCGAGCATTGGTAATACTGCGAAGTATTTTCGCTTTTGTTCATTGAAGGAGTTCTCTGTTTGACACGCTGGTGGATCCCCATAACTGAATACCATATGTCCGTATAGGTCTGATTATCACTTTATATAGTAAAACTTTGTTGTCTAATGACAGCTGAGATTTTTTTCCCAACAGCCAATACATTTTGGAAAACGTCATTTTTATTTGATTGCGCTTTGCTTCAATATGTTTTTTCCATGTCAGCCACTCAGCCTTCTATCCAGGTGCAAACCTAAGTATTTGACCTTGGTTTGTTGAGGAATATTTATATCGTTTAGTACCACTGGCGGCAGGTGCGTTTGTTCAGCGTGAATGTGACGTACGTTGATTTTTTTTCATTCACTTTTATTCGCCATTTCTTCAGTCAGTCCTCGATTTTTTTCAAATGATTCTGTAATTCCTTTAAGGCAGTTTCGGCTGTGTACCATCAAGTATAATATTGGTCGTAGGACGCTGCCTTGTGGGACACCTGTGTTTATATCGTAAAAGCAAGAAGTTGCACTATTTTGTTTAACCATGTATTGCCTTTCAAGAAGATAGTTTCCCAGAATTGAGTGAAATTTCTTAGGTAGAAGTTCTTTAATTTTGTAAATTAGTCCATCGTGCCAAACTTTATCAAAGGCTTGAGCGATATCGAAGACAGCTGAATAATATTTCTTTTCCTCGAAGGTTTTTTGATTGCATTTACAATTCTGCGTACTTGCTCTATGGTACTATGTTGATTTCGAAACCCAAATTAATGGTCTGGAATAATATGGCGGACTGTTAACACTGGTTTCAATTCCGTTAATATCATTTTTTCGAATAGCTTAGAAATTATGGGCAGCATGCTTATTGGACGAATATAATCGGTTCGCATTAGTTTTATAAATATAAGATCATGCCTGGTGCCTTTTTCGGGCTTATTCAATTTTTGATTGTATTCTTAACTTTCTTCCAATTATACTTTATAGGTTTGTAGGATAAACCATCATCCAATTGTTCGGGTAGCACGAAAGCATTTATTTCCTTGTGGATTCGAGTTTGTTGGCCTTTTTAAATTTTTTGTTGCCTTCCACAAAGGGTAGCCTGTCCTTTCGGTTGCCGAAAGTTCACTTAAATAATTCTGGACGCTCTGGTTTTCTTCTTCCCGCAAAGCAAATCTTAGAGTCTTAATAGATCGATTTAATTTTCTTTTTAATGACGGTGATTTTGTTTGTTGCCATTGACGGCGAATTTTTCGCTTTTCCTGGATAAGTTCCTGAATATTATGTGGCAGTTTATTAACTTTTTCAAAACTAATTATGACGGGTATAGTAGCCTTTTCAGCTGACAAAGCCAGAGTATCTTTTAAATTTTCTGCTGCCGTATCAATATCTGCTGGTGTGATAAGAGGAATATTCAGTAGACAATTTTTTTCTACTAGTCTCTTGTATTGATCCCAATCAGTTCGCTTGTTTATAAGACGTTTCGAAATTTCTGTCCTTAAGACGTCGGTCGGAGATCATAGCAATTGGTTGCCTTCACATACGTACGCGGAATGCCTTTAGTTACACAGAAGTCAATTAGATCAGGAATTTCCTTTTGATCCGTGGGCCAGTAAGTTGGCTCACCAGCAGATAAATAATCCAGAGACTACTCCTCTATAGCTTCGTAAAGTTGTTTGCCTTTTGGTGTAGACAATCTCGATCCCCATTGCACATGTTTAGCGTTGTAATCGCCATCCGCAAGGAATTTATTGCCCAGCCAGTTGAAAAAATCGATAAATTGCTGCTTTTTAATTGCAACATACAAGGAGGGCAGTAAACGGCCGATATTACACATTTTCCAAACCATTCTTCTAGGCAAATATTAGTTACTTGGATGTGCTCTTTTTCATACTTGCTATGTTCATAATGCTTTATTCTTTTTTTTATCAAGACGGCAGTTCCACCGTGTGTTTTTCCGTCCGGGTGTTGGGTGTCGTATACTGAATATCCGTTAATTTTAAAATAGGTTTTATTCGTGAAGCGTGTTTCTGATATTTTAGCATGATATCTATACTGTGCTTGATGAGAAAGGATTGTAACTCAGCTTTATGCTGTGAAAGATCGTTCGCATTCCAAATAGCTATTTTTAGGACAGTCATTTGTGGTTTTTGACGATAATTTGCATTAGTGTGCTCATATTTTGCATCATCATGCTCATTTGCTTCTCCATCATCATAATGAAATTTTGGATCGTTTCGGTTAGTTTGTTTACGGTTGCATGAATTGAGACTTCTTCTTCAATAAAATTAACGTTTGCTTTCGAAGCGGCACCTTTCAGAATGTTTGCATAGGAGATCCCAGGTTGCGCAAAACTGCTGACATTTGTCCCCAAATTCCCAGTTTGTTGAACAACTGAAGTTTTTGGCGTCAAAGTTCTTTGGTTGTAATTTGCCTTGAGCACTCTTTGCTCATATCGCAATTTTGAATTGATTTTGCGCTTTAAAACCAAGTACACTGGGCACCCGCTGTAGTTTGCGGTGTAATTTTCGCCACAGTTACTGCAGCGTTTTACTGTAGGATCGTTTTTCACCTTGTTTCACTGCTTTGAATCGTAAAGTTGACCACATATAACACAAACATCGTGTAAGATACAGTAAGCTTTGGTGTGACCATATTCTTGGCACTTGATGCACTGAACTGGTCCGGTCCTCTTCTTGGGTTCCTCAACCGTGATTTTACGATAGAGTAAGTATTATAGGTTATATATATCGCGCCCTTTCCCTTTTCCCGCATCTGGCTCTAGTTCTAAGCGAAACATAGGTTGAGGTATCTTTTCGCGGTTTAGGATATTTGTAATAGATTTGGAATGAAAACTTTTTCCCTAAGAGCGGAGTGTATTTCATTTACATCTACGGAGCTCTCAATTCCTCTTAAGATTAGCCTCTTTTGACTTTTTAGCTGGTATGTGTAATACCGTTTATGGGCTTGGTCGAAATAATTTACTAAGGCTCTGAACCCATTAATTTCGAGTGGCTGTATCTTCACTTCATTTATCTTACCCCTCTTGAGTGAGGTAATGTAAAATTTTGAATCGGTTAATGACTTGATTTTTTCCACAAGCTCATTATTTGATGCCTCTTTTAAGTAAATTGGTTGTGGCTTTTCGTTCTTAGTATTATCTGCTGTATTTTCGGGAGCTTCTACCTCTAAACTGGAATATCTGTTGCTCAGAGGTATTTGGTCTGCAGATTGTTCTATCCTTGTCGCTTTGCTTCTCCTAGCGAGTTGCGGGGATTTTGGACTTGGCTTCTTTTGGTATCGCAATCTTAAATTAAGTTTATTCTCGATTTAATTAAAAATTAACAAAAAATTACCAAATTCAATTACGGCTATCACACGATTATCTTCCAAAATGTATTTTCGAATTTGTAAAAAAAATGTGGACACAAAAAATATATTGTTAATTTGTATCATGTCTGTTTCTTTGGAGATAGGACACTAAAGAACTCATTTGTGGCCTACTTGGAAGAATTTAACACATGGTACAAATAGAATTAAAACGCTCAATAAACAATAAGGTTTTGTGGAGTATAGGACTATAGGAAAAAAAAATATTTTCGAAACTGTAAGAGATACGCCAATTTTGATCAAAAATTCTGAGAGAGCATGGTCAAAAACTCCAGAACTAATGGTTAACTCATTTATGAAAAAGTGGTCTATAGGACCAAAGGGAAAGATGTATTCTTATTTCATTCTGGCATTCGATACAAAAAATCTAATAATTTGATTTTTACATGCAAGCTTATTCGTTTTCTAAAATAATTAAATGTTTCAGTAATTTTTAATTGAATTTTCTTTTATTTATTATTTAACAATATGTAATACATTATTTGTTTATTATTTTACAAAAAATATTTTATATCTTGTACACGGTAATAATGTGATAAGCAAAATAAAATTCCTAGATGGTATTTTATAGACTTGTTGTGCAGCGAAAAAAAATAGTTAAAAAAATTAATAATTCTAAAAAATTGGCAAATATTTTAATCCCTTTTTAGTATTTAAATTATTATTTTTTTTTTTGGTTTAAACACTAATTTAGTTTTTGGGGACTAAAACTTCGTAGGGGTAAGATGGCAATTCTCTTCCATTGACTAAAATTTTTGCAAATGTATAAGGTGGGGCCACATATCCAATTATCCATGATCCTTCATGCTGGGCACGTCCAATGTATAGTGAATGACCATATGCATTTGTTCCGGCTTCTTCTGCAATTGACTGAGCATCACCATGTTCGGATGTTACCCATTCTCCGGAACCGACAAAAATTTCGTAATCCTCACTAGCCTCTTCATTTCCTTCATATGTTATACGGGCCTTACACCTTCTGATTTAATGAACTAACATTCAAAGAAATTATTTTGTAATAAACTTGTAATTTTCTACGTTATTTATATTTTGTAACTTACGTATCCTGGAATCACAGCCCCACGGATAGAAACACGTGCTATATAAATTGGTTCACCGTTAGAATCTTCACCAAATGGTTGAGCGCCGAGTGGTAGTTCTCCATCAGATGGTTTCTCCCAGCTATTACCATCACCATCAGTTTGGGAAGCTGTAAAATATAATATCTGAGATTAATCTAATGTGAAAGGAGAATTTTGGACTACCAAGCTCTGCGATTAATATAATATATGTACATTGTACAATGTATCTACATGTATGTGGTTAACGAATTAAAAAATTTAATAATCATGCCAAATATATCAATAGTGTTCTATGTTATATTTATATAGCTCAATAGTGCTAGGAATATACGTGTTAATAAGCCAACAAGTAAGCAACACCTTGTTATTAATTATATTTATAACATAGCGGTTTAAGAGGATCCGTCTGAATTTGATCATTGAATTTAATCCCTAAATCCGCGAAAGTCATTGTCTTTTACAAAGGATTAAAATTTGATTTAAATTTGAAAAATTAAAAAAAACTTTTTTGAACAGTGCCTAATAAATTATTGGAGAGAAATAATATACCTATGTATAATAGCTTGAGTCTCCAAGACACCCTATGTATTTAGCACCCTATGCTTTACGATCAATAATTATTGAACCATTAGCACTTCCTGGCCTAATAGGGCCTAAAATTGGGCCTCATAGCGCTAGAGGTGTTAACCTCAATTAAACTTTGGGTTGTTTCAGATCAACTAACTTAATAATTTAATAATAAAGTGGTTTAATGCACATTTAACTGCAAAGTGGGCACTTTTGAAGCTACATCAATTTTTTAATCCATTTTTGGTTTTGGAATTTAGTTCGATAAATATTATTTTGTACTTGACTAAGAATTATTATAATTTTTAGGTCATTTAGAAAAATCGCCTCTTACAATGTACAGCAAATAAAAAATATAAAAAATCCGTTGCATACTTTAACTCGCTTGAGTGAATTTATTTTATACAAACTTCCAAGCAAATTTAACAACAATAGACAAAAAAATACTGAGATTATCCACGTATTTAGAAATATAATTTCAACGTGATCGATCAGTGTTCGCAAATAGTTGATAATTGCTTTAAACAATTGTTTTTTTTTGTGTACCAGTTCCGTAATAGTTATTTACGTCACAAGGGCGATAAATGAGTTATTACAGTACGAGTTCGACGTTTATGGACGAGGCGTCGAAGGAGCCGAGTCCAGAATTTTGAACGAGTACTGTAACGATCATTTAACGTACGTGGAACGTACAACGTTTTATTTATACTACATGGGACATTAATTCGATTTTTTCATTTAAAATTGAATTTTAAAGTAAAAACACAGATAAGAATATACAGATGGTGATCTTGTATGGGCCCTATTTGCATTCTAAATTTCAATACCAAATTCTAATCTAATCCTTTTAGAGCAGGACGTATACTATATTATAAAATACAATTTTCTTTGAAGTTGGTTTATGTTTGCTTTGATATAATCAAAATAGCCCTGCGATGTTTGCTTTGATATACCCGCCGTCTACACTATGCAAATTCACTGATATTTTCTATCATGATATAAATTTTATCAATGTATGTGTGTGTATATTATACGTTTTTTGACACTATTAGCAAATTATCAGGAGGGTATTTCACGTAATTTTATTAGCAAATTATTATGAAATGTCACAAAAAATTAATGTTTGAGGTTATGTTTTGCCATTTGAAATTTTTCTCTCAAGTTGAAACATCGCAGCAATATAAGAAAAAACCATAACCTAAATAAAATTTTTTTTCTTTTAATATCGAAAGTACAGTGCGATTAATATATAAGTTTTATGGAAGATAACCCATACAAATTACAGACGGATCGACATTCAAACTTATGTTTTACAACAAATAGCGGACAAAATAAACGTAAATGTTGAAGATGTAAAGAAAAAAATAAGGAATCTACGAAAGTACGAAATACATGTCGTGTCCAAATAAGAGTATTGAGTATTACATTATATCTGCAAATCATTAATTTTGAGAGGGGGGGGGGGGGCGGGAGGGAGGTACCAAGTTTTAATTTTAAATATGGCTTAATTTTTAATATTTTTTTAATAAAATTCTTGCCACAGTTTGTGGACAGACAGGACTTTATTTATAAAAAAATTAAGATTAAATTAGAAAAACGGAAACTGGAAGCGCTGCTGTTGACGATAAAAACCTTGAACAAATTTACTACATTTATACTGGGGTCCGGTTATCTTCTCTTTGATCCTCATACTAATTTATTATTGTGTTTTTTAGGTTCGATTGAATTAAATAGTGCAGAAATAATAATTTTCAATTATGTATGTTTCATGAAAAATTACTCAATATCTATAATAATTAATAAGGGAAAATATAACCTAAGTTGAATCCTAAGTATAAACATACTAATTATTTTTTAACCTAACCGCAAGTGGCAAGTGTTAAAAAACAACTAATTTTTTAATAGTAATGAAACAATTTTGCTTGACATTTGAAGATATTATTATGATAGTGAAATACCCAGCTATGATATTTTTTGGACAAATATTTCTCAATACATTGAAAAAAACATTTGCAAACATAAAATTGCTGATGGAAAATATCAGTGAATTTGTATAATGTAGACGGCGTGATAATCAAAATAGCCATACGTAAAAAAAGATAAAAGGAGACAGAAATGTACGTCCTGCTCTAAAAGGATTGGATTGGAATTTGGTATTGAAATTTTGGAATGAAAATATAGCCCATACAAGATCGCCATCTGCCTATTCTTATCTGTGGTAAAAACATGAATTTGAAATTTAAAGAAAATCAACCCAAACGGTTTTTAAATTATCAAGTTGCCCTAGTTATTTTTTTTTTTGGTTTGGTTTTACAGTCTACTCTACTGTAATAGCTCGTTTTCCGGACACTTTTGTTCTCTGACGTAAGATTCATTTCCCGGACTGAAATCAATCACGTAAACATTGATTTTCGGTACAGTATGAAATATGTAAAATAATTTTTTTATTTGTAATATTAAGGTTCAGTCAGAATCGAATCATAATATGCCAGATTTTTATTTTTGTCTTTCAAAACGTAAATTTTTACAGAAAGAGACGAATAAAATAATTTAAGATACATTTTATTATCTCGGAGTTGGGTCCAATATGCTAACCTCAGACAATTTTCTTTGGCCGTTCGGTTCCTAATTATTTTTATAATATTCGTCTGTAAAAATAGAAACTCACAACGATTTATTGAAGGAAAATCTGTTAGTTCAGATATTGTCAGCTACGGCTACGCTAAATTCTGTTATACGATAATTCACATCGTAAAATAAATGACTAAGTAAGTTGCAGTAGAAGAAGAATAACAATTCTGAATTTTAGGTCTTCATAGGTCATCTTCGTTATCATTGGAAGTGTTCCGCAATATTTCTTGAATTTTAGCAAAGATTTAAATAAGAAATCCGACCCCCAGATGATGTGGCCGCAGGAATTAATTGTACATCTCAAATCTCTGCGCGCGTTGAACGCCCTCGCACACCAACAACCGACGATATCGTTGAAAAGTCAGCAAAATGGTAGTAGAATCGCTATCACAGAGGTTGGTATACCATTTGGATCATGTCACACACTTTTTTCAAATATTTTGGGCATGTAACGTGTGGTAACATAAATGGCTTCGATATTGTTGAATTCCGACCAAAAGCAATATCGAATGAACATTGCTCAGAAGTCGCTGAATGAAGTGAACGACGATCCGGAACTGCTCGAACAAAATACATAGGTGTGTACGAATATGACGTCGAAACTAAGGCCTAATGGTTCTAATATTATAGAACCTTCCTGAAGAGGCAAGACCACAAAACGCTCGTCATGTTCGAAAGAATATGAAGGTTCTGCTTAACAGTGAGCTTACCAAGAGTTTTTCCTACCAGGCAGTAACAATAAGGAGTATTACCTTGAAGTTACACTTCTCTGCTTGTTCGTACATTTTTGGCCAAAAACGACACCGTTATGACGACTGAGCAACACGACTGACAACTTATTCCTGTTACAAAAACTAAATTGATGAGAACCTTTTCGACAGCCCACAATAAACTAAGCATCCAATATAGCTAGAAATGTCATGATACGTCAGGGACAAGTGTACCAATACAAGAAAAAAAAACTTGTAACAACTAGACATGCAGCCCCCGAAGTTCAAAAATCCCTCGATTTTTTGATCCAACATCATTCAACCAACGTCCAACGTCATTCCGGGGCCAAATCGTTTTCATTTGGATGTAATTTCGGTATTAGGTTAATTTAAATCGATGGTTTCCGAAAAAGAAACATCCCGATCATCCCAGGAAATGTAAGGAGTATTCTCAATTACATATGGCTCTCGTGTTTACGTTTTTTTAAAAATAGGTATGATTTGATGATAGAAATGCGCTTTCATCAAGCCCACAATCTGGTGGTTTATCGTAAAATTGTTGTTTTAAATTTATTAGTTCGTCCAAATCCTGCTTCTAGGGCGTGAACTACGTGAGCTTGGTGGATCTAAAATACTGTTTAACTGATGGCATTAAACAATAAGAATAACCGCCGCACGGTTTGTTTACGAAAACCATACGACGATCAGAAATTAAGTTGTATATCTCAAGATAGTTTGTCAAGTGAACGTTTATTATTGTATCCATAACTTTAGAAATAATTATTACTAAAGCTACATACAATCTAAAAAATTTGAATTATTGTTCTTCTTACTTCATTTAAACATTAAACAAGAGAGCTTGCTGAGTGCTTTTGCTAAGACAATTGGGGAGATGAGCCTGAATTATTAATGATTATTTCTTTGAGATAGTCTGGGACTAAAAATAAATGTGAGTCATTGATGTCGATACTAGTGGGATATTAGGAACAGGTTGGCCAAAATCCAACAGATAATAATTCGATGAAAATTGAGATGCTGAACCCTCGATCTGCTACGTGCTCACAATTTGACACAGTTGACCGACTTGCAGTTACAGTACAAAATGTAAAGCGGCTGAATTTACCACTGCTACTTCTACTAAACTACCTACTGCAAGAAGTTTATTTTATTTTTTAATATTCCAAAAATTGGGCAGCGGACAGACACAAGTCAAATTATGCGATGCCACTACATAGCACAAAAACCTTTTATAATAAAACAATTTTAGAAAACAAAAACTTAATCAAATACAATTACAATATTAATAATAATCTAATAAAATAGAAATTAACAAAAGTTCATGTATATGCCTCCACATAAAGCCAGTCAACCCTCAATAAGAAACAGTTGATCCAACTCATGTAGAAGCACACATACGCACATAGATTGGACCACGCCTAAAAATAAACCCAAGTAATCTACATTATGTGCTTTAGCATAGATGGCCGCTGTATGGAGATCAAATTTGAGTTTAGAATCAAATATTACACCCAGATCAGTGATTTCGGAAACCCTGACTAAAACAGTATCATTAATGTTGTATGGAAAATTAATGTATGTAGTTAAGTTTGCACGTATATGAAATTGCAACACATTTACTGATATTAAGTTTTAGCTTATTAGCCTTCGACCACAATGAAAGATTTAGCAAATCAGACTGAAGTCTATAACAGTCAGCAGCGTCATTAACATTGGTGAACATTTTTAGATCATCAGCGTAAAGTAAGTATCGTATAAACAGAACGGTTTCTAAAATCGTTGATAAAAATAAGAAGGGGCCAAGGGTGGAACCCTGAGGCACCCCGGACTTAGCAATAATGGTCCGTGACAAAAATTCATTGAATTTGACCTGTTGTGTACGTCCCAAAAGATATGATTGTAACCAGCTCAGAATTTGCCCGGAGAGACCCATATCAGCACATTTCCTAATTAAAATTCGGTGGGATACTGAGTCAAACGCCTTTTCAAAATCAGTATAAACACAGTCCACTTGTCCCCCCTTATCAACGTTAGTAAAAATAAAATTAGACATATTAATTAAATTAGTAGTAGTAGTGTTATTAGGATAAAAACCATGTTGCAAAGGGTTAATCAAATGCTTAACATCATCAAAGATGATACAATAAACAATTTTCCCAAAAATTTTGCTGAAACTATTTAATATAGATATAGGTCAATAATTCTTTACATTACTATAGCATCAGATTTCTTATATATTGGCACAAAGTAAGCCATCTTCCAACGCGATGGAAATACGCCCATTCTCAACGATAAATTAAAAAGCAAAGCTAAAGGTTTGGTTAGCTGAGATTTCAATTTAAAAATGAAATAATTGGACAAATTATCAGAGCCAACACCTTTTTTGATATCAAGTGAAGATATTACTTTTAAAACATCTTCTTCGGAAACTAAATCTGAAGAATCGGTAGCTTCAACTGCACCTAGTTTCATACATGGTGGGTACACAGATCTCGAAGTAAGAGACTGACTATAGTTCCAGATTAACTTGGGGTTCTGCTTAATATGACATTCAACATATTTCAAATAGTTTAAGGAACACTTGCGAATTTCATATTTAACACGCTTACGCAAATTAGAAAATTTAAAATTTACGATGTCGTTTTCGAAATTTCTCTTTTAGACGAATTAGTTTAATCAATTTATTTGAGTACCGTATTGGAAATTTTAAATGAACACCAGAACGATTGCTGGGTTTAATAAAACCGTATAAAATTTCATAAAATTTATCAATGGCTTGTTCGACATTACAATTTAAAAACATAATGATTCCAATCAAGTGACTTAAGTCACTATTGCACAATAGTCAAGTAATTTTAGATTGGGTGAATTTAGCTGTTTGTAACGTAAGCATTTCAATAAACATTTTTCAACTCGTATTAAGAGTAGCGGATGGTAAAGATCAATTTTAGTTAGCAACACAAGGTCAAGAACTCTATTAAGAGAATTCTTAACATGATTATGCTGTATAAGTTCATTAAATATCATAGTTTCAATTATTAGTGAGTAGCACACAAGTTAGTGCAAGAAGTTTTAATTTTCGAAAAAAAAATCAGCTGAGGACATCTATTCACCAAGTGCGGGATTACCTAACCATTTGTTTGACTAGACCATACAACGGTTGATGGAGCTACCAAATTTCAGTTATAATGAGAGCGAGACTGGTAAAAAAGTTTGACTTACACATTTTGATAATCAACACTTTTACCAGTGCCCGTTAAAATTATTTCCTATAATTGCATTAGTCGATCGATGCGACAATCGTCGTTTGAAGTGACAAACAGCCATTTACGTCGTATTCTCTTATATTATCACTTCGATCGACTAAGAGAATACCAATTTAAAGTTGAAGTGACACGACAATTGTCACGTCGAATGAAGTGACGCGACCAAGGGAATAAGGGTGGCAAACATACCATAACGTATTTATTATTTCGAGAACATTTTATAAACGCTTTGGAAATATCTGAGCCAGTTATTTGAAATCACCATTACTTTATTGCCATAGACAATTTTACAAAATATTTAATCTTGATTGATCAATAAAAAGTAACAAATCAAACCGTCTTCTTTTATATAGATTGCGCAGTTTACGACATACCACTTAATGATTTTTTAAGATTCCGCCACTTTGTCAAAATTACGAAATTTTATTGTTTTTTTTTTCCAAACACAAATTATGATAAATTGATAAATAATAAATTAGCTTTACGTTAATTTTATGGAATAATTTCAAAAGTCGTTAAAAAATGTTGGAGATATAAACGACATATATCCAAAAATTGATAAAAACTTACGCAAAATGCACTGAATAGATATTACTGCTAGCATGGGTGTGAAGTTTTTCCCAAAAATCCCATTTTTTATATGTATTAGTTTCACACTGTTAAAATGAATTCAAATTGGAAAAAATCTAGATTCCTATTGAAAAATTTAGTACTAAAAATGTAAATTTATTACAAAAACGAAAAGATCATTCGAATAAAAATTATTTCTGGAAGGGAATAATATTATTTAGGGTCGGCGTGCAAAAAATTTAGTCAGATAATTAATTAACTAAATAAATGATCCTTTAGTATTACTGCTAAAATTGTGATTACAAGATTAAAATATAAAAGAAATTTATTTCGGGGGATAGCGAAACCGCAATTTGAATTTTAAAATTTGAAGCACATTTATTTCTCTGGTTAGGGAAAACCTTCTTAGCTCTATGGATGGGGAATTTTATCAGCTATTTCGTGAAGTGTCACAACTTGAGTCCAAATCTCTGGCAATGGCCATTAATGGCCCTTAATCAATTTCCTGCTAAACCGCAATTTGAACTTTAAAATTCGTAGCACATTTGTTTGTGGGGATATGGGTTACCTTATCAGCTTGATTGGAATACTCTATAACTTTCACGTTACGATTAGAGTCAAGATCATTAACAAATGCCGTGATTTCCTGTTTTTCGTGTATTTACATAGAGAATTATTTCTAATAATAAATTTTCATAATTGATTTTATTTTCTTATTAGATTAAAAATCGTATCACATACATAAACCTCTTAAAGGTTTTAGTATACAAGGAATTGCATTAACTAAGTAA
Source organism: Tipula helvola (assembly GCA_963556165.1). Taxonomy (NCBI): domain Eukaryota; kingdom Metazoa; phylum Arthropoda; class Insecta; order Diptera; family Tipulidae; genus Tipula; species Tipula helvola. The sequence continues at coordinate 52,652,103 of OY744482.1, forward strand.
AAAGTATCATCTATTATTGTACTATTATATTTCGATGCTTTAAAAATCCCTGAATTCAGGCGCGGTCGGTCATATTGGGCAACGTGGGCAGTGCCCACTCTTAAATTTGACCCAATTACACAGATTTCTTTTTATAAATTAAAAACAAATGTCCACCGACCGACATCATACAAAACAATGTTAGTATAAGTTGCACTGTAAATATTCCCCATTCATAATTTGTGTATAAGATTCAAATATGAAATACAACAACAAATCCTTTATACAAATTAGTCCATAAAACGAGAGCGAAGCTTTAATACAAAAAATTGTTTTTAAATGTGAAGCTAATAATCTCTATATCTATTTCTCTTTAACGTACGTCTACAATTATATTCTAAAATCTAAATTACCACACATTCAGCCGTCTAACTGTATATTACCTCATTTCATTCTCTTCTTCGTTCATAAATTCTCATTGGGCAAATCGTGTAGTGCCGCATGATGGTGCAAATCTGCATAACATTGAGATGCGCGCGCATTTTCGCTCTCTACCTCAATTTTTCTATTTTTATTCCTTTATAAAGCTAAATATTCACACACACAAACAAGCATTGTGGGCAATTCAAGAAAATCATCCGCAAGTAAAATTTTTTTGTTGTCGATTGAATTTTGTTTTTGTTTTTTATTTTCGTTTGACTACTGGACTTCCTCCCCTTACGCGATGCTACCTAGTAAAATTAGAGTAGTTTTTGATTTGTATATGTATATAAATATTCAGAAAATTCATCTAGGACACAATCAGAAGACGACCTACATATTTATATGTTTTTAAATAAAATTTACGGTATCAAAATTGCACTAGGAAGTGTAGTGTAAATCATTTTTTTTTTTTTCATTATGAAGTATTGTGAATTACAGTCAGCCCTTTGTCATATGTATTTTGAAACTAATTTGTGTGTTATAAAAAAATTAAATAATTAATTAAAAAGTTTCGGACTTTATTGTTATATGCTACAAGTTCATTTTTAAAGAGTTCGTATGTAAGCTTTATATTACAATGTCTGTCGAAAATTTGAATTCTGTTGATTTTATTTGATAAACTTAAACTTTGATAAAATAAAAAAATGGGCCCAGATCGTCCGAATGTGGTATTATCAATAACAACTCCAAAGCGTCAAACAGAAAATTCAACAAAGAGTGGTTTTCGAAAGAAAAAAATGGTTAACTCTCAGTTTAAAATTTAAAAGTTTGTATTGCTTTCCATGTGTACTATTTGGTGGTGATAACTGATAATGTGTAGACTTGTAATGTAAAAAAACAAAACATGAAGTAACTGAGTTACCTCAGCTTAACATTACTAAGAAATTGTTTCTCGACCGCTGTTGTCACCCCTGCGGCATTTACCTGTGCTCAAGGCCGGTAGAGGTAAAATTAGTCATGGGTTTGGGGTGACACAGTTGAGAAACCTAGTTATACCGCGGTTGGATGAAAATATTGGGTGATCATTGAGATCACAAAGGATTGGGGATTAGAAACGTTGGACCTGTCTTCAGTGACCAACAGAAAACTAAGTTATTTGTCCAGCATGAATGGACAGTTTTTGGCCTTAGCCACGCATTATTTGAAATTCACACAAAAAAAATAATTAATTAGCAAGTCCCTGTATGAGGGTTTGATTAGTAATTAACTTGGTCAGTAAGTAGTTAGCCAAAAGAAAGGGTAAATGACGCGGTTGAAGCTGTACATTCACCTGCCTCTAATGAGGCTATTGGCTTCCTACTATACTGACTGGACCTCTCTTAGTTAGTATGGTTTTTTTTTCCTTTTTATACTCACCGTTGTTTTCCTCGATTTAGACCGCAACAAAACAAAACACCAAAAAAAATTTAATTTATAAATTGCAAAAAAAAAAATATTTATTTTCCAAAAAAATTTTTTTTATTTATTTTTTTTTTTTTTAAATAGAAAACTTCTAACCTGACGGTTAGCAAAAATCAACTAAAAAGAACCCCGAATAAAAATTTTGTGGAGTTTTTATACAATTTTTCTGCTGATCAAAAAAAAAAAAAAAACACATATTTTCTTTTTCTTTTTCTCTTCCAATCAACTTGAAAAATTCCATAATCACCCCACTGACATTTTATCCGAATTTCCGGACAATATGCACGAACTGAAAACATGAGGCACGTTTGGCTGCATGTGTAACCACATGAACTGCCCAAGTCGCAAAAAAAAAAAATTATATTTCCACGCTTATTTTTACCTTGAGACATTCAATTACATTGACAATGACCCAGGTTGAATAAACGGAAACGAAAATTGAGACTTCAACAAAAACAAATGTGTCTCCACACTGATTCAAGAATGTGTGATAATAAAAAAAAATATTCTTATGTTTGTTTACCGAAACTTGAGCTTCCGCAAATAAACATAAATGAAAACCAAGTCATATGGGCACGCGCCATTGGAGATAATAGGATTTTACATTAATTTAGTTGTTGGTTAAGAATCTTGCTTATGTGCATGTTTTAATATGTACAGACAAGATTATTCCAACACAATTAATGTAAATGTAATGTGAACTGTACCCGGATTTAGTCATGTAAATTGGTATTTATTAGAAGAAAAAAAAAATCTTCAAATGTGGGGTACAGTTTTATACGCGAATTTGATGGATAAGATTATTTTGTGACGGGGATGACAAGCACCCGTTACAGCGTGGGGAAAACCCAATCCCTGAGATGAAACGAGATCTCATGCTCTGTTTGGCGGGGATAGGATGCTTCCGTCAGTTTTGTTTTCAATTTGTGTCAACCCAACGTGGGGACGCCCCACAACCTGAGATAGTCTCAAGCCGGGCCAATAATAGATTTACAAATTTTGGATTTATAGAAATTTCTTAATACTAATTTCCTAATATTATGGATTGTATATAATATATATTTTTTTTTTTTTTTTTTTTTTTTTTATATAATATACTTTCTTAAAATATACTACTGTTGATAATAAAAAAAAAATTATAATTGAGCGAAAAATTATTACCTTTTTTTTTTTTTTTTTTTTTTTTTTCAATAGGATATACCTTTATTTTTAAATGAAAATTTAACGCTCATTATTTACCTAAAAACAATTTATTTTCTAATCTAACTATATATCCTACTTAACGCTATATTAGTAAATAAGAACGGCGCTGTCTCAATTTTAACCTGCTTCTTGTGAGTGTTAATTGTTTCTTGTATCAGTGCTTACAAAAAAATAGGTTGTTTGCTAAGAATAGTTTAAATTTGAGACAGCCTCGACTTTGAGCTATTCTAGTGTTATAAGTTAACTATTAATGTACTTAACCTAAGGCGAACAGTTTTCTTTCCTGACAATTATTGTGATTTTATGAAGCGAAATTGTATTCTAATTAATTATTTGTTTTATCATATGGCAAATTGCAAGGAGAAATTTATTATTGTTATCATTATTATTTTACTTTAAGTTTAGAAAATATAAACAGCTGATTTTGATTTTGATTTCAATTTCACTGTTGCCTTTTTAAACCTAATTATTATTATTCTGCTCTGTCTAACTATTACCTAACGAAAATACGACTAACTTATGCTTCGGCGGCGATAGGCAGTTGTCATCGGTAAAATGTTGTTGTCCGTTGGTCGGCGCTGACTTATTTGGAACAACATTTGAGCGAGTTGTCGTCTCCGGTACCATGCAACAAGTAGCAAAATAACTGGAATGAGTAGGGCCCCTGATATCGCATATTGAGGAAAATCATGGATATTCATTTGATACCATGACTCTTCACGGTGCAACATCTGGACGGCTGTTACCATCTTTTGTACCTCTGGTTCTAGGTTGACCGTTTCCAGATCTATCGTTGGTCCCATTTGTTGGCTGAGGTTAAAATGGGGTATAAATTGCGCAGGTTGTTCGGAAGTATGCGTTGATATGCTCCTCAATAAAAATTTGTTGTTTTTGAGGAAACATCCTGATTCCAGACTTAACAAACCCGTTCCACCTATAGTGATAGATTGTAGTGTCTCATTGCAGATTACATCCATTGTTTCTCTCTTGGCTAATGACACGAGCCATTTGTTGGATTGGTTTATAGCTCTTATGTATGTTTTGGTCGTAGTAGTTCTAATTTGACACCTAGCTGCTGCCTGATCGTCGTTTTGTAAGAGCCTTAATTCACAAGGTGCCGAGCTCTCCTGGTTGACGTACAGAGCTCCTTTTTGGAAACAGATTATCTGGGTCTGGTCCCATCGCTGGCACTCTTGCAGTTCGCTAGTAGACATCAGATAGTACCAGGTGCGCTTGATATTGACTAGCAGAATTTCGGATGTTGGCTGGATATACACCATCTGACCCTGGATCATAGTTGGTGCTGGGTAATTTTTAAAAATCTGGTATGTTTCAATACCAAAAAGCGGTACCCTTAACTCGAAAATAAGGTAATTACCCACAAGCCGTGCTTTGACTTTTAGTATTGGTACAACTGGACCCAATGTTGCTGGTAATCGGGTACCTGTACCTCGGGCGATGTCCATGCCTCCATTTGTTTAAGTTGGCCCCGGAGTTGGTCTGGGGTCAACAACTTGGTATTAAGATGTCCTTGGTGCAAGTCTACCATCACATCAATCATAGCTTCTTGCATTTCCTTGAAAAGAAGGATGTGAGTGGTTAACTGGAGAACCATATCGGTGAATTCAGCGTGTTCCACTAATGCTCTTATCTCCGCTTGCATCTGGGCATATTGGCGCTGAATCTGTTCTTGTTGCTTGCGAACCAGGTTAGTAGTTACTTCCAATACGTGGGTTTGTTGCCGCAGTAGTTGTTTCGCGCTTAATATTCCCGCCTGCAGATCCCGTATCTGTGCCTCATATTGAACTGCTGCCCTCTGGTCCAGTACCCCAAATGCCTCACTCAGGAAAGTTCCCACGAATTCCAGTGGTGCTCTTTTTACTCGTACTGGAACTTTCAGAAGAACATTACGGTCTTCTATTCCCTTCATCATAAATTGGATGGATTCTAGCATATGACTACAGGCTGATGAATGCCCCACAGGTGGTTTGTTGAGGGACTGATTGTTCTTTGACGTTTCTTTGATGTGACAAGCAGTCGTCATGCGATCCAGTATAAAAGACAGGGATTCCCACTCATGCCAGTAGTTAGCTAAGTCGTAGTACAGTACCATCTTCCATTCCGTGTTAGTTAATAGTGCCTGCCCTATTTCTTCCATGTATATACCTGGCCGAGCCTGGAATTCCTGATACGTCTGCGCCAAAGTTTGGAGCGCCAACCATAACCACCAAAGCATCATTATCCCATTCATGTTGAATCTCGGGAATACAAAAGAAACACTACTTTATTAAAAAAATAACATAAAAAAAATAAATAAACCCTAATAATGCTCTATCATTGACTTATTTACTATATTAGTATCCCTATTCTATCTAACTCCTACGCTACGTTAGAGTTAATATTCTATCTAAACCTACAAAATTCGTACCTAACCTTAACTAATTTGTAGCTTCTGAAGTTACTTGCCCTTATCTTAAGCTAAGGACTTTCTATCTTCAACTTACTATCACATTGATCATTACAATAATATTATAATCAATGTGATGGTAAGTCGGGATGTAATAAAAAAAAACAGGCAAAAATCTCCATATATGTATATATATATATATATATATATTTTTTTTTTTTTTTTTTTTTTTTTTGTTTTACTCTCTCCCCCCTTTCCCCCCCTTTTTTTTTTTTTTCTTTTCCATTCAATCTCCTTCCTTCCTCCACTCTGGCCAATTAGCCAAATTTTCCTCCACCTGCTGTTGCTTCCTCTTTTTCTTTTCCTGCCGCCCCTGGGCCCGTTTTAGCTGAAGCTCCTTCAGCTTGGCCTGGATCTTCATTTTATCTCCTGGCCGCGTGCACAAGCCCAGTATGCGGTTGAGGTCACATATCTCCCTTTGCAGGGCATTATCCTTCCCTCCTCTCTTTATTTTGGGAAACTCCATTGGGACCGACTGTGGTATCGTCATTGAGGGTTTCCGTTTTCGGTACTCTTCCAAAGTCACTACCTTCTTCAATGGTTTCTCTTCTGGTATTCCATTTACTATGGTTACTTCAGCCATCTGAAAATAAACAGAAACCATCATGAAACTTCTAGAAACCCTTAAAGGCGGATGTCTTTTCCGTGGAAAACTCCCAATATCTTGTCATCACTGCCCATCACTTCGTAAGCAACCTTACCTACACGGCGACGTATTGTAGCCGGTAAGAATTTTTTTGCTAGCTTAGCAGAGTAATTCAGCAGAGCATTGCTTTGCGTGAAGTTTCGCACATATACTGCCTGTCCAGGCACGAATTCCCGCTCTGCTGACCGTAGGTTGTATCTCTGAGCATTGGCCTGGTATGCTTGTTGAAGATGGAATAGTACAAGTTCCCGTGCCAATGCCAGTCGGTCTTGTTTACTGGGTATGTGGTGATTACCTAAAGCTTCCTCGCCCAACATACGAAGTAGTTTGTATTGGGAACCATGCTGAATCATATGCTGACCGAACACCAGGTATGCAGGAGAAAAAGTCGTACCCGTATGTATGGTATTTCGCAAAGCTCCAGCAATCTGGGGTAGGTACTGATCCCATGTCCGGTGGTCCTCATCCACGTAAGCGCGTATAGCGGTGAGAATGGAACGGTTAACCCGCTCAGAGGCATTGGACTGGGGTGAATATACCGGAGTGAACAGGTGTTCTACACCATACCTCGTCAGCATCTCCTGGAGTATTCGAGATTTAAATTGTTTTCCATTGTCTGAGTGAATAATTTCGGGCACCGAAAAGACTGGAAAAATCTCCTGCTCCAGGTAGTCGACTACTCTTTTGGCTGTTGCTTCTCGGAGTGGTTTAAGCAAAACAAACCGAGAATAGTGGTCCAAAACGATCAGGATATGAGTGTTGCCCATTTTGGATCTTGGGTAAGGACCTAAGAAATCGAGATAGAGTTTTTGGAAAGGTCTCTCAAATTCCTTATACTGCCCCATGGGAGGTCTTAGAATATGATTCACTGCTTTGGTCTGCTTACAAACCTGGCACTGCTGGATGAACCTTCGAACATCAGTGGTTAGAGTTGGCCAGTAGAATTGCCTTCGCAATAGTTCGATCATCTTCCCCGTTCCAAAATGTGCTGCCAACGGAGGAATATGTGCTTGGCTTAGCACTTCCGGAACAAGGTCAATCGGCAGCCACAACTTCCAATCAGGGATGTCTGTTTTGTAATCAGTATTCCGGCATGGCAGTTGTATCAACAATTTCCCATTGTCTACTTTCACATCTGGTCTTGGTGGAGATCCCTCTGTGATAACTTTCAAGAGGTTTAAATATGCCGGACTCTGGAATGTCGCTGAGTGTAGATCTATTTTTAATGGACCTTTACCAACTTCCAGTTCCGCCACTTCCTTGGAATATACCCGAGATAATGCATCGGGTACTACGTTCTGAGAACCTTTGCGGTATTCGATGCTAAAGTTATAACCTTGCAGTTTCAGGCTCCATCGCGCCAGACGTCCTGACAAATCGGTTTGATTCATCAGCCACTGTAAGCTTGCATGATCCGTTATGATCACAAACTTATAACCCTCCACGTAGGAACGGAACTTCTTTACGCTTAGCACTGCCGCTAAGCATTCCAGTTCTGTTACGCTGTAATTGCGCTGGGCTCCATTCAGTTTGTGCGAATAAAAAGCAATTGGATGCTCAACACCGTCATTGTCCTTTTGGAACAGAACACTTCCTACTCCGGTTGTTGAAGCGTCCACTTGGATGTAGAAAGTGCGTTGGTAGTCTGGATGGATCAGAACAGGTGCGCTGGTTAGTAGAGCTTTCAATTTGTTTAGCGCTTCCTGAGCTGACTCATTCCAAACTATTTTCCCTTTTGACTTGAGCAAGTCCGTCATGGGAGCTGACACCGAGGAAAAACTTGGTATGAATTTCCGGTACCAACCACTCAATCCTAAGAATTGCCTGATGTGTTTGGCAGTCGTTGGTACTGGAAATTCTTGGATTGCTCTAATCTTATCTGCATCTACCCTGATACACCCATTTCCTATTACATGGCCTAAGTACTTCAGCTGCCGGAGCACAAACTTTGACTTTTCCACATTAATTGTCAAGTTGGCTGCTCGCAAACGTGCTGCCACTATTTCGAGTAATTTCATGTGCTCCTCAAAGGTAGGTGAGGTCACTAGTAGGTCATCAAGATAGACGAAAATCCGGTCATGTAGTTCATGAGGAATGACTCTGTCCATTAACCTGCACATGGTTTGTGCAGCATTACACAGACCGAATGGCATGACCGTGAAATGATATAGAGGCCTCCCTGGCACCGTGAAGGCTGTTTTACACCGAGAGCTCAGATTGAGTGGTATTTGCCAGAAGGCATCCTTTAGATCTAGGCTAGTGATATATCTAGTGTTTTCTAATCTGCTAAGCAAACCGTCGATAAGAGGTAGTGGGTATGCTTCTTTTACTGTTACCGCGTTGAGTTTACGAGCATCCAGACATAATCGTACCTTCCCGTTACTTTTGGCCACGACCGTCACCGGCGAACTCCAAGGACTGGATGATTCCTCGATCACTCCCAACGCTAACATTCTATCCAGTTCTTGGTCCATCTCCTTTTGTTTGGCGGGTGATATCGCGTAGTAACGTTGTTTGACTGGTATAGCGTCTCCCGTATCAATTACATGCTCCAGGAGAGTCGTTTTACCTAGTCCTAGCTGTATAGAGGATGGAAATCTAGCTTTGATTGATTGAAGTTGATGTTGTTGGTCTACCGTTAAGATATGTTGTTGTACACTATCTTCATTGGTTTGATTTAGACCAACGGCCTTGTTTTTGATTGCATCCAACTCTGACACGGAGATTTGCAGTCCAAAAGCTTTCCAAAAATCTGTGCCTAAATACAATACTTGCGATAGTGACGGGGCAACGTGTAACTGGAAGTTTTTGGTCATACCATTGAATTGAATTGGTACGGTCACGAAGCCTAATACTGTTTCTGCTGTGCCACTGGCAGTATGTACCTGAGTTTTAGATGAGTGATATGTAATGCCGCATGTCTTCAGGAATTGCTCGCTTCCGTTGCCTAACACACTGATATTGGCTCCAGAATCTAACAACCCTTCCAACTGCCGACCACACACTTGAACATGTGCATATGGTCGGTTGTCAGGCTTTGAATGGATAACCGTCGAATATATACCCTTACGCAACTTACGGCGCATGGCAAAATATCTCTTCGTTCTAGTCAACTGCCGGTTATCCGATTGACAGGAGGTTGAATGAAGAGATTCAATACATGATGTAGCTAACGACGCCAACTCCGGTATAATTCCGGATCGGTGTTGCTGGCTGCCTCCTCGGTACTCGTAAGAGTCCCGGGTCTCATGTTTGGGTGTGGATGCGGTTCCCGGAAATTCCGCATCTCTGCTTGGCCGTTTTTTGCAGCATTGCACGGAACGCAATCAGGGAGGAATACCCCTCTTTCTCCACATCCATAACAAAACACACCTCGTACTAACTTCCGGCAGTCCGTGTAACGGTGCGATGTTTCGTTGCAGTTCCAACACCGTACCGCAGGTTTATCTCGCGCGCGCATCGTCGTGGAACCTACCATTTGAGGTGCGTGTTGTGAAGAATACTGGGGATGGATCTTCAAATTCTGCAACCCTGGTGGCTGTGCCCTGGCCTTCAAGTTTTCATTGATGGCACACACCTGTTGGTAATAGCTCTCTGGTCCTTCCTCACAACCTGATAGTCTTGGTTCCTCCTCAACATGAAACTTTTCTGGCTTAGAGGAGCACTGTTCCGTGTAGGAGTAATCTAGCTCGTGGACTCTGGGTGGTCGTTGATCAAACCGAACCTGAGACCGATCCCAGGATTTACTTTCATTAAACAGATATACTGGGCCCTGCGGAACACTAAGTCCTGCCTCTGGATTTCGCCCGAAACGACGCCACAAATCCTCTAGGGAACTACACTTGCGAATAAAGTCGGCTAAACTTCTGAAGTTCCACTGTTCGTGTAACTCTATTTGCAGCCCCGGACGCATGTTACGTCGGATGATAGTATACAAGGTGTCATCTGATAATGTACGACTGGATTGTAACGCTATCCTTTGGATCGCCTGGTAAAACTCCTGGATTGACTCCTTTGGAAAGCGCTGCTTACGATTATTTAGCATACGCCGTACGTCGTCATCAGTGTAGCTAGCCGCAAAACGCAATCGCATCTCGGACTTGAGCCCTTCCCATGAGACTTCTGGATTACGGTCGACAGCCGTCCAAAACCATTCCAGAGCCTCCTCTTCTAAACAGAGGTCCAATGCCCCCACCAACTGGTCTAAACTTACACCTGCACGCCCAGCATGCCACTCGATGCGGGATAGAAACCTGTCAATAGTGAGATCACTACGGAAACCCCTAAATCTAACCTTCCAGGTATTCATTTCCTTTCGCACCTGAACGTCATTAAATAAGCCTGACGGCTTGTTTGCTGTATATTTCTGATTATTATCGCTTACGTTTGTTGGGCTCAATGTTAGTCCGTCCATAACGCGTGAAAATTCGCCAACATCGTACTGTAGGAATGCTGGTGTAATTGAGACCCTCCGCCTTGCATCTGGTTTAAACCCTGATGTCTTTTGACTAGGAACTGGTAATGGATCTACCTGGGTATTACCCGTATCCTCGTCTGTTTCCACTCCTGTTATCTTTTGGCTGGGACCTGGTAACAGATCTACCTGGGTATTACCTGTATCCTCGCCTCGGCGGACCGTTTCTATCACCAGAGTCTCAATTTGCCTCCGGACTTCCTCAGCCCCTACCTTGCCCTTCTTCAATCCCCCTAGCAGTACAGCATAGTTGCCGAGAGTAGCTTTTAACCCCTCAAATAATGTCTTGAACCTGGGAGAACTCTTGCCACGACGAACCCTGCCGTCTATGTGCGCGAGCTTGCTTTTGGCCTTTGGTATCCAGGTTAGCTCAGGTGGTTGTTTTTCCAGCCCTTGCAATACCAGCTCGCGCAAGTCCCTCAGTTTCGTACAGCATTTATCATACTCTCGCTGAGGATTTTTCGCTGCTGCTTCATGCATTCTCTTGGGCTTAAGGTACCATTCTTCATGTTCTTCTTCTAACTTCCTAACTAGCGCTTCCTTTAGCGTTCCAGTCACTTCTCTGCTGGCTTTGTCGGACAACTCACGAACTTCGAATTCCACAAGGAGTTCTTCGTCGTCCAAAAGCAGAACATCAAGATCCATTTCTAATATTGTATCAACCTAAACTTAAAAACAAAAACGTAGAGCTAACTATAACGTAACTTGATTCCTACACTATAATTGATTACTAAACTTGAATATGAGTGTGTTCCATTCATGCTGGAATAGTGATGTCGTATCACCGAGACAGGTCAAAAAAGGAAAGGAATGAAGGATTGTAATTTCTAATTGTTAGAACCGTTGGCTGATTTCCAATCGCCCAGTGGAATTCCAACTCTACACGAGTGAGTCTCACTGCTATGGCGAATACAGACCACACAGCCTATTTGGGTTTACCCGTGTGCTCCACCAAGCACAAAACTACAACTCCTCGCAATCCGCATCCATTCCCATTGAGAAGAGCTAGACCGCGTTTGTAGAAAGTTAACTTGATGGATTGGTCTTGAACAAATTTCCATGCCTCTGGCAGAAATGTCTTGAGCAGTTTCACACGGGACAACAGCTCGCCCGCTGATGTGTTCCGTTTCGTGTTTCTGTAGTATATCCACTGACTACCCGTACTACCACACCTGAATTCCATACCCGTCCATGGCAGATCAAAGGCGTGATAAGTAGTTAGAGATATACCCTGGACGATAACCTAAACTTAATACTAAATGTGCGAACCGACGACCCCATCCCGAAGGATGAAATATTACGACTTTATACTGAAGTGAAAATATGACGCGAACCTAACCATAAAAATTTATACGAAACGAACTTTTCAATTTTGAATCTGATTTTTGAACAGATTATTATTTTATTGTAATGGGGTAAATATATTAGATTTATTTAAGGCTCAGCCTCACTGGGATTTATTTCGATTGAATATTTTTAGTAACACAGATTTACCAGATAATTCGGGCCTATTTGGCCCCTTGATTGGGCGCCACTTGTAATGTAAAAAAACAAAACATGAAGTAACTGAGTTACCTCAGCTTAACATTACTAAGAAATTGTTTCTCGACCGCTGTTGTCACCCCTGCGGCATTTACCTGTGCTCAAGGCCGGTAGAGGTAAAATTAGTCATGGGTTTGGGGTGACACAGTTGAGAAACCTAGTTATACCGCGGTTGGATGAAAATATTGGGTGATCATTGAGATCACAAAAGGATTGGGGATTAGAAACGTTGGACCTGTCTATAGTGACCAACAGAAAACTAAGTTATTTGTCCAGCATGAATGGACAGTTTTTGGCCTTAGCCACGCATTATTTGAAATTCACACAAAAAAAATAATTAATTAGCAAGTCCCTGTATGAGGGTTTGATTAGTAATTAACTTGGTCAGTAAGTAGTTAGCCAAAAGAAAGGGTAAATGACGCGGTTGAAGCTGTACATTCACCTGCCTCTAATGAGGCTATTGGCTTCCTACTATACTGACTGGACCTCTCTTAGTTAGTATGGTTTTTTTTTCCTTTTTATACTCACCGTTGTTTTCCTCGATTTAGACCGCAACAAAACAAAACACCAAAAAAAATTTAATTTATAAATTGCAAAAAAAAAAAATATTTATTTTCCAAAAAAATTTTTTTTATTTATTTTTTTTTTTTTTAAATAGAAAACTTCTAACCTGACGGTTAGCAAAAATCAACTAAAAAGAACCCCGAATAAAAATTTTGTGGAGTTTTTATACAATTTTTCTGCTGATAAAAAAAAAAAAAAAAACACATATTTTCTTTTTCTTTTTCTCTTCCAATCAACTTGAAAAATTCCATAATCACCCCACTGACATTTTATCCGAATTTCCGGACAATATGCACGAACTGAAAACATGAGGCACGTTTGGCTGCATGTGTAACCACATGAACTGCCCAAGTCGCAAAAAAAAAAAATTATATTTCCACGCTTATTTTTACCTTGAGACATTCAATTACATTGACAATGACCCAGGTTGAATAAACGGAAACGAAAATTGAGACTTCAACAAAAACAAATGTGTCTCCACACTGATTCAAGAATGTGTGATAATAAAAAAAAATATTCTTATGTTTGTTTACCGAAACTTGAGCTTCCGCAAATAAACATAAATGAAAACCAAGTCATATGGGCACGCGCCATTGGAGATAATAGGATTTTACATTAATTTAGTTGTTGGTTAAGAATCTTGCTTATGTGCATGTTTTAATATGTACAGACAAGATTATTCCAACACAATTAATGTAAATGTAATGTGAACTGTACCCGGATTTAGTCATGTAAATTGGTATTTATTAGAAGAAAAAAAAAATCTTCAAATGTGGGGTACAGTTTTATACGCGAATTTGATGGATAAGATTATTTTGTGACGGGGATGACAAGCACCCGTTACAGACTCGGCAAGGATATCCTGATATGAAGCATTTATCTACGGCTTTAACGCGCCATTAGTTTCTCTTAGTTTAAAAACTTTTATTTTTATTGAAATTACTCTTATAAATTTTGTAGCATTTTGCAATGAACGGTTATGACACTAACTAATATATTTAATTTTCCGATTTTAACCACCAGTTTTAAAATTTTGCCCACCCACGGACCGCTACTGCCCCTGATTAAATATTTCGTTTAGCAGGAATTTGATTATGGGCCATTAATGGCCATTGCCAGAGATTTGGACTCAAGTTGTGATACTTCACGAAATAGCTGATAAAATTCCCCATCCAAAGAGCTAAGAAGGTATTCCCTAACCAGAGAAATAAATGTGCAACGAATTTTAAACTTCAAATTGCGGTTTAGCAGGAATTTGATTAAGGGCCATTAATGGCCATTACCAGAGATTTGGACTCAAGTTGTGATACTTCTCGAAATAGCTGATAAAATTCCCCATCCATAGAGCTAAGAAGGTATTCCCTAACCAGAGAAATAAATGTGCTACGAATTTTAAAGTTCAAATTGCGGTTTAGCAGGAATTTGATTAAGAGCCATTAATCGCCATTGCCAGAGATTTGGACTCAAATTGCGATACTTCACGAAATATCTGATAAAATTCCCCATCCATAGAGCTAAGAAGGTATTCCCTAACCAGAGAAATAAATGTGCTACGAATTTTAAACTTCATATTGCGGTTTAGCAGGAATTTGATTAAGGGCCATTAATGGCCATTGCCAGAGATTTGGACTCAAGTTGTGATACTTCACGAAATAGCTGATAAAATTCCTCATCCATAGAGCTAAGAAGGTTTTCCCTAACCAGAGAAATAAATGTGCTACGAATTTTAAAGTTCAAATTGCCGAATTTGATTAATGGCCATTAACGGCATTTTGGCGACAAATTTGAACATAGTTTCTGATATTAAAAGGAATACCTGAACAAATTCGCAACCTTTTGACGTTTATTCCCAGAAAAGTATTTTATAAACTAATTCTTTGCTAACATTTTTTGTTTGGTGTAATTTATTTTTTTCTATTGTAATAATTGTATTGGAAATAGAATTCTTATTGGAACAAATTTATAATTTGTACTAAAACAATTTGACATTTATTTAATGGTTCGGAACTTTGGTTTTAAATTTAGTACACTTATATTTGATCGAAATAGCTCGATAGGTACTAACAAAGCAAAATAAATTTAATTAAACTAATTTAATGTTCGGACTAAGCTATACTAAAAATTGTTTTGTTTTAAAAAAACGCTAAATGTGTTTGTTTTATTATTTTATTCTAAAATAATACACGGTTACAGCACAAATTAACATTATGTTACGTTATGTAGGTATTCATTTATGAACTGAATAATGATATTTCAAAATAAATTAGCATTGTGGTTCACATTTTTCAAATTTTCTTATATAAGTTTGAATTAAAATTATGTCCGTTTACAGTCGTTGGCCAAAAAACTTGCGCGCCTATTAAAACCACATAAATATTTGTTTTAAAAGTCGATTACACTGTTTAAAATTAAAAAAAATATGTGCAGTTTTCTGGCTAGAGCAGTATAAGATTATTGCCCAGTTTCAATGACAGCGGTTGCGGCAGATTTTACTACAAATGAATAGTTCTCAGAAAAGTCACATATAACAATACATTTATCAGTTGCAGCGAATTGACCCAAAATACCTGGTTTTATAAATAATAACGATTTTTGATGTGAAAACATCTTTAGCGGGGGTAAGTCAAAAATTTCATGTAAAAAAAGGAACGGAAAATCCGCTACGACCGAAATTGCAAATTAAATACGAGAAAAACGAACATAAAATGCACCGAACTTGCATACGATATAATTCGAATTACAATTTCCGTCAGATTAAAATGAAAAGGAACAAGAAGTATGCATGTGTAGTGTAAGTTATTCAAAAAAACTGAAATGGAAGTACGTTAAACAAAGACAAATGCACCCATACTTTAAATATTAAATATCATACGATATATCTTAGCGAGCTGTGAAAATGGCACTTAGGCCCGATTGTATGAACGAGGATAAATGATTAATTCTCTGATTTAGCGTAGTTTGCCTTGTATGAAACAATGCAAACTACGCTAAATCAGAGGATTAATCATTTATCCTCGTTCATACAATCGGGCCTTATACATACGTTGATACATAATAAAGGCCGGTATTCACGTACAATTAAATTGCGCAATATAATTGTGTGACGTCAGAACATTGCACAATATTCTCAAATTTTATTCAAGATTTTGGAATTTTATTGTGCAATATTGACGTCACACAATTATATTGCGCAATTTAATTGTACGTGAATACCGGCCTTCAATTGTTTAATCGGTATGCTATGTTTAGTATTGTTTATGCTGTTGCTGAGTTTGGTTATGCGGGGCATATAGGAAACAAAAAGTATAAGAGTATGGTAAACAGATTCGAACGCCATTTTCTAAAGATACGCGCAAGGAAGAAGTCTTTCTATAGCTGCAATGATTTTACAGTCAAAATTGCGCTTTTATTCAAAATAGTGCTTTTTAGCGCAATCCGTCATATTTCATTTAGTTCAAATCAATCAAATCAGCGATGCCACTTTGCTTTGTTCACCAGGGCCTCTATCATGTTTTTTTCGATCCGCTTCAACTTTCTTATTATGAATTCCGCTATCGGAAAGGCTGCAAACACATTAATTTAACATAATAAACGCACTCATTTAATGACGTTTGTCAATGTACGCGGCATTATTTTGAGATTAGTTTTGATTTTGGTATATTATATGCAAAAACTTGTCACAATCCTCAACAATAAAACAATCGGAAAATCGTCCACCTTATTTTTGTTAGCGGAATTTTTCTCACTATTGAATAGATGGCGAAGAAGTGTCGTGTTTTGTGATCCGAAATTTACGATATCGTAAAAAAATTATTTTGCGGCGGAAATTATGATAGGGCCTTACAGCGTTCAGGGCAGGTTTATCGATGATTCACTTAACAGAACTGTACTTTGCTCTAGCTCACCAAGACATGATACTGAAATATAGTCGGTTATAAATTTCAATTTTCAATTAAACAATTAGTGTCGGCAAGGTTCATCCTCTAAATCCAGAATAGAACAACTTATGACTTTTTAACCCAAAATTGTATCGTAATTTAAATACTGAGCGAACAGTTCTCAGGCCCATCGAAGAGACTTGAAATGATTTAGTAGTTGCAGGTTTTCACATAATTCTTTTGCGAGTTGAGTGTGAACTCGCCCGTTTTTTTATATATGCTGGTTTGATTATTGAATTGGGCATTGAATTTGGAATTGATTTAAAGGTTAAGTTAGGGGTCAATTTGCGGGTTACGTTTAAATTGAGTTTGGGTTGAGTTAGGGTTGCATTAGGATGTAGCGAGTAGTTAACAAATTGTTTATATGATGGAACTTGCCTATTTATCAACCGATTAAGATGAATTTCGACATGTGCGTTGAAAATGGGATTCTAAAATGTTGTTTAGATGAAGTTCTGGAATATGGCATCGAACTTGCCCATTTCTCAACCGATTATGATGAAATTCGACATGTGTGTATTGGAAATGGAATTCTAAAATGTTTTTTTGGTTGAAGTTGTGGGATTCTATAATGATTTCTGGATGAAGTTCTGGAATATGGCCAAGTACGATGGAGCTTGCCTATTTCTCAACGGATTATGATGTAATTCGACATATGTATTGGAAAAGGGATTTAAAAATGAGTTTTAGATGAAATTCTGGAATATGGCTAAGTAGGGTGTAACTTGGCAATTCCTTAACCGGGTATCATCAAATTTGACATGTGTGTTGGGAATGGAATTCTAAAATAATTTTTGGATAAAGCTCTGGAATATGGCCAAGTAGGATAGAACTTGGTTATTCCTTATCCGATTATTATGAAATTTGACATGTCCGTTGTAAATGGGATTCTAAAATGATTTTTGGTTAAAGTTCTGGAATATGGTCAGTTACACTGTTAGAAATATCAGCATAATTTTGTATACTACTTTCGGTATAAAGTTTTAGAATATGAGTTTTAGTGTTAAACTAGATGCCTGTACCCCTATTACTGAAGCTTTTGATGTGTCTGGCTGTTGTTGTATAAGTAAATATATGTTGATTGTTGGTTAAAATAAAAATCAGTACTGTCAAAACTGTCATACCAACTTTATGACACAGGTGACAGGTGAATGCTATCCCCATTGAAAGCACCAAAGACGGAAGTTCTGATCACCTCGTGAGGTTTCAGCCCTGTATATTTTCAGAATTGAATTTTAAATTAAATCATCCCTCCAGGATCAAAAGTAATGAATAAGTTGTAGTTTAAAAATTGTGTTGTCCTGTGCTAACTATTTGATTATATAATTACTAACAATTTTACTAACTATCGATCGTTTGGGATCTGTAGCCGGGTCGAGTCTCTCCCAACTAACAATCCTATCCTATCCTTCGGTGTTTGTTATATGTATACGAGTAAACGGAATGGGACCTGCGGGAGTTCGGGAATCTTGCTATACATAATGCTTGGCCGTACATCCTAATCAATCAATCATATCTAGTAACAGGGTATATTAGCGCCTTATAATTTTAATTTGGTTACTGATAACATTAATTATAATTCATTACAGGACAGCGCCCATTACAGATCAAACTCCTAGCATCTTAGTGGATGATTTTCTTGAAGCTCTTCAGGATGGAGATAATTATGTGAATGATCAGTTGATCTCGAGTATATTTGTTAGTACATATTTTAAATAAATTTATCAGTATTATATATTTATATTTATTAAGTACATATATATTTATTAATTACGATTATGATTTTCAGAAGTTTTCAGGAATTTGATTCAGCAAACTAATAAATATTATTTCAGAGTGCAGTTTTAATTTTAATTTTAATAAACATAAAATTTTTTTGAAAATATGTATCGTCATTGTGTTGTTACTAACTATTGGCTTACTAGGTGTCTGTAACCGGGTCAATTTCTTTAATACTAACTAAACCTTTCCAAATCATCTTTACATATGTTGTATGTGTTCGGTGAGGCCCGGCAATTATTAACTCGGGGAGGTCTGACTTCAATCAATCAATCAATTAATAAAGTGGAAGTGTAGCAAACACTAATTTTCTCATCGGTAAAGCAATCAAACGATTCTGATAAAAATTTGTAGATGTACGGTAATGCATTGATGCAAAGTTTTTATTAAAAAAAAATATGTAACATGAATTAGGGCTATCACAGGATTAT
This sequence comes from Tipula helvola, assembly GCA_963556165.1. Taxonomy (NCBI): domain Eukaryota; kingdom Metazoa; phylum Arthropoda; class Insecta; order Diptera; family Tipulidae; genus Tipula; species Tipula helvola. The sequence continues at coordinate 52,671,010 of OY744482.1, forward strand.
CTTCCAAAATGTATTTTCGAATTTGTAAAAAAAATGTGGATACAAAAAAAATATTGTTAATTTGTATCATGTCTGTTTCTTTGGAGATAGGACACTAAAGAACTTATAAGAAAAAATACGCAAATGTCATTTCTGCCCTACTTGGAAGAATTTAACACATGGTACAAATAGAATTAAAACGCTCAATAAACAATAATGTTTTGTGGAGTATAGGACTATAGGAAAAAAAAATATTTTCGAAACTGTAAGAGATACGCCAATTTTGATCAAAAATTCTGAGAGAGCATGGTCAAAAACTCCAGAACTAATGGTTAACTCATTTATGAAAAAGTGGTCTATAGGACCAAAGAGAAAGATGTATTCTTATTTCATTCTGGCATTCGATACAAAAAATCTAATAATTTGATTTTTACATGCAAGCTTATTTGTTTTCTAAAATAATTAAATGTTTCAGTAATTTTTAATTGAATTTTCTTTTATTTATTATTTAACAATATGTAATACATTATTTGTTTATTATTTTACAAAAAATATTTTATATCTTGTACACGGTAATAATGTGATAAGCAAAATAAAATTCCTAGATGGTATTTTATAGACTTGTTGTGCAGCGAAAAAAAAAGTTAAAAAAATTAATAATTCTAAAAAATTGGCAAATATTTTAATCCCTTTTTTGTATTAAATTTTTTTTTTTTTTTTTGGTTTAAACACTAATTTAGTTTTTGGGGATTAAAACTTCGTAGGGGTCAGATGGCAATTCTCCTCCATTGACTAAAATTTTTGCAAATATATAAGGTGGGGCCACATATCCAATTATCCATGATCCTTCATGCTGGGCACGTCCAATGTATAGTGCTTGACCATATGCATTTGTTCCGGCTTCTTCTGCAATTGACTGAATATCACCATGTTCGGATGTTACCCATTCTCCGGAACCGACAAAAATTTCGTAATCCTCACTAGCCTCTTCATTTCCTTCATATGTTGTACGGGCGACACCTTCTGATTTAATGAACTAACATTCAAAGAAATTATTTTGTAATAAACTTGTAATTTTCTACGTTATTTATATTTTGTAACTTACGTATCCTGGAATCACAGCCCCACGGATAGAAACACGTGCTATATAAATTGGTTCACCGTTAGAATTTTCACCAAATGGTTGAGCGCCGGGTGGTAGTTCTCCATCTTCAGATGGTTTCTCCCAGCTATTACCATCAGATTGGGAAGCTGTAAAATATAATATCTGGGATTAATCTAATGTGAAAGGAGAATTTTGGACTACCAAGCTCTGCGATTAATATAATATATGTACATTGTACAATGTACATGTATGTGGTTAACGAATTAAAAAACTTAATATATCAATAGTGTTCTATGTTATATTTATTTAGCTCAATTGTGCTATGAATATACGTGTTAATAAGCCAACAAGTAAGCAACACCTTGTTATTAATTATAACATAGCGATTTAAAAGGATCCGTCTGAATTTGATCATTGAATTTAATCCCTAAATCCGCGAAAGTCATTGTCTTTTACAAAGGATTAGTTTTAAGAAAAAAAAAAAAAAAAAATTGTTGGATCCAAACTTTTCGATATAAATTTGAAAAATTAAAAAAAACTTTTTTGAACAGTGCCTAATAAATTATTGGAGAGAAATATGCTCAACGTAATAATATACCTATGTATAATAGCTTGAGTCTCCAAGACCCGCGGTAGCACCCTATGCTTTACGATCAATAATTATTCAACCATTAGCACTTCCTGGCCTAATAGGGCCTAAAATTGGGCCTCATAGCGCTAGAGGTATTAACCTCAATTAAATTTTTGGTTGTTTCAGATCAACTAACTTAATAATTTAATAATAAAGTGGTTTAATGCACATTTAACTGCAAAGTCGGCACTTTTGAAGCTACATCAATTTTTTAATACATTTTTGGTTTTGGAATTTAGTTCGATAAATATTATTTTGTACTTGACTAAGAATTATTAAAATTTTTAGGTCATTTAAAAAAATCGCCTACGATGTACAGCAAATAAAAAAAAAATCCGTTACATACTTTAACTCGCTTGAGTGAATTTATCTTATACAAACTTCCAAGCAAATTTAACAACAATAGACAAAAAAATACTGAGATTATCCACGTATTTAGAAATATAATTTCAACGTGATAGACCAGCAGTGTTCGCAAATAGTTGATTATTGCTTTAAACAATTGCTTTTTTATGTGTACCAGTTCCGTAAAATAATTTTTTTTGCCTCCGTATTCACCGGCCATGGTATGCAACTTATTCCTGTTCCAAAAACTAAATTGGTGAGAACATTTTCAACAGCCCACAATAAACTAAGCATCCAATATAGCTAGAAATGTCATGATACGTCAGGGACAAGTGGACCAATACAACAAAAAAAACTTGTAACAACTAGGCATGCAGCCCCCGAAGTTCAAAAATCCCTCGATTTTTTGATCCAACGTCCAACGTCATTCCGGGGTCAAATCGCTTTAATTTGGATGTAATTTCGGTATTAGGTTAATTTAAATCGATGGTTTCCGGAAAAGAAACATCTCGATCATCCCAGGAAATGTAAGGAGTATTCTCAATTACATACGGCTCTCGTGTTTACGTTTTTTTTTAAAATAGGTATGATTTGATGATAGAAATGCGCTTGAAATGTAGCGGATGGTTAAGATCAATTTTAGTTAGCGGATACATACACTGATTAATCATAATTGCCTTAGCATCGAGGTTATACAACACAAGGTCAAGAACTCTATTAAGAGAACTCTTAACATGATTATGCTGTCTAAGATCATTAAATATCATAGTTTCGAGTAAGTGAGTAGCAGACAAGTTAGTGCAAGAAGTTTAATTTTCGAAAAAAAATATCCATTTCTTTGACTGGACCATACAACGGTTAATGGAGCTACCAAATTTCAGTTATAATGAGAGCCAGACTGGTAAAAAGTTTGACTTTCGCATTTTCATAATCAACCCTTTCACCAGTGCCCTTTAAAATTACTTCTTATAATTGCAAACTTATACCATAACCATGATACTATACCATATTCTCTTATTTATTATTTCGAGAACATTTTATAAACACAATGATAAACACAAACATTTTGGAAATATCTGAGCCGGTTATTTTAAATCACCATTACTTTATTGCCATAGTCGGTTTTACAAAATTTTTAATTTTGATTGATCAATAAAAACAAATCAAACCGTTTTCATGAATATAGATTGCGCAGTTTACGACATACCACTTAATAATTTGTTTAAGATTCCGCCACTTTGTTTTTTTTCCAAACACAAATTATGATAAATAATAAATTAGCTTTAAGCTAATTTTATGGAATAATTTCAAAAGTCGTTAAAAATTTTTGGAGATATAAACGACAAATATATCATACAAAAATTGATAAAAACTTACGCAAAATGCACTCGATAGATATTACTGCTAGCATTATCCAGAAACACGTTACTTTTGACTTTGTTGCCATTTTTGGAACTTGAGTTTTTTTAAAACACTTTTTTATGCACAGATAAATAAAAAACAAATTAACTTGCTACACAAACACTGTACAAATTTTTTTTCACAATTAATTAATAGCGGCGATTCAAAATTGTTTACTCAACTAACTTTATTTTCATTGCAACGTTTTCTTTTATACCGTGCAAATATTTACAAATTACAAATTTTGTATTATATGTGGAGTTTTATAATTTCAATTTTAAATGTATGGGTTAAATGAAATGAAAAAGTAAGATTTAATATGTATTAGAAATAATAGTTATCGCGTAACCTTGAATGTTATATGAGTAGCAGCGACGCGGTATGGTCATAAGCCAGATGTTGATTATTTTGTGAAATTCCAGATGTTGGGGGTGTGGTTTTTATTTTGTGTGGTACATCATTGTAGGTTGTGGTTTGTTGATTTTTAAAAGTGGGTGGTGGCTTGTTTACGTCATGAAGTGGAAAGTGGTTAGTGGCTTTTAAATAGTGTGACGTGGTATGTGATGACGTGTGTGTAGTTATTTTTTGAAATATAACACTGCATTCACAATAGAAAAACTTTTTACTTTTGACTTACAAGTTTGTATGAATTTCCAACATAACGAACAAAAATTGTTGTTCGTTATGTTGGAAATTCATACAAACCTGTAAGTAAAAGGAAAAAGGTTTTTGCATTGTGAATGCACTGTAAATAATGTATAAATACAGTATCATATGTTAAATCGAAAACATCTCTAATTCCAAGACGAATTATAGTTTGTTATTGAATGAAAATGACTATACTGAAGGTAGTATTGGTAACTAAATGACGACGGCAACGTTGCATATTACAAACAATTTTCATACAAACACATATGTATTTACTTTTTATTTTTACACTCTTGACAAAAATATTGTATTAGTTGAAATTCATTTTTGAATTTAATAAAAAAATAATTAAGATAATTTAAATTTAAAAGGTGTCTTGAAGTTGAAAATCGAAATGTGCCTTAATACTTTTATATTTAACGTGTTTCATAAAAATCTAAAGGGGGCAGGACAAAATTTGCGTTTTTTTGATCGGTTTCGTATGGAATCGCTGACCTTTATGTTTTTTAATTTTTTTGCGAATATTGTAAAACCAATAATAAAATTAAAGTTGATCCATTAAAATTTAAATTTTTATGTGACTAACCGATTGTTTTTATGTCATAAAAAATGTAATCAAATGTTATAGTTTATTAATCACAATGGTCATGAAAGATTTAAAGGTCTCATCACTATTCATTATGAATTATTATACAGACGCGAATGCACCCGGATGTTTTAAAATTTAAAGGTAATCGGTTCACTAAAAATTATTATGTAGTTTTAATATCATTTACAATGATGCAACATTTTTACCTGGTTGTTTTATATCATACAAATTTATCATTTTCATTCGAACAATTATCACAATGACACTACTATTCCCTCTATACAAAATTTCGTATATAATTTGAGAATCAAAATTAACACCACAAGTTTTATATGCAAATACGACATTCTCATATACATGCACTAGCTGAGCCCGGTCCGCCTTGCTGGCCCTAAGAGCACAATTTCACCTTTCGCTGTTCCGGTCAATATTGTGGCTTCAATTAAATTCGGCATCAATTTTTTTACTGCCAATCTTGTGCCATTGCACAGTTTTGGTGCATTTAAATTCCGCAGTAAAATAATTGATGAGCCAACCTGTAAATTCAAATAATTCGGTGGCATACCAGGTGCCCGCAGGTGGTTCCAATGAATTCAAAAATTCAATTGGATAATTCACTGCATCATCTTTGCGCTATCAACAGATTTATATGATGTCACTGCACCTGGTAATTTTTCTTGAATCTGATAATTGATTGCATTGGCGTGTACATTTTTTGGTGCCAGTATTGCGCGTTCTCTCAACCAATTGTGATTCCTGTAATTTTGAACAACATTTGGGAACACACTTTCAATCAACTCTTCTGTTAATTGGAGAATGGTACAAAAATTGTTCGGCAATGTAATCAATTCATTTGTATTATCGACTCGAACTTTGCCATTTCCAATATCTAACAATTGCTTCGAGAACCGATCTGCAGATTGGTCGTTGTGCAATTGAACGCGCATATTTATGTTCAATGTCAATTTTTGCACATGTCGCCACAGAAGAGAAGACTTTAAGCATGCATTGATCTCATCCGCTGGTGTTGATCGTGGAACCACAGGCAGGCAATATTTGACGAAAATCGCCTGACAATAATATCAATGCACCACCAAAAATTTCTTGATTCTGACGTAGATCTTGCATTGTACGGTGTACGTGTAATGCTTCCAGCGATTTTTTATGCGTCATTGTACATTCATCCAAAAGAATAATTGCTGCTTGTTGCAAAACTTTTGCCATCGCAGAATTTCTTGAAATATTGCACGTGGGATGTTCAATCACCTGTTAATTTGAGAATAATTATATTTTACAATAATATCGATTAAATTTTAAAGTGATCAATCAATAAATATAAGCACACCTGCACATTCAACGGCAATTTTAATGCAGAGTGCGCTGTTCGTCCACCATCCAATAGAGTAGCAGCGATTCCCGACGAAGCAAGTGCCAATGCAATTTTTCGTTGCGATCGTATGGCTGCCAAAATCAGTGATATCACAAATGTTTTTCCCGTACCACCAGGCGCATCCAAAAAATATAATCCACCGACTTCATTTTGTACAGCTTGCATCAGATGGTATCATAGACATGTTTTTGATGGTCATTTAATTTGGGAACATTGAAATTCACAAATGTTTGCAATTCATTGGGATCATACTGTTGTTCACGTTGCAATTCTCGATCAAATAAATCATGCATTGGACGATTGGGTGGTGACAAACCTAATTTCCCTATTGCTTTATTTGCAATCGTTAGGCACATATCTTCAATCGCTATCAATGCCTCATTATACATTTCCAATGAAATTAGCAAATCAGCGTTTCTTGTGTGATGACGCATTCCAATCAAATAGTCTTCTGCCATAAAATCTTTGTATTTATTCCAAAATTCAAGTGGATTTGATGCAAAACATGTTGATATGATTATTGCATATAACATACGTATTTGATGTGGAGAAGAAACAATCGATGCATCATGAAGCGTTAAATCCCAACGCGCATCCTTTTCAAGTAAACCTAATTGCTCACATGCTTCACGATACGTCACACATAAATAACCATTTACTCTTCACAAATGTTGAAATGAACGTGGTCCAACAACATTTACTAACAACAACCGCAAATAATAACATGCTACATTGTTTGGATGAACCGTATATAATCTTCCCATGGTATCTGCAAAAAAACACCCGGATGACCATCAACAGGTGTTCCTTGATTACGTCGTTGCCATTTCTTTGCAGTCCAAGTGAAATAATACGTTACATCTGAATACAGCAACGTTCTGGCAAATTCATCGCTTTCACACAATTGAAAGAATGCAGTTAATGTTGTTGCTGGTGGCTGTGCTGCTCTCTGCTGTACATTTGCATCGGTAAAATACACACGCTGGCCATTTTCAAGATGAACAGCCAAATGAACAACAGCAGGATATCGCTCATGAATTGGAAATGAATAAATTCTCCAAAGAGCTTCATTAATGCTAATGTAGCGCCCCATTTGATAATGGGCGATTTCATCATTGCTATTGTCACCAGCTACTCCAAAAACAGCCATATCACTGCCTTTATTCACATATTTGCAAATGTATTTAATCGACTTCATAGAATTACAGTACTCAACATTTATGTGAGCCTGAAATACTTTTGACAATAGTGAAGAATAAGGCACAATCCAACGACTATCAACTTCAATGTCTTGATTGCGCATTTTAATTGTTGTTGTATGGCCATTATCCTCCGGTGACCGATGTCGGTACAACGGGTATCCGTCGTCACCTGTAATTGTATCCTAAGTTAATGCTCTTGGATAACGTTTTGTATATTTTCCATCGATCATGCATGGTGAATTCATATTTATTTGACCGCAAGGGCCGTGGATCATATTTTTCGTGACAACTTCAAATAATTCTGGATCGCTGATTTCATCTGGAATTTCAGCTGATATAATGTTATCAATTTGATCGGGTGTTATTTTACGAACCAGCCATATCAAGATGTGCGCGTGTGGCAGCACTCTCTTTTGCCATTCAATCGAATACATCCAGCAACGCACTCTCCAAAAATTCGCAATTTGATAATCAAATCCATCAGTGCTTTTACTTTCTGTCGAAATACGCGTGCTGTTATATCGTGTCGATCTGTTGGATTCTGACCATCAAATAAATTGTTTTTTATGTCAGCCCACTGTGGATTGCATGTGAATGTTATGAATAGGTCGGGACGAACATATTTGCGAACGTATGACATTGCATTGATGGTATTATTGTTAAACGTCCGATATCATTAACATTACCATAATTCACTATTGCATCTCGCAAGTGTATATGTATTCTTTCGATCGCAATTTGGCTTGAGTGAATCGAGGGTAATTAAGGCGTTCTGCTTCAATTTTCGCATACATGTCAACAGCGTATTGGTGGAAAAGTTTGCCACATCGCATAATAAAGTTGTCTTCTTATGGGCAAATCTCGAATCTATACGAATAATAATTCATCCCTCTAACTTTTTTTCTACCTCACGACCTATGATGAATACATTATCAGAAAATTAAAATCATGTCTTCTTGTTTTGAAATAAATAAATTGAATTCATATATATTTTACCGGTTCGTGGATCTATCATTCGTATATTGATATGATAGCCGTCGTCACCTTTCCAGTGCAATAATGGATATTGTAATGCATCATAGCTGCGGTGAAGCTCTGAAAATCGCCGTAATTCTTCATTTCTTCGATGTATAGCACAATATCGGGAGATTGAAACTGATCTCCAGCAATTACAATGGCCACTTCATCAATTGTTGGTACATAAAATCGTCTCGCATGCTCTCCAAAGGGCGTTTTGTCAGCCCTGATAACGATTCTGTGATCATCAGATGGCATACGATCGAGAGCGGTTTTAAATAATAGAATTAATTCATTGTGCTGATGTAAGAATGTTTGAAGTTCAGAAACAATTTGTCGCCTTGCACGCGCAGCAATTGTACAACGCCGATCCAATTCACGATTTGCATCTCCGATAAAATAGATTTGCAAAAATTGATGATCAGCATCAGGATATGGCAATAAGGAACCAGTTCGATGATAAATCTGACCTTGAATCTGTAATATTTGTGAAATGTAATTAGATGCTGGGTCAGAATTCTTGAACACATGAAAAAAATTGCTGCTCAGATCGCATTTTTCATATGATATTCCGCATGAAGTAATCACCTTAAACGTCGGCATGAAATAATCTCTTACAATATTGGTAGCACCAAAAGAAGTCATTTGAAATGCCGCATTGTATTCTTGAATGTGAGACAAAAAATGCTTAGACATTTGCGACGTTCCAAAAATGAATGAATGAAGTGGATCGGGGGGAGATTCAAATGCTGGCAGTCTTACTTTGCCATTAGCATAACACATGCCAGGCGTTTCACCTTAAAATTTGGCTGCATCACAATGTGGACATCTCATCGTCATTCCACCAATATTGGCATGTTCACAATTGGAAAGCAGCGAATGTATGACCGGCTGTATCAGAATCCAAGAGTGAAAGAAAGTGATTGGCAAACATGTGTATTTTGACAGATTCATCTGTTTGTCATTTGTATGCTGTCAATCAAATGAATGTGTGTATTTATGAGTTTGTGTATTAGTTTGGATCGATTTTTTTCGTTAGGTCGGACCGAAATTTAAACTTTTTTTTTCAAATGTTGAATTAAATTTTTTCAAGAGGGGGGCTGTGACCATACCCAATCGATCACAAAGTGTGTGCATGGGTGTGGGGGGGAAAGTGGCCTTATTTTTTCGCTCAGACGCACCGTTTTCCAGATATTGGCAATTTTTCGATTTTACGTGTATTTGTTGTTGTTTTACAAAGAGCGAGTTCATTTCAGGAAAAAAATCATAACTCGAGAATGGCTGGACCGATTTTTGATTTCAAAATCAACTAACCATCATCACTCCTCACTGCACCTTCCCTAAAAATGTTATGGCAATCGGTTGAGCCGTTCTTGAGTTATGGAGTGACAATCAAAATGTACACTTCTTTTTATATATATAGATAGAAAATGACATTAAGAAGTTATCAGAGAAATTAGATGAATTTATGATGGTCCTAAAAAGCATTGTACAAGAAAAAAATAAGAACAATAATACGTAATATAAGACATAATTGATTCACATTACAAAAGTTAAAATGAGACAAAAAGAAACTATCAAATGAGCCGTTTATTATGAAAGTGGCGTAAGTCCATATTTTGTTGAAACGAGATAATGAAAGAATAAAAAAACAAAATATACGAGACTTTGTGTTTTCTTATTTATTGCCCATGTAATAGGGATTGATTTTTTTTATTTAGACAATAAATTATTTACCGTTAGAAAGATTGTACTATTATTTATCTATTGTTATCATTAACTTGGTATTTTTTTTTAAATGGACTTAGGCCACTTTCAAAATAAACGGATCAAATTAGTACTAAAATTACGTGTCATAACTCATAATTCATACACTTTTGCGAAGTAAAATTGTGTCGGCAATTTTTCTAATATTCTCACATTAGTGTTGTCTCTAAAACGAATTAAAACTGACACACAAACTTTAATCAAATTAGAACTCACCATGTATTAGATAAGATTATGTAATTCATTTTAGAGTTAATTTTATTTCACCTTGAGGGTTGTTGTTCGAACGAAACATAATTTTTGCTATGCAAGTTTTTTTATTGTCCAAATTACAATGAACTTGAAATTTTTTTGACACCATAGGTGGGTATAATTATAACAATTACAACAACAACGTAAAATGACAAACTCGAATTTTTTGATACTGTATATATGCGGTTTGTTGTATTAAAATTGTTACAAAATCCTCACAAAACAACTTTCTTTTTTTCTAAATATCAAACGACTATGCTGATGATATCACCAATCCCAATTCCAAATTGGCGTAGTACCGACCAAAATACACTACTCTAAATGTATGCGAACACTACTACAAATTATTTAAAAATTGTTATGTTAGTGTTGTTGCCATGAGAATTTTTCAGTAATAATTGTTTTTCGTGTCATATACTTCGTAGCATGCTATGTTTGAAACAATATAACAATGAAAATTAAACAAACTTTCTTTGGTTGGATGTGGTTTAGTATAGTAGTAACGTATTGGACTAGAGTGGCTAAGGTCTGGGGTTCGATTGTACTCAAAGCATTTTATTAGTTTTGTTTTTCAATTTATATATTTTTTTTTTTTTTTGCCGAAAAGTACAGCTCCCGCTGTTTGTCGGTCTGTAAGGTTTTTTGTGTGATGCCCCAACACATGTAAAATCATCCTTAACCCTTAAGCACTTTTATGCGCCGAAGCGGCTATTTCGAATGTAAAGATTAAATATTTCTTTTATTCTAAATATTACTACTCGAAGATTTTAAACTCTTCCACTGTAGATTTTCTGATTTTTATTTGAAATAATTGAAATAAACGAGATTTGTTTGTCGGATTTTCTAAAATTACATGTAATAAAAATCATAACAGTGGTTAAAGGTTAAAAGCCCTTATTCTTCAATTTAAGGTCTACTGAAGGTATACAATAATCCTTAAATGCCTTTAATTTCGGGCTACTTACTCCTACTCGGCTAAAAAATATCAAATGGTCAATTGTGATTGTGACAGCGGCCGCTGGACATCACCATTACACATAAATTGTATCCATCCTAGGACGGGCTGTACTCCTAGTAAATATTGTACATGCTTTCAGTATTATAAGAGATGCGTTTATTTACCCCCTTTGCCTATTGTATATATTGCACGACCAATGGTTCTGAAGGAGTTAACTCCAGGGGCGCGTCGGAGCTGACACGCACAATTTTTTTTTTAAAGTACATATATATTTTGTGCGTGTTATGAAGAAATTTTGTTGTGGCATTCTCCACAAAACGAAAATTTATTCTGAAATTAATTCTGATTTTTTTTCAAGGTAAAGAGGCCGAGGCGAGATGGCGAAATTTAAAAGCCCGGTATTACGCGGCTGTCAGTCTTCAAGAACGTGTAAGAAGCCTTTAACGTGTAAGAAGCCTTTACGTGTATTTATTTATAAATGTTTTAATACATATTGGTTTTTAAAATTTACTTTTACACCAACAGTGTTAAACTTTTCTGAGTCGTCGACCATTACTCCAGATGTGATTTTAACAGAATCGACAATTATTCCGGTAACAATAGTTATTCCAGCAACAGCTCTTTTCAAGAATTATTGAATGCTACAACAGAAAGCCTCGAGGAAAGTGATTTTAAAAAGTTGATTTTTTCAGATTGTCTGTATCTAGCTTATTGATTAGTATTTTGCTATAAACATTTTATTGTAACTTCTTCAAATATGTTATTTATATGGAAAAACATCTGTCAATAAATATTATAATGGGCATGTTTTTTTATGTCGAAGTAACCAGACAAATAATTTAACTGACAAAATTGAGAACTGGTAAAGTTGGATGGAAGTTGTAACATCTAGTTTAAAAAAAAAATAACTTTATTGCTTGTATAGAATTTTGAAATTCGTCATTTGTATACAAAGGTTCTGCTCGAATACTGTGGTAATTACCAATTTTCTCGTTGTTAGTTTTCGATTGTTGAAATGCATATTTAAATTTCAATAATCTTATTTTGTTATTAAAGGGATGAATATTATCATAAATAATAATTCCTATATAGTTATCTTATTTTATTTATTTACTCTTAACCATTAATACAAAATTACACATAATAGTTACCAAAAAAATGTTTACTTAAATATATAGGGCTAAAGGGCCCTACACACTATATGACTTGTCGGGCCGACAGTCGGCCCGACCAAATCAGTATTGTATATTACCTGACATACCGTCTGATTTGGTCAGTTGTCATTGATTACGAAAAGAGAACATACGAATCATGTAGCGAGCTTTATCCAAAAAACAAAAAAAATTCATCGTGATCGTAGCGTGTTTGAATTTAAACATTAAAAATCGAAGAATGTGGGCTAAAAAATGGCTGTTGCAACGCAACAAATTTAGCCATTTGATTTTATTAAAACAACTAAACAGCGATGATTTTCGGAATTACTTGCGGGACGGACTACGAAAGTTTTAGTGGGTTGTTACGTTTAGTATCGCCATTGATTCTAAACAAAATACTTTGATGAGGGAAGCAGTTACAGCCGAAGAATGGCTAGTTTTTACTTTGCGAGTCCTACTGGTCGAGAGTACGCTTATTTAAAATTTAGTAGTATTATTTCACCGCAATTGATGTCAAAAATAATACTCGAAACTTGTAAAGCGATATATCAAGTCTTAAAAAAATATATAAAGGTGAATTTTATTTTTATGTTGTATTAAGTTGTGTTAAAAATATAATTTGTGTTAAAGTTGAAGAGTCATAGAGTGTCGTTTGATGGTATTATGTATATGAATATTATGTTTCAGATACCTGTTAACGAAGTCGAGTGGTTAGAAACCGCACAATCATTTCAAAATCTGTGGCAGTTTAATAACTGCGTCAGTGCTATGGACGGAAAGCCTGTCTTAATCAATAAACCGCCAAGAACTGGGTCCTTGTTCTACAATTACCACGGAACCTTTAGTACAGTATTATTCGCTGTACTTAATGCAAATTATGAATTTATGTACGTACATACTGGAACTAACGGAAGCGTTTCAGATGAAGGAGTATTAAAACACACAAAATTTTACCAAAAATTAACTTCCGGTGACCTCAATTTACCAAAGCCATCGTTATTGCCTGGTACAACTATATCAGCACCATACGTGTTCGTTGTAGACAGCGCTTTTGCATTGAGCAACAATTTAATGAAACCTTATCCCCAGACAGACTTAACCAAAGAAAAGAGGGTGTTTAACTACAGGTTATCGAGGGCCAGGAGAGTAGTGGAGAATGACTTTGGGATATTATCTTCGTGATTCGGAATTTTGCTGAACCCGATCTTAACCAACGTAGAAAATGTAGATTGGATTGTTTTAGGGTGCTGTGCGCTGCACAATTATTTAAGGAAAACGTCGAATAATTATCTTACCGCAAATTGCGTAGATCACGAAGATATAGAGAATGGAGCGTTTCGAGAAGCTAGCTGGCGACAACAAAATATTATGCTACAGATTGATCGTAGAAGTCAAAGGCAACAAACGGGGGACGACAGAAATGTCCGGAATAATTTTACGGAATTTTTCAATGATAAAGGTGGTGTGCTTTTTCAAGATCGCATGATTAAGATTAATGTGTTGGGGAACAGAATTGCTTAAACTAAAAGATTAACAATAAAAGAATTTAAGTTAACAATCAAAATTAGTATTTATTTTATTTTGGTTTATAATTATAATTTTTGAAAACGATGTAATCCTCCATCGAGTATTGGCTACTATCAATATTTACTACTTCGCCTACAATTTCGCCATTTTGTAGGCCCATAGTTAATTCAGTTGGCGTAGGTGTTGATGCTTGTGGCAAATTTAGGCTAGATTTGCTATATCCGAAGTTGGCTGACGGCGATGGTGATGGAGAGAGTACCACGTGTTCGTACTCAGAATTTAAATTGATGGTGGATTGAAGAGTCAATTTATCTAATTTACCATAAAATATAATAATAAAATAATTTTCTTTGGTTTTTAACTTAATGTTTTATTTATTTTTATTAATTATTTAATAAAAACCCGACGTTTCGACGGTACATTCCGTCATTCTCAGGGGCATAATTTTTTTTTTTTTTTTTTTTTGTTCGGCAGCAATAGTGTCCAGTTACTGAAAGATTTTTTTCGAAACAATTTGGCGTTAGCGAAAGCTAGGAATAAGAAAATTTTTTTGTTGAGTTGTCGAAAATGTCATGTTTATCCTTACAACAGACGGTTGACGAATAAATTCAAAATTGATGAAAGAAAGTTTCAGGCCATTCAGGACAAATACAATTTTTCGATAATTAATTGTGAAATTAATGAAACTTTCATCAAAATTCATCGTCTAAACAAGAGTCGTGGTGAGCTGATCGATAAAAGAAAAAGAAAATTTCCGGAAGAAGTTTACACTGATTTTTTTAATAATGCTTCGATCCGGTTTGAGTTGGTGTACGAAGATATTAAGAAACGTCAAATTAAAAAATTTGTGAATATGTTGGGGTCAGAGGTTGGTGAAACGCCAGTTTTAGAATCAACTCTACAAGCCAGTTCAGAGATTCGGCCAACCCATGGTCAGATGGAAGGAAGAGACACGACCGATGAAAAGTGGGTCGTAAATTTGACAAATTTGGAAATTTCTGAGGACATCATCAAAATTTTAAAGTTAGATAATAAGTTTTGTTTACCTTTTACAAAAAAAGAAATTGTTCCTTATCACAAAATTATAGCGGATGTGGAGAGTGCTATTTCAGGACTAGATGAGACGGCTCATAGTAACATTAGAAATAGATTAGTAAATGTGTTGACGAACTTCAAAACAAACAATTTTTGGGTAAAAGATTTGTGAGTATTGAAGAGGTCCAACTGATTCGAGGGGCTCAAAAGGCAAAGAAATTTTTGAATGAGCACCCCGAATTGTATGTGTTGAAAGCTGACAAGGGTAACATAATGGTACTTATGCCAAAAATTGAATATGTAGAAAAAATGGAGTTACTCTTGTGGGACAACAACACGTACAGTGTAATTCGGAAAGTTGGTATTTCTTCAATGCAATCTAAATTAAATGTAATAATTGGCTCGTGGGAACAATTTGGCAAAATTTCTTAAAAATTATCATGGTACGACCCCACGAATGTATGGTCTGCCAAAAGTACACAAAATTGGTATTCCCTTGAGATCAATTGTAAGCTATTCAGGTTCGCCTTTATACAATTTATCCAAATTTTTGTCTAACATTTTGAATCATTACGTGGGAAATAACTTTTTGGCTGTAAAAAACGCGGAAGATTTTAGAAATAAAATTAAAAAAGTTTCTCTACCAACAGGTTATATATTAGTGTCGTTAGATGTGGTCTCGTTGTTTACAAACGTTGACTCATCTTTGGTAATAATTTTGGTTAAAAAATGGTGGAATAGCATAAAAGCATATAGTAACACAAGTTTGGAGTCGGAACAATTTGTAGAAGGGTTGAAATTTGTGTTAGATCATACTGAATTTAGTTTCGGGGGAAAATGTTTTAGGCAAGTGTTTGGTTCACCGATGGGTTCGCCAGTTAGTCCAACAGTGGCTAACCTAGTAATGGAACACGTTGAAACCGAAGTGTTAAAAACATCTTCCGTCAAACCTATCTTCTTTTACCGGTACGTGGATGATATTATTGCGGCTATTCCATGTTCGGAAATTGATAATTTTTTGGATTCATTTAATAGTTTTACCCCGCGAATTAAATTTACATGTGAAATTGAAAATCAAGGTCGTTTAGCCTTTCTGGATACTATGGTAATACGTAATGAGGATGGAAGTTTAACTACAGATTTATATCATAAAAAAACCTGGTCGGGTCGGTATCTAAATTATAACTCGTGGCTTCCATCATCTTACAAAAATAATACAGTGTTTCTGTTGGCTGACAAAATTTTGAGATTATCGGATGAGGGTTTTCATGCCGAAAATTTCAAAATTTTAAGTAATGTTCCAACTCAAAATAAAATGGCTATCCAAGGGGGGTAGTTACTAGATGAATTAGAAAGGCTATCGACAAACATAGTAATTCGGGAAATATTTTGGAAAATACGCGCGTAAATCCAAATTTAATCGTTGAAAATAATCGCAAACTTTACATTTCGATCCCATATGTTAAAATTCTTTTCGAAAAAATAAAATTTCTTTTACAAAATTATGATATACAACTTGTTGGTAGAGCATTTCACAGTTTGGACATGGCTTTATTCACTAAATTAAAAGACGAAATTCCCATAGAGTTACAATCAAATCTAATATATAAATTAAAATGTTCGTGTGGGAAAGAGTAGGTATATCGGTCAAACTAAACAAAATTTTAAAAAACGAATTCGTCAACATATTTATGATTCTACGTATGAGTTTAAACCGTCACACAGTGCGTTATCGAATCATATGCGTGGAAGTAACCACTCGTTATCTATAGATGACGCTAAGATACTTAATAGGGATTGGGAATCTCAATAAAAGGTTAATTTTGGAAAGCATTTACATCAAAAAAGAACAAAATTTATCTCAAAATTTATTAAATATCCAGGAAGTTTCAAAATATTTGTTAAATTATTACGACAACATTTTGTAGATTTTCTTTAAAAATTGTTTGTCACTCAAATTGTATAACTTTAAATCTTTTCGGTTAAACTGAGTAATTCGTAAATTTTAATTTGAACTCTAGTTACATTAGGAAAACATTCGTTATTAAAAAAATAAAATTTTCTTTCAAATTGTGTAGTAAAAATTATGCCCTGAGAATGACGGAATGTACCGTCGAAACGTCGGGTTTTTATTAAATAATTAATAAAAATAAATAAAACATTAAGTTAAAAACCAAAGAAAATTATTTTATTATAACATAAAAAGCTTAAAAAGTGAATTACATAAAATATAATTTCAGAAATTAATTTTTCTTCGATTGTTCTCTGTAATTTCGTCATTTGTTGCAAGTGACACCCAGTCGCTATCCCATACGATTCCGCTGGGGTGTCTGATGTTAATATTTTTTCGGCAGCTTCTATTAACCGGTCTTGTTTTTTCATTATATTTGCTGAAGTGGTTGGACGGCGTTTGTTTGAGGTCGGTTTTTGTGGCTGCGGTATTTCTTGTGATGTCTACAATATAAATTGATTAATTAGAAACAGACAAAATATTCAGAGGAATTTGACAATTTCAGGGAAACGTACGTACGATCACAAAACTTGTTTGTAATATATTTATGATAAGAACCGTGTAATTTTCAGGGACGGGAGAAAAACTGATAATATTTAGGTACTTACTTCATCATGATCGCAATTATCATAAGTGTCGACTCCGGTTCACTTTACTAATTTATTTTCATCTAGAAATGAGAGATATTCATAATACCATAGTGATGGTATATATGTATATAATCTGCTGGACTCACTCTAGTCTTCTATTATATATAGCCTGAAATGGACATGAACAATTTTTATTAAGGTTATGTAAATAATTATTTAAATGAATTTTTAAATAAAACTGTAAATCTATAAAACAAAGTCGGGTTAGTTACACCATTTATAACTCAAGAACGGCTGGACCGATTTTTATGATTTTTGATTTGTTGGATTTGTCTCCGTCCCGAATAGCAGAATAACTATTGACACATCTGAAAAATTCACGAAAAAAAATTTATGAAGAAAATTCATTTTCTCATATATTTTGTATGGAATGGGTTTTTTGATGATATCTCGAGAACGGATTGACTGATTTCGATGAATTTTCTTTATTTGTTAATTTTTAATTAATAATTAATTATATACATATATAATTTTTTTATCGTTTGTTTTATTTTAATATTTTTAATTTTCACGAAATTACGCACAACCACTTATTCAAAAAAATAAAAACTTAATGGTTTGTTTACAGAAAAAATACCAATCATATATTATTTGTCTATAGTCATCTGTCCGCAACTGTTCACACTTGAGAAAGCGGATTTGATATGGGTTGTTGTTGTTTCCATTAGTTTCTGGTCTAAGTGCGCCGCGATTTATCAGCATTTGTTTTCGAGTTTTCACCATTTTTCATTCAGTTTTATACGGTTATTACATTTGTATTCGATTTAATTAATTCTTTTCAAACGAGTTGTTCTGAAATTCATCAGCGAAAAGTGATTTCAAAGAGGTGAGTTCAGTTTGATGAATTGGACATTGTGAAAGCATCGACAATCAATCCAATCGGTAATTTTGGACTGCGTGTTTGATTTTCCAGGCGGATTTGTTCGAAATTCTGTGGAATTCTATTTTCGATCGTGATTTTCAAACGGTAAGTTGCCTTCGAAGATGTTCACTTTGTGAGGTTATCACATTTGCAATTGTGCGCACATCGATAAGTACTTCATTATGTAATTTTGAATTGTGTAATTAATTTTCCAGTGTTATTTACAATGCCGCGAGCCAGAAGATTTAATCTTTCACAACGAAACCGTAATGCAATTAGACTTCGGAATTTTGCGAATCAATCCACTGCAGATGAACAAGAAATCGTACGAGAAGAGCGCCGCGTTAGTATGGCCCGACTTCGTGCTTCACAAACACAAGTACAAAGAGAGGCAGTACGTCAAATGGCTCAGTTGGCAATGAGAAATCGTCGAGCTTATCGCACAGATCAACAACGTGATAATCTTCGACGCGCAAGAAGAAATGCTTCAAGTGTTGATTTGAATCGAGTAGCGTTTCAATACGGCCCAATGGAGGTTGTGTGCGATCATTGCGGTGCATTGAAGTTCGCTGGAGAAATGCCTGGATTGTGCTGTCTCAGTGGCAAGGTAAAATTGCCATTATTGCCTCCGCCACCTGAGCCATTGCATTCATTGCTTCGTGGCGAAACACCAGAATCACGACATTTTCTATCCAATACTCAAAGATATAATGGATCTTTCCAAATGACTTCATTTGGAGCAGACATTATCGAAGAACGCGGATTCAATCCGACATTCAAGGTCATTTCTGCTTGAGAGAGTAAACTTTCATTTTCTTTTGGTGATCATAAATCATTAATTCTGACTTCGCCTTCGACTTTACAGATCCAAGGCCAAATTTACCATCGAATTGGAGCATTGCAACCGCTTGAAGACGCACAGCATAAATTCATACAAGTTTACTTCATGGGTAATATGGAGGACCAACTTGATCGGCGTCAAACGATCAATATGGCAATGAAAAGAGCAATTCTTCAAAATCTCCAGCAATTACTACATGAACATCATGCCTTGGTTCGGTTGTTCAAAACTGCATTGGATCGCATGCCAAGTGATGACTACAAAGCCATAATCAGAGCGGATAAACGACCCGCTGGAACACACGAACGCCAATTCAACGCTCCAACAATAAATGAAGTCGCAATTGTGATTGTTGGTGAAAACTTGGAAACGCGCGATATTGTGTTTACACGTCGCGACACTGGACAACTGCAACGAATATTCGAAACACACCGTTCATACGATACATTGCAATACCCGCTGATGTTTTGTCAAGGAGACGATGGATACCACTTCAATATCAACATGAAAAATCCATTGAGTGGTGAGTAGGGTTTGCAAAAACCCGGAAATTTTAAAACCCGGGTTTTCGGGTTTGGAAAATACTTAAACTCGGGTACCCGGGTTAAACCCGGGTTTTGTATAACTTTATTAAAATGGCAAAAATATTTAAAAAAAGAAGTGGGAAATCTAATTTTATTCATGAAGTACCAACAGTAACAATTCAATCGTAAATTAAATTAAACAAATATGTTAAATTTGTTTAAATTAAATAAGTCCTTGGTGCAAAATTTTAATCGTATAAAATGTTTTAAAAATACTAAAGCGTGTATTGCATTATCACCTAAGTGCGTTTTAGTTTTAGCACAAATATTACCTGTAATTAAGAATACAAGTTCTGCCTCTTTCGAAGTTGGCGATTTTGATAGTAAAGCTCTATCTAAGTTGTTGGTCCTTTTATCTAAAAGCTCGAACATAGCGCACTCTTTTTAAATAAATTAGAACTTTGAAGGGTTTGTTTTAATTGCTGCAAAGAGGCCTAATTCAATTCCTCGTCCATTGATAGTTTGACAGAGACATCGCAACATACATTTGGTAAAACATCGGCGGTTGCTGATGTTTAAAATTAAATAATCTTTTAAACAATTTTCCTCCGTACTCCAATACATGTGATTTTGTACTTTACGGAACTGCTTGTTTGTTCCAAACTTTCAACTAGACAGCTAATTTATCAACACGTTAAACTGACATTTTTACGTTCCAGAATTATTAGTTTGAGCGCATCTAACAGTTTTAGTCCATATTTAAATTCAAATTTTCTTAAAGAAAAAGTGGGATCCTCCCTTCCTAATACTTCAATCGTTAATTTAATTAGGATAGTAAATTTCGAAAATCGTTTAATAGACCTAAGTTAATTTGTAAGAGTTCTTTAAGATGATTAAGATCTTTATAATGTATTTTGAACAGAATTTATTTTGAAAAATAAATCCGGGTTTTAAGTAAAAACCCGGGTTTTCGGGTTCATCACATTTGATAAAAACCCGGGTTTTTGAGGCCGGGTAAACCCGGTTTGCAAACCCTAGTGGTGAGTACCGATATCATAATTTTCATTTCAACATCACTCTAATTTCATTTCAGGTGAGGAAACTACCAAGAAGGTTAGCTCGATGAATTATTACGCTTATCGTTTAATGATTCGTCAAAATGCTGACAACTATTTCGCATGTCAACAGCTCAATTTGCTTGAAAACGATACTCATTGGGACATGACAATCGCTGAAGCAATTGTTTCTGCATATCCAAGTCAGATACGCACATTATTTGCTATCATTATTTCGACATGCTTTCCATCGAATCCACGTGAACTTTGGAACAAGTATAAGGATGACAATATGTCAGAAGACATTTTACATCGAATTCGTATCAGTTCAGGGAATCCCGATTTCGAGGTGAATGAGGGGATACATAACCAGGCTTTGCTTTTAATCGAAGACATGTGTTACCTCATGTGCGGCAATTTGTTAGTCAAGTTAGGAATGCTTCCCGTGGCATGCTGCAGCTATCGGGGGGGTCACAGGTGGTGGATAGTGGACGGCCTATCGATAGATAGGTTAGCGGTGAATTAAATAATCCGCCCCCAACCGCAGCCCTGCTGGGAGGAGAGTCTCAGGAAACTGGGGAGTGGTTAACCTCAGTTTAATAAATTCTGAGTGCCTATGATACCCGGTATGGAATGGCGAACTGATGGCGCCATAAAATCATCAACTAATAACCACAGGCAAACTGAGCTTCACATCTTCCAGGATCTCCAGGTAGTGAGTGAGGGTGTCCAGTTGTATTTAGCCTTACCTGCGTATACGGATCTCTGCGCAGGTGGACCAGTATTTCTCCGACACTCGTGGGAAAACTATGGAAGATTTAAAAAATAAAAATAAGGGAGCCGGTACCCTTGAAAAACCGGAAAAATTGAAGGAAGAAAGTGGCTCTTACCTTAAAGGTGGAGCTACCTCATCAGTGGCAGGGGTAAGTAGTACCATGGCACCAAAGCCAGGAGTCAGCGATACCAATGCCAGGCAAGAGAGTGGGGGATCGGGAAGGATCCCTCCTGCAAAGCGACGATACAGGGAGAAACGGTCGGCGCATAAAATTCTGGATAAACCCCTGAGGTGCAGCTTACAGTAGAACTGAAGCAATCTGTGGCTTGGGCGAGGGAGATTGTCGGCCGCGACAGCTCGGATAGGGTGCTTGTGCCTAAAAGGCAGAGGTCCTAGGATGAGCTCGAAGTGGGCGACAGCAAACGAGCCAAGACCGTCACTGGAGCGATATCGGGAGGTCCAAAGGAAAAACCGAAATTGTTCAGTGAAATAGTAAAGGAGAACGTACTGGTGCTAGCGGTAATTGACAGAAGTCAAGAAGATGGGAGCATCACGGCAGAAAAGTGGAGGGAAGTGTATAATGCACTAAACTCCATTTTCATCAAGGTCCTGAGAGAAAATCCAGGACCCCCTCCGTTCTGTAGAGATGCGGGATGGCATCAAGGGCGCGTAAAGTTAACTGCGTGCTCGGATCAAAGATCGGTGGATCTTTATAAAAAGGCAATAGCCGAAGTAGGTGAGGTATGGGTAGGCGCGAGGCTTGAGGCAGTTCGAAAGGA
The DNA here is from genome assembly GCA_963556165.1 of Tipula helvola. Classification (NCBI taxonomy): domain Eukaryota; kingdom Metazoa; phylum Arthropoda; class Insecta; order Diptera; family Tipulidae; genus Tipula; species Tipula helvola. The sequence continues at coordinate 52,693,507 of OY744482.1, forward strand.
AGAAATTCCGAGTAGACCAAGGGCACGCGTCTGGTTACCAACCAAACCAGGCAAGCCAGAAGAGATCCTTGAGATTATTCGGGCAAGTAATCCAAATCTTCCAACGAAAGATTGGAAGATTGTCAAACAGGAGGAGGCTAAAGGGGGCTTCAGAATGGCAATCATGCTGCTCAATAAGGAGTCCCTTACTCCCCTGTCAGAGACAAAGGGGGTGATCAGCTTCGGTTTCGGGTCGATCACTCTCAACGTTTTTAAAAAAGATGAGGTAGGCATGCGCTCGGAGGACGGGCCGGAGGGGGACGTCGGACGGATCCAGCGGCAGACAGTCGAAAAATCGCATGGGGTTATAACAGACGTGGAGCTGCTATTGGAGAGAGGCGGCCTTCTCTCGCTTGGATCCGATGGGGACACCCTGTTGGAATCTGAACGAAGAGAGGGTGGGAATTCTCAATGCAGAGAAGCAGTAAGTATGGGGGGCGACACGGCGGATACTAGCGGCCCCCCGGAGGAAGGTAGCATTAGCCTGAAGCAGGGAATGCATGAAGAGGTAAGTGAGAAAAAGCATGATGATTAATATTGTGCAGATTAATCTTCACCATACGAAGGCTGCTTCGGCGGCTCTCGTTCTCAGACTGACTAGATCAGGAGAGGATCTAGTGTTAATCCAGGAACCTTGGATTAACAAAAACAGGATCTGTGGCCTTAACGTGAAAGGGTATACAACTTTGTACTCAAGTAGCTCTGAGAAGATAAGATCTTGCATTTTAGTGAAAAATACTTTAAACATTTTTCTACTTTCTCAATACAGTAGTGGTGACGTTACTGCGATCAGTATGGAGGTTGGCAGAGACAAGTTTTGAGACAAGCTGGTCTCTGCTTATATGGATCGGGAGAAGGAGATCCCGCCGGATAACCTGGGGGACCTGATCCGAGAAGCAATGAAGGATTGGTGTGATACTCGGATGTGATGCAAACGCGCATCACACAATTTGGGGGAGCACTGATATTAATGAGAGGGGCGAGTCATTTTTTGATTACTTATTAAATACTAACCTTTCAGTCTGCAATGTTGGGCAAGAACCAACATTTATCATTAGTAATCGGCAGGAGGTTCTAGATGTGACCCTCGCCTCGGATACTATTTTTCAGTTGATTAGGGGATGGAGAGTGGCGAAGGAGCACTCATTCTCTGATCATCAATATATAACTTATAACCTTAACATTCACCCGGGTACCCAGAAGCCGTTCAGGAATCCTACAAGGACAAATTGGGAGAAATATGGGGAGGTGTTGGAGGAACTATTGCCGGAGGCCCCCGGACTTTCGGAGACAGTGGAAGAATTGAATTGCATTGTGGATGTTGTCACAAGAGCATGCAATCTTTCCTTTAATGCTTCTTGCCCCCTGATAAAGCCAAGGGGCAGGCAGAAACCGGCATGGTGGTCCATGGAGTTGGAGACCTTTCGTAAGGCGTGTAGGACAGCCTTTAATAAGGCAAAGAGCACGAGGCATGTACGAGACTGGGACTCCTATAAGGAGGACCTAAGAAAGTACAAAAAATAATTGAGGAAGGCACAGAGGGGATCTTGGAGACTCTTTTGTGGTAGAATGGAAGAAGTCTCTGAGACTTCCCGCCTTAGGAAGATTCTATCTACTAACCCAACTAGTCCTAGTTACTTAATTAGACCAGACGGGTCATGCACAGCTTCAAGTGCGGAATCGTTGGAGCTTCTCATCGATACCCACTTTCCGGGAAGCTTTGATGACTCGATGGAGCCTGGAGCTCATCGAGGAACACCTCCAATAGATATGGAGGGTATATTGGATAGAGAGCGGATCTGGTGGGCGGTGCAGGGTTTTAAGCCTTATAAATCGGCGGGTCCGGATCGGATTATACCAGCAGAGATCCAAAAGAACTCTGCGGCCATCCTCCCCTGGCTAGAGGTTATCTTCAGGGGATGTCTGAAACTAATCTATATTCCTAGGAATTGGACAGAGGTCAAAGTAGTCTTTATCCCGAAATCGGGAAAGAGCTCACATGCTCATCCAAAGGACCTGAGGCTTATAACTCTATCATCCTTTCTGCTGAAAACCCTGGAAAGGTTGATAGATGTATTTATTCGATCAAGAATTGAACCCAGGAATTGGGCAATGTCGCAGCATGCGTACTGTAAGGGAAAGTCGGTGGACACAGCTCTGCACGATCTAGTACGTGTTGGGGTACAGCCGTGAACAATAGAAAATTTCGAACTTCTAATTTGTTCCCAATGAACAGCTTGTACTTTTATCCCAAGTTGAAAGTTGAATAGGATGTTTGTGGCAAATTCAATAAATAAAAAAGCTCGTTTCCCAAACACTTGTTTTATATTCACAATTTTATTTAATTATAGAATTTAGTTTTAACAATTTTAGTTTTAAGTTTGTTGCTAACACTTCGATATATTGCAAAAGATTGACTTTGACAAAATTGTTTAATCTAATTAAAATGGCAATGTCGAAAAAACCATTAGGATTGCCTTATTCAAATAAAATTCGATTTAAAATTATGGCCTAATAATGGGTTTTTCGATCATGACTTAATCACGTAAACATGGCTTAAGTTGCTATAAAATTAAAGTAGAATGTACTAATTATATAAATGTTGATTACAATTCCACCACTGAATTTAACAATAAATAACAATAACAATAAGAAATGACATTTCAAAATAATTTAATCTATGGTGGAAAAAAAAAATTTCATTATTTTACAATAAATATTAATTAAATATTATTATTAATTAAATTAAAAGATAATTAATATTTTGTCATTAATTATAAGTTTACACCAGGTAAGAGTGCCAATCAAAATTATTAATTAAGTGATATATAAATACAAATAATTTCAGTACAGATTAAGAGAATTTTGTTGGCATTCCAAACCGGCCGATGGATTCTTCAAGTTAAGTTAGGTATAATAACATAAGTATTCTAAGTTTTATAAATAATTATAATTAATGGTTTTTCAGCTACTGGACAGTACGCACAATTGAGAAATCAATTTACTTGCAAGAGTTTTGCATGGTAGCATTTCTCGATATTGAGGGTGCTTTTAATAATGTAAAAACGGAGGCGATCATGGAAGGATTGTCTCTTTTGAAGGTGGACTGCTCTATAAGTAGGTTAATAAATCAGATGCTGGTAAGCAGGACTATTACCTCGGAGCTGGGAGAGTCCAAGATTAGAAGACGGGTAGTTAGAGGAACCCCACAAGGAGGTGTAATGTCCCCCATTCTCTGGAGTGCAGTGATTAATGGATTGCTGCTGGAACTAGAGAGAGAGGGGATAGGGGTTGTAGCATTGTAACGACTTCCGGTTTAGTCGTTCCACCTTACTTAAGGGAACGCCAGAGATGGGTGTTACTATCCTGAACACACATACTTCTGTTCTCGGATTTTTTAGTAATTGGTTTATGTTTTTTTCTTGATGGGAGGCAAATGAACGAGGAGAGAAAGAAGAGGAAATAAAAGAAAATTGATAATTGGTTTTGGTAAGCGTCGGTCGGATAAAAATATTTTTGGTTGGAAATCGGGAGTTAAGCTGTGGTACTTGGACGGTGAAGACCTGTTCACTTAATAATTTTTGTTGAATTTTTTTAAAAAAATTTTTTTTTATATATACATATATATAATAGTGTAATGGTCAAAGTGGTTTTTTTTTTGTTTCTTGACCAGTGAAAAATTATTATTTTTTTTGTATAGTACCAAGTGCGTGATAAGTCGTGACTTGAAATAAGAAAATATTTAAGAAAATTGGAAATAAAAAGTTTCTTTCGATCATAATTAATTTCTTATATTTAATATTGTTACGAGTTTCCATATACATATATTTTTTTTATGTTATATGTACATACATATATAAATTCTGGAAAGTTATAATCATGCCATAGTGTAATAATAAAAATTTAAATCTTTAACAAATAAAATAAAACTGTTAAAACGTGAAGTGGCCTGATTTTTATTTACGATTTTGGTGGCTATTGTTTATTTTCCTGTTGGAATTTTATAAACATCATCCATGTGCTTATTTGTCATTGCTGAAGGCTGTTTATTTAAAGTGCAAACAAAAATTATGTTGGAGATTTGCTAATTACTTCATTATTGTATAATTGGATTTATGAGCATATATTGTATCATAATTCGAATTTTGGATCTACGAATTGATTATTACATATTAACAAGGGGTGTAAATCTCAAATTTTCATCATTTCAACCTTATTGAGATTAAGTATATTATGTACTATCCAACTGTTTTGGGTGGTTGATTATCTGCGTGGTGCTGCTTTATTTAAAAATATCGGTCAGAGATGAACATTCTGATTATTCCGTTAGAAGCTGCCGGGGAGTGGAGATAATTCAATTTATTGTTACGCATTGATGACATCATGTTCCTGAAATCAAACTGTTCGTTTTTATTTTTATATTTTTTTTATAATCTATATATTTATTATCTTTATTATTATTTTCATTAATTAATTAAGTTCATTCGTTTTTTTTTATATTATTAAATATGTATAATATACATATTTCCTTTTGTATTAGATTCATTAATTCATTAAGTTAATTCATTTGAGTTTTTTTTTATTTCAAATGGAAAATCTATGATAAGTTAAATTTTTCTTTTGTTTGATAATTTTGTAAGTGATCTTAGAAAAGTTTTTTTTTGAATTTTCTTATAAAATTTATTTTTGTTGTCGATCATTTAGACATTTCATTTTGGGTCAATATATCGATATTCAATTACGGGAACTTTTTTTTTGTTGTATTTCTATATTATATATATATATATATATATATATATGTATATATATATATATATATATATTATTATTATTTTTTTTTCTTAGCCATTAATCAATTTATTTCAGATTTCACTCATCGTTCATTTTCTTCCATCATTTATTTTATTTTGTTTTACGGTGGGAGGGAAAATACGTTCATTATTTTGTTTACTATTTCTTTATACAATTTTTGTTTTGTTTCTCTTCTTATAATTTTTTTTTTTTATTTTCTTTTTATAATTTTGATAAAAATGCAAAGCTAGAGAAATAGTGAATTAGGGGGATTGCTGAATGAGGGGTGATATTTTAAGGGCACAATGTTGATCGTGTCATTACAAAACTATGTATCGGCTTCATTTATTCATTTAATTTTTTTTTTCCGTTTCTTATCTTAATCATTTTAGTCATACGCGGCTATACCAGCTCTGATCAAGCTTTGAATAACCCCACCCCACTACCTGAGCCTTAGCCAGCTATTCATGCCGCGATTCAAAGTACTAATCAGAGATTTCTTTAACGACATTCTAGTGCAGCTTGGAGTTAAAATGGTCGGTATCACTTCTGATGAACATTTGTGATATCGCCAAACCCAAGCGCACTGGAGTGTCGTTACAGCATATGCTGATGATGTAGCGATAGCTGTCTCAGGCAAATATCTAGATACGATTAGGGATGTTGTGCAGAATGCACTCCTGATCATTACGAAATCGGCCAGCAAGTGTGGACTGGGGATTAACCCTTCCAAAACAGAGCTGGTACTATTTACTAGGAAATATAAAATTCCGGTGGTTAGCCCTCCTATCATAAACGGCAGCGGACAAGTTTTTGCTGACCGAGCAAGATTTCTGGGCATAATCTTTGATAGTAAGCTCAGCTGGAAGCCTAACACCTTGGAAAGGGTGAATAAGGCTATTGTAGCCTTATACTCGTGTAGAAACGCTATAGGTAAGAGATGGGGCTTGAAACCGGAGCTGGTATACTGGCTCTATACCGCCGTGGTAAGACCTGTGCTAATGTACGGGGTGGGCGTTTGGTGGCCAGCTCTAGATTAGGTAACATATAGAGGTATGATGGAGAAGGTGCAAAGAACGGCCTGTATGCTTATAAGCGGGGCGCTTAGGACAACACCTACACGCGCTTTAGAGGTTATGTTTCACCTTATTCCAATCGACCTTCATGGTAAACAGATGGCAGCCAACGTGGCTACGAGACTCTTGGCTGTCTCTCAGTGGAATTATCTTCAGGTGGGACACTCGACTATAGGTAGATTCGCTGGCGAAGAAGTGGCGAATCTGGATTATATTACACCAATGGTATGCTTCGATAAAGGTTTCCGGACCATCTTTCCCTCAAGGGAATCCTGGAGAGACGGATCAATACTGGAAAACGAAGCAGTGCAATTTTTCACGGACGGATCGAAGCTAGACGATAAGGTACTAGCCGGAGTCTTCTGTGATAAACTTAATGTTAATATTTCTGTTCGTCTCCCTGACTACTGCAGCGTGTACCAGGCTGAAGTGGTGGCGATCGGGGAAGTCATGACACGGTTGAAGCATAATGTGATATCCGTGAGGGATATCGCAATCTATGTGGACAGTCAAGCAGCGGTCAAGTCACTTGGGGCAGTTTGTCTGAAGTCGCGGGTGGCGCTGGATTGCCGATCATCTCTTAACGAGATGAGCGAGTATTTCAGCATCCAGATAATCTGGGTCCCGGGTCACTCGGACGTCATGGGGAGATGCAGCCGGAAATACCAGGTTTGGGGAGGCCTATGGCAGTGCTAAACTGGGCGCTCAGTAAAAAGGCAATCGCCTTGACAAATGAGAGGTGGAACAATACTCTCACGTGCAGGGTAGCAAAGCAGGTTTGGCCAAAACTGGACTTGCGGCGCTCCAAAGTATTAATATCCCTGGGAAGACAAGAAATAGGATGGGTCGTGGGGATAATGACAGGTCACTGCCTTTTTGGGGAGCATGCGAGAAGACTGGGGATACAGACAAATGACTTTTGTAGAAGTTGCATGGACGAAGAGGAGGAAGAGACTTTGGAACACTTCCTATGCTCATGTCCGGCGCTATCTTACAGAAGGCATAAGTATTTGGGTGTGTACGGTATGGACAGCCTTGCGGAACTCGCGGACTGTGGAGTGCGAGATTTGTTACGCTATATAAATAGCTCTGGTTGGTTTCAACGGGAGTAATGGGGAGATGGGATCCTGTGGTATCACAACGGGCCACTGCTGGCCTAAGTGTGCGATAGCAGCCACTTAACCTAACCTAACCTAACCTAGGAATGCCAACGCCATATCGTGGAATGAACGACGCTTTCAATCGAGAATTGGAACGTGAACGTGAATACGATCGAGATGCGTTGAACTAATCAGTTCAAACGAATGTACCACTGTTGAACCCCCAACAGAAAGAAGTGTACGATACGTTAATGAAGGCAATTGATGATGGAAATAGTGGCTTATTGGTAAAACATTCCTCATGTCATTGATTTTGGCCACTGTTCGCGCGAGATCCGAAATTGCTGTAGCAGTTGCTTCTTCTGGGATAGCGGCCACGTTGCTAGGAGGATGCTGAACGGCTCATTCAGCGTTTAAATTGCCGTTAAACCTTCAAACGAACCTTCAAAAAATATATAAGTATATAAATTGTGAGTGACTGAGTGATATTATAAAATATGTAAGTATATAAAGTGAGTGTTGAAATTACGTGGTTTTAAAATTTTATGCAAGAGCTATACTGCCGTATTTATTTAAACATAATTTACATAACTACTTTTTTGGAAAAATTGAGTTATTGCTGCCAATTGAAAGCTAAAATAAACTTTATCAACAAAATTATAAAAAATAATTAAAATTAAATCCAGAAACGCGTAACAAGAAAAACAATTTCGTATTTAAGTCGTTTGTTTAGTTTCAAAACGGAGTTAAAGTTTTTCTCAACGTGCGTTTTCTTTAGTTATTTAAACCGTTTTTTGTGCGATCTTTTCTTGTGCGATTTTTTCTTGTGCGATTTTTTGTTTGTGCGATTATTAATCTTGCCATTTTTTTTTTCTTTGCGGATTGAAAATTTCTTTAGAATTGTAGAAGGTTTTGGTATTACAATAAAAAACTATTTTATACATTTACGGGTGTTCGTGCAACAAAAATATTACAGTTAAAATTAAATATACGTATAGTGAAAATAATATCTCAGCGAAACTCATTTTTTCATCGTTGTGCGCAGCCAACAGTGAAGTAGTTAAAATAAATTAAAAATTCAGAGAAGGGTCGGCTGAATAATAGTTTTAAAAACAAAAAAAATTTTAAATAAAGATATGTGAAATTTGATTCCAATACATAATGTAATTTATATTGGAAAATATTAAAAATTCTCATTATTTTATAGGTAAATTATAAATAACATGTGAAATTAAAAAATATAAAAAATATTAACAACACCACTGGATATGTAACGTTATACCCATTTAAGGTACGAACTAGGCATATTTAGAAAGAAATGTCAATTTTCGTGTTAAAGCAAAACAATAACAAAACTCGATTTTAAATTTCAATTTGTTCGAGGCAAGCTAATGACATTAAAATTATCTTAAATGTTATCAAAAGTTCTAGTGCTAGTGTATTATCTAAATTAAAATTACATTAATTATTGTGAATAAATTTGAGGAAAAACATAATTCAAAATAGACAAATTCTAACCTCAAAATGTAAACAAATTAGCCTAAATACATCGCTGTGTTTACGCCATTTGTTTTGATGCGCGAGAGCTGTCAGAATTTCGCTGAGATATTATTTTCACTTTACATAGTTTTAATTTTGTGATATTTGTTATTCATTTGAAATATCAGTGTCGGCGTGTGGATTTTTAACAGTATATAATCAAATTAATTAATTAGTAATTTATATTTGTATCCATACGGCGTAACAAAATATTTTTATTTGAAGAAAATTTTGAGTAGTTACTAAGTAGTAACGAAATAAAACGCTTAAGGGGGGAACCTCCTCCAGACAACTGGTTTTTCAATAATTTTTTACAAAAAATTAAGAGCATTTATTGCAATGAAACAAATTGCATAATAATATTGACGTTCAAATGAATACAAACAAATTTTTTTATGGAGGAAAAAAAACAAAATGGCGGCACTAGAGGTGCTCGAACTTGGCTACTAGAGTTTGCGCCGTGGAACGCCCAGGTCCTTGTAGTTAACTAAAATCAACGAAACAAATTTTTTTTTTAAAATAATTCATTCCGCTTTGCATGAACCTAAAAGTTGCAAAAAAAAAATAAAATTAAAAATTAGAGGACAAAAAGAAAAAAAAACACACGTTTCTTTATAAACAATTCGTTAAAACCAATATTTGTTTAAACAATTTATATGAAATTTTAGGTTTGTGCAAAGGCCGATAAGCTAAAGAATATGTGTACAAAATTTCAAGTTGATTGGTCCATTACTTTTGAGTTACATTCCACGGCGCGCAAAAAAGTACGTTTCAAGAAAAACTCGATTAAAGTTTTCGTTCTTGAAGAGAACGCATTGCTTCGCATCACTTCGGTAACTTCCTAGGGACCTTTAGGACTCTCTGTTGGGCTTGAAACTTTGGTAATATAATCTTCAGATACTAAACGAATTTTTAAAGCAAAAAATAATGCAAAAAAATTAATATCTGGAGGAGGTTCCCCCCTTAATTCAAACCATTTAAATAAAGTTTTGGAGAACTTTTCCAAAACACATTGGTTAAAAATCCACTCGCCGCCACTACATTTCAAAAGAATAAAAAATATCACAAAATAAAAAATCCATTGCATATCCTTTATGTTAAAAAACAGACAAGTAATACAACAACAAACAATACATTTAGTTACCTATTTTGCGGGGAAATTATGAATTTTTTTTTTATTATTTATAATAAATTTGTGTAGTATAGTGTGAACAAGGGGAAGATAAATAACAGTTCACTCAATTGCGTACATATTTGGGAAAATAGTTGGTTATTTTTTCCCCCTATTGTACAAGAGAGCGCTCCAACAGTGATCATTGATCAATCGCGATGATGCTCTCTTATATCTCATCGTGAATCGCGCGCATAACTTTATACAACGAGGGTTGACATGTCATTAATATTATTAATAATTGTATGTTCGCATTATTTTCGTTCTGGTTTTATGAAATGTGGGGTGACCGTGAGATGTTCTACCGTGAGATGTTCTACGCTTTATCTATTGCGATGTCTATTAGTTTAATTTTCTATACAATCTAATTCCATCGTAATCGGTAAAGTATCGAAAAAAATTGTTGGTGATGAAGTGGAGAAAAAATAGCATGATGAATCGAACAATTCGAAGGCATAATAAACAAAACGTAATAAAATAAGCGAAATAGCGTCCAATTTTATTCTTGAAAAAAGAGATACAAAGCCAAAATAGTGATGGTAGAACGTATACAGACGCCATTATACCTAACTCGTCAAACCATCCCCATAATATTAAAATGTCAGCTTTCCACTCATTCTTAGATAGATTAATAAACATTCCTTTGACCATATCCAATTATAACACAGAGCTTAATATAATTTTAGAAATAGCAGCGAATAACGGTTATGCAGCTAAGACTATATTAAAACTATTAAACAGAAAACTGAAACATAAAGCTTTAGCTAATATTTATCCACCTGATAGCCCAATGCCGAAAAATTGGCGCCGCTTAGAGTATATAGGAAAAACTAGTCAACGGATTAGTAACATCGTGACACAATATACAGATATTAACTTTGCTTTTTATAACAATAATACAATTAAGAAAATGATTTTTAACAACAAACCAAGAATTGATCGCCTTTCCAAGTCTGGCGTTTATAAGATCAATTGCAATGATTGTAGTTCCTCTTATAAAGATTATGAATTTGTGGACGACAACAAGTGTGACAAATAAAACTACTTTCGGTTCTCCTTAAACACTTGTTAACCAAACTAATTAAATTAAAACATTTAATTTAGATTTTTAAAAATTAATATATTTTCGGAAACACTGTGTTTCCATCATCAGATTATAAAAGTATCTACAAGGTAGTAACAATGTAGTAATAAAATTTTTTTACATAAATATTGTCCGTTTTGAAATCCTCTCATTTTGCATTGTGTGTGTATGTATACAATTTCATGACCTGCCTCAATCAGAGTATAAATTGGGCAACTCATTGACAGGTTGCCATTTAAAGTTAATCAAATTTAATATTTATGTTTACATAAGGAAACAATTTGCATTTTTCAATTTTGCGATGACAATTTTTAAAAGAAAATTCTGTTTTTTGTGGAAATGTTTGTGGAAAACATTTCCTCTCTGCTTACTTTTTCTACTGCTACTTCTAAATTTGCTACTATGTCCTCTATCGGCATAAATTTAGGTTGCACACAAAAATTCAAGCCCTTGTTCAGTAACTCTTCTTCTGCTTGTGTCAATTCTATTGAGAAAAAATGGCTAGTGGAGCAGTTATCAAAACTAGGCCCTCTCCCAGGACGGAACATTAAAAATGTCTATGAGCTGACTGACAAATTGCAAAGAGAACAAATCCAACAACAAGAAATCATGGTATCGTTTGACGTCACAGCTCTTTATCCTAGTATCCCGATCGACGAGACCTTACTTATTCTATCGGAGTGGCTGGAAAACCAACAAATAGACCAGGATTCCATAGACTTATACTGCTATCTAACGCGAACATGCATGAAAGAGACCTATTTTCAGTTTAGGGGATAATATACAAGCAAACGTTTGGAACATCAATGGGAAACTCCTTGTCTCCTTTTATGGCGAATTTGTTCATGGGTAACCTGGAAGAGAAAATGCAGACGCATCGGATATTCTCAAGAATCTGGTACAGATATGTGGATGATGTGTTTGCTGTCATTGGAAAGAACCAATCAAGTCGACTTCTAAAATTCCTCAACAGTCAATCCCCATCGATCAAGTTCACTATGGAAAGTGAAGATAACAACCAGTTGCCATTCTTGGATTTTATGGTCAAAAAAGATGAAAATAAATTCCACTTCAGCATATATCGCAAAAAACCCGCAACCGACAGATATATCATTAACGAGTCTTATCATCCTGTTCAACATAAGCGAGCGGCTTTCAACAGCATGATACACCGGCTGGTCCATATTCCACAAAATCTGGAAGATTACGAGGCTGAACTGCAAAAAATAAAACAAATCGCTATGGTAAACGGATACACAAGTGATATGGTGGACCAAATAACTCGGGCCAATTGAGGAAAAAAGCATTAACGGACGCAACAACTTTGTCCCATATTTCTGAAACAATAGTGAGATGTAAATTAAATTATCACAGAGAACTGTCATCAAAGTTGAAGAAACAATGGAAACATTTTAAAGTGGATCTAGTGGAAAGTAGCGAGTCAAAATTAGGCCAACTGTTAGGGTCGACAAAAGACAAAACTGAAAATGTAGATAAATGCGGAATTTATAAAATACAGTGCAATGATTGTGATAAAATGTACATCGGACAATCGAGGCGAGCTATATCCGAAAGATATAAAGAACATCTGGCCTGTATTAAATGTAATCGAAGTGAAAAATCATCAGTGGCCAAACATATACTGGAATCCGGTCATAATGTAGATGTGTCTAGCCTAAGCCTAATAAAACATGTGAAGGACAATAGATTACTAGATCCATTGGAATGCTGGTACATCAGAAAAAATAAAACAAGAATTCTAAATTCTGATTTGGGCCCCAAAACAAGTTGCCTGTTCGAGTTGTAAAAATACCATCAACACAATTTACACCAACAGTAGTATCACCAGAAGTTTCATCTACACAGTAAACAACACACACAACATTTCCACAAAAAACAGAATTTTCTTTTAAAAATTGTCATCGCAAAATTGAAAAATGCAAATTGTTTCCTTATGTAAACATAAATATTAAATTTGATTAACTTTAAATGGCAACCTGTCAATGAGTTGCCCAATTTATACTCTGATTGAGGCAGGTCATGAAATTGTATACATACACACACAATGCAAAATGAGAGGATTTCAAAACGGACAATATTTATGTAAAAAAAATTTATTACTACATTGTTACTACCTTGTAGATACTTTTATAATCTGATGATGGAAACACAGTGTTTCCGAAAATATATTAATTTTTAAAAATCTAAATTAAATGTTTTAATTTAATTAGTTTGTTTAACAAGTGTTTAAGGAGAACCGAAAGTAATTTTATTTTTATTGTTCCTCTTATATCGGACAGACTGGGCGCAATTTTGAAGTTATAGTTAAAGAACATTTATCTGGTAGCCATGACTCATCCCTTTATAATCATTTAACGTTAGAAAATCACACATCCAGTTTAAACAATTTAGAAATATTGCATGTACAACCAAAAAGCAGACGTTTAGACAACTTAGAATCTTACGAAATCCGAAAAGCTATATTTCTTAACCAAAATATCCTCAACGAACAGAGAGAAATCCGTTTCTCACCAATTACCGACCCCGCATTGTTTTATTCACATACTCATTCCATACCATAAAATTACTAATTCGTCGGGTTATAAAAAAAAAATAAAAAAAATAAAAAAAAATCAACATCTGGAATTTTGTTATTCGACCGTTGAATAATCAATAATCATATACCTGTGTTTAACTCACCCCCTTTTTTAATTTTTAATTTTTATTGCTGTCACCAATTTTATTGTTTACCACTCCCACATTTTTTTATTGGTATATTTTGGTTTGACTTTTTGCTTTTTTCAACTATATATATATATAACTACATTTTTATTTTTACAGTTTAGTAGATACTCCTGATGATGGCCTAATAAGCCGAAATCGATCGATTGATTTTTTAAACCTTTTGTAATTTTGCGAAATATTTAACAAGTGTTTTTAAAAAAAATTTAAAAATGTGTGTATTAAGTGTGTTTCGCCAAGTGCCTACGGCAGAAAGTGTAAAATGAATCTTTATGATAGTTATCCGCAAACTACTGACAAAATAAATTGTGCGAAGGCTGTTGTCAATTGTTATCCTCAGTTAAAATGCATCCCAATGGACGGTTTGCCCGATTATGTAAGTTACAAATATACTATAATTTTATCAAGATTTAATGAAAACATTTTATTTTAGAGTTTATGGTTTAATCCAAAGGGGTCAATATGCCAAAAAAAAGCGAATGGGAGGATTGAATTTCGCTTAAGCAATATAAGAAAAAATCTGCCAATCGAAAAAAAAAATATTATGTCAAAACGAAATTCAATTTTCAAACCACAGGAGAGTCAGGTACAATTTTATTGGACTAAATTTCATGACATTTGACCAGCTACATGCGCTACTCGTTTGAACCCATCCCAATGCCAACTTTTATATATATATAATATCTGGATAGACATATTTTATATTATGTTATATCAATGCCTATGTATTAAAGGCCGTTTTAGTAAAACGCTACCTATGTATGTGTTATAGGATAACAAACAAAAATATTTCCATACAAATCGTTGAAAGTTGTATGAAAAAAAAATTTTTTTTTTGACCATTTTGCGTTTCGTATTAAATAACTTTTTAAATACGGCCAAAAATGATTTTCGATTCCGTTGACAGTAAACTCTAATATGTAATTATAATATTGGGCGAAAAAAAAATTAATATTAGTTAATATTTTGCATATTTTCATTCAACACCATTTCACAGTTTTTTTAAATTTTTCGCGAGAGAGACTAAAATTAAAATAAAAAATAATAACCAAAACAAAATGTAAGAAAACAAAATATTTTGGTTGATTTTCTTTAGTATTATAGTGCAGCAACGCACGATGATCGGTTGTGCCTGTACAATGTTGTGTCCCGAGGTGGGGAAATTTTATTTCAGTTTAAAGAGAGAAAATAAAAAAGCGATGGTTTATTTTAGTACCTTCCTGATTATGCTATTAAGACATGAGAAATGCGTAATACTGTTTTTATATTCAACTTTTTCTTGTGTACGAATGATTACTGGAAATTAAGTAGACAACTGAATTAAAATATTAGTGTATCAAAAATTATCACTGAAATTTCTTGTATTTTTGAAAAATTCTAAATTCATTATTTATTTATCGATTTGCTTATAATTAACCACATGAATTTATTAAATGTGTTAATAAATCCAATACAAAAGGACCCCGCACTTTTTATATGGAAAATGGCCCTCGGTCAAACTCTCTGAAATTTTGGATTCTAGTAGTTCTTGACCTGCTGATCAAAAGTCTCAATGGTCGCTAAGTCCTAAAAATTCATGTTTTTGAGATATACCCCTTAGAAGTTGGGATTATCACCCTTTTTTAACATAGCGTAAAGCTATGTACATACATACATAAGTATGTGTGGCTGTGTATTGTATTTATTTATTAAAATTATTTATGCACATTTTTACACATAAACCAATACATTCGTCACAAGTCAAGTTGTTAGATGTATCATATATCGAAAAAACGCATTACGAAAACAATTTTAGCACAATCTAAAAAAACAAATTCATAGAAGTATATTTCACTAAAAATATAAACGATGCATTACACCAAAAGCCATAGGAATATCAAACAATCATCCAAAAAGAAAGCTTTATATGTATAACTTGCAAAAGGTTGAATATGCGTTTGTGTATCATTCCTCTTTTATTTGTATATTCAGAACAATTTTAAAAGAAAAGAGAAACCTTTACACTTTGTAATGTATTAAAAAGAGATCTACGTATAAACAAAGGTCCATTTATTGTTTTCGATCACGGGATACAAAATTATACAAATAAAAGGGAAATGATACACAAACACATATTCAATCTTTTGCAAGTTATACATATACAGCTTTCTTTTTGGATGATTGTTTGATATTCCTATGATTTTTGGTGTAATGCATCGTTTATATTTTTAGTGAAATATACTTCTATGAATTTGTTTTTTTAGATTGTGCTAAAATTGTTTTCGTAATGCGTTTTTTCGATATATGATACATCTAACAACTTGACTTGTGACGAATGTATTGGTTTATGTGTAAAAATGTGCATAAATAATTTTAATAAATAAATACAATACACAGCCACACATACTTATGTATGTATGTACATAGCTTTACGCTATGTTAAAAAAGGGTGATAATCTCAACTTCTAAGGGGTATATCTCAAAAACATGAATTTTTAGGACTTAGCGACCATTGAGACTTTTGATCAGCAGGTCAAGAACTACTAGAATCCAAAATTTCAGAGAGTATGACCGAGGGCCATTTTCCATATAAAAAGTGCGGGGTCCTTTACAATACAAATTAATTCACTCAAAAAATTCAAATTATTTGCGCGAATTTGCTTTCGGCAGATTAATTGTGGAAGCCA
Organism: Tipula helvola; assembly: GCA_963556165.1. Classification (NCBI taxonomy): domain Eukaryota; kingdom Metazoa; phylum Arthropoda; class Insecta; order Diptera; family Tipulidae; genus Tipula; species Tipula helvola. The sequence continues at coordinate 52,709,715 of OY744482.1, forward strand.
TTATAATTATATGACACTTTACAGTACTAATAAATAATTTTGTATTGGATTTATTAACACATTTAATAAATTCATGTGGTTAATTATAAGCAAATCGATAAATAAATAATGAATTTAGAATTTTTCAAAAATACAAGAAATTTCAGTGATAATTTTTGATACACTAATATTTTAATTCAGTTGTCTACTTAATTTCCAGTAATCATTCGTACATAAGAAAAAGTTGAATATAAAAACAGTATTACGCATTTCTCATGTCTTAATAGCATAATCAGGAAGGTACTAAAATAAACCATCGCTTTTTTATTTTCTCTCTTTAAACTGAAATAAAATTTCCCCACCTCGGGACACAACATTGTACAGGCACAACCGATCATCATGCGTTGCTGCACTATACTAAAGAAAATCAACCAAAATATTTTGTTTTCTTACATTTTGTTTTGGTTATTATTTTTTATTTTAATTTTAGTCTCTCTCGCGAAAAATTTAAAAAAACTGTGAAATGGTGTTGAATGAAAATATGCAAAATATTAACTAATATTAATTTTTTTTTCGCCCAATATTATAATTACATATTAGAGTTTACTGTCAACGGAATCGAAAATCATTTTTGGCCGTATTTAAAAAGTTATTCAATACGAAACGCAAAATGGGCAAAAAAAAAATTTTTTTTTCATACAACTTTTACCGATTTGTATGGAAATATTTTTATTTGTTATCCTATAACACATATGTACATAGGACACGCCATTTTTGTTGGTGCTTACACTGCCTTTAATACATAGGCATTGATTATATATATATATATATATATATATATATATATATATATATATATATATATATATATATATATATATATATATATATATATATATATATATATATACATATATACATATATATATATATATATATATATATATATATATATATATATTCGTATATATTATATAGATATCTATTTTTATATAATCTATTACTTATAATTAATATTTTGTCTCCATGAAGAATTTGTCCAATCATATTGAAGGCCTAAACAAAATAGAAGCAACAGAGGGTAATAAAACCATAATCTTCGGATTGCTGAAAGAAATATTTGGTTGGCGGCAGGTTTTGCGACTAAATTTGGCCTCCGCAACGGAATTTATTCAAAATTTTCCCAAGTTAAAGGATTTCGAGGGTGAATGTGTAAGTTTTCGATAAATATATAAATTAAATTATTTTCAGATTAACTGTCAATTATGTAGATTTCAGATTAATTTTGAATTCGGTCTTTTGGAGAAAAATGGGAATGAGATAGAAAACAATTCTATTGGCTTTATTTTGAATGTTGGGTTGTTTCCAATTATTAAAGACGGTAGGTATATACATTTAACTTATAAATATTAATATACATGTATAGATATATGTATATATATATATTGATTCGCTCATTGCATGCAAAAACCGATAGGTCAAAATCGTCATTTTCAGGAGAAATTTGGAAATTTGAAATTTTAAATAAGTTATTTAACTTTGATCAGACTCCGTTTTGTTAAAATTTTCCAACTTCAAAGCTTTCTCCCGAAACCCGATATTTTTGACTTAGTGTTATTTTGAATGGATAGCGTAATAATCCAAGAATTTATTTTGCTTTCGATTATTTACGGGCCCTTCTCACAATCAAATATGAGACGTCCATTAACACCACCACACTTAAAACCACTGCTGCTTCATCGGATAATCTTCAATTTATTTTAACCTGCATGTCCAGCGTGTGCATTTGGGCTAAGGTATTTAATTATTTATTGATATGGTTTTAATTATTATATGCTTTTTATTAGTGTTGTTACATTTAAAAGTTTCAACTTTGGCTTTCTCATAGAATATTTAACTAAGCTGAATTAAACCATGTAGATTTTATTGATAATTTTTTTCCTAATTTTTGACTTTTCGAATCATTACCGGGGTAACAATAAAACAAAAACAATAGAATTATACAATATCATGTTAAATATGATCATTACAATAAAACATTATACTACGAGTATTTACGTAACTTTCGTTACCTGTCAACTAATGAACTTAAAGGCACATTTGAATTTTCAAATTTGTACTTTTGTTTTATCGTACTCTATAATACTACTCTACAAAATATAATTACACTTATTATACATATGTACATATATATAAGTAGTATGATAATGTACAAGGTATAAAATTGTTACCATGATGTTGACTTGAAAAGTCGAAAATTGGGAAAAAAATGATACATAAATAAAATCTACATGATTTAATTTAATTAGTATAATTAGTGAGTTAGTTGAACGTTGACATTTTGAAGTATAGTTCATTTGATTACTCTTATTATTAAATCAAAAAATTATAACATATATTTGCAGGTAGATGAATCAATAGAAGTCATCACACAAAAAATTAAGCAGACGCAACCGTACCTTATATGTTTATCGGAAAATTAATTGGGCCACGAAGGTTTATTCTACGTTATAATCGACGCTCAGTCAATTTCGTGGGGCTATACAACTTTTTTGGGCGCCTTCGACATTTTATTTAAAAATTTTTATGTTTATGGTTTAAAATTTCATAAAAATTGTTTGTATTTTTATAATTTTATAGAGGTATATTATTTTAAAATTAAAGGTGTGATTCCGACACCTCGCGCGTCGAAACTATATACCAAATTATGTGTAGAATATGGACGAGAATTACGTTAAGCTTTGTTTTTTTTGTATTTGAATATCCGAAATAAAAAATATCTATAACTAAAATAAAATTCAAAAACGTTTTTTATTATTTGAAATTTATTTAGACGGCAATCTAGTTTAGTTTAATGATGACGTAGGATTAATTATTTGTAATTTACACAGACTGATTTCAAAAACTGATTACTATTAAAAATTAAACGTTATTATGTATGTGGGCAATCGGCTAAAAAATGTAGGTGACCAGAAAATATTTAAGAAATATTTCCGTAGTGTATCTTGGAATTGTGAATAAGCTACGATGATTGTTACGTACGTCATAGGAAGAAACAAACTCTAAATATGTAAAGATGCTGTAGTGGTAAGATATTGCAATCCACGAAAATCGGCCACGTATGATCACTACGATGTTTAAAGAAGATAACACACAAGATATGTTTTTGTAAAATGTAAAGTGGCTCCATGGTATTCATATAAACCCCTCCCCAGCAAGGTAAACCATAATTCAGGCGAGACTCAACACACGAATAATAAAAATTAAGCAAAACTTGGGACGGACAAAATTTTCTTAACAAATAAATAGCTCGCAGAGCAGAATTGTGCTGGTCATGTGTGCTGTGCCGTTAAACTGGAATAAAAATCTGCAAAAGTATGCTCCGATTTCGATGATTGATACCTCTATCAATAGGCGTTGAGACCTATAATTGTCATACAAACGGCCATTTGGATCGGTCGAATATTTCTACACGTTCCGTGGAAAATTCAATTTTTTTGAGAATCAACTGAACTATAGCCCACAAATTCAGAGCCACAAAAATCGAAAATCTTCAAATGTGATCCGATTTCGATAATTGATACCTCTATTAATAGACGTTGAGACCTGTAATTGTCATACAAACGGCCATTTGGATCGGTCGAATATTTCTACACGTTCCGTGGAAAATTCAATTTTTTTGAGAATCAACTGAACTATAGCCCACAAATTCAGAGCCACATAAATCGAAAATCTGCAAATATGCTCCGATTTCGACGATTGATACCTCTATCAATAGGCGTTGAGACCTGTAATTGTCATACAAACGGCCATTTGGATCGGTCGAATATTTCTACACGTTTCGTGGAAAATTCAATTTTTTTGAAAATCAACTGAACTATAGCCCACAAACTCAGTGCCACAAAAATCGAAAATCTTCAAATGTGATCCGATTTCGATAATTGATACCTCTATCAATAGGCGTTGAGACCTATAATTGTCATACAAGCGGCCATTTGGATCGGTCGAATATTTCTACACGTTCCGTGGAAAATTCAATTTTTTTGAGAATCAACTGAACTATAGCCCACAAATTCAGAGCCACAAAAATCGAAAATCTTCAAATGTGCTCCGATTTCGTGACGATTGGTATGGTGTGCTCTAGCGGACAATTAGTGAACTACGAGACTTCTAATAACAAAAATATATGGAAATAGTGTCTATTTAATTTGAATTGTTATTTATTAAAAGTGTGATGGTTGGATAATCTAGTTAATTTATTATGTAGTTCAAAGTGTGTTTTTTTGTATATTTGATTCAATTGGAACGGTTTTATCGTTTTAAATGCTCGCAAACCGTGCTCTTACAAATTGCTGAAATTTAATGTTAAATTCACTGTATAAATACTTCTTTGAGTCACTAAACCTTTTTCAAACTAAATTAGAGCATATTTATCACGTTTTACCAGATGATTACAAGCCAAAATTTAATATTTTTAAAACAGTTATGCTTTCAGTATCAAGTAGCTTAATATAAAATTTATGCAATATTTAAGCAACATTTTTTGGCATCTAAACTGAAAAAGTGGTACCAAATGAATCAAATATACAAATATCACACTTTATTAATCTACATAATAGATTAACTAGGTTTTCCAACCATCACACTTTTAATAAATAACAATTCAAATTAAATAAACACTATTTCCATATAACTTTATATAGCAAATTTTTGTTATTAGAAGTCTAGGCGAAGTAAGGCGCTTTTTCAACTTTACCAGTCGTCCGTCAATGCATAAAATAACTAAACGGTTTGCATTTCCTTTGAAGTGAAAAATAAAATTCAAATAAAAAGATATTCTCTAAAATTGACTAGGTATTGGACATTTGGTGGCGCCCTAATAATACGGCGCCCTTAGGCTGCAGCCCATATAGCCCAATGATAAAGATGGCCTTGACCCCACGAAATAAGATTTAACCAAACTTGAAATAACTTACAGTTCTACTATCTCAATAAATTTGACTATATTTTAGGTAATTAACCACAGTATTCGAGCAGGCCCAAAGAGTAAACCAAACTGCACAAATAAAACTGGTAGGTTTCATCGTTTTTAGATAGAAACGGAAATAATAATCAGTGACTGCAAGTTAATATTTCTTAAAATATTGTAGGATTTTTGTGGAAATGTCGCTTTCAAGAGGCATATGTGAGAATGTGATAGTTCCCAACACAAAAATAATCAAAATAGTTTGGATGCTCGAATAGGCCTATTCGCGAAGGCGAAGCATTAGTTAATGCTAGATGGGTCTATGCAATTAGAATCGAAACCAATTCCAATCCTGTAGAAACTGTAATTGTCGGTATGGTTATGCAGACTTCAGCCTTATCATCAAAACCTCACGAGGTTAAACTTGTAAATGTTCATATCGATAAAAAAGTTAATAAATAATAAAATACGTCTTATTTCATACGAAATTTATATTTCAGTTAGCCTGATGTAAGTGGTGTAAGCTGCACGGAATTATGTCAGAAATGGGGCAAATTGATATGTGTTATCAGAAACAAAAAACAATAAAACCAGCAAGTTGATGAATTGCGGTTGCAATTCACAGAAGGTAATTATGTTTTTATTTACTTTCCAGCTCAGCCAGATTCAGAAGCAGCAAAACTCACAAATGGTATGCGATCAGTTCCGTCAGTTCCCACAAATAATGATTATTGTATTGAATTGTACTACAATTTAGTATAAATAGTATCAATTTAGTATCAAAGAATTTATTCCTTTAATGGAAAGTTTTATTGAATCGAGCCCAACAGCTCGTTCAAAGGCAATAAAGCAACAAAGTATGGCACATATGCTGAAAAGCTTGCAAAAAAAGTATATAGGCATAAATATTTAAAAACTGATCGAAACCAAAACGCTTCCTTACATTGTAACAAGATCAGATGGAGAATACGTTAAATAATATTATAAGTTAAATGAACGACACCCGTACAATGTCCAGATCCAATTGGCAGTAATTAACCTTCACATCTGTTATCTTATGATTTATAGTAAATTTAATAACAGTTTTGTAATTATTAAAGTAAAAAATGAAATTTTAAAAAAAAATATGTTGAAGAGTTAACGCAAATTTATTTTAATTTCGTGATGCCTTTCATTTTTCAGAAATGAATTTGAATTTTGAATCAATTACTGTGAAATAGATAAACGAAACATGAATAACTTGTAATAAACCTTGAATTAATTATTTATTTTTATATTTTTTTTAGATTACGCTTAATTTGATTCTTGATATTCTTTGAAATTAGATAAACTTTTTATGCCATATTATTTTAATGTAAATCTATTATTTATTTATTTTTTTGTATAATTTTTTTTTACGTTTATCGTCTTTCAAAATTGGTGTAGCTAAATTGGAAAGTGCACTCACAACCAACATGATGTCATCAATGCCGTATCGTATACCATACCCTCATTTGTTTAAGACCGTTCCACTTAGGATTTTGAAAATTTATCGAATAAAAAATCTGGACGAATCATTTCTATAACGGCTTCAGCTAGTTCATCCGCACGCAAAAACTCGCTTGCCGACCATGACTGCATCACCTACTAACAAGTTTACTAAGCAAATCACTGAGATTGAATATTGCATTTCGGCAAGTTTTTGCATTTTACTCGCGTGACTGGCAATATAAGTATAAGTTCTTGCATTCCCTTTGCTAGTAGCTGAATGATATCAAAGAAGTATCATTTTGCTGCCTTTCGGTCATTTGAAAAGAAATTGAGAGTTCTACGAAAGAACAGTTACTCTTTAGCTTATGCATCGTTAGTAAAATCGTTAGGCCTTATTGTTGCACACATATTAACCATTTTTTTTTTCGCTGGCGCTACATCCCATAGAGGGACTTGGCCGCTTCGTAGTGAAGTTTCGTAATCATTTTTACAACGGATAATGAGTGATTAGTTCATTGATCCATACATTAACCAGCCGTGATTTTTTCATCACCCGCACATAATGAAAATTATTATAAATTTTTAAAGGCTTTTGGAATTGACCATAAATTCTCAATTAATGTTAAAATTGAGTATTTAGGCGAACATTTTGGAATAGATTATATTTTCTCGGGTAAAACAAACCAAGATGCTCTGGAATTTTTTTTTCAATTCTTCTCGAGGCCAACGGAAGCTGAGAAATGTACTAGGATTACGGTTTCCCCTGCGAGTATCAAGCGCTCCAAATGAATATAAATAAGGCCCAGGTGATCGGTTTTGGCTTTATGCAGTTTTCCGTTTGTTGGCATTTATGACATTACAATGTCAAATTTTAATTTACATAGCTTATCTGAAACAATTCATTAAGCATAAATTCGTGAAACTAAATCCAAATAAAACCCTACGATTTTTTTATTTTAGAGTGTAATATAACTTTAAAGGCTGGTGCACATATAGAACGAGTAGCGAGAAACGAGTAAGTTCCACTCGCACGAGTTCAATTTTTGTTCGCATATGACGAGCGATTTTAGGTTATGTTAAATGTTAAGCGGTATATAATGTGTGAGTTACATAATTTAAAATGGAAATTAATTTAAAAACCAAACTGTTTTTGGTAACTTACGTACTACTTAAAAACAAAAATAAAAAACGTCGCCGGTATTGGTTCCACCACTATTTAAAAAACCGTCCAACTAGGATCATTTCATAAAATAATCAAAGAACTGAAAAAATATCCACCGTTGTATTTCAAATATCTTCGTATGAGTCTCAGTCAACATTACTTTAATAAGTTGTTTAACATCTTGAGGAATACGCTTGAGCCGAAGCTGTCCAGTTTTCGTGACTGTGTATCTGAAAAAGAAAAACTAGTCATTACAATAAGGTACGCAGTATAACATATTTGTGCGTATACTTATATATTTGTAATAGTTGTATATTCAATCTTTCAGATTTTTAGCCACGAGTTGGCCATTTCGAGATTTATCATTACATTTTACTTCGGTCTAAAAAGACCAAAGTATTGAAATCCTGTCAAAAATGACGAAAAATTTGGATGGTCCAAAACCACTTTTCTCGGCGTTTTAAAAGTCCCTGAGTCTGAAAATGCAAAAAAAAAAAAATGTCCGTCCATCTGTCCGTCTGTCTGGATGTCTGTGTGTCTGGATGTCTGTGTGTCTGGATGTCTGGACCCATGGTATCTCGAGAACGGCTTGTCCGATTTGGAATTTTTTTCGCCAATCTGTTTCTATAGTCAAGGCGGATATTTGAAAAGCTTTTGGAGACTGTACGTCAAGGGGGTGGGGTACTACCATACGAATTGACACAAAATACCTGCTTTTATAAATATTTACGATTTTTTTATTTAGGCTTATTTGATTATTGAATTGGGCATTGAATTGGGAATTGATTTGAAGGTTAAATTAGGGGTCAATTTGCGCGTTGAGTTGAAGTTGAGTAGGAGTTGAGTTGGGGTTGGATTTAGATGTATTGAATAGTTAACAAATTTTTTATATGATGGAACTTGCCTATTTATCAATCGATTATTATGAAATTTAATTTGTGTGTTATAGAAATGGAATTCTAAATTGAGTTTTGGATGAAGTTCTGGGATTTTAAAACGATTTCTGGATGAAGTTCTGGAATATGGCCAAGTATGATGGAATTTGTCTATTTCTCAACCGATTACAATTAAATTTAATTTGTGTGTTAGAAATGGAATTCTAAAATGAGTTTTGGATCAGGTTCAGGAATTTGGCCAAGTATGATGGAACTTGTCCATTTCTCAACCAATTATGATGAAATTCGACATGTGTATTGGAAATGGGATTCTGAAATGAGTTTTGGATGAAGTTCTAGAATATGGCCAAGTATGATGGAACTTGGCTATTTCTTAACTGATCAAAATGAAATTTGATATGTGTATGGAAATGGGAATATTTGATATGTGTGGAATATGACTAAGTAGGATGGAACTTGGCTATGCCTTAACTGCGGGTATCATTAAATTAGACATGTGTGTTGGGAATGGAATTATAAAATAATTTTATTAAAGCTTATAAGAACTTGGCTATTTCTTAACCGATTATGATGAAATTTGATATGTGTATTGGAAATGGGATTCCAAAATGATTTTTGGATAAAGCTCTGGAATATGGCTAAGTAGGATGAAACTTAGTTATTCCTTACCCGTTTGTTATGAAATTTGACATGTGCGTTGTAAATGGGATTCTTAAATGAGTTTTTGGATAAACTTCTGAAATATGGTCAGTTAAATGGTTAGAAGTATCAGTATAATTTGTTATACTACTTTCGGTATAAAGTTCTAGAATACCATTTTTCGTTTTAAATTGGATGCCTGTACCCATGTTTTTGAAGCTATTGACCTGTTTGGCTGTTGATGTATAAGTAAATATATGTAGGTTAAAATAGAAATCAATTAAGTCAAAACTATCACACCAACTTTATGATTGAAGATACCAAAGACCGAAGTTCTCGGGAGGTTTCAGCCCTTTATATTTTGTTGGTATATTCTACCATAGGAAAAATAGTACGAGAAACTTTAGAAGCTATTCATAAAATTATAATGCCCATTGTGATGCCATCTACACTTCATCAAAATGATTGGTTAGACATTTCCAATGACTTTTTAAAATATTGGAACTTTCCAAATTGCCTAGGCGCTGTCGACGGTAAACACGTCCAAATAGTTTCATTTGGCAATAGTGGCAGTATTAATTTTAATTATAAAAAAATATTTTCTCGATCATTCTACTTACATTAGTTGATGCAAAATACAAATTTATTTATGTAGATATTCGATGGCGGATTCTACTGTATATACGAATAGCCAATTTGGGCAAATGTGGTTGCAAAATAAATTAAATGTTCCTAGTCCACAACTACTACCTGGAACTAAATTTGGAAAAATGCCATTTGCTATTGTAGGTGATGAGGCATTTGCTCTCAAACCGACTATACTCAGACCATATTCCGGGAAAAAACTTAACAGGAAAAACCTAATTTTCAATTACAGGTATGTATATAGCTCAAAAAAATATTTTTGATAACTGATAGTCTATTTTACAGGCTGAGCCGAGCCAGACGGATCGTGGAGAACACTTTCGGCATATGTGCACAATTATGGCATATTTTACTAAAATGAATACAATGTAATGAAAAGCTGACTAAACTTATAGTGACATGTTGCTGTGTTTTACACAATTTTCTGAGAATTGCTAAATCAAATCAGTCTGTCTAGCTGTAGGGGATATTCCTTGGCAACATAAACATATCAACCCAAGTTATTTTTTAATTTGTTTCTCCGAGAGTGGCGGATTTTCCTTGGCCACATCTTGCTCCAATAATGAAATTATTGTTTCTTCCAAGGGTACATTTTTTGGTTTCGGTTCTTTCCGAGTGTCCTCTGATTGCATTAACTCATTTTCAATACAGTTTTACGGTGGAATATTTTTTGTGATGTTCGACAAAGTTCTGTAAAATTGGTCGTTCTTTTGTAGTGAAATATTAATAAATATAAGTGGTATTCAATCTCACCTGGGTGTATCAAAAAATGGGACTAGAAAATACAAATTGTTATAAAAGTGCCACTTCGTTTTTTTTACAGTCCTACTGCCACTAGGTGTATTTTTCTCCGTGCGTAATATTTGGAAAAACGTATCTCGTAAATTCTTCCACTTCGCTTTGCAATCATCAACTACAAAAACATTAGATGAAAAGTTTTAATTTATACATATAGCTATCATAAAAATATTACTATAGAATATAAAGATATATTCACCTGGAGTATTCAAAATTTCTGAAATTCTATCCCATATTTGATTTTTGATAAGGCGATTTTTGTATTCGGGATTTTTTTTATTGTATAAACACTCGTTCCAAATCGAATCTTTGATCCATATTTTGAATATATATTTATTTTTTAATATACATAGTAACGAACACGGTCAACTCGGCGAAACCAACTCGGCGACGGTCAACTCGGCGACGACCAACTCGGCGACAGTCAACTCGGCGACGGTAAACTCGGCGACGACCAACTCGGCGACGGTCAACTCGGCGACGACCAACTCGGCGACGGTCAACTCGGCGACGGTAAACTCGGCGACGACCAACTCGGCGACGGTCAACTCGGCGACGACCAACTCGGCGACGGTCAACTCGGCGACGACCAACTCGGCGACGGTCAATTCGGTGACGGTAAACTCGGCGACGACCAACTCGGCGAATAAAAATCCCGATCTTCAGAAAATCCCGGTTTTTATTTTTAGTTTACTTTAAATTAAAATTCTCCTTCACCAGAAAGGGCGGCTCGAATTAAAAAAAATACGTCTTTCAAAACCAAGATTTTGAAAAGTGGGATTTTGAAAAGCGGGATTTTAAAAAATATCATTTTTATATGAACACGGTCAACTCGGCGACGACCAACTTGGCGACGTTCAACTCGGCAACGACCAACTTGGCGACGGTCAACTCGGCGACGACCAACTCGGCGACGGTCAACTCGGCGACGACCAACTCGGCGACCGTAAACTCGGCGATGATCAACTCGGCGGTTGAATTTGTTTTCGCCTAGTTTACCGTAGCCGAGTTGTCCGACGCCGAGTTAGTCGTCGCCGAGTTTACTGTCGCCGAGTTGACTGTCGCCGAGTTGGTCGTCGCCGAGTTGACCGTCGCCGAGTTAACCGTCGCCGAGTTGTCGCGTACCGATTTGTATATCATTTTTATTGCTTACTGCTGAGCTGACCGTCGCCGAGTTGGTCGTCGCCGAGTTGTCCGTCACCGAGGTGGTTGTCGACTGGCTGATCGTCGTCCAATTTGTTGTCGCCTAGTATACCGTCGCCGAGTTGTCCGTCGCCGAGTTGGTCGTCGCCGAGTTTAGAGGAATTAAAATAAAAATACAAAAGGCCGATGCTATAGAAGGATGAGTAAATAATAAATCATTTTTATGTGATTAACCCTTTGCCCCAAGCATCCAACTTTAATATACGATTATGTGAAGCCTCACAGTTGGAAATACGAATATATAGTGTACTCTGCTCGAATATGTAAAATAAGATTGAAAATTTGAACTGGCACTCCACTTATGTCTACGATGGTATATGGTAACCAAATGACTGTTATGTATGTAGGGTAATTATACATTCGATGTGTTTATTGGAATTATTATGTATGTAGGGTAAGAAGACATTCTGTGGTGGATTAAGAATAAAGAGGAACGTAAAAGGTGAACAACGTGTTTTGGTATTAAGAGAAAAATTAGAAAATAAAATCGAGAATCATCGGAGTAAAACATAGAAATAATACAACGAAATATACTAAAATGACCTCCGCCAAAGGAATTTCCCCATTTGACGTTTGACAAAAATATCCCTGTTGAAGCGAAAATTTAACCAGATATTTTTGTATGTATGTAAGGGTAATTCATTAAAAAATACATTTATTGCTCTATTAACATAACGCCTTTACCATTATTTAAAAATAAAATGTATATTAATAAGAATGACCGCCCCGCTCCGGTTATTATTTTTAAAATTTAGAAACGGAAACATTTCATTCACGAAAAATTGTTTGGCGTATAAAAAGATTTATATTGGAAAGTAATTTCTTACTTCACTACTAAATAAGTACATTAATGAATTTAAAAATTTTAATAAAAAAATTTATTGCATTCATTAGTTTGACCAATTAGTAAGCTAGTTACCACTAATATGCCACTTTGAGCCTTTCGTTCGCTTAAGGATTGATGTTTGTACAAACCTCCATATTTTTGCTCCCCATAAAAAAAAAGAAAGTTATCAAGAAGCAATTACCTAAATAAATTAAAATTAATTCAGTGGAAAATTACAGGAATATCATTTTTATTGCTTACTGCTGCGCTGACCGTCGTCGAGTTAGTCGTCGCCGAGTTTACCATCGCCGAGTTGACCGTCGCCGAGTTAGTCGTCGCCGAGTTTACCGTCGCCGAGTTGACCGTCGCCGAGTCGGTCATCGCCAAGTTGACCGTCGCCGAGTTGTCTGTCGCCGAGTTGTCCGTCGCCGAGTTAGTCGTCGCCGAGTTTACCGTCGCCGAGTTGACCGTCGCCGAGTTGGTTTCGCCGAGTTGTCGCGTACCGTACATAGTAACGTGCACGTATCCCATCTACACCGCACCGAGCTACTTTCCTACATTAAAAAGCAACAGTGAAGCATAGGAACTGCATTAATAATAAATGCACAATTGCAAAATAATAAAGAAGACGTCATTCCACTGTTAACAGGAAATGACTTTAGTATATAAACAGTTTAGCATATAATAACCATGTCTTTTATTCAAGTAACTTTATACAGCAAATAAAATTTGTTATTGGGGAATTAAAATAAATTCCAAGTGTTTTAATCTTAGTCGCATCGACTGCAGAACCATACACGAGAAACCCATACCTGGCGCAGCCGTTTAGAGTTAAAGTCTCAGCTTAACCACAATAAAGTACAGTAAAGTGTTTAGTTTAAACTCAGTGCAACTAAATTTTAAAAGGAAATCAATCGACAAGCTCCCACCAGTGGTAAGCGGGTTGATATAATAATTTAGTGAAAGTGATTGAAGTAACAAAAGTAAATTGTGCAACATCAATCGACGTAGGTGAGCAGTTTTGTGAAATAAAAACTCGCCTGAAGATAAAAAGCACCTTCATATTCATCGTCTGCCAGATTATTGCAGGGTAAGTTAAAATTATTTTTGCATCCCCTAACATATAATTGACCCATTAATCTCGATCCATAAGAAGAATCGGAGAATACTACCTACTAGTACAGTAAACCTTAAATAAGTTTTTCAATAGTACTTGAGGCCATATAAAACACATAACAAAGTGTATAAAATAAATTAGCGTGGAAAGAAAAATATATAAAGCGCAAATTAAACAAATCGAATTAATTTTTTATTTTTATTTTATAATATATCAAATTTCATATCTTCCGTTATAATAAATTAAATAAAATACGCGTTTATGCAAAATACAAGTAGTATCAACGACAAAATATAACACGAACAAAAAAAAAACCCATAACGCGGGAAGTTCTAAAAGTTATTTCGGTAAATTAATTAATCAAATCAGTGCAGTGCAAAACGTTTGTCAGACTACGCAAAACAAACAATGAGCGTCGAAATGAGCGATAACGAAGACGCACCAAAACTAACAGTGGTACCAGCAGATATAATGGAAAAAATAAATTCAGCGTTCAGAACACCTGACATAATTAAGGATTTAACGGAATTTACAGGCAACACACGACTATACTGCAAAGATTTATAGACGAAGTTGATGACATATTATTTACAATGACAAAAGCCATGCTACCTAAAACGACAGAGATATCAGTGACTTACATAAAAGCAATAAGATCAAAAATAAAAGGCAACGCTAATGACGTACTGATAGAAAATGACACGGGAGCATCAAATGACTGGAACAACATAAAACAGATACTGATAAAGCACTACGCATACCCCAGATCAAAAGTAGCGGTTATACGCGATCTGCATAGAACACGACATGTAAATTTTACATCCAGAGAATTCTACACAAAAATAGTGGAAATTCAATCAGCATTAGTCGCAAGAGCAAACCTGAACGGTGCAAATGGAGTAAAACAAGAACTATTTCAAGAAATGTGTCTAGCACAATTCATTTCAAACTTAAGAGAACCAATAGGATCATGTATATGGAGTAGAGACCCTGAAACATTAAGCGAGGCCTTAGAACTATGCCTAGAAGAAGAAAACATGTATTATATAAAATACAAACCCCCCACCACACGTTTCCAGAGATTCGGCATAACTGGCGATAAAGAAGCAAAACCAAAGGTAACATTTCATAATAAAACAGCACAGCCTGGACGATCCAGCATAGAAAAAAGTAAGTGGATACCAAGAGCAGAATGGCAAATGAGCAGAAATAAAATACCAGCAATAAAAATGGAAAACGCCGTGAACACCACAGAAACAGACAACGAACAAACAGAAGATGAACGCGAAGACGAGCATAATATAGTGACGATGAAGAAGACAATACGGTTTTTCAGAACAGAGCCTCGGATCAGGAACACAGCGGCGACCTAGATTAGACTCAAACAAATTCAAATCGCTTCCATATATAACGATACATAAACGCAATAGAACAATTCATCTTTTAATTGACACAGGAGCCGATGAGTCATACATAGACCCAAAACTTATAAAACCAGATAAAACAATTGAAATTAAACCAGTAAAAATTAAAACGGTTTTAGGCAGTTTAACAGTAGACAAAACAATAACATTCAAAATTAAAGAATTCAAGACGGACGAAGACCTAAAATTTCACTTACTGAAATTTCACGACATTTTTGATGGGTTAATTGGCATAAATATTATGAAAAAACTTGGCATAACAATAAATCTGAAACAGGAAACACTAGAATTTCCTACACACACACACAATACAATTAAAAAATTACAGGACAGGAAGCAACAGTATCAATTTTCAGCAAAAACCACAAGGAACTACATTGCAAGAAATATTTCAAAAATTCCACAAAATATTCGATATGACATCAACATTACCATATACAGGAAGTATAAAACATGCTATTGAGTTGACGAATGATACACCAATACATAAAAAACAATTTAGATATTCCCCTTCACAAATTCCGGAAATACAAAAACAAAAAAAAGACTTGCTGGAAAATAACGTAATACGAGATAGCAAAAGTCCATGGAATAGCCCACACATCATAGTTAACAAAAAAGCCGACGAATCAGGAATACGCAAATTTAGAATGGTCATCGTTTATAGAGCGTTAAACGCTAAAACTGTAGACGACAAATTACCGGTACCAAACATTGATGAATTATTAGACCAGCTGCACGGGTGTAAATATTTTTCAATCATCGACTTAAAATCCAGATTCCACCAGGTACAGATGAGAAAAGAAGCCATCGAGAAAACAGCATTCTCAGCTTTAGGAAACCACTATGAATTTACAAGAATGCCATCAACATTCCTCAGACTGATGAACAGGACATTGGGTAAACTAATAGGTGACTCATGCCTATGCCATATGGATGATATCATAGTGTACAGCAAAACAAAAGGAGAACATCTAGGACACATTAAAGAAATATTCGAAACGCTACAAAACGCAAACATGCGAATTCAAGAGGATAAACGTAAATTTATGCAGCATGAAATAAAGTTCCTTGGCATTTTAGTCAACGAGAAAGGGATCCAGCCCGACCCGGAAAAGATAGAAGCTATAACGAAAATAAAAATTCCAAAGACAACCCGTCAGGTGAAACAATTTTTAGGGCTAATCGGATACTACAGGAAATTCATAAAGAACTTTGCCGAAATAACAAAATCGATGTCAGAGAAGCTCAAAAAGGGAGCGAAGATCGATATAAACGAAAAAGAATAAAAGAATTGCTTCAATAAATGCAAAACACTGCTAACAACTAAACCCATACTGGAATACCCCAACTTTCAAAAAACATTCCGAATAACTTGGAGCAGTACTATCACATGATGACACAGATAGTCCAATTGCCTATGCCAGCAGAACCCTGAGCGAAGCAGAAGCAGGGTACGACGCAACCAACAAGGAGCTACAAGCCATATGGGCCTGTAAACACTTCCGACCATATTTTAAAAAAAAAGCAAACCTTGAACTGTGCGGACGTTTTTTTTGTTTTTTCGTGTGCCAAATAATTTTAAAATAATAATATAATTAATTATATATGGCGTCGAATTGTTGTATGTCGTGTTGTACTCCTGGTGGTAGTGATAATTTTTTAATGTGCAGTGGGTTGTGTAAATGTGTTGCCCAGTACAAATGTGCTGGTTTTAGGAAAAATGCATTTGACTTGATTTGCAATTCTGATAACATTTTCTGGTTTTGTGACAAGTGCAAAGACATCTACAAGGTGCAAGTAAATAGTTTAAGTGAACTGGTTGGTACAATCAGAAATATAGACATTTACGTTAAACAAATGGAAGAGCAAGCCCAAGCGCTTACTTCTGATCCAGTAGAACCAGTTACTCTACCAGTCACTACACATTGCATTGTGGTTGCTCCAGATCACATCATCGCTGATGATTTTCCAGACTCAAGCGCATCTGTTTTGCCTGGTGCCGCTAAGTCCGAAATCTTTGGTACCAATATAATTGGTGGAAATTCATGTGCTGAATCTTTCAAGCCTGTGTCTAATAACTCGTATGTGTCTGGTGGCACATTTGCTGATGTGGTATCTTCGGCAGTTATTTCGAGTGTTGCGAGTACGTCTGCAAAAGCGAACAGTATTGATATATCGTGCGGTCCAAATGTTAATAAAAAATCGTTGCCATCATCACGAACTATCCGGAAGAACATACGAAATTTTAATATTCGTGGCACTAATACCTCACCTGATATTTATATTAAAACTATTGCACCGAAATGTTGGCTTCATTTGTCAAGATTCGACACTCTTACAACTGAGGATGATATTGTGGCTCTGGCTAGCAAATGCTTAGGTCCGAGTGTTTACAAGGCAGTTAAACTAATTCCTAAGGATAAAGATATCCAGTTAGAATATGTGTGCTTTAAATTGGGGATCAACGTTGAGCTTCATGATAAGGCTCTAAATTCGGATGCATGGCCCACCGGTGTATTTATTAGGCCCTTCCATAAGCAAAATTTTCGGACAGGAGCCTCAAATGTGAAATTCCGGATACCAGCTGCAGTAGTCAACTCTGCCGAAATTTAAATAACGCAGGGTCAAAGGGGATGCGTCGGCCCAAAAGTTTTGGACAAATTACTTTCACTTCGATGTACTATCACAACGCCTCTAGTATTCGGGGGAAAGCTAAGTTATTATTGCTTGGCGTTCTTGATAACGATTACGATGTGATTATCATATCGGAAACATGGCTTACTAAAGTGTTTAATTCAGAGGAATATTTCCCACCCAACTACGTTGTCCACAGAAAAGATCGACATTATTTTTGTACCAGCCTTAAAGGTGGGGGGGTGTTGATTGCTGTTAAGAGTTCGATCCCAAACGAGCTCATTGCATGTCATCCAATTTATGATGTAATAGCTGTTCGGATTAATGTATCCGAGTCATCTATCCTCGTGGTGGCTGTATATGTTCCCTCTGGATCTACTCTGGAATATTATATGGGAATTGTTAATTTCATCAGTTCTGCG
Organism: Tipula helvola; assembly: GCA_963556165.1. Lineage (NCBI taxonomy): Eukaryota > Metazoa > Arthropoda > Insecta > Diptera > Tipulidae > Tipula > Tipula helvola. The sequence goes on from OY744482.1 coordinate 52,727,899, forward strand.
GTCATGCTATTGGTTCGTATTAAGGAACAACTAATGGTTATAGGAGACTTCAATCTTCCAGATATTGCTTGGTTTGATGTTGATGGAGTTTTCACATCCTCTTCTTCTGGCCAAAGGGAGTTGGCAGTTACTGATTATTTTGCTAGCTTAGCAATGATGCAGTTGAACCGGATAAGCAATAGTCGGGGAATATTTCTCGATTTGGTTTATTCAACTGATCTTATGTTTTCGGAGATATCACCTTGCGAAGATTTTACTGGATGTTCGAGCGTTTACTACACTCCAATTATCATATATATATTTTCAGAGAATTGCAACACTACGTGTACTTCTAGTAATTCTCTGCATTTCGATTTTAGGCTTGCGGACTACGATTCGTTAAACGAATTTCTTGTCGGTTCTAATTGGGACTTTCTCGAGCGGGATGAAAATTTGAACCATTCTATTTTGTTGTTCAATGGGCTGCTCAATACTGGTATTGAAAGGTATGTTCCATCAAATAAAAACGGACCTAGGTTTCGTGAGCCGTGGTATAACAAAGAACTACTACGTCTTGAAAAAAAACGGAATAAGTTCCATTCTTTGTATAAGTTACAGGGCGCTGAGTTTTATTCCAGATTCAACTTAGCTCGTAAAAAGTTCAAAACTTTAAATTGGTTCCTTTATAACAACTACATTTTGCAAATAGAAGAGGATCTGTCTTCCAACCCAAAAAAGTTCTGGAATTTCATTAATGGTAAAAAGAAGGTTGTTGGGTTTCCTACTCCAATGACCTTTCAGAACTCTTCCGCAAGTCAACCCTCTGATATCGCTAATCTATTTGCAAAATTTTTTGAGTCCGTCTATGAACTATCTGGGGATTCTGGTACCAAGCTTATAAATAATCGCGATTGCTCTGATTTTAATTTTTTACAGTTTACTGAAGCAGAAGTTTATGATAGCTTATCTCAACTTGATAGTAATAAGGGGGCAGGTCATGATGGTTTTCCACCTATCCTTATTAAGAATTGTGCTGAGAGTTTAGCCCATCCACTGACTCTAATCTTTAATAAGAGCCTACGTACTGGGATTTTTCCGGATCCCTGGAAACTGTCTTTCATTCGTCCGATTTTTAAATCCGGCAGAAGAAGCGATATCAGCAATTATCGCGGAATCGCTATTCTTTCTGCCATACCAAAACTTTTCGAATCAATGGTACAGATGTTCTTATTTTTTCATGCAAAAATTTATATTTCTCCTGCTCACCACGGTTTTTACACGGGTAGGTCTACGGTTACTAACCTAGTCAGTTTTTGTCAACATTTATATAGTAGATTGGAACGTAGGCTACAAATGGATGCAGTTTACACCGATTTTTCGAAGCCTTTCGATAAAATTGATCATTCGATCCTTATCGATAAGCTGGATAAACTAAATTGTCAGTTTATCCCCATCAGGTGGTTGCATTCGTACCTGTCTGATCGCTACCAATTTGTTAAGATAAATGATTTTAGTTCTCGCTTATTTCGAGTTACCTCTGGAGTTCCTCAAAGTAGCCACATTGGTCCTCTTTTATTCTCATTATTTGTCAATGATGTTGTTGATTGTTTTAAATTCGCAAAATGTTTGATTTACGCAGATGATATGAAGATATTTGCTCCTATTACTGGAGTTTCTGATTGTGTTAAATTACAAGATGACTTGAGTAACTTTTGCAGTTGGTCATTTAAAAACAAATTGTTGTTGAATGTGGGTAAATGTAGGATTTTATCATTCTCTCGTACACACTTACCTATTCTTCAGCAATATTTTCTATACAATACCGCTATTCACAGAGTTGAGGTCATAACCGACTTAGGTGTAACCTTTTCCTATGATCTTATTTTTACCAAACACATTGATTCTATTATTTCAAAAGCTTATATTATGCTGGGTTTCATTAAGCGCAATTGTAAAGACTTTTGCGACCCACTCACACTGAAAACTCTTTATGTGTCGTTTGTTCGTTCCATTCTGGAATATGCTTCTCAGATTTGGTCACCATTTTATCATTGCCATTCATACAGAATTGAGAGCGTTCAGAAGCAGTTTCTTTTGTACGCGCTTCGCGGCTTACCTACGGAGCGAGTGCACCAATATGTACTTCCTCCTTATAATGATCGTTGTAAATTATTAAAATTACAACGATTAGACCACCGACGAGACGTTGCATCTGCTATCTTCGTTCATGATGTTCTGACTTCCCGAATAGACTGTGTCGATTTGCTGGTTCGTTTCAACTTTTACGCTCCTACACGTTGTTTGCGCCGTCGTTGTTTGTTACATATTGATCCGGTCTCTACAAACTTTGCACTCTCGGAACCAGTTTTGAGAATGTCGCGACTCTTTAATTCGGTTTATGATGTATTCGATTTTAACTTAACAAGAAATTCGTTTAGAAATGAGTTGTTTAAATTTATGTCTATTATTAAATAATGGTTAAATGTTATTTTTGTGCTAAAATATTGTATAACTACTGTTAATAGTTTTATAGTTTGCATTGATCTTTTTTTTTTTGCATACCGATTGTATATTTACTGTAGGTTAAATAAATAAATAAATAAAAAAAAAAAAATAAAAGAAGTTCGAAATATATACAAACCACCGACCGTTGGAATGGTTCATGTCATTAAAAGATCCATCATCAAAACTAGTAAGATGGAGGATAAAATTATCGGAGTTTGAGTATAACATCAACTACAAAAAGGGATCATCAAACAACAATGCAGACGCGCTGTCAAGGTTGGAAATAAACACCAGAGAAAAAGAAGACGAATAAGAAATTACACTTTCAATATCCCACACTTCAATAAACACATTTAAACATCAATTCATATTTATCATCGGAGAAGAAAAAGTGAAAGGAACAGCTGATCTTAAAACAACAAATAAAAATAACATAGTAACAACATACAAAAAATCGGAATATAACGAACAAATCATACGAATCATGTTAAACAACCAAATAACTGACAAAGGAGTAAAAGGTAACATTGCAATCAAATGCAACGACGAAGTAGAAAATTTATTGCAAAATTGGTGCAAACAAGTAAACCTCCAAGTATCAACATAGTACGAATAATCGAACAATGCAATTTAACATCAAATCCGACAATACCTGAACAACAACCATCAGACAACAGAGAAGTTTTAAAAGATCCTACACAGCAATTACAAATAATAATTGAAACCCACAACAAAGACCATAGAAGAATTACAGAAAATATAGCACAAATAAATAAAAAATACAAATTCGCCAATCAACGCGAGATAATAACCGAATATATCCGAAAATGTGAAACTTGTAACAGTGCAAAATATGACAGAATCCCATTACAATTGACACAACAAATAACATTAACACACAGAAGACCAAACGAACGAGTACACATGGATACATTTTCTCTAAACAATAAACAGTTCTTAACTATAATAGACGAATTTTCAAGATTTGCGTCTATATGCGAATTACAAAATAGAGAAACTTCAGGTATAATAAAAAAATTGAAAAACCACTTTTCTCAGGAAGGGATACCACAAAAATAATAACAGACAGCGCAACAGAGTTCACATCAGAAGTATTTAGAAAATTCAATTAAAAATATAACTTTGAGCACCATGTGACAACACCCAAATTCAGCACTGGCAACGGAATTATATAAAGGTTCCATAATACACAAACGGAGATAATAAAAATAAAAAATTCCGAAAACCGAAAAATTAGAACTGATGAACTCATGATAGAAGCAACGATGGCATACAATAACTCAGTACATAAAGCAACCAAACTGACACCCATAGAGCTTCAGAGAGCACACATAGTAATGAAATCAATACCTGATGATTTAGGAACTGAATAATTCTTGAAAACAATACAATCAGAATACAATTTACGAACGAACAAAATTGCGAACAAGGAAATACAAAATAAACAAATTAGAACAGACAAATACAATAAAGACAAAATAAAACCAATGACGTTAAAGCAGAACGACACTATATACGAAGCACATACGCGACAAATTAGCACCAAGATATATAAAACACGTAGTAACCAATGACAACAACGGTCCAGCAACATCAACCAACAAAAGAACAGTACACAAAAAGAACACATTAAAAAACATTGTATCATTGCAGGGCATTAAAATAGAAACAGAACAAGAATTATACCAATTTTTAAAGATAAATACTTATTTTAAGCAACCAATGGTAGGTAGTATTCTCAATTTTCATTCCTAAATACTCACAAAATATATTCCAAAACATCAAAATATTTCCCCTTTCTATAAATAGTACTTATCACATAAATATCCCAGCACCCTATATCCATATCCATAACCAAAATGTAAAATATTCTAACAAAAAATGCAATAAAATCGATGACACTTACTTCTGCATGGAAGAAGAGCTAAAAACAACAACAGAGACCTGCGTATCAAAAATTATAACGAATGAGCCGGTGAGCTGTCCAATATTAGAAGGCGAAATACCAGAGTACATAGAACAATTAGAAGGCAAATTCCTAGTCATCCACCAACACGAAGATATCGAGTTTAAAACAGACTGCTACAACCAAACATCGAAATTTTTGCCATCACAATGCATAGTACAATTCGAGAACTGCACAATCACTGTAAAAGGAGTAACCTACGAGAGTTACATCCGCATTATCCAACAACACGTGTTAACCCTAATACAAATCAATAATATAATCAATGTTATCAATAGCATGTATTGTATTATATATGATAGTATAAATTGTATTCATACATAAGTATAATTTTTAAGAATAAGATTAAAGCAATATTTTATCAAAGCATAAAATTAAAAATATAAAAACAATAAAACCATTTTTGTGATCATGCATATCAACAGAAAAATAAAATATAATATCAATAATAATCATACCATTGTATTACATAAACACAATCTTTTCATTGTATAATCTCATATAAATACTCTCTTATAATATAATTAGATGTTCATTCCTTTTTCTAACTTTATACAGTTTAAGTGAAATAAAGTACAAACAAAAAACGAATATTATATTATTTTTTTTATTTAAATACCATTACGCTGAAGAAAATAACATTGGTCGCTTCCTAAAAAAATAAATTTATTATATCGGCCACAAACCACGATATAATTGGCGCAGTTTCGGAAAAGTGTTAAACTCAGTGTAAATAAGTAAAATAAATCGTTGGACACAGCCCCACCAGTGGCAAGCACAACGATTATAATACAAAAGTTTAAATAATAAAAAAAAACAACAACAAAATTTGGACAACGTATCCTGTGACTGATCACCACGAAAATATGAAGTTCATTATAATATTCATGTAAGTAATTTCCATTTCCATTTACTTATTACTAACAAGTGAAAAGTGTTAATATTCTCTGTAAAATTCTGTATAAAAAAGGGGTAACCCGACAATTAGAATTAATGTCGTCGTAGTGTTTCGAAATTTTAACGCGTATAAAAATCAAAATTTCAATATAGGCCTGTGAAAAACAGAATAACCTATTATTATAGAGCGGTAAGAAAATTACCACAACTCTTAAAATTTACCAATTTAGTAAATTGGAAACCTCAAATTCTTTGAATTATTAATTAGATAAATGTCTGATCCTCTAAAAATGAAATTAGAAATATTAAAAAATTACCTACAAAATTTAAAGAAAAAATCATTAGCAAAACGGACTTCAGAAGACATTGGTAAAATTGCCAAGACAGAAAAAATAATAAATCAGTTAAAAGAAAAATTTGGAATCAAAACTAATAAACAAATAAATCGAAATAAAAACGAAATAACCATGGCATCTGATCAAAACTCCTCAAATCAAGAACTATCTAGTGTAGCTAATCAGAGTAATAAAAATAGTGAAATTACAACACCGATTAATAAAGTTGAAGAAGTAGTAAATTTATTTAAAGTAAATAGTATTACTAGGGAAATTCAATACTTCAATGGAAACAGAAACGAAGTTTACTCATTCATTCAAACAGTAGAACAGGTATTAAATCATTGCTATATGATAAAAGATACTCAAGAATACGAAATTATTATAGAAAATATCAGGAACAAAATTCAGGGAAAAGCAAATGAATCTTTAGTAACGTATAATGTGTCAACAGATTGGCAAGAAATAAAAAATCATTTAATAAACAAATACTCCGATACTAGAGATATTGTAACTCTAGAACTAGAATTATTCAGCCTAATTCAACAAAACTTAGAGCCGTTAGTTTTATATAATAAAATTGTCTCAATTAATGCACTAATTGCTAACCAAATAACAATACAACATGAAGACGAAGATGTCAGAGAAGCATTTCTCTCAACATATAGAGACAAATGTCTAAATATTTTAATAAATGGTATCAAAGAACCATTTAAAACAGCACTATGCGCACGAGCTCCAAAATCATTACTCGACGCAAACAATATAATTCATGAACAGTTAAATATTCAAAATTTATTAAGATTTAAAGTGGTTAATTACCCAAAATATCAAATTCCTCAACATAGAAATTTGTATCAAGGTTTCCAAAGACCTCATTTCAAAAAAATTATAGACAATTACAATTCAATGATCAAACTCAATTTCAAACCCCAAGGTTTAATTATCAAAATTCATCATTTAGGAACAATTATCCTAATCAAAACAATTTTCCCCAAAATCAAAATTTCTATCGTAATCCTTATAATAACTATCAAAAAAACAATTATCGTAATTTGCCTCAAATAAAACTTGAACCCCAAAATGGTCCACAAAATAACTCTCAATCAACAACTAGAAATTATAATCTAGATCAAAATATTCAAACAATTACATTTCCTCCAGAGGAAAATTTTCAAATACAAGCCTTGGAACAAGATCAAAATTAAAAGATCTACCATTTATAATTGTTACCATAAATTCACAACAAATTCGCTTATTGATCGACACCGGATCAAACAAAAACTACATAAATCCCGATTTTGTAGAAATACAAAACATAATTCCAAAAATAAAAATTATAAAATCCATTAATGGGTTTTCCCAAACAGAAGGAAAAACAAATATTAAATTTCTTGAATTCCCAATCTCTCTAGAATTCTACATTCTAGATTTAAAAGCCCATTACGATGGACTATTAGGATCCGATGGAATCCAACAATTAAATGCTAATATAATATACACTGAAAAATTATTAATCAGTGACAATTTTAAATTCCCTTTATTAGATAAAGTAACTTCATGTATACCACCTAAAATGGTTTCACCACATTCTACAACTTACATTAAAATTCCAGTTACATTACAACAAGGAAATTTTTACCTAAATCCAATAAAAATTAAAAATCATTTATATATCCAAGAAGGTATATATTTTACTAAAAACTACGAAGCATATGTCGAAATCACAAATATTTCAAAAAATCCACAAGAATTTTTTTTAATGAAACAATTAAATGTCGAACCATTACAATACGACATAGTAAATAACATAGAAATGATTGAAAATCCAGTTAATAATATTAATAATAATTACAATATAGGAGATTGTAATAAATACGATAAACAACTTATAACAAAATTATTAAACAAATATCAACACCTTTTCTTCAATGAAGAACAAAATCTAACATGTAGTAACCAAATTCAACATGAAATTAAAGTTTTAGATAATAAACCCAGTTTCCAGAGAGCATACAAATGTCAAAAGGAAGAACTAAATAAACAAATAAATGATTTATTTAATCAAGGAATAATACAAAATAGTATATCCCCGTGGTCATCACCAGCATTTCTAGTACCTAAACATACTAAACCCGGAGAACCAAAACAATTCCGTATGGTTATAGATTTTAGAAAACTCAACGAAAAGACGATAGAAGATAAATATCCCTTACCAAACATAAATGACACACTTGATAGACCAGGGAAAGCCAAATATTTTTCAGTAATAGATTTACAAGCAGGTTTTCATCAAATAGCAATGGAACCAAATTCCATCGATAAAACAGCATTTTCAACAGATACAGGACATTTCGAATTTACTCGAATGCCTTTCGGTTTAAAAAATGCACCCTCAACCTTTCAACGAGTTATGAATAATATATTAGGCAACTTAATAGGTAAATGTGCAATAGTCTATATGGACGATATTCTCATATATAGTTCAAGTATAGAAGAACACATGAAACACATAGAAAGTATTTTGAAAAAATTAAAAGAATCTAATTTAAAAATAAAAATTGAAAAATCACAATTTCTTCAACAAAAAGTCAAATATCTAGGACACATGGTATCACCACACGGCGTGGAACCTAATCCAGAAAAAACGAAAGTAATTCAAAATTTTCCAATACCTAAAACTTACACACAAATTAAATCCTTCTTAGGGTTAATGTCATATTATAGAAGATTCATAAAAGATTTCGCCAAAATAACGACCCTCCTAACTAAATGTCTGAAGAAAGACGCAAAAATTGTCCATGACAAAGAATTTATAAATTGTTTTGAGAAATGTAAAACACTTCTCACATCTCATCCCATACTCCAATACCCAAATTTTGATAAAGAATTTATACTGACTACCGACGCATCAAATCTTGCATTAGGAGCAGTTCTCTCACAAGGTGAAATAGGAAAAGATTTACCTATTGCATATGCATCGCGAACTCTAAATAAAGCTGAAGTACATTATAGCACAATCGATAAAGAATGTCTAGCTATAGTCTGGGCAATTAAGTATTTCAGACAATACCTGTACGGTAAAAAATTTAAAATAATAACTGACCATAAACCACTAACATATCTATTTGGCTTGAAGGATCCAACATCAAAAATGATGAGATGGAAAATGGAATTAGAAAATTATAACTTTGAAATATTTTACAAAAAAGGAACAGCAAATATAAATGCTGACTGCCTCTCACGAATAGAATTTAATGATATAAATAATTTTAAGAATAGAAACAAAGAATTTGAGCTAGTTAGTAAGACAAATAAAAATGAATTAATAATAAATACCCTTTCGACACAAGAAGATGCGAATGAGGATGATAATGAATTAAAAGAAAAAATTAATGAATTAAATAACATAGATATAGGCCAAATAAGCGAAGAAAAAGTAAAAAATTATAGTATTCAAGAAACAAACAGATGTATAAACTCTTTCCCAAATCAATTATGGATTATAGTCGACGATAACCATAGTGTAGTGAAAGAAACCTTAACAATTATACATGAATCATATAAAAGAATTAAAGTTAGGAAAAATATATTCCATAAGGAAGATATAATAAACATATTTACTAAATATTTAAGGTCAAAAAAAGTTACAAACCACGATATAATTTGAGAACAAAGGAAAAACGTACAAAGAAATCTATACGTACGTACCTACAATGAACTCATCGTAACCAGTAAATCGAAAGTCTACGACCCGAAGCAATTATCGCACATGACAATAAAAAACCTAGAGCGAATGGCATACATAGAGCAGGAAACCATTAAACAGCAGCACCATTACACCTCATGGAGCATAATAACCATAACTGTAATATTAATGATAGCTATGTATGCTAAGATACTGCCCCAGCTGCACACCATGCCAATGGTTTGTGAAAATAAAAAAAATCCGCAGACATCCAGATGATCACAAAGGAAGACCCATCTAGTTTTGTTGAGGACAACAAAAATCTGAGGCCAGATGAGTTACGTACACGTACGCCATCTACACACCCGATCACCGCATCGAGCTACTTTCCTACATTAAAAAGCAACAGTGAAGCATAGGAACTGCATTAATAATAAATGCACAATTGCAAAATAATAAAGAAGACGTCATTCCACTGTTAACAGGAAATGACTTTAGTATATAAACAGTTTAGCATATAATAACCATGTATTTTATTCAAGTAACTTTATACAGCAAATAAAATTTGTTATTGGGGAATTAAAATAAATTCCAAGTGTTTTAATCTTTGTCGCATCGACTGCAGAACCATACACGCGAAACCCATAACTACATATATAAATTTATTATTTTTTAACACTTTACTCTGCTTTATTTATTCACGCACTGATAAAACATTTGTCTATTTTTTAAGGTTATGTCATAACTCGCAAAAAAATACAACGAAATGTATTATTATTATTATTACTTGAGGGTCATGTGGGGGCTCAAGCCACCCAGCACTGCGACCTAAAATATATTTTGTGCATCAAACCCTACTTAATTATTCGTCCAGTCAATATTCAGGCTCTTAATGAACCTGATAATACTGCCTAACGGCACGTGATACATACTATCTGGGCTCATTGCTCTCCCTCCTAGATGTAATAACATTTACTTATGCTAGAAAAGCGGTAGCATTGGAAGTCAAGAACTTCGAGAGGGCAAACCCACTCCCGTATATTCCTACCCGAGCCTCGTCTACCGTTTTGATTTTACTCTTGCGGGTACGCATCGTACTAGAAAAAAATGTGTGGAACACGAGTAGAACTTAATTTGAATGACACAGCTATCGTTGATAATTTTTAAGTTACGACGATAAATAGAAATTTTGTTTTATAATTATAATCATATTATAATCAGACATTTTATTTTCAATAAATATATGATTTATAAATACTTATTAGTTTAAACAAACTGTTTGCATGTTTTTTGTAAATTTTCCTTCATTATCGACGAAAAATCAAAACTCGTTCCTCGTTACTCGTTCTATATGTGCACCAGCCTTAAATGTACATAGCGTTGATGTCAATTCATTTTCCCGTATCTAAAAATATTGAAAAAAAATTTACTTATCTAAAAACGTTTAAAATTCGTCGTACATGACCAATGTCGATAAAAGTGACCAATATTAAAATAATATTATGAGTAATAAGTTATTATCATTGGTCACTTTCATCGAAATTGGCCGTGTACGACCAGTATAAACGTTTAAAGAAAAGTAAATTTTTTTTCAATATTTTTAGATACGGGAAAATGAATTGACATCAACGATAGGTACTAGGTACTTAATAAAAGGTACCTAATATAACGGTAATCAAATAATTTTCCGACACCCAATGATACTTCTTTATTTTATTCTCCTTGCCTGGGGGAAATTTTATTCACAAAAAATCTGTCTGGAACTGATTTATATTCATACATACAATTAGGTACCGACGTGTTTTAGCTGTTACTAAGGATATAAAAAAAATCGGAACAAATTTACATAATATTCCTTAACAAGATATTTTGTCCAATTTAAATTTTATGCTCAAGCTTGTTATCTCAAATTGGCTCAATATTTATTTATTTACTCGGTAGGAAGGATTTATTTGTACGTGTTCAGCAGTGACTCTTATTTCTACGTACCAGTGGAATATTCTGTTGATTATAGTCGTGATACATATTATTGTATTGATTAGATTTTTTTAAGATTTTTTTAGGTTCGTTTATCTTTCGCTAGTATTTTCTTGACAACATTTTTCTTCTGGAATATTTGATACTTGTTCGTCTGAGATTTTTACCATTTTAACAGTTTCTTTCACCAATTTTTCACTCGATGATTGGCAAATACTACATCTTGGCTTTTGTTGATCTTGTGCTGGTTCGGCGCCATCGAAACTCAGTAAACCTAAAATGTGGAGAAGAAGATTCGCCTTAATATTTTTACCTTTTTTCGGTTTGCGTAACAGTTGCTAAACTATTGTAAGATTCTAATAAGGTCACTTATGATTTAATTTGCACCGCTAGTTGCGCAAACAAATATAAATTTAGCTAGAAATTTGTAAAGGTAACTTGAAAACAAAATAACAATAAAAAATACTCTCGATTTCCGTTCACCGATGTACATGGTGGATAGGTTCTTCATTGTTTATAAATTCGTTATTCGAAACGGTGCAAATCATGTTAAATTAGGGAATTGGTCTAACAAAAATGACAATCCAATTTACAACATAACACTTTCAGGCCGGGAGCCGTGATGTAAGAAACTGTACGAGGTACAAGGCTAAATTATGTATTTTCAAAATCAATCTTTCAGTCTGATTCAGAAAGACAAATATTTAGTCTGATTTAGACAAATATTTCTTAATAAAATAAAATGAAGCGGAACACGCTTGAATTTTGTTTTGTTCGTTAAACTTAAAATCAGTGCAGGTGACCCTCCTATAATATGGTATTTTTATAGCATGGTTCCGTTATAACACGGTCCACAGAATGTGCCGAAAATTTGGCTTAACACGGTTTGTATAACATGATTTTACTAAAACACGGTAAAGTTTCCTTGCTTAACTGATGGGATTTTAGATCTGCGACTTGAATTTTATGTTGTTGCTCTCTTTTTTGTGAATAGGGGTAAAAGTTTCAAGTTGTTTGAAATTTTATGCGTAAAGAAGATATTTCGTATAAAAATATCTGAACCTGTGCAGAAAGGAACTCTTATATAGGTTTCAAGCGATTGGTATACAGTAGAAAATATAAAAAAATCTTTCGGTTAACTTTGCGTGCTGATCCCAAATATATAAACCTTAAAGAAGCTTTCGGTCAAAAATCTAGACTATTCAAAAATCCTGAAATCATATTTAGAAACCTATTCAACGAATTTTAAACGTTTCATTAAAACGCTATCTCGCATTTAAATTACTTCGATTAAACCAAACTGCCCTGTTAGTATTAATCAGTCAGTATTTATTTGAAACAATAAAACTGTCTGTCTCTATTTATTAAAGCCATCTACTTAAAAAATTTAATAAAATTACAAAATTTTCATTAAAGAAAATACATTTTTATATTTTGTTGGCCGAATTTCAACATGTCGACCGAAAAAGATAAAAACGCAATTTGTTAAATGGAAATTTTATGTCTGTATGATGGTTTTCATAAACTCGAACTAATTTTTAATAATTTCGTCATTGAACGAATAACAATTTTGTGAAAAATTAAGGGTAGAAGTCTTTTATAAAGGAAATTGGGTAAACAAATTTTCTTATAACCATGGCATAGACTTGCTCATTGAATCTCGTGTCGATGGCAGCCAAACATTTCCTTCTTGAGATAATGCAAATAACTTTTTTTTATAAATTTTAACTTTCTCTAAATCTCATCCAAGCTCTATGGCGTCAAGTAGTGGAAATTTACCCAATATCGTAGAAGTTGTTTGGATAAATAAGCCGTTAAACGAACGAATTCGTAACGTCGGCTGGAGCGCTTAAGTATAGTGTAAAACGACTTAATTGGAAACATAATAAAAAATCGAACATTTTAAAGTGGATTTCTTTAGCTCGAGCCTTTCATAATTTGTATGTAGTTCGGGCAATTTGCTCTAGTATGTATGTATTAAACAGAATGGAATAGAATTTATGAAGGGTTTGGAATCGTTTATCGCAACAACCTGAAGTCTAAGGTAACGCGGTTTTGGTTAGCACAGTATTTTTATACAAGTTAACCACCGTATTATATGAGGGTTACCTGTAAATACGTTAGCTAAAAATTCATTCGAAAATCACTTTTTGCTTGTAATTTTAGAATACGATCATTTTCGACAATAAGCGCATTTTCTTGGGAACAATTCAATTTTAATTAGTTTAGATTTTATTGTTTTCCGAGGAAACAGTCAAGTTACATATAGGAGTACATATATCCTCCATTTAGTCGCAAGCGTGTTAAGTAAGATAACACCGCTGAAACATCAAATCGACATCCACGATACAAATATCAGTCGCAACTCGTTAAATTTTTTCTGTTTTTTTTTCGACATCGATTTCGAGGTAGTAAAAATACTTAATACCGTACATAACCTCAAAATTTAAAAAAATGAGTGATGACAAATTTATTAGTTTGAGATTATATACTTCGAAAATGGAATTACTTCAATGACGCAGGCAAAACGCACGAATTCAAAGGAAAATATTTCGTGATCGTGATGATCCATTTGACTGTGATGAAAACATTTTTTTTGTGCGACATCGGTTTTCCAAAAGCGCAGCTTGGTTCATTATAAATGAATTGGACATTCATTTGAAAAGGCCGACTAGTAGAAGCAAAACATTTCCTCTTTATTTAATTGTATGCATCTCTCAATATTTTAATAAACTAAATAAAATGCTTATTTCAAATTATTCACAGGTTTTAACGTCTCTTAATATACTGGGCACTGGGAATTTTCAATTTGTTAGGGCCAAATGTTATACCACAGTTTAGGACAATTATTTTGTAGGTTTTGGAAATTTCGAGAGAAAGAAAAACACATTTAACTCGATTTAATCAAATTTTACTATAATTTATTGTTATTTATTATAAGTTATAATTTTTATTGTTTTTATTATGATTATATTTTATTTATTTAGATTTCACAATTTTATTTCACATTATAGGTAAGTCACTGTTTGACTTTTAGCAAAAACTCTCTGAATCTTGAATTACAAAAAACCTTCCTTTATATAGATTTTGAATGGTATATAAGGGTTTACGTATACAATTTAATTACAATTTCATATACATATTTACAATTGTATTAAAGTTAAAAATTACCAAATTTCAATATAATGATTATATAATATAAAAAATAAAAAGATACAGTGTAACATTGATAATTCATAACACCTTCCCCCTAAGATTTAAATAATCCTATTGATTATTTAATTTTAAAATATAATTTGATTTCAATATTTTTTTTTTATTTAATTTAGTACATATTTATAATTTTTTTTTTGTTTTTTTTTTATTTAGTAATAGGTACATATTAAATAATAATACTTAACAATAATAAGGGTTCATGTTCAATTTATTTATTTATTTCAAGTTTGAACAATTAGACAATATAAATACATATTTACAATAAATGCAATAATTAAAATTTAATGTTGAAACTTCTTAATTCGATTATTGTGAACTGTTTTTAGTCTATTGTTAACAAGTATTGTGATATTGACAGGTGAAGGAATTTGTTTTATCTCAAATGGTCCAAGCCAGAGAGGTGAAAACTTGTTTCTTCGTACTTCATTTTTTAACAGAACAAAATCACCAATACATATTCAAACCTTAGACTTCTGTTTCTTAGTAATAAGATTTTTCCTGGCTAAATTAAAAGGATTTTGCATACGATTTTTTAGTTCGAAAATGTGGTCGTCGTAATTATAAACTATTTCTGGTTCACGAATTAAAGAATTGGGTATGAATGGTTTATGCCCGAATAATAACTCATAAGGCATAAATTTAGTTGAGGTGTGTGGTGTGGTGTTGAAAGTAAAAATAGCAAACGGAAGCCAAGTGTCCCAATTTTGTTCATCGGATTGAGTATAGATTCGAAGATATTCAGTCCAACTTCTAACAGCCGAACGCTCTAATGCCCCGTTTGTCTCTGGGTGGTATGCTGTTGAATTCAATTTTTTTATTTTTAAAAACTTACACACGTTAGAAAATAATTCGCTCATGAAATTTGCTCCTTGATCTGATAATATTTGTTGAGGAACTCCGAATGTGCAAATTAATTTTTCGACGAATACTCGAGCTACAGTATCGGTTTCTTGGTTATTAATTGGAAACGCCATTGAGAATTTCGTCAAATCATCTTGGATGGTTAGGATATATTTATTATTGAGATAAGATATTGGAAGTGGACCGACTATGTCCAAAAATACTTTTTCGAATGGTTGTGGTGACGAAGTTGTTGTTATTTGCATAGCCACTTTATTTGTTTTGTTGCATTTGTTTTTCTGACACAACTCACAAGATTGTATACATTTTTTTATTCGAGTATATAAATTATTGAAGTTATAATAGCGTTTTATTCTTTCGGCAGTACGAAAAACACCTTGATGACCTCCTAAAGGATTCGAATGAAAACCTTGAATAATTTTATTAATTTCAATATCATCAGTAAGTTGAATTATTTTTGAATTAGTGAATTTGTTAGTAGGTCTAGAAATTGATTCGTTTACTATATCACTTTTCTTTTGTTATATCACTTTCTAGCAGTTGCTTATTTTGAGATCGTGTAACTACATGTAGTTACAGTGCATCCGCGTTTAGATTAATGTTTCCCGGTTTATGAATAACCTTGTAGTCGAACTCATCGAGTCTAATACGCCACCTCATTAAACGAGACGATGGATTTTTTAAATTACAAAGCCAGATTAAAGGCTTATGGTCCGTAACAATTGCGAATTTTCGACCATCTACGTATGGACGGAAATGCTCAACAGCCCATACCATCGCCAAAAGCTCCTTTTCAATTGTCGGATAATTTATTTCCGCCTTGTTGAGTACCCGACTTGCATACGCAATCGATAAATCAAAATTGTTTTTGAACTGTGATGGAACTGCGCCAATCGCCATGTCACTCGCATCAGTAGTAATGGTAAATGTTTCAGAAAAATCTGGATACTGTAAGATTGGAGGTTTAGTTAATGATTTTTTTAATTTATTAAATGATTCATCGCAGAAAGCATCCCAAATGAATGGTTGACGCTTTTTTAGAAGACTGGTTAACGGTTTTGCTATTTCAGAATAATTATTAATAAATCTGCGATAATATCCGGATAAGCCTAGGAATGACTTGATTTGTTTCTGATTTGTTGGTTGTGGATAGTTCTTTATTACTGTTATTTTTGATTGATCAGGTCTGATTCCATCTTCTGTTACATTATGTCCGAGATAAACAATTTCCTTTGACAAGAACTGACATTTTCCTAAATTAACTTTTAAATTGTTAATTTTGAAACAATCAAAAATAGATTCTAATTTAGAATTATGATCCTTGAGGTTATGGCCTGTTACAATTACGTCGTCTAAATAAACTAAACACTTAATTCCATTTAATCCACTAAGTATATGGTTCATTAACCGTTGGAATGTCGACGGTGCGCCTTTTAATCCAAATGGCATTCTTTTAAATTGGAAATGTCCTAAGGAAGTGCTGAATGCAGTCTTTTCTTTGTCGGAGTCATCTTAACATATTTGATGGTAACCATTTTCTAGATCTATTTTAGTGAAATATTTTGATTTGCCAAGATGGTCTAAAATGTCAGAGATATTTCGTAATGGAAACACATGATTTACGGTGATATCGTTCAATTTACGAAAATCTACGACTATTCTCCATTTTTTTCGTCATTGTTCGATTTTTTCGGCACTACAATAAGAGGAAAATTCCACGGGCTTTTGCTAGGTTCAATGATTTCATCTTCCAGCATTTGAGATATCTGCTTATCAATTTCTGTTTTAGTTGATTCAGGCAATCGGTACTGTTTAATATAAATAGGTTGGGAATTTGCTTCAGTTCGAATTTTGTGATAAGTAGCATCTGTCGCAGTAAGCTTATCACCCGGTAAATAAAATATCTCATTATATTTTCGGCATATGTTTAGAATAGAATTTTTTTCTTCTGAGTTAAGATGATCTATAGGTTAATAGATGATTGAATTGTTTCTAAGCGATTAATTATATTGTTAGACCATGAGTTCAAATGTATGACTTATGTATAAGTCTGTGTAATTCTAAATTTTCGATTTTTACGTCATAATCGTTGGTATTAACAAGACTTACTGTTGTTAAATTGTTGTCCAATTTTAGAATTGAATTTGCAGTATATACACCACTGCGAATTTCATGAGATTGGCAAACGTAATCTATATTATTTGGAATATTTAGATGAACAGTAAATGTTTTTTCCGAACGAGCAGGAATTGATACGCCAAAATTAGTAGTTAGTTTCAATATAATTGTTTCATCATTTAATGGAATTTCGAAATTATAATTGGAAAAATCGATTTTACACTTATTTTTGGATAAAAAATCCTTTCCAATAATACCAGCACAATGAATAGGAAAAGAACTTGGAACGATTTGGAATGAATGTCTAATTAATGAATTTGAAAATGTTAATGTTTCATCAGTAATACCTTTAACTTTGCATTTCCTATCAGGATAACACAAGGTATCGTCATTTATGAAATTTCGTTTATAATATCAGCTCCAGTATCGACTAAATAATAATAAGATTTAGGTTTCAAAATATATAATTCTAATTCAATATATTTTCTATTAAGATTTTCGGAAGTGAGATGTATAATGATTTGAATTTAAAGAATTGGGTTTACTTTTTGATTCCAATGAAGAATTATAAGAATTATTATAAGAATTAGAATTAAGATCTAGATTAGAATCAAAAGCAATGAATGAATTAGATTGATTTATAAGAATATTTGAATTTAAATTTGTATTTGAATTATACTTTGAACACACTATTTTGAAATTTCCCGGTTCCGAACTGTTGTGTCCATTGAGTTTGCTGGATCGGATCCCGAACAGTTTTCCGAAGATGATTCCTGTTTAGTATTATATGTTTCTGTAGCACTTTTGTTTGTCGAGTTTACATATTGACGTTTTCTACACGAATTGATATGATGTCCAGGTAATTTGCAATATGCACAAATTACAGGTCTTTGAGCAATGCGTATATTTGGTGAAAATGGTTTAATTTCGTTTGATTTGTTCAAAGTATTATAAGTCGGAAATGATCTATTGACAGAATTAGAACTCGTCGTTTGAACGGTATTTCGGCTATAACATTTATCAGCAGAGTGCCCATTTCGCCTACATATTTGGCATTTGATCCTGGTATTCGCTTGAGTATAGTTAAGATGGTTTCGACTATTTACGATTAATTCTTCTTCACACGCTTGATTTATGGCATCTTGAAGTTTGGTGAATCGGCAATTAAGCTTTAATAATTATTTTTATGGAATCGTGAAGTCCTTCCTTAAAAGCCTTAAGAGCTGTTTTCGAATTTAAATATGTGATAGTTGTTGCAGAATCAACTCCTTCGGTATCTATACAAACTTCATTTAATTCCGAAAGCAATTTTTCTACTTTACTTGCATATGTAATTACACTTTCATTACGTTGTTGGCGAATATTAATTAGTTCTATTTGAAGTTGTTCGATTGAACGAGAATACTGAAATTTGTTTTTTAATTCAAGTTTTAAACTATCCCACGAGTCGAATTTGGTATATTTGATGATGTCATACGCTTTACCGGAAAGTTTTGTTTTAAGTAAATTCAAAAATTGTTCACTTTCGGTCTTTACTAACCCATCATAAACAACATCGCAATAGGAAAGAAATTTATGCAATTGAGCGGAATTCCCATCAAAATCGGGAAATATTTTAAGTGCTGTATCGACGTTTAATTTAGACATAGCTTCTACACTTTCGTCCAGAAATGGTTTAGTATTTACAATTTCAATTTTTTTTAACAGAACGGCACAAGAACGTAACGCTAAATCGCCAATATTGTTTGTCATTAATAAAATTCTTTTAATAAAGTAACTTTCGTTTAATACCAACAATGGAGAAATAAAATTAAAAATTCAAAACAACAAATTGAATTAATGGGTTTCATTCTTGTATATTTATCATTATTTACGACCGTTTAATTAAAAAATAAATTTACAATATAATTGATAAAAATTGAGAAATAACATTAAACACTAACCTTAAGTATTTTTTTTAATTTATATCCTTTTGAATCCAACTTGATAATATAGTAGGAAAATTAATCCAGTTTTAAAAAATGCATGTATAGGATGTTGTAATTGTAACTAAATTGCTGATGATGAAATTTGTAGATAAAATGTTGAAATGATGAATGACGAAATTGATGAACTGCTTTTGAAGACGATGTAATCAGTAAAATGATGAACGATAAAATTGATGAATTGATTTAAATGATGATCTTTGATTTGCATAAATGATGACGTAATTTAAATGATTTTAAATCTGATAATTACTTTCTTCTGGAACATTATAGACGTAACGGTTGATATATTTTCGATTGATGAAAACTTTTATGCGAATTTTGCAATGAGCGGTTTAAATAACTCATTGATTTTAATTTATGAAATTGTATTTTGTTAATTTCATTGATAAAATTAAATTATTTTTTGATTTTGCACTAACTGAACTGTTGATTTTGATTTTATAAATATTTTAGTTAATATTAAAATTATTCTTATTCACATAGTTTTAATTTGTAGATATCGTTTTGTTAGATTTATTATTTTGATGCTTTATAGGATTATCAATAAATTAATTTGATTAATTCAATTTATTATTTAGGCGCATTTTGAACACAATAATAACTGTTTTTTATATTTTTTCTGATTACTCCACTTAGTTTTTTAAAACACATCTTTAATTGTTGACCACTTAAAAAACACAATAGTTTACGGAACTGTTTAAGAACTGTTTTTCTTTTATGTTGCAACATTATGTTATGACATGTTTACACATACTTTAAATGTCTTATTGTCTACTGATATTGTATTTTAATTTGAATATTATTTATCATATGAATTTAATTCACATATTTTATTATGCAAAAACTTTTAATTTAATCAAAATTTCCAAAACAAGAATTGCTCGTTGAGTTTGAGCAAATCCCACCGCTGTCACCAAAATTTTATTGTAGGTTTTTGAAATTTCGAGAGAAAGAAAAACCCATTTAACTCGATTTAATCAAATTTTACTATAATTTATTGTTATTTATTATAAGTTATAATTTTTATTGTTTTTATTATGATTATATTTTATTTATTTAGATTTCACAATTTTATTTCACATTATAAGTCACTGTTTGACTTTTAGCAAAAACTCTCTGAATCTTGAATTACAAAAAACCTTCCTTTATATAGATTTTGAATGGTATATAAGGGTTTACATATACAATTTAATTACAATTTCATATACATATTTACAATTGTATTAAAGTTAAAAATTACCAAATTTCAATATAATGATTATATAATATAAAAAATAAAAAGATACAGTGTAACATTGATAATTCATAACACAATCACAAAAACGAAAAAATTCATTAAATTTCCAAGAAATGAAGAGGACATGTCACACGTGAAACTTGGATTTTACAGCACCTATATGGTTTTCCAAATGTCATTGGTGCAATCGACGGTACACATATTACCATCCAAAAGTCAGCTGTTTGGGATGCATATGCCTTTTCAACCGGAAATCCTACTACTCAATTAATGAACACTCTATTCATATTAAATTTTTTTTTTAGGTATGTGACTCAAATGCTAGCCAATTCACGAACGTAGTAATCAGATGGCCTGGATCGACTCACGATACACAATACACATATATATATATATAAAAGTTCGTTACTTTTTAGCTTTCTTCATTCTGACGATTTTCCAGAAAATACTTGGCTATTGGGTGACAGTGGTTACCCGTTAGAACATTGTCTGATGTCTCCAAATATAAGTCCATCAACACCTCAGAAAGAAAATCGAACAAGCATTTGGAATACTGAAACACCGCTTCCGAATTTTGGGCAAAAGTGGCAGTGTGATTTGCTATAATTTGGAAAAATGCGGCCAAATCATATTATCTTGAATTATTTTGCACAACATTGCGAAAAACCAAAATTTGCTAGATATCTCTGATGAAGATAATCGAGAATCCGGAGTAATTAGTGATTATGAAAGTGAAGACGATATTGATCAGAGGAATGAATTAGAACAATCTTCTTCAGGAACAAGAGGAAAAACAATAGACGTTTGATCTAGAGCCCTATTATGAATAAAAATACGATTTTGAATTCGTTATTATTAAACGGCACTTTCGCTAAAAAGCGCTTTTGGTCGCATTATAGAATGCGATAGCGGATTTTGCGAAATTAAAATGGATCCTGATGATCTGTGCTATTATGTATCTATCTCGTATTACGAGTTTCGAGAACTCGAAAAATGTTGACAAAGTTCTTTAAAAATAATCTTTAAAAAGTGTTACGGGTAAAACAACAACAATAACAAGTCGCAATTACGAGAATACTTACACAATCGCACCAAAGATTATGTTTCGTGAAATAACAAGCAAAAAACAAATACTGGGATAAAAGTTAGATCCAAAAACTTGGATCTGATCCCGATCACTTTGCCTAAAGAGAAACAGCTTATATTATACTTAATTTAATAATTCATTTGCTTTTAATAAATAAATTCATTGTACATATGTAGTTAAAATTAAAATTATATTTTTTAAATAAATTTAAATGTCTCATTCTGAGATTGTAAGATATTTCTCATCGAGGTAGATTTCTTCTTCGATTCCATTTTTTTTTGGTACCTTAATATTAGTTATTGAATCTCTAAATGCTCTTTAAAAACTGCAAGCTGCTCCTTTGCTACATCCAGTTTTTCTTTTGATACTTCAAGCTGCTCCTTCGATACAGCCAATTTCTCCTTCGATACCGTAAGTTTTTGACGTGATAACGTTTTACACAGCTTGTTCAGAAAACTTACCCGAAATTTAGCCCTTGATCGGGGGCAATTACTCATCAACTATAAGCATTAACTTTAATTTAAAGATATGATTGCCTAGATTGGTCCTTCGGCTTTATGTGCCACGCATAATATTATTGCAATGACGTCATTCGACGGCAAAGGAACCCGCGCCGCGAACCTCTGATTTCGACCGATTTAAATGCTTGAACCAGGGTAGCGAGAGAATGGCTCATCCGATCGGAGATCCGATGGTGTCAATTTTTGCGTAAAAAACCAGTGTTGGATAATTTATTATAAATCAAATTAATTAATCATCACATAAATTTTAATTAAAAATTTAAACTACAAAATAGGGATTTATAGAAATTGAGGGCACTATAGCAAGAGAATGCCTCATCAGATCGGAGCAATTCGGTTATTAATTTGTGCTTATTAATACTGTGGCAGATAATTTATTTTAAATTAAAATAATTAATCTTTACATTAATTTTAATTAAAATTACAAAGTACAAAACAGCGATTTACAACCAACCATGAAAATCACTTATCTGACCGGAGAAATTCTGGTGTTAATTTGTGCGTAAAGAAACTGTGGCAGATAACTTATTGTTAATTAAAATAATTAATTTCCACATAAATTTTAATTAAAATTACAAACTACAAAATAGCGATTTACAATGCTTGAGATCACTGTAGCGGGACAACCCCTAATGCCTCATCTGATCGGAGCAATTCTAGTGCTAATTTGTGCGTAAAGAAACTGTGACAGATAATTTATTGTAAATTAAAATAATTAATTTTCACATAAATTTTAATTAAAATTTAGATTTACAAAGTGGCGATTTACAATGCTAGAGAGCACTATAAAGGGGGAATGCCTGATCTGATAGGTCAAATGTCAGTGTGGACTCTGATATAAAATATATTTGACCTAGACTGCGTATTCATCACACTAGCCTCGGCGACTTTGGGAGGCACCAGTCTGCGGAACTCACATTCATCAGGCACATCTCCGCTGAGACCCTGCGCTTCATATCCTACTTCTCATACCATCGCCCAGTATACTTAATCGTTTGCAAACAATCACTGTACTCTCATTTCATGATGCTAATAATAAAGAAATTTATTTTAACAAATCCATACATCGTGCCATTTCTGGCACCTCTTATAAACGTTATCACGGAAAACACCTACGGCCGTGTAAAAGACACAGCCTACCCCGAATTTTTTCCTATATATTTGATCTAGAAACAAAACGTTACATTCAACACAAAACGATTCAGAGACGATTTTCGCGCCATTCTTGTTTCGCAAGGTTCACTGCTTTGCCCTACTCTCCTGGCGTTTTACTCTCATCACGTCTCTGAGACTCCCAACAGCCATTATTTTGGTTTTGGACGGCGCCCTCGTTTTTCGAATTTAGAGGCACCTTTAAATTTAAAGTGTTGTCCGTTATGGTTTCCTCGTCGATTACTTTGACAACATTGATAGGATTCTAGAATACAAATTTAGTTTATTATTTACTAATTTATGTTAAGTAATATTTTATCTGCGAAAGAATTAAAACCGGACATAGCATTCTCTCTAGCTAATTTTTCGATCAGTTTTTCAATTTTCGATAGTTGTTTTGGAGCATCACCGCCTGTTCCTTTCTGATGCCTGTTAAGGTCTTTAAATTTGTGCCTTAACTCCTCGCCAGTTCGCGGCACGTTTGATTGCGAAGAAAATTCTCTGGCAATATAATTCCAGGCGTGCACTAATTCATCTCTAAATAAATTGGCATCATCTACATTAAAATGTAGATTAGATTTGATATTTAGTATTTTAGAAATTGCTAATCACTTACATGAAAGAACATCACTATAAACTCCCGTTCACTAAAATTAGAACGTCTTGGTCTTTTATTTGGCTGTTTATTTGGCCCAGCTTCCATTTTGCTAAATATACATAAATATCACACAAAACTAAATTTAAACAAATGCTTATGATTAAATTTGTGAATGACGAAAACAAAAGAAAAAAAAATTTATAATTTGAAAGTGACAGTCGCAAGTAATATTCAGCAAAACCGCTGAATTAGTTAGTTTCGATTTTTATTGAGGATACCGATTCATATATGAGCAAATATATGAGTCGCAAATTTACTATTTTGCGACCGCGCAAGTTAATACTTTGCTACTGATTGGAGGATATACCCCTTAATTTATTTTGAAAAATAGCCACCCATTCGGAATAAATTTTTTATGAAAAGCATCTGGTGGGCTTTTTTTACAAAGAAATGTTGTTGTACATCTGACAATGAAATACACTTTTTGTTGGTTTATGCCTGTATTCCATGAGAAAAATTGCCTGACAGTCAAAAAAATCGAAAAGAGAAAAATAATCTGATACTCCACATAAGAGACAAAGACAATGCTTTTTTTTGTTTTTTATTTTATGGCAAAATAATTCTGCTATAAAATAAAAAACATGTTGGCTTTGTCTCTTATGTGGAGTATCAGATTATTTTTCTCTTTCGATTTTTTTGACAGTCAGTCAATTTTTCCCATGGAATTTAGGCATTATTCCGTCACATATTTTCCCATTGTTTTTCTTTTCAATATTTGTTTCGATTTATTTTGAATCTAGGTACCATGCACAAAACTATTTCACTTCAATAAATTTTTTACTAAGGCCGGTATTCACTTACAATTAAATTGCGCAATATAATTGGGTGACATCAATATTGCATAATAAAATTACAAAATCTTGAATAACATTTGAGAATATTGTGCAATGTTCTGATGCCACACAATTATATTGCGCAATTTAATCGTACGTGAATACCGCGCTTTATATCAATTTTAGAGAGGTTGGTCCTTCATATTTCCTAACACCCAAGGCAGAGTAATTTTCACATCAAAAATATTCTTCCCCTTGGATTGCTCGAAGGTTTAACCTGGAAGCACGCCGAATTAATCAAAACGTTTCGTTGCCTTACTTTCTTTGTAAAGGCATTACCCCATGCACAAACGGCAAACCGGCATTATTAAATCCAATTTTTCACCAAATTGTTTGATTTTCAATATCAAAATGATGAAAAAAATTGTTCGAATCTATAAGTTCCGCTTTACTTGTAGAAAATTTTATTAAAATTGATTTCATTTCATTCAAAAAACCCCAATTTTATATTTTGACGGACGGATTTTAGCTTGACGGCTGGCAAAACATGAAGTTGGAGTTTTTTGAATGAAATTAAATCAATTTTAATAAAATTTTCTTAGAATAAGGTTAAACTTATACATTTGAACTACATATTTCTTAATAATTGTCTTATTATTGCAAAGTGAAGCAATTTAGCCAAAAATGGGATTTGACGGTTTTAAATGCCGGTTTTCCATCTTGCATGGGCAGTGCCTTAAAGCAAGATATTCTAAACCTTGGATATTATTTGTAAAACTGTTTTGTCTGATTCAATATGAATACTAGAACACGAACGGACGGACTGCAAACCGCAAACTCTCAGCAGTTTTTTTACAGCAATGATTAAAAATTAATTTCTTTGAAAATTTTTGTATGCTGCTAAATTGTTGAAAACAGTAAAGTCGTTGGAAATACATTTTTGATAGCCATTTTCGAACAGATATTTCACTGAAATATTTTCTAACGTGTTTGTATACCTAGAATCTATTCATATAGGAACAGGATGAACTCGAGCTGTAACAATTATTTTACTTTCAATATTGTAGCTTAGACTGAAATATTGATTTTGAAAATCCATAATTTGCCGTATACATATTCGTTAGATTTACTTACTCCACCACTCTCGTCCTATTACATTTTACATAATTATAAACAACAACGGACGTTTTGATTAGTCTATTGAATTAATATACATTCAATACAAGAGTTAAACAACAATTTGCCATGCAAATAGAAATAGTGCTGCATTTCTTCACCATAGAAAATCAAAAAAATCCAAAAAAATACAAATCGAGAACCGTGGAAATTGAAAGACGGGTGTTTTTAATATATAATTAGTATTTTGTTGTTTATGAAACCGGTATCAAAATTGTGCCTTCACGTAATTTACGGGCCGTAATTTTATTCAAGTTAATTTAATAAAGTAATTGTTTAAAATGTCGTCGAAAGAGTTGGAAAAGTTAAATTTAAATCGAAAAGTTAAATCGGTGTTCCACAAAACTTCGTAAGATAAGTAAATTTCCAAAAATACTACCCCACTTCATTTTTGTAGATGTCAAAAATATTAACTTCACTATTTTGAAAAAGTACTTTCCATACTACTAAATTTTATAATCTGGCTCATCTCAGACGACTCAATTTGAATACAAAAGTTAATAGGTTCTCTACTTTACTTGAAATTTAAAGTCAAATCTCTTATAGGCATTATAACAATTCGATTTGCTTAGATACATTCATGTTTGAACCCTTCCTGATTTCCTGTCAAATGTTGCCTTTCAGGTCGACTACTTCTCAGATAGCTCCACAAAAAAGTCTGATGGTATTAATTCGGGTGATCTGGCATGATCTATTGAAAGTTTAGGCCATCCACACTAAGTTCCTCCAAATCTTGTGCCAACAATTAAGCATTCCTGCTCGCTCTTGTTTGCGAAAATAATTGTTAACAATTTGTAGGCGTCTGTACTTGACCGTCCACTTAACACTATATTATTGATAAAATGTTTTAAATTTCCATTAAAATAAGAAACCGAATTTTCTTTAAATTTTTTTAATGGTTGCTGAACGGAAACTAGCGTAGTGTAAGTTTTAATATTTTGTCAAAAATTATTTAAAAAAAAATTACGTACAAAAATTACGTTCATAGCAAGTTAACAGTAATCTAAAAAGGCAAGCGAAACATTTGAAAAATTATGACGTCATTTCTCTAACATTCCAGACTATGATTGGCATGCAAAAATATAAGTAAACACAATTGCTTATAAACAGCGATGTGCTTAGTGACATTGTGCTATAATTTACTTAATTTTAACCGTTCCACCGCTTGTTTCGTCCCATAAACGCGAATTTACGCCCGAAAAAAGTTTCCGCGGTATGCTTTAATGGGCTTATTATTCCACAACACCGAAACAATCATCAAACACTAAAATAATTCCTCAAGTGATGTTCGTCTACACCGCTAATACTTAAAATAACATTTCAAGCATTATTTTGTTATTTTCTTTCATAGAATACCAGTACAAATAGGATAGCAAGCAAACAATTTCAGTTCATTGCCCTCCCCGCTCATATCATATCGATCTAATACATTTTATGTAACGACGAATATTTTCTAACACACTGTATATACTACACAACTACATTATCATATTCCACACTAAACAAATCTAACAATATAAAATATAAAAATTTCAAAACTTTTTTATTTCCCCAACTTTATTTGTTTTTATAACACTTTCTAGCTTAGAAATGTCTATGATACGAATTAATTTTATTATCATGGTTATCATTGGGTTATCATCGCGCTCAATTTTTATTTTATACATTTGTACAGTAAACAAATTGTTTTGAAATAGATGCTAGCCTATTAGAATTTTCTATTAAATTTTGTAAAATTTTTTTCATTTTTTAATTTTAGTTTTTTTTTAATTTAATTAAAAAAATTATTGGTATTTGAAATGCGATGACGTCGTACCTGTGTATTATTTAATGTATTAGAAAATATTGTGTTGTGTACATTTTGTATATTATGTGTGACTGTTACCGGTTGCGAGATAAAGTTAACCTTAGTTGTTTGTACCTTACTTATATTTATAGACATAGCACACCGTTGTCGACACCATAATATTTATAAACTTTGAATTTTTATTTATTTTTTAAGCGACAACAACTTTAAAAATAAAAACTAGATTTTATTGTGCGCGTCATCCCTCTTGTTTATTCTGTGGACTTGGTGTTTATTAAACTTAATGACATGTGAGTTAGATTTGGTTGTTTAGCGAATTTCTTTTTGTATGGTGAATATTAAAAGTTTGTTTTTTTTGTAATTATGTTATGATGCTCTAAATTAGTTTTTAATTTCTATATACTTGTTTGGAATTTTTATTCGTTTATAAGTTGCACGTTTTGCTTGTGTAAGACAGAAAGCTTGTGTATTCAACGTTGGCTTGGAGAAATTGAAAAAAACCTCGCTTAAAAACAGTGGAATCTGCATCTAAAATTTACTAGGCGAGCAGTATGTTAAAAGAGCCGGTTGTTTTATAAATTGGAACGTATATACACGTATTTAACGAAAATATGTGGAGAATTTGTTGTTTATTGACAGGGGTTGATGGTGGCAAAGCAGTAAATTGGAATTTATTTTAGTTTTCGCGGTTTTTAAACTGTCTGACAATGAGAAATTATATACTAATGTTATTTTTGTTAGTTTTTTTTATTAGCTTAATTGATACTGACAAATGGTTCCAAAACGTTTTTTTTAATATGGTTGAGATTATGAATAAAGGAGTACCAGTGAATACGGTGGAAAAGCGAATAAAATGTTATATCTCGATACTCATTCGAAGATAGCAACTTTATCAATTTACTTTATTTTTTTGGCCTTTTGCGAGCTTTATGCCCCTACTCACAAAATGTAAAATTTCTGTAGCTGTAACTTTACAGAAATTGTTTATAGAGCAAAAGTTATAAACTACTAAAAACTGGTATTTACATACTATAAGACCTTCGCCACTGTAAAGTAGAAGAGTTTTCTGATTTGACGGGACCTTTCATGTGAATTAAATCCTTTTCATCAAAAAATAAATAAAACGTCTTTTGTAATCCGGTATCATCAAATTTTATACTAAAATACGAATATACGATAAATTGGGTGATCACTTTATGCCTTCAGCTTGACAGCATGTGTAAGGTATTTAGTTTGAATTTAGTAGACAATATAGAGGATTACCTGAGGAGTGGGATAAGAAATATTACAAGAATCTGAACAATTTCTAAAAGTATAGTTATATGAAATCAGATGTTGTTTTCAGGACTTATTGACAGTTCCATAAACCTTCATTAAAATTCTGAAGAAAAGAGAAAATAGTGGTTACTTCTTAATTTGTCTTGGAATATATGCAATAGGCAAAGGGGTGTGCTTAGTATAGATGCTGCTTAGGAGTAGCTCCAGATTAAAAGCTTTAAAGTATGACCTTAAACTAAAGAGTAGCTTTTAAGGATGATTTTACATGTATTGGGGCATCACACAAACAACCATACAGAGGGACAAACAGCGGGAGCTGTGTTTTCCTTAAAAAAAAAAAACGTTTTTGGAGTCTAATCATTTGGAATCGATTTTCATATACTATGCATTTCAAAATTATATGTGCAGCGGAAAATTTTTTTTTATCACAAAATAAAATTACTTCCATAATTAGATGTGGACCATATTTTTGGATGAAATACCTTTTATTAAATAAACTAAAGCCTGTACAAATAATAAACTGAAGCATGTACAATAACACATTTTTACAAGAAAACTTTAATTAAGTTCATTCCAAAATTATTTGTGCATTATGTATTCTGTCTTTCGAACGTAAAGTTGCTTTTATTTAAACTTCAATTGTTTTCCAAGTGTTTAAAATAATTGTTTTGTTTTCTTGCAAATAATGGGGTCGATTCAATGCAAATCTTCTATTTTTCTTTTCTTCTATTCTGATATTATTTCTACGAGGACTAGATTCGATTTTCAATAATCCGTAAATTTGTGCAGATTTTTTTTTAAAATTGCATCGAGTTTACCTTGAAATAATAGACGGGTAGAATAAAAGAAAAATAGAAGATTTGCATTGAATCGACCCCATTACTTAATTCAAAAATGCCGAAGAAAACGGAACTTAGCATCGAGACAAGAGCAGCCAATACAATACACATAGTACAATTGTGGAATTTCAACCGCTAACTTGGCCCAAAAATAGCATGTCTTCGAAATACGAGTTTATACCAAGAAACAAAACATAGAAACAAAGGAGTGCTTAAAAATACGGCAGGGAGAAGATATCTTGATTGCACGAGCTGTAAAGGTTGTTCCTATGTTAAAACTAAGCAACATACAAAACAGGATTAATCCTTCTTCGAAAAGGATTATAAGTACGCTCAAGATATGCAGAAGGCTTCAGAAAAAAAGGATTCAGGCATACTTCACCTAAAACAAGTCGAATGCATCGAAAAAAATTGGCTCGATTAAATTTTGCACGGGGACATATTTTAACAAGCCGATTGAATTTTGGAGGGACATATTATGGACCGATGAATCAATTTTTTCGTTGGATATATCATGGGGGAGACAATTTTATGATTGAAATTTCAAAGTATAAAGCAAAAACAAAGAAGATGGTTATTGCTCCCACACCCCACTCTGGGGGTGGACATATAATAGTATGGGGGTGTATACGCTTCAATGGTGTAGGACCAAATTCAATGATCTGGGGAACAGTTACACAAGTAAGGTATTTAGAATTGCTGAATGAGATAGTGTTATGGTAGCTGCAAACAATTAATTGTTCCATGCTGTATAAGATAGCAGACAATTTTCAGCAGAAAAAATGAGTTTTTCTACTCACCACCAGGGGCAGCACTAAAACAAAAGAGAACTTTTTCTGCTGATATATTCATTAGGCAGCAGAAAAATTATGAATATTGTTCATGAGTGTGAAGTTTATGCTAAAAAAAAAATAACAAAAAATTACACTGTTAAATTTAGAATTTTGAATAATTTTGATGGTTTTATAAATTATTGTATCTCCGATCACAGAGATGTCCACAATGTCTCACCTATATTTTCGGATAACTTGTCCATGTGTCAATATATGTGGCCAACTTGATCCAATTGTGACGAGCTTTACTATACTTCACAGAATTTAGAATTTTGAATAATTTTGATGGTTTTATAAATTATTGTATCTCCGATCACAGAGATGTCCACAATGTCCAGCCTATATTTAGCTGTTGTGCTCTTGTTCCGAGATGGGTTGTAAAACCTCTGCTGCTTCGCCTTTGAGAGCCACTATTAATGCTGCAACGCGATGTTCATCGTTCCAATGATTTTGATTGGCCGCCGTTTCAAGTTGAAATTTGAAAATGACGAAAGATGTTATTCCGTTGAATGTTGGTGGCTTTAATTTGATTGAGTGAACGGCCTGAAACACTTGCGTCGTTGTTCCACTTGTCTTAAGAATCAACTCTTTCTCGAGACGTTTAAATTTTTCTTTAACCTGTTGGACCTGCATATGAAATTTTTCTTCGACCTGCTGCATTTTTGTTTCTAATTTGCAGCTTGTCTACTTGGCCATGTATGTTATATTCAAGAAGTTTCTCGTCCATTCTCTTTTGACCATCTAAAATTTGGTCTTTAATTTCCTCGCCTTGTTGCTCCATCTGATGTTTAACACGTTCACGACCATAGGACGCATATATGCGTCCTATAGTTTTCTCCATAGACCAGACACTCATAAATATATGCATCGTACTTTTCGAAGTAAGTAATATATTATAGTTTCAATATTGGTTGACAGATTTACTTGAATTTTTTTTCTATAAACCGATGACTCGTATATGAGTCAAACTATTAATAACGCTACAAACCCCACAAAACACATAAATAAAGCTATTTTCATGAAAATGTATCCCTAGCCTGAGCACCTCGGTTGTGAGCATGTTAATTATAGTAAGGTGAGGTATAGTAAAGTTCGTCACAATTGGATCAAGTTGGTCACGAATATTGGCACATGCATAATTTATTCGAAAATATAGGCGGGACATTGTGGACATCTCTGTGATCGGAGATACAATAATTTATAAAACCATCAAAATTATTAAAAATTCTAAATTTAACAGTGTAATTTTTTGTTATTTTTTTTAAGAATAAACTTCACACTCATATATTGTTCAACCTATGCGATTGACAATATTTGCGAACGAGAAATACGAATAACAACAATATTAAAAACAAAAATAAACATTAAAAAAACAACAACAAAAAAATGAACAATATTCATAATTTTTCTGCTGCGCCTAATAAATATATCAGCAGAAAAAGTTCTCTTTTGTTTTAGTGCTGCCCCTGCTGGGGAGTAGAAAAACTCATTTTTTCTGCTGAACATTTTCTGCTATCTTATACAGCATAATTGATCCCCAATTCTTATTTCAACAGTACAATGCTCCTATACACAACGGAAAAATCTTTAAAAATGTTTTGAAAGTTTTGGATCAAACGGCATTGCCATGGCATGGATTTAATCGTGATCGAAAATGTATGGACGTATATGAAAAGGAAAGTTCTATTCTAGGTTGGACGGTCCGAAGAAATGACTTGGAACTCAATATAGTAAATGTTTGAAGTGAAATCCCTTCAGACTTTATAAGAAACTTTATAGATTCTATGCAGAGGCATCTCAGCGAGGTGAGAAAGCTAATGGTGGGCACATAACATATATAATGTGTTCAAACAGATTTTAGTTCTATTGAATTTTTTAAGTTTTTATATAATTTTTTCTTAATGCACAAATAATTTTGGAACAGAAACTGAGTGCACAAATAATTTTGAAATGAACTTAATTAAAGTTTCCTTTATGTATGAATTAAAATAAAAAAAAATGTTTTATTTATTTTGAAGTACATGCTTTAGTTTATTTAATGAAAAATATTTCATCCAAAAGTATGGTCCACATCTAATTTTAAAAACAATTTTATTTTGTGATACAAAAAAATTTCACTATGCAAAATTGGATGGGAAGCAAAATCGAGCGTTAACAAAAAGAGAAGTCGTTATGCTTTGAAATAATAGAACAATTTAACAATGGAAATTGAATGTGACATGTGGTATCGATTGTGGTGTAGTGGTTATGTTGTGGAACATCATTCGAAAGGTCTATAGGGTTTGATCGTGTTCAAAGCTTTTGTATTTTGTCTGTTTTATATTTTTTATATTTTTTTGCTATCAGACCAAATATTTTTTTATTATTTCGCTATATAGGTAGTTTCATCACGGTAATTACTATAATTTCGCTATTCTATTCTATTATACAATATAATAGGACAATTTAAACGGGCGGACAAGAAAATTTTTTAGCGACAGACATTAGCATCAAAAATAATAAATTGGCATCACAAATAATATTTTGGAACAACATATGAGAATACAAACAAATATTTTTGAAGGATATAATTAAATATTGTGGCGACCAACATTGGCATCAAAATTAATAAATTGGCAACAAATATATCATAATATTTTGGAACAGATAAAAATAATTTTAGTTATAAAAAAATTAAAAAAAAAAATCGAGACAACAAATTTAATTTAATCGATGCAAATTATTTAATATTTCATCTGTTTCTGCAAGGTTGACGAAGCAATTTAAAAAATAAATCTGCATTTTCCAGAATATTTTAAAACTAATTTCAATTTTTTAATTTTTAATTTATTTATTTATAAATTTGTTGCCAAATTATTATATTTGGTTCCAAAAAATTAATTTTATGATGCCCAGAAATTTTTGTTTGTTGCTCAATATTTGTGTGCCACTTTATTGCCAGCCCGGAGTTTGAACATAACGCAAATTTTTTTAGAGTATATGCATTGACAATTCGGCGATTGTTTTAGTTTTTTAACACATAGCATTAACAATGAAAATTTAATATAGTGTTTAATATGTTTTTTGGTTTAGCGATGGTAACACTTTGGACTAGAGCGGCAAAGGTCCTCGGTTCGATTCTCATCCAATTTTATTATTTTTTTTAGTATTCATGTAATGACCAAATATTTCATTGTGCATGTAATGGACTGGACTTTATACCTACTGGTAGTTGATGATGTATTTATTGTGCTAGGGCCAAGAAATACATTCTAAAATGTTCCTTGCTAGAACTGGGAAAAACACATCGGTTATTCCGCAAATCATATTCGATATATTTGAATTGACTATTGCCACTCCTAAGAAAGAACTCTTTAAGCACCTTATAAATGAAATAAAACGATAGAATTTAATTAATTTTAATTACAACGATTTTTAGTTAATTTTTTTAAAAAATCCGGCTTCCGAAGCCGAAATCGATCGACTGATTTTTTAAACCTTTTGTAATTTTGCGAAATATTTAACAAGTGTTTTTAAAAAATTTAAAAATGTGTGGATTAGCCTTAAATAACTTATGACTACTATCTCATTTTTTACTAAAGTTTATAGTTCGGATTATATAAACTTCTGTGCTATTAATAACGGGTTAATTGTGCTGAGGTAAATGCCTCCCCAACAACATAGACCATACTGTAAATTAAACTGTATTAAAGAAAAATATGCTACTCGCAGAACCTGAAAGGACATAGATATCTTAGTAAGTAAATCTTTCTCAACACAAACGTGCAGTATTTATTAACGTTAGCAACATGGTCCTTAAAGTTTAATCTAGAGTCCAAGACAATCACCAATTGTAATATTGGTCATGAGCTTGTGTGTTCATCAAACCATTTCCACAATAACATTAAGTTTATTAATAGATACGGCCAGCTGTTCATTATTATTTAGTCGCTCCATAGACAAACGCAGTATCATCCGCAAATGCTACAGATTTCCTAACGAACGGGCAATTAAAGAATGAATTTATACAGATAAGGGAAAGAATTGGTCCGAGAGCAAATTCTAAATCAGCTGTGTCACTAATCGCACCGTTAACATTAATAAATTATCTCCTGCTACTTAAAAACGATTGGAACCAATCGTTACATTTTCCACGGATACCAATCCTCAACATCTTTGCTAACAGGAAATTGATTTCTACCATATCGAACGCTCTAGTAATATCAATAAAGAGCCCTGTGTTGAACTCCAGTAATGCTTGTTTCGTACTCTTCCCTCCTCTAAAACCAAACTGCTGATCGGAAAAAAGTTGAATCTATTTAAGAAGCTTTTTAATCTAATTTTAGCACATTTCTCAAATATTTTAGAGAAAGTGGGTAGAAGGCACAATTTTTGCCAGTTTCAATGCTTCCGGGAATTTAGTATCTTCTAGGCTTTTATTCATAAGATAGCACATAGGAGTGATAATATTCTGAACAATATTTTTGACAGTAATTATGCTAATACCATCGTGGCCTACAGAAGCCTTGTTTTTTAAACCATTCACTATTGCTAGAAATTCCCATATATAGAAATTTCGCCAAAGCCAAAGTGATCTCCAAAGGTATGCGCTATTACCTTTCAGCATATTAAAATTGTATTCAGAACGAAGAGTCGGTACGATATTTGTATAATATTTACTGAATTCATTAACAATATCGGCAGAATCTATTATTATTCTACCGTCCCAAAATATTATTAACTAGGCACCATTCAGATCTTAAATCCCCAAATCTAATAGAGAATTTGGAAGTTACGTAGGCCTTCTTGGCTTGCTCACAATTCTTCCGAATATATTTATATTTATCCAATTTCTTAATTAAGTTGGCATTGCCTGGATGCTTTGAAAGTTTAGAACTAAGGCAATTTTTTAATCGTATTCGTTTCAAATGATCTCGGAGTTGTAGTGACTCTCTCGTACATACTCGTATATGTATGTAGTTGTTAAGCTTAGTAATATTAATATATATATTTAGCTATGAGGCTGTAGAACGCTTTGAAAAAATAAAACAATTTAACTTCGGATCGAGCCTCACCTAATTTTATTTTTTTTTTAGTATTCATGTAATGACCAAATATTTCACTTTAAATTAAACATTCCGCTTTATAGTTATTACAGCAATTACACAAGAAAATACGTGGTCCGCGTTTATGATGCCCCTAAACACTACAACAAATTATTTAAAAACTTTCATATATTATAAGTTGTAGTAAGCCATGAGAATTTTTCGGTAAACAAATTTTTTCCTTTCATAAACTTCAAAGCATGCTATCAAAAACTATTAGAAATACAAAGACTTATTATATGATGATAAAATGGTATTTACATTCAAAACGATCATTTACAGCGGAACTTAAATAATCGTATGTTTCGCACTGAGCGTAACAAAAGGGAATTCTCTTTCTTTGCTTTATATCGTTTTAAATAGAACAATCATACCATGGTGTGTGTGTTCTTGTATCTGTATGGTATTTTATATGGATTATGGAAGCAAAACAGAAGAAAAATGTTTTTTTTTAATTCGATCGGTATTTTTGTTTTTCGTTTGTTCCAATTCGAGTCATCGTTTTAATTTTGGTTTTATGTATTAATATGTATTCCTCGAACTCGGAAGTTTCATTCAGAATTGTTTGGTACGTTCGTTTTGTTTAAACAAGCGAGAATCTTTAGAATTAAAACAAAACATACATATCAAACAACTCGTTTTGGTATTCTCATTTTATTCAATGGAATAAATTTGGGAATATGGCTACATAGAAGGAACCAAATTATAAATTCAAAAATTATCGTCCTGATGAGATAAAATGCGGTTAAAGTGTTTGGAGATTTTATAGTGGTGCAATCTAAATTTGAATGAAACAACTGATATTTTTTCAAATTTTTCACGTGAAGGTGCATATAAATCGGCGAAATCTTGAGCAAGAAAAACAAATTTTTATTTCGCTAGCTAAATTTTACGTCAAATATGAATGAACAATTTTCCTTAGCTCGAGCTGCATACTTCCTTCCTTACTGCTGCTGGCGCTACATCCCATGAAGGGATTTGGCTGCCTCAACGATAATCTCTCTAGCCTGCTGCGATCCTCCATCCAATGCAAGTTGGCACGCTCCAGATGTTATCTCGAAGGCATCCGAAATGTTGCCGTCTATTAGCACATGGCATATTGGCTCTTCATTAAAAGCTATACATCAATTTTGACGATACCCCCAGATAGGACAACACGTTCCATAGCTTGTTTCTCTTAATGCTGTCGTACGCCTGCAGGAAGTCTACGAATAGACCGTGTAAGCTCTAAGGTGCTTACTGAGCTACAGGAAATACTGTATTTTCGTTGATAGAATTATAACCCGGTTTTAGGAGACAGTTCTGGAATATGACTAAACGGAATGGAACAATACAGCCATTTAAGCTAAAGGGTTATTTGGATGAAACTTGTTATGTGTGATCAAACCTGGATTGAAATATGGC
Source organism: Tipula helvola (assembly GCA_963556165.1). Lineage (NCBI taxonomy): Eukaryota > Metazoa > Arthropoda > Insecta > Diptera > Tipulidae > Tipula > Tipula helvola. Next base: position 52,765,299 of record OY744482.1, read on the forward strand.
CACCGTGCTGTAACTATCAGTCGTCAGGATGGAACTATTCTAGTTCTTAACTGTTTATGGGAAAATATATTTGTATGCGTTAGTGTTATGTTATAAGCTGTATCAAAAAATGGTTAGTTAAAAATTCTAAAATATGGATAAATAGAATGCGGCTGAAGTTTTGTTATAAAGTGTTTCACAACAAAAAGTTGAATTTTTAATTTAGAAAAAACACATATGTAGTTTAAATTAAATTCTTTAAAATTTTTATTGATCTGCAAAGCTCAGTATAGAGTTCGAGCAAAGATAAGTTTATACGCAGCCCCGCAAGTTCCATTAAATTATAGATAAATCCACAAGCTAAAAACCTCTGTAGAAATAAATTTTTACATCTATTTTGTTTGTTTTTGGATGTAGTTTCTTTTTCGACATGGCACAACCAAATATATGGATTTTCTGCTCCCCAGATCTTATAAGTCTGCTTGTTAATGTGGTGGTTTAGGTGGAAATATGCCTCATCACTAAATAAGATTTTGTGAATTGTCACAAATAATACAGGTTCTTCGGAAACGAGATAAAAAATTACCGTGTAAAGGTGGATTTATATTATCCGTTCCTTTCAGTTTCTACACGTATCGTGTCAGACATAAACAATTTATACTATCCATCAGACATCCATTTTTTGAACAATATTTGTCTGTGTCGGTTCGTGTAGGAATGGAAAGGAACGGATAATATAAATCCACCTTAAAGTGGCCATACTCAGGCTATTTTATAACTGGATGCAAATCGGTTTGTCCGATTCCTATACAGATATACTTTGTAAAAATAACTCTATGCTTTTCCGCTAATTAAGGGTAAGCCTTTCTCACAAATTGGTGGCAATTTTTCTTACCTCGCTCCGAGTGAATAATAAAATATCCAAATTTTAATTTTTGTTTTTATACTTTCCCTAGCTTCAGTTGATTCAGGTAATATAGTTTAATATTCTTTTAAAATACTTACTTGTGAAATGATATCGATATGGAGTAACTAAAATAATAATTTTTAAAATGCAACAAAATGTTTAATTTTATTTATTGAATAATTCAGGTTTAGAGCAAGGTTTACCTCACCACATCATCTTTCATGTTTGGTCTTCATTTGCTGTCCTTTACTTGGATTAAGCGGTTAGAATTTTTAGTTTTGGATGTTGCTTAGTAATCCTGTTAGATTTCTGTTGCTTTTTTTATTAGGATCTATATTTTTTGCTAATTTAATAGCCCCTGTAAACTTCTTAGTACTCCATTTTGAATGCTTTCTAAGCAAGATCAGTAATATATAATCCAGCAGATCTAAATTATGCTGGTAGCACGGGCTGTTCTCGTTAAACCAAAATCTGAATTCTTCCTTTTGAACTGTTTGTGCCACGCAGACATCCCTCAAGTAGCTCTTGATATTTGCCATATGAGGTTGCAATTTAAAAATCGTTGAAAAAATTTCAATGTGCAATTTTGATACTTTGAAAAAAGTATCACTCGGTGCATGAAGGGAACCAAAGTTAGTATTATTACTATAATTTTTGTAAATAATAAACCGTTCACTCTTAGCTTTTAAAATATCTTCGCCCTTAATCAAAGTTTTTTTGCAAGTGGCGCATTCCGCTTTCTTTAAATGTTTGAATGCAACGAATCCAATAAAATATCTGCTTCTACCATAATTAATTCAAGATCTTCATTTTCACTTGTAATGTTAGTCTGATGTACTATGTTTTTATCGGAATTTTTTAAAATATCATCGTCATTCTGGTTATAATCATCTGCCAAAATATCGGATATCAGCATTTCGTCTGCATCCATTTCGCAATTGGTCAATGCCGAGTTTTCTAAAAAATGCATGGCCATTATTTTCGCTACGGTATGGTTAAATTCGAAAAGAGATGGATTGACACTATTACCGCCCCTTTGCCTTACAAGTCCAAATAAATTTTTTATGGGATCTTGGTTTAAACGAGCTGTTAATATAAAATCGATCCCAAAATTATTTTCTTTTAAATATTCAAACAAAGATAAAATACCACTTATGGTTTGGATTATTCCATTTAAACAGTAGACGGTTGGTTTATTCGTCGTTTTAACCTGAGAAAAGTAACCTAACATAAAATCAAGATTTTGATGTACCCGATTATCTATCTTTAGGGCGCTCTTATGTGGGTTTGGGTCAAAGATAACTTTACTGTTTAAATTGTCAAAGAGCTTATCGACCTTTTCAACGAAATTTGCAGTGGCTAAAACGAAAGGTTTAGCATTGTTTGAGAATTTGTCAAAATCGGACATCGTTCTTATACCAGCTGCAACGGTTCGACTAAAAATTTGAGTTGCAAGTTTTACTCGCATTTTTTCGAAAGAATTTGGGTAAATATGTCGATTTGTTAGCTTTGGACACAACTTAGTGGTTCTCAGTTTTTCTGTCTCAAATAATTCTTTCAGAACATTCCAGGAAACAATTCCGTCAGGTGTGTTTAGGCTACCGCTTATAAAGATATTCCTTATGGATTTTATTAAGTGCGGTGGGTCGTATAAAGCAAAAATTTTGTTTTCGTTATAGAAGAAGAAAGGGCTTTCTTTACCAGCATTGAGCAATGTGTAGCATTTGCGATTATTCGGTCCTTGGTCACAAACGACCGCCACCACATTAAGCCCAATATTGAACAACACCCTTATATTGTCTAACAACAAATCTTTCAAAATTGAACTTTCCATATTATTTTCGCTTGCGTGATAAGATATGACGAATTTAAATTGTTTCATAAGTCCTCTAATCAAAAATACCGTTACATATTTCGCAATAGCCGGGGTTCTTGTCTTATTTATTTGTGAAAACCCATCGATTTCATCTTTCACTCGATCATATTCCAGATCTGGCCTGATGGACATTTCGTCGAACATTAACACAACAAGTTTTTCACCTACGCTCATCATATCAACTTTCTCTTTTAGACCTAACAAAATCGAATCATTCAAACCTGGCTTTAAATTTTTAATCGGAGTCCAACGAAACAACGAAGATTTTGAAGGCATATGTAAATTTAAACTGTCTCTTAGGTAACTGTAACAGGCGGGAGATTTAAAATATATTTTTTGCGCAATATTTCTTTGTTCTTGCGGCCATTGCTTCCTTCTATCTATAATCATCTTAGCAAACTCCCTTGCGTCTGCACATAAATTTGGTAATTTTTCAATTTGCTTGCAAACTAAAGAATTTTTCGGCACAGGAATTACCTTTGTTTTATTTTTTCGCAATTTAATTTGTTTTTTAGTGCTCAATAATTTTTTTCGTAAGGTGACAATTTTATCTAGCAATAATTCGTTGCGCTTGACTGCTTTTTCATACTTCGCTTTATAATGAAAAGAGTTTTTTAATTGGTTAAAGCAATTCCTACAGGAGGGACCGGGTTCCTCATTATACAAATTATTACTGGGCATTGATTCAATATCAATTGCGGTATTATCTGTGGTATTATTAGACTCTTTTTGACAAATTTCATCAGTCGAATTTAAAAACTTTTCATAAGTTTTGATATTTTGATAGCGACCAGGAACTTCATTGTCAACCTTTAAATCTGGATAGGTCAAGTAATACTCAGGGATAGAATTTTTTTTTAATCTTCGTTTTCCTATGGAGTTGGGATTGAAGTGTTTTTCGCAAACCAATAGCCTTTTAGGTAGGTTCCACTTCTGTAATCCGCATTTATAGATCCATACATCACGCATATTTTTATCTGAGGGAAATACAAAAAATTTCCTTTCAGGATTTACCCTGCGAGACGATATGCAAGACTTAACGGCACATATTATTCCGGAATTTGAATTTTTCATATTTAAAATGTAAATTCAACAGAATAAAAAAAAAAATGGGGAATACTAATAATAATAATAAGGTAATAATGGGGATAATAATAATATGTAATAAAATTAATATTTTGTAATACAATAATAAAACAAATTGATTTAAAATTAAAACTCGTATAAACACACTGTAATTTGCGCCAATTTTGTGAGCACACTGTAATTAAAATAACAAAAAATTGTTTTGCTTATTGCGCACGATAACTATGAACGAACTGAAAAAGTAGATTTTTTTTATTTCGACTGAACAAAAAAAATTTATTATTCGGCTTTGTCGTACTCTAACACCATGGTATAATTATTACATTATACATATATAGTATAGTATATTTATCAGTATATTTATACAACATATTTGATAGTTTTGTTTGTGTGTATCTTTTTCGCTTTTGAGTGAGTGAACATAATAAAGAACACAAATGTGTGTATAAAAAATTGAGAGATACTGAATATTAAAATATATTCAGTAAAATATTATTACTACATAGCTATTTAAGGTTTGGATTTCAGTCGTCTGCGCCTTGATTGTACCCAATAGGACCACGATTGTACCCAGTTTATTTTACTTGCATTTTGTATTGTACGGAAAGTCTTTATAGTTTTTATCGTTTTTGATGCTATGTTTGAAACAATATAAGAATGAAAATTAAATAAATTTCCTTAGGTTGATATGGCTTAGTAGAAATGTTTTGGACTAGAGCGGCTAAAGTCCGGGGTTCGATTGTGGTCAAGGCATTTTAGTTTTGATTTTCAATTTATATTTTTTTGACGTGATAACGTCTTACACCGCATGTACAGAAAATTGACAAGAAAGTTTACCCTTGGTCGTGGGCAATTACTAATCAACTGTAAGCATTACCTTTACATAATTTAAATGTATATGATTTCTTAGATTGGTCCTTAGGCTTCATGCCTCATATATAATATTATCGAATGATTTCACGCGATTTAAATCCTTCAACAACTGTAGTAAGAGAATGGCTCATCCGATCCGAGCAATTCTGGAAGTCTATTTTTGCATAAAGAAACAGTGGTGGTTAATTTAGTTTAAATTAAAATAATTAATCTCAACATGTTATAAACGTTATCACGCAAAACACCTACGGCCGTGTTGATGACACAACCCACCCCGATTTGTTTATTTTCTTCTGTCTGTAAGGTTTATTGTGTGATGCCCCAACGCATGTAAAATCGTCCTTAAAAGCCCTTACTCTTTGGTTTAAGGTCTATTTAAAGTACAATAATCCTTAAAAGCCTTTAGTCTCGAGCTATTCCTATTTGGCAAAAAAATAACGGTTAAAAAAATACCAAATGGTCAAATGGTGATTATGGCGGCGCGGCGGCCGCTTGACATCAACATTATGTATAAATTGTATCCGTCCTAGGACGGGCTGTACCCCCTAGTTATATATAAGCAACAGAAATATTAGGTTCCCTATATACGCAAACCCAAGTTTCATTAAATAGAAGTTAATTTAGTGATTTATAATCTATTTATTATATAATGAAGTTGGGTGGTGATCACTAATATTATAGTTTTATATAGTGGCTGCGTAGCGATTTAAACAATTAGGTATTAGCCAAATAAACATGATCAAGGAAAGATGACGACTCTGCTCTAAATCTAGCAGGCATATTAATTAGCGACTTAATTCTCAATGAAGCTAAAAATATTAAATATTCACTTGTAACGGAATTTTCCTTTAATAATGTCTATATTAAAATCACCGATTAGAATTAGATTAGATCTATTAGCCCCTATTACATTCGACATCTCATCGAAAAATGTGTTCACGTCACCAAAATTAAACCTATAAAAACAAAAAAACACAGAAACTATGCGAACCTAAGTTTAATTGCACCTTGACCACATCGCAATTCGTCATATTAAAAGAATTGAATTGGCAATCAATATCCTCACTAGCAAAAGCCACAACTCCACCAGATCTGTATCCATCATTGCAACCATCGTAGGCGATATACCCGGGTATATTTTAAAATTCTAACTCGTTGGATGCGATATCCATATACCTCACTTAGAAAATAATTTACGGCGAATTGGTAAAAGTTGCAAGGTTCGGCTTTTCTACATCTGAGGAAGAATTGTTGATATTATTGATAACATTCGTATCTGAAGGAACTTGAGAAGATCTGGAAATATGTATTAGTTAAAAGTAATATTAATCAAAAATAAAAAATAAAAAAAAGTCCTCAATTGTTCTGATCAGCTTCCGTTCGCTACCATCAATTTTCCGCATGCATATCAGCATCAAAAATCCACAGATGTTTATAATTTTTTGTTAGTCTTTACTGTTATTGCCTCTTTGAATATTATATTTTGCGCTGGGGATATAATCATTCGTAGCATCAAATCCGTAATCCGTAGCTGTTAGTATTTTCTTCTGCTTCATGGCACTTATGATTTTATTTTTTGTTATTTTACACACAAATTTCACTAGGCCGTTTATTTTTATAAGTTTTAACGTAGCAATTAGCAATGTGATCAACGGTAATTGTTAATGTTAAACCAGTTGAACACGCATCAACTATTGTTTTGCTAACGTTATCAGTATAGACTTAATTGGAATGCCGCTAATCTCTGTTATATTTCTACGTTGCTGTTTATCCAAGCTATTTATTTGGTATTGAAGGTCAATGATCCGACTTTTTAGCTCCACATTTTCAGCTTTTAATTTTTTAACGTCATTGAATACTGTCTCAATTTTGATGAGTCGACATCATCAATTTCTTCCTCCTTTTTAAGTAGTGAGGCTGGTGACTGCATCGAACACCACAAAGTAGATAATTTTATCCAAACTATCAGCAAATACAATGATGCCGATTTTAAGCGACACTTTCGATTATCGCGAACAACAGCAGACATTATAATAGGTTGTTTGATTTTTATTAATTTTATTTAATACATATAATAATAATTTTTAATATTTTAGAAGCGTATAATTCATCAGACGTATGTCCCACTTACAAAAGCGGATGACGGGTTTGAAACAACGAAGGGTATCTCCGGAGTTCTTGGTGCGATTGACGGTACTAACATAAAAATAAGATCACCATCTGGTAAAATCGTTGATTACGCAGCAATAAAAAAAAATATTGCAGTATTGTAATGCAAGCCGTAGTGGGCAATAAAAAGAAGTTCCTCGTTGTACATTGTGGAGAACCCGGACCCTGTGATACTTTTGTATTGAAAGGCTACAGAGGAATATGACACATTTTTAGTTGAGGATTGTTCATATGGGCCACAACGTTGGTTAGTTCCACCTTATAAAGACACGGGGAACTTTACACAAAACCAACATAGGTTTACCTACCTCCATTCTGCAATGCGGATGGTGGTAGAAAATTACGATCAGCTAGGATTTCATATTCTTATCGGATTTTTCATAGTTGAGAGTCCAGGAAACGAACCCACTGACCCGATTTTTGCGTTATCGGGGATAAACTTTTTTCGCCTTCAAGAGCACCGTGTGCACTTTACAAGAAGCAAAATAATCCTAAACGGTCAAAAAGCAACCAAATGTTGGGTTAACACGAGCAAAATTGCTCTACAAACATCTCATTAACACATCTCCGAGCTGTTTAATTATGGACGTCGAAACGTACCTAAAAATGGGTTTTTCAACATTACCTGGTCCACAATTTTATACAGCAGAATCTGGAGAAGTACTGGATGAATCGATCAATGCAATTCGACAAGAGAAATCTGGAGAAAAGGTGTTGGTCTGGCAGGCGATCTGTCAATGTGTTTTTAAAAGCACCCCGTTTTACACAAAATCGACAATAAATACCAAAAACTACATACAAGATTACTTGTACTCTGGCCGGATTTGTCTTCGGCGCATTGCGCGAAAATAACTTTGGAGTGGCTAGCCGCGAACAATGTGAATTTCGTACGAAAGGAGAGAGATCTTGGGTAATTATGAAACGGAATTTGAGAAACGATGGCCGAACTGTGAAATCAGTTGAAGAAGTGAAAACAATTTATCAATCTACTCAACGAAAAATGGGTGGAAACGCCGCGCCGTACGAGCCCTTATGGCAAACATCAAAGGAAAAATTCGTGAATTGGAGAGACATCCTCTTTTGGATTAAATTAAATTTTTTTTTTGTAAAGTTTTATCAATATGAAATTAAAATAAAATATAATTTAAATAATTTTTTATGAAAATGATTCAGTTCAGTGGTTTAAAATGGTTTCCTAACTTTACCCGACAGATATTAAGTGAAAGTGGACAGGTGCGATGGAAATGGGTTTCTAAAATCATTTTTACGTAAAGTCCTGGAATATGGCTAAGTAGGGTGGAACTTGGCTATTCCTTAACCGATTTTGTTGAAATTTGATATGTGTTTAGGGTTGGGTTAGGTTCCGTTTGCCGGTTGAATCTGGACTGTGACCTCACTACAATGGATATTGTAACAAGCTAAACCATTTTTAACTTGCTGCAGACTTCCCTAAAGGTTGTTCCACGCAGCATTTCTCAGCCGGCTAGAAATCAGTGGTGTGCGGGGTGGTTCTTTGTGGACCTCAGGAAAGCTAGTTGTTGCTGCATTTAAAACATAAAATTTAACTACGTCTGTAATCTAAATCCCGTCTCTATTCACCAGTAGAACCAATTATATATTTAGTTAACCACTCATTTTAAAAACACAAACACTGCGTCATAAAAAAAAGAAATAATGTTTTCTCCGAACGGAAATGTACAAAAAAAAAAAATAATAAAACACTTATAATCCAAAATATTTTAATATTTACAAAATTTTTTTATTATTAATTAAGAAGAAAACTGTTACCCATCACCATGTAATTTTAATTTCTCCCAACTTAAACTATATCTTAAAACTAAAAGGCCTCTTACTTTATAATCAATTCGCCGCGTTGCAGATCTGATCCTGATGAAAGCTGTACAACCGTCGTCGCTGATTCTTAAGTAATTCGTTTATGATTAGAATTATTTACTAATATTATTATATTTCTTATTTAGGGGTTTATCGTTGAATTTTATTATTTTCTTTTATTTGATTACTTTAAATTGAATTCATATCACTTATTTGTAATTTTTAGATTTTTATTTTTTTTCTAAAATGTATTTACAATGTCCGCCACTTTTCTGTGTTTGTTTTTTTTTTTGCAATATCACTAAAATGAATTCATTAAGTACGTAATCAAACGAATAATTTTATAAAACTATACTTTTTATTTTATTTTATATTTATTAAGTATTATTATTATTATTCAATAATTATGTGTTTTATTTTTTTTAATTATATTTTTTATTACATATATTCAACCAAAAAAAAAATTCTCAACCATTATTCAAATTTATTGTCGCCTTTCAATCTCTCAACATTAATCCCCCTTTCTTCTTCCTCGTTTTTTTCTTTTTCTTTTTCACTTCCGGCATTCCCAATGAATCGTTCGGCTCTATTACCTCTTTACTTATCAATTATAATATTATATGTACAACTGGTAAACAAATGTATTGTAAATATTTTGGAAGTAGCGATTAAATAAAATTTGTTCGGTTATAATGTTTCCTTTTATAATAAATTTATTTAAGTGTGGAACAACCGGAAAATTATCATTATTTCGTAACAATATCGACGGGACCAAAAAAGTTGTCCATTGTAGTGAGTTGTCGGTTAACTGTGATTATTTTGTGATTTTTTGTTTTATAACAATTTTATTTGGATTCTATTTCTATATCTTATCCGATTTTGAAGAAATTCAGCACTTCCAATGGAAATGGGATTCTAAATGATTTTTACACGAAGTTTTGGAATATGGCGAAGTAAGATGGAACTTGGATTACTTAACCGAATATGATAAAATTTGACATGTTCATTGGAAATGGGATTCTAAAATGATTTTTAGGGGAAATTCTGGAATATGGCCTTGGATTTTTGGATAAAGTTCTGGGACTTGCCTATTTCTCTAAAGTAAATTTACTGAAATATTGGTAAACCCTTAAATCGTATGGTAAATCTAATATGCCAAAAGTCATTCCACCTAGAATATTATAGTTACGTATCATCCATATAGTTTAGTTTAGTTCTAATAATACCCGTCAGTCACATACGGTTCTAGGTAATCAAAATATTATTGTATTTCATGCCTAACAGTTTTGTAGCAGGTACAAATTAGTATAGGCTTGCTGCCTGAGTAATGGGGTTTTTATCAATAGTTCAATAGTTCTTTTAGGTATATTTATCAAAAGTTTGAGATAATTCCATAAATATTGGGATTTCATGTAAATTCTGGTTAATTTATTTCTAAAAAGACAGCTTCCTTTCCAATGTCTAAAGCAGAATTACCAATACTGTATAGTAAAAATGCCACTAAATGTGTTATATTACATTCTGTAAAATCGTTTAATTTCCTATAAAATCAGGAATTTAGCCTTTTCGATTCTTTGGAAAAACATGGAACATTTAACAATAATTTCTTGTTGTCCCAAAACGCCTATAAACCTACGTTAAAAATCGGGAATTTTACCCATGTTTTTATTCAGTGTACATATAGTTCATCCGTTATATTGAAAAGGAAGACAAAAAGTATATCAATTTGACGGAATATGTGTGCGGTTTAATATTATTGTAGTAATTTCTGAACTTTCATGTCTGCTTATTGTGACTTAATGATTGTGTATCGTCACCAAAAACCAAGTCATCTTTAGGTATACAAATTCAACCGTATATGCTAACAACGTGTTTGATCTCGGGTATATGGTGATGTCTCTTATTCTGATCAAAAGATTTTCACTATTTTCCAATCCAAAGTATTTTTTTATTACTTTTATTTCTCATACTGTAAATGCTTAACGTTTGAAAAATGGCATCCCTTAAATTTGCCAGAGTCATTCGAAGAAATTCGAGTGACAGAAGATGCTCTCGATCTTGGTCTGTTCCATATCAAAGAAATCCCTAATGAATTACTGGCACTAAATTGAATTTTCAACGAAATCAATAAACAAACTTTTTATATATTTTATGACCGGAACGCGAAATTAAGTTTGTTATATCAATCGAAATAACTCCTAGTGCTTGGTGTCATATTGCAATCGCTTAGCTAATTGAGAAGAGTTCAAAACCCACCTTCAGATGGATGATTATATAGATTTCCATTCGGGCGTCGCGCTCTTTTAATTAACTCGTCAATGATTTATGTTTAATAAAATTAATAAAAAAATCAATTTTTTTTTGTTTTTAATCGACTTATCAATCATAATGAAAAAATATGTTGAGCCTATAAAATGTTACAGCAGTATCATAAAACATGGCGAAAATCAATTTTGTGAACAAAATAATATCGTTTAATGATCGAAATTAATGTGCCACCATAAAGGATATCATAAAATTAGCTTTGCACATAAAAGGGCAAAATAATGATGTTAATTTAATAAACAAAAGAAAATTAATTATTTATTGTAGGGTCGTTTATTTAATTGATTTAAAAATACCCTGTCTGCCAATTCGGCAAAAGTCGATTTTTAGTGATCCAACACGTATACAAAAATCATTAAAAACAGATAAACATTTTCTTTTGTTTATTCCTCTTCGCTTTGAGAAAAGTAAATTGGTTTACCAAATTTTAGACATTTCTAATAATAATTCAATTTCATTTCAATCCAAAATCAACATTGAACGGAATAGCAAAGTCACAATGTCGATATTTTATCAAATATTCATTTTATGTTGTTGTCAGCAAAAATAATTCACCACATTATCGAAAAAATTTTACACATTCTCGAATTTGCTTATCACAGACTCAAAATAAACTGTTATACTCAAAGTTCGAAAATAAAAGTTGATTTTAAACATAAATTTAGTTCCGCATTTAATACAAGAGAATGCACTGTACACCAAGTTCGAAAATAAAATATTTGGTTTGAATATTAGAAAATAAATTCCACATAAATTTGAGTACACAATTATGACGGTAGATCTCGCTGGGGGCAACTCCGAATTATATTTTGGAAATTGCATATGTTTTGGATAAGTGTAGCAGTTTAGATTTCAACCTATTTTTCGATTTCGAAAATAGAATAGACACAATTTAATGGTCGAATATAATTATAGTGGAGACTACAACTTTTCGGAGTCCGCTGAATTAATTTTGAAAAACACTCCAATTTATGGAGTGTATTTTGTAAAATTTATGCATCAGACAGACTTCGGTTTAAATAATTCGATTTAGCTTAACTTGTTCAAGTACTCTATGCAAAACAAAGCGATTAGCTAATATTGAGGATGACATACTGCGACTAAACTCGAAAAATTTAATAAATCGGTTTTATTAAATTACAGTCTGTCTAGGGTAGTATATTTTTAAGTCATGTTACCTTTAGTTTACACGTAGGGGATTAATTTTATTTAGATTTTTCATTTTGTGTAAAATCTAAATGCTTTGAATGATATGATTTATGATGGGCAGAATAGAATATCAATCAGATATTAAAGTGAGATACGCCCATTAAAATTTACATTTATTACCATTTATTCTATCAATCAACTTGACATGACATTTTGACCTTTTTTTTTTTACGAGATGCAAAATTTATAAGGTAAAAATATTTTGATTTTACTTTAGATTTCGTTATTGGTTTCGAAGAGTGTGTGTGTGTGTGGGTCAATGATTGCAAATATGTAGCTACTTATCATTCTCAAACCACTGACACAAGCAGCTAATTATCTCAATGCGATTAATAAATTAAAATGAAATATCAATTCTGCTAAAATCTAAGTTAATACCATAATTGCCATCGTTCAATTAATTAATACCGCATATAAAAACTTGTAACGTCGAAAACAACAGAGCAAAATAAAAACACCTCGTGAAATAAATACCTGCCATGGAAAATAAAATAAAAACATTTTTATGCGGATTAATATTCATTAATTATCTCTTTCAAAATACCAACAATAATGCCGCTTTTTAATCCAATTTATTTTAATTTTAACTGATCTCATTTTTATTAAATAAAAAACATTTTTTTTCCCCAAATACAAAAACAGAACGAAAACTTTTTTTTTTTTTTTGTGTATATAAATCAAACCTCTGAAATGATTTTTGTTGTTGGGTACATCAGCGCACAGCATTAGGATACAAATACAAGAAGCGTGCGGAAAGTTCTGTTATTATGCATATAGGAATTTTTCCATTTCCGATTTATATTTTGGTGCGGTTTCTGTGCGGTGCTTTTTCACGCTTGCGAACATTTTTTCGGGGTATTTGTATACGTACATACACGAGAACGGTACATCCAATTTATGTATTATTTTGTACATTATTCATAGCACCCTCTTCTTACACGTCTTCTTATCCATGAAACATTTTTTTTTTGTTTTTTTGGGGGGATAATTTTGATTGATTGTTTCATGTTATTTATGATTTCGTTTATGTTTTATGTAAAAATGATAAATAAAATTTTGTGTGTGGTTTTATCTTATGAGATTTTTTACATTTTTTGTTGTGTGTTTCTGGGTTTGGGGTTAGACTATATAACTACACCAAAATTATGCAAAATTGTGGTTTGGAATATTATTGAATACACATAATGCAGGTTAGGTGGGAGATTAATTACAGAATTAAATTTCAAAACCACAAATTATACAATATAAAACAGCAAAATTGTATACAGGGATGATTTGCGAAAATATTTTGCCCTGGATATCTAGCTTGACCTCTTATTCAAATAACCATACGCTGCGAATGTATACGTATGAAACCCAAAAAAAATAATATTAATTAAATCATTTCGAAGTTAACATAATAAGATGTTTGTTTTCCCAACAAGATTAAAATGCCAACTAATACTCCGCTTATTTGCAGATTCAGAACGCGACAAAATACCCAAAAAATTTTTTTGTTGGGGATTTTTTTTTTTTTTTTTGTTGCTGATTCTTATTTAAGTAATTTTGTAACTTGAAATAATTTTTTATTTTTTTTAATAAATTTGACAATTTTCTTATTAAATCCCCAACATTAAAAAATATAAGAAACAAAAAGCACATTTAAACAAGAAAAAAGAAAAAAAAAACATTTCATTTAATTATGATTCTTGTCATTTCCATTTAACAAAAATATGGAGACAGCACAAATCTGAAAAGCGTTCGACGAGAAAAAGAAAATTACGAAGAAAAACTAACACCAACGAAACAATTAAATCGAAAAAAAAGAAAGCAAAAAAATTATAATTCTTGTCTAATAGGATATAAAATGAAAGTACACACACACACATCTAAAGAAGGAAAAAAGTTAAAATCAAAAGTTTTGGTCGGTCGTGCTTTTTGATACGCGAGTAACACACACACACACACCCAGAGAAGAGAACTTTTTTTGTTTTGTTTCTTATATAAGCGAGTCTAAGAGTTTTTTGTTTTGTTTACACAGTGGGTGTAATAAATCAGGGTAAATATTTCAACCGTATTTATAAGAAATTGTGGGTGAATATTTTTACCGCACGGCACATGTCAAGGATGATGGTTTTTTTACAGTGCTATATTGATTTAACTTCAACATTTTTAAAAAGACTTGCTAATTGTCTTTTAATAGGTCAGGATGGTAAAACAATATTGATTTAAAAAAAAAAAATTGTAAAATTTTCATTTTACATTTGGATGAAATTGGGCAAGATTTGATGATACTGGTGATACTAACTGGTTCAAAAATACTCGACAGAAACCTGCAAGCAGAATCATAGAAGGTCAGAAACACTTTCTTCGCCTACTCGATTAATTGATTGATTGATTTAGGCCCCGAATTTATAGTCGTTACTACAACTACATACAACCTATGTTATAGTAACGGTTTTCGTATTTATAAACCTCACTGCAAAATTTATTTGTAATGTAACAATGTTTATAGTGATTAAAATTCATCACTATAAATATTGCTACAAACTATCCAAGGCAACAAAGTAAATTCGAAATTCGTATCGAATTTTAGACATGATTTTGAAATAATTTTCGAAAATCGTTGCTATAACAATAGCAATAGTTATACGACTATAAATTCGGCCCTTAGTGTGTTCGACCAAGCCTAAGGCAAGTTTAGTTATGTTAGTAACAAAGAATCAACCCGGTTCCATACAGAGACCCAAGTAGTTGATAGTTAGTATAAGACAGCACAAGACAACACAATTTCTAAACTACTTGATTTTTAACTGCTTATTGTTCCTGGAGAGTTGAATCAAGCTATAACTTTATTCTGAAAAATAGGATTAAATTTAATCCTTAAAAAAATGATTAGTTCTGCAACTACTCGTATGTTATGTATTATTTATCAGTAAACTAAGGAAGAAACCCTTTTAAGTACTCTTAACACTTATAATAATAAATAATAAATTTTGATTGATTCATTGATACGGATGCACGACCAAGCCTAAGCAAGATTCCTGGATACGCCGGATACATCGATAGTAGTAAATTTGTTAATAATAAATATAGTAAATAAGTTAGCACAAGACAACACAATTTTTAGACTACATGATTCTTAAATTCTTGTTGTTCTTCGAGAGCTGAGTCATTCTATAAATTTATTTGTAAAAATCATGATTAAATTTAATCCCTTTTATCTTCATCATGTTTTACAACATGACAAAAAGTGGCACTGATACTTTCGACCAGATGTGTCACAAATACACAACAACAAGAAAAACGAAAAGATCGCCAGTGAGAGTGCTGGACCAATCAGGGTTAAATGCTTCAATCATACACAATTTAAATGCTCAAAATCCACCACTCAACAGGAGAGATTTCTAGAAAAATTTAGTCTACGACCTTACAATTCCTCATATCCAGAGAAGGAAAGAGTTGTCCAATCTGTCACGACAAAATGTATTTTGCAATGAAGAAATATTGGATGAAGGGCCAATCCGACGAGGCATAGGTGGATCAGGAAGACAGGGGAGATGTGTTCATTGTCCCAGAACCATCGATCGAAAATATGGAGTAAAATGCTCTCGGTGTAATGCCTTTGCGTGTCCAGAGCATAGTTCGGTTCCCTGTCAAGCGTGCGGTGAGCAAGAATGATAAAAGAAATCACGATAAAAAATGTGTAATGATAAATTTAAGATTTATGCTCAAAATTTTGTACTTTTTCCTTTCAAATAATAGTAGATTGTTCTACAAGTAAAAAAAAGTGATAGTTTTCCAGCGAGTGTAATTGTTTAATTCACGAACGAGCGCTAGCGAGCGAGGGATTAACAATCTTACGAGCCTGGAAAGCCACTTTTCTTACGTGTAGAACATGCTATTTTTTCGTGTATTTGATGACAAGTCAGTTAAAAATAAAACAAACAAGTCAAAAATTCAAAAATTATTTGGAAAACAAGCGTTTCTATTAAGAAAAGTGTTTATAGTGAAGAAATGTGTTGCTATAAGGAGAAAAGGAGCTGTTTTCTTTACTGTTTTCAGCCAAGAAATGACACTATCGACCATTAAGTACACGAAAAAGATGTTTTTTCCAATTTAAACGAAATTCTTACTAATTGTAACCATTTCTTGCAATTTGCGCATTTTGATTTCTTGCGCATTTGATTTCTCAAATTAAAACGACTATAATATCCTTAAAACATAGTATCTCTCCTTTGTAACCCCGTTGGAATTACTCGAGTTGGTTAAAACTCACTGAGATATCGTCAATTTAAGGGAAATTGTCATTTTTGCTAGTTTTTCACGTTTCTCATCCTTCTTATTCGTTTTTCTCAAACCCTTCAAACTACTTGGTTCACGCGATTTTAGATTAAAAAATGAAAAAAATGAGCCTCCATGGAACTCTCAAAGTCATGCTGGGCCCGAGATATGGGTGTTTGAAATTTGGGGTGTTTTTTCACCCCGCGAAATATAGATATTAAAACTATTGTTTTTTTCTAGGGCGCACTCAACCCAACACCAATTATTATAGTTTTTTGGTAAATTTTCAGTTTCAATTTTACTGCAAAGCTTTGTTAAATGAAACTTTTTTAAACTTTTTGAAACTTTTTTCGCCATTTTTAAATGTATCAGAACAAAAGCCACATTGCGACATTTTTATAGATACAAATAAGGTTTTTCTTTAACTTATTATCACAAATTAATATATACAGATGCTTTATGTCTAAGAAATTTATGGAATTTGACAAAATCACTGATAAAAGCGACAATTGCTTGAGTAAAAAAAGAAGTTTGCCATGTAACCCATTGTCTTTGCTAAGATGGTATAAATCTTTACTATTTATAATTATAATATTCAGAGTCTGCATCTAGCGTAAATATTATTTGTTTTGTCAATCTTTTGTTCTTGCATAGCTCTAAGCTCTAACCATTTTCATGAAAAAATCCGATTCATATTAAAACTGAAATAAACGAAGTGCACGTATGATTTGCTTTAAGCATGTATTTATTCAAAGCAACCTTGATTATACAAGCCATAATCTAAAAAACGAAGCTTTTATAAGGGAATTAGAAACGACGAAAAAACCAAAATTTCCATAGTAAAACACATAAAACATATGGGAAATCACTTTTTTTCCTAAGGCAAATTTGTAAATGAAAACATTGCAAATTCTTAATTATGATTTCTGAAATATTTTCATAAATGTTTGAATTTCAACATATATGAATATCGTTTAAGTAAATCGTTTTCATTTTCTTGTAATAATTGATTTATTTAAACCAAAATATAAAAAAAAGTTCATAACAACAGCATTCTGGTCAAATTAAAAAGAAAAGCTTACTACAAATCGTGTGCATTAAGTCAATATTCATTACATAGATGGCAGTGAACATTTTGAAAAATCGTACCAAAAATTGCCACCTGGGGAAGTTTCAAGTTCAAAAATTGTAGGAAAAGCAAAACAAATTCTCAAAATATTAAGAACGTGTCATAATTTTGTGATTAAACAATTTTTTCGTATTTTTCTGTATAAATCTGAGACATCTAACGTACACTAGTAAAACTAAAGATAAATTTAGCAAGTATTATTTTAATTCGTCAGAGCCAACTTTGATGTATTTTTCAAAATGAAAGTTCGACAAATATATTTTAGAAATAATTTAATTTTACTATTTTTGCAATTAATATTTACTTAATACCAATATACCCTTCCTGTATATTGCTGCTAAAGATATGCAGAACACTTTTGTATAAAAATTTTGTAATATTTTTGCTTTTTTCATTGAAAAACTTGAAGCTAAAAAACACCATTTTTACTATGGATTCCTATGGAAATCAGTGAAAAGTTATACCACTAAAAAAGCTTCAAGAAAATACGTCATAATGATTATGGCTCTATACTCTAGAAGGCTCTGATTTATTACATCTATAGTACCAGAGCCTTCTAGAGTATAGAGCCATAATCATTATGACGTATTTTTTCGAAGCTTTTTTAGTGGTATAACTTTTCACTAAATTCCATAGGAATCTATAGTAAAAATGGTGTTTTTTAGCTTCAAGTTTTTCAATGAAAAAAGCAAAAATGTTACAAAATTTTTATACAAAAGTGTTCTACATATCTTTAGCAGCAATATACAGGAAGGGTATATTGGTATTAAGTAAATATTAATTGCAGAAATATTAAAATTAAATTATTTCTAAAATATATTTGTCGAACTTTCATTTTGAAAAATACATCAAAGTTGGCCCTGACAAATTAAAATAATACTTGCTAAATTTATCTTTAGTTTTACTAGTGTACGTTAGATGTCAATAATTGTTGGCAGAGAAATACGAAAAAAAAATGATTTAATCACTTAATTATGACACGATCTTAGTATTTTCTGAATTTGTTTCGCTTTTCCTACAATTTTTGAACTCAAATTTCCCCAGGTCGCAATTTTTGATACGATTTTTCAAAATGTTTACTACCCACTGCCACCTATGTATATTTACTTAATGCACACGATTTGTAGTAAGCTTTTCTTTTTAATTTGACCAGAACGCTGTTGTTATGAACTTTTTTTATATTTTGGTTAAAATAAATCAATTATTACAAGAAAATGAAAACGATTTACTTAAACGAGATTTATATATGTTGAAATTCAAACATTTATCAAAATATTTCAGAAATCATAATTAACGATTTGCAACGTTTTCATTTACAAATTTGCCTTAGGAAAAAATGTGATTTCCCATATGTTTTATGTGTTTTACTATGGAAATTTTGGTTTTTTCGTCGTTTCTAATTCCCTTATAAAAGCTTCGTTTTTTAGATTATGGCTTGTATAATCAAGGTTGCTTTGATAGTACTCGTAGATACAATACATACATATTTAGCTTTTAGTGTATTATATATTTTATTTCATACTATACCGAAAATCAATGTTTACGTGATTGATTTCAGTCCGGGAAATGAATCATTACGTCAGAGAACAAAAGTGTCCGGAAAACGAGCTATTACAGTAGATGTAGACTGTAAAACTAAAAAAAAAAAAAAATAACTAAGGTAACTTGTTAATTTGAAAATCATTTGGATTGATTTTCTCTAAATTTCAAACTCATGTTTTTACTTTAAAATTTAATTTTAAATGAAAAAATCGAATTAATGTCCCATATCGTATGAAATAAAACGTTGTACGTTACACGTACGTTAAATGATCGTTACAGTACTCGTTCAAAATTCTGGACTCGGCTCCTTCGTCGCCTCGTCCATAAACGTCGAACTCGTACTGTAACAACTCATTTACCGCCCTTGTGACGTAAATAACTATTACAATTTGGTTTTTAAAGAAATTTCCGTAAATTATTGTATGCAGGATAAAAACAAAACAAAGACTACGAGTAGGGCTAGGTACGTATGTACTCAATTAACGTATTCTGATTTATAATTTATTTGAATTTTGCATATTCAAGATAAATCTGTGGCCACATGGAAAAACGGCAAACTCATAAATTCACATTTTTCAAGAAAACGTTTTTAAAATTAAGAGTTACTGAAAATCGTATGAGTTTTTTGAATTCTTGTTTTTTTAAATGATTATTACGGTTGTTTGTAGTTGCTGGATTATTACAAAAAAAATGATATAATATGAATTCGAATATAGAAATTTCAAATTTGAAATAAACCGTAATATAGAATAACTCGAGTTATGCCGTTTTTCCTTGTGGCCACAGAAATATTGTTTATACGAAAGTTATTTATATTGTTGTTACGAAAGTAAATTATAATCTACGTCTACTTATACATATACTCAATGTTGTTACTTTTTCCGTGATAACATCATTACACCTCAGAGCCTCTTGTTCGGAAAGCGAGCGACTCCAAATGTTGCCCTTAGTCGTGGGCAATTATTCATCATCATCAACAATAAGCATTACCTTTAAATTAAATATACATTTGCATAGTTTGGTGAAGAAGGAGCAACGTACAGAATACGAATGAATCACGAGATCAGAAATGATCTCGATAAAGTTGACATCATCGGATTCATAAAATCGTCAAGGTTAAGATGGCTTGGCCACGTACTTCGTTCGCAAAATCAGACCACTAAACAGGCCTTGGAGTCGGTAACACCTATCCGATGGATCGACGACGTTGAAAGGGGCCTAAATACACTCAGTCACCGTGTCTGGCGTTTTGTTGCTGCGGATCGAATTATTTCGAGGAGCATGGTTGAGGCGGCCAAATCCCTTCATGGAATTGAAATGAAATATTACTTAATTAAATGTGTTTGGCAAGATCGCCATGAAATAAAATATGTTTGATTTTGATTTTTACTAAATTATTTGCACTAAATAGAATAGAGGATTTTTAATGGATCAATATAGAAGAGGGACCTATGCTTCATAATGCAATTTAATGCATCGTGCAAAGCACTTCTTTGGCCCTCGCCATTCACCCACCTTATATTGCCAAGCAAATTGCAACTTGATTTCGGCAGGGATGACTCCTTGCCCGGATTGATATGATTTAGTTGTTACTCATTTAAATCCAGTTTATTAATCTCATTTCGGTTACAAATTCTTACTTATTTATACTTAATTTTAAAACACAAACTATTCTCTAATTGAAATTTACTTTACTTCTTAATTTGTTTAATTGACAAAATATATAATATTGAATATTGAATTATTAGATCAGCGAATTTGATTAATTATTACACTAACAACTATACGTGCACGCGCTTACTTGTATACCATTATTACAGTAACATAGTTGTGCACGCGTTTATTGCAATTAAATATATTACAACAACAACTACCTATATTTATATTAATTCTATAATGTTGATGATTCAGAGTTTTCATATAGTATTTTAACATAACTAAAATTCCTATACTACAAGCTTATATTTCATAATATACAAACGATTGGAATGCGTTTGTTTACATTTTGAATCATAAGAAAAGTAATGCAATATGTCTTTACAGAAAGTAGCGCCAGCGGAAGAAGAACAATTCTAACGAGAGAACGGTATATCTGATAGGAACCATTCTGGTGTCAATTTGTGCGTAAAAAAACAGTGGCCGTTAATTAATTTTCAATTAAAATAAACAATCGCCACATAAATTATAAACTACAAAAAAGCGATTTGCAATGCTAGAGATCACTGTAGCAAAAGGACGCCTCATCTGATCGAATCAATTCTGTTGTCAATATTTTCGTAAAGAAACAGTGGCGATTAATAAATTTTACATTAAAATAATAAATCTACTTGAAGCTAATAATAATAAGTTTTTACAAACATTTATTTTCAATCTATCATTAGTCTCACTGCGTACAAACGTTATACACGCAAAACACGGCCGTGTAGACGACTCAGATATTTTTATTTGAGATGCGGTTTTAGTGTGAGTTTGTTCTTTTAAGCTTTAAGATATTTACACATAACTATTTCAACTACTAATAGACCACTCACATTTTTTGTAATTTCAAATTTGAATGGCAACCCTTTACTGCGGGATTTTATAGCTTAATCCAAGGAATTTTCAACATTTCTAATTTCAACCCATATACTTCCTCGGTTATATATCTTAAATCATAATTTAATTTTTGACGTGTAACAATAGAAAGTATGTAGGTTTGTTGCCAATAGATAAAGCAATAGATGCCAGTATTTAAGTTATCTAACCATTTTTGGCACCAGTTGATTCAGAAACTCACCAAAATATTAAATGGATCACACTTATTTCATTACTATGAGATTCCTAAACATATCTATCAAGCAATAGTGAGGCCCTATCACCAAATCAACACTGTGATCTTGAAAGAGTGGGTACGCGCGTACAAATGAAAATAAAAATAATTCATTAAATTTAAAGAAATTAAAAATACGTTCATCACCAAATAAAACTACAAATTAATATATTTAAGAAAAATAATTATTTTCCTTGTAACAGATTCTCCAGTGCGGATCTTGGGTATTTTCTGCGTGCCAACTACCTATACAATGTTTTCTAATTAAAACTGAAAGCTGATGGAATCATTTTAAAAATTACTGTCTGTTTTTAAAAGAATGCATTGCTTATAACAGTAACTTTAAGGGGAGGTTCTCATGAAACTCGATCCGAAAATCCGTTTTTTTTAATTTCATTTTTTGATAGCCTATTATGTGTAGAATATATTCCCCAAACCGTTTGACTGAAATAAATTTCATAGAAAAGTTATGGCATAATAATTCTACCCACTTTTCTACTTTTCAACTCAAACAAATCGTTAACACAATCTTTAAATGCACTTCCTGAAAAACGATGTTTTTTATATCTGCCTCCACGATAACTCAAAAACTACTCAATGGATCACAATTTTTTTGTTTTATTGTGAAGTTCATTTAATTTGTTGGAGGATAAACATAAATGCAGATAATATTTGACGTATTTTTAATTTTTTATAGCATTTTAAAGAGTAAAAAAGGCGTGAAAAAACGGTTCCGAAAAATTTAACGTCCGCCATTTTTTTAATTTTCGACTTTTTATTGATATTGTTGGTACAACATCCAGCAAATATTATATATTTTATAAAAATCTTTCGTTTTCTGATTTTTGATAGTTTTCGCAAGTGGTACAGTCGAGACCGATAAGTCACCTTTTTTGGAGAGGTCACGTTACAATACGTATAAGCAATTCCCATGACGATGTTATTCTTAAATTAATTTTTTTTTTGTACTCTAAAACTCAATAATTAAGTGTCCAAAATCATTAAGTTGTTTATTTACGTCAAAAATTGAGAAAAATACATTATTTGTTGCAAATTTTGAAAAACGATTCAGTTGGTGCTTTAAGTTTACCAAACTCGTTTTCAACACTTTTATTTTTGTATTGAATCAAATCGTGAAACAGCAATTATAGGTACTTTCAATATTCAGTAAAATTGGTGATTAAGTGTATTTTTCAATCAGAATGCAAAAATGCAAGAAATTTATCGCAACTAAAAATTATGCTTTGGAAATCGAGAACGATACAGACCTAATAAAAGTAGTTTCAAAATGAATTATAAGTCAAAAGTGATAAACTTTTAAAAAAAAATCTTGCATAAACTTTGCATCACATAAAATTATAAAATTAATTTTTTGAATATATACATATTAAAGGTTTGCATACGTTTAAATAAATAAGGAATGATTTATAATAAAGTTTGATATACATAAATGAACGAAATTTAATCTTAAGAAAATAAATGAAATTAGAAACATGGAGTTTCATTAACCCTCCGAAAACACACAGGGCAAAAATTATTTGATCAAAAACCAGCTGTACCAGAAGATGATCGACCGCAATTACAAAAAAGAGCAAGATGATCAATTTGCCCTTACGCGAAGGATAGAAAAACTAAAATGCAATGTCCGCCTTGCTTGCGTCCTATGTGCGATGAACATCTTGCACCGAAAGTCATGGGCGGATCCAGATTTTAAGTTTTGGGGGAAGGGAGGTAATTATTTATACGTAAACAGAAATATCTTTTAGGGGCAAGTTGTTAATTAAAAGCAACACATTTTTTGTTTTTTTGTTTAACAAAACTCGGTTTTAATTATTTAAGACCGTGTCCGAAACCTGTAATACAATTTTTTTAATACAAATTTAACAATTTTTTATTATGGTGTCCGAATAGTGTAATAATTGTTTGATACATTTCCCCGCTTCACATTTTTGTTGCTTCATTTTAATTACTATAATATTCGAGAAATGGATAATTCTTTGACAAAATATTTCATGAATGATATATTTATTAATGCTGTGTGCCTCGGAAGACTTTTCAAATTAAACTTTTGCATGACCCAGTAATTCATGCAATATTTAAATAGATGTCACTAGGCTAAAAGTATACAATTGTGCCTTACTAAACTTTTTAAGGCCCGAATTTATAGTTGTAACTATTGCTATTGCTATAGCAACGATTTTCGAAATTCATTTTAAAATCATGTTTTAAATTCGATACGAATTTCGAATTTACTTTCTTGTCTTGGATATATTGTAGCATAACGTTTATAGTGATGGATTTTGATCACTATAACCATTGTTACATTACAAATAAATCTTATAGTGAGGTTTATAAATACGAAAACTGTTACTATAACGGTTGTTATAGTTGTAGCAACGACTATAAATTCGGGCCTAAATGTCATTCAAATTTCATAAACAACTAGATCCAAAATACATATTTTATATAATTTGTGAAGGTTTGTTACAGAAATATTTTTATTTTATTTATAGGTAATATGAAACTATAACAAAACTGAAATTTACAAGCATATACAATAGTTTCACCTATAACGACCACCAAGGGACCGATTAAATTCCGTCGTTATATCCGAATGTCTTTATAGATAGGATAGATTTCACCAATAACGACCTCAAGGGACCGTACAATTTCGTCGTTATATCCCTAATATCATTATATCCATAGTCGCTATAAATAAAATCTACTGTATTTGCTAATGATAATGGTTATACCCGCGAACACTTAAGAGTGTCTGCTAATTCGCTTAATAAAATATGCGGTCTATTCGCCCAACATCAAACTTTTAAAGGTTTCAAATTTTCAATAAAATTCCGAGTTTCTGTGTTTCTATATTGGTTGGCCAGTGGGGCGAGCTATAGGATCACTGGTATAAGTTTCAATATATCAAGATATACTGTGGGAACAATTGTTCACAAAATTCTTGATGTTTGTGAAGCTTGGACCAAAAGTAATAAAATTGCCAAGTTTAGATTCATATAGTCTTATTGGAGAACAATTTAACCGACGATCGACCACTTCAATATTTTCGAAATCGTTAAATGCTATCGGTGAATGCCACATAAAAATAAGATTCCTTTGTTTGTCAATTACATTTACAATACATACTACAACTACGCATATTACATGGTTTAAACAGCACGTCCTACAAATTGAAAATTCGTCGAAAAGTAACCTCGTAAATTGACTTTTCATCTAGCATCTGTGAGGAAATAGCGAAAGCTTCAAAATTTGAAAAGTTTAGTTTGAAAAGTCTTCTGAGGCACACAGCATAAGACATAACTACGCCAATTAAGTTATATCGGTACAGTACGTCAATCACACTAGTAAATCATATAATGAATTAATTCATAATTTATAAAAATTATTTATCATATGTTTCAGACACAGTCAAAATATATTGTATATATTATGATTATGCGTATGATTATGTGGTTCCAGGGAAATTATATCAGGTTCTTTTGCAACTGGGGTTTCCTTGGAAAATTTGTAAATGGGTGTATGAGGTTATGAGTGAGCGACAGTTTGTTTTGTGTGGGAGGAATCAACCATGCACTTGTAGTATTAGTGAATTTTACAATTCCTCTTTAGAAACTTTTAACAATTTCAATTTTATTGTATTTTAACGCATACATGCGGATTCTATTT
The DNA here is from genome assembly GCA_963556165.1 of Tipula helvola. Lineage (NCBI taxonomy): Eukaryota > Metazoa > Arthropoda > Insecta > Diptera > Tipulidae > Tipula > Tipula helvola. The sequence goes on from OY744482.1 coordinate 52,790,986, forward strand.
GAAACATTATGTAGTTTATTTATCTATCCGGCTAGTAATGTTTCAATTTTAAATTAGTTATTCATCGTTTTGCCAATTAATATGTTGTCGTTTTAGGTGTTTTTAGAGGTTTTTGTTTCATTTTGGGAGGGGTAATTACTCCCCCCCCCCTCTTTTCGGATATATCAGAAATGTCAGGTTCAAAATGATCCCATCTTCTAACGAAATCTCATCAATATCATCAAACATACGCTCGCTGAACTCAAGATTTTGCTAATTTTCGTTAGAAATTTTATATTCGATTCATCGGGCCACTTGTTTGATTTTGACCGCATATTCAGTAAAATTTAGTTAAATGTTTGGCGTTTTCATTTATGCTTAAAATGTCTATATGGTCGTTGATATTTAGTGATTTTATTGCGCTTAATTTTCTGGTCGTAATTTTTACAGTTTAGGTGTAATAGAAACGTTTGTTTATTTTTAGGCTATAAATAATACTTTTAAAACCATAAAATATTTTAGATGATAAAACGTGTAATTTATTATATTTTTAATGAAATTTGCGCACTATGAGGATTTCTACAGATTATTGAAAATTGACTCAAAAATTTTCAATTACGAAAATTACAAAAGTTGTATTGGAGTCCTATGAAGTTAATGTCTGATTCTAATGTAGCCTTTGAACGGCTGTAAGCCTTTGTAAGTGCAATTGGATGTAAACAGTAATGCTACAAATGCTGCTTTCGTTTTGGTTGTATACCAGTTGTAAAATGGTTACCACTGAAGAACTACTCGACATTTCGTCATCATTCTCATAATAATACTGAGAGAAATACCAGAAGTAACAGTATGATTAACCGAAGGACCATTATTAGATGAAAAAAATTGTGGGAACGGAATTTCGTTTTAATTTACTCGTAGAATAGCACCATGGTTCGAAATGTTTGCACATATTTTGACAAATTTTAAGTCGTTATTTTGTAAATTACAATTGGAAATCCATTCGTTTTATTTTGAGTTTTTAATGGTCAATCTAAATAATCGGATATTATGCCGATTTGAAGATTTGTAACCTGCAATCGCACACTTTATTCTAGATTTACGCGAATGGGAATTCAACTTCAATCAAAATTTATTAGATTTTATTTACCTTTAACTATCCGATCTCAAAGTTCAAAATAAATATTGCATAATAAAAACATACTACAAAAGAATGTTTAATACTAATACAAAATTATTCTGTATTTATATACATGCATACGTATTCAATTCATCATTGACGATTGGAAATACAGATAAAGCACTACCTATCGGAAGAAAATAAAACAGTAACTACAATACAAAATAAGCATCAGCGCTCGCAGAACGACTAAAATATGGCATAGCGGACATTTTTTGCAGCGAAACTACAATATATATTTTGTCTAAAATCACGTCTCCAATCGTCAATTTTCACATACATTTTACATACCTACTCTAGATTAGTGATTTTTGCTTCACTGTGCCTACTATTTACACAAATTTATTTGATTTTTGTAATCAATTTTTTTGTTTATTTTTTGGTTTTTTATTTATACTAGATGGCTCTGATTTGTGTTGGTTTGCTTCTAATCTATGTCACCCATTTATAGTACCAAAAAATATGCAGCTTCAAAAAATGGCGCTACCAATTTTTTTAATGTTTTTGTTAATTTTAATTCATCTGTATGTAATCATTTGTGTTATTATGTTACGACTACATTTTCACAAACAAGATATGATTAGTAAATTAATTAGTAAAGCAAAGAAATAAACTTTTTAAAATTTCACACTTTTTCTTAATTTATTATTTTAATTTTATTTTATTTGTATGTATATTTGGTATTTCGTTGTTAACACCACCAAAGTCGACAAGCGAATAGCAAATTTTGTATAGTAGGAAAATTGTAGCATATAGTCTGGAATTTCATGGGAAATATTTTATCAGTGAATATTTCTATTATAGCTCTAAAAATATCATACTTTCTGCGCTATCCAAGCAAGATCGACAGAATCTGACTCCGTTCGTGTGACCCCGTTGACCCAATTTGTTTTAATTTTTTTTGTAATGATTAACATTTTTAAATTCATTCCATATTTGAATTAAATACGTTTATTCCAAAATATGGGAAAACTGTTGTTGGAATGCCTAGTTGCACAATTATATTGCCGCATTCGCCACTGAATACAGGCAAGTACATCCTTCTTTAGGTTTCGGTTAAAACATCTCACTGCTCCTCAACTCAACCATCGAGTAACTTAATTTATTTTGTCAAGATAAATAATAATATCTGGAATAATGATAGTAATAACCATTATACTTTAGTATAATGTATATTTGTGATAATAAAATAAGAATACAATTTTAATTTTATTATAGTACTTTAGAAAAAAAAAAAAAACAAATGATAACAAATGGGTAAACTTAAAAGACAAAAAACATTATTTCCTTTATAACTACAAGTTTTCATTTTTATAATTGATTTAATGCTCAAACTTTTTTTTTTGTTTTTGTAAATTTTATTAATTACTAAAATTTTATTTATTTGTTTTTAGAATTTATTAAATTAAATTTATTTATTATGATAAGATGAGTATTAAATGGAATATTTTTATATCTTTTCCCTACGACAACGTCTATTTGTCGTTTTTTGTTGAACTCAATTATATTGTTGTAAACAGCCTCAGTAGTATTATGGTTGAAGAACATAGAAGTGTGTACAAATTATGATAGATTTTGTCGTAATTTACTGAATAATTTATTGCTAGATTAGTATTGGAATGTCCAGAAATGAATCATGAGATTATATGACAGGATTTTGCAATAAAAATAAAAATTCGATTATTTAAGGACATATTGTTTCAAACATTACATGTTTTGTACAATTGTGATGACTAATTTTCCCGGTAAAAACCTGGCAGACACCAAGGAAACTTTACAAACGAACAAAACAGGTTTAAGCGAGGAACGTCTTACTTTCAACTCATACAATATAATTTTGGAATATATAACACCACACTAACTAACTGGCTTTAGCCACAAACATAATATATGGAACAATTATTGCACATCTTACCATCATAAAGAGTGAGGCCGGAAAGACCGTTCCCAAAACCCACCAGTCGTTCAGCATTTAAACAACAATCTAGCATTCAAAAACATGGCTGAGGAAGACACATATCAAGTTTTTGCAGTTGGAAATTAGTATCACCATTGCTGGATTGAGAAAGAAGGAAAAGATTTAAATTATTTATCCCAAGATTATAAGATCTGATCTTCCTAGAATTATTAGAGGATATAACATTGTACTCCTTGGTTTTGAGGCTACAGATCCTGTTATTATTAAACCAAGGTTATTGGATTAGAACAACGTTGTCACCCGAACTTGCCAGTCTGAGGAATACAGCTGCTGAAACAGCCTTAGAATGATGAAGGTTAATTTGAATTATCTTAATCATAACCATTATACCTCCATAAATATTTAACGCTACTGCAAGCAAATATTTTTATCGGTATTTTGGAATGCGCCGGCTTCGTCCGGTTCGCTAACACCATACCCTCCTAGTAGCCTTGGGAGTATACATACCCTTGGCCAGGCTGCTAACATCCTCATCTTTGGTTGATCGGCTCCTTCGCTTATGTCCCCTATCTACTCTTTTAAATGAAAACATCCTAGGCCGAAACCACTTGAATTGCTGTTCACACCACCCTCAGCCTCTTCGACCCCACTGGGGTTTCCACCGTTTCCTAAAGCCGGGGTTTCCCATGGGGGTGGCATTCCTATATCGCCTCTTAATTAAAGGGTTATCCATCATCCCTTTATCTTGTGTCGCGTTGGTACGGCTATCTCCCGGCTTCGGTGTCTTAGAGTCCATCCACCTTTACAACCCTAGAGGGAACCCCACCCTTCTGGCACCTTGCCGGCGCCCTTAAATTTTTTGTCTTATAGATCCATATCGATTTCCACGAGTATGTATCGGAGAAAGAAAGGTCCACCTGCGCAGAGATTCGTATGCGCGCTTAAGGATAATTACACTTGGAGGTCGCCTGGTATACCAGAGAGGTCCGTTAATAAATGGGCTTTGTTAAATGTGCCTCAGCCTAGCGGGTCATCAGCACGGGACACTTTATACCTTAATCCGGCCCACTGCCCATTATTTATCGTGTCCCGTCTTATACCTGGGTCACTATTTAACCTCCGCTCAATGAGGATGGATGCGGAGGCGACGGAAGTTATAAGGCTTGTTTATGCACGCAGAAACTACATTTATAAAAAAAAATTGAATTAATTGAATTGTTCTAAATTCACATAATTACTTGTCAATTATCCACATAATTGACATGCTGATTTTTATAGCACTAAAGCAAGTGTAGTGTAAGTCCATCTTTAATTCGGCTTACCATAATTATTGCATTTAATTTGCCGCTAGGTGGTATAATTGTAAAATCTTGTAATCACCCATTTTTTTTGTACATAACTTTTTTGACGGACACATACTTTTTTTGTTGGTTATCGATCATTATTCTGTTGGCTTCTCCGTTCTTTAGTATGTTGTCCAATAAAATATATGATTAAACAAACTGGAAGTTTGATGTTTATTTATAAGCAACTGAACTGGGGTCAATTCATTATCATTGTGCAGACAAGGCTTGTTTTGAATAACCGAAAATGGATGTCGCCATTGAGTGGCTGTTGGTGGCTTTAACAACGGAAAACCCTACATGACAGCCATACATCAAAATCATTATTCAAAAAAACTTGACCGATTCCAAATTTTGTGACACTTCCACAAGTTCAACAAAAGAGCTTAATTCGCTCAGTTTATTCAATAACGATATATTATTGATTAAACAGCGAATTAAACTCTAATGCTCGAATTTATAGTCGTGTGACCATTGCTATTATTATAGCAAAGATTTTCGAAAATCATTTCAAAATCACGTCTATAATTCGATACTAATTTCGAATTTACTTGATTTTTACTTATGTTTATAGTTAGTGTTTCTGATTTCCCGCAATTTAAATTTCTCGAGAAGGAAAAAACGGAAATTGATTTCCTGGGAATTCCCGGGAAATCTCGAGAAATACTACACTAGAAGAAAAATATTTTACACACATCATATTTATAGTCGAATCAAAGAAAATTACACTTTTCAGTATTAAAAAATCTTTAAGCCTAATCCAACCAATATGTGTCTTAAAACGCTACGATTTTCAAACTAACATTAAATTGGTTATGCTTTCCATCTATTTTAGTTTGAAGCATTTACTTACGTTAAAACGTTCGTGGTATTCTTTGCAAAAATTGAGTAATATTATTTGATTAAAAGTTGAATTTACTAACGTAACAAAAATATCATATGTTGGTTGGATTAGGGTTAAAGTAAAAATTTATTATCAGAATTCAAATTCATATCAATTATTAATAATAATTATTTTAGTATTATTTGGTTAAATTCATAGCGTTTTGTAAGACGGCACAATTCAATTTTCAGTGCGTTAAGTAACTCTTTACCTAAATCGGTCGTTATTAATGTAGCATGTTGTCTACTAAGACAGTTTACGGTTATTGAGAGTAGTTTCTACGTAGCTAGTAACAATTCTGGAATTTTTATATTTTCATCATCCAAAAAATTCTCTAATTTTAAATGAATTTCCGCAATTCTTTCCTAATTGGATGCTGTATTACGACTACATCTCCCGGGGCGTGCTGCAGCTATCGGGGGGGTCACAGGTGGTGGATAGTGAACGACCTATCGATAGATAGGTTAGCGGTGAATATTAAATAAGCCGCCCCCAACCGCAGCCCTGCTGGGAGGAGAGTCTCAGGAAACTGGGGAGTGGTTAACCTCAGTTTAATAAATTCTGAGTGCCTATGATACCCGGTATGGAATGGCGAACTGATGGCGCCATAAAACCATCAACTAATAACCACAGGCAAACTGAGCGTCATATTTCCGGGGTCTCCAGGTAGTGAGTGAGGGGCCCCTTTAAACGGGTTACCCCCTTGAATGATGAAATGGGTCCTATTGGTTTGGGATATCCATATGGATGGGTGAATGGTTGGGTGAAAGATGAATAGGGGCGGGGGTGCTGGGTTGTGATGTTTGGTGAGCCAATGGGCTGGATTAAGGTGTTATGCAACCGGTGCTGATGATCAGCTAGGCTGGGGGCCCATTTAACAAAGCCCAGTCGTTAACGGAGCCCTCTGGATTCCTGGCTACCTCCAGTTGTATTTAGCCTTACCTGCGTATACGGATCTCTGCGCAGGTGGACCAGTATTTCTCCGACACTCGTGGGAGTTTTATGGATCATTTAACTAATAAAAATGAGGGAGCCGGTACCCTTGAAAAACCGGAAACAATGAAGGAAGAAAGTGGCTCTTACCTTAAAGGTGGAGCTACCTCATCAGTGGCAGGGGTAAGTGGCACCATGGCATCAAAGCCAGGAGTCAGCGATACCAATGCCAGGCAAGAGAGCGGGGGATCGGGAAGGATCCCTCCTGCAAAGCCACGATACAGGGAGAAACGGTCGGCGCATAAAATTCTGGATAAACTGGCTGCAACCCCTGAGGGGCAGCTTACAGTAGAACAGAAGCAATCTGTGGCTTGGGCGAGGGAGATTGTCGGCCGCGACAGCTCGGATAGGGTCCTTGTGCCTAAAAGGCCGAGGTCTCAGGATGAGCTCGAAGGGGGCGACAGCAAACGAGCCAAGACCGTCACTGGAGCGATATCGGGAGATCCAAAGGAAAAACCGAAATTGTTCAGTGAAATAGTAAAGGAGAACGTACTGGTGCTAGCGGTAATTGACAGAAGTCAAGAAGATGGGAGCATCACGGCAGGAAAGTGGAGGGAAGTGTATAATGCACTAAACTCCATTTTCATCAAGGTCCTGAGAGAAAATCCAGGACCCCCTCCGTTCTGTAGAGATGCGGGATGGCATCAAGGGCGCGTTAAGTTAACTGCGTGCTCGGATCAAAGATCGGTGGATCTTTATAAAAAGGCAATAGCCGAAGTAGGTGAGGTATGGGAAGGCGCGAGGCTTGAGGCAGTTCGAAAGGAAGAAATTCCGAGTAGACCAAGGGCCCGCGTCTGGTTACCAACCAAACCAGAAAAGCCAGAAGAGATCCTTGAGATTATTCAGGCAAGTAATCCAAATCTTCCAACGAAAGATTGGAAGATTGTCAAACAGGAGGAGGCTAAAGGGGGCTTCAGAATGGCAATCATGCTGCTCAATAAGGAGTCCCTTACTCCCCTGGCAGAGACAAAGGGGGTGATCAGCTTCGGTTTCGGGTCGATCATTCTCAACGTTTTTAAAAAAGATGAGGTAGGCATGCGCTCGGAGGACGGGCCGGAGGTGGACGTCGGACGGACCCAGCGGCAGACAGTCGAGCAAGCGCATGGGGTTATAACAGACGATGACGTGGAGCTGCTATTGGAGAGAGGCGGCCTTCTCTCGCTTGGATCCGATGGGGACACCCTGTCGGAATCTGAAAGAAGAGAGGCTGGGGATTCTCAAGGCAGCGAAGCATCAATTATGGGGGGTGACACGGCGGATACTAGCGGCCCCCCGGAGGAAGGTAGCATTAGCCTGAAACAGGGAATGCATGAAGAGGTAAGTGAGATAATGCATGGTAATTAATATTGTGCAGATTAATCTTCACCATACGAAGGCTGCTTCGGCGGCTCTCGTTCTCAGACTGACTAGATCAGGAGAGGAGCTAGTGTTAATCCAGGAACCTTGGATTAACAAAAACAGGATCTGTGGCCTTAAGGTGAAAGGGTATACAACTTTGTACTCAAGTAACTCTGAGAAGATAAGATCTTGCATTTTAGTGAAAAATACTTTAAAAATTTTTCTACTTTCTCAATACAGTAGTGGTGACGTTACTGCGATCAGTATGGAGGTTGGCAGAGACAAGTTTTGGCTGGTCTCTGCGTATATGGATCGGGAGAAGGAGATCCCGCCGGATAACCTGGGGGACCTGATCCGAGAAGCAAGGAAAAATAGGATTGGTGTGATACTCGGATGTGATGCAAACGCGCATCACACAATTTGGGGGAGCACTGATATTAATGAGAGGGGTGAGTTATTTTTTGATTACTTATTAAATACTAACCTTTCAGTCTGCAATGTTGGGCAGGAACCGACATTTATCATTAGCAATCGGCAGGAGGTTCTAGATGTGACCCTCGCCTCGGATACTATTTTTCAGTTGATTAGGGGATGGAGAGTGGCGAAGGAGCACTGATTCTCTGATCATTAATATATAACTTATAACCTTAACATTCACCCGGTTACCCAGAAGCCTTTCAGGAATCCTAGAAGGACAAACTGGGAGAAATATGGGGAGGTGTTGGAGGAACTATTGCCGGAGGTCCCCGGACCTCCGGAGACAGTGGAAGAATTGAATTGCATTGTGGATGTTGTCACAAGAGCATGCAATCTTTCCTTTAATGCTTCTTGCCCCCTGATAAAGCCAAGGGGCAGGCAGAAACCGGCATGGTGGTCCATGGAGTTGGAGACCTTTCGGAAGGCGTGTAGGACAGCCTTTAATAAGGCAAAGAGCACGAGGCATGTACGGGACTGGGACTCCTATAAGGAGGACCTAAGAAAGTACAAAAAAGAATTGAGGAAGGCACAGAGGGGATCTTGGAGACTCTTTTGTGGTAGAATGGAAGAAGTCTCTGAGACTTCCCGCCTTAGGAAGATTCTATCTACTAACCCAACTAGTCCTAGTTACTTAATTAGACCAGACGGGTCATGGACAGCTTCAAGTGCGGAATCGTTGGAGCTTCTCATCGATACCCACTTTCCGGGAAGCTTTGATGACTCGATGGAGCCTGGAGCTCATCGAGGAACACCTCCAATAGATATGGAGGGCATATTGGATAGAGAGCGGATCAGGTGGGCGCTGCAGGGTTTTAAGCCTTATAAGTCGGCGGGCCCGGATCGGATTATACCAGCAGAGATTCAAAAGAACTCGGCAGCCATCATCCCCTGGCTAGAGGTTATCTTCAGGGGATGTTTGAAACTAGTCTATATTCCTAGGAATTGGACAGAGGTCAAAGTAGTCTTTATTCCGAAATCGGGAAAGAGCTCACATGCTCGTCCAAAGGACTTGAGGCCTATAACTCTATCATCCTTTCTGCTGAAAACCCTGGAAAGGTTGATAGATGTGTTTATTCGATCAAGAATTGAACCCAGGAATTGGGCAATATCGCAGCATGCGTACTGTAAGGGAAAGTCGGTGGACACAGCTCTGCACGATCTAGTACGCACAATTGAGAAATCAATTTACTTGCAAGAGTTTTGCATGGTAGCATTTCTCGATATTGAGGGTGCTTTTAATAATGTAAAAACGGAGGCGATCATGGAAGGATTGTCTTTTTTGAAAGTGGACTGCTCTATAAGTAGGTTAATAAATCAGATGCTGGTAAGCAGGACTATTACCTCGGAGCTGGGAGAGTCCAAGATTAGAAGACGGGTGGTTAGAGGAACCCCACAAGGAGGTGTAATGTCCCCCATTCTCTGGAGTGCAGTGATTAATGGATTGCTGCTGGAACTAGAGAGAGAGGGGATAGGGGTTGTAGCATATGCTGATGATGTAGCGATAGCTGTCTCAGGCAAATATCTAGATACGATTAGGGATGTTATGCAGAATGCACTCCTGATCGTTAAGAAATGGGCCAGCAAGTGTGGATTGGGGATTAACCCGTCCAAAACAGAGCTGGTACTATTTACTAGGAAATATAAAATTCCGGTGGTTAGCCCTCCTATCATAAACGGCAGCGGACTAGTTTTTGCTGACCGAGCGAGATTTCTGGGCATAATCTTTGATAGTAAGCTCAGCTGGAAGCCTAACACTTTGGAAAGAGTGAATAAGGCTATTGTAGCCTTATACTCGTGTAGAAACGCTATAGGTAAGAGATGGGGCTTGAAACCGGAGCTGGTATACTGGCTCTATACCGCCGTGGTAAGACCTGTGCTAATGTACGGGGTGGGCGTTTGGTGGCCAGCTCTAGATAAGGTAACTTATAGAGGTATGATGGAGAAGGTGCAAAGAACGGCCTGTATGCTTATAAGCGGGGCGCTTAGGACAACACCTACACGCGCTTTAGAGGTTATGTTCCACCTTATTCCAATCGACCTTTATGGTAAACAGATGGCAGCCAACGTGGCTACGAGGCTCTTGGCTGTCTCTCAATGGAAGTGTCTTCAGGTGGGACACTCGACGATAGGTAGATTCGCTGGCGAAGAACTGGCGAATCTGGATTATATCACACTAACGTTGTGCTTCGATAAGGGTTTCCGTACCATCTTTCCCTCAAGGGAATCCTGGAGAAACGGATCAATCTTGGAAAACGAGGCAGTGCAATTTTTCACGGACGGCTCGAGGCTAGACGATCAGGTAGGAGCCGGAGTCTTCTGTGATAAACTTAATGTTAATATTTCTGTTCGTCTCCCTGACTACTGCAGCGTGTACCAGGCTGAAGTGGTGGCGATCGGGCAAGTCATGACATGGTTGAAGCATAATGTGGTATCCGGGAGGGATATCGCAATTTATGTGGACAGTCAGGCAGCGATCAAGTCACTTGGGGCAGTTTGTCTGAAGTCGCGGGTGGCGCTGGATTGCCGATCATCTCTTAACGAGATGAGCGAGTATTTCAGCATCCAGATAATCTGGGTCCCGGGTCACTCGGACGTCACGGGGAACTGCAGGGCGGACGAACTAGCTAGGTACGGTACGACTCTCCAGATGCAGCCGGAAATGGTAGGTCTGGGGAGGCCTATGGCAGTGCTAAAATGGGCGCTCAGTAAAAGGGCAATCGCCTTGACAAATGAGAGGTGGATCAACACTCTCACGTGCAGGGTAGCAAAACAAGTTTGGCCAAAACTGGACTTGCGGCGCTCCAAGGTACTAATATCCCTGGGAAGACAAGAAATAGGATTGGTCGTAGGGATAATGACAGGTCACTGCCTTTTTGGGGAGCATGCGAGAAGGCTGGGGATACAGACGAATGACTTTTGTAGAAGTTGCATGGACGAAGAGGAGGAGGAGACTTTGGAACACTTCCTATGCTCATGTCCGGCGCTATCATACAGAAGGCATAAGTATTTGGGTGTGTACGGTATGGACAGCCTTTCGGAACTCGCGGACTGTGGAGTGCGAGATTTATTACGCTATATAAATAGCTCTGGTTGGTTTCAACGGGAGTAATGGGGAGATGGGATCCTGTGGTATCACAACGGGCCATTGCTGGCCTAAGTGTGCGATAGCAGCCACTTCAACCTAACCTAACCTAACCTACGACTACATCGATTTAATATAGCATCTAACGTATTCCATCGAGTTTTACATTCTATAATTAGTTTAAGGGCTTTTTCTCGTCGATGATCACATATGTTTGTAAAATTCCGTTCTGAACTGGAGAATTTCTAAAAATATTTACGATTTTTCGTATGTCATTAATGGCTGTTGCAATCATCGACCGTATACAGACATAATTAATTTCGATTATTTCTATTATCTGAATCAGAAAAAGAATCAAACAGTTCATCGTCATTATTATCCGATTGCGATGCTTCAACGAAACTTGAATCTTTTTTTTACGTATAACACTATTACAACTGCTAAGTGAGGGCCATGCCACAGTTGCTTATAGGCAGAGGAGAGTCTTTCAAATTTTTGCATTACAGCTACACTACCTGACGTAAAACACACGCTATCCATTTGACTTCCGAATGCATTTAATTTTACGATTACTATAGACCTAATCGGGATTACGCGAAAATTATCCAATTCATTATTATTATATATATATGGAGATCCATTTATCTTTTGTTGTTTACCGCTCATCCACTCATCCAACGAAATACTAAATTTTTCTCATAAAATTCTATCAATGAATTCATTAAATCGGATGGATTATTTGGAAAATTGCTATAACCTTTTGCAATCAAACTTTGTCTAACTCATTTTTAACAATTCGATTAAAGGAAAATCCATCAATTGCCGCCTTGCATTACAAATGTATCTAATTTCTGATAGTTATTATCGCTCTTGTAACGATTTAGTTGATAACTAGAAGATCCGGCTTCTGGTTCTTGTCTTTATAATTGAGTATGACTCTTAAGTGTCTTTGAAGCCTACTAATTGATGATGCTTTACACAACGACATTTAAAATAAATGTTACAGAGTCTATACGAATAAGATTAACCGCGCGTAATTGTTTAAATTTCATGTAAAATTTAAGAAAAAAAAAATTTCTCGGGAAATCAAATTTTTTCTCGGGAAATGAGAAATGGTTGTTTCTCAATTTTCCCGAGAAATTTTCGGGAAATTTTTCTAGGGAAGAAAGACTATTTATAGTGATGGATTTTGATCCCAATAAACGTTGTTACATTACAAACAAATCTTTTAGTGGGGTTTATAAATATGAAAACTGTTACTATAACATTAGTTATAGTTGTAGTAACGACTATAAATTCGGGCCTAAGAAAAACCAAAAGGAAAGTTGTGTTCAGGTTCCAGTTTATATGAACCTTATATTCTAAAACAACATAATTTTATGGTATTATTGCTATCGCAAACACAAATCAGTTTGTTTTAATATTTCAAACCAATCAACGACATTAACCTACCTAACTTAATTTCGGAAGTTGCTTTATATTTAAGTAACGAGTAGCTGCTATACAGTAAACAAAAGTTTTTGATTTGTAATCATTTATAGTTTGTATATATAAATAAAACTTACCTGCTGTGTTTTTTCCATCCTGCCATCAAAACTTATTTGTACGTACAGTAAAACATATATTTAGTATTTTCACAAATTGAATTTAAATCGATTACAAAAGCATATTCATCCCACTTGTATATTTCCTATAGTTTACTCTACACATTTAATGATATCTTGAATCTGGAAGAACATTTCTGTATTGATTTCTCTTGAACTTTTCCAATTTAACAGAAAACGAAATAGAAAAATAGTTGATTTTACAAAATTTTCTATAAATATTACAATTTATGTATGCATGTATACGTACGTGCTTTGTATATACTACGACAATATATTCATCTTATTATTTATTAAATTTTCTATAAATTTGTTTGTACACAATTCCCAATATACATTATATGCTTTCTGTATCTATTTGTGTATAATGATCATGATGATGTGCATTTTGGTACAAAGTAGTGTATATAGAATGCACCTCATCAAACCCGATCCTTTTACCGCACAAAATTTCTCATTTCACAAACCAAAAAAACCAGCAGTATTTTACTCTTCACTTAAAATTGTTTATATGTATTTTGCAAAGAAGAAAGTTAAGATAAATTAATTTTATTTGTGGTAATTTTATTTTTTTGTTTGTATATATGCAAACTTCTTTTTACCAACTTTGTCTATTTCAATTGTGGTTCGGAAAAATAAACATTTACGTAAATATACAAAGAAACCCAAAAAGTTTTTATTTTGATGACTTTATTAAGTTGAGCAATTAGTGCAGAAGACGAACGTTTCTATATAGCATTATAGGGTATGGGTGTAATTTTTTAATTTACAAAAGATCTCTAAACAAATGGAATCCATATTTCATAATGCCTGTATACCTCCAAGTTCGCCTAAAAACAGCTCTTTTTTAGGTGTGGTTTTGTCCATGAAAATGATTTCGAACTTTCGGACCGTAGATTTTTGTAGATTTCCAAGTTTTGGTGTCGTCTGCATCAAAAAAAAGCAGTTTTTCTATATGTGTCTGTCTGCGTGTTGACTTTCTACAAACCACCAAATGGAGTAATTATGATGCACTACGTAAGCCCGAGTGATATTTTATACCAGTTCACCAGTTTAAAGCAGAGTACAACATCAACGAAACTAAGTTGCAGTATGTCACCTTTTTACCGGTGATTCGACGTCTTTCGAAACGGTCAGATTATTCGAGGTTTTAGATATTATTTGAGTACGTTAGAAATTATTGAATGTATTCGATAGTTTGATATTTTAGAAATTATCCGGGACTGTTTGAGAGTTGCAATATTATTCGGGTGTTTAATGTCTTTTGGTTGAGCTAAGCGTTAACTTGCTTAATGTTATTGACCCCGGCACAAATAATTCGATTATTTCGTTACCCTTCCGAATTTTTAGAAATTTTCTTGCGTTTAATAGATTTTTGTTGCAAGCCATTTTTATATAACCAAATAATTTCTTCTTAGAAATCCTTTGATTATGTTTTCTTTACAAATTTCCCTTGCTAAATTTAGCAAACTTTATTCCAACTTAAGGCGTAACCAGCGAATCAGTAAAAATCCTTGCAAAACTTGACGATACTACTTCTCCTTACAGAATATTTGACATATCGGTCACGGAATCCGTAACAACAAAATACAGCATTAAAATTGTAATGTGAATAGGAAAATTATTATTTTTAAGAAAAGTGTGCCGTGCAAATTTTGTTATATTCTGACATTTCCTTCTGTTTGCGCGTTAAATTTCGCTCTGTAAAGTGACAGCTGAACTGAACGAAAAGTTTTTAAAGATTCGCTTGTCAGTAACAGGTACTTTCTAGATATCGTATTCTTACTTAAAGTTGTTACTGATTCGCTGGTTCCCCCATTACTTTGGAAAAAGCTTAACTCTCTTCTTGTTTTGGCGATTAAACATATACGTACAAAGATTCTACTTGGCGAATAGAGTAAGCCAAGAATGACCGATTAGAAGATTGTCCAACTATTAAATCAATTACTTCGGTAAAAGTGGTCTTAATCATCCATGTGGTTTTAAATAAGCATTTTTTCAATTTATCGTCCACCTAATTCGTAGAACAATACAAATTAATAACACAGGAGGTCTGACTATGTATTCTATATGTTATTGGGGTCGCTGAATCCGAATCCAATGTCGGTTTAACCCTAGCACGTCAGGGTTTGGCCATAACCTCAAAAAACCTAGTAAATAAGGATTTTCAGCACTATTAAATGTATATAACTCTATAACTTGAACGGTTAACTCCTAAAACCTATAAACCCATAACCCCATAACACCATAACCTCAAAAGATCTAGTAAATGTGGATTTTATGCATTAAATGCATATAACTCTATAATTCGAACGGTCAAGCCCTAAAACCTATAAACTTATGACCCCATAACCCCATAACAATATAACATAACTCTAACTACACAGCCACACAAAAAATTCGGCCTCGCAGTCTGACTATGTTTACTGTATGTTTTTGGAGTCGCTGAATCCGAATCCGAGGTCGGTTTAATCCCACTACGTCAGGGTTTGTTAATAACCTCAAAAGGTACTTTAAAATCCACTAAAACCGTTAAACCCGATAATCCTAAACGATGTTAAACCTAAAACTCGCTCGCCCATCGAATCTTCGACTAACTCTATAACCCCGACATCAAAATACTGAAACAGTATCGCTCAATTTCCCACGGCGTAGATTTCCCAAAATTAAAGTTACATGCGTCATATTCCCTACAATCTCGTTTCCCGTGTGTCTACATCCAGGGCACCTCCTCGCGGTAAAGGCGGGCAACGAAGCGAGCCCGTTATCTGGCTGCTTTCCTGAATCACGGCTGTTATGCCGTCATGGCAGGCACACGGAGAAAGTGCGTTACGATGCAGGGGTCGGATACCCAGTATCGGCGGCTGGTCAGTGTGGGAAAGCGGGCCCGCATGCGTCATCATCAAGCGACTGCAGCTCAACATTGGCTGGTGACTTGGCCAATGTATAGTTTAGGGCTACAAGAAAAAAGAGCAAAGTTATCTTGCCAGAAAACAATTGTGAATCGGAGCACAATGTGTTCAGTCATGTATGCTCAAAGTTTGAAGTGAGTTCTCTACGGAAAGCCATCGATGATGATATTCGAGAGACTTACAAAAATATTTTTGTGTTTAAATGCTGGGCTCCCAACATCATCTGTAACTGTTTACGAAAAATGTTCGGCAGATGGAAGAAGGAAAAAAATAAAGAAAACATCGTGTTTTCCGTTCCGACGATATGGAAACACCCTTCAAGTGCCGATGACTGTTTTTATTGTTGCAATAATATCCAGGGGTATAATAGTAAAAACAAAACAAAAATCATGTACATTAGTGTTTCATCTGTTGTAGCTCCAGTATTAGCTGCAGTCGAGGACATGTGCATCCACCCGAGAGAATTGCTGATATGATGGAAGTCGACGAAAAAATAGATATGGATACAGAATCGGCATCTGAGATGTGTAATGATACGGATAGTGAAAAATCCAAAAATCCCAAATTGATATCGCAAGCTGCATGCGTTAAACGATTTTGTACGGAATTTAGGATTAGCAAAGGATGGTTCAGAATTTTTAGCATCCTTTCTTAAAGAGAGAAATCTGTTGGAGCCAAAGACCAAAGTTTTTTTTTATAGAAACAGAGAGATGCAATTTCGACAGTATTTTTTTAAAAGATGATGATCATTCTCTTGTTTATTGTATAGACATAGTAGGTCTCTTTTGGAGACTTTTCATAGAATCATCAAAGTGGAGTATAAAGGCAGTTTTGCTACACAATACAAACATTTATGTTCCAGTTCCCATTGGCCATTCCATTGTTATGCAGGAAAATATGAGAACATGGATATTCTACTGCAAAAAATTGATTACGAGACTCATAGATGACAACTTTGCGGTGATCTTAAGATTATAACGATTTTACGTGGACAACAGTCAGGATTCACAAAATTTTTATGTTATTTATGGTTATGGGACAGTCGTGATCGTAAAAATTTTTATGTAAAAAAAAATTGGCCTACCAGAACATCATTCATCCCTGGTTCCCGGAATGTCACTCACAAATCGCTAGTTGATCCAAGCAATATTCTTATCCCTCCCCTTCACATCAAGCTTGGTCTAATGAATCAATACGTTAAAGCGCTCGATAAATCTGGAGCCTGCTTCAAATATCTCGTTGATAAATGTTCGAAGGTGTCTGAGGCAAAATTGAAAGAAGGGGGTTTCGATGGCACTCAGATCAGAACGATGTTCCGCGATACTCCCTTCACTAGTACAATGAATCAGAAAAAAAAACGCCTGGAAAAGCGTCTAAGCAGTTGCTCAAAATTTCCTTGGCAATAAGAAAAGCCTTAATAATTACATACAATTAGTTGAAAAAATGATTTCTGACTTTCAGAAGCTTCAATGTAATATGAATTTGAAACTTTATTTTCTTCATTCCCACCTCGATACATTTTCTGAGAACCTTGGGGATTTTAGTGAAGAACAGGGAGAACGATTCCACCAAGATATTAAGGTCATGGAAACTCGGTATCAGGGATGGTGGGATGTAAACATGATGGTTGATTTTGTTGGACGCTAAAGAGAGAATCGAAGGAATGTCGGAAACGAAAGCGTACTTCGTTGCACAGATCATTTAAAGGGAAGAGAACGCGATATAGCTCAAAAAAAAAGACTGACTAAAGCTTTGTTTTTATATTAATTTATTCGTTTATTAATTTATATTTATTTATTTATTTACACATCTAAAACCAGCCCTTATAAGGGCTATATGATGTATAAAATCCGGTCACGCAACCTCCCCGCGGTGGACATTGGTACATGGGGTAATGCTAATGCTGACGGTCCTACAATTGTTATATAAGGTTATGCAGAGATAACTTGGAAATGATGACGATATTCTGTTTTAATTTCATGAAATCTATGCCACGAATAGTTTCGCGGTGGAAGATTAAGCGATACTAGCCGCATTTCTTGACGTTTGATCTGATCCAGATCAGATCATGTCTCATGAAACGACACCAAAATGTGGAAAACAAACAAACATCTTATTCTTTTTCGCTTTACAAAATATTGTTCAACTACATTTTAATAAACTAATTTTTAGATCACCATTTGTGATCCAAAATGAATGTTGGATCAAATGTTGTTGTTGCTTCACATATCAATTTTGATCTGATCCAGATCACTATGCGTCAAGAAATGCAGCTATTGTTTCAGTATTTTGATGACGGGGTTATAGGGTTATGGGGTTATAGGTTTTAGGAGTTAACCGTTCAAATTATAGAGTTATATACATTTAATAGTGCTGAAAATCCTTATTTACTAGGGTTTTTGAGGTTATGGCCAAACACTGACGTGCTAGGGTTAAACCGACCTTGAATTCGGATTCAGCGACCTGGCTGTGTAATTTAACCATAAAACATAAACGCTTTCCCGGATTAAGTGCAATTACCCTGGTTATTGGTCTGCAATCATAGCAAACTCTTCAAAACAAATATTAATTGTTTCTTTCTTGAAGGTTTTGATTTGGTTAGTATTTATTGTGCCCAAATAAAACTGAAATCAGTTAACAGCACAAATGAGATTTATGGATCTGAGTAATAAAGGTCAAGGCCAATAGAGCAGCATTTTTGCACTTTTAATAATTTATATTTGTTAAAACTAAATAAATTAAAAATTATAACTTCATCGGAAAACGAAAAAAAGCAAACAAAATTAATCTTTCCACTTCAATGAGTTTTAATTATTTTGTTTCCGATGGTTTTCTCGCTACAATACAACCGTATGTTCTGTACAAAATTTATTGCCGGCGAAAATCAACAGCAAATTAATACTTCCCATATATGGATCGATTTAACTCGACGATTTCGTCTCTTGAATTATAAATTCATAACTATTATTATGTTTGATTTTTTGTAGAGAGTTAGTTGCAAAAATTAATTTAAATAAATTGACATAAAATTAATCAATACAATCAATAAATAAATTTGATTTTTACTCTGGTGATTTTCAACAAGTTGGTTTTTATGTTTACAACGATATTGTTTCAATATTATCCCTGATTCTCCTCGCCGCATATTAAGTTGAGAATTTTATGAAATCATAAATTTAATTAAATGTTGAATGAATAATTGCTTGAAAGCTTGTGAATATTGAATGAAACGGTTTGTTGTGCTTTAGTTGTAAACTCCCATTAGAATTTATTTATTGGGGGAATGTCGCATCTGTATGCTTCTTCGAAATCAATAAATTTATTGAAATATTCTTCTGTATATATTCGCTCGTTCTTCTACATATAACCAGTAGCGGTAATCTAAAATCTCTTTATTTATTTCATCGTATATTTACAGTTAAAAACTATAAAACTAAATACAAATAATAAAATTATATAAAACCGAGAACAAAAACTGATTTTCATCTTACCTGTTCCTAAAGTAGTGCACATCCGAGTATCCACACCTAAACTACATAATGGTGTTGTTGTTTTGTACCAAACAATTTTTTATTTTTTTTGGAGTTTTAAATATATTCGATCTGGGGATGTACCGTGCTGGTCAACAAACAACCGTGTTAGATTT
Source organism: Tipula helvola (assembly GCA_963556165.1). NCBI lineage: Eukaryota > Metazoa > Arthropoda > Insecta > Diptera > Tipulidae > Tipula > Tipula helvola. The sequence goes on from OY744482.1 coordinate 52,810,341, forward strand.
TATACAAAAACTAGACCAAATCGTCTGTATGGGAGTACATACATAAAACAATGATCCTGGAAAATTTATCGGATTATCGAATTTATACGCTATTGGATCTCCAAAAAGTGTTGCACATTTTTTTACCTACATTGTATTCGAGGTAAAATTTGGATAGTATCTCTTCTTAATAAAAATATGAATTGGTCTGCAAGAGATAAAAAATTGTATATTTTATTGTACGAGTATATAAGGATTAGCAAACAGGATAATTTTGTATAATTCCTGTAAAAATACATTAAAAGAGAAATAAATAAAGTGTGGTGGTCCGCTGGTACCAATCTAAGTATTCTAATTGGATTATTGCATCAACACACGAAATGATATACTTTCAGTTACTCGAATATTTTTGGAAAGAATTTGTGCCACTAAATTACTCCGCGTTACTTACGCGTTAAGGCAATTTACGAATCGATTCTCGTTTAACGCACAAATATTAATAAATCTACTGTATATACTTAAAATCTCGCACACATTTTTTATTTTATTTAAATTGCTGAATAATAATTTCAATTAATACATTTATTTATGTGTTACCAAAAACAAATGCGCCTTGTAAGACCATTTAAATGAAATTAATGGCTAAAATAATTATGTGTAATGGAGAAAACTCGCACACACACAGCACATCACAAATTCATCCCAAATAAAATCTAAAAACCAAACCGACGAAAATTCACATCTCCAAATCGAATAAAAATGATTCGAGATGAGGTTTTTTTTTTTTTTTTGTTGTAGTTAGAAAAGTATAGAAGCCACAAACGATTTGGAAATTAATTTATTAAAATGACTGAAACAATTTTCATCATCAATTATGAATTTGGGTTAAGCTTTTTCATTTGCTTTTCGTTGTGTATCCTAATGTTATGCATTATAACGTTCAAATTAAGCTTTCGCATATTATTATTGTTATAATATGTGATACAATTTTTGGTTGAATTTTTAATTAAGATTAATTTATAATTAATTGTTGATTTTTGTGTACACACACACACACACACAAACACACAGACCCGTACATGTATGTATGTATATACTAGCATACTACATGCAAATTTATAATCTATTTGTATTTAAACCTACAATCTAAACAGAATTTAATTCATTAATTTCTAATCCTTGAGAGCAGCTAAAAAAGTTTTAAACCCAACAAAGCCACATAATGTTTATGGCTTAGATTTAAAATTATTTCAGAGCTTTTCAGACTTTAATGTTTGATTATTATGAGCAAAAAGTTAAGTTTTTCTTTTTTATTTTAAAAACCATCGCACACAACTCAACATCATCCGTATTTAGTCCTCATCATTATCACAAAGTTTTGAAAAAAACTTTTGTTGTTTTGTTTCATCCTTTTTGGTTGTTAGCGTATAACGTTTTTTGGGTTGCTGTTTGTTTTCTTCCAGTCCTGCCTCCGTTGAATGATGCTTGTGATGATGACAACCAACAATGATATATTATGCGTTTTGAATATTAAACCATCATCAACTGTATATGGTAAAAGTATATATATGTACATACATAGAGAGATATGCCAGTTTGGAGAACAACAGCTTTATATAATATAATTTACAAAAGAAAGAAGGGACAAAAAGAATGGAATCATGATGGGAAGCTGCGGTTAGTATACATAGATGACGTGCGATGGTAATCAACACAGAAACAAAAAAAAGGCGGTGAAATGGAATGAAATATTTTATGTACAAAATGTCAAATAACATTTATTATTCTTTATGCATATTGTATTAAGTAAATTAATCATAATTCGAAGATTTGCAGCGACTGCGAAAAAATAAAGGTTGATGGTAATCATTGAGCATCCATTTGAAGCCGTTCCCTTCTAACATCAAAGCTATATAGTCCCATGCTGACTATGTAGAAAATCAATAGAAACTAAATTTTAATGCAACAAAATCCATAAAATGAATCAATCATTTTGAAAGGGGAAGTATTCGGTAGAATAACTTGTGAAAATCATTGAAAGTTATTACACAACTGAGCGCTCATAAAAAAAGATAATAAATAAAAATGAATAAATATAAAAATGATAAAGACACTTGTGCATCTTCGTATAACTCGATGTATGATAGACAGACGCATTAATTTAGTTTTTTTTTGAAAAGCAAAGTGTATGACAATAGGCCAGCAACAATTCCAGAGTAAAGGCAGATATTATTGGAGCGGTTGGGACCTTTGAACTGATTCGATCTATTGTATAGTTTTAGATTTAATTTGCTTGACTGAGAGATGGCTGAACAGTTCAATTAATTCCTCTGAGTTTTTTGATCCAATATTCAATATTTTTAGGAAGGATCGTGACCTTACATGTCATAAAAAGCGCGACAGGGGTGGTGCCCTTATTGCTATTAATAAGGACCTACATGCTGTAAGATTATTAGATTTGGATCGTTGCTATGTTATTGACGACGTTTGGGCTAAAATCAACCTTAAAAATGGGTCAACATTAATTATTTGCATTGTCTATTTTAATGTAGGTGCAATTAAAATCGGTTAAGAAATGGCCAAGTTCCTTCCTAGTTGGCCATTTTCCAGAACTTCATCCAAAAATCATTTAAGAATCCCATTTCCATCGTACATGCTGAATTTCATCAACATCGGATTGGAAATGGCCAAGTTCCATAATAATTGGTCATATTGCAGAACTTTATTTAATTTTCTGTCGTCTCTTATGGGCGAGTATTGCTAAAAAATCTTACGATCGTTAAGGGTTAACAAATAACTAACGCAAAATGTGAAAAAAGTCGTTTTTTTATATTGATGATCACTTGTTCCTTTAATTGTTTTGTAAAACCATGTTTATACTATATTAGGGCCGGCCACAAAAATATGCAAGACCCATCTGGGCCCCCTAACTGGTGGGGCCTCTTACAATTTGACAAGTCAAGAAAAACCGTCGAAAGCAGAAACTATTGTTTGTTATTGCTGCCTCGTGGACCTACATACGTGTAACGAGACTGAGTCGAGTTACCTCAACTCAATCGTTTACAAAGTTTGTTTCCCAACCGCTTATAGTCACCCCGTGCGGCATTTACCTGAGCTCAAAGCCGGTAGAGGTAACTTCGTCGTGGGGTTTGGGGTGACGCGGTCGAGAAACCTAGTTATACCGCATTATTGAAAAAAAAAAATTACAACTTAGAGTTTGGACCAAAACTTGGTCAACGGATGTATAAATTAGGAGGTATGAGGTTTTTTTGGGCTCTTAGGGGAATCATTATGGTGCGAGTTCATCGACCATAGTCAATAATGGTGAGCTTAGCTCTGAGCCATTTAAATGTGAAAGAAAGGAAAAATCAGGGGTTAGTATGAATTATTTTTTTTGTGGGGGTTTTGGTGCTGCGTTTCCAGCAGAAAGGGTGAAGAAGCGTTTCCACTTACTTTCTCCCGTCTCTAATGAGACCGCTGGATTGACACACCACCAATTTTAGTTACTCGTGGTTAGTAGGTTGGGATTTTTTTTAATGGTTATACTTACCATTGTTGTCACCTTTTCTTTTCTTTTACGAACGAACAAAAAAAAAAAATTCTCAAAAAAAATTTAATTAAAATAGTTACAGAATATATTTTTATATTAAAACAAAAAAAAATTAAACAAAGAAAATTAAATTGACAAAATTTTGTTATCAGAAAATAAAATTTAACACCCACTAACAACCCGAAAGCAAAAAAAAACTACTGTCCCCAAATAAAATTTTGGCGAGGTTTTTATATCATTTTTTCTGCTGATTGACCAAAAAGACGTATTATTTTCGATCAATCAACTACAAAAATTCCATAATTACCCCTGCATTATTTTATGTGGTTTATGGATTATTATGCAAAGCTTGCTAATAACCGGCACGTTTTTTTGGTTACAGGTGAAAACCCAACAACACCAAAAAAAAAAAATGCAGAAAAACGTTTTTGAATTCATTCACCCAGTGGAATTCAAATTGGCTGACAATAACCTTGGGTGAATGAATAAAAGAAAATTGCTAATAAGCAAAACAACAATTTTTTATACACATACTAGCCCAAGTATGTGCGATAAGAATAAAATATGTTTTTACGTTTATTTACGAAACATGAGATTTGTAAATAAACGTAAAAAGAAAATGTGTCATATGGTACGCGCCATTGAGAACATTTTAGTTTTACACTAATTTAGTTGTTGGTTATGAATCTTGTTTATGTGCATGTTTTAATATGCACAACACACGATTAAACCAACATAATTAATGTAATTTGAACATAATCTGTACCCGGATATTGTCATAGGGATTTGTTTAATATTTTAGAAGAAAATATCTTCAAAAGTGGGGTACAGTTTGAGGTGTGGGTTTGGTGGATTGGTGTATTTTGTAACGGGGATGACAATCGCCCGTTACATACGTACTTTGGAAAAATAATGAAAGCTTTAAGGGGCCTACTCTAAGAGTAAAATAACTCCCGTCTAAACCTAGAAACAGTTCTCGACACGTGAAATAACCATTTAATATTTGTAATTGTTGAAACAACTGCGATTATAAATCAAATTTGAAATCAATGTGATGTCTTCATAATTAGTTTCAAAATGAATGAGGACATTAATTTTATCGTTGATTTTTAGCCTAAAAATTTATTGAACTAAATGCCTCTTATTGAAGAACGCCAGCCCTGTAGATTCTTTATAGGCTTAGTGAAAAAATCAGCAACTTTAGGCGACACTGTTTATGAGATAAATAATGGTGCCCTCATTATTTCGACTATGATGAATTTTTGTAAGTATATCGGTCAAATTTAGTATCGATTAAACTCTGAAGATGTCAGATCATAATTTAATCTAATTTTATTTATTTAGATGTTGAGGAAAAAAAATAGATATTTTATTATTATATAGCCCGCTAATTATAAAGATAACGAATTTCAAAAAACCGCATTATTATTTTTTATTCAGCAGTTTCATGAAATCTGGATGGTAATGTCCGACGATTATCGTTTTTCGTCAACTATAAAAATCCAAACGGTGGAAAATCCGTATCGTAAACACCACTTGTTCATTTTATTAGGCAAATTTTAGCAAATTTGTCTTTCTTATAAGGCTGTTAAAGCACCGGTGTGCAATTTTTATCACATTTTTAACCATATTTTAGGCGAGTGTACATTTGTTTAACATTGTAATTTAAGAATAAATTATATGAATATAATTGTAAGGCAACATATTATACTATATCACTGAACTTGATATCCCATAATTAAATTAGGACTCTGATGAAAAATTTTCAAGTGAACAACTTTTGAATTCTATTTGTGTGAACCACAATGAAATGTCAAAGCTTAAGGTTCAAATACAATGATATCCGTTCCGTTTTTCTCGGCTTTTCTTTCCTATTTATTCTATAAGTCTGAATGAACGACAGAAACTTCAATATTAAGAACGAGGGGAATAAAACAAATGCCACCTCAGGAACAAATTTTAAAATTTTAGGTTGGTGAAAAGCGCTATAAATCTCAATTAGTACATAAAGTTCCCAGGATAATTTATTCACCGGGATTGGGGTCAGCCATAACTTGTTCTATCACAATTTGAGATAAAATAACTGGCGAGGGGTTTTCGGTATACAATTTCAAGCGGAATCATTAATCATAAATATAAATAATCGGTTGAAATCAAATTTTGGAGATAAATGATATCTCTGACGAAAAGGCGATTATTTTTCGATTTTTTTGTTTATAGTTTGTGAAGAAAATTATTTTTGTTTATATTTTTAATAATAAATATTTTTATTTTTTAATTAGAATAAAATCGTATCACAGACACAAGCTGAATAATTAACTTTAGTACGAGAAAAATTATATTAGTTAGGGAAACATCGCCATCTAGTTATTATTTTGTTAAATTAATTAATCAAGCACTCGTTCTTGCAAGAAGTAGATGCGGTTCATTGTACTTTAGAGAGGTACCTCAAAAATGTTTGAGGTACCTCTCTAAAGTACAATGTGTGAATGTTTCTGGAATTTCGCTTTTTTATTTATAAGTATGGCAAATTACAATGAATAAACTTTTTAAGCTTTAACAAAATAATAATTAGATGGTGCTGTTTCCCTAGTTAATACTCCCTCTGTTCCAAAATAATCTTTACATTTCCAAAATTTTTGTATTTTTAATTATTACTGAAACGAATTTTAAGTTTTTTTAATAAAAGAATACTTTAATAAAAATAATAGATAATAGAAGTTAATAAGAGAAATGATAAGATAATAGGAGTAATTAATTTTATAGGGGCTGCTCATCAATATTTTGCCGAGCTGTGAGAATCGCTTCTGCTCTGCAAGCTAGTGATTCTGTAGAGTACCATTATTGCGAAGCTTCGACTTTTCCAATATGCGGCAGCTTATAATTATTTCACTCCTGCATCGCCCCCTCTAAGCATTGTTTAAGGGTTAATAACACCTTATCCAACAAAGCCCATCTCTTGATCCCTCTCTCAACATATTTAGATCATTTTCGTCGAAATACGGTTTCACGTTGTCTTGTTGGACGTAGATGACGTTTCTTACATTCCTGCGCATTGATGGATTCGATATTTTTTGTTACTTGAGTACCCTTCGTTCGGTTTTGGCTGTTTCATTCGGCTGCCCCTTTATACACAAATGGCCAGATGTCAAATTTACCATTAAAATAATCCTCAGAACCAATATCACCCCGTGGCCTCACAACCGCTGCCATAAACATCACCTTCGTGATGAATCGTTTGCTTTCTCATGTTCTGTGAACCTTCGTAAAATAGAATCATTTTTTATCAATATGAACGTAGTTGTAAAAATCCTGGAAGCACCAGTCTGGGTTTACATAGCACAGATAAACCTTCAGGCGGTTCATCTTATTTTTTTCCGTTAGTGATGGCTTTAATGTTGATGATACCCGTTTTATAAATTTACGCTCCTTCAATTTCCTGAATAATGTCGTTTTTGGAATACTACACAACATGTTGACACAACGTGTTGACACAACGGTTTAGCTTAGGATAGGCTTCGAAGGGTTCCTCGCAGACTTAACGGAATGTTATTTAAGTCTCTTAATTTATCATCATAATCTTTCTTTTTCCGCCCACAATTCCTTCTGAATGATGATGGGTCAATGACAATTTCACGTGCTTGAAGTTGATTAGACACATATTTCGAATTCGAAACACTCGGCAAATTTTACTTACCAGAAAATTTCGATTATTACTCCATGCTTCAGTTTGGGAGGATTTCTGCTAGACGTATTCGTGAGAAAATCTTGAAAAATCGCATTTCTTTCATCATTAGACGAGGTAAGTTGTACCGTCATTTTCGATTTGCACTCGACAACGGGCAAGTTAAAACTACTCTAGCATTTTAAAACAGTGATGCACACGCATTCCTCACTGTAGGAATACAAAAATCGCTACGCTAATACTCTCACATTATTTGTATTATTGCACTTCGGCAAACCGAAACACGATATTCTTAAATGAGAATTGCATGATAGAACGATTTTCTCTTTGAGACTCACTAGAAATACATTGTCGCTACTATACGAATTGTGGTGACCTTATATTTTTTCATTTTCTTGTTTAGTATTATTTCTGTGTGTATGTGTAGTTATATTGTTTGTATGTAATTGCATTATTATGCAAAATCAAATATATAAAGGTAATTATTTCCATTCACCGTTTTAGTTCATTTTTTGAACGTTTCATGGTGGGTTTATCTATATTACTTCTATCATGGAGAATTGTAAAATTTACTTCTTCTTTCGCAACTTTTTATTTTCCCATTCATTTCTTTTTTGTTACACGAAAACATCTGAAAAAAAGCAAATCTCGTGTGCATCCAGAGCCTTCTAGAGTATAGAGCCATAATCATCATGGCGTATTTGTTAGAAGCGTTTTTAGTGGTATAACTTTTCACTGAATTCCATAGGAGTTTTACAATGAAAAACACAAAAATGTTACAAAATGTTTATACAAAAGTGTTCTACATATCTTTAGCAACAATATACAATACAAGAAGGGTATATTGGTATTAAGTAAATATTAATTGCAGAAATATTAAAATTTAATTATTTCTGAAATATATTTTTCGAACTTTCATCATCAAAGTTGGCTCTGTCGTATTAAAATAATACTTGCTAAATTTATCTTTAGTTTTACTAGTGTACGTTAGATGTCTAAGATTTATACAGAAAAATATGAAAAAATAAATTAAATAAAAGTACTTTTTTAAACATAATATAACGTTTTTAAAATGGACTAAAAAGAAGAAAATAATTTTTCCTTGCCTCACAGTACAGAAAATTCTGAGAATTTACGATTATTAGTTTTCAGCAACTATGAGAATATTTGGAAAATTTAAAACGAGAAACGTGGAGCGCATATAATGGTACAATACAATTCTGATGGCTTCATAATACATACTAAAGAAAGCTAACTATGGTATTAAAAGAATTATAGTTAACATCACTAATTGTCAGGGAGCATAATTAAATTGTTAATGAACCATGTATCAAAACTTCGTTAGATGCACTCCACGTTTTTCGTTTTAAATTTTCCAAATATTCTCATAGTTGTTTTAAATCTTACAATCGTAAATTCTCAGAATTTTCTATACTGTGAGGCAAGGAAAAATTATTTTCTTCTTTTTAGTCCATTTTAAAAACGTTATACATATCATAGACATTCATACTAGATTTCTCATTTCATTATAACTAAAGGAAAAAAACAAAACTTCTGATAATTCCTATGTTATCGTTGTGATGCTTAGATTACCATAGATATAGTATCAACAAAAAACTCTACACAAAATCAAAATCAAAAGTGAAGCATCAAATTTTCCTTGACAAAACAGGACGCACACATAAAAAAGCGAGAAACAGCGATGAGGTCATAATTGAAAATTGTTGGTTATTCTTAAGTGCAATTTTGTGTGTGATAAGCTTAAATTAAAACTGTGAAATAAAAAAATAAAAAAGTTCTTATAAAATTATTTATTTTATTTATAATGACAAAGTACTGTGCTTTTAGATGTGGAAATTCACATTTATTAAAAAAAAGGAAATTTCATTTCACAGGTAAGGTTTTAGAATGTGGGTAACTGCAGCAGGGAAACTTTCGAATTTAAGCTTGAAATTTCTCATACCGTTAGAACTGAATTTATGCTAATTAGTGCTCATTGGAAAAAATTAGTGCTAGTCCAGGAGCCGAGAAAATGGATAAAGAATTTTCATATGATATTTCGCCTGAAAGACGGTAAAAAAATACGATAACAAAACCTAATTTTCTGCGGAAACCAGAAAAGATTAACCAATTAACGAAATATTTTTAGTTAGTAAATCCAATGAAGAAATTTGTGCTTATCACAAAAATATAAATTTTGACAATTTTCATTCATTAAATTGTGGAAAATGAAAATCAATCCATACCCCTAAATGATACTATGTGAAACCATCCAAGACACATTTTGCGATCAATAAAATGAAACTTAACGTTCAGGAGCCGAGAAAATGGATAAAGAATTTTCATATTTCGCCTGAAAGACGGTAAAAAAATACGATAACAAAACCTAATTTTCTGCGGAAACCAGAAAAGATTAACCAATTAACGAAATATTTTTAGTTAGTAAATCCAATGAAGAAATTTGTGCTTATCACAAAAATATAAATTTTGACAATTTTCATTCATTAAATTGTGGAAAATGAAAATCAATCCATACCCCTAAATGATACTATGTGAAACCATCCAAGACACATTTTGCGATCAATAAAATGAAACTTAACGTTCAGGAGCCGAGAAAATGGATAAAGAATTTTCATATTTCGCCTGAAAGACGGTAAAAAAATACGATAACAAAACCTAATTTTCTGCGGAAACCAGAAAAGATTAACCAATTAACGAAATATTTTTAGTTAGTAAATCCAATGAAGAAATTTGTGCTTATCACAAAAATATAAATTTTGACAATTTTCATTCGTTAAATTGTGGAAAATGAAAATCAATTCATACCCCTAAATGATACTATGTGAAACCATCCAAGACACATTTTGCGTTCAATAATTTCCAAATTGAACAATAAAAATAATTGATTTAAAACATTTCCGACATAAAATGTTTTACAAAGCAATACAAATATTATTTATTTATTTTATCTCCTTTTATGTTTAAATAAACTTTATATTTTACATTAGTGAACACATTGAATAAATTTGTGCTTATCACAAAAATATAAATTTCGAATATTTTCATTAATAAACCAAGGAAATATGAAAATTGATCAACACATTTTGAATCATCCAAGATTGCGCGTTAAATAAACTTTCTTAGTAGTTAAAGAAAATCTAAACTTAGTTTATTTTGTCTTGACAAAATAATTAGACTGACTGATTATCTTTCAATTCGAACTTATATTTTGAGTGAATTAAAACAACGCGACAGGTCGCGGGAAAAAAAATAAATACTAAAAGAACAATCCAAAATTATTATTTTTTGTTTAAATTCTGCCAATGGCTTTATTCTTGAATCTTTCTACATACATAACAAACTCACAAGAAGTAATCAAATCTTAAGCTAAAATTATTACATATTCTAAGTTTTAACCAATGTTAGTGCTCACAATTTAATTATTTTAGATTATACTTATATGTATAGGCCGATTTAGATGTAGAAAAATGTTTGCCTTGCAAAAAAAGAAGCGATTAGTACATTACAATTTTCGTTTGGATGACAAGAACGACAATATAAACATGCAAAATTTTGCAAGGCTGTTTTTTCTTTTTTTTGAGCAATTGTTACTATAGAAATGAAAATTTAACTATAAAATATATTCGACCCGACAATATTTTTTGATATTTTATAGTAACAAACTAGATTACAACAAAGATTAGACAAACAACATGCCCAACAATTTGTCATTGAACATTTTTAAATACAAAAATTTAATTAAGAGCTTTCAAATATATTTTATTTTTATTAATTTCCTCCAATTAATTTAATTTATGTCACATTTATCGGTAATAAATGTAAAAAATATGGCGTCAAATTATCAGTCTCCAAAAATTATAGCATCGCCATTTTTGTTTACATATCCTTTCTCTTTTTAACCAGTGTTTATTTTTCTATTGCGTGCAGTTCTACCCGACATGCAAAAATTTTGTCGGGCAAACATTTTTCTTCATCTAAATCGGCCTTATAACAAAAAAATTTAATAAATTTACAGGTTCACAGGTTCCTCAGTCCGAGTGGATCTGTTCTTTTCAGTTGCCTAAATCGCGGCTGTTGCAGTATATCCCTGGCCAATTCGTTGAAATGTGATTCTAGTTTTGAGTAATATTTCGAACTAAATCCACTAGTAATTTTTTTATTTCTTAAGAATAGCAAGACCGCTAGGTAGACCGTTTTTCCATTTTTATTCGTCAGAATGATTTACTCGTATTTCTTTTCGAGAAAGCACAATCTCGGTTGTCACGCAGTTACAATACGCAGATACTATTCCCTCGCATATCTAAGATTTGATTCATTTTGTTGATTCACTCAAAATAAAATAATCTTATTGTTATCAAATAAACATTTCCCTTGCAAATCCCGACAAAATAAAACTTATCCCGACTTAACATAATTTATACGAATGATATATCGACAGCAAATTTAAAAACTTTTTTACTTGGTCAATCAAATTATATTTGTTTGGTAATTAATTTACATATTACCTACATATATTGAATTTTAGTTACATATTTTATTTTACATAAATAACCAACGCTGGGTTGACTTTAATGTTTTTCGACTTTGTGGTCAATAGCTCATCGTAAAATTCAACCTGCCCATTAAGACGCTTGATTACTCCAATATGATGTACAATTCAATTAACTAATGATTTTGAGCTGAAGTGGATGATCCCCTTTAATTTTATTACTCTGTTTGAACTAAAATATTGTCTTGTATTTCGATTGGGCTAACAGAATAAAATTCAATTGAATTTAATGGTTGGGTATCAACAAACATAAACCCATTAGAAACCTTTATTTCATTAGGTTGTTTGCATCACTTGCACTGTTTAATATTTAAATTCATATCCGAAATGAAATTTCGAAGTGGTAGAAGGATTTTCATATTTATTTGGTTTATTAATGAAAATATTCGAAATTTATATTTTTATGATAAGCACAAATTTCTTCAATGTGTTCACTAATGTAAAATATAAGCTTATTTAAATATAAAATCAAATAAAATAAATAAATAATATTTGTATTGCTTTGTAAAACATTTTATGTCGGAAATGTTTTAAATCAATTATTTTTATTGTTCAATTTGGAAATTATTGAACGCAAAATGTGTCTTGGATGGTTTCGCATAGTATCATTTAGGGGTATGAATTGATTTTCATTTTCCACAATTTAATGAATGAAAATTGTCAAAATTTATATTTTTATGATAAGCACAAATTTCTTCATTGGATTTACTAACTAAAAATATTTCGTTAATTGGTTAATCTTTTCTGGTTTCCGCAGAAAATTAGGTTTTGTTATCGTATTTTTTTACCGTCTTTCAGGCGAAATATGAAAATTCTTTATCCATTTTCTCGGCTCCTGGACTAGCACTAATTTTTTCCAATGAGCTCTAATTAGCACAAATTCAGTTCTAACGGTATGAGAAATTTCAAGCTTAAATTCGAAAGTTTCCCTGCTCCAGTTACCCACATGGTTTTAGATTATGACAACAATATGTATTATTCCGTATTATGCGCAATATGTATTATTCCGTTAATAACATTATTAATGATGATTTTAATTAAACATTTGGTTAAAAATTTTAACATTTTACCCAAAAAAACATAAAAGGGAGGAGTTATTCGTCTAAAAATCAAATACAACAACACTCCTATTCGGTGTTTTTTTTTATTTTTAGATTATTTCCTTAGGTTACTAGGTTATTTCGGTTTGAAAATCCAGTGGTATGGCATATTTTTTTGAAATTTTTTATTAAGATTTATTTCTTTAGTTTTAACCGTGTTAAAATAAATATGTTTCGATTTCTAATTTGTTTATTAGTGTTTTTTATTTTAAATTATGTATATGAATAATAAACTGTTTGAAAAAATTAATTTTAATTCAATAAATTTAATTACCCTGCTTTCTATAATTTTTTTTTTAAATTTTAGTTCTAGGAGAAAAATCAGTCAATTTAGTTTTTATCAAAATTATTTATACACCCAAATTTGTTCTCAAATTATTTGTGTAATATTGAAAAATTCAAAATAAAATAGTAAATCAATTAAATTTGATAAAGTCACTAATGTTTTGGATGCAAGGGTCACTTTTTGTTTAGTCTCTATAACATTTCGCATTTGTTAACATCACGTAGAATCGTATCCCACTCAGTTTTCTTGGCACCTTGCTACAAATTTTTGATCTTGCTAGATCATGAATATTTTCCACAATGATGCTTCTTATGTATGGGAGCATTATTGCGCTAAAGAGAAAATTTTATTTAGTACTGTACAGTTTTATTTCTCTTAAAAGAGACGTAATTAGTGCCATAAATTTACTTAAATTTCAATTTTGCTCAGGTTTCCAAAAAACGAGTCGATTAGAAAACAATGGGCAGTTGCATTAAACTGGAAAAATTGGCACCCGACGTCTTATAGTACTGTTTGTTCCGTACACTTCAAAAGAGAAGATTTTAAACCGTTTTGTACAAAAAAAGTTTTGAACAGTTATGCAGTTCCTTCAATATTTGCTTTCAAACAGAAGGTAATAATTTAATTTATGAATTTTTTACGTAAAATTTGTAATTCCTATTTTATATGTTTTGACGTTATAATTCGTTATAAGTGGACCAAAATAAATTAACATGATATTTTTCGTGATTGTTTTTATATAATATTTATAAATTTTACAAATTATATTTGATTTGTATAAAAAAGTTTAGAACAAAATTTTTTTTTAAAAATCTTAATAAATTGATTTATATGTTAATTCCTTAGCAATATTACATTTAATTATTAAAGTGGACCATTTTCTATTGTTAACATCAACACAAAAGTAATACAATTTAGTATTATGATTAATTATACCGTTACATAGTAATCAAAGTATTTGAATTTTATTTGTATGGCTTATACCGCCTTTATACCAAATATCTCTATATTTACTTAGATAGCAATATGTAGGCACCTCCCTATTTAGAAATCTTCCAACAAACCCGAAGGAAATAATACGAGAAACTGTACAGAACGTTAATTCTTCATTGATCGATGAAGATCATGACAAACAAACAGTTGATGGAATTCTGGTCGATAAAAATTTAGAAATGAAAAAAGAATGTCGATAAAAATATTTTCTAGGAATTGGCAGAAACTACAACATCTGATGATTTAGACAGTACTCCGTCAGTCATAAATGTAAGAAATTTTTAATTTGATAAAGGAAATTCGTTATATACAATTCCATAAAACCATTTTGCGGATTATAAATTATTTTATTTTGTGTTTTAGGAATTTTCCACCAGAGGAAACTTTTTAGAAAATAGCTCTGCTGTTAAAGCAAGTTTAGCGACAAAACCCGCAAAACAAAAAATGAGTTTCAAAAGAGCATTGAATTCATGTTCGGACGATATTCTATCTTCAGATTCTAAACAACAAAAATTAACAACATTAAGAGTAGCAATTAAAATGAAAACCAAAAAAATTAAAGTGCTTAATCAAACTCTACGACGTCGAAATAATAAAATTCAAAATTTATTATGCTTCTTCGAGATCTGAAATCTAAAAATTTAGTTTCAGAAGATGCCGCTTCAATTTTAAATGAATTCTAGGGTATTGGAAAAGAGCTATTCAATGTGCAGAAAAAAAATTGCTACGAAGGAGCATGCGAGGAATGAAGTACAGTGAGGAATAAAAAAAAATCGCTTTAAACTAGAATTTTTAGGTAGTTGGTGTAAAGCGGTGGATGGGGCTCCTGGATTTATTAAGGAGGCATTTACCACGCTACGAAACATTGTTGATACTTCAAAAACTAAAAACGAAAAAATAATCACCAATTTAGTGTTTGATGTGTTTTGATATCAATACGAGCCCGGAGAGAATGGGATGAACATAAGAAAAGAACTTGAGGTTACTTTGAAGTTGGTCCAGATCCTGAGTGTAATAAAACCTTAGCGCAACAGATTATAGTGTTTATATTGGTTTGTGTTAATCAACATTGGATATTTCCCAATTACTTCGTTAACTGGAGACCAACGAAAGAACTTAATAGAAATATGTATCAAAAATGTAGTAGACACTGATGTTGAATTAGTGGGTATTACTTGTGTGTGTCTTCCTGCCAATCTAACAGCTGCGAAATTATTAGGATGCAATTTGAGAAGTTCAAATATTTGTACCACTTTTAATATTGCAAACGTTGGCAACTTTGTATTTAATTTGGATGCGTGCCATATGCTGAAGCTTGTTAGAAATGCGTTTGCTGAGAGAGGTCCATTAATTGATGGAGATGGCAGCTTTATAGACTGGAAATATTTAAAAAAAACTGTATGAATTACAAAATGAGCTAGGGCTGCATTTTGGTAATAAATTATCGATTAACCATATAATGTTCGCAAAACAGAAGATGAAGGTAAAATTTGCGGTTCAGGCCTTAAGTAATTCTGTAGCAGATGCACTTACTTGTTTAAAAAAAAAAAGGGAACAAGGATTTTGCAGACTCTGAAGCTACAATAAAATTTATCTAAAAATTTAATGATATTTCAAATAGCAGATCTATTAAATCTTATAATTTTAGTAAGCCCGTCTGTTCATTAAATATTGAAGAAATCAAACGTACATCGAATGAAGCAATTGCCTATATAAAATCACTAAAATTTCAAGGTACTCTGCAATCTGTTTTAGATTCTAAACGATACACAGGGTTTGAAGGAATTATTTTATGTTTACACAACATTGAAACAATGTACACCAAATTCATCCAATGTGAGAAATTAGAATATATACCTATGTATAAAATTAGCCAAGATCACTTGGAACTCTTCTTTTCATCAATCAGGTATCGTTTAGGCTACAATACTAATCCAACGGTTAGACATTTTGCAGCAACTTATAAAAGGCTCTTATTGCACGTACAAATTAAAAATACCACTGGAAATTGTTTTCCACAGATAGATGTTTCCGTTCTTCGCGTAAACATAGCTAAATCGTCAGTGATCTTAATAAATCAAAATTTATCACAGCGACAAACAGTTTTCTCTGACCAAGACCTCGATCAAAATGAATCAAACAGTGAGGTTAATCAGCAACTGGAAATTAATGTAATATTGCAACCTCCCACATCCTGCGAAAATGATAAGCTTGAGAATTCTTGCTTAGAAATTGATGCAAATTATCCAGATATTATTCAACCAAGTAGCCGCCCCGGTGGCACAGTTGTTAGCATGCTTGCTTTAAGCCCCGAAGGTCCCGGGTTCGATTCCCGGCGGGTGATGAAAAAATCACGGCTGGTTAATGTAGGATCAATGAATTAATCTCTCATTATCCGTTAAAAAAATGATTCCGAAACTTCAATATGAAGCGGCCAAATCCCTCTATGGGATGTAGCGCCAGCGGAAAAAAAAAATCAACCAAGTGAAGAACTAACCGAATACCAGACGGACATTATAGAATACGTTGCAGGCTTCGTGGTTAAGCACTTAATTGCAAGAATTAAATGTGAATCATGCTTGGATTTATTATATGCACTTATTATATTATAATTAAACCAGCCAAGCGGAATGCCAATTTGCTAATAAGATGTATAGGAGAAAAATATTTAAACATAAGATTTCACTATATCGGAAAATTGGAAAATAAAAAAATTTCAACCCGGTCATTCTACACAAGAATTATGAATTTTCAAGGTATGTAATATTTTTGTATTCATTTAGTCTAATATTTTAAATAATATTAATTTTGGAATAATAAAGAATTTTATGATAAAGAATTTAAATTTGATTAAATTTTAAAATTCAATATTAAGCGGCGCCACTGCTCATTATTATGGAAATTTTCTGTTTTCATCTCGTTCTCTTCTTTCTCTTTTCAAAATGTAAACAATCAAAAGTGCTTCACAACAAACATATTGTTACTCTATCTATGATAATCTAAGTTGTGATGTGTATTTTATAAGGCAATGAATTTAGAATGCGTTGCAAATATAATACGTATGTATATGCAATACACCGGTAACATTTGAATGGAAAATTTTTATTTTTTTTTTTTGTGTTTTTAGTCAAATGAGAAATCTATTATGATTGTCTATGGTTATATGTATATTAAAAAGTTTTTTTATTTAATTTATTTTCTGCTTTTTTAGTGTTGCCAACAAGGGTGCTGATGTATTTTCTAGTACATACTCGGTTATTTTGTATTCATGTATTCGGATACTTGAATATTTTATGATTATGTATTCGGTTTCTTGGAGAATAGAGCTGTTTCCTCAAACGTCAAATGAAGTAAATTGACCACTAACGGTGTAAGCCAAACGTAAATATGTTTTCTTATTTTCTGTATTAAAGCAACAAAATTAAATTTGTACAATATGCTTAACTTTAGAAACGTTTTTAAAATAATTTGGTATTGTTTTACCATCAGTGAATCCTATTTAATTGTCCCACAGCAATAATTCTTAAATGTTTGGCCTGCAGCTTCGGTGAATTTAGCTGTAAAAATATTTAGGTGGAAACAACTCTATAACAAACTTAGAACCAACTTTTGTTCGGCAACCTATCGAACCTGTCGCCAAATAATTAATTTAATTTTTATCAGGTCTTCATTAAAATACACTTTAAATTAGCATAAAAAAACAGCATACTATATGACGTCGGGTTATTGTAACGGTCTCGAAAAACGTAATTTACAGCATCACCTGGAGCCGAAATATATCGCAAACTATTGAATATTGCATTGTCATCGAGTTCTAAGCTATGTTCAAAATTTCAAGTCTCTAGATTATCGGGAAGTTGGTTTAAAATTGATTTCAAAATTTTACCCAAACAGACAGACAGATAGACAAGAAAGCAAGTTAAGAAAAACGTTAAGAGCGCTACACTACACACGATCCAACTTGTTGGACCGACGGTCGGCCCGACCAAATTGGATGTTGTCTACCATCCGATTTTTTGATTTTGATAAATTTGTTTTTAAAAAAATGACGCAATACAAATATTAAACGATTTATACATATTTTATGTAATATGATCAAAGTGAACAATCAAATCCCAGCAAGTAGATTAAACATTTGTATCTTTAAAAGGTTAACTCAATTGATTTGAATTAAAATTAAATTGAAAAGTATTTTCAGTAAAAACCCGAAAGTAATGAATCTATTTATAAGCTGGAATTTTGTTTGCCTAACTAAATTCGAACCCTCAATGTTATGTGAAAAGTTTAATTTATTTAAACACTCGTTTCTAATTATATATTGAATTTGATAACTTTTGTAAAAATCACTTTAACTAATTAATTCAATTGTTATGTTAAAAAATACTTATCCACTTATACCTACTTTAGTCGATGCTCGTGTGGGTTTCTCTCCCTAAAAATAATTAAAATTGGATTAAAAAAAAACTCACCATCCCCAATAAGTATTTCAATCTTTCACCAATCTATTATGCATATTTGTAAAAAGCCACTCAAAGTATTTTAATTTATTTCTTATCGCATTTAGGTCACCTCACAGCAGACTACCAAGTAATATTTAATGCAAAAAACTATGTCAACTATGTACATAAAAAAAAAACATTTTTTTTCAATTTTTTATTCTTTTATCATAATTATATTTTTATTTATGAAAAAAAAAAAAAAAAAATATTTAATTAAATTTTAACAAGCATTTATAACAAAACAAAAACATAAAAACGAAACAATAGAAATTATATAAATTAAATATTTAAAATAAGATATTAATAGTTTTGTGTTAAGTATACAGAACGAAACAAAAACACTTATATTTTAATGAATAATACATATTTATCGTTTTTTTTTTATTAATTTTTTGATATGCTTTTATTTATTTATAATTATTAATAATTATTTTGTTGTTTTATTTTATTTTTTGGTTTTCTATTGTTTTAAATAATTTATCTTTTTTAATTTATTATTTTTATTTTATTAATTGAATAAAATATATACGTATATTAAAAACACGTCCTTTTGTTTTTTATTTTTAATTATAATGATAATAATAATATTAATAATAATAGTGTACTGTAAAGTATATAATAAATAAATTTGATAATAGTTTTTATATTAAACATATGTGTATGTATGTATAATTTTATGTTTTTAAATATGGTAACTAAAAAATTAAATAATAAATATTTGTTTTGTGCTTTTTACTATTTTTGTTTTAAGTAAATGGTTGAGCTTTTTTATATTTTATTTTACGTCGTTATCGTTTTTTTCTTGTAGGTTCAAATCGGTGGTTTTATTGAGCAATAAATAATAAATCAATACAATTTTTATAAATTATAAATTTCTTGTGGTTGTTTATTGGTTTTAATTAATTTTTTATATATGTGTGTGTATGTGTGTATGGCTATGTTTATCATGCTTCAATAAATATAGGAGAATTATTCTTTTGTCATGTAGATATATTTTTGTATAGTAAAAGTAGCTCTCAGTCTATTTTTAATATTATTTAAGCTGATCACGAAACTTAAAAATAATCTAAAAATTAAATCGTGAATCGTTTTTTGTAACTTAAAATTAACTTAAGAATCGAGTTTATGTGCTATCATTATGATTTTTGTAGGCCTGTATTATTAATTTGTCTAACTAAATATTAAAGCAACTTAACCTTAAATACTATATTGCAAATTTCAATAAATCATATATGTATATTTTGATAAGAGTATGTAGTCCGAATTTTTTTTTAATCTGGCAGTAACACTTTATCATGAGAAAAACAAAAAAAAAATTGAAGTGATTAAATCTTTTGTAAACTGAAGCTTTCTCAAATTATAAATATTTTTCACACTTAAATTTCCCATTAAAAATTATGTTTAACAAAAAAAATTTTCTTCTTAAAAAAAATAATAAAGTTTTCATTGTGTTGATAATTTTATCGTTGAATTAATTAAATTATTATTGTTATTATTGCTATTACTATTAATATCATTTTTCTTGTTAACATTACTAATAATTTTATCAATGTTATTATTGTTAGTTTTATTACCACTAGACGTAGTTTTTAGTACAACTATTTTCTTAGTCGGCGGTGTAGGTTGTGCCGGTAAATCCGGCAGCTTACACGGTTCCTTCAAATAATTATAAATGGCGTCGACCCGTTTTATTAGGCGCTCTTGAAATTTATGCGCCGTCCGATCGATAAGCGATGGCGTTTTTATACAATCATCTCCACCAAATTCACAAACCCGATAATGATGGAGTATGGCAGAATCAGAGGGTACATTGACGGATCCTTTGCCCGGCGAAAATTCCCAAACAAAATGATTTCCCGCCTCGATAACATATTCAGGTTTACAAATATATTTAGACCGCTGTTTTTGTGGATGCAATTTACTGCGTCGCCTTGTTTTTCGTTGCGTCACCAGTGAGCTGCGTAATTGTGAATTAGGCCCTGTTTTTTTGTACATCAAATCATCATCACCGAATTGTAAATAGAAGAAGGCATTCTGAAATGAATAGGCCCCTGCATTTTTACTGTTCACCCGTTTTGTTAGCCATTCGATTAGTTCGTTGAGCGTACTGTTATGGCGTGGTATAATAAATTCATCAAAATCGATTAGAGCTACGTGCGAATAACTATAAACATGGATAACAATAGAATCGAGAATAAAATCAATTTCAATCTTGATATTTTTATTACTTACCGATACATGCTCCGGTACAGACAATCATTTAGTGCCGCAAATAAACCCTCCGTCCTTATTTCTTTTTGTGACCTCATCCTCAAGTCCCACGGCAACAAATCTATTGTTATTTTTTGATTTTTTGCCGTCTCCGACGAATTATTATTGTACTGTTGTTGCCCCAGCAGTTCGTTCATATTAATTTGATTATTCATGTAATGTTGTAGAACGCATGAAGCATGCGGCCCTATCGTATGATTGTACATTGTGAAATGATTTACGCCCATAATAGCGTTCAGCTCGATAAATTCGAGCAGGCTGAGTGCCCGATCATAATTAAAATGTAACGGCTTAACACAAACCGCAATTTTATTTGGTATATCGTTTACTGACGAACGATTATTAAAATCTGGATCCGTATCCGTATTACGTACAATTAAAATATTACCCGGCGGTGATCTTAGCCGACTGACAACACTAACGCTGTATGGCACTTCTGAACCTGCCGCTCGTAGCGGACACAATATAAAACATGCACTATACTTGAGATTCCAATTCTCACGGATCACTTTAACTCGTGCCATCACACTAATTGAATAAAATTTCGCTTTACTGCCATGCGTTCTATTAAAGTGATTACTATTACTATTTTGATTAATACTATTACTATTGCTAATATTTAACGAGCTTGGGAACCAAAATCGGCACCATACACGTTCGGGATTTCGTGTTTTGGTCGCACCAATAATGCGTATTAATTTACCGTCACGTCGATCATAAAACGATGAGAATACAAAAAATTTAAAACGTGTCCCATTCACAATTTGCCAACTACCATCTGTTGGCTTGCTATCTACTGGATAATCAGGTAATTTTTGCTCGATTTTGAGTGGTAATGCCTGTCCCCATGGTATTGGATTTCCATGTATATCCCGTGTGTCTGGCATTACCGGTATACCCATTGACATTTTAAAATCGGCATTGGCCGCACTTTGAGCAGCATTTGTATCTTGGGCTGCTGGTCCACTAAATTTATTAGCGCTACTCCGTATCAAAAGCTCACTTTCACCTAAATTATAGTCGTCCTGTATGGATAAGAAATTAAAAATGTTTAAATTTAGGATTTTTTAAAATTAGAGTGTCTTTACATCATCGTAATCAGGCATCGATTCAACAAGTCGACTTCCCATACTGCCATGTCTAACTATTACTGATGTACCTCTGTTTCGTTCATCAATCATTAAAACCTGAAATGATAGAAAAAATAAACTTTGTTAGAGTGGATTGTTTTCGGTCATTTTATTTATTTAAATACAACAGAAAATACAATAGAAAGTGGATTTATTAAATTTGAATTCACATCCACATACGGAATGAGCTAGTTGAAGCTACATATTGAACATTTTATATCGCTCAAATATTCAGCTCATACAAAACAATTAATACCAACAGAAATTCATCTGAATAGACCAAAATCCAGAAATCGGTTAAGAATTTTCCAAAATCCATCCTAATTGACCACATTTCAAAATTTCATCTAAAAATCACTTTAGAATCCCATTTTCATCGAAATTCCAAGTTTTTTTTACCTTACATGGGTGTTTAACTTCTTCAGCATTTTAGATGAAGTTCTGGGTTATGACCCATTAGGATGCAACCTGACGTATTTATAAGAAATACGGCCGCAATATTCGAGGAGATGGAATCGATTTAACCTCAGCAAAATTTGTATGTTTTGCCTTCAGAGCTATTTGGCCATTATCCAGAACTAAATCAAAAAATCATTTTACAATATCATTTCCGTTGCATAAGTCAAATTCTACCATAAGTGGTTGAAAAACAGCCAAGTTCCATTCCGATCAGCCGTATTCCACAATATCATCTAAAAATAATTTTACAATTTCCATCACATGTCGAAATTTTATTATTAGTTAAGAAATGCCCAAGTTCCATCCTAATAAGTCATATTCCAGAACTTTATCTAAAGATCATTTTAGAATCCTGGAAGTCGGATCCGACTTCCAATGCACTTGTCGAATTTCATGATAAACGGATAAGGAATGGCCAAGCTCCAATCTAATATTAAGTCATATTCCAGAATTTCTTCTAGAAATAATTTAGAATCTAGTTTTCAACGCATATGTCAAATTTTATCATAATCGGTTAAGGAATAGCCAAGTTCCATCCTACTTGGCCATATTCCAGAACTTTATCCAAAAATCATTTTAGAATCCCATTTCCACAGATGTCAAATTCCACTAAAATTATTTAAGAGATAGATAAGTGCCATCCTAAATGGCCATAAATACCTGCACAATTAGAATTTTGTTGTTTATGAAACCGGTAAAAAATGTGTATCTGCATGTAATTTTGGGGTTCCTAAAATTCACGGGCTCTAGGCACGTGTCTAATTTGCCTATGCATTAGTCCACCACTGAATTCATCCCTTAGACGTTCAGAGTTTACTATTATTTCATATTTATAGCATTAAGTACGCGATAATTTTAAAGAAAATCATTAGAATCAGGAAATACATCTAGTTTAACACAGCTATTCCCTTAGTCGTGTCACTTGTCACTTGTACCGACAATCAAATTTTGGTATTCTCTTAGTCGATTGATGTGACAATCGTCGTTTTAAGTGACAAACATCCTTTTACGTCGAATTCCATTATATTATCACTTTGATCGATTAAGAGATTGCCAATTTAAAGTTGAAGTGAAACGACAATTGGCACGTCGAATGAAGTGATGCGAGCAAGGTAATAAGGGTATAAGTATTATAAGAATACATTTTGTTGGTAAACGTAACTAAAAGAGACTAAAATCAAACCAATAATATTTATTACAGAATGGAATCTTATTCTACTTAAAATATCAACAACTTTTTTCCGAAGCATTTTTTCTAAGACGCCCGTTTCTAATGATATTTAGCAAAATAACAAGATATTAGGCCGATAGTGGTTTTAAAACTTATTTTAAATATTTACTATTATATTATTGAAGAATCTGGTTAGTATTTAGGATCTATTGCTAGTTCTTCATAAGAAGAATTTTCGATGATTTTGTGTTATACCTAAGCGTCATATTTTCCTGTATAGTTGGTTCTCCTCTATCCAAATATTTGTAAGTGCTTTGTAGTTGAATAAGACGAATACGCACGGAATACTACAGAATATAACAGAATACACAATTTCAAGTTTGGATTTGGAATTTGGAATTTGGAATATAAGGTTTAAAATTTTGAATTTAAAATTTGAAATTAAAAATTTGAAATTTCAAGTTTGAAACTCAGAATTTGACAATGGGAATTTGGAATTTAAAATTTAGAATATAGAATCTGGAATTTAAAATTTCAGATTTGATATTTAAAATTGAAATTTACAATTTGAAATTTAAATTTAGAATTTGAAATTTGGAATTTGAAATTTGGAATTTGAAATTTGGAATTTGAAATTCGAATTTGGAATTTGAAATTTGAAATTTAAAATTTGAAATTTGGAATATGAAATTTTGGATTTTGAAATTTGGGATTTGAGATTTAGGATTTGGATTTTGAAATTTCAAATTTGAAATTTGGAATGTGGGATTTGGAATTTGGAAACTGAAATTTGGAGTTTGAAGTTTGAAATTTGGAATGTGGGATTTGGAATTTGGGATTTGAAAACTGGAACTTGGAGTTTGAAGTTTGAAATTTGGAATTAAATTAAATTTAAAATTTGAAATTTGGAATATGGAATTTTGGAATTTTTTATTTGGGATTTAGGGTTCGGAATTTGAAATATAAAATTTGATATTTGGAATTTGAAATAAGAAATTATGGATTTTGAAATTTGGGATTTTAGATTTAGGATTTAGATATTGAAATTTGAAATTTAGAATGTGGGATCTGGAATTTGAAAACTGGAATTTGGAGTTTGAAATTTATAATGTGGGAGTTGGAATTTGGGATTTGAAAACTGGAATTTGGAGTTTGAAGTTTGAAATTTGAAATTTGGAATTTGAAATTTGGAATTTGCAATTTGGAATTTGAAATTTTAAATTTGGAATTTAAAGTTTGAAATTTGGAATTTAAAATTTGAAATTTCAAGTTGGGAATTAAGAATTTGACATTTGCAATTTAAACTTTCAAAATTGGAATTTGGAACTTAGAATTTGAAATTTCTGATTTAATATTTAATATTGAAATTTACAATTTGGAATTTGAAATTTTTGATTTGATATTTAATATTGAAATTTAAAATTTGTAATTTAAATTTGAAATTTAGAATTTTGAATTTGGAATTTGAAATTCGAATTTCGTATTTGAAGAATGAAATTTAAAATTTGAAATTTGGAATTCATATTCCACCTTGGAAATTCAGAATTTGACAATTGGAATTTGGAATTTGAAATTTGAAATTTAAAATTTAAAATTAGAAATTTGGAATTTTAAATTTGGAATTTGAAATTTGAAATTTAAAATTTGGAATTTGAAATTTCAGATTTTATATTTAAAATTGAAATTTACAATTTGAAATTTAAATTTTAAATTTGGAATTTGGAATTTGAAATTTGAAATTGGAAATTTGAAATTTGGAATGTGGGATTTGGAATTTGGAATTTTAAAACTGGCATTTGGAGTTTGAAATTTGGAATGTGGGATTTGGAATTTGGGATTTGAAAACTGGAATTTGGAGTTTGGAATTTGAAATTTGAAATTTGGAGTTTGGAATTTGAAATTTGGAATTTACAATTTGGAATTTTAAATTTTAAATTTAAATTTAAAGTTGTTTAAAGTTTTGTTCAGATTTGATATTTAATATTGAAATTTACAATTTGTAATTTCAATTTGAAATTTAGAATTTTGAATTTGGAATTCAAATTTGGAATTTGAAATTCGAATTTGGAATTTGAAAAATGAAATTTAAAGTTTGAAATTTGGAATTCATATTCCACCTTCGAAATTCAGAATTTGACAATTGGAATTTGGAATTTGAAATTTAGAATTTAAAATTAGAAATTTGGAATTTTAAATTTGGGGTTTAATATTAGAAATTTAAAATTTGGAATTTTAAATTTCAGATTTTATATATAAAATTGAAATTTACAATTTGAAATTTAAATTTTAAATTTTGAATTTGGAATTTGAAATTTGAAATTTGAAATTAAAATTTGAAGTTTGGAATGTGGGATTTGGAATTTAGAATTCTAAAACTGGAATTTGGAGTTTGAAATTTGGAATGTGGGATTTGGAATTTGAAAACTGTATTTTGTAGTTTGGAATTTGAAATTTGGAATTTGGAATTTGAAATTTGGAATTTGCAATTTGGAATTTTAAATTTTTAATTTAAAGTTGAAATTTGGAATTTGAAATTTCAAGTTGGGAATTTAGAATTTGGAAGTTGGAATTAAGAATTTAAAATTTGAAATTTACAATTTCGAATTTGAAATTTCTGATTTGATATTTAATATTGAAATTTACAATTTGTAATTTAAATTTGAAATTTAGAATTTTAAATTTGGAATTTGAAATTCGAATTTCGTATTTGAAGAATGAAATTTAAAATTTGAAATTTGGAATTCATATTCCACCTTGGAAATTCAGAATTTGACAATTGGAATTTGGAATTTGAAATTTGAAATTTGAAATTTAAAATTTAAAATTAGAAATTTGGAATTTTAAATTTGGAATTTTAAATTTGAAATTTCGAATGTGGGATTTGAAATTTGGAATTTTAAAACTGGAATTTGGAGTTTGAAATTTGGAATGTGGGATTTGGAGTTTGGAATTTGAAATTTGGAATTTGGAGTTTGGAATTTCAAATTTGGAATTTGCTTTTTGGAATTTTAAATTTGTAGTTTAAATTTGAAATTTGGAATTTAAAATTTCAAGTTGGGAATTTAGAATTTGACATTTGGAATTTGAAATTTAGAAATTGGAATTTGAAATTTCAGATTTGAAATTTAAAATTGAAATTACAATTTGAAATTTAAATTTGAAATTTAGAATTTTGGATTTGGAATTTGAAATTTGGAATTCGAATTTGAAATTTAAAATTGAAAATTTGAAATTTGGAATATGAAATTTTGGATTTTGAAATTTGGGATTTGAGATTTAGGATTTGGATTTTGAAATTTGAAATCTAAAATTTGAGACTTGGAATGTGGGATTTGGAATTTGTAAACTGGAATTTGGAGTTTGAAGTTTGGAATTTGAAATTTGGAATTTGGAGTTTGGAATTTGAAATTTGCAATTTTAAATTTTAAATTTGGAATTTAAAGTTTGAAATTTGGAATTTATAATTTGAAATTTCAAGTTGGGAATTTAGAATTTGACATTTGGTATTTGGAATTTGAAATTTGGAAGTTGGAATTAAGAAATTAAAATTTGAAATTTACAATTTGGAATTTGAAATTTCTGATTTGATATTTAATATTGAAATTTACAATTTGAAATTTAAATTTGAAATTTAGAATTTTGAATTTAAAATTCGAAATTTGGAATTTGAAATTCGAATTTGGAATTTGAAAAATGAAATTTAAAATTTGAAATTTGGAATTCATATTCCACCTTGGAAATTCAGAATTTGACAATTGGAATTTGGAATATGAAATTTGAAATTTAGAATTTAAAATTAGAAATTTGAAATTTGAAATTTAAAATTAGGAATTTGGAATGTGGGATTTGGAATTTTAAAACTGGAATTTGGAGTTTGAAATTTGGAATGTGGGATTTGGAATTTGAGATTTGAAAACTGGAATTTGGAGTTTGAATTTGAAATTTGGAATTGGGGGTTTGGAATTTGAAATTTGCAATTTTCAATTTGGAATTTTAAATTCGTAATTTAAAGTTGAAATTTGGAATTTAAAATTTGAAATTTATTATTATTATTATTATTATTACTATCTTTATTTCAATAAAATAAATACAAAATTAAAAGCTAGTTAAAGCAACATAATAAAATATGAAATAAAGTACAACTCCTATAGACATTATGTCTGTAGGGGAGCAATTTGAAACAAATTGTAATTAAAATTTATATAATATTCTTTCTTTACATTAGTAACAATAATTTTCTACAAAATACAAGCTCAGTTTTATTAAAACAGATATATTTAGCTACACGATGGCACATTAGAACATAATGTGATTGAACATTTATACTAAAAATATTGCTCGATATCATCGATGTCAAGTAACCAAGTCCGAATTTCCCTGTTAAATTTATGTTTCTGCCCAGATGGAAGCATTTTCACATGTTTAGGTAAAAGATGGAACCAATAAGGTGCTATATATAAATAAAATCTTCTAAACCTTTCACTATTACAACGAAGACCGACAAAATTGTTTGGATTTCTCATATTATACATGTGGTATATTCGACTATGGTAACTATATTGCTACGAACAAAAAACATTTTCAATACTTTAAAAACATACAAATACCTTAGAGGCAACAAGTTTAACTCGCGAAAAAGCGAATTTCAAGTTGGGAATTTAGAATTTCACATTTGGAATTTGAAATTTGAAATTTGAATTGAAATTCGAAATATAATATTTGAAATTTGGAATATGAAATTTTGGATTTTGGAATTTGGGATTTAGGATTTTTAATTTAAAATTTAAAATTTGAAATTTGGAATATGAAATTTGAGATTTTAGAATTTGGGATTTAGGATTTGGATTTGGATTTTAAAATTTGAAATTTGGAATGTGGGATTTGGAATTTGGAATTTAAAAACTGGAATTTGGAGTTTGGAATTTGAAATTTGGAATTTGGAGTTTGGAATTTTAAATTTTAAATTTACAATTTGCAATTTGGAATTTTCAAATTGGAATTTAAAGTTTGAAATTTGGAATTTAAAATTTGAAATTTAAAATTTGAAATTTCAAGTTTGGAATTTAGAGTTAAAATAAATATTTATCTAGCGCACAACAAAAGCGTGATTAAATAATAAAAATAAAAACTAAGGAGTACATCGATGGATGAATCCTTAAATTTCAGTAAAACGTAGTAATTTAAGTTAGAATAAAATTGCTTATTAGTCTTACACTAGATTGTAATTAAAAAGGAAATAATAAAGAAAAATTAAAATACTCCATTAAAATTTGAAATTTGGAAACTGAAATTTGAAATTCAGAATTTGGAATTTCAAATTGCAGATTTGATATTTAAAATTGAAATCTACAATTTGAAATTTACAATTTGAAATTTAAATTTGAAATTTATCATTTGGAATTTAGAATTTGAAATTTGGAATTTAATATTCGAATTTGGAATTTTAAATTTAAAATTTGTAAATTGGAATATGAAATATTGAATTTTAAAATTTGAAATTTGGAATATAAAATTTTGGATTTTGGAATTTTGGATTTGGGATTTTGAAATTTGAAATTTAAAATTTAAAATGTAGAATGTGGGATTTGGAATTTTAAAACTGGAATTTGGGATTCCAGTGTGTACTAAAATACAAATTTGCTATTTCCGATGTAATATTTACCCAAATGTTTCATGTTTTATATTAATTGAACCTAATTTTAGCGCCATATTTTTACAGTAATAACATTTAAAGTATTTAGTTCAACATAAAATCAGGTGATGTAAGGATCTGTTTTGGGATAGAAGATGTGAAAATGCTCTTTTAAAATACTATATTTTATTATTATGCTTTATTACTTAATAGTAAAATAATAAGCGGCCAAAATAAAACACTTGTTCGGGAACGGGGAAAACCAGGAAAGGGCTGAAACGTTAACCAGCACATTGTCCAGAAGAGATGCGCTGAAGCATTTGACCGGCTGCTAAAAGAGAAAGACGATCTCATCACAATATCATGCAACTCTAAAAAAACATATGGTTCTACCAAAAGTAGTTGAACAGGCAGCCTACTGCAGTCGTCAATTAGATATCTTCAATTTTTGAACCGTCGTTGGATCGCTAAGATCTAAGTTATCTCTGACCTCTGAAAATGTACTTCGTTCAAAGCGGGGGAAGTTAACGTATTAGAGATGATGAATTTTTTTATAAATTCACAATGTCAATACGAATGAGAGCCGAAACGAGTTCACTTTTGAACTACTTGGAGGATAATATTCCCGAAGAGATTTATTCCGAAGGGACAAACGCTTAAATCAGTAAGTGACATTGTACTCAGGAAAAACGTTAAACAGTCCAAATCGTTGGATAATTACAATTATGTCAGGTTTGTCATTTCTAGAATGACAGACTAGTCGTTTTCTGAAAATTGCAGTTTTGTTTCAGCGATTGTGATAGGTGCAGACATTAGGTTAGTAATATATTTTCCTTAAATCGACGATGAGACAATCTTTGGGTTAAAATTGATCACTTAAAAAAAAAATTCGTAAGCTCTGAGGGAAAGATGGCAAGAGTGTCAAGTTCCATCCTTTGATTAAATTAAAACGTATTGTATTTTTTCATACCATGCTAACAATGTGCATGGCTCAAATTTAATTATATCGACTATAATTCAAAAATATGAAAACTTCATCACATCATTAAGACTAAGCCATTTCGTTAAATTATATCTCCCAACAAATTCTTAAAAACAAACAAAACCTCATAACACCCCAATAAAACTTCTATATGCGAAAGAATAGAAACTTGATTCATTACGATTATATACAAAAAGATCTTAAGAATACTTTTATGAATAAATTAACTGTAATCATGCGATTAAGCAATATTTATTTATTTTTATTACCACATATATTCTTTTTTATTTTATTTTCGATATTATCTGATTTGATGTAAATGATAAATTAATCACCTAGGTATACCTACTCGTATATATACATATTATATACTCGTAAAACCAAAACCAAAACCCAAAAAAAAAAACTCCCCGATTCGATAGGATTATGAAATTTACGACATTTCGACAAAACCTAAGAGAAGCAACAAAAAAATGTTTTGTACGTGTATACTACACAAACAGTGTATTGGATTCGAACGAACTGAACTACCTGTATTGAATAATAAAACGATTGATTTTTGATTGTGATTTTCGAATTTAAGAAAATGTGAACGATGTGTAATGATGGTTTTTGTGTTGATCGTATATTGATTAAAACAAAGCAGACAGATAGTTTTTATAGCGCGATTAAGATATAATAGTGGACGCGATGAATACTAATTTGTAAATATACCAAGCTAAAATGAAACAACAACAACAACAAATTTGACTTTAAGACTTTTGCGTTAAATTTTTTGTCGATTAAAGCAAAACAATGGTTTGAAGTAAAAATAAAGCTTTTATCTTTTTTTTTTTGGTTTTTGAGCCTTTCGGGTATTTTACAGAA
Source organism: Tipula helvola (assembly GCA_963556165.1). Lineage (NCBI taxonomy): Eukaryota > Metazoa > Arthropoda > Insecta > Diptera > Tipulidae > Tipula > Tipula helvola. Next base: position 52,841,515 of record OY744482.1, read on the forward strand.
ATCTTAAGACTGAGAAGAGTTATGTGTTAAATTTGCATTAGACTTTTAAATTTTGAGATTTTTTTTTTTTCTTTTGTGTATTTGAATTCCTTATCTTTATTTTATTCTAAGCTTAGCCTAACAGACATTTTTCTTCGCTAAAAGTTTAATTTGCAAATGTTTTGATATATAATTGAATTTTGACAGATTAAACCTTAGGCTAAATTGTGTTTTATTAAATTAGCGTAAGTGATTGTATATAATAAATTTAACCAGCTTTATTTTAATATTTTTTACGATGTGTACCCGAGATTCGAATATCATTTTGAAGATATGGTGCCTTACTTCAACCTCATCATGTAGTCATGTACTCATGTATATAATTCTATGCAGGTGGACAAGAAATTAATAATTTTTTGGAAAAATTCAACAACCTGAAGTACCTTCTACTTCAACTCTGGCTGCGTGATTGGACTGCATGTTTACGAAGTGAAGGGGTTTCTTTATTTATTTATAATTTTTAGAAATCGATTCATCTACCAAAGATTTGTCTTGAAATTCACTTATTCATCATTTGATTAACCCAAACATTTTGTTCCCTTTGACTCTGTTGTTGTCTATATCCCTATTAAACGTTATATTTTCGTTGAATGTGCGACCTCCAGATCGATAAATTCATAAACACGTTGGAATTCAGCACTATTGGTTTTGTATGTATTGATTGTAGGATCTTTTGTTGTATTCACACCACGTATTAAGATCATTAATATCTTCTTGTAATAGGTCATTATTGCACTTTTCCCTGATGGTATGGAAAATTGTAATATCATCTGCAAATATGAATGAGCACGTTAGGATTTCCATAACCTCTCTAACTCTGATGTGTGAGCCTTCAGGAACACCCGAGGTATCTCTGATAACTTAAGTACAAGCTGAACCACTTTACAAATTTGAAAGAAAATCCAATTGCTTGACTACAAAGGATCATTCGATGACAAATAGAATCAAATGCTTTTAACTGAAGTCTGTATAAATTACATTCATCTGAAAGTGCTTTTCTATTTCGTTAAATTTCACTAAATAAATTTGTGGATGATGATGTGCCTGCGGTATGAATCCATGTTTTTTAACCAATTGTATGATGTGATAATAGGCGCATTTTAATTTACCAAATTCAAATTGGTATTCATTTCGAAATCGCATACCTGCTGAATTTCGATAAAAAAGTCTCGGCTAGATACTGGCATGGAAATTAAAAAATTACAATTACCAAACAACAATTTTGTTAATGTCAATATAAATTGAATGTACAAGACAGTATCGATAACCTTTAGAGCTTTAAAAATTAAAATTTAGCGAAGAGTCTATAATTAGATTTTGAAAACCACGTACACGGCGGATATTCACGAACACCAAAATGGTATTGGATTCATGGCAAGTTGTTGTAATTGGTCAAATAAAATGCGCCTAATATAACTTTGAAGGTGTTACACACAACGAGCTCAAATAATTTTGGAATGGATGATGCCGTTGAAATACCTATATAATATGTAATGTTTTCTCTTTTACTCGATTTAAAGGTTGGCGTGATTTTTGAAATTTTCCGTTTATCTGGAAACACGCCGGATACTAACTGTAGTTTGAAGAGATTCCGCAATGGATATAAGGATGGATGTATTTGCATGTTTCTTTAAAATATTTCGCCATACAGTGCACACATAATAAAATCATCATTAATATAGATTTTACCAAAAACTATAATAGATTTACATAGAGGCGTCTCATGTCGCATAAACTAAAATTCAAATATCATGATGGGTGTAGAAAAATCCTATTTATGTGTAAAAATTATTTTTCGAGCCATACAGTGAAACCGTTAATTAAATACTATTAAAACCAGCAAAACAAAATTCGCCCTTTGGCCAAATTTACTCTCTGATTATCCTCCTCCGATCTCCGAAACACAATAAAAATGCGAGATTACTGTTGGAAGAATAACATGTTGTGATGGAATGGATATGGATTGAATAACAAAAAAATTGTGTATTTAAATTAAAAATAAACTTTGCGTGAGCAGCAAGTTTAATAGCATATGTGTCAGCTAAACGTAAACAAATCGAATTTCAATTTAATAATTCAATTCTTAGGGGTTTGTGACAGTGAGAATTACCCCTTTAAAGTTATCCCAGACTTTCATCCCAGAAAAAATTGAAATTACTTCCGACAACACAAGCGTAAAAACTCATCCCAGATTTTTTTTCTACACTAAATATTTAAAGTGCACGAGCTTTAAAATCCATCCCAGATTTTTTACTCCTGGCCTGGTATCAAATTCTTCTTATCAAGATTATGGAGGGCCTGCAAATTTGTTATAACAGTTTGGTAAGGGGTCCTTTTGGCTGCCTATCGGCCAATTCTGAACTCAGCTTGCTTGTTAGAATTTTTGCTACATCAATAAATTTGTTGCTTACCCTGGACATTTTTATGTCTGTTTAGTAGGGGCTTAGTCGGTATAACAAATTTCCAGGCCCACCATAATCCTGATCTGAAGAATTTTTTTTATTCGTTTTAACCATGGGAAAGCAACACATTTATTGAAGTAGCAAAAATTCTAATAAGTGAACTTCGTTCAGAATTGGCCAACAGGTAGCCAATGGGATAATCCTGATCAGATGATTTTATTTTGTATCATAGTTTATTTTTTTTTATTCATTTTTAACTATACGAGAAAATAATCTTCTAATAAATAAAAATTCTGGGATGGGTTTTTACGCTTGCGTTGTCGGAGGCAATTTCAAATTTTTCTGGAATGAAAGTCTGGGATAACTTCAAGGGGGTTGAAAATTTTAAAAATTTTAAAAGCTTTTCATAGTTTTTCTATTAAATGAAATTTAAACACGAAATCATATGGCTCTCTTACCTATAATTCTTAACTTGATCAAGTGTACTCATTTATGTCCGTTTCAATAGTGTTTCAAATTTACCCAAGGCTGCCTTCAATATACATACATACCATCTGATCAAATTTGATCCGGACTGGTCCATTTCAACCGCACGCGTAAACCGAATCGGTAATTTTTTTTTTTCTAGGTATCACCTTCTTTGACATTCGTATAACGTTTGAGCAGAATAACCAAGAAAATGAGTTTGCTTGAAATTTTGTGTTTCCAATGGAATTACGGCTACAAAATCATTGAAAATGTTGTAGAAGTGTTTTGAGGAGTCTACTCTATGAAAAAGTGAAGAAAGAATACTACTTGGCCGTTTTGAGGCGTCTACGTGAAGCAATTTGTCGTAAACGGCCATTCTGGACTCTGGTTGTGATTGAATTATTGGCCAAACACGAAACTTGGCTCCCTATGACTTTTTCCTGTTTCTGAAACTCAAATATCCGCTCCGTATAAAGACGCCATGAGTCAATTGAAGCCATAAAAAGAAATTCGATTAAAGAACTAAAGACCATCCCGGCCGGGGCCCATAAGATGTGTATCGACAAATGAATTAACCGTTGGCAGGCTTGTATTGGCTCAGAACGAGCCTATTTTGAAGCCGATAATAAAGATTTGTCTTAAAATACATAAAAATGTTGTTCTTTTTACCAGTTCTGGTCAAATTTGATCAGATATGGTATGAAAATAAATGATCTCCAACAAATTCAAGTAAAGTTGCAAAAATAGCCTAGGATTTAAAAAATTATTATTTTGGGCTTTTAAAAAATTAATAGCATTGTATAATTATTACGAGTGAATTTAAACGTTGTACTGCAAAACTAAACAATTTTTCAAATTCTAATAACTTTAGAGAATTTAAATGCAATATTGTGTAATGTTATAAATTACACATACATATATTGTTATATTTATAACAGCTTTCGCACATAACCTTATTTTAATGCCATGATGTTGGCGACAATGTATATGTAATAGTTAGAGGTATAATAATGAATAAAACTCTTGTCATTCTGTTCTTAGATAGCAAAGCTAACAGTTGCGTTTTATTTTATAACTATAAAATTACAACAGGTTATGGGCCCAGACACGTGGTTTTGAGTAATAAATAAATAAATAAAGCGTTTTGTTTTGTACGCGCATTTTTGTACATAGTGATAAATCGAACAGTTAATAGATAAGGAAATAGTTTTTTTTTTGTGATGCGTCGTGCATTTTTTTTTTAATACATACGTCTAGCGGGACATTGTAAAAAAAAAAAAAATGTCGAGCAGTGAAGCGTGGGTGTCAATTGATAAATTGAATGACAGTGAAAATTACCACACATGGGCATATGCGATTCAAAATTTATTGGAATTAAACAATTATGAAAATTGTATTAAAACCGGAGAAAAAGCCGAAACTGATGAAGAAAAATTTCGTAAAGCCAAGGCCCGTATTGTTTTAAGTATTGACAAATCTTTATATCCACATATAGCTGGATGTACAATGAAGCAATTGTTTGAAGATAAAGGCCTCGTTCGTCGAATTGGTTTGTTACGAAAACTAGTGACAACGCAATTGGAAAGCTGTGATTCATTGAGAGACTACGTTAGTCAAATATTTCACACGTCAAATAAATTACATGGTATCGGATTTAGTGTTAATGATGAATGGCTCGCAAGTATATTATTGGCCGGTTTGCCAAGTGACTTTCAACCTATGATTATGGGTTTGGAAAGTAGTGCTGCAAAATTAACATCGGATTTGGTTCGATCGAAATTATTAGATACGGGTTTCAATGAGAAAGTATCATCATCAGCATTCTTTGGTAAACATAAACAAAAGGCGAGAGTCCAAAGTAACATGAATTGTTTTAATTGCGGTAAGCGAGGACATATTTCAAAAAATTGTTACAACAAAGAAGAATCAGAGCACTCCGGTAGTAGTATAATTGATGAAAAGAAAAAGTCATCGAATAAAAGTGATGTAGCAAAAACGGGGTTTTTTGTGGCAACAACAGATACAGCATTTTTATCGAGAGACCACCAAGAAAATTGGTACATTGATAGCGGGGCATCACAGCATATGACACCTTATGAAAATTTATTTGTCAAATTAGATTCGTCAAACGTTCTGTCAAAGGCGCTGGTAACATAGCTGTGCGTATTAACGAAACAGAGGTGGATTTCAATAATGTTTTATATGTACCTGGTTTGGCAGCAAATCTATTATCAGTCGCACAGATGGTTAAAAATGGAAATGAGTTAATTTTCAATAAGGAAGGCTGTAAGGTTTTTAATCATCAGAAAGTGTGTATCGCTGAAGTGAAGTCGGAAAATGGTGTCTATCGTTTTCCGATGCAATCGGTAAAATGTATGGCAGCAATGACAGATAATAAAAATGCCTTGTCATGGCATCGCAAATTGGGACATATCAATTTTTCTGATCTGTGCAAAATGAGAAATGGTATTGATTTCAAAGAATGTAATAAAATCGAAATAAAGAATTGTGTGATTTGCAAAGAAGGAAAGCAGACACGGCAGCCATTTGCAAAAAGTACAACACGAACAAATGACATCTTAAATTTGGTTCACTCAGATTTAAATGGTCCAATGGAAAATCGTTCAATTGGAGGTGCTCGGTACATTTTAACGTTTATCGATGACCATTCACGGAAAATTTTTGTGTACTTTCTACGTGAAAAATCGGAAGTGTTCGATCGATTTGTTGAGTTCAAATCGATGGTTGAAAGGCAGACAGGCCAAAAATTGAAGGCTATACGCACTGACAATGGTACCGAATATGTGAATTCAAAATTTAATGTTTATTTAAAGAAACATGGTATTCAACATCAAAAATCCGTTGTATATACACCGTTGTATATAACAGAATGGGATTGCTGAGAGAGCTAATCGTAAATTGGTTGAGAAAGCTAAATGTATGTTATTCGACGCAAATTTGGATGTGTCATATTGGGCCGAAGCTGTTAATATGGCGGCGCATATCCTTAATTTTTCTGCAAATTCAGTTTTGGACACAATAACACTGGAAGAAGCATGGTCGGGAAACAAAGTGAATGTAAGTCATCTACAACTGTTTGGAAATCCAGTTATGGTACACGTGCCAAAACAAAATCGTCGTAAATGGGACAAAAAGTCCAAGAAGTTGGTCTTTGTCCGTTTTAGTGAGGGCGTAAAAGGTTATCGATGTATTAACCCAATGACTAAATAGTTAAAGTTGAGTCGAGATGTAATTTTCTTACAAGAAAATGGTGTTGAGAAAGCAGTTAGTTTGGATGGTTCGGATGAAGTGAGGGGAATGAGAGCAAATCTTCTCTAATTAAGTCAATAATCGATGAAAGTGACATAAACTTGAACAATGATGAAGATATTCATTGTGAATATGAAGACGCACACGATAGAGAATTTGTTCCAGAAAATGAAGTAACACATACAAGCTTCGGATTTGCGACGATCGGCGAGAATACCTAAACCACGAACATTTGATGACTATGTAACATATGGCACACATGACTCATGTAGATAAGGAGCCAACTACGGTCAGAGAGGCATTTAACTGCGACGAGGGTGAAATGTGGAAATCGGCAATGAATGAAGAAATCGACTCATTAATCGAAAATGGTACTTACAAATTGGTTGACTTGCCAAAATATCGAAAACCAATTAAATCAAAATGGGTTTTCAAAATTAAACGGGACGATAATGGTAATATTATACGTTACAAAGCTAGGTTCCAAGCTAAAGGTTGCTCCCAGGTATATGGTATTGACTATGGAGAGGTCTATTCACCTGCGTAGTTCGATATTCTTCGGTTCGATTTTTGATCAGCCTTGCAGTAAAAACGGCTTAAAAATTGAACAAATGGATGCTGTTACTGCGTTCTTGCAAGGGGATTTGTCGGAAGAGATTTATATGGAACAACCTGAAGGTTTCGATGATAATTCCAAACGCGTATGAAAATTGAACAAAACAATTTACGGTTTAAAGCAAAGCGGTCGTGTTTGGAATGAAAAATTGACAAAAATGTTAAAGACTTATGGTTTGAGGAAATCGGTTCACGATCCGTGTGTATTTTATGCCAATGATTTATCGCTTATGTTAACAATTTAGATTGATGATTTCTTGATTTTCTGGAAGGACGAAAATACGTTAAAGAAACTCAAACATGCCTTGAGTACTTCGTTTAAAATGAAATATTTGGGTACAGCAAAATCATGTATTGGTTTACGAATTATACAGAACAATGGTGTAATTACACTCGACCAAAAATCTTATATTTTGGATGTTATTAAAAGATTTGGAATGGAAAATTGTAAATCTGTGTCGTCACCAAGCGATATGAATCAGAAGTTATCTATTTCAATGTGTCCTCAAACAGAAGAAGAAAATGCGGAAATGGCAAATGTACCGTATCAAGCTGCTGTTGGTTGTGTAACAGTTTTCGGTTAATAGAACCGAAAGCGTTAACAGAAATATCCGTCAAGGGATTTTAGGGTGGTCATTTAAGCCGACTAAACTCAGGGAAATGGGGTGGGGATTTCCTAAAACCTTGACAGACCTTGATAGACCACAGGATTAAAATGGAGAAAGCAGCGATCAACTTACCATAAGGTTAGGGGGGGAATTCCATTCCCAATCTCACTCCACGATGTACGAAATTATCTCATTCTGAAATTAAGAGCACTATTCCGAAAAGACCGACGATTTTCCATACAAAAGAAATTACAGTTTATTTTTAAATAATAATTTGATCTTTTACAATTTCAACAAAATAAATCAAGAAAAAAAAATAATATAAAGGAAAGAAACTAAAAGGAATTCGCTCTTGGTACCAAGTAGAATATATACTGACTTAATATCTATGAATTTATATCTACCTAAACCGCATTAAAATTGGTATATAACCTTAACAATTAGCGACCCTAATAAACCAGGGTTCTTCATATTTTATGTTTTAAAGTAAATTAATAATGTAAATTAACTATGATTTAAGGTAAATTAATGTATCAAAAAATTATATAGTTTATATAGTAAATTTAAAAAAAAATTCATGAAAACTCATCTGTTTACTATCCGATGATGCTGAAGATGATGATTGATGACAAATGTTGATTGAAGTTATAATGATGACACCGTAATTGTTTTTTTTTATTGTTTTTTCCTTTGTATTATAACACTAATAATGTATTATAAATCACCATACATACGCAATAGATTGTAAGGCTTTTACTGTCCTTTATTAAACAATCGACTCAGGTTACACTAGATTGTTTTATTCAATGAAAAACTACACAATAACACTACATATTTATGATTTCTGTTCTTGGATTTTAACATTTTTTATTAATCACTCGATATAAGTTAATTATATAACTAGGTACTATTATTATTTTCACTTAATTAAAGTTCGGTTTTCCGCTATGGGTTTTCCGTTATGTTACCATAAGTTTATCTCTTATAGTCGAATGTTCTTTTAAATTCATTCGGAAAAATACTTGCGGACTTATCTACGTATTATCACATTAATATATTAATAACTGAATATGCATAGTCTCATTTAATTGTAAATATTTAATTAGATTACACAAAAAAAAAATCGGTTTTCCGCTGCGGGTTTTCCGTTATTTTACCATGAGTTAATTATATTTCTTGTAGTAGAATGTTCTTTACACATAACTTGTAAAATACTTTCGCACTGATATCACTTATGCTTAACACTCATAAAATTATTAAATTTATGCAATCGCAATAGCATTATTTAACTGTCAATAATAAAAAAAATCGTTTTTCGCTAGTTTACCGCCTTGACAATGTTCTTTTTTGTTTCATAGCCCGGCAAAATGCATCCAGACTAATTTCACTTATGATTACACTCGTATATATGTATATGTATTATTAAATATAAGTGGTACATTGGATTACAAATTAAATTATACGACTTCTGATGTAAATTTTCTAACTGGTTATTCCGATGCTGACTGGGCATCAGATGTTGATAAGCGACGTTCATGTACTGGATATGTATTCATACTTAGTAATGGTGCGATATCATGGAGTAGCAAACGTCAGGAAACAGTCGCATGGCTGAGTATATAGCGTTGTCTTGGGCTACTCGTGAGGCAATATGGTTACGAAGTTTTGGTCAGGAGTTGGACAAAAATATTGGCCAACCTGTGCACATTAAATGCGATAATCAATCCGCAATACATCTATCGCATTCCGAATGTTTTAACACAAGAACTAAACATATCGATGTTCGTTATCATCTCACACGGGACCAAATTGAAAATGGAATAATTAAAGTTTGTTATGTATCATCAGAATAAAACGCAGCGGATGTTCTTACCAAAGGCACAGAAAAGAATGAACAGATATGGAAGTTCCATGTCAAGTATTTACATAGAAATATTCAATCTAAAAAATGTATTTCTGCTCTAATCTAACCAGTTAAGACAGGGAAAATATAATACAATAATATGTTTCGCTTCTCTTCTTTTTTGTTTTTTATACAAAGAAGAGAAGCGAAATATGTAATATTGAATTATATTGTGTCTGTCTTAACTGGTTAGATTAGAGCAGAAATACATTTTTTAGATTGAATATTTCTATGTAAATACTTGACATGGAACTTCCATATCTGTTCATTCTTTTCTGTGCCAAAGGTGTATCCGGCCTAAACACTAAATTGTGTTCAAAGGAGATGGGACTTCGGTAGTAATTCCAACGCATTAAGAATGTAATGTTAGGTTATTACTTTATTAGCAATTTTGTTTTATATAAATTCTTAATGAGTGAGGGTGTTATAAATTACACATACATATATTGTTATATTTATAACAGCTTTCTCACATAACCTTATTTTAATGCCATGATGTTGGCGACAATGTACATATATGTAATAGTTAGAAGTATAATAATGAATAAAACTCTTGTTATTCTGTTCTTAGATAGCAAAGCTAACAGTTGCGTTTTATTTTATTACTATGAAATTACAACATGTAAACTGGTATTAACACTGGAATAAAAATCTCTACTAGAATTTGGTTAACACATGGTAATTCCAAAATCTCAAATTTTTATAGTTAATAACACCGGCAGCTATCGCTGGGCTTTTTCGTAAATCGCTGTGTCTTTGGAAAATTCCCGATAATAACGTATTATTGCATTGCATTCGGTTATAACAGGATAAGAAAAGGAAAAATTGATAGTAGTATATTTGTCGTATAACAGGTTTAAACTCGTGAATCGACCTTCACACATGGTTAAAAAAGAATATTTACCAACATATCACACGAAAGGTTATAATACAAAATAATACAAAGCTGGTATTAAAAATGGCTTTAATACAATTTGCAATATAGTTTGTAAAATATTTTCGAAGTATTCAGTTTTCAAGTAAATTGTATTAAAAATACCACCAATTGTATTAAACATACCAGCATTAAAATACATTACATGAAAATAGTTGTTGTATAATTTAATATTTACTTGCATTAGATGAGTCTCAATGCAATTCTTACACTAATCATTGTTTTCATAGTTGAATGATCAATTTTCCAGGTTCTGTTTATCCAAACAGAGTTCTTACTATATTCATGTTTTTGAAGAAGATTTTACAGGAAAATTGTTTGAAATAGCTAAAAGCAGCTCTGTTCAACGTTTTAGAGATCGCGTGCCTGATTAAAAAAAAATGTTCGATTATCAACTTTTGTTTTATTAGTACAAGCCAGAAAAACAAAAACTGAATAACAAAAATTTTTAAAATTCAGTTGTTTCTTCCTGCTGCGTAAATATTCTTCAAAATTCGAATTGCCGCAATTCGAATTTAGAAGAATATTTATGCAGTAGTCATTCAACAAACCAAATGTATTTACATATGATCCTGTACCTTCTAACATTTCGAACAATAATTTTAAAATTTTGAAATGTGTTGAAACAATATCAATTAATATCAATTAAGCGTTTCATCCATTTTGGTTCCAAAAGTCAATTTAGATATTACTCAACAAATCTAAGTGAATTTATAATTGTAAATGAATCAATAACAAACACCCTTTAATATTCGTTATATTTTCTTAACCTTCAACTTCCCTTATAAACTATAATATAAAGGCTAAAAGATGACATAATTTCGTAGATTCCTTTATAGCGTACAAGTATGTACATACATACGTAATTTATTATGAAGCTTTTGAAGAAACACGATTTTGTTGTGTTATCGATAATAATTTCCTTATCATTGTTGTACTTATCTAATAAACAAGATAGGAAATGGATCTAAAAAACGTTTTACTTATTAGTATAAATATTGTGCTTTTCACACCCCTTTTTATGTAACGGTGTCGTTGTTATTATCATCGTTGTACCTTATGTTTTCGAGTTTTTCCTTTATAATTTTGATTTATTTTCACTTTTCTGTTACTCCTTCTACTCTCGTGTATATTTTAATAGACATACTAGAGAGCTATGTATTATCCTTTTGTATAAAATTTTCAACATAAACGAATTTTATGTGTCTTATGCTATTTGTTTAGGGATTGATGATTGTGATAACATCTGTTTTCAACTCAGTGGATATATGTATGTATGTACATACGATATGTAGGTATGTTTGTATATCTTTCCGTGAAATAAAATTCAATAAAAAAATAAATGTTTCTAGGATCTAAAGCTTTATTCTGCCTAATATCACTAAATTTCTTGGTTCACCCGTATAAACATACAAACACAGCCACCCAAAAACGTTTGCTTTTCATACATTTAATGTACATACGTTCTTGTTCGATACATACAATTTAATTATAGGGGCGAGATTTATTTTTTATGTATGGTTTTGTTAAAGTGTGCCTTAGGTATAATGCACGGTTTGGTGATTTTATTTGCAAGCAACTCTACCAAAAACTGGTACCTATTTCAAATATTTACATTTAAGAACGTCGATATAATTTTTTTTGTTTGCGGTACCCCACCAGCAAAAAAAAAAAGAAAAAATTATGCCAATTAACGTGATAATTTCATTTGTAAATTACTTTGTGCAGACAGAGCGATGCCAGAGATATTTAATTAACAATTCAAAATTAAAGTGGCTTTCACCCGTCTCGTTTATATGTAAATGAATATAATTTTAATAAATTCGTAAATTAGTCGAATGTGGTAAAAATTATGCTTATTATGTATAATGATGAAGATTATTGTTTGAGTACTTGGTGTCCTGATTATTTTATACATAAATTATGAGTTACGAGTCATGTAAATTTCAGTACACGCGTTTGAATGATTTTTCGTGCATGTCGATATTGAGGGCGATTTAGTAGTTACGAAATATTATAATAAATTATAATAAATATAATTTGAAGCTACAAAAAAAAAAAAAAAGGTTTAAATGAGCTCTTACTCTTTACAAGATACAATTTTATTTTTAATCTTTATTGAAATACAGGATGTGGAAGAAAGTTTACTCGATATGGTATTTAAAGGTAACATCCTTATCACTAAACACCGACCATAGCATTTTATGGGGTTATATTATTTTATTTAGCGTTACAACAAATGTATACATAATGCAGAAATAATTTTTAACATGTTTAACTGTTTACACAATTTCAAAAATTTGTCCGACATGCTCAATCTTTTCATGTTTAATAACGAAAATTGCTTAAGAAAATTTACCCTTTACACTTGGAAAAAATATAGCCCCATATCTGCTATCATCTCTGAGATGATTATGAGGGAAATTGAAGGAGACAGACGTACTTTTTTCTGCCCAACGCTTTTTATTTTTTAAACAAACGTTGTTTCGGGAAGCTTGACTTTCCCACATTATCAAAATAAAGATCCCTGCAAAAATCTCTAAGCTTATGGAAAATTACCATAGTGAAGCAATACCTTTTAGCATAATCAACCAGTTATTTAACTCAATTCTCATGCTCAACCCGTTTCATCTCAATAACAAAAACTATTTGGAAAAGCTTGACGCGTTCACTTTATGAACAACTATATCCTGTCTGGTAACACCTCCGAGATATCAAAAAAGTTCAGCTATTTTCACAATTTTCAAAAAACAATTGTTAATCTACTCAACAATTTCGGAACTAAAAATGATAAAATGATTTTATTAAAGCAAGATCATATTTCGAATCAAAGATCATTTTTTTTAAGTTATCGGTTGTAACTGAAGTTTTGTTGGTACATATATTGTTTCGAAAAGTTTTACCTGTCGAGCTTTAAAAAATACTAGTCTACGCTTGGAAAGATCTCTTGAAATTAGTGCAAAAGGCCGTAGTATCTATAGGAGCAGTTTTTAACATGTTTCGCCATGTTCAGAAATTTGTCGACTTGTATTTTAAGAAAATATAGGTCCTCACCTGGAAAAATCTTTAAGATTAAGTGAAGTTGCTGTGGTGTAATAGCTCTTTTCGACATATTCAACCATATATTTAACCATTTTGAAAAATTTCCAAATTTCTTAGAACATGGGGAACCCTTTTCATCTTGATCTATGCAAATATAGTTCTACATTTGGTAGCATCATGTTTGCCATGTTGAACCATTTTTCGAACATGCCCCACCCTTTTAATCTTTTTCCTCAGTCAACTTACTATAGATCAGGCGATTCCCAGCCATCAAAATCCTAAATCTGCAATTGTGCTCCGATTACGGATTTTCATACCTCTAAAGATAGGTCTTGGTACGTGTAATTGTTGTACCAACGCCCAATTAGATTGGTTGATTATTTCGATTTTTTTGAAAATCACCTTACTATAGATCAGCCGATTCCCAGCCATCAAAATCCAAAATCTGCAATTGTGCTGCGATTACGGATTTTGATACCTCTAAAGATAGGTTTCGGGTCGTGTAATTGTTGTACCAACGCCCAATTTGATTGCTTGATTATTTCGATTTTTTTGAAAATCACCTTACTATAGATCAGCCGATTCCCAGCCATCAAAATCCAAAATCTGCAATTGTGCTCCGATTACGGATTTTGATACCTCTAAAAATAGGTCTCGAGACGTGTAATTGTTGTACCAACGCCCAATTAGATTGGTTGATTATTTCGATTTTTTGAAAATCACCTTAGGTACTATAGGTCAGCCGATTCCCAGCCATCAAAATCCAAAATCTGCAATTGTGCTCCGATTACGGATTTTGATACCTCTAAAGATAGGTCTTGGGACGTGTAATTGTTGTACCAACGCCCAATTTCATTGCTTGATTATTTCGATTTTTTTGAAAATCACCTTACTATAGATCAGCCGATTCCCAGCCATCAAAATCCAAAATCTGCAATTGTGCTGCGATTACGGATTTTGATACCTCTAAAGATAGGCCTCGAGACGTGTAATTGTTGTACCAACGCCCAATTTGATTGCTTGATTATTTCGATTTTTTTGAAAATCACCTTACTATAGGTCAGCCGATTCCCAGCCATCAAAATCCAAAACCTGCAATTGTGCTCCGATTACGGATTTTGATACCTCTAAAGATAGGTCTCGGGACGTGTAATTGTTGTACCAACGCCCAATTAGATTGCTTGATTATTTCGATTTTTTGAGAATCACGTTACTATAGATCAGCCGATTCCCAGCCATCAAAATCCAAAATCTGCAATTGTGCTCCGATTACGGATTTTGATACCTCTAAAGATAGGTCTCGAGACGTGTAATTGTTGTACCAACGCCCAATTAGATTGGTTGATTATTTCGATTTTTTGAAAATCACCTTACTATAGGTCAGCCGATTCCCAGCCATTAAAATCCAAAACCTGCAATTGTGCTCCGATTACGGATTTTGATACCTCTAAAGATAGGTCTCGGGACGTATAATTGTTGTACCAACGCCCAATTACATTGGGCAATCAAAAATCCAAATCCATTGCAATCAAAATCCAAAATCTGCAATTGTGCTCCGATTACGGAATTTGATACCTCTAAAGATAGGTCTCGGGACGTGTAATTGTTGTACCAACGCCCAATTAGATTGCTTGACTATTTCGATTTTTTTGAAAATCACCTTACTATAGATCAGCCGATTCCCAGCCATCAAAATCCAAAATCTGCAATTGAGCTCCGATTACGGATTTTGATACCTCTAAAGATAGCTTTCAGGACGTGTAATTGTTGTACCAACGCCCAATTAGATTGCTTGATTATTTCGATTTTTTTGAAAATCACCTTTAATGCAAATTTACGTCCACACACTTGGTAGCTTCTTTGAAATTTATTATTATGCAAATTTCTTGCAAAATTATGATATTTTATTTTTTTTTCATGTTTTGTGTAAATTGTATACTTTTGAGATATTTGCCAAAATTTACGAAAGCTGGGAATTGGGAGCAAATATACAAAGGAACATCAACTCATGTTCAACTGCAAATATAAAGGGAGCGACAGAGAAAATTGAGAGCTAACAATTGGCTTTACCTGAAAGAAGATTCATTATGATCGGTAAGATGCACAATAAGTGTAATTTCTGTGGAGCGCTCAAATTTAAAGGAGAAACACCCGGTTTATGTTGTTTCAATGGAAAAGTCGTACATACGATGAGATAAAAGCCTGTATCAAATCATCGCAACTGTGGAGATTTGTAAAAAACATGAAACTCCAAACAAACATTCGGGTAAAACAATCAAATGGATTCGACTCACTGCAATTTTCCAGGTATCTGCTGAGTGTTGGCAACGGAAAAGAAGAATTCGATGTGGAAACTGGAAAAATTAAATTGAATAAAGATTTTTGCAACACATGCCAAAACTTTAAAACTCTGATTGACCCCGTGTATCCAAATCTAACATACCACATTGTAGAACACGGTTGGCTTCAAGAACGAGCAATATTTGCACCAATTAATGCTAAAGTCAACGAAATCAATTTCATCATTCAAGAAATGATTCAAGTTGAATCGAAGTCATTTTACTCAATTGACAAGATGGTACACGAAGAAGAGGCCACCAGTTATCCAGTTGAGTTCTTAAATACGCTCATTCCAAGTGGCATACCGCACAACATAAAATCACACTCAAGATTGGAAGCCCTATTATGTTGTTAAGGAATTTGGATCCTCCAAAACTATGCAACGGTACGCGTTTGGTTGTGAAGGCGATGCACACTTTTATAATTGAGGCAACAATTTTGGTTGGACAATTTAAAAGGGAAAATGTGTTAATTCCCAGAATTCCAGTTATTGCCAATGATTTACCTTTTCAATTCAAATGCCTTCAGTTCCCGATTCGTCTTGCGTTCGCTATAACGATCAATAAATCCCAAGGGCTGTAATAACAATCAATAATGTGGTATGAATTGTTTTAAGGGATGAATGCTTTAGTCATGCGCCAATTCTACGTAGCAATGTCACGGGCGGAGACACCTAAAAACTTATATGTGCTTGCGCAGATGAAAATAAGACAACAAAAAATATTGTTTATTCACAGGTGTTGAAGGATTGAGTTTGATAAACTATACTTCAAGGATACCGTTTAAACGTTCAATAAATGCAAATCCTATTTGAAAATCATAGGATTTGGTTTTATTTAAGGTAAGGGTATTAAAAATAAACCTGGGCGAAGCCGGGTACGATACTAGTATGTATATAAATATAATAGTCTTTCTGTAAACCTTGGGGGGTACGGTACTTGGGTAGTGATACACTTTTTTCTGGGTATCTCTAACATGGGGGGAGAAGGGGTACGGTACTTGGGTAGTGATTCTTTTTTTTTGCTTTATTTTTCTGGTTCTAGCCGATTTCTAAACCTTTCAATATCAAGATTCCAGAAGGGTTAATTTCAAGTTATTGATTTGGTGATAACTGGACACGAATTTTCGAAGATAACTGAAATTACCCTAATAGGCGAAAAGCTTGCAATTCAATTTCCTTGGCATGCCGAATTTTATTTTGTGGAACAAGTAGCCGTTATTGGCGGTCTTTTAAAGTTAATATTAAGAACAGAAAATCTATGATAAGAGGTGGCAATATGATTCGTCACGGGAAAACTAAGTCATCACAGGTATCATTAAACAAAGTGAAAATATTCCTTTGTTTTTGGATCATTTTATTACTCCTTCTACAATGTCCATTTTCGTCTTTTCCCAAGGCATCAATCAACGTCACTGGGTTCTGTATAATTTGCAAACAATTTGAATGAATTTATCTATATATGAGCCGTTTATTTTGAAAGTGGGGCAAGTCGACATTTTGTTGAAATGAGAAAATGAAGGAATAGAGAAACAATAAATGCAAAAATACACGGGATTTTGCATTTTCTTATTTTTTGAACAAGTATTAGGGATTTTTTTTTTTTTATTTTGACTATAAATTGTGCACCGTTAGAAAGATTATACTTTTATTTATCTATTGAATGATAACCATTAACTTAAATTTTTTGAAAAATGGACTTGCACCACTTTCAAAATTAACGGCTCATATATAAAAATGAATTCCTTTTTGTGTGTTTGTCGGTTCCGAATGGGCGTCTCAGCCGCCCAACCGATCGCCATGAAATTTTTACCATGTACAAGTTGCATATCCAGAACCAACCTTACGATATTTTGGAAGGGGCTGGACCCCGGGGTCTAGGGGCTGCGGTACAATTTTTTTTCGAAAATTTTAATTTTCTTTAAATTTTTCCACGAAAATGAGTTTATGGGGCTGGTTATATGAAATTACTGACAAGTTCGAATCCGAGGGGCCCAGCTCTGGATCAAAAATTGTTTTTTACATGTATAGATACAAATGACCAATCTTACGATATTGTGAAAGGGGCTGGACCCCGGGGTCAAGGGGCCATGGTACAAATTTTATTTTTTTACGAGAATGAGTTTTGGAAAGGGGTTATATGAAATAAGAGACATGTTCGAATTCGGGAAGTCCGCCCCTGGATCAAAAATTCATTTTTACATGTAAAGATACAATTATTTGATTGTTCTGAAATAACGCCTTAGCCGTTTTACCCATCGCCATGAAATTTTTACCATGTATATGTTGCATGTTCAGGACCAAGCCCACGATACTTTTGAAGGGGCTGGACACCGGGGGTCTAGGGGCTGTGGTATACATTTTTTCTCAAATTTCAATTTTTTTAAGATTTTTTGACGGGAATGACTTTAGGAAAGGGGTTATATGAAATTAGTGACATGCTCCAATCCGGAAGTCTGCCCTGGATCAAGAATTCATTTTTACATGTCATGAATTCCACAAAAAGGTAACCCTCAAACTTGAAAAATGGAATCGATAGATGATAATAACAGCTATATTGTTTAGAAAAGAAATATTTCGACATTAGAATATGACATAATTTTTCATGTTTTTGCACTTGCACAACGAATTACACTTGAATAAAGAATTAAAAAATTTTCGCCATAGTAAAGTTTGTATGGTGTCACACGTACGTTATCCATGTGACATGTACGTTATTTAGTGAAAAATTAAAAAGTCAGTCAGTATTAGTTTATTCTGAATGAAAACAGCACTAAAATGTTTTAGCATAGCTCCCTCTATTTAGATAAAGAAATTGATTTTCAGGTCCAAACCAATTCGCAAGCAATTTTATATAACGTACACAACTCAAAATCAGAGGAAAAAATTTGTCACATGTACGTTACACGTATTTTGTTAAATATTTTGATAATTAGTAATGCGATTTTTAAATATTTAATATATTCTAAATGAAGAGATAAATTGGTCATTATAAATCATAAAGAATTGTTTTAAAAAAAGTAATTTGTTATTCAATTTTGGTAAAAACATTTGCACACTGTCACAGTACGTTCTATGGAATTCGTGATGTATAGATACAATTATTTAAATGTTCCGAAATAGCGCCTTAGCCGCAAATTTATACACCAAAAAAGATATCTAGCGTGCGATTGTTATACACAAATCATACCTCTACTATAATTGACTTAATTATTCAAATTAATTTTATTAATTCAAATTTAAGACAATCTTTCATCACTTTAACTGAAGACAAATCTCTGAACACTTATATTATCCATACTAATAATCCATTTTTACTGGTTTGACACGTACTGTTTAGTGATATCCTATTTATCATATCCTGTTTTGAAGTCGGCGACGGCGAGTTCTAATTTTCACATAACTTCAGAAATAACTAACATTCTATTTTAATCCACTATTGCAACCGGCGGCTTACAAGGAAAATAGTAGTTTCATACTAAACGCCAATAGTTTATTACTTAAATAATCAATGATAGTTTCATAAAATCAATTCTAGGAAAGGTACTAAAAAATATTGTACGTATAAACTGATTTACTTTGAAAAGTACTAGCGTTTTATATTTGAAAATAACATCTTCTATAAGAAACATCCTTGGATTCAAATTATTGTACGTGTAAAATTGCCTTAGTTTGAAAAAACTTCTTTTGTTTTTCGAAAAGTCATTTTCAACCACAGTCCGCGGTAAAACGTATCGAAATGGACGTAGTTTTAATCGTTTTGAATAAATTAATATTAATTTGTGTTTCGGATGCCGTTGTTCTCGATTAGTTAGCTATATTGCAATAAAATAATTGTTGGTGATTATTTTCCAGGTATTAAATATTATTTCAAGTGAATATACATTCTTATTAGATTTAAGTTTTCAGTTTATAAACGTGTTAATCTGTGATTACTTTTTGATTGTAGATAACATTTGATTTTGCTTTAAAAAAATTCCGTAAAGACATTTTCAAAGACAGTTCGCGGTGAAACGTATCGAAGGGAACATTAAAATCGTTTTGATAAATTAATACTAATTTCTGTTTTGAATGCCCGTCATTCCTGATTAATTAGCTACACGTTTCATTTTTGCTTAAAAATGCCACCGAAAAAAAGATCAATTGGGCAGGTAACTGCAAAGTCGAAGAAGATTAGAGCCGCAAGGGTGGCTGAATCAAGCGAACAGCGTGAAGCATGATTTGAAAATGATCGAAGCAGTACGTCTTCTTCTAGAGCTAATGAAACAACTGAACAATGTGAAACACGCCTTGCAAACGTGCGAAGCAGGATGTCTTCTTCAATAGCTGATGAAACAACTGAACAGCGTGAAACACGACTTGAAAATGTTCGAAGCAGGATGTCTTCTTCTAGAGCTACTGAAACCATTGAACATCGTGAGGCCCGGCTGGAAGTCGATCGGTTACGATATGGACGATTAATAGAAACTTTTAGAGGTGATTTAAAGTTAGCAGCATTCGAATTCATTTTCAATGGAAATCATTTGTTTGTATTGTTATGCTTTAAAGTTTCACAATGAATCGCCTGGAATGTGTTGTTCAAAGGGAAAAGTGAATTTGCCTCCTCTGGATGATCCACCTGAACCTCTTCTAGCTTACGTCTCCGGAACTACTGAGTTATCCAGAAATTTTCTACAAAATATTCGAAAATACAACTCATGCTTTCAAATGACATCTTTTGGAGCAACCCAAATTGTTAAGGAGGGAGGTTTCATGCCCACGTTCAATGTACAAGGACAAATTTTTTAGTAAATTTACTTCATGGGCAACGAGGAGGCGGAGACTTATCAACGTTGTGCTATTAGTCCCGGAACAAAACGTGAAATAATATCAAGTTTACATCTGGTAAATTTATTCAAAACTGCATTGGAGCAAATGCCATCAGATGACCACAGAGTAGTTATTCGAGCAGACAAAACACCGTCTGGTCAACATGAAAGACGATTCAATCAACGAAGTTGCTATTGTTATGGTCGGAACGGATTTCAACCGACGTGATATTATTATCCATAGACAAAATGAAAGCCTACAGCGTGTTACTGAAATACACAGATTGTATTCAATACTGTTTTGGCAAGGAGAAGATGGGTATCATTTCAACGTGATGCAAACTAAGCCAACCACAAGTGCTGCGATGACGAAAAGGGTTTCCTGCATGAATTTTTATGCGTATCGTATTATGATTAGAGCACAACAATCAAACCACGTCCAATAATATCATTACAAAATTTCACCTGGATGCATTGACGGAGGCACCCGTTACTGAATACAGCTACTTATAATTTTCTTTTCATATGTGATTGCAACTACAGCGATGTAAAGATAGAATTCTTGCATCAAGGTATTTGAATTATATACCTCCCGTGCAACGCCGGGTAACTCAGCTAGTTTCTTATAAAACACGCTGCTTATTATATGGATTATCTATAATGAGGGTTCTGTTTTTTTCCGTTCACAATCACAAAGCAAAAAATGAAATATGAAATAAGTTTTATGGGAAAATTTATAAAATTTTGGTAATGCATGACAGTGGCGTTGTTTGAAGATACAAATATTGTAAATTATAAATTCGTATAGTCAATAACGTTAAAATTAAAATGTTATATATTTCTTGTAGTCATTCGCCGAGCGACAAGAATATCAAAAGAAAACGATGTTGGTGTTTAGAGATATAATACATTGTTTACAAATTGGATCAAAATGAAATTCTTAGGTATTTCTGAATAGATAAGACAAAGAGTTTATGCATGTTTTTTGCTAGTCAAACAATCACGACCTTGGTGAATTTAGAGGTGAATGGTAGAACTAAAATAATAATTTCTCCGAACTTTGGCCAAACGAAACGTAAATACCTAATGAGCTTTAATTTTTTCATATTTGTTTAATTTCGGTTTAGGTTCAGAATTTTTAGTCATGGAATGTTATTCGATTGAACAACGTTTTAATTGGTAAAAATTCATTACAAATATGAAGAAATTTTATCAATCAATTTTATCAAGTGAAATTCCTAAAACCATTATGGAACACCCAAAACTTTCCTTAAAATTGGCTGCTTGGTGTGATTTGTGGTCTGGAAAATTGATCCATAATTTTTTTTTATATTGAAAAGTTCTGAGAGTGTTCGCATCACGGGAAATTCGATAGGATACCAAACCGTGGATAACAAATTTTTTGTTGGCCAAAGTTCAAAATATCGACGATATGTGCGTTGAACAAGGCCACAAGATAAATTTGAGGGTCGTTTAACTTCTCGTTTTGATTAAGTGAGTTAGTAGCCGAGATCGCTTGTTCAACGAGTTTTTCTTGTCGGGCTGGGTGAAATATGAGGCTTATGCTAATAAACCGCATATGCATACGATTCGATAGCTGAAGTATGAAATCTCCGCAGTTATAGCTGAAATAGAGCCTCGGCTATTGCAAAACATACTCAAAATTTCAGTAAACTGACGAACATGTTCCTACAGTCTAATAAGTCCTGAAAGTATAGTTATCGGATGGTCGGCATCAAAATGAATTAAGTGAATCAAACTTTTCGCATGTCTTGCAAATAGTTAATAGTTTGGAAGATTTAAATAAGAATTTATAAACGATACAGCCTATGGTGTACATATATTTTGACCAACATCGATAATTTAGTACGATGTACGAGTATATTTTCGTAATCGAACCTATTCCAAATTTCTAAAACTTGGCCGTCTTGTCGTCGTGGGAGAGTGGTTATAGTGGCTTGATCAAAAAAGCAATCGACAGATTTGTTTTAGGATTCAAATAAATACAAACATAGACAGTGGTAGCGGTCGTAAGATTAATAGGTGGTCGAAATTTTGTTTTGTCTTGTAAAATAGAGCTGAATTTCCAAATTGAGCCAAATTTGGGATTTTTCAACATAAGAATTTAAGAATTCATCTTAATTAAATTAATTATAAATATATTTGTGTGAAAGTTATTTTTCTAACCCCTCGGAGAAATTCTATGTTATCTATATAACGCCAAATTTATACTCCCTCTATACATTGAAAATAGCGGTAGTAAAATGTTATCTGTCATTTATACAGTATTACTCTGCTAATATTGACATTCCAATTATATCAATAACATAGATGACACATACATATTTTAACATGACATATTTTACCCAAAATTCATACAACTGTAATTTAAAATTTTGCGCCGGCTTATCACTATATCTTATCAACAAAACAAAAAAAAAATCAAAGTAGCTGTGTGAAATTAAATTAATTAATTAATTAATAAAAAAAAACACAAATTATCACTTACCTCAGTCAATATAATTAATCCAAAAACAGCAAAAAATGCGACCACAATTAAAAAACTCATGCCAGCCCGTTCACGTGAACCCCATGTCGAACGTTTCGCCCGTTTCGTACGACTGATGGAGGAGCCCCCCTTTGTTTTACCACTAGTTGATACTTTACTATTACTTGGGGGGCTCCCATTTATAAACATTTTTATTAAGTCCTGACGAATTGTGAGGCAGTTAATTTCAATCAATTTTTTTTAATGATTTTTTATTATTAATTTATAAATTAAAAATTAATTAAATAATTAAAATCATCTAAATCACTTTATTAAATTCACATCATATTTGGTGCGCATCATTTTACCACTACACAAATTATTTTGTTGTATTTTAATTAAAAACATTTTTAATTACACTTTAATAAAATCTAGTTTATTTTATATGTTGCTCAATTAAAACTATTTTATTAATTAACTATTTTAAAACAAAAACAAAATTATTAATTAGGTGTTGGTATATGAGTTTTGTAATTAAAAAAAAAAAAAAAAAAAATTTGCGTGGGAGCTATGTTACAACCACAGTTTAAATATAGGCTAAAACATATTATGAGGGTTTATTCTAATTTTATATTATAATACTCGACTCATTTTTATCGCATCGGGTTTAATATCTAAAGCGGATGACATAATGCCGGTGAACATAAAATTACGATATTTAATCTAAATTTTATATAGCAAAATTGGTTAGATCGTAGAATTTAGTTTTGGACTAGCAGGTTTCACGTGTTATTTTCGCGGCGCACTATTCGAGACTGAAATTTATGTTTAGTTAACTTAATAATCCATCATAATACTTAAGCAGATTATTGTAATTATATTTTTCTTATCGTAAGTTGCTAATAAAAATATTCCTATACGTCGTGATAAACATTAATAGCTAGGTTGTGTATAAATAGAGATAAGAAGTAAATAAACTATAAACAAGTATCTTACGATTATGCTATACTAAAATTTGTATTTAAATTTAATGTTCTTCAAGCGTTTTAGATTGTCTAAATAGAAGTATAACACATTTAAAATGAAGTTGTAAGGTCCAATACTGTGGCAATGCATTGTTATACCCCACACATGTTATACCCCACACAATATTGCTTTCCCGTTTGGAGTTTTTAGCCTTCCAACGGACACTTCCTTAGGTGTGCAAGCAGGCATCGGTCGTCGATATAGAATAACCGCAGAAGTAATGAGCTCTATAAACTGAAAATGCTTTCAAAGACAAGGAAACACAGTTCCACACTGTTGAATAAGAATGAAAAGAAGAAACTGGCTCGATGTTAAAAAAGAACAGGAAGAAAACACCTGTAAAAATAAGGAAGGCGAATCTTTCCCAGAAATTATAGCTTCAAATGGACCAAAATTACCAAATTTTAGTAATTTTTTTCTTCCATTGTTTATACTTACTTTTATTAGCAAAGAAAAAGTGGAATTTTTTTTTCAAAATTAGGGCAAATAACTTAAGAGTTAGAATAGAAGCGTTGAGAAACTACACTGGCTTAATACCTCAGCGTACAAAATGCTAATTCCGCCAACTATAGATGATTTGAATTTGCAAGAGAACTGCAAAATCTGAGAAACAAAAAACGACAATACCCGCCAAACCCGCTGGTGGGATACTCAGTAACAAATACACTAAAAAATTTAAATAAAGTTTAATGACTATTTACAAGGAATCGTAGAGGTAGCTATAGCTATGCAGATATGACTATTCTATGGTATTCTCAAATGATATTTTTGTGCGGCCCAACACTCAACCAATCGATTGGGAAGTATGAAATACAAGACTGATTTTTTATGAAGATTAATTAAGATGGGTGGACTATTATCGTGACCTGAAGCCTTTGTATTACGGATGTTTTTGAGTATACATCTCAGATGATGTCCTCTGCATTGATTTACGTACGTTTACCAGACGCACTCCGTAATTAATCTTTGATAAGAGGAGGTATTATGTGGGCTTGGTGGAATTGCCGAGCAGTTTTAGCTTCCTCGGAATTTTAGTTGTTTCACCAACTTCCAGACAGAGGTGTGGTTTAGTTTTATATCTTGGAGGTTCTTTTTCAATGCGTTATTAGAAATTGCGGCTTTTTTGAATTTGATTTGTTAGTTGATGGGATAACAAAGCGCGAGTTACATTCCGAGATATGGAAATGCAACAAAGTAAAGATGGTCATAATACAATTTTATATTAACAACACAAATTATTATCATTATTATTATAAGTTAGTGGAACATGTTGAAACATGTTTATAAAATATGTAAGAAAAAAAAAATCATGTAACGAAAAAACTTAAGAAAAAAGCATTCAATAAACTGACTCCAAAGAGCACAGTACCAAAATATTGATTCCCGGCTCTAAAGAGACCGGCTTTTAAAAAATAATTAAATTGTTTTAGTTTAAATAAATGTGAAGAAAATAAAATTTAAATAAAAGTGAAATAAATGTTTTTTTTGATATTTATTTATTAATTGAACAACATAAATGGCGCGATTGTGGATATGCAAGGCAATATTCCGCAGCCTGTTGCGTTGCCATACTAGATCTTTTACTTCTTTCGAAGAAACGAAAATCATTTCACCTAAATAATGATACAGTTACTTAAAAGATAATAAATTGTTAAATAGTTAACGAAAAATAAAATAATAAATATTATAAACTTGCTAATATTTGTAACAAAAAGTGGGTGTTAATTAAAAGTGACCGATTTAAAGAAAAAATCTCAAGATTGCGAGTAAAAGTAGTAAAATCTTTAAATCGAAGAGATAGACAATAAAAAATTACAACAAAAATTAATCCCGAACAAGTCGAACAACAATTGTTGCAGCAGCACCAACAGCAACAACAATTACAAAACCAAATTGATGTGTTGCAACTTGCAACAACAGCTGGTAAACCAGGAAACAATAATGCAAGGCATTAAAACCACCCGGTTTGATCTAAGTCCAGATCAAATTATACGAAACTTTAATGAGATCCAAGAGTTTTCAGGGGAAGATTCGTACAAATTAAAATCTTTCCTGAAAAGTATCATAGATACCGAAAGTCTTTGCGGTAATAAGAACGAAGAACTCAACTAATACTGCTTAGGGTAGCTGATTAACACAAAAATAATTGGGAACGCCAGAGGAACCATCATGGAAATACCTGAGACTCAACGCACCTGGGAAAACGTTATCAGGCAGCTAAAATTGAGATACAGACCAAAAAAACACCATCCATCAGTTACTCTACAATGCGAAGGAAATAAAGGTATTTAATCTTAAAGATATTTTTAATAAATTAAATAAATTTAAAAGTGAGTGTAGTGAGATATGTGATTTTGACGACGAAGATAATTTCACATATTATTCAATAGATAGGGAATTAGTGCAGATATTAAAATCAAAAATAATTCCTCTAGTTCAATTACAAATAGATACAACGAAATCTTTATTTGAACTAGACAATATTTTTTGCAAATCGGTAATATACCTGTCAAAGGATATAATTAAAACCGAATTTAGAATAAATAGAAATAAAGAATTTAATTTTAAAACAAATAATAAAATGTATTCTCAAAACAAAAACCATTATAGAAATAATATTATTAACAGTAGTTATAACCAGGAATTTAGAAGAAAGTAGTTTAAAACACAAGATCACAGAAATAACGGATTTATTTCAGGACAGTTTAGAACACAAGACCACAGAAATAACGGATTTAACTCAGGACAGTTTAGAACACAAGAACAGAGAAATAACGGATTTAACTCAGGACAGTTTAGGCGACAATTTAATGATAATAGAACTGGACAATATAGAGGCAATACTCAACAACCAGGAGCAATGGAAGTTGATAGTATAAATCAAGTCAATACCTTAAATCAGGAGGTAAATTTTATAAACCCCACACCATCAACCAGCTACCGATAATAAAACTAACATTTAATGATAAATCTATTAATTGTTTAATAGATACTGGTTCGGATACCAGTTTAATAAAACCCAACATTTTAGAATATAAAATATTTAAATTAGAAAAACCAATAATGTATAATTCTTTGGGTGGACTAAATTTTGTCACTGAAAAAACCGTGACCCCCATCCCGAAAGAGTTAATTAAAAATGGAACGCTTGAATGGAAAATCTTCCCTCTAAAGAGTGTGAAGTATGATGCCATAATGGGTATCAATTTTTTAAGGCCATTCAAAGCGACCATTGACACAAAAAACGAATATATGAAAATATTCGACGAATTCCTTTCATAAATATTGGATATCCCAGTGCGAGTTAACCCAAGTAAACCATCTGGAACCAATAGTGAATCCAAAAGAAGAAATATTTACCAAAGTAAAAAAAAACCATTTAAATAACGAAGAAAAGGTACATTTGAAAGAGATTTTAATGAAAAACAAAGATTTATTTTTTTCCGAAGGCGAAAATTTGACCTTCACCCATGAAATAAAACATAGTATAAAGTTAAAACATAATAATCCCATTTATTGTAAAATTTACCGTTACCTACAAATACACGAAAAAGAAATTGAAGCAAGGCATAATTAAAGAATCAATTTCGCCATACAATTCACCCTTGTGGATTGTTCCAAAAAAAATGGAGAATTGTTATTGATTACAGAAAAATAAACGAAATCACAATAGATGATAAATTCCCCATTCCGAACATTGAAAATATCTTAGACAAATTGGGAAGAGCCCAATATTTTTCAACAATAGATTTAGCAAAAGGTTTCCATCAAATATTAGTCGATAAAAATGATCAAAGTAAAACCGCATTTTCGACGCCATATGGGCACCATGAGTATATAAGGATGCCTTTTGGGTTAAAGAACGCCCCCGCAACTTTCCAAAGACTGATGAATTCTGTTCTAAGAGAGTTCATTAACAAAATTTGCGTAGTATATCTTGATGACATACTAATTTTTAGCACATCCATACAAGAACATATATTAAGTATAAATAAAATTTTTAATAAATTAAGGGAAGCTAATCTTAAAATTCAGATTGACAAATGCAATTTTTTCTCCAAGGAAACTGAATATCTGGGACATACATTGACACCAGAAGGAGTAAAGCCAAACTTGAAAAAGATAACAGATATATTAAATTTAAAGTTACCTGAAACACAGAAACAAATAAAATCATTTCTAGGAGTAACAGGATATTACCGTAAATTTATAAAAGATTATGCAAAAATAGCCCAGCCAATGACGAAATACTTAAAAAACGATGCAAAAATCAATAAGTTAGATCCCACATACATAAATGCATTTGAAGAATTAAAAATTTTGTTGAGAACCCATACCCTATTCTAAAATATCCAGATTTTAACAAGTCATTCGTGCTAAACACAGACGCCAGTCAATTCGCAATTGGATCTGTGTTACTTCAAGATAATCACCCGATAGCTTTCGCGAGTAGAACGTTAAACAACCATGAAACCAGGTACAGCACTACTGAAAAAGAATTACTAGTAGTAGTATGGTCGATAAAATACTTTAGACCAGGGGCGTCCAAGCCAAATGAGTATTTTTAGCAAATTTTCAAAATAACTAGAGCAATAAAACTGCGATTAGAAAAAAAAACGAACTGGACAACGCGGTAGCTATTTATGTATCCATAGCCACAAAATTTGTTACTCTGGGGTGAGTGTGAAGACCACCGCAATTTTAATCCCATTTTGAGGCATGCGGCCCGCGGGCCGCATGCTGCAATATGTAAAACTATTGCGGTGATCTTCACATCTATTCCGGAGTGATAAATTCTTTGGCCCTGGATACATAAATAATTACCGCGTTGTCCAGTTGGCTTTTTATTCTAATCGCAGTTTTAATGCTCTAGTTATTTTGAAAATTTGTCAAAAATACTTATTTGGCTTGGACGCCCCTGCTTTAGACCTTATATATTTACGGAAAACAGTTCGAGTTAAAAACCGACCACCAAGGCTTAAAATGGTTACATACCAAATACCTAGGCAAAGATTTAAATCCCCGACTCCAAAGATGGATCTTATCATTGGGAGAATATAATATGAAAATTAGTTATCTACAAGGTAAGGAAAATAAGATATCAGACTTTTTGAGTAGAATTAACACAGATAGCCATGAAATGAATGAAATAAAAACAATATTTCAATCTAACGAAGGGAGAAACCTCTCTTTAACAAAATATTTTTACAGATTACGAAATCAATAATGAAGAAGTAGTAGATGAAATAGTAGATAATAACTCAATGCAACCGACAGTACATTCTCAAATAGAAGAACAGAATGATAATATAGTAATCCTAGAAACAATTTTAAATAGGTTCAAAACACAGTTAATATTCACTGAAAATTTCACCAGCGAGTTAGAAAATATATTAGGAAATCGCAGAATAAATATAACCCAACCATAACCAAAGAAGAATTAGTCAATAAATTGAAAACATACTTAACAGGGACAAGAGTAGCAATTCATACCCAAATTTCAGATAAAGAGTTTTATGTTATCCAAAAAATATTAATAGAAGAATTCCCAACCACAAGATTTATGAAATGTACCCATTTCGCACAGGATGTAGAATCAGAGGATGAGTTAATCAAAATCGTATCGATTCTATAACAAAAACATTAAGATAATTATTAATAAAGTTACTAATAATTGTGACATTTGCAACCAAGGAAAATATGATAGATATCCAATCAAACCAAAATTCGAAAAAACCGAAATGCCTACAGGTAAAAACAAAATAGTCCATGTGGATACTTACTTAAATAAAAAACAATCTTTTATAATTTTCATAGATAAATTCTCGAAATTTGCAACAGCCTACCCTTTAGAAAACAGAAACCATACCGAATTAATAGAAAAATTTAGAATGTATTTTAACCATAAGAAACCCAGAAAAATTATAGCCTACTAACAGCCACACAGGTAACGCTGACGTAGAAAGACTTAACAATACACTGACAGAAAAATTAAGAGTTTTAAATATAGAGTAGAGCCCGGATGGTTATGCTAAACAAACAGGAAAACGTTTATACAAATAGGCATAAAAACACCAGGAAGTATACACCGAAAACGGTAAAATATATAACAAAAACTAGACATTTTCTAAATACCTTAAATTCTGAAATAATTACACAAATTCTACAAATTTTACTATTTCTAAAAATTTTCTAATCTTTATAATCATATATTCATCAATTGTGAATGGTAAATTCTATAAACTTTGGAAATTCTCTAAATTTTATAAATTCAATAAACAAAGCTTTACATTCTAAACATTTCATTGATTTTGTCAGTTCTTTAACTTTGTAGTATTTTTTTTTTAATTCTATAATAAATTCCCAAAATTTTACAAATTTGACTTATACTGTGATACAAATTTCATAATTTCTATAAATATAACACATTTTCTAAATACTTAAAATTCTATAAATTCTTTAGTTTCTATAACACAAAAATTCAATAAATTAAGAATTTAAGAAATTTATCGAATTTAATATGTTTACTGAGTTTACCGAATATTTAGGATTTAGAGAAATTCGACTTTATAGAATTAATATAAATTATCTAAATTTCACAAATTTAATAAATTTTTTATGTCTATAAACCCTATAAATTCTTTAAATTTTATGAATTAAAAAATTCTATCAATCCTATGGATTCTACAAATTATATAAAATTTATAAATAATATAAATTCTTTATATATTTTGTAGATTCTATGAGTTTTATAAATTGTTTCAAGTCTGTCTTTTCTATAAATTCTACCAACTCTAATTTGACTTATTCCAAAAATTCCATAGTTTATATAAATTTTTTAAATTATAAATTCAAAAAATTTGATAATCGATAAATCCTAAATTTAATAATTCTATAATCATTTCTGTAAATTTTATAACTTCAATAAATTCTGTAAAAATATTTTTATAAATTTTACGTGTTCAATAAAGTCCAAAAAAACTGTAGGGTTTTTAAATTCTAAAAATCTCATAAATTTTGTATATTCGATAAATTTTATAAATTTCAAAAGTTCAAAAAATCACATAAATTTTATAAATTCTACAAAATCTCTAAATATTATTAATTCTAATATGTTTTAAAATTTTATAAATTCTATAAACTTCATGAAATGTATAAATTTAATTAATTCTGTAAATTTTAAAAATTCAAAAAATTCTATAAATTTTGTACCATAAATTCAATAAATAAAAGTCTAAAATCTCATAAATTCTGTAGTACGTAGAAATTTTGTAATTTCGATAGATTCAAAATATAAGTTAAAATGTGGAGATGAGGAGTTTTAGTAGTCGGGATATCCATATATTTTAGTATTTCTGTAACTCCTTGGATCGGGTCGGGTTCATCAATTACAATTGTATTTTTATAATTTAGTATCAAATTACAATAATTTTTTATAGAATTATACTTATATTCACGAGCTCCAACTACATGAATTAATATTTGATTTTAATTTTCAGATATATTGGTCCATGGTGGAGAATTTAATTGGTTACTTGTACTATGGCAGGTTTAATAACTAAATAATGGGAGTTTAAGCTCTTATTTAATAATGTTAATTAAATTTTAAAAATGGTATTTAGTGATAATTAACTGGCTTCGATCTTGATTTTCTGAGGTGTTCGTAGGGACTCAACGCAGATTTCCAACAATTTGAAGTAAATAGCGGACAGGTAGTTCCGTAGTTTTAAAAATTCTGTTTTTTTGATTTTTATCCTCCTAAAACACAGAACTTCAGTTCTGTATAGAGATTCCGTGCAAATTTAGTATGAACAATTTAAACTAAACCCTCGAAAATCCTCTACATGCGAATTGATTAGTTTTATTAGAAAATCTATAGAAATTATTTAAAATAATCGTTGAAGGGATAAAACAACTGTTAAAAACTCTAGTTTAACTAATTTTACTAAGCTGCATGGAATTCCTATACTGAATTCATACTTTAGCACAGATCAAACTTCTACACTTTAAGCGGCAGGTTCACGAAAATGCTTCATACAGTTTTGAGATAAACTGTAGTTTTGGGATCGGATTGGAGACATTGGGATTCCAGGATGAAGAAACCAAAAGTGGCACCCTTTTATTTTGTTCAACAGTTATTATTTAGTAATATAAGTTTAATTGTTAAAATTTGTAGGGGTGTCACCTAAGAGGACTTTTTAAATTATTTATTGAATTATATAGGTAGCCTAGGATTGAGGCGGATGTAATTTTAAGTATACTTAGATTAATAAGATCATAGAGAAATGATGTTTATCTTAAGTATACTGATAAATAATTTAATTTATTTCAGAATCCAGAACTAATCATTCTTAAAGGGATTAAATTCAATCCTAATTTTTAGTAACGAAGTTTTAGCCAGACTCAACCCTCCAGGAACAACAAGCAGTTAACAATCATGTAGTTTAGAAATTGTGTTGTCTTGTGTTGTCTTATTTACTAACTATCAACCGCCATAGTGTCTGGAACCAGGTTGATTCCTTATTACTATAACATAGCTTTCCTTTCCCTCGATTTTGTTATTCGTAAAAGAGTGTACGGTGGACCCGGCGTATTCCGGGAAACTTGCCTTAGGCTTGGTCGTGCACACTAAATCAATCAATCAATTGTTTACACAAACATCTTCTTCATACAAACTGAAATTTGACCTATATTAAAAATTCCATAATTTCTATAAATTCTTTGAATTCGACAAATTTTAAAAATTCAATAAATTCTGTAAATTTTATAAATCCTACCAATATAATAAAATCGAAAAATTTAGTATATTTTCAAAATTCTAAAAATCTCCTAAATTCTGTAGTTCTTTTAAATTCTATAAACTCAAAAATTCTATAAATCTTAAAAATATAATAAATTATATAAATTTCATAAATTCTACGAAACCTGTTAATATTATAAATTGTTTATTAATTTTAAACTTTAATCAACTTCTGTAAACCTTATGAATTTTATAAATTTCATTAATTTCTATAAATACAATAAACACTATAAATTTTATAAAATCAGTTCTTTTAATTCTACAAACTCAAATTTGACTTTAAAATTTCATAGTTGCTCTAAATTATTTGAATTTCACAAATTTTAAAAATTCAATAAATTTTTTAATTTCTATAAATTTTATAAATCGAATAAATTCTGTAAATTTTATAAATTCTATAATTCTATAAAGCGTAAACATTCAGTAAGTTTTTTAAATTCTATACACCCTATAAATTCTAAAAATTTTATAAATTTGTTTTCCTTAAATTTTGAAAATTCTATTCTACAAATTCTACGAATTCAATAAAGTCTAAACATTTAGTAAAGATTTTTAATTCTGAAAAAGTCTGTAGTTTTTATAAATTCTGTAAATTCGACAAATTCTAAAACACTAATGAATTCTGCAAATTTTATAAATTCTAATAAACGTTTTGAGTTTTTAGAATGTATGGTTTTGTAAACGCCTGTTACGGTTGTTTGTAAATAGTTACTGGATTATTACAAAAAATGTACAATATGGTATAATATAAAATCGAATATGGCGATTTCGAATTTGAAATAATACGTAAAACGGTATAACTCGAGTTATTCCCTTATGTCACATTGTCACACAAATATAAAGCATAAAAAATAAGTAAATTCTATAAACTCTACAAATCCCAAGATTTTGTATATTCTTAAAATTTTGTGGTTCCTATGTATTCTATAAATTGTTTTAACTGACAGTGTTCTGTAGATTCTACAAACTCAAATGGTTTTTTCCAATTTGTTTATTTTTATAAATGTTCCCTAATTTCTATAAAAGGCCAGGACACAAAAACAGGGATCCATATAAATTTGTAAATAATTCCAATAATCTTTTAACTAGTATAATGTTGTTCCCTATACAACTTTTCAGAAAAATCCTTACCTCTATGTGTTGAGCTAAAAGACTAAAGGTACTTTAGTTTCATTATTTCATAATTTTTTGGGGAAAAAAGATTTAGAAACTAGCTTTGTATGCGGAATTATCTGAGAATTGGTGGTTATTTAATAATAAAATATTAAATATTATATGTTACTACAACAAACTCCTTAAAAACCCGCTCGAAGTGAGATATTTCAGAAAAAGTTAATGTGCAGGTACCCTCATGCCGGGTTTCTCCTTTGTGTGTTTGAAAAAAAAAGACCTTTCTAATCTTTTAAGGGTTACCTTCAGTAAAGAAAACCGGTTTCAGAATTATTCGAACATTTTTTGTTACCTGTGTGCTAGCAGATGTTTAAATCTGCGCTATGCATCATTTAAAGGGGTGATTCATGCGAATTACGTGTGGTACCGCGCGGATTATAAACCGAACAATATTGTTGAATACTATAGGTATGGATTCAGGGCAATATTATTCAGTGTAATTTTGAATATCAAAGAGTAAAGTTTGTAATGCAGGAAAATAAAGATATTTGTATTATTTGTAATAAGTGTATTCAGAAAAAGGGCTCTACAGTGGTGAAAAAATGAATTTGTAGCTTATTCGAAGCTTTAAAATCAAGAAATTATGATTTGTGTAAAAAGTTAGAGAACGTCGAAGAAATTTTATTGACTACAGAATGTCGGAAAAACTAAAAGTAGTATTGTGCGTGAGCAAGGTAAGACTTAATTAATTTTAATTAGTATAAGTGAATATATCAGATACTTATAGTAATTTCCCATAAAAGGACCATCATCATTAGCTTGCAGCCAACAAAAAATTTTAAGATAGAGGGTGCCATCATTTGATTTCAAAATTAATTGTTTATTTTGTGTCCAAAATGTAAGCCGGTACAAGCAAGTTAGTGTTGTGAAATCAACCGAAATGCAACAAACTATCCTGGATCTTGGTTGTAAACGCAATGACGCATGTGGAAGTATTCTCAAAACACGGATTGGTGGGTCAATCAATTTGAGTACACAAAATGCGCGATATCATCTGAAATGCTACTGCAAATTTAGAGAAGTGACCACTAATTCGTCCAAAGGAAAACCGATAAATAACAACTGTTGTGCAGGTTTTGAAGCTTTGTGTGCCATCATAAAACAAAGTAATGAATGTAAATTTGCATTACGCGATCTGAAGGAAAAACAGGGAATTCAGTGGCAATGATGTAGATTTGTACGGTGACTAGACTACTACTTGAGGGACCTGCTTATAAATTATTTTAAACCAAATTTGGTAGCAACCAACATATTTGGCAAAACCATAATTTTAACTTTAAAGAACATGTTACCCGAAGAATTGTTAGTGCAGAATTGGGACTCATACAAATGCAGTTTTATTGAAGAAGAGCGCGTTAGAACTGTTAAAACAGCAGCAGCAATTATTAAAGAAGACATCCAGTCCCAATATCAAAAATGGTGGTGAAGAGTTTGTACCAGCAACTTTAAAGATATTTACGGAAACTCTTTATAAAAAACGAAACGCATGCTCTTCAACGAAAACAAATAAAAAGATGCAGTTTCGCAATAAATGTATGATAGACGGATGCAGATCAAAATCGTTTATATCACCAGTGCTGCTTGGATTATCAGTTTACGTTCATCGTAAAGTTGGTTCGAGGCATATAGTCGACCTATTGAATTCAATAAGGAGAACTGCATCATACAATGAGGCTGCCAATTACATCAAATGAGCAACATAGTTTGCAGACGTACACGTGGAACAAAATGGATTTATGCAATTTGTATTTGACAATGCTGATGTTAATGTATGTGCTTTAGACGGCTTAGACACATTTCATGATCTAGGTGGGATTAAATGCATTGCACATGGTACAGCGGTTAAATTGTGTGAAAAAATACAACGAATATCGATTATACAAAATAACAAATAAAAACATAACATACAGGACTGTATCGAAAAGAAAGTAGCCACAAAAAAAAGCAATTTTAAACACAAAAAACCAATTTTAAGTATTATAAAATGATGTTTTATCATAAAGCAGACTTCTAATTAGCAGATTTTATGTTTAAAACATTTGAGAAATTATTTTCTAGATTCTGCACAGTAGTTTTATTCATTTGTCTGGTTGCTTTGGACTAACTTTTTGAACTTTGTTAAATTTTCTGCTAGTTTACCGTTATTTTTCAAGTAACGCTTCGCAATTGCCCAATATCTTTCAATTGGTCAAAGTTCTGGTGAATTTGGCGGAGTTTATTGTTTTTCCACAAAAGTGATGCAGTGGATTTTTAACAGCTCCAAATTTATTAATGGGCAGTTGCACAGTTTTAACATGCAATTTTTTGTTTTCACTTCGTTTCGGAACTTTATGTTTCTTATATGTCTTCAAGTCACGCCTTATTTTACCCGCTGGATCATTCCTATGCTAGTACCACCCTCATAAATCTCTGACAGACATTGATTTGTTTTTGCGAATTTCACTCACAATTTTGGCTCTAATTTGGGATTGCTGGGATCTTGTTTTCGACCGTTTTTTCGTAAATCCTTTACCATACCATGTTCCCCAGACTTATTAATTATTTTTCTCACTGCATTTTTACTTATATTTTCGCGCTTAGCTAAATTTTTAAACAAAACACCGTTTTAAATGCAAAATTTCTGCAAAATAAATTTAAGCACTTCCTCTTTAATTCGTGACAATATTACAACTGGGTAACAAATTGTAAAAATCACACGTAATATTTACCTACAAAAAGCTATTCTATCTAACGGCACTTTTCCGTTACAATAGAATTAGAGCAAGGCGAAGAAAACTAAATTTTTTTGTGGATACTTTCTTTTCGATACAGTCCTTATATAAAAAGCCTGACTCATCAGGATTAAGAAAAATTATAATTGAGGATATAACTGCAGGTAGGGTAAAGTGGGGTACATTCGTTACTCTTTTTTCTAATCTTTGTAAAAAAAAATGAGAACATCTTTGAATGGTTTTATATGGTTGCTAATGATGCTATCTTTTAGGAACACTTCTAATTTATTAATAGTTTCCCTCGTAAAATTAAAGTCTTTATTTTTAAATTTTTCTTGAAGGCTTCAATAAGATGAATGTACCCCAGTGCTGGGGTACTTTTATCATTCGCAGGAGTACATTAGTCGCTTAGTTTTAAATACTCTACAAAATTTATAAATGTTAAAGAAATTAGTTTTTCAAAAGGAGTTTAACTATTTTTAATTCAGTCGTTGTAATGTTGTTTAATAAAAAGCAATTAATTATAAGCATACGGAAATAAGACGCTTTATTTAATATTTATATATATAGAGGTCTCGAAATTCACTATCAGACTCATAGGTATAATGCCTTTTTTTAACAAAAATAACATAACAAAAATTACAAATATATCAAATTAAAATAAAACTATCGTAAATTGTATTTCGTCAAATCAATTTCAAAATTGAATTTTGTGGCAGAACGTGATGTGCCTGCTGGATGCTCTGGAATTGCCAACTTCATTACAATGTCACTTCGAAAAATATAAGATATGTTTTCGTGGTCAGGCTCATAAAAATAACTGCTGAAGCATTCATTGCTTTTTCAAAAATTTTACAACATAGCTTGCATTTTTTTCAGCTTCAATAATATGTACAGCGTAAAATATATGCTTCGATTTAACAGTAAATCTATCGAGCACATAGTCTCCCTCTACCAAAACATCTGAATTAATCAGAAGGATTTCTCTTTCTTCATTCGAGCTCTCTTCGTCTGTAGATAAGGATAAGGATTGCCCCGATTCTTCATATGGTATATCTGATTCTGCTTCAGAGGAAGAAAATGTCACAACTTTCTTAACACATTGTTTTTTACCAATTTTTTTATTTACGGTTCCGACACGATTTTTCTAATTCGTTGCATTTATTTTATCTATTTTTCCTTTTCGCTTTCTTCCAATCTTTGTTTCCCTGGCGTAGATGTGTAGATCCGAGATTTTCCACATTTCTTTGTCAAATTTATTTTCTTAAAAACACACGCAATAGGGCGTATTTGTTCTGGAGTCAATAATTGAATTGTTTTATTGTTCTGGTTATTATTTTGGATAGGATCTTCCATTTCCTTTCTATTGTGATTTTCAGGCAAGCCCTCCAATATACTGATTTCGGGCAAAACTTCAACTAAAGTAGCCGGCTCCCCTTCATTTAAATTTTCGTTAACTATAAAATCTTCATCATTAAATACCATCGTGTTAATAGGAAAAATGCCTGTACTATTGAAGCTTTTTATTATGTTTTCCAGAGAAAATGCTTTAAGAAACGGATTTTTTGTAAGAAGCGCAATATCGTATATGTTAATTGCTTTAGTAGGATTATTGCTCAGAAAGTCATTAAAAGAAGTTCTGCAATATTTTTTGAATGGACCATAAACTGATACATCCAATGGTTGGAGCTTGTGAGATGTGTGCGGTGGAAATGACAACATAACTATGCCGTTCTCTCGACCAAACAAAATTGATTCTAAAGAGCAGTGTGAGCTATGATTATCCATGAGTAATAATATTGGCTTTTCAACGGAACAGTTGGTGTGATTTTTGATGTGCATCAATATGCTTATAAATATTTCGGCCGTTATCCATCCACTTTTTGAGTTAAAGGCAACTGATCCCACAATTCCTCCAACCATAAACCGTTCCGTGTATCTGACTCTAGGAAATATATACACAGGGGGCAATATGGTTACCAGCAGCATTTATTATTCCTACAATGGTGACTAAAGATTCGCGTTCTGCTGAAACTGCTTGTGAAACGCTACGCTGTCCTTTTTGTGCAATAACCTAAATAATTAGATAGGAATATTTAGAGAATTGTTACTCCTATCAACAATAAAATTATATATTTTTCCTTTGGTGGATCTAAAACCGTCGTGATTCCTGTTTCATCTAAATTATAAATATTTTGTGGAGCAAATGAATATTTTTTCTGCACTGCCTTTAAATTTTCAAAAAATTCGTTAACCGACATCTTATTAAATCCAGTTGACCTAGATAAGCTGTTTTTTGCCGGTTTCCTTAATACAAAAGATGGATTTTGCTTTAAAAAACCATAGAGCCAATCTACACCAGCTTTCTTTTTAGCATCCCATGCTGGTGGATATATAATATTATTTATTTTCACATAACTATAGGCAAATTGCCTGGCGGAATCATATGTTAATCCATACTGCAATTTGGCACACTTTTGAATATACGTAGCAAAATCATCTTCTTGCGATTTCGAAAACGTTTGCTTTTCAGTGTATTTCGATTGGTAATAATCTCCGTTTGACTCACAATCACTACTATTACCTGAATCTGAGACAGAATTCAGTGCAAGTGGATCTATCGTAGCTCTTTTCTTCTTTAGCCTGCTATTTAGTGTTTGTCTTTTTATGTTATATTTAACTGAGGCGCTCGTTGGCGTTTCAGTTCTCTTCAATATATCTGAAATTACCTTTCTTACGTCAGCTTCACTGATATTGATTCTCTCAGTTTTTCGCTTATAATTCCGGACCATGATAACGAACTAATAAAATACTAATGCGTCTATGAATACGAATAACAATGATTTTACTAAATATAAAAAATAAATAATTAAATGGGGCACATTCGTCATTTCTGGGGTACATTCGTCATAGATGAAAGTGCCCCAGACACGTGTGACGTATATGCACCCCAAAGTAGGTTAAAAAACAGTTTTATAAAAAAAAATGTATAAGATGATTTACCGTTATTTTCAGTCTTACGATCTACAGTACAAATGTATGAAAAACAAGTATCACGAACCAAATGGTGAATCACTTAGAAATAACTAGCCAAAAACACTTACCTAGTACGGTCGAAATATTTGATAAATATTGGTAAAAAAGAGAAAACACATGCTACACATTCAAATGTCTACGAATGACTACCAAACTTCAGAAGGATGTAGACATTACAAAATAGGTAATTCACAATTTTTGTAAATAAATTTGAACAAAATTAACCCTTTTAAAACGCTGTTGACGAATGTACCCCACTGATGATTGTACCCCACTTTACCCTACACATGACGTGCACTTTTTTACTTACATACTTGTCTTTAGATTTAATTTGGTTGGCTGGATTTAACAACTTGGAAAATGTTCCAAGTTGGAATGGATATATGCAAGCAGCTAATAATTCTGGTAAGATTTATAATTTATCTCATAATTGGTTTAATTTTAAGAA
Source organism: Tipula helvola (assembly GCA_963556165.1). NCBI lineage: Eukaryota > Metazoa > Arthropoda > Insecta > Diptera > Tipulidae > Tipula > Tipula helvola. Next base: position 52,881,621 of record OY744482.1, read on the forward strand.
TTTTTTTTAATTTTCCAAGGTTCGTTTGAAGTTCCACAAATAGTACCAGTGCCGTTCATCAATTTAAGTGCAAGTGACTTGACGACGTTATACTCAGCTTTAATATATGCAGCCTGTGAAAGCAAGAAACATGGGTAAATGTGCATAGTTACTTTTGATCAACCACTCTTTATGAAGTCAATTGAAATGGTTAAGTCTGCGGAGCAAAACAGTGAAATATCTGGAATAATTGTACGCCTTGGAGGATTTCATCTACTTATGTCATATCTTGGCACAATTGCAAAATTCCTGCCTTATAATTGCTTTAAATTTTATAAATTTTTGAAATCTACATATTCTTTAAGCACTGTAAATTTCTAAAAAAAATTTAACTTGGTCTCAATCAGAAGAAAAAAAAAACATTTTCGCCGCTTGCAGTAAACAATAAACTTGATTTTTGGTATTCAAGAAGAAACTCGGCTCTGAATTTGGTTGCATTAAAAATATACTTAAACAGTAAATTTTACTTGCGCATTGGGTGCAGAAGCAAAAATGCTACTCAAACTATGGAATTGACTAGTACAACTTTGGGTGGACATTCTGTCAGTCATTCAACAGTTAAAAAGTGGTTTGCATGATTTCATGATGATAATTTTAGTCTTGAGAACGATCGCAGTATACAAATTTGAAGACGAACAACTTTTACTGAATGAAAATCCGTGTCAAACTGAAAAAGAGCTTGCAGAATAGTTAATAGATACTCACCAAGCAATATCAACAAAAAAAAAAAAAAGAAGAGGTCTCGGTCAAACCAAAGAGAGATTACAGGGGTTATAATATTTTGTTTTAGTTCGCATTTCAGTGAAAGGTAGAATTTCTGGTAATCGCTCATATCCGCTTTGTAGAGGTTCTACGACCGATTCTGGTTAATGCAGATTTTGTTTAAGAAGAATTTTGATTTGTACAATCATAATAAACCAAAAATTTCTTTCATCCTTTGACGGAATTTATAGGATTTCTGGTATGTTAATCATGAAAAAAATCCTTCCTGGTTTCCTAAAATATAGTATGCACAAATTTTGTAATTACAGACACAAAATTATACAATTAGATGCGAAATATTTGTATATAGAAAACTTGGGTTTTCTAAAATGGGATTTCTGGCGTGACCGGCACAATAATAGCACTCAAAATTAATAATTAACATTTTCCTTAATTTCTAAATTTTATTACTTTTTGCATACAATAATTTGACAGGTTTAAATGGAATAACAAATATGTTATAGAGAAACAATACAGATTCTGTACGTGGTTTATTTAAATATTCGAAATTTGCGTAATAAAATCTCTGAAATCCATTCAATTCATAAATTCATGTTCATCTAACCATATCTAGGTTATTGCAACTATTTCTATATCAATGACAAAATATCGGTATTGACATAGATAGGGGGGTGGCATGGTTAGATGAACACGAATTTATGAATTTATGATAAGAATTAAATTTTATTGTAATAGAGAACGGTAACTAGGATGGTTGTTGTTTATTTATTAAAATGAGCGTTAACAATATTGATTGAAAATAAACCTTCTTATCGTAACATATGTATAATCAAATCATTATGGTAGTTTATCGTCAACCGTCTTTTAGTATGTCCGAAATTAGTACATTCTGCTCGATACCTAATGTATTAAGCGAGAATTGCATTTTTCTTGTTTGGCCGTAGCTACGAGATGAGTAGACCTTACTTTTTAGTTCGAAACCGAACTACCAACATAATTTAACTCAAGGAAGATTCTCATTTTTGAGAGTCAATACAGACTGACTCTGTGGTAAAGTAGGGGGGGGGGGGGGAGTAATGATATTTCTACTTTTGTTAGTAGATATAATATAAGTGATTGGCCTCTGTATTTTTCTGATTTGCCAAATCGAAAATACTGTGAATGCCATTACGATACTATTCATCAGTATCTCGTGGTTGTATTTTAATAAGCATTAATTCGCTTTGGCAAAATATAAAAACCATCATATTTTTGTAATCTTTCCAAAAACGATCAATAAATTTAAATATGAATGACAACTTAGAAGCCTAATTAATTATATTGGTTGTAATCGTGTTAATTGACGGCTTTTCAACAGCTACTAGTATAAGGTATTCACTCAAATTTAAAAACGATCGATTGCTGATATCAACAATATCAGCTAGTGGGTGTGTGATAAAATATCAACAAAATTTATAAAAAAATATTCCAGTGAGCTATCAGAATGCATTCCGGTGGCTAAAAATAAATTATTTTATCAGTAAACGATTATAGAATAATATTAGTTATGATTACCCATTTTTGCAAAGATTTTTGATAACCCTTTTGGCATTTTCAAATTTCAATTTGAGACGGCGGTCAATCAAAATCATTGGAACGATGAACATTGTATTGCGACGTTAATAGTAGGTCTTAAAGGCGAAAGCAGAGGCTTTACAAACCATCCCGAAACATGAGCGTAACAGCTATCTTGAAATTATGAAGGCTCTGGAGCGGAAGTACGGTAGTGATCACAAGCGGTAAATCTATCGCATCGAATTCAAAAGCCGGTACCAAAAGGGAGGAGAATCGCTTCAGGAATTTTCATCCGCAATCGAGCGACTAGTACACACAAGTACGTCCGCCGATTACATGGAAAGGCTTAAAATTGACGCATTTATTGATGGCATTCGAGATCCAGAGCCACGTAAAGCGGTGATGTTGTCACCAAAAGTCACCTTCGCGGAAACCATCGCTTGTGCATTGACAAACGAGACTGCACAAACCATCTCCAGGCCGTGAATGAAAATACTCCAAGGGAAAATCGACACCAGCATGAACACCGAGCGATCGGTACCAAGATATCGAGATGGAAGCAGCAAGATCAGATGTTCGGCGTGTGATAAGGTTGGTCACATCTCGCGGGACTTCTGGGAAATAGGAACGAAACGGGGAGATTACCATCTCCTATGCAGCGATGACCAACCGGAGAGCAGGCAGTGGCCAAGCAAGAAGGCCAAATGATGACGGAGTCGTTAAGCTATAAAGAGTCAGCTTAAAGGGGCAGAAGCTGACTCCTACAACTGATTGTCCCATAACCTCCATCCACATTTGAAAAGTAGCAAGAAGCGGTGGCAGCTTAATGGTCAAAGGCGGCATTGATGGTACAAACTGTATCATCACCTTGGATACGGGAGCAAACCGCACGATTGTCTGTAGACATCTGATCTGTGGAGGTATACAACCAGCTAATAGATTGAAGTTACAAACTCCAACTGGAAATAGTGCAATAATAAAAGGCAAAAGATCGTGCAAATTAATATCGAAAGAACTATTTTCCAACACGAAGTGCTGATTGCAGATATTGTGGATGAAGCAATGGGAAACGATAACATCGAGTTGCCACTTCAATGTAGCGGTACAGGAGCAACTACCAGACGAATTATTATTGATCATCGGGAAAAGCTGCCACCGAACTCGGGGAAGCTAATGAAGAGGAGAGTGGAGCCAAGGAAATTATAATAGGGAAAGCTCTAGTTAAACCAGACAACGACTACAGAGTACCAATTAGGACTCTAAATCTCTCAGATAATACAAAAACCAAGAAAGGAACTGGTATCAACGACTGTAGAATGTGAACAGAAAAGTCCGATTGAAAAAGGCTACATACAAGGGCAGATCTGCACATCAACGGAGATACCGATTCGTCAACCACCACGGAGGTTAACATTAGCAAAATAAGAAGAAGTCAATCGGATGGTAACAGATATGCAGGCAGCAGGAGTAATCGAACAATCTAACAGCCCTTGGAGCTCACCGGTAGTATTGGTCGAGAAGAAGGACAGTAGCATGAGATTCTCGTTCATTACCGAAAACTCAATGCTGTGAAAAAAAAGTTACCCACCGCCAAAGATCGATGACACATTAGACACATTATCAGATTAGATCTACAAAGCGGCTATTGGCAAGTGAATAGCCATCAGGAAGATCGCGAGAAAACGGCGTTCAGTGTGAGTAACGGATTCGATTCGTACTACGTACCAAATATATTTGGACGACAGCATCATTATGGGGAAGGATTTCGACGAACATGAGGCTACCGGATTAAAGTTAAGACCAAAGAAATGTAAGCTATTCAGAAATATTTGGGTCATCTGTTAACGACCAATGGAATCCACACTGACGAAGAAAAGATCGCAGTGGTAAAGAACTGGCCAAGACCTAAAAATGCACATGAGCTTTTTGAGAGTATACACCCTATTATAGATGCTTCGTGCAAGGATTTACCAACATCGCAAAGAGTATACACGAGTTAACCAGGAAGAACAAGGCATTCGAATGAAAGGATGACCAGCAAGAAGCATTCGTGGAACTAAGGTGACAATTATGTGTCCTCATATACTCTATGCCCAACGTGAAATTTATTTTGGACACCGATGCAAGTAATGACGGTATAGGAGGAGTGTTACCACAGGAAACCAATGGCCAAGAACTACTCCAAAACATTATCAAAACCGTAATTATTACGTAACTCGGAAAGAATTGTTGGCTATAGTGGAATGCGTTAAGCATTCCCATAAGTACCTTTATGGCCAAAAATTCCATTTACGGACGGGTAAAAGCGCTTTACTGTGGCTGTTGCAATTCAAGAATTCAGAGGGACAGGTAGCGAATGTCTTGAAAGCTACGATTTCCAGATCGAACATCGAAAGGGAAGCGCACACGGAAATCCCAACGCATTATCAATACGGCCACGTCCAGTAGAATGCAAGCAGAGTGGTCACGTTGAACAAAGGAAGACATCATCAATGTTAGGCTTACATAAGTGCTGCCTGAGGACGAGTGTACTTTCGAATTAGTCAAGAAAGAGCAATTAGAGACATGAATTTATCGGTTATCATTGAATGGTAGGAAAAGGAACACTGGCCCGCTTGGAGTTAGATCGCGGACAAAACTCCTATTGTCAAAAGCTATTGGACTCAATGGGATAGCCTCCGAATAGAGAATGGGTGTTTAAAACCAATGTGGGAAATCACGGATGGCAAAGTGAACAATTGTTGCTGGTGCCACCGAAGAGCCGGATTGAGGAAATCTTGAAAGAGTATCACGGACGAGTAAGTGGTGGCCACTTAGGAATTAATAAAACACTGGCCAAGATGCGTCAACGATTCTACTGGGCAGAATGTAGGCAATGCATGATAGAATGGTACCAAAAATGTGATCAAAGTGCAGCGGTGAAGGGACCTGTACGTAAAAGTCATGGAACCATGAAACAATATAACGTCGGAGCAACATTCGAGGGAATTGCAATGGATGTAGCGGAACCATGTCCCACCACCGAGAGCGGCAATAAATATGTGCTAGTGGTAACGGGTTATTTCAGTAAATGGCCAGAGGTTAACCCCATTCCCAATCCGGAGACGACAACAATAACTAATGCTATGGTCAACAACTGGATTAGCCGATTTGGAGTGCCGGTGGAGATTCATACCGATCAAGGAAGAAATTTTGAATCGGTATATCTAGCAAAGGTCGTGGAGAAAAACCATCGCAACTGGGATCGACATATACCGATGTTCCTGATGGCCTATCGATCAGAAATACATGACATGACCGGAATGACACCAGCTAAACCCATATTTGGAGATAATCATCGATTACCTGGAGTTTTAAAGTTTGGCGCTGTTCGATCAGCGGCTTAATATGGACAGTATTACGCAGACCGGCTGAAAGAGGAACTTAATGAGATTCATCAATTTGTACAGGAAAAATACGGATTTCAAGTCACCAGGTAAAAGCTCGATATGATATACGAGCAAATAACCAAGGCTTCCAGGAAGGGAAATTGGTATGGCTTCATAACCTACAACGAAAGAAGGGATTATCACCGAAGTTGCAACCAGCATGGGAAGAACCTTACACTGTCATCACAAGGATGCACGATGTGGTTTGTAAGATACAAAGGAGGGTACATCGAGGTAAATAGAATAAGTTAATTGATAGCGCAAAGTTCTACTGTACTAAAATGAAATTTCTCATGATAAAAACGGTTCTAAATATAGAAATATTACTATACAGTTCTTACCGGAACAATCATGAAATTTCGAGATGTTTTCGTTTGAGTATATCAGGCGCGAACGAATTCGAATTAGAACATTAATATTTGGTAAGCGATAAAGTGAAGATTAAAAAGGAAATTAAAATGTGATTTAAAAAGTGTTTTAGTGTGAAAAAAGTGAACAGTAAAATTGTGCAAAAAGTATTATAAGTGATTTTGTGAATTTTTATTAATAAGTTGTTTTGTGCTAATTTTGTATATGAAAGTGGACTTGTCCCACTGAGTGAAAATAATTGCTTCTTACAAGTGTGCTTGCACCACAATAATGATAAGGCCTACGGTCCATCACTTCTGATATATTTTTTGACTCCAAATACTTTATTCTGTCCTCCCTAACTGCTATAAAAATGTCGCCTATATTTTATGCATTTTTAAATTTCATGTGGCGGTATTAAATTACACAAGTACAGATGTGAAGAGGTTTTGTTAATATCGTTAATCCGGACAAAAATTGTAAAATATAGCTACTGCTGCAAGTCGTCCATTGTCAAGCAAAAGAGTTAAATTGAACTACCCAATTGCTTATGAAGTGAATGGCGTGTGGGCTTAAAATTTGGTAAACATATCGCTTTACCATAAAAACGGTGTCGAATTAATGATTAAAAGCCTAGATTGCTCATGCCACAAATTGGAATAACTCTATACAGATTACTGATTTAATCGTTCTACGTAATAAAATCATCTTCGTGTCTTTCTGTAAAACTTGATTAGTCACCCAAAGTAAACGCTTTGCGACTGTCCAAAATTGATTTGGTAATCAAGTTACAAAGCGTAGCCATTCACCTATCTTCTCCAAGCTATAGAACTTACCAAAAATACCAAAATGTGTGGCAAAAAACTGCCATAAAATGAAGCATTAATAAAAAGTGAGTAGTATTGGTTAAGTATTTTCAGTTATTGTAGAGGGAACGAAGAAAATTTATTTTGCCAGAATCTTTTAAATATTTTGTTAATCACGGATACATCACTTACGATTATCTTCGTTATCTTTCAAAAATGAGTAGATAAATAATTTCAAAATTAGCAAAATTCTTTCAGAATTATTTTTGATGTTGTGATTGAAGTTTTATTAAAACACCAAAATATTCTGTATACCAATAAGTTTTTTCTTTGAATAACAAAATTATTTCGCTTAAACTTCTTCAACATTTTATTTAAAGCGCTATTTCAATTTTATTCAAACGAGTAAAAATATTTCTTTGTACCTCTAAAAATACTTCTTTTTTACTGTTATAGCGAATACGATAAATGTGCTCTTTAAACTGAAAAATCTTAACAAGTTTCAAGAACACAAAGAATTTTCTTTTATAAATTAACCGGTATATAATGAGAGACTTTTGTACTACAAATTAATGTCAATTGGTTTATGCCGCCGTGAGCAGGGAAACTCGAAATTTAATCATAAAGCAAAACAGGAAAGACTTTTATTAAAAAGAATTTATATCGAAGCATTTAAAATATAACATATTGTGAAGTGATAAAATGTAAGCTTTTAAGGGAGTGTGATGAAATTAAGCTCGATTAATATTCAAATGGAAAGGTTGGTTGTAAACCCACATTTTTTACTTTTGTAAATAATATCTACTTACGCAACTCATTAGGGAATGCCCTATTTTGTGTAGCAAGTAGTATGTTTGTGGAACGAGCGAAGCGATTTTATCAATTTCACACAACTTCAAACTGAATATTTAATTTGGGGGTTGACTAGCAAGGTAGTAGATGCTCGCAAAAAATCTGCTCGAATAGTAGACATTTTAATTAAATCAATGATACCTAAACAATCACATTCTAGAAAAAAATTATCACCTTGTGATTTTTACAGAGGAGTGTAAAGTCAGATATACCGGGTTACATAAACTAACGTTGATGATGACCATTTACCTTGTACTAACAAAATTTCTGCAGTTTTTCTATCAAAAAAAAAATCGAGGACTGGTACTGGGTATTCAACATAGATAATCCAGATTCTTCATCGCCTTTGATGAGATAATATTTACTGTCATATTTCAATAGCATTGACTTCGAGGAAGAAATACGTGAACAAATACAGCGACAGTTTCATAATTATAAATCATTGTCTGATTTCGCTTTAGAAATTCAGCATTCGCAGTTGGATGCAAGAATACAACACAGGTTAACAGAGCAACTACTGATATATTGTATTGTATATGTCGCAGTTGGTCGGTTGCTCCATGAATATCGAAAATGCCCCTCTGGAAGCTTTCAATCGAAACCTGTCTGACTTTCGCAATTTTACGAATGCCCAAAATATTAATTTAATCTGTTAAAATTGTTAAAATATTGTGCATCGGATCATTTTTAAATGTGTTCTGTTTTAGCAAATGCTCAGTCGGCACTGGAAGCGAATGATTTTAGAACAAAAGAAGACAATTTTATCCATTAGGCATTAGTAGATTAAATTCCCCACCTAACACCCACTCCAAGAATAAAACGATACCGCTCTATTCAAATTTCCGGTCGAAATAATCACTACTCAAGGAAAGGAAAAACATTTCAATAGTGATTCGCGACCTCATGAGGAAGTAACTATAACGTCAAAAAACAATATGTGGTCTCCTAGATAGCGTCAGTCATTGTTTTAGGAAAGAATTCACTAGAATTTTGAAAGACGCAAAACATTAGATTTAATAATATAAAACCAAGCATAATAATCGTAATAAATCGTAGGCTATTTTTTGCTACCCGTCATATTTACCAACTCCAATGCTCCAATCTCCGATGTACTTAGAAATAAATTTTTTTAGAAAGTTTAATACTGTCCCAAATTCAGTAAATGAATTACTTAATGTACCACTTATCAGGCCAACCAAAGATAAAACACAAATTTTAAATGCTTCTGATAAAAAAGAATTGGATATAATCGTTGCCCTTTTCCCTTCCTTCTCAAAAGACGGGCTCAGCAAAATTTCTCTACATTAGCACAATATTGAATTCGTAAAAGGCACAAAACACATAAAACAACGTTACTATTGTCTCGCCTGCAGTACAAAAGGATCTATATGCCGAAATAGATCTGGGCATTATAGAAATCAGTAAAATCAGTAAAAGTGTCGTCTTTCACTTTGCTTTCCGTACTATTATTACTGGTGGGCTCCAACCAGTAACAATAGTACGGAAAGCAAGCGGAAATATGAGACTTGACTTTGGCGCACGAAAACTAACCTCAGTAACTGTAAAAGACTATCCGAGCTAAAATATATAACATTACTAGACCTAAAAGACATATGCTGGCAGATTCCGCTTGCGGAAGATAACTTTTCGCAATGCGGCTCATTCATGAATTACATGATAGAATTTGTTTATCTTGATGATCTATTGAAGATAAGCGGCACATTGAAGGAACACATTAAGAAAAGCAGCACCGTTATGAAGAAGATTAAATACCTCGGTTACTTAGTGGGGTGAACAAGGCTTAATATCGAGGCTATAGTTAATTTAGATCCACCAACAACTGTAAAGCAGACGAAACGATTGCTCTGTCTGGCTGAATCAGAGATTTATTGGGAATTTTGCGAGTGTTACTGCTGCCATTACGGAATGCCTGAAGAAAAGAAAGTTTAAGTGGACTGAAAAGGCTTGAGATTCATTTGATCAAATGAATTTTCAAATGCATTTATGTCCCAAAAGCCTAGAAGAGTTATTTGCTTACCGAGCTGGAGTGAATACCAATAATTTTAGCTGTCAAAAAGCTCAGAGCTTACGTCGATGGTGATGAATTCAAGCTGATAACAAACCATGTACATAATAATGGTAAACTGGAGAGATGGAGCCTGAAGCAGCAAGTTTTTCGATTCTCAATTAAACATCAGCATGGCAAAAATAATGAGGTGCAAAACATGCTATCCCGATAAAATTGGCGAACTTATAATCTGCATCCCCAAAGTATTTGATAAATTGGGACCAAATCTAACAGATTTCTAGTATGAGGAATACGTAAAGTTACGCGGAACTTTCCAATTTCTCGCTTTGGAAACTATGCATACCAACGAACTTAAGGCTTGGGCTGATCAAAAAGACGGAAAAGGCGGAAGGATTCACAAAACTGCGGAAATGACAGTGGTGGCCTTCCGATAGTTAAAAATGGATAAAAAGTTAAAAAAAAAACCTTCTGCTTAAAATTATGGTGGTTCTGTAAGTTTGTTATGTCGGTTTAGTAGGTGTCTCCCAAAAATGGGAAACAATTCTTAAGGTCAAGGTTGTTGCGATGCTAGAAATTTGTACTTGAATACAGGTTAGCAATAATCTTGACCATAAAAATTTGTTACCCCATTTTTATCTATGTGAATTCAATACATTTATTGATATAGTGAACATTCTAGCAAGCAAACCGGGTTCAGAATTGGCTAAGAGGTATCCAATGAGACCCCTACTAAACCTGCGTAACAAATTCCTGAGCAAATCTTGAGCAGAAGAATTTTTTGTTTCCATTTTTAACTATGGGAAGCCAACAAATTTATTGATGTAGCGAACTATCAAGTAAACCGGGTTCATAATTCGCCAAGAGTTAGCTAATGGGACCTACTACTTTACCCGAGGCTTTACCGACATAACAAATTTCCAGGGCTACCATAATCCTGAGCACAAGAATTTTTTTTTAGTTTTCTTACATTGATTTTTGACTATGGAAGGGCAATAAATTTATTGATGTAACGGAAATTCTAAAAAGCAAATCGCATTCAGAATTAGTCCAGAGGGAGCCACTAGAACTCTATTATATTGTCACAGCAAATTTGCGCAGCACAATATTCTTGACCCTAAGCATGTTTTATTTATTTCCATTTTTAACTACGGGAAGGCAATACATTTATTGATGTAAAGATTTTAACAAGCGAACCGGTTTCAGTCCTCGATGAGTTGGCCTTAACGTCGGAACACACTGAATTGGTTCACAAAACTTTCTGGATTTCATTCGAATTTCTCACAAAATTATTCTAAATTTTCCAAATTATCTATCAGTATCGATTCAGTTGTGAATGTAATGTACCTTGTTGATCTTATTTATGAATCTTTTGAATCTCATAAATCTGAGGAATCTTTATGAATCTCATGAATCTTATTAATCTTACAATTTTTGGAATTCGATGAATTTAAACGAATCTTATGAGTTTTATTAATTTCATGAATCTTATAAATATTATGAATATCGTAAGTCTTCAAATCATATGAATCCTATTTATCTTCAAATCTTGTGAATCTAGTGAGTCTAACGAATCTTGTTAAAATCTTATAAAACTTTTATTAATCTTATGAGTCGGTTGAACCTAGTGAGTTTACTAATTTTATTAATTTCATTAATTTTATGAATCTTACGAATCCTACGAACCTTGTGGATCAACTAAATCTTATGAATCTTTGGAATCTCAAGAATATTTTAAACGTAATGAATTTTAGAATTCTATTAACTTAAACGAATCTTATGAAACGATTGAATCTTATAAATTTTCTCATCTTTTGAATCTTATCTTGTGGATTTTATAAATCTTCTGAATCTTTCTAATCTTATCAATCTTGCAAACCTTATGAATCTTATAAAATTTAATTATTCTTATAAATCGTATTAATCCTATGAATCCTATTAATTTTATGAATCTTAAAAATTTTATGAATCTTATGAGTCGTTTGAATCCCATGAATATTATAAATCCTATGAATCTTATGAATCTTATGAGTTTTATAAATCTTATGGATGTTGTGAGTCTTATGAATCTTACGAATCTTATGAGCCCTATGAATTTTATGAATCTTATGTTTCTTATGAATCTTTCTCTCAAGAATATTTGAATGTTATGCATTTTTGAATTCTATGAACTCAAACTAAACTTATGAACCAAAGGAATCTTAAAAATTTTATTAATTTTAAGAATATGATGAACGTTTTGAATCCTATGAATCCTAGGAATCTTCTGAATCTTATGAATCTAGTGTAGTACCAGGTGACAATAAAATACTGAGGCTTTTTTATCATCTAGGATGTTTTTCCATTTTTTTTTTTGTTATTTATGTATACATTAAAATAAAGTCTTTTCATTAAACAAAGCCACTTTTTGAGATAAGTATCATGCCCAAAAAACACTCCTTTCAAGGCAGATTCAGTGTTGCGTTCTTTCGTTCCTTCATTCGTTCTGATAATTTTTTTTATCCAATCAAAGGAACCAGAATGAAAATAACGTCATTTTTACCCCAAAAATGGTTGGAAAAAAAAATTTCAGAAGGAAGGAATGGACAAAACAACGCAACACTGAATCCGCCTTCACTCTCAAATTTTGAACTGTACGAATCAGGAAATTCGACAACCAAAGCGAAGGTAATTAAAATGACTAAAAGACGGTCAGGTAGATCTTCTACCTATAATAACAAAATTAGCACAACAAATTTGTCAGGCGGATTTGAGTCGATTAGATGCAAAGTGCGATAACTACAATATAAACGATTTCTTGTAAAACTGAAAAAAGTTATGGTGACCAGACCTTACAACGAAGCTCAATTTTTATTTGTTGAACAGTTCGGGCAATGTCATACTACTATTTTTAAAGCAACTTGATGATTGTACTCATCCTAGTTCGGGTTCTAGAACCCTTTTAAAATTGTAAATAGCGAGTAGTTTTGACACTTAATATCATAATAATTGGGGAATTGGTGACCGAATAGCAAAAAAAATTTGTAATTAATTTAATATGTTTTAGGGGTATAATTACCACTATTATGGTTGTCACCTCACCGAGAAATACTATGCAAATGTGACTTGATTTGTATGAAGTTTTTTGGTGAGGTGAGAACCATAATAGGGGCATAAAGCGTTTTGCATTAACTCCTATTTTGCTAAAACATAAGGTAAATAACTAGTTTTGCAATTTTTTATTATTTAGTAATGTGGCCCTTGCAAATACGAATCAAACGACATATCGCATGCAAAAATTTTAAAAAATGTAGTTATCGCACTTTGCATCTCATCGACTCATTTGTCAGAAGGGCTCTAAACCTAGATAATCTCCACAATTGAATGGTTTAAGGCATCTGAGCGCCTTAAGAATTTCCTACGAAATACAATCGGTGAGCAGCGACTAAATGGATTGGCAATATTAAATATTCAGAGAGATATGGATGTATCAATGAACGGTGTCCTCGGCTTAGTGTCACGATGAATCAATACAAAATCATAAAAAATTTATAAAAAATTGAATTTAAATAAATTCTCGTCTTCACTGAACACAACGATACATTTTGATATTTTTCTTTGATCACTAACCCAAATGCAGTATACATGTACTACAATACTTTGTAAAAGTACTACAATACTTTGTAGAATTGTAAAAATTACGTTAGATTTTGGAAAAATTTAAAAAATACCTTTGTTTATTTTCAATTTTTAACCAATGCCCGTTTTCAGTTAATAATTTAAAATAATAGGTAAAAAAGAATTAGTTTTAGCTGCCTTTTCAAATTGGCCCCCTGTGTGCGGTGCACACATTACACATACGCAAGGCACAGCCCTGCAAAATGTAACATTTGTAAAACTACGAAAGCCACCAATAAATGCTTGAGACCTCCAATGGGAAAACAATACGTAATAATTAGAAAGAAAATTCCAGCTTGTTTATGTGAACCTACTAGGGCCATAACCGTGTTCAGGTGAGGGAACACCATGGTATTTACAGTACTCCTAACCAAACTTGTTTTACTCAAAACACTCAGTAAAGGAACTGCACAACAAATAAATGATTTTAAGGTACAATTTAAGGTAATTGATTCAAAAGCTGCTCTTAATTTGCCAGTTTGCCACAACCAAAGACGTTCGAGAAAGTGAACAGATCGATCTTAGAAGCTATCCGATCATATACATATAGCAAGAAATATCTGCATGAAATAGCATCTGCTCTGTGAAATGGTGTTCACGAGACAGTGAAAAACTCTGCCCATTTTGTACTTTTTGGATACCACAAAATGAATCATACAGCGACTATAAACTGCTAAGACAATGATTGCCAAAGTGTCCATACCGTTGGCATTTTGCATTTTTATAGATGTTGCTTGACAGAATGTGTACCAGAATTCTTGGGAATTTAATTAATGAAATTTGTAGTCTTTATATGCAAGATTATTCCGCCTAGTCATTCGAGACAGGAATCTATAAAATTGAACAAATTTAAATTATAGGATAAGTCGAGCTTTTGAGTTATGAGACCTCTAAGGGATCTCTTAAATTGGGAATTTCTATGATGAATGCTCTCTCCCTAAGGACAGGCGAATTGTGAAAGGCAGTTTGCGAAATAGGCATGCCGAATAATTTGATTAATCCAAGAAAGGTATCGGGTTGCCGAAAACAAGGTTCAACACAAAGGAAAGCAAAGTGATAAAAACTTGAACTACGAGGAGTAAGACAAGGATGTATACTATCTCCGCTTCTGTTCCTGATAGCATCACCAAATGATATCCAATGGGGATCACTAAGACGACAAACACAAAAGTATGAAGACATACAGTAGAAAATACAGAAGCTATCAGACCTAGCACATAAAGTCGTTCTCAAAATCAACCTCAGTAAAACAAAAGCCATGAGACTGAACAAAAACATTAGTATACCTTGGTTGTACTGTAGCAAAAAAAGGCGGCACAAAAAATACTTTCAACATGCTTTACAAAACCTAGAATGCGTCATTGCTTGTGTAAAATCAGTAATATTGTAGATATATACACACATTTTTAAAATTTTTTTAAAAACACTTGTTAAATATTTCGCAAAATTACAAAAGGTTTAAAAAATCAATCGATCGATTCCGGCTTATTAGGCCATCATCAGGAGTATCTACTAAACTGTCTATCTACTAGACAGTTTAGTAGATACTCCTGATGATGGCCTAATAAGCCGAAATCGATCGAGTGATTTTTTAAACCTTTTGTAATTTTGCGAAATATTTAACAAGTGTTTTTAAAAAATTTTAAAAATGTGTGTATTAAGTGTGTTTCGCCAAGTGCCTACGGCAGAAAGTGTAAGAAGTAATATTGTATAGGTGTGAAATATGGAAGCACACACAAAAGATCACAAGAAGACTCCAGGTGATTGTGAACAAATGCCTTAGAATTGTGATAGAATGCTTTTGGATACACACCGTCAGCAACATTGAAAATCTGCGGCAAACAAAGCAAACAGACATTAAAATGCGTACGTGGAGATGGATCGGGCACACAATGACATAACACGTACGAAGTTACCCGGAGTTATATAGAACAAGATTTATTGCGCTTAGTCAATTATAAGATGAGTTGAGCCAAAGCAGCTCAGGGGCCAGAAAAATACTAGTGCATTTAGACAGCATTGAACCAACATTTATTGTGATGGTTGAAGGATTTGCGAAATACATGGTGAACCAATGATTTCGGTAAACAAGCACCAGAGCCACAAAATTCGAAAATCTGCAAATGTGCTCCGATTTCGATGATTGATACCTCTATCAATAGGCGTTGAGACCTGAATTGTCATACCAATTGCCATTTATATCGGTCGAATATTTCTACACGTTCCGTGGAAAATTCAATTTTTTTGAAAATCAACTGAACTATAGCCCAAAAATTCAGAGCCACAAAAATTGAAAATCTGCAAATGTGCTCCGATTTCGATGATTGATACCTCTATCAATAGGCGTTGAGACCTGTAATTGTCATACCAACGGCCACTTAGATCGGTCGAATATTTCTACACGTTCCGTGAAAAATTCAATTTTTTTGAAAATCAACTGAACTATAGCCACAAATTCAGAGCCACAAAAATCGAAAATCTGCAAATGTGCTCCGATTTCGATGATTGATACCTCTATCAATAGGCGTTGAGACCTCTAATTGTCATACCAATTGCCATTTAGATCGGTCGAATATTTCTACACGTTCCGTGGAAAATTCATTTTTTTTTGAAAATCAACTGAACTATATAGCCCACAAATTCAGAGCCACAAAAATCGAAAATCTGCAAATGTGCTCCGATTTCGAAGATTGATACCTTTATCAATAGGCGTTGAGACCTGTAATTGCCATACCAACGGCCATTTAGACCGGTCGAATATTTCTACACGTTCCGTGAAAAATTCAATTTTTTTGAAAATCAACTGAACTATAGCCACAAATTCAGAGCCACAAAAATCGAAAATCTGCAAATGTGCTCCGATTTCGATGATTGATACCTCTATCAATAGGCGTTGAGACCTCTAATTGTCATACCAATTGCCATTTAGATCGGTCGAATATTTCTACACGTTCCGTGGAAAATTCATTTTTTTTTGAAAATCAACTGAACTATATAGCCCACAAATTCAGAGCCACAAAAATCGAAAATCTGCAAATGTGCTCCGATTTCGAAGATTGATACCTTTATCAATAGGCGTTGAGACCTGTAATTGCCATACCAACGGCCATTTAGACCGGTCGAATATTTCTACACGTTTCGTGGAAAATTCAATTTTTTTGAAAATCAACTGAACTATAGCCCACAAATTCAGAGCCACAAACATCAAAATTCTGCAAATGTGCTCCGATTTCGATGATTGATACCTCTATCAATAGGCGTTGAGGGCTGTAATTGTCATACAAATGGCTATTTGGATCGGTCGAATATTTCTACACGTTTCGTGAAAAATTCAGTTTTTTTGAAAATCAACTGAACTATATCCCACAAATTTAGAGCCACAAAAATCGGAAATCTGCAAATGTGCTAAAATTTCGATGATTGATACCTCTATCAATAGGCGTTGAGACCTGTGTAATTGTCATACCAATTGCCATTTAGATCGGTCGAATATTTCTACACGTTCCGTGGAAAATTCATTTTTTTTTTAAATCAACTGAACTATATAGCCCACAAATTCAGAGCCACAAAAATCGAAAATCTGCGAAAGTGCTCCGATTTCGATGATTGATACCTTTATCAATAGGCGTTGAGACCTGTAATTGCCATACCAACGGCCATTTAGACCGGTCGAATATTTCTACACGTTTCGTGGAAAATTCAATTTTTTGAAAATCAACTGAACTATAGCCCACAAATTCAGAGCCACAAACATCGAAATTCTGCAAATGTGCTCCGATTTCGATGATTGATACCTCTATCAATAGGCGTTGAGGCCTGTAATTGTCATACAAATGGCCATTTGGATCGGTCGAATATTTCTACACGTTTCGTGAAAAATTCAATTTTTTTGAAAATCAACTGAACTATATCCCACAAATTTAGAGCCACAAAAATCGGAAATCTGCAAATGTGCTCAAATTTCGATGATTGATACCTCTATCAATAGGCGTTGAGACCTGTAATTGTCATACCAACGGCCATTTAGATCGGTCGAATATTTCTACACATTTCGTGAAAAATTCAATTTTTTGAAAATCAACTGAACTATAGCCACAAATTCAGAGCCACAAAAATCGAAAATCTGCAAATATGCTCCGATTTCGATTATAGACACCTCTATCAATAGGCGTTGAGACCTGTAATTGTTATACCAACGGCCGTTTAGATCGGTCGAATATTTCTACACATTTCGTGAAAAATTCAATTTTTTTGAAAATCAACTGAACTATATCCCACAAATTTAAAGCCACAAAAATTGGAAATCTGCAAATGTGCTCCGATTTCGATAATTGATACCTATATTAATAGGCGTTGAGTCCGAGTTCGCGACAATATTCTGCGGAAAAATTTTCAGCAGGATTGCATGCGATTTAAAAATATTTTATTCGGAAGTGGAAATTTGTTTACGAAATAGACTACATTGATTGGTTGCCTGCTGAAAATTGTTCAGCAGAATATTGTCGCGAACTCGCACTGAGACCTGTAATTGTCATACCAACGACCATTTGGATCGGTCGAATATTTCTACACGTTCCGTGGAAAACTCAATTTTTTTGAAAATCAACTGAACTATAGCCCACAAATTCAGAGCCACAAAAATTGAAAATCTGCAAATGTGCTCCGATTTCGATGATTGATACCTCTATCAATAGGCGTTGAGACCTGTAATTGTCATACCAACGGCCACTTAGATCGGTCGAATATTTCTACACGTTCCGTGAAAAATTCAATTTTTTTGAAAATCAACTGAACTATAGCCACAAATTCAGAGCCACAAAAATCGAAAATCTGCAAATGTGCTCCGATTTCGATGATTGATACCTCAATCAATAGGCGTTGAGACCTGTAATTGTTATACAAACAGCCATTTAGATCGGTCGAATATTTCTACACGTTCCGTGGAAAATTCAATTTTTTTGAAATTCAACTGAACTATAGCCCACAAATTCAGAGCCACAAAAATGAAAAATCTGCAAATGTGCTCCGATTTCGATGATTGATATCGCTATCAATAGGCGTTGATAGGCGAAATTGTCATACCAACGGCCATTTAGATCGGTCGAATATTTCTACACGTTTCGTGGAAAATTCAATTTTTTTGAAAATCAACTGAACTATAGCCCACAAATTCAGAGCCACAAACATCAAAATTCTGCAAATGTGCTCCGATTTCGATGATTGATACCTCTATCAATAGGCGTTGAGGCCTGTAATTGTCATACAAATGGCCATTTGGATCGGTCGAATATTTCTACACGTTTCGTGAAAAATTCAATTTTTTTGAAAATCAACTGAACTATATCCCACAAATTTAGAGCCACAAAAATCGGAAATCTGCAAATGTGCTCAAATTTCGATGATTGATACCTCTATCAATAGGCGTTGAGACCTGTGTAATTGTCATACCAATTGCCATTTAGATCGGTCGAATATTTCTACACGTTCCGTGGAAAATTCATTTTTTTTGAAAATCAACTGAACTATATAGCCCACAAATTCAGAGCCACAAAAATCGAAAATCTGCGAATATGCTGCGATTTCGATGATTGATACCTTTATCAATAGGCGTTGAGACCTGTAATTGCCATACCAACGGCCATTTAGACCGGTCGAATATTTCTACACGTTTCGTGGAAAATTCAATTTTTTTGAAAATCAACTGAACTATAGCGCACAAATTCAGAGCCACAAAAATCGAAAATCTGCAAATGTGCTCCGATTTCGATGATTGATACCTCTATCAATAGGAGTTGAGACCTGTAATTGTCATATCAACGGCCAATAAAATCGGTCGAATATTTCTACACGTTCCGTGGAAAATTCAATTTTTTTGAAAATCAACTGCACTATAGCGCACAAATTCAGAGCCACAAAAATCGAAAATCTGCAAATGTGCTCCGATTTCGATGATTGATACCTCTATCAATAGGAGTTGAGACCTGTAATTGTCATACCAACGGCCAATAAAATCGGTCGAATATTTCTACACGTTCCGTGGAAAATTCAATTTTTTTGAAAATCAACTAAACTATAGCCACAAATTCAGAGCCGTAAAAATCGAAAATCTGCAAATGTGCTCCGATTGCGATGATTGATACCTCTATCAATAGGCGTTGAGACCTATAATTGTCATACAAACGGCCATTTGGATCGATCGAATATTTTTACATGTTTCGTGGCAAATTCAATTTTTTTGAAAATTAACTGAGAAGATGTACGAACACTTTGTACTGGGAATCTCGAATATAGTAAAATATGTAAAAGGGTATATTGCGAAAATATACCTCATAAGTTTAAATTCAAGGACAGTGACAGTTTATGGTTAGACTTGTGCTAAATGCTGCATGCATCCTGAGTATATCCACCCTGATTTTAGTTTATTACAAATAATCAGAAATATGAAAAAATCTGTTAACACATCTGTCACGAACACACATCACTTATAAGTTTGATTTTCGTACAGAAAAGAAATAAAACAGAAAATGGACAACAACAATTTATATTTTTTCAACAAAATTGACAACAGCATAAATGTACATATGTATACTTATATACAAGAAAAAAATGTTGAGAAAATAAAAGAGACGAGGAAAAGTAAAAAGATGAAAAAAGCACAAATCGCAACTTGAAAGTTCTTTGTGGTGTATACACATACACCCACCTATTAAAATAAATCAATGACGTGCAAAATCGCTTATATCCTTTATGTTATCTTGGAAAATACATTCATCTGCGACCAAAAATTTCTCGATTTTTATATCTACTATATTGATCTACCGATTTCTCGATTTTATACATTTTACAGGGATGACTCCACACAATGCGGTTCATCCTATATAACACATTTTCTACTTCACTGTACAAATTGTCAAATAATTCATTTTGTTACTCCTCAACCCAAGCGCAACAACAACAATAACAAATATGTATTTTCCAATTAGATATTGTATTTTGCTTGTTTCAGCGTTAATGAAATATAATTAATTATAAAATAAAGTTTTTTTTTGTGTGTGTGTTCAGTTGGATCCGGCCAACCACAAAAAAAACATCCCAAATTGTATCCATATACCGTATAGTCTAAAAAATGATGATTTATCTCAATTTTCCCACTTACTAATCCCTAATGGTTAGAGCGCGGCGTAACATAGAAGTGAAAAAACTAAAATGGTAACTAAACAAAACATAAAACAAAAACTATCTTTTGTTTATTTTGTTTTTAAATAGTTTAACAATTTAAAATCGGTCTCTCATTATTTATTTATACTATTATATTATGTTAACAATTCAAAATGATTTAATTCATTAAAAATACATGAAATTTAAACACTCGGTGAATATTAATCTACTTTATCATTGTTATCACCAAAACAAAAACAAACCCAACCAAAAAAAAAAAAAAACAACAACATATAATTCTAAAAGATTCTGAATAAAAAGTTAAAAATCGATAAAAATCAGCACAAGGATACCAAAAATGAAAAACTGAATTTGCCATAGAAAAATGTTCTACTCTCAGCCCATCATGTGCATAAATTGATATAGAGATACGTAAAACACTGTGTACCCGTCATAGTGTGTATTGATAATAGCAAAAAAAATAATTCACTTTTCACATTTTATTTTTGCACACTTTTTAATGATTATGATTTTTTACACAAATAAAATTTTCACCATTTTTCTATTATACTAACATATTGTATATGTACAAACTATTTTTATTAATTTCTTAATGTTAATTATTTATAAATACTAAGCGGTTTTCATTTAAAAAGAAAATAAGAAAATTGTTTTGAATGAAAAAATATGACGGCCATATCAATCGTATAAAAATATTACAACTACAAAAAATCGACACAAAGTTTTTCTTTTACATTTTCAGTTAAATAATGTACACAAAAATACAAATACATATAGAGAAGAAGACGAGAAAAATAACACTGTGTGTATATGTGGTGGTTGTCAGTGAATCGTTGTGCAAGTTAATAAAATTGTTTGAAATTAGTACTTTTGTTAGGTGTACATACCAGAGACGTAACGTGTGAATTGTGTGCGGCAGATCAATATTGTTTCAGTTGTGTGACGTCAGAGCATTTTAGTCAATATTTTGGAATTTTATTGTGTAATATTGACGTAACACAATAATACTGCGCAATTTAATTGTACGTGAATATCGGTCTTAAAAAAATAATTTACGAATAATTTATTCTACTTATTTTCGAACTTGAATTGTTTAAAATAAAACAGCTGTGTCACTTTTTAATGTTTTAGTTATCTGGCTGAGTTGCGTCATTTAAAAAAAAAAACATACATACCTCTAAAGTAAGTATTAGGTAATAGCAGCGCTATTTCGTTTAAAATTTTAAAAATTTGTAGCGAACTTAAATCAGAAGAGGTCAACTGATCAGAAAGTGTCAGCAGGTTCCCTAATTTATAAGCTGATGATTTTATTGAAGAGATGCAGGTTTTAGCATGTCGACGTCTTAAGCATAATCCAAATTTTCTAACGATCACCTCGTTAACCATATTATTATGCCAGCAGCTTATATATTTTGAAAATGGGTCACTAGAAAATTGATTTTGACATCATCAGAATGCAATTGAAAAATTTTGCCAAGCGCCCATTTGTAGTAGGGTAAATTATCACCTTTTATCAAAGCAACAAACAACATCACCGATGTTAACGCCAATTACAACCGATGTTAACGCCGATTTGATTCAATAGGATTGTCATCTCTTTAAAAGTTAGGTGAGTATTGGATGTACACTGCATCTCAAAAACCTCCAAAATGGGGTGAAGCAGATGGATTGAAGTGATATTGCATTTCGGATTTGGACAAATGCGCTGCAACGAGGCAATTATGGTTATTACTAGAAAATTATTTCGTATACCTCATTTAGCTGCCTTTTTGCTTCAATAAAATTCAAGCTGTTATCGCTGTAAATATACGGGCTCCCTTTCTTGAAACAAATATGTATTGTCAAAGCCGTATGATGCATCTTCAGAACGTTGATAATATTCATACGGTTAATTCGAATATCACAGCCTACCGCCAACTATTAAAATTCCATTTATGCCTGTAAACAGTGCCAATGACGTAATATCACAGCTTTTTGCCAATTTTTAACCTCCGACGAAAGGAATGATTTTTGTTGTGCGTGTATGATGATAGTATTTCTAGCAATTTGGAGCTCTTCAACTGTTAAGAAACTTCAATTTCACTCACTCTTAGACAATCGCGTATTTTTCAAAAATCCCAATACGTGTTTAAGCCAAAAATCAAATCATCTTGGTGTATGCTAAAGTCCGTTAATAATAAAAATCATTTATTACGTCTTCTTCGTTATTACTTATTATTACGTCGTTGATGTGGATTAAAACCGAAAAGTTTGTCCTTTTGTTCTTTTAACAGATACTCTACCTCGTTGATATCTTCACGTTTAGGTGCACAAATAATATCAGGCTTCTGCAACCATTCTGGGCCATACCACCATTGAGCTACGAGTAAATTGACCAGTTTTGATGGAAGTTCTCTTCTCGATGCGCAAACAGGTCAGTTGTGTTCCGATTCCTATTATATGTGATTCCAATAATTTATCTGTATTCCATTAAAGATAGTAAAAGTACGATTTGCCACACAAGTGTTTTCCATCTAGCTGAGTGGGATGATATCCACATCAACAATACAGTAGAGTTAGAGTCCATCCACGCATAACATTTACCAGGTCGTTTTTTAGTTTTTCCACCAGTATTAGGAGTATTGTAACTAAGTATGCCCCACATAACTCCAGTCTAGGTGAGAAATCTGTTTGATTGGTGCCACCTTGGTTTTAGATGCCTTTAAATTAATACTTATAATATCCAGTTATGCCCTTTTGTAAAAATTAGAAATTTAATATTATTTGAAGAGTCAGTTTTACTTAAAAGGCTTGTCATTAGTTGTGCCCTTCTGTTAAAGACAAGTAATAAAAAATGCGTTAGTTATCTTAACTAAAAGATTTTATTTAAAATTCATTCACGTAATTAATAAAAAAAAATTCATTTTCTCTTTTATATCCGGATTAGTATTTAAGACCAAATTATTCTTCATCGCCATCTTGTATATCTGGATCATAATTAGGTTCCTGGTTTTTTAAAACTTTAAAGGGTTCCTCGAGATCGAGCGAGTTTTTAAATTTGATAATACCGAATTTTTTTTCAAACCGCATCCATCGAACTTTGTTCCAAGTGAACGGTTCACCTTCTGTGTCAACCTTCCGCCAATTGAATCTAGTTTTAGAAAATTAATTAAAATTGTAAAATGAATCTTGTTTCATTTCAATAACATGGAAAGTGTTTTTGGTACCAACACCCCGCACAAAGTTATACCAATCTCTTGGGTGATGTATTTTCATGGTGATTTTCTTCCGCTTTCGTTCTATGACCGAATGGTCAACGTCACATTCCATGTGTGTATGTCCGACCGTTAAAAATTTGTGATCTATTGTTTCCAGACTACCGGTTTGCATGAATAACGCAAACATGGATGCTACAAAACTATTTTTATTCTGGCCGGGATAAGAATCACTATAAAATTCGATGTGTGATATTTCTTGGGCGGTAGAGTTTAAAAATGAAAACAAACATGATGCTATATCATTACCACCTAGCTTTGCAGTGGTTTCATCCCACATAAAACAATGTGGTTTGTTTGAAACACACTCGTGTACCATAAGGTTATACGTCCATAATTGTCTCTTGTAGAACGAAAGCGATGTTTTTAAGTAGGGCGTTGGAAGACATTGTTCTAGGTCGAATGTGCAAACCATTTTCGATGCGTCACTTTTGGCCAATGATTTATCTAGCTCCTTCATTTTGTAAGACATATCAGCATCATCGTGATGTTGTTTCTGCATGTTTATTAGTTGTTCTATTTCGTTATTCCCAGCTACCTCTATTTTACATTTTAATGTTTCGCATGGATTACAATACAAACGTCCGTTTTAGGTGCTTTGAATTTTAAATTCATTCCTTTGAATACAGAAGCATATTTCGAAATTCAAACTGGTTTACTATGGCACTCTGTATATAGTGTATACATAAGCGATAAGTTTAAATCACTATTAAGATATTTTTTAGCAGAATCTCGCCGAGTGTAGTGACTCTCGTATGCCGGAAATTGAGATATATGATTTTTGACTTCATTTATAATTTCATCAGCACACTTACGGTTATTTTCATGCTTCCCACGCTTATCAGTTTGTATTATTGCCCCATCCATAAAAAGCTTATTTGTGATAGTCCTTATAAATTTCGGTTTTTATTTATTTTCGGAACATTTAATGGCCGTTCATTTATTTTAAACTTATTCAAAATCTTACCGCTATTATCAAGTTGAGAATTATTTGGTTCGATTTCTCCGATAGGTTCTTATTGTTTACATTGGCTCACTTTAGATATTCCTGCAATATAAACATACAATTATTTACTAATACAACAAATACCCTAAATTATAATTTTATAACAATTGTTTAAAACTTACACATACCAGAAGGTCCGGCAACAGGAACATTCTTATTATTAGACGACATAGCCATCTCTACCATTTTACGAGCACGATTAGCCATTTTATTATTTTAACCACTTTACGCACTTATCAAAAGGACCTAAGTATAGTTAAATTTTAAAAACCCGAAAACAATGATTTAACATAAGGGCTTAACTGATGTTGTGACCAAAAAAATACTGCTTTGACATTATACATAAGGTCACACACAATTCAAGTTAAAACAATATGTGAAATGATAAACTAACTAAATCAAAAGTGATAGTGTCAAGCTTGTAATGCTTGAGTTCATTCGATGCTTCACTTTGGCTGCAGGATTCGCCTACAACTTTCTTTCCAATGCTAGAAATCTCCAATCATATGAAAGAATTTATCGGCTCTGATCATGATATCAGTTGGCCCAACCTTGTTTTACTTGTGATCATCTAGTTTCAAATCATTTAAAAAACTGGAATCTTGTAACTTAAAATCAAAACTAGGTAGCTAAGTGGGCAGTTGATTGATTATAAGACCATTTATCATAATTTCACTTCTAGAGAATGCAGCGATTCTACATTAATTGAAGCTGATCTCGTAGTTATTTTTGCCGATGCCAATCCAGATATATAAATGTTTGCCACTGTTATGACTGACGCTTGTGATACGTAATCGAGCAATATTCGGCATTTTACCAAAATTCCAAATCGGTCCGAAACTTGAACCATCGCTGTTGGAAGAAATGACTGGAAACTCTGGAGCAAATTGCGTTGTTATTTTGTATATCATTGCCATAAAGTCAAATCGTGCTTCCTACGACATTTACGGCATCTATATTTTGAACTGCCTGACGGGTTGGAGATAAACAGTTTAAAAAAAATTTCGACACGAAACCTGGCCTCTCATGTACACTCAAAGGAAGGAACTGATTACATTTACAGAGATACTGTCCTTCGAGCTTGCGTCACACGGCTTCTGTTGAAGCGAAATAAAGGTTTTTAACACGATTAGGTTGTGTTAATTTGTTCACTAAATATACTAAAAACACTAAAAATATAGATCCTTTTTCTCTGCTTCGGCACCTAACATTTTTAATCCTCTTAACACTTCCTTAGATAGATCAGACATTGAAAAAGGGCTTTTGCTGATCTACAAACTGTTTAATCAGTGTAGAAATCACAAGCCTCTTCTAGTCATACCTCTCTTCTATTTTGTCCCATGTCTCAATGGGATTTGTTTCAGTGACTGGAATATGCCCAACCAATGCGGCAGCTTCATCCGTTAAAAGACCTTTGGATATTTTATATTTTTCGTTCATTTGCAGTTATAGGTTTAAAGAAAATACAGATGAACTAAAACACACACACCCAAAAAACAATATTAATTGAATATTGCACAACATCGGGCAAACAAAGATCACACTTATACAAACATGGGGACAAACCTGCATGTAATTCACAGAAAAAGGTGACGCTTTAGATAGATTAAATGAATTGGAAGTACAGGAGGGTGACTTTAAGTATGTACAATAAATTCGAGGGATGTTAGAGGACACTAATTTGAACAAAAAATTATATCACAGCACACATCCTATATGTAACCGTTATAGATATAATCAGCGGTCTACTGTAAAATTAGTCACTTATAAATGAAAAACTATTACTCACAAATTTGGCCCTGTGTTTGATAAACTAATTAATTTGCGCCAATAATAAGGTTAAATTGATACTACAATAAATACACTTCACACTAATAAAGGTGTAAAATTCTTTAATTTTTTCATGATTTGTTAAAAATATCCTTTATTAACGTAATCTGTTTTGCATATTTTCAAAATATTTTAAAATTTACTGTAATTTTAAGGGTATTAGTCGTACTAATCAGTTACCTATTTTCCGTACCAATGCAAATATAACATCGAGCTTCAATAGTTTTGTACATAAAATGTAAGAAAAACGAGAAAAACTTTATTATTTCAAATTAAATGTTCGAAGTGAGCACCCCCATTCATACAACATTCAATTTTCCCCCTAAATGAATTACGTACTCTGCCAAATATACCAGGGGGTGTATTATGAAATTGCCGATAGCGTTTTTTTCGAAATTGTCGACGAATTCGACAACGTCGAAAATAGCAATTATGAATTATTCGATAAAATCGAAAATAACCTCAGCCTAAATGTCACAAATGAAATTGAAAAAATATATTGTAATTTCACAGCTTAACAAAATATAACCCTAATAGATAATTAAATTTAAAATTGAAACGTATTGCAATAATAATTCAGTGAAACCTCGTTTCAGCGGACACTCACTTTAACGGACATCTTACTACAACAGACACACCTTTAAGTCCCATGCAAAACTGAAGTTTATCCATGAAAACCTCCCTTAGTTAAGCTTACACTTTATTAGAGTGCCTGCTAACTACGCAATGTGTTGACTTGTGACCACACGATTTGTAGTAAGCTTTTCACCCTTATTTCCATAGTCGACTCACTTTATTCGATGTGACAAATATTGTGTCACTTTAGCTATACATTGGTATTCTTCAACTCGGTCGAAGTGACGTGACAAGACAAATGTTGTGAAACAGAATTGTTTGGGCAACACTAATAATTTACTCTTATTTGACGAACTTTTGGCATTTAAAAATCAAGGAAATATCAATTGTGTTGCGTTAAAAAATCGAAGATATTGTTAAAAATAAAAAAATTCTTTTTAAAAATTTGTATTTCAATATTTTATGTCTTTTTCGATTCACCAAAAAAAAAATCAGTCTGTGACGCAATCGATTATTTTTTCTGCTGTCAAGTTGTTCGATTCGTCCAATAAAATCAATCCGTTAAGCAAAATTTTTGCTCTGTTACAAATCTCGATTTTTTGTTAGATCTACCCCTCATTTACTAATACCAACCTAGTCATTTTCACTAGAACTGACTGACATCTTGTTGTTATGCCAACTCAAATATTATGCCCAATAATACTTTTGAAGAAGTCAAAAATACACACACCTATAAAAATATCCGAGCAATTTGATATTCTTATTCGATTCACGGAATGATAATTGAAAGAGGTGATAAAAGCGAATCGAAAACGACATAAGTCGATTGACACAATGTCACAATAAAAAACGGCGAAAGGTCGCTATTTAATTCCTTTGCGTATCGACTATGTTAATGATGCCCATTTTGTACAAAATATAAATTTTATTTTTAATATACAATCAACAATTATTGACAATTGCAATATTTATAAATGTTTAATATATGTAATTAAAATCGTACCAATTAGTATTACGCAGTGATACATGTACACATTTTGCCTTTTAAGCCTAGTACCACAGATAAGAATATCAGATGTTTGAAGCCGACCAAATTTTTGGTAATTCATTCTGGAACCCAAAACCTAAAACTCAAACGAATTTAATTATCTTTACTGAGGCTCCACCTTTAATAAAAGAAAGACAGTTAGTAGAGACAAATTTTAATGTATTTAATATTACTGTTAAAGTGAAATGAAATTTTCACTGGTCTCCAAAAATAGGAAGATAAATCTGACGTGAAAATTTAGTTTGCCGATTCTCATAAAATTTTAGGTATATCAGATAACTTCAAAAACTCAAATGATGAAACGTCAAATTTCAGCTTCACATTTTTGTGGCCACAAAGAATAACGGCATAACTCGAGATATTCCATATAACGTTTTATTTCAAATTTGAAATATCTGTAGTCAATTTCATATCAAATGATTTTTTTGTAATATTCCGGCAACTAAAAAGTACCGTAATCAGCGTTTACAAAAAACAAAATTCTAAAAATTCATACGATTTTGAGTAACTCTCAATTTTAAAAACGTTTTCCTGAAAAAATGCGAATTTCTGACCTAAATATGACGTTTTCCCTCTTGCAACTGAACTTTAATTTATTGCTTATTTGAATTCACTGTAAAATTATTTCCGTTAATATAATAATAAGAAAGAAATGTACATGTGGCTTGCCATTGCGCTGATCCTGTATATTCCTGCTCTCATAAAAAAAATTGAAATTTTAGCACGTAAAATGTATGAGACCTTCTAGTTTTTAGTGAAGCCTCACTGCGCTAAAATTAAAAACATTACAAATTCTAATTGGTGAAAAGGGAAATAACTTTAAAAATATTCTAGAAGATGAAACATTTTCAACATTAACGTATTCATTTAGAAGAAAAATTTATCTTTTCTACCAATAATCAAGAAATTAAAGAAATATTTTTACTTTCGAATATTAATTTTTAAAATATTGTTTGGTTCAATAAGGAATATCAAAATTGAAAATGTTTCGACAACAACTCCATATGGCGAACAAACCCAAACCAGAAAGTTTTGCCTGTCCAGCTTAGGCTTCTTTACCAACATAACCTTTCACTAGTGCGGGAAAAATAACCTTTCCCAGAGATGAAATATTAATGAAGAGAAATGGACCATAAATTTAATAGGTTTGGGAGGTCGTCCTCACGACGTTTTAAAAATCTTATATTTAGATAGGTAAAACATTTTGTTTACCTTTCAAGAAAGATTATATTCTGTATCCTAAAATTGTAGCTGATTAAAAGAGTGGCATTTCTGAATTAGTCGAGACATTTCAGATCAGTATCAAGAACTTGCTAATATTTTGACAAATTTTAAATTTAACAATAACTGGACTAATAAATTTTGTACTAAGAACGAAATACTTCAAATTCGATAAGCTCACAAAGTAAGACGACTTTTATGTGCCAATTTCAATTTGTTCGTTTTGAACATTGACAAGGGGTATTTGATTTGAATGGTCATTTTCTTCAAATTCTAAGAAACAAGCAGAATTCTTCAATTATGCAAATATCTAATGTGAGTAAACAGGAAAGAATCATAATGAAGATTTAACGCGGTCGGATAAATACATTTTCTTGAAGTTACAAGACATGAACAATCGGAGATTACTTTTATATGACACACCAGCCGAAAAATTTATGTAAGAATTGGAAAGAATTCAAACTCAATTCGTATTAGAAATTATGTGCAATTTTATAACTTTAACTAGCTATTTATAAAGTGGAAAGTAGTAAAAACCTTATAATATTAGGCAATTTTCACATAACAGATCGTTATTCATATCTTTCGATTTTTCTATAGGTATCAAAAATGTTACTCGTTATTTTAAGACTAACAATCAATAAATGATTATTTTTAAATAATCGCCCGCCTTTTAATTCCACTGTCTCACTAAAATGGTACGACTCAAAGGATATGCGATTTCATAAAATACATAAAGACGATAATCCTTTGAGATCAATTGTTATAGCTGTGTTGGGTCAGCGTTATACAAGTGGTCGTAATTTTTGTTAAATATTTGGGTCATCATTTTTTGGAAATAAAAAATGCAGAAGTTTCGTTATAGTTTCATTAGATGCCAAATTTTAAAATTGATTAACAATTATGGAAGAATATAAAATTAAAAAGTTATTCCAATAAGGATTTACATTTTTTCATAGAGGCGTCCTTGATCATAATGAATTTAGTTTTACCGCAAGATGCTTCAAACGCTTATATTCCAATTAGCCCCACAATAGCGAATGTGTCGATATGCCGAATGCCGAATGTCGAATGGCCGAATAAGTCGAAAGGCCGAATTTCGACAAGCCGAATGGATCGAAAGGCCGAATGTGTCGAAAGGCCGATTGTGTCGAAAGGCCGATTGTCGAAAGGCCATTTTTGTCCAAATTGATTTTAATTTTTCATCTTTTTATGAATGTAAATTTTCAAAATTTATATTTTTTTTCCGACGAAATTTGATCACATTAATATGCTACATATCAATTTCCACGAGTTGGCCACGTATCACTGTCTTCGAAAAGACTGTTTCTAAAATCTTTTCTCCACAATTTTGTTTTACAAAATCTTGTCACCAAACATTTTTTTGGAGAAAACTATTTCACTAAATATTCATTATTTCACTATAAAATAATCAAAATAATTATTTCGGAAACAAAATTTTAAAAAACAAAATCCCGAAAAAAAATCCAGAAAACTAAAATCCAGAAACAAAAAAATTCAAAAAAACAAAAATCCAGAAAACTAAAATCCAGAAACGCAATTATCAAAGTGTGGACCAAATTAAAATTAAAATTTATAAAATGTCTATCGAATTTTACTTTTTCCATAAAATTCTTAATATTTACGATAATGGAAATTGCTTCGCCAACCGTCCAGAAACAGATCGAAGGAATAGTATCGCTAATATCGCTTCTACTGATAGTTCTCCCACAAATGTTTTAAGTTATTTTCTGGTTGGCTTAATTCGTTGGGCTAATATGACATTGACAAAGGTATTGGAGCGAATTGCGGATTTAATGCTTCGTCAACCTTGCAGACACAGATCAAAGGAATTGTAGCGCTCGTATCGCTTCTACTGATAGATGTACCACAAATGTTTCTAGTGATGTCAGAAGTCTATTTTTAGAATTGTTGCCAATAAAATTGTTTTTTTTCATTTATTTTAAACAAAATATTTTTCTGGATTTTTTTCTGGATTGCTTTTCCGGTAATTTATAGATTTTTTTTCGGGATTTTATTTTTCTGTATTTTTACTTTCCAATTATTCTGGATTTTAAAATTTTTGGATTTTTTTTCTAGCAAATGTAGTGATCCATATTTCAATAAATTAAGAGAAAGAAAATTTCATGGAAATTCGGCCTTTCGATACATTCCGCCTTTTGACATTCGGCCTTTCGACACATTCGGCCTTTTGACATTTAGCCTTTCGACATTCGGCCTTTCGACACATTCGGCCTTTCGACCCATTCGGCTTTTCGACATTCGGCCTTCTGACATTCGGCCTTTCAACATCGAACACTACACAACTGTAACAATTGGTTATTTTTTTTCTTTATTTAAAATCAGCATACAGAAGGACATACAAGTATCTTTTATGTTTATTCCTCAGCCGTCTAAGAAGATAGTGCAATAATACTTAGCACATAACCTTCCAGAAAATAAAAGGAATCCAGCAAAATAAGTCATTGCCGATTAGTCTTGTTTCCTGTAGCGCTACGAGGTCGAGTTTATACGTAGATGCTTGTTCGAAGAGTTGATGGAGGCTCTCCGGGCGGTTTAGGCTGAGTACGTTCCATGTTCCAAATTTAAAATCGTTGTCCTTATATCGTGTCCGAGGTCGTTGTTGTGAATCCAAAAATATCCGAGGCTCATGTTGAGGTTTCGTAACAAAAAATTTTTACAGGTTGGGCTGTTAACCCAACGCCAACCTTCTGTAGAAGGACCACAGCCCTCACACTTTAGCCTACTCCTTTAACAGAGTAGTTTCTAGTGGCCGCCACGAAGAGGCAGTGTGAGCACTTGCTGAAGTTGCATGCAGTTACGGCACATGAAGCGAGTCTTGTGTTTATCCCCCTGCATACACAGCAGCCTGACCCTGGTGAGGATGGTATCTGCAACGAAATGCTCAAATATGGCGGTGATTATCTATTCTGCCGCATGTTTGAGCTAATATCAACAATTTGGTCTAGAGAAGAAATCCCAGTAGAGTGGAAGACGGCTCTAATATGTCCACTTCATAAAAAGGGAGATCGATTAAACTGCAACAACTATCGCGGTATAGCTTTGCTGAACACGGGCTACAAGGTTTTGGCTAACGTAGTCGCAGCAAAGTTATCAACTTATAGCGAGAGGATCTTGGGTGATTATCAATGTGGTTTTCGGCCAAATAGATCAACGACCGATCAAACTTTCACGCTGAGGATTTTGCTGGAGAAATGCTATGAAAAGGACATCCCTGTGCACAGTATATTCATAGATTTTCAACAGGCGTATGACAGCATTAAGAGGAACACGTTATGGAACGTATTGTCCTATCTGGGCATACCGTCAAAATTGGTTTCAATGTGCCAGCTCTTAATGGATGGCTCAATATGTAAGGTGCTAATAGAAGGCAAAATTTCGGATGCCTTCGAGATAACATCTGGAGTGCGGCAAGGAGACCCAATAGCTCAAACTCTATTCAATCTATCATTAGAGTATGTCATTCGTCAGCTTAATATAGCCCAGCGTAGCTGCCTGTATTATAAATCAACCCAGCTATTAGCATACGCTGACGATATTTGCATTCTGGGTCGCAACATCATCTCTCTGAAAGAGGTCCTCCTTCCGTTGGAATTAACAGCCCAACAAATAGGCCTTCAGATCAATGAAGCGAAGACCAAATACATGGTGACCGCGAGAAGACAGACTCGTGGGGACTTCATTTCAGGAGATACTCAATATGAAAAGGTGAATGAGTTTAAATACCTAGGATCACTGATCACTGAGCAAAACTCCGTTTCTGTGGACATTTCATCGAGGATCGCAGCAGGCTACCGAGCATTTTACGCCAATATAAAAATTTTCAAGTCTCCTCATATATCGCGCAAAATAAAATTGGACATCTACAAGGCGCTGATAAGACCAGTTGTCACCTTTGGTTGCGAGTCTTGGACACTAACAGCGCAAAACATCCAGAAAATCGCTGTAACTGAGCGTAAGATGATAAGAAGAATTCTCGGTCCCATTAAAGAGGGAGCCACGTACAGAATGCGAATGAATCACGAGATCAGAAATGATCTCGATAAAGTCGACATCATAGGATTCATAAAATCGTCAAGGCTGAGATGGCTTGGGCACGTACTACGTTCACAAAATCGGACCACTAAACAGGCCTTGGAGTCGGCACCAGCGAAAGTAGGACCTCGTGGGAGACCACCTACCCGATGGATGGACGACGTTGATAGGGATCTGTACACACTCGGTCACCGTGTCTGGCGTTCTCTTGTGGCGGATCGGATTATTTGGAGGAGCATCGTTGAGGCGGCCAAATCCCTTCATGGGATGTAGCGCCAGCGGAAGAAGAAGAAGCAAAATAAGTTCGACGATTGTACAAGAAAAAAGTGCCGCTTATGAAAGAAAAAAATCTGAGGTAAAATTTTAACGCGGTCTCCATAAATCTCCACTAAATTACAGATAAATTCACAAGCTAAAAAGATTATGTAGAGATACATTTTGACATTTGTTTTATTTGTCCTACAACAAAAAAAAGATATAGTTCGAGCGAAAGTATGTAAATAAGTATTTTAATAAAAATTTAAATTAAAAGTTAAATAAAGTATTGAATGATTTTATTGAAGCACTGTTTGGAGCCTAAAACCCGATCACGACCACCAAACGATAAAATTAGCCCAAAAGAAAAACTTGCAATTGTGTTAGAGTAAGAACTTAAACTATTATTATTATTATTATATTAGAATGTGTAAACTTTATATCAGTCCTATGTACTTCGATGATATTTCTACATAATAAAAATAAACCTGTTATTTGCAGATATTTTGCATCCGGATCAATACAAAGACATGTCTCATCAGTATACCGCATTAGCAAGCAATATTGTGGAACACTAATTGACCAAGTATGTAATGCAATTTGTATTGCACTAAAGGAAGAAATACCGGAACTAACGAACGACTCATTTTTAACAATAGCGAATGAATTTAACGCTATTTGGAATTTTCCCTACTGCCTTTGTTGCTATTGATGAGAGAAGCACGTAGCTATAAAACGCCCAATTAATTCTGGAAGCCTTTTCTATAATTATAAAGTAATTATGAAAAAATGCTTTAAATGTATTTTTTCAGCAATTTCACAGCATTGTGTCGATGGCTGTTACAGATGCCAACTATAAATTTATATATTTCGATATTGGAGCGCATGGGAGCGAAGGTGATGCAGGTGTGTTTGGTGCATTGAAATTTGGGCAATCTATTTTAGCAGACGAAATTCCTTTCCCAGAAAATTGCGAAATAGGAAATAAAAAAATTCGTTTTTTTTTGTTGCGGACGATGCATTCCCGTTGCATAAAAGAATAATAAAACCATATGCACTACGAAAACCTCACCGATTGGTAAATGATGAAAGGATATTTAATTATCGTCTTAGAAGAGCAAGATGAGTAGTCGAAAATGCTTTTGGTATTTTGTGTACAAATAAATAAGAATAGTTATGATAATGGAAACTTAATCCAGGGAAGTTGGAGAAAACAATTAAATGACGAGTCGATGTTTTCCAGTCATCTTTCTGTGAATGCAGGAAGGCAAATTAATGCTCCCAAAGAAATTTGAGATCACCTGAAAGCGTATGTTAATTCAAATGCGGGTGCATTGGAGTGGCAGCGCAGATATGTATTTATTTTTTATTTCATTTTTTTAATAAACTTTAATAAATCATTAAACAATTTTAAAATTTATTTGTCTAATTTTTTTATTTCTGCCATTATATCAGTTTGAAATTTTAAATTTAACTCCTCCACAGTATGATCCGGCAATTTCTGCAACATGTTTCTGCTCATATTTTGGAGCAGCAGAAGAAGTTGCAACTTTTTTTTTTTAAGTGTTATCAACTCGTTAATTGAGTTGGATAATTGTTCTGCAACTGCAGTAGATTTTGTATTCCGGCTCCGCATCTATTTGCAAGAAATAATTCGGCTTAGAAATCAAAGAAATCAACATTAATTATATGAATGAACAATCTTACATAAGAATAATTTGAAGCATTTTCTTCATAGGCACTGTCTGTTGATTGAGAATTGTCCATTGTACAGGTAGAAAAGTTCTGAAAAGAAAACAAGTGTTTTTGATAAATTTTCATTTAATAAATATATATGTCTAAATTTTATTACCGTCTTCTACTTTCTGATGATGCAGGTACCATAAAAGACATATATTTCGCGAACTCCCATACAATTTCATCGCACTCCTCTGTATCATCATCGTCAAAATCTGGAGCTGAATCTCCAGATTATGGTATTTTTTTTGCCCGCGTCTTATGATAGCGCAAACTATCCTTTAGGGATTTCCATGCTGATTCGCACTCTTCGGCTATATCATAATAAAATAAATGTGTAAAGCATATATGTATGTACAAACAAATGCCAGGTGTTACACTACAATACATTATAATACCTGGCTTTTGCATTTTATTGCTTATCGTAGCCCAAGCACTGGCGATGACATGGTTGTTTTTGTGCAATTTATGATCTAACTTCCAAATACAATGGATTTTTCTCGACCAATAAACATAATGTTTGTTTTTCCTCACTACTCAGTTCATTCTTTTTTATTTTTTTATTTTTATTGTTAGATAATTGTACTGGTTTCCTTTTTTCTGTTTTTAAATATTCAGTATACACTTCATCCACTTCATCGTAATCAAGGTATTCTTCATGATATTCGAAACTATTCGAATTGTCTAGATCTTCTTCACTGCACTAAATGTTTAGTTTTTGGTCGCTGTCAAAATGTATCTCAATTTTATTGTGCTAGGCAGATAAATTGATTCGAAAACGTTTGTAGACTTTTCACTAGTGCAGTCTGTATTTGAATGAGATAACTACAAATTTTTCACGTCAGCTGCGTACCGCATCTGCGAAATCGTGAGCTAAATATTTTTTTGTTATTTCGCTAGCTAAATTTTGCGTCAAATTTGTATGGAAAATTTATCTTAGCGCGAGCAGCATGCCGAACTATAGGTTTTACGGCATTTACGATAAATTTGTAAAACCATTTCCAGAAAAATTATTTAAAAATTATTTGTGATATCTACACAAGCACATCAAGCAGCCAACATAAAATTCATTTCGTTATATAAATGTACTGACAAATAGAAAAATAATTTTAATGTCGGAAAATTCACTCATACAGTCATATACCAAAATGAAAATACAAAATACATATACAGAGGAATATGATTTAAATTCTTGAAAAGTACTTTTGTGTATATACAACAAAAAAAAGGATATCACATGGTACGCATGCGAACAAACTTCCTTGTCATACAATATGTATTTGAGTATATACATAAATGGTTTGATGTTATTGTTTGCAGGGATGGAAAAACGATTTTTTCAAACAAAACACAAAAATGTTCGTCTGCGTTCATAATTTTTGTAAAGCCCTGTTTACTAATATGAAAATGTGTTATTTAGAATTTCCACTGTAACAAAACGTGAATAATAAGAAAAACCGGAATGAATAAGGAACATTTTCTAATGAAAAAAAATATTATTAAATGTACCGGGTAGGTACATGACAAGTAGAATAGAGATGCAAATATTTGTTGTTGGAAAAACTATTTTTGCAACATTTTTTTTTTCTATTGTCTGTTAGATTTTGTAACTTCTTGTTTTGTATATAAAAGAAAATTGAATATATTATATAGAAAAACGTTATTATCATTATTACTTTATTCCTTTTAAATTATCGTGTTTTCATTTTCACATGCCTTCTACTTACATTATTATTCTGCTTTACGTGCATTTTTTGCTCATTCTGTTTGTCACACAATTTCTTTTATGTACCTACTCGATATAATTTCTAAATTATTTTGCCGTATAATTAAAGTAATTTGCTTTATATGTTTTATGTTGTACGTACATACAACCGATGGTTTGTTATCTTAAAGTAAAACTCACATTCATAGTTTCTGGTTTACTAGCGAAGATAATGTTTAGATAAGTGGTAGAATGTGTGTGTGTATTTGGGTTTGAACTGTTTATTTCCTTCCTTGTAATTTCTTTTGATGTTAATTATTATTTATTTAATTTAAAGTATGATAAATGGAAATTAAACGTGTTTACAGCGGGAAAATTCGATAAAAACATTAAAAGTCAAAGATAAAAACATTAGGTAGGTTCCGCGAATTTTTTGTACAGGTATATAGAATTATCTAGGGATTGAATACTGTACATGACTTCCAGATGATTTCGTGTGTACATTTTACTTGTTGTGACTATGGTTGGAATGTTTTATCACGTTTATTAAATATTAATGTTTTTGTTGAAATATATTTTTCGATTTTATCTCTAGCGACTGTCGTATAAATTGGGTCAATACAATTGACAGAAATAATTTGAAGCCCTAAATCATGAGTTTCATCAATTTATTATTATTATTTTATTTATACGTATAAAATTGTAACAAAAGTTCGAGCTACGCTAGTTTATAACCTGGATATTATTGCCTTTAATTTTAATTATAAACACGCTACGAACTTTTTATATAACCCAATATATATTTGTGTATTGATTTTTTATTTTTATTATTTTAACAATTGTACAACTTGACAGCACAATTTGTGGTCCAGAATTTTTAAATAGTGTTCGTTACAAATGTTTCATGTCAAATTATCATTTATTCCAATCATTGCTAAAAGCATTTTCTAATAGGTCACCTGTAATCAATTTTTTTTGTTGCATACTCTTCATACATTACACAAATTTGTAGTTCGTTAATTATTTGTATGTAAATTTGTAGGAAGTAGGTGAATTCGTTGATATGCAATTCATCGCTAATGTTGGGCAACTGTTGTTTAACATACCGGCTTATTTGTAAATATTTCAATGTTTTATATAGTTGAAGAGAACGAAATATTGTTGATTGAGTTTTGAAGAGTTGAGGAATGTTATTATTGGACAAAATTAAGCTTTCACTAAAAGGAAAATTGCGTTATTTAAATAAGGCTTTAGATTTCAACGAAGTCTATAATATATTAGAAGTCTATAAGTCTATCTATAACCGTAAAATTCCCGATTAGTACTAAAATGGAATTCAGAAAATTTAATTAGACTCGACGTTAAATTACATTCGAGTATCTTGAGATTAAGGGCAAATAATATATAACACCAATATCGGTTTTCGAGATTTTCAATAAAAGCCATTTTTTTACTTTTATAAAATCCCCTAAATGTTGACTTGTTGATACAATTCTTTATCATTTATGGTTCAGATTTTTTGGTGATAATATAGAAAAATATTTTTCCAAGGATTTCTTCATCTAATCTACACAAAAGGGATACTAATGTTCCTATACCTTTCCACCTGTCCATTGGCTCGGGGACAAGCCTTCACAATTCAAGTACGAACATAACATTGTAACAAAAAACTCGAATTGTGTGGATTCTTAATAATTCTGTCTGGATTCCAACATAATTTTTTTTAAAAGAGTTCGATCAATTCGTGATTTCGGATTAGACATAATACATGTAATGGATGTGTTTTTGGCACTTTTGCCCTTGAAGTGACTCAAGACCAGAAAGAGTTATGGAAAAAGATTTTATTTAGCGTACCAAAATCTATCTATCCAACCTTAGTTAGCGGGCAAAAAATTACGGTTCAAGAAAAAAAAATGTTTAACTCTATTTTGAGGCTAAAACCACTCTCCAATCATTTGTACCACTAATATTTATCTTAATATCGTTTAATTACATACAAATTTGCTAAACTGTCTTTTTTTAATTTGTTTTCTTTTAATATACTGACTCTACCACCCAAATCACGTGAATTATACCATGAGCTGCATAATGCAAAATGTTCATGTATTTGAATCAAATGGGATTCTTATACTTTGTATTATCGAGTAAATTTGAATCGAATCAGAAACTATCATAAGTAATACAGTGAGGTCTCGTTATAGCGAATATCAATTTAAGGAAATTGAAATTTCGCAATGAAATTTTTATATTGTTTTATGTGGAAATGTATTATGGTTAATAAGGAAGTAAACTAATATAATAAAACTACATAAATGCATGACTAAGTAAAATAAAGAAATATCCTTTGGCTTCGCTGTAGCGAGATTTCACTGGGCACATAAAACTGTTTATTTAAACATGATTAATTTTAATACGGGGTATTAAAAGGGGTAAATAACATTAAATTTTATAAATTATAATTAATTAATTTAAATTAAATTAAAAGATTAAATATTTCAAATAATTATATTAATAAAATAGTAATATAAAATATTATTTCAAATTTGGATCTTATGAATGGGAACAACTTTGAATTATATAAGTGAAAGTGCGAGATGCTAAATGTATTTAACTTAATTGATTTTATGGAGTTTAGGTTGTACAATAGTTCTCACACATAAACGACAATATTATTTATATGGTATTTAGGGTATTATTATTATTATTAATTGTAGGGCCATGTGGGCGTTAAGCCACCTCGCACTGCGATCTAAAAGATCTTTTGTGCATGGACCCTGCTCAATGATCCGTCCAGTCAATATTTAGGCTCTTAATGAACCTAACAATACTGCCGGCCGGTATATGATACACACTATCTGGGCTCATTACTCTCCCTCCTAGATGTTGTAGTCTTTGGCGGAAAATGGCTGTGCAATAGCACAGAACATGTTCCGCTGATTCCGCTTCCAGGTCGCAGAAGCGGCACCCACTGTCGTATTTAGGCCAATTTTCTTGAGGTGATACTCTATGAAATTCTTCCACCTTCTGGGATGATCATCTAGCCAATCCAAAGCTATAGATAAATCGGTATAGGCGTGAACTGAAGCGATTTCGATCCCTAAATGTTGAGTGATGTACTTTACTATAGACGACATAATAGTAAGGCTGCGCACAACTCTAATCTCGGCAAAGATACTTGTTTGCTAGGCGCGACTTTTGTTTTCGCTGCCAGTGGGCGAATGTGAACAGGCCCATCCTTATCCTTGACTCTCGCGTAGACCACTGCTGCATAAGCGAGTTCAGAAGCGTCTGAGAATGCATGTAATTGTAAGTTATTCGAGTTTGTGGATGAGGTATTGCGGAATTTCAATGGATTTGATGTCTTTCATGCCGGTTTGGATTTTGTCCCATTTTTCTGCAACTTTTAGAGGTAGTTCGTCATCCCATGATGAGTGTTTTAATGGTAGAATTCGGTTCTAGCTCTAACATCGATGGTTCATGGTCTTCATGTGGGACTTTGTTTAAGAACTCTTAATCGTTTGACATCCATTTTCTGATCTTAAATCCACCTTCAGCGAATAGAGCGGACATGCTTTTGTAAATGTTAACAGCTTGTTGAGTGCTTTCACAGCCTGTCAGCATATCGTCTACATAAAAATCTTCCAAGAGAATAGAGGCAGCTTGTGGGTAAATTGACTGTAATCCATGGCTATTTGGTGTAGTGTTCTAACGGCTAGAAACGCTGCGCTTGAAGTTCCGTAGGTTACGGTATTTAGTTTAAAATGCTGCATTTCCTCGGCGACATTATTTCTCTACACAACTCGCTGAAAATCACAATCGTCAGGATGTACTCTCACCTGACGATACATTTTCTCTATGTCAGCAGAAACTGCCACTGCACGAGTTCTGTAACGAAGAAGGATTGCCATTAAATCTTTTTGTATTGTTGGTCCTATCACCAACGTGTCATTTAGCGAAACACCTAACGTCCTTTTACAGGACCCATCAAATACGACTCTGAGTTTAGTCGTGGAGCTAGAAATGAGCAGATAGAAATGATTTCGACCTGAAACGGATCTTATGTCAGCAATCGCGGCCATGTGATTCAGTGAATTGTATTCTTCCATGAACTTGATATAATTTTCTCGTAGGTAATTGTTTTTCTCAAATCATCTCTCCATTGCGAGTTGTCGTTTTATTGCCATGTTAACTGAATTGCCAAATGCTGTTGTTCCTGTGGTATCTTTAAAAGGAAGGCGAACGACATATCGTCTATTCTGATCCCGTGTTGTGGTTTGTTTGTAATGGGTTTCACAATAATCTTCTTCGGCCGAGTATTTGTGCTCCGAGTTTAATTCCTCCAGCTCCCAGAAACATTGTAGCAGGTTAAGTTCAACATCGTTGTTGATGATGCTAGTGTGGAAACTTGATATGGGTGAATTTTGTGGATGATGGTTATATTTACCTCCAATCACCAAGCCAAAAGATGTTTGATGACTATTTGCAAACAGGCCTTCTTAAATTTTAAGCTGTTCTGGCAGGATTATTTCCAAGAATACGTCGTTTCCCAAAATTAGGTCTACTTCACCTGTTGTATTGAATGATGGATTTGCCAATTGCAAATTCTTTAACTTAGTCCAGTATGTGACATCTATATTGTGTGATGGCAATTGCGAAGTTAGTTGCGCTAGAATGAAAGCATTTACGAAAACACATACACTTTCATTATATTTTGAACGTAACTCGAGTTCGACAGAGCCTCTTGTAGATCCAGCTTTCTTAGAGCCAAGTCGAGCATGTTTTCGAGGAATTCCGATTCTTTGAACGCATCTTTCACTGATGAATGTGGGCTGTGACCCAGAATCGAGTAGGGCTCAAATAGCGTGAAGTTTACCGAAGGAATCGTAGATGTTGACTAAGATAGTGAACAATAACGTTTTATGCAGATTCGCTGAATTAAATGAACCAGCTGAATTAATATGATTTTCAATGTTTTGGAAACTTGGTTGTAAATTAAAATTTTGCAACAAGGAAACCATTGCATTTGATTTGTCTTCTCTGTTGATTGCAGACATGTCAGTTTGAAGATTGAAGATACGTTATAACCGTTGATTGAAGATTCGTTCTTCTTGTTGATTGAAGATTCGTTTTTCTTGGATGATCGAAGGGATCGTTTTTTACCTCTGTGCCTTTAGAATGAATAAGTGTATGATGCTATTTGTGACAAAAAAAACATCTTCTATTATTTTTACATGCTTCGACATCGTGATCTGGCTGCAGACAATTGATACACAGCTTATTGTCTTCTAAAAATCGCATTCAATTTCGAGTTAATGGTCTTTTTTGCACATTGAACATCTAACGCGATCCACGGTAGCGCTATGTGATTTTGATTCTGCATTTTGACGAAAAGAGGTATTTGGCAGGGATCGGTACTAATGCCCGTATTACTAAATCCAGAATGAACAAAATCCCGTAGATCACAAAAAACCGTATTACAAAATCCCGTATTTCAAAATCCCGTAGATGAATTTTTTACGGGATTACGGGATTATTCAAATTAAAAAACAATTTTTGGTTTTAAGTAATTTTTTGTATTTTTTTTAATAAATATAGTTTTAAAAATATTTAATATTATTTAATTTAAAACTAAATTATTCGTGATCAATGTACCTATGTATATTAATAAAAATGAAAATCTGTATGTATGTATGTGTTTTATACGATTCCACAGTTCCACACGGATCATCTAATCAAATTGAGTTTTTGCATAACGGTTTTTTACCAAAATGAGCAGGTTTTCGTAGTATTTTCGAAGAGTTCCGGCCCCTGGGTGCCCCCAAACAAAATGTTCGTAAAATTGGTGCGTTACATTTTTTGACATTTTATTGCCATCTTTTACTTATGATCAGATTTTCGTGGTATTTTCGAAAGATCGGGCCCCTTATTCTAGATGCCCTCGAAGACTCCAATTAAGTTCAAACGACCTGTTCGAATCCATCAATAAGGTGTACAAGGACAATCTCTGAAGACAGCTGGAATAAATTTAAAGTCTGAATGCTTCTCTCATAGTTAATTATATGTGGTTTGCTCCCAAGTCGGCAATCCAAAAACCTAAATATTTTTCTATGTCAAAGATGGTAAAACACGAAACATTGTCCAGAAGCTTTTTCTTGAATTAGGTAACATTATTTAATCTTATTTATTTAAATATATTTTATTACTAAAATGTTGTCATCGTTTATTTACATCAACGAGTTCGATTTCTTTATACATACTTTTAAACTAAAATTATTTAATTTTATTTGCTTTAATAGATACAAATGAAAAATTTGAAATTTATTACTTTGCTAAAATAAAATAAAACATATTTGTTTTATCCCGGGCAAAGCCGGGTACTCCAGCTAGTTCTTTTATAAAGATCGATTTTATTTTTTATTGG
This sequence comes from Tipula helvola, assembly GCA_963556165.1. Classification (NCBI taxonomy): domain Eukaryota; kingdom Metazoa; phylum Arthropoda; class Insecta; order Diptera; family Tipulidae; genus Tipula; species Tipula helvola. The sequence continues at coordinate 52,925,363 of OY744482.1, forward strand.
AGTAAACTTTCTCTTTTTTTCTGTTCCTAGTTCCTGTCCCTTATAATTTTTTGCTTTTTATGACCCATACACAAATACACACACAAACACACACACACACACACATACACGACCACATATCTCATATTCTATCACGATACATCGGCTTAGATTTTTAACCTAACCTAAGCCGTTGTATCTTGATAGAATACGGGATTTTGGTATACGGGATTTTGGGATACGGGATTTTGTAATACGAGATTTTGAAATGCGGTATTATGTATACGGGATTTTGTAAACGTTATTTTGTCATACGGGCAACTGTACCTAACCCATTTGGCTTTGCCGATGCACAGGACTCCAGAGCATCACATTTGTCAGTGAAGAAATCTAGCAATTGGTTGATCTTTGGAGCCCCTTAAAAAAAGGAATTCGCCATAAATTACGTGGGGAATTACTAATGATCGTGCTAGCAAAGTTCGAACATTTTTAGGGCAAATATTTTTGTGGAGCTTCAAACCATACAAAGTGGAATTGATCTTACCACATACATTAACAACTTGTGAATTCCATGTGAATCTGTTATTTATACAAATTCCTAGATTGTTAACATGATTCGTAAAATTAATTTTCACACTATTGTTAAAAATTTCAGGAATCACTGGGAAGTGCTTTGTAGAAATGAAAATTGCTTGTGTTTTTGCGATGTTTAGCGAGATTCCATTAGAATTGGACCAATCTAGTATGTATGATAGATCCAGATTTATTTTATTGAAGGTTTCCAAAATATTTTCACTAGTACCACCCAGATAGATTTGACAATCGTCAGCATACAAATGGTATTTGGAATATTTTTTTACGTGAGGTAAGTCATTTATAAAAAGAGAAAATAGAGTTGGACCGCGTATCGTTCCTTGAAATACACTTGACATTATGCGCTCAGGTTCCGATTCTTTTCATTTATGATGACTTTTTGATATCTGTCTGTTAAATAATTAAACATAAGTTTTAGTGCTGTAGTATCAAAATTAAAAAAAGCATTAACTTCTGTAATAACAAAACATGGTTTAAAGAGTCAAATGCTTTTCAGTAATCCAAAAGTATAAGAACAGCAAATGAGTTTATCTTGTCAAGATGACAAGCCAGCAAGCCAGATCATCGACAACATGAAGAAGGGTCGTTGTTGTACTATGTTTATTACGAAATCCGGACTGAAACTGATTTAGATAATTAAATTTAGTTAAATGCTGGTTGATTTGGTCACGAGGAATGATTTCAAAAATTTTAGATAGAATCGAAATTGTACTAATCGGTCTAAGATTATCCAAAGATTATCCGTTTTCCAAATATCTGGAACGCATGATACAGTTATTAATCAGGAAGATCAAAGGTGATATAACATACGGTAAAATATTCTTAAGAAATGTTAATTTGATTTTGTCGTGCCCTGATGAATTCGATTTAATAAGATAAACAGCTTTGAAAATATCAAATTCACTTATGCAGCTGAATGAGAGAGATGTGTGATTACCTGTGCACTCAAACTCAAGTAAGGGAATAACAACCGACAAAATGGGTACGTTGCAGAAATAAGAATTGATGATTGAAGGGTCGAAATCGGTCAAAGAACTAGCTTTACCAGCCCCTAATCCAATATGATTGCATTTATTCTAAATTCATTTCATAGTTAATTTACTATTTCCAAAAAAGTATTTCTGTTTTGAGATTCTTATCAAGCTAGTTACCCTATTGCGTTCATTACGATATATTACTAAGGCCGATGTGAAGGTTATCCTAAAGTTTTCCTAAAACAACAACACCAACTAAATAAATTGTATGTATTAGTAAAATGCATAAATTTAAGCGATATTATATATAAGAATTTATGAATTTTTTAATAATGTTTCCATTTATAATATTAAATTATTTAACGTATAATTAACATAAATATACATATGTAATTTATATACGTAAATATTTCGATAAAAATTTTAGCAAAAGCATAACTTAAAATTTCGAAATAGAATTTTTTGTGTGCTAACTCCGTATACCATAGGAGTGTCACATATGAAATAATACTAAACATGGTTAGAGACCGTAACCATCGGATTCCCTTACAGGGTAGTAAGTTGCACCCCTAATTCATCTAATCAGTGATTTTCAGAAATTTATCATGGACCTTGCATATTGAAACTGGATTTTTTGTGTGCTAACTTCGTATACCATAGGAGTGTCACATATGAAATAATACTAAACATGGTTAGAGACCGTGACCATCGGATTCCCTTACAGGGTAGTAAGTTGCACCCCTAATTCATCTAATCAGTGATTTTCAGAAATTTATCATGGACCTTGCATATTGAAACTGGATTTTTTGTGTGCTAACTTCGTATACCATAGGAGTGTCACATATGAAATAATACTAAACATGGTTAGAGACCGTAACCATCGGATTCCCTTACAGGGTAGTAAGTTGCACCCCTAATTCATCTAATCAGTGATTTTCAGAAATTTATCATGGACCTTGCATATTGAAACTGGATTTTTTGTGTGCTAACTCCGTATACCATAGGAGTGTCACATATGAAATAATACTAAACATGGTTAGAGACCGTGCCCATCGGATTCCCTTACAGGGTAGTAAGTTGCACCCCTAATTCATCTAATCAGTGATTTTCAGAAATTTATCATGGACCTTGCATATTGAAACTGGATTTTTTGTGTGCTAACTTCGTATACCATAGGAGTGTCACATATGAAATAATACTAAACATGGTTAGAGACCGTAACCATCGGATTCCCTTACAGGGTAGTAAGTTGCACCCCTAATTCATCTAATCAGTGATTTTCAGAAATTTATCATGGACCTTGCATATTGAAACTGGATTTTTTGTGTGCTAAATCCGTATACCATAGGAGTGTCACATATGAAATAATACTAAACATGGTTAGAGACCGTGCCCATCGGATTCCCTTACAGGGTAGTAAGTTGCACCCCTAATTCATCTAATCAGTGATTTTCAGAAATTTATCATGGACCTTGCATATTGAAACTGGATTTTTTGTGTGCTAACTCCGTATACCATAGGAGTGTCACATATGAAATAATACTAAACATGGTTAGAGACCGTAACAATCGGATTCCCTTACAGGGTAGTAAGTTGCACCCCTATTTCATCTAATCAGTGATTTTCAGAAATTTATCATGGACCTTGCATATTGAAACTGGATTTTTTGTGTGCTAACTTCGTATACCATAGGAGTGTCACATATGAAATAATACTAAACATGGTTAGAGACCGTAACCATCGGATTCCCTTACAGGGTAGTAAGTTGCACCCCTAATTCATCTAATCAGTGATTTTCAGAAATTTATCATGGACCTTGCATATTGAAACTGGATTTTTTGTGTGCTAAATCCGTATACCATAGGAGTGTCACATATGAAATAATACTAAACATGGTTAGAGACCGTGCCCATCGGATTCCCTTACAGGGTAGTAAGTTGCACCCCTAATTCATCTAATCAGTGATTTTCAGAAATTTATCATGGACCTTGCATATTGAAACTGGATTTTTTGTGTGCTAACTCCGTATACCATAGGAGTGTCACATATGAAATAATACTAAACATGGTTAGAGACCGTAACAATCGGATTCCCTTACAGGGTAGTAAGTTGCACCCCTATTTCATCTAATCAGTGATTTTCAGAAATTTATCATGGACCTTGCATATTGAAACTGGATTTTTTGTGTGCTAACTCCGTATACCATAGGAGTGTCACATATGACATTATTGTCTTTATACTTCTGATAGTGTGGCTAATTTTTCCAATTGATTTCTGGCGATGTGACTGATTATTTCCACTAATTTCTTACTATGAGGCCGATTATTTAAAGAAATTTCTCAGGAAACGGCCGATTATTTCAAGATATTTCTGACATCGTGGCCAACTAATTCCGCAGATTTCTGATGATTTGGCCGATTATTTCAAGATATTTCTGATGGTGTGGCCGATATTATTCAATAGATTTCTGGCGATTTGGCTACTTACTACCCTGTAAGGGAATCCGATGGTCTCGGTCTCTAACTATGTTAAATATTGTGTCGTAGTATATTTGAGGGGCTCAGAAACATAGTGGCCTTACCCGCAAAATGTCATAAATGTTCATTGATATGGTAATTTATTATAAAACCAATATTATAATAAGTAACCTGAAAATAACCGTTTTTGAATTGGAGGTCGGTATAATTAGATTCCGTTTCCAAGAATATTTATGGCCGATTAAACGAAAATGTTTAAAAATGTGGGTTAGTCCACTCAGGTTCTTAGCCCCTCATTTATTATGTGAAGAAATTATAATTTCTCATTTTTTTTGTGTTTTTATCTATGTCATTTTTTTGGGGCGCTCCTAACTCTTTCGCAGTTCAATCTTCTAATTTTTTTGTGAGATATTGTTGAAAAAATGAAATCAACATCCAAGATTTTAGCGAGTTACTTTAACCCTTTCGAACGCTATGCACTACATAACTATATGCACTATTAAGATATGGCATTGCTCATATTACTGTAATAATAATAAATAAGTAAGCGATCGCACGAGTGAAATGACACAAAAATTAAAAATAATTGTTGGTCGAAGCGGCGAAAGCTGATGTACAATATATTGTACGCGTTCATTAGGGTTAATATTAATGTTAAAGATCAGAAAAATAGTTATTTGCTCATTGTACAATACAAAATTGAAATAACTTAAAATGTAACAATTATGTAAGTGCCATATTTTAGTTATCGTAACCTAAACCATCGCCTATTCTTTAATTCAATCAACTTGCACTACCGCGTACTTTGCGTAAAAATTCATCAAATTTAACATAAAAATAACTATAGAAAAATTAAGCTTATAACTTCAAGCCAAATACCCATAATAACCTCTGTTTTCAACGGGTGCGAGAAGAACTTGTCCTACCACCATTGCTTTCATAATTATTTGTTTTGTAGAAGTAGCAATTTTGTCAAATATTGAAAATTTTAGTTACATATTCGATTTGATAATTTTGGCGTATTTTACTCTTTGGCGAATTTTAACAAAATGTATTTTATAAAGATGGATAAAGAAGGGATCCGGTCTATAACGATCGTATTTTCTTGAATCCGCCTAAATGTTTGCATTACACAAATACATTCAAGAATTATATTGTTTTATTTGTTTTAGGAAAATTATAGTATAAACTTCATATCGGTAAAAAGGCGAATGAAGTTTTTCCTAGAGTATTCCTAATTTTTTATTTTTTTTTAAAGAAATATTTAGGATAAACTTCACATGCATTTACTAAGTCCTTGACATCGGCTGTTCTCCTATACTTAATATAAGCAGGATCCCTCGCTAGCATACGTTTAGCAATACTACTATTAAACCATGGAGCAACAGATTGGCTATTAACTATTTTTTGTACACAATTATTATGAAAATAATATAGGCAATCATAAAAACACTGGAAGGTAAAATTGACATTATTGGACGAGTGCAAAAAGCTCCAGTCAACGTCAGAAAAAAAATTCATAATAATTTCAGCATCCAACTGACTATAGTCGTAGATAAGCCTGTAATCCATTTTAATCCATTTTTATCCAAAATTGGTCTCGCACTCATGGATTTAACTACGCTATCGCCGTGTAATATCTGTCTTCGAATTCATACATATGGGATTATTCGGTAGCGTCATACAACATATTACTATCAACCGCTATAGGAATTGGTCCATTAAATGTTTAGCACGTTTTATTCGTACATTTATTTCATCTAATGGCCGGTTCAGTCCATGTCCTTGTATAATTTACTAGGTGAGTCGTCGAACCTTTAATAATTCCACGGAATTATTCGCCACACTTTATCACTATTTGCCAACTCAATTTTCAAGCATATCCCCGATTAATTGCCACACGATTTATTTTTCCGTTAAATTTTAGACAATTTATCAACTAGTACTTGTGCAATCTACAAATGCTTCATAAAGATAAGGTTTTTGAGCCATGGTATTTTGATATTTAGACAATAACAAATTCAATTAGTTTATTCCGAAATATCCAGTGATGATAGTCGAAAGCCTTAAGTTAGCACTGAAATCTGTGGCTTCAGATCAAATGTATGTTCGCATGATTTGTTCACTGAACTACCGTCAGGAACTACTGAACTACTTATACATAAATAAAATTCTACGATTCTTAAATTAACATCGTATGGCAATACTTTAAAAACTTTATGTAGCTTGTTTCAAATTTTCAATCATTATCAGTACGCTATCTGTAGCGGCGAGGAGAGCAAACTTGATTATAAAATCCGAAGCATTCTGCCGTGCTCGACACAATCCGAAGGTTGTATCACTTTTGAGGTTCGTTTGGTCTCATCCGATTTTTTTTTTCTTAGTGCCACATTAGTTTGACTTGTATAAACCTTGGTTCGCGTATGTTTGATAATTTAAAACGAAACCTCTACACTTATATCATGTTGGTGGGTGTTGTTTGTTTTCATGTTTTTTATTCACCTAATGGAATGCGTGTAGGACGAATTTCTTAATAAACTTTAACGCCTAAATCTTTTTTTGCTTTTATAGCATACCTTTAATATTGCTTACATTTCAGAAAAATAATTGACTGAATTTTCTACATGACGGAAGTGTAAACTAACGGCCTTCCCAATATTTCAAAGTTTATCCCTTTTTTTTAAGCTAAAGTTCAATAAACACAATGGGTAACAACGGTGATAAATCCTTTATTACCACTAATCTACCTTAAATTTAAACAAAATGCGACCCGTAAAATTTATTATTAAAATTCAATATAATTTATGTAAAATCAATAATCGTATTATGCATTATATTAAAATTTTAATTTTACATTGAAAATGCAATTTAGTTTAATGATTTTGAATAAATTATTTATTATCTTTATGGATCTTTAGCAAAAAAAAGCAACATAAGAAAGGAAGTACCTTGTTACATACTTACGATAGTTATAAAATTTCAACAAAAAATATAAAATTTGAACTGAGTTACTGTAAAATAAATTTCCGCGATAATACATGCATGCGCGCACTCACATAAACTAATTTGAACTGGAATTATATTAATTAGTAACCTCAAAGTTATATTACGAGTACATAGTTAATTTTGAGTAAATAGTTAAAACCAAAATTATCTTAAAATTATAGTTTTTAAAATAATGGAATATATAATGAAGAAATTAATTAAATTAAAAATTTACAATGAAACCAAATTTTCAATAATTTGTTTTTGTGTTTATTTAGTGGGTGTGTGTGTGTAGGAAAATGAAATACCCACTTTAAATAATCTCTTCTGGGAAATTAAATCATTCATTTTAAAAACTATTAAATTTTGTGCATTTTGATGAATCATTAAAAATATCGAATTCCCATTAACTACATTTAGACAACCCACTCTTATATGATAGATAAATAAATTCTTATATTTTTGCAAACCTAATGAAATAAAAAAAGTAAAAAAAATTAATTTCCGAATTGAAATTTATTATTTATGATCTGACATAAATAGATATTAGATATATTACATATATTGTACATAATTTAATGTAACGAAAGTAATTAAGATTAGATAGATAACGATATCTAGCTGCATATCCCGTGCCTATATCATGATGCATTTAATTAATTTATATACCTTCGCTACAAATATCTTGAAGTAATTAATTTTTTGCTGCCCTCGGCCATACTTTTATACGTACATAAATGTCATATTGACCGATTCAATTTTTATAATATTTTATATATATACCTAGGCATTTGTTTTGTTGCAAAATTAAACATTTTAATTTATTCATTAAATTATTATCAGTACTCGACTCGTACATATCCATAGATTGTTGTATAGATAGGTTTATACATAAATATACAATGTACATTTGCTAAATGTATAGCTGGTATATAGAAATTTTTCATAGTTTCATGGACAAATTTTTTGTTTGTTTTGTATATTGAATGCAGGTACATAATAAATTCAAATTCCCAGATGTATTCCAGAATTTTGTAATTAATATAAAATAATTATATGCTTATTAATAATTTTATAAATAACAAAACAAAAAAAAAATTGTTTATCTTAACTTTATATTTACCCAAAAAACATTTTTGACTAAATGTCGATATCAGCAAAATTCATAAATTTATACCTCATCATGATAATAGAAGGTAACATTTAATCGAAAAATACGTATGTGCTGCATGATACATGCAGATCTGACAACGGTCTGTGTACACTTTTGTATTGTTTTGTTACACATAAAATAATTAATTAGTCTACTGCTAATCAAGTATCAAAATAAATATAGAGTTTGTTGCAGAAGAGATTTTTCACAAAATAAAATGCCATTTTTCATTCGGAGCTCTGTGTCTATTGTTGGTGGAAATATTTTTTTTTTTAATTTAAATTGTGAATAAAAACTTGAATAATATATCAAATTTTTGGATACATAATCCATTCCATTATCCATTTTTCTAAATCATTGGAACTGCATAATTCGCAACTTAGTGTAACATGAAACCCGTTTTTTTGTATCAAAATAATAATCAAGCTAATTTGGTTTTTAATCCATCTATAATTAATTATCGAAAGAGTAAGTTTTGTGTATGAACATTGTGAACGATTTTACTGTTTACTTTAAATTAAGTGAATTTTAGACAGTAGTTTAAAAAATTAGCTCAAAAGTTTAATTTGATTAATTAATGATTTATTCAAGCATTATTTAGAATTTATATTACTTCATGGTTAGGCTAAATTTGTCGTATCCGTGTTTCTGCCAAATTCTACAGTAACTATGTTTGGTTTAGTTCTTTGGTCAAGTTACAGTTTTTTAATTTTTTTTAATTTTTGTTTTATTTATTTATTCACTATAAAATTGTCTAAATAGTCTAAAAGACTGTGACAGACAATTTATTTCAAATATTTATAACATACACTTACAATTAATTCTTTATATAACGTACGTACAACTAAAATTTATATAATAAAAATAAACAAAAATATAAAAAGATAATTATAAGAATTGTTTTTCGTTCATAATAATTTTATTGCATTTAATTATATTTTCTTTGTATAGCCAAGACAACTTTACCCATGATCCGATTCTTGTGCTAACTAGGCATACAATTGAACCTCTACTAGATCTCTCTTATTAGTCGTTCAACCAATTTGTGATCAGGTGCTTCTTCAGAAGACATTTATATTTCCGGATGTTTAACTCCATTCTAATAGCATGTGTGTCAATGCAGCTGATTTACAAGAAATCTAAATGCAACTATCAAGCAACAAAATTCAAAATGAAACAAAAATATTAGTTTTGTAATTAAACCTTGAATTGGTAATTCGCCTTAATAATATTGGGCTATCGTTCCATTTTTTTGTACAGTGATTTGTTTCTATTTTAATGTTGTCAACACTTCTTTCATTACATTTGGTTAATATAATGTTCTCTCTCTACCGTATGAATTTCTACAGTATACATTTTTACATTTTTGTTTTGTCAATTCATACTACACTTTTGTAACGCACGCAGTTTAATTAAAATATAAAATTAAATAAAATAAAAAGACGATTTTTTTTTTTTTTAGTTTATGCACAAGCTGTGCATGCAAATAAAAATCGTGTTATTATTTCAAAATTATTGAGTGGTGCATTCCGCATTTTATTTGGAAAAGGAAGGAGGATTACAAATACAATGTGGAAGCTCATTAAATAGAATGGGGCCCAAATAAAATGGATTATTTTGGGAGCGGGACGTACTTACGGTAGCTAAATAGAATGTTTTACCAGTATTATTTCTTGTATCATAAGAATGTATTTCAGATGTAGTTCTAGGTCTTAAATTACATTTTGTAAGAGCCATCTGAGCTTTTTTAATAAATACTAATAATTGAAATTTTCCTAGAATCTCTAAAGGAAGTGTTTTGAGTGAATACAGAGATTTAGTCGATGTTAGTATTGGAAGGCATTTAATAGTTTTTATGATCCTGTTTTGCGAAACCCTGAGACTTTCCATGGAATTTTTTGATGCAGTGGTCCACAGCGAGCTCATATAACTTAATCTAGAGTTAATATAAGCGTTATAGATTAGCCAGGCTGTTCTTTCATCAATGTGACTTCTTATTCTCTTTAGTGCAAATGCATAAGGCCATATCGATTTTTTGACGTTCTGTACATGTTCCTTCCATTTCAGGTTTTGATCAATGACAAGTCCCAAATAAGTTGCAGTTGCAACTTGCAATATTTTATTATCATTTACTTCTAAGTAACAGGGAAAATGTTCAGGAAATTTTTTATTCTGAAAAATTATATAATTAGTTTTTGTTTTATTCATGCACATTTTATTAGCACTCAACCAGTACTCGACTTTAGTAATATCGTTTGCCATTTGACCAAGAAGGGTTTTAGCATCTGAAGCTTTATAAACTAAAACTGAGTCATCCGCATACATAAAAAGTTTTCTAAATAAGTCAATATTGAACATGTCATTAATGAAAAAGTTAAAGAAAATTGGGCCAAGAATAGATCCTTGCGGTACACCAGGTATCATTGCCAACGGTTCGCTTTTAATGCCATTTACAACGGTGTATTGGACTCGGCTAGTGAAGTAAGACCCGAAGGGCGAAAGCGGCTAAGGAAGGGTTTAACTTCGCAATTTTCGAAAGTAAGATTTTATGTGGTACTGTGTCGAAAGCTTTTTTAAGATCTATAGAGAGCATCGATACATAATCTCTGCCCTCCAGTACCAATAAGATTTCATTGAAAAAAGAATAGGCCGCTGATTGTGTCGACAAATCCAAATTGGTTGGGATGTTAATTTTATTGCACATAAAATATTCGTGTAGCCTAACTACAATTATTTTCTCAAATATTTTTGAAAAAACATTCAAAATAGAGATTGGGCGATAGTTAAATGGAAGCATTTTATTGCCCGCCTTGAAGACAGGGTGAACTATTGAAATATTGAGACAGTCCGGAAAGTGGCCATAATTTATGGCATAATGGGGATAAGGTAAATCTGACATTTTCCAAGAAATTTCGCTGAAATTGCATCATATCCTGAAGCAGCAGTTTGATTAAGATTTTTTATTATTGTGGAAACTTCAGAACAGTCAGTAACCGATAATTTAAGTTTAGGGAACCTTTCATATTTTAAATAACTGGAAAAATGAGGCATTGTATTATGCCTATTTGTTCCTTCAGTTATGTTTCCAACGTTTATAAAGTAGTGATTAAAAGTATTAGCAATGTTGTATGCATCATGCTTGATTCCGCCATGTCGTTAGTCAATTCAATGATTGGATTACCGGTGTTGTCATCTTTGTTGAATATCATTTTTTTTAGAACAATCCAAGTCGTTTTGGAATTACCTATAGACTATTGGAGTGCACCAAGATTATACGCTGACATAAGTTTTCTTTTAGTATAAACTACTTGGTTTCGAAAGTATTTGAATTTTTCTTTAAAGTAATTGTTACTAGGATATTTGTTTTGCAGATGGTAAAATATATTTCTTATCTTTATAATAGATACGAATTCATCAGTTACCCAGGTTTTAATGTTGGCTTTCTTTATTGATTTAGAACTAGAGGTAATGAGTTGCGTTAGTTCATCACTTAATTGTTTAAAAGTGGTTATACCAGAATCATCATTGCATATATAGGGAAGATGAACGAAAACCCTATCATAGTCGGTGACCCTAAACTGACGTGATTTCCGTTTAGCCACAATAATATTATCGGATTTATCTATCAGAATAATTCGATGATCGAAATCAGGAGAATCGCTAAATTTTGACTGGATTAGGTCAGTGATGACATGATCAAGTATTGAAGGCGTAGATGAAAATCGCGTGTAAAACTCAGAGCTCATGTTGTTAAGTATCGCGTATCCACTATTGGACACCACCGATTTCATCTAAGTCACCCTATATTCACTAGTGTTAAATAAATTAATATTAACGTCTCCTAATACCATTGACTTGGGATATTTCAGTAGTACATCTTCAAGGGTGTTGAAGAAAACATTATTGGGACAGTTTTCGGTGCGATATATGGCAATTACTTTGCTATGACAAAGTGGTAAATCATTCACAATAAAGCTAGTACCATGAAAATTAAATTGTTCTTCCTCTATTGCAACAATAGAGCCAACAACATAAATTGCAATGCCACCACCCCTATTTGCATCTCTACAACAAAAAAAGATTCATACCCGGGTATTATAAAAAACGGTACTTCGTTACTGTAAATCCATATCTCTGTAATCACAATAATGTGAGGTGGCGCATTCAGTGTTTTTAGAAAGTTACCAATATTTTCAAAGTTTTTGCGGAGAGATCTAGCATTTATCAATACAGTATGATCAAAAAGTACCGGGAATTTGTAATGTAAATGAACCGCTCTCGACCGATTCGGATATTTTTTTTTTTAAGTTGGTAGATCCTATACTGACATCTGTGTGTAACTTGAGTTGGATCAGATGATTAGTGTTTGTTTGTCAGCTGTTCATAATAGACAAGTTTTTGTGTTTTGTCGCATTTTAACATGAACAATTTTATTGAGCAAAGATTTTGCTTGAAATTTTGTGTTTTGAACGGAATTTCTTGTGCTGAATCGTTGAAAATGTTGCAGAAAGCCTTTGGGGAGTCTGCTCTATCAAAAACCAGAGCATATGAATGGTATAAAGTGTTTAAAAATGGTCGTGAAGTGGTTGAAGACTTGCCTCGTTCTGGACGCCCTTCCACATCGAATACCGATGAAAACGTTGAAATTGTGAAGAAAACTGTGCTTGAAAATCGTCATGTGAGTATTAGAGAGTATTAGAGATGCAGTGCGCCGCAAACGGCCGGATTTGTGGGCCGACAACAGTTGGATTTTGCACCACGATAATGCGCCGTCACACAAAGCGCGTATTGTGACAGATTTTTTGACCAAACACAGCGTAAATATCCTTGAGCAGGCACCGTATTCACCCGATATGGCTCCGTGCGACTTTTTTCTCTTCCCTCGACTTAAATTACCACTTCGTGGAAAAAGATTTGAATCTCTGGAAGCCATAAAACGAAATGCGACGAAGGAGCTGAAGGACATCCCAGTTTCGGCCTACCGAAAATGCATGGATGATTGGGTTAAGCGTTGGCACATGTGTGTTGCTTCAGATGGATGTTATTTTGAAGGAGATAAAATAAATTTGCCCGAAAATTAAAACAAACTTGTTTTATTTACAAATTCCCGGTACTTTTTGATCATACCATACATCAAGCAACCATCGGTATAAGTAGGTTTGGAATTTAGATAGTGGTTAAGTGATAAATTATTATAAATTTCAGCTTCGGTAATATCATCAATTTGTTCCATGTTATCTATTATTGAATGAAACAAATTTGAGTTAACAGAATCCGAATGAATCTAAAAGAAGCAAAAAGAAAAAACAAGATTAATCCAGAAAGAGGGAAAATGTCTATGTTATAAAGACAATAAGCGTGTTCAATTGGACTGAATTAACTGAAGTAGTAGCTGTATCTGAAGTAACAGAAGTGAAGAGACTGTTCGATTGACAACTCTTCACTTCAGTTAAAAATTGAGCAACTGAATTAACTGAAGAGGCAGTTTGCTCGTGTAGTCACTTCAGATGAGTTATTTGTTTTTCTATTTTAGGATTTTTTCGTTTGTTCGCTTTTGAAAAAAAAAGTAAATAAATTAAATGACAAATTTCAATTATAATTTTTAATAAAAATGTTTATAATAAAATTGCAAATAAAAATTTCGATTATGGCAATTTAGTTTTGATTTTTGGTAAAAGCAGGAAAATTATTTTTGAAACAGTTCTAAATTGTTTTATTTTATTTTGACATTAATCTGAAATGAAGAATACCAATCGAACAGTCTCTTCTCTTCAGTAACTCAATTAAGTGAAAAGTAATTCAATTAACTGAAGTGAAGAGTTATACTCTTCAATCCAATCGAGAACGCTTAATATAATAATAAAAATAACTTAATACAAATATTCGTGTATTCGTAGACGTCTTGCCGAGGTGAAGTTGTAACTTAGTGGGCTTCAGGAAATGGTGGCAATTGTGCTAAATAGTATACTACCCTAGGAATGCTATCCTTCTTGTCTTGAATGTTGACTTGGCCATTATACCAACATTTAAATAGAATACCTGATCGTTGTAATTTCCTAGATGCAGACAATAAAGCAGCAAAATGTTTTCGCAACCGATGATTAATAATTAATTTTTTATTGGGTGGACTAGCTGGATATAATTGATGCAAAAAAATCGGCCCATTTTTTATTAAGTGATCCATTACTGCTTGCTGTGTTCTATTAAATTTAAATGAGATAAGCTGTAGCACTTGTATGTGATTGTCCTCCATTGCTCCTCAAGTTAACTCTGTGGAAGTAGTTATCCACATCATCTAACCTAAATTTAAGCAAAGCACCTAGGTTCTTTATAAACTGCTCATAGTCAATAGCATCCGTATTTGTAGAGTTCGGTGGAATTCCCAACACAATTATATCATTTTTGAGCAACTGTTGTAGAACGAACTCATTTTGACACTCTAAAATATCGGGTTTTGATTTCTTCGTGGATTGGGAATTACAATTAGTTCGAAATCAATGGTAAATAAAATTAGCGTGAATAGCCAGTCCTGCTTGATAAGGCTTAGTCCAGATTCGAGGCGTTATACAAATACATTTTCCAAATCCACCAAATCCAGCTCGACCTTAACTTTAAACTAATCCGTAATCTTAACCATCACCATCACCATCATAATTACCATTACCCTTACCATTTTCATTACCATTTTCATTACCATTACCATTACCATTACCATTACCATTACCATTACCATTACCATTACCATTACCATTACCATTACCATTACCATTACCATTACCATTACCATTACCATTACCATTACCATTACCATTACCATTACCATTACCATTACCATTACCATTACCATTACCATTACGATTACCATTACCATTACGATTACCATTAACATTCCATTACCATTACCATTACCATTACCATTACCATTACCATTACTATTACCATTACCATTACCATTGCCATTACCATTACCATTACCATTACCATTACCATTACCATTACCATTACCATTACCATTACCATTACCATTACCATTACCATTACCAATACCATTACCATTACCATTACCATTACCATTACCATTACCATTACCATTACCATTACCATTACCATTACCATTACCATTACCATTACCATTACCATTACCATTACCATTACCATTACCATTACCATTACCATTACCATTACCATTACCATTACCATTACCATTACCATTACCATTACCATTACCATTACCATTACCATTACCATTACCATTACCATTACCATTACCGTTACCATTACCATTACCATTACCATTACCACTACCATTACCATTACCATTACCATTACCATTACCATTACCATTACCATTACCATTGTCATTATCATTACCATTACCATTACCATTACCATTACCATTACCATTACCATTACCATTACCATTACCATTACCATTATTTTAATATAATTCACGAAATACATATAAATACTAACTTTAGATTTAAATTAAATTAAGATATTTATTTCGATTTATAATACATATAATTTATACAGATTTATAATATGTAATTGTTAAACCAATTGTTGTTAGATGAATAGACGTAAAAAGAATGAAATGTTACGTTAATGATTTATCCTTGATTATTGATTATTATCGGTACATCGATACAGAGCAAAGATGGATAAGAGATTGTACGTAACGGCGTTATATCATTATTAATAATTAGTACTTTCGTACGCAACCTCCTTTAACCCTCTAATGACAACATTTTTTGTGGAACCGACACAATCGACTAATTTTACAGAATAAATTAGTGTCAGAAATACAAATCCAATGTCAGAAATTAAATTTGACATACCATGGCTTTGACGTTCGAGTCAGCCGAACGTAATTATTTTTTTTTTCTTACAAAAATGTTTATTTTAAATTTTTTATTTTTTTCTATAATTAAATGCATTAGCATACAAATGGAACAAGGCATAAACCACCTATAATCCTCGTGCTCGGGTCGTTTGGAATGTTTTAAAACTTGCCGAACAATTAGAAGGTTTCCTAATAATGATGCCCGCCAACATCGACATTATGACTTTCGAGTCAGCGGAAACAAATACTCACGATCGTGTTGATTGGAACGATTCAAAAATATCCGAATGGTTATAACTGGTTTTCTGCTGTGGATACAATGCATCGATAATTCATCATCCTGCAAAATAAAAAAATTTCGAAGCAGCAGACTTGCCGCTTTACAGGATTAATTTGAAGGGCGGGCTTTAGAGTGAACATTTTGCTAAAAATCTCTTTTTATGCAAATCCACACCTCATCTTGCACAGTCTGTTATAAATGAGCTTCTAGCTCAAAATAGATTGTGTAAGCATGCGGATGGCTTTATTTAAATTTTTTGTAAACAAATAAATAAATAAAATAAATAAATTACCAATGAATAAATATCACAATTTCGATTACGATTTTCTTTTTTAAAATAAGCATGAGTGGATTGCAACAGTTTATTTAAGTCCGCCTTGAGGCGGACTAGGGCATTATAGGGTTAATGCTCAGCTGTGAAAAACTGCGGCGTTGTTCTTTCACGCGATGATCTTCTCAGTGGTTCAGGTGTTTCCACGATAGTGGCTGATGACGATGTTTTTAGTTCTTCAGTCGGTTCGGAAGTAGTTGATGATGTTGAAGGCAGTGTGAAGTCTTCTATGGATGTATCATGTATCAACTGGTTCTGTAGGGTGACTTGGTTTGCTATTTACTGTGATACTTGTAGCCCACTCAAATTGATGTATTGACGTTCTAAACGTCTTCGTAATTATTGATGTACGGCTTTTTAAAGTTTGACCCGATTCGATTCGAACTTTATACGATACGGGTCCCGTACATTCTATTACCACTGCATGTATCCATTTTGGTCCTGATGAATAATTTCGTGTCCATACTAAATCGTTTTCCAAAAATTCCCTGGTTGATTTGATTTCAGGTCTCTTTGGTTTGATCACTCATCTCTCTTTAATTTGACGATTATACAGTAAATCAGATGGCGATCGTCCCGTGGACGAGGAAGGAGTTATGTGCTGGCTCATCAAAAACCTTGCAAGATGTAGTTTAATGTCTGAGCTATCCGGAAGTTTCTTCAGATAACTTTTGATGGTTTGAACCATTCCTTCGGCCTGTCCATTTGAAGAAGGATGAAAAGGTGTACAGCGAATATGTCTTATTAGGTTATCTTCACAAAATATTCGGAAAGCTTCTGTGGTGAAAGCGGTTCCATTGTCACAAAACAATGTTGTCTGGAAGCCCATGTGTCGCGAAAGTCACTCGCAATGTTTCTATTGCACAATTCGTAGACGTTGATTTGACGTGGCTTACTTTCAACCATTTGGAATAAGAATTAACGAAGATAAAAAATATTTTATTCTGGAGTTTTTATTTTATTTTTCGTTGATTCCCAAAAATGCACCTCGGCTTGATTAGGATTTGGTCTCGTTTCTTGGCATGACGTACAAGTTTTGACGACCGGTTCACGTCAGCATCGATGTTAGGCCACCACACGTAACGTCGTGCATGGGCCTTCATGCGGACAATTCCTGGATGCCCAGAATGTAAAGCTGCAAGGATTTTTTGTTGCCCTGCCGGTGGAATTATTGTCCGATTACCCCATATTAGACATCCTTAAAGTGTGGTGATCTCCGTACACCATACAAAAAATGATTTTAGTGCTTGGTCACTTGCAGATAGTTTGTCTGGCCATCCCCTTGGCGCCTACCTAAAAACTTTAGCGCATACTGGATTATTCGATGTCATTTTAACTATATGCTGATAAAACTGGTCTTGCTACCTTTTATATCATAAGAATTTCTTCATAGATGTGCGTTTTTGATGAGTCAGACAATGGAAGACGACTTAAAAAATCTGCATTACTCATTTTATTTCCAGCGCGATGAATTATCTCATAATCGTATGCCATCAGGAAAATTCTTCTTCTAAGCATTTGAGATGACATTACAATTGGAATCTGCTTATGTGGATTGAACAATCCCAATAACATTGGGAAGATTTTGTTTGTGCGAGTAACCAGTGCAATAAATCTAATGTCAAGCAAATCTAAAAATCTAAAAGTTGCTGGTTTCCCAGATGCGTCTTAGAGTTAGAATTGTGTGATGCAACGCTCATATCAAGATTGTTAACAAAAGCCGATAAAGGCTTTTTGAAGTAGATATTTAAAAAATAACTGCATGGATCGATTCCACAATTTTCCTAGATTGGCTTTCTGCACATCCAACAAAATGGAACGAAGACCAAAGTAAATAGACAAATAAGAAATGGGATACAAATACGAACACCACTGGAGAAATGCGGTCTCAAACCTTGAACATATAAATTCAACAACCTAATGTTATAGACAACCTAATAAAACGAATATCCAGCTACAATACAATTGTCTAACATACTAGCCTACGTCTTTCGATTTCTCAATTTAAAATCAAATCCTAAACTTTCAATTTTATTATACCTTATCAGTTCAGAACTACAGAAATACCAGATTTCACTATTCAGACATATCTAATCGAAGAAATTTAATAGAAATTAAACTTATTGCACTCATCTTCAAGTAAACCTATTTATCTGAAACTGTTTATCGACGAATCAGGATTACTTCGAGTTGGTGGCAGAATTACAAACATCAAGCATCCATTGACTTGCAAAAACTAACTAATCGAAGTAATTGTCCGAGAACATCAGTCACGTTACCTAAGCAAGCACGCCGGACCAAATTAATGAAGGCAACATTTCGCACAAAATATTGCATCTTAAGGGATATTGTTAAAGTTAGCTGAAAGTTGGGAGCTGAAATTGAAAAATCGATGATGCAGATTGTGTTACTCCAGACGAGAGTAAAAAACAATGGTAATGCAGATCGTGGTATCCCAGATGAAAATAAAAAATGAAGTCGTTATCAATCGGTAGTGTTTAGCCTAAAAGTTGCTAAGTATGCATGGATAACGAAAACAATTCAGTTCAAGTTTCCCGTGCGAAATCTCGGCAAATTTGAAATAGTTTACAGCCGAAAGTAAAAAGTGAATGAATAAAATCAGCTTCTAGAGTGTTATGTGTGGAGATGGATTGCATTGATGTGACTTGTCATTAGCTATCGCAGAGAAAAAAATCAGTTCTAGTTTCCAGTGGCAAATATCGGAAATTTCGATTTTCCCAAAATCATTAGCTGCGATAACTATTGACAAGTCACATCAATAAAATTCATCTCCAGACATTACACTGTAGAGGCTGTTTTTATACAAATCTTCTAATGATTTTTGGAAAATCGAATTTTTCGAGATTTCACATGGGAACCTTAATTTGATATTTTACCAGCGATAGCTATTGGCAAATCACATAAAAACGATTCAACTTCAGATATACACCCTAGAGGCTGATTTTATTCCAATTTTGTGGATTTTTTTGATATTTCGATATTTTCCACGATTAGGTTAAAAGAAGTTTTCCACATAAGACTATATACAAAAATTTTAATACAATTTAAGTGTCCTATTTAATTTCGGCTGATGACCACTACATTTTTTATTTTCGGCTGGAATGTTAATAACACAATCTGGATTATCGACTTTTTACTTTCGGCTGACTTTAACAGGGTTCTTAGGGGCCAAAATTTAATTAGAAAAACGGTATGGAGCTTATGGTTATGCATGGCCGTTTCCAATTCACCTTGTGAAATGAAGTGGTCAGAAAACACATAAGGTTTACATCTGTATATTTATTCGTATATCTACCAAAGCAGGGCACATAGAGCTAGTATTTAGTCTTACTTCTGACGCCTATATCGCTGCAGTACCGCGATTCATAGCACGTAGAGAATATGCAAAGACATTATCAGCAATACTGGAACAAATTTCATCAGAGCTTGCAATCATTTATAGCAACCTATATAACCATTATAAAGACTTCCTAATACCACCTTCACAAAGTGACCGATGGGCACATATTTATTATGGAATAAATGATCACATTACTCGTTGAGATTGAATCGATGTTCTTTTCCCGACCGATTTGTGTACTCTCAGCTGACGACATTGATTATTTAATGCCGGGCATTTTAAAATTGGGCGCTCCACAACACATCTTCCTTTTGAAGGCCACTGCGATGCTAAATTATTCACACCGTCAAGATGGAAGTTACTACAACAAATGAACAAACACTTTTTTAAGCGTTGTTTAATGGAATATTTAACTAATCTCCAAATAAGAAGTAAATAGTACAAGAAGGAAAATAACATACAAATCGGTGATATAGTTTTCAATTAATATAATCATCTACCTCCAACAAACTGGTTAGGTAAACCAATTCGGCTGCAGCCGAAAAGAGATACTCATGTGATAGTTGTGGCTTTAAAAACATCAACAGGAATGATGAGGCATCCGATACACAAGTTAATAATAACTATGCAATCTTTTCTGGGGCTCTAGGCACTCCCAAATCTTTAGCAGTTCGCTTTTTTACCGTCCCACTTTACGCAGTAGTAGCCAAATCGAGGACGTACGCCGGCTATAGATTCGTTTTGTACAAACCACCTGCGCATTGCATTGCTTCATGTCAGCCTGTGCGGACATAAAAGGTAAGTCGGCCCATGGATTATACGCTCTCAACAGGGGTCATAGTTTTGTTCATCGTCATCACAGATCGTAAGCGGATGATGCAGCTTTTCTTTATGGAATCACCGAAGATACTACCAACAAACAAAAATACAAACAAAATAAATTTATAACGTTTTGAAACGTGAATTGTTTTATTGAATCAAAATTGATCAACCGAATTGCACCATCATTATTATGCCTTCTGTACCATTACCCATTTTGGTGCAGTATAGACATTTTTGTTAGTCTTGTATACATGTATACAACACAAACGAATACAATTATGATAATTTTTTCGTGCACTCAAGTAATATACAATAAAATAAATTATGTTTGCGTGCGAGCGCCATTTAACCTTTTATTTAATAGTGATGCTGATGGGCACACTAGGGCTAATATAAATATAGAGATTTCATCAAAAATGAAGTAGAAATACAATTCAACATTTTAAACCTCCCTTTTTTTAAAAGGATACATCGGAAAAAAATAATTATTGACAATCGCATAAATGCAGGCGAACTGAATCTTTTTTGTATTTGTTGTATTTTGTTCCATGGTTGTTTTAATTATTTATCCCGGTAGCCTCGTGGCTATTTTAATATCTACAATATTGAAAATTCGAGCCTTTTGAGTGATAAATTGTTTCAAATACAACAAGTTTTAATTTTACTGAAAGTTCTATTCTTTATCTTTTTAATTTGGGTAATAAGAAATTTTTTTTGAAGAAGAAAAAATGTTTTGAAAGCATGAAATTCAAGTCTTTAATGTATTTTTCATTTTATTACATGAGCGGTAATAAAAACAAAATTTTATGCCAAACAATACAAAGTTCATTGAAATAGAAAATTAAAATTTAATTTTAAGCGCCGTTTCATTGGTAATGACTGGGAAAAAGTATGACACATAAATCAAAAGCCCTAATTTGTTAGAATCACTGAACCATAAATAAGGTAAACAATGTTCTATTTTCGCAGATTAAGTAGCTTTTGAATGATAGGCGATATTTATTATTTTAAACCCTCTTTATTGAAGTGTGACGTGAAAAACTGAGCTTTAACAGCTATATTGACCGCAAAAATTATTAGCTGGAAAAATTTCAAGATCAAAAATTGTAAAATATGTGGTAGACTTTTGAACTTCACTGTTTTTGTTTTCAATCCTAAGCTTAATGTTTAAGCTTCTTTTCATTTATCCATGAAAACATGCCCGACGATATCAAAAAACCAAACGGCGCGGCGATGACGAATTGCACAATATAAATGCAAATACTAGAAATATAAAGGGCTGAAACCTCATAAGGTGATCTGAACTTCGGTCTTGATTAATTCAACACTCAAATCAATCCCGAAATGAAACTCTAAAGTTAATCTTTAGCTCAACCTTCAAGTCAATTTATAATTTAACCTCCAGCTGAATCGCAACACAATCGCCAATCCAACCATCAACTCAATCACCAAATCAACTACAAATCAACTTTCAAATCAAACCTTAAATAGTTCCCAAGCAAACAACTCACTTAACCTCAATTGAAGTTAACTAAATCCTAACTCAACTTCAACTTAGCTCGAACCAAATCTCAACCCCCTACTCAACCTCTCACTTATTGGCCGACCCAATCCCAAAATTAACTCGATTCGAAAGCTAGATGCGTGTATGAACTTAAGTCAATCTAACCAAACAATTTTATTTAATTTAAACAATTTTAGGTTTAAATACACTTTCTTTAATTGTGAATTTTTTTTTGTTTGTTCATCATCAGGCAATTTAAAAACTGAACGTAAAATTAAAATTTACAAACTATTTCTAATTTTCGCGTATATGCAATTGTGAGTTATATATTAATTATATACTCATACATTTCATTTCTCCTTATTTTGTTGTTGAGTAACTTTGTGTTGTTTCTATGTTTGTATATTTCAATTTCCTCCAGCCTATCTAATTTTTGGCTTTTATTACATTTGTGCAATATAGAAAGATTACTATCACAACTGGTAAATGTATGGTTTTCCGTCTCTATGTGTAGCGCTTAATTCGATTTTATTGTATTTAACAGGAAAGTGTATTTAAACCTAAAATTGTTTAAACTGAATAAAATTTTCAAAGTTTGTGATAAAGCGTGTTTATCAGATCGCAAGATGTCGAATATGTATCAATCTAACCTCCCACTAAACCCTTAACTCGACCCCAAATTAATCCCTACCTGAACTTCTCACTCAACTCCAACTCAATTTCAACTCAAACCCTGTTCACTATAATAGCAACGTTCATATACCGGCATACTTATTTTTGTAAAGTTTTGTTCAAATCAGTCAAGCCATGTGGATTTGTTTAAATGTCGTCACATATACTATACATAGATATAAACATTCACATAGTGAATGTTTAACTGCTCCATAAACCCTAAACCAGCCACAACACAATCCTAATTCAACCCCCAAACAGAAACCAACTCAACCATAAACTCTACGCCAAAGCCAATCAACTGCTCACTATATTCTAACCCAACCCTAACTCAACTCCAACTCCACTTCAACTCAATTCGCTAATTGACCTCTAACTTAATCTTTAAATCAACCTCTAAATAAACTCGTAAATATTTATATAACCATAGGTATTTTAGGTCAATTCATATGGCAGGTACCTATTCCTCTTGACGTACAGCTTTTCAAATCACGCTTTTCAGGCATACAGACATCCAAACTTCCAGACAGGCGGATGAACCTTTTTTCTTTGCTTTTTCGGACTCAGGAACTTTCAAAACATAAAAAAAAGTGGTTTTGAACCAACCAAATTTTCATCATTTTTTACAGGATTTCAATACGCTGGTCTTTTCAGACCGCAGTAATTCCGCGAATGGTGATGCCGAAACTTATCGACAAATAGTATAACGTCCTAATTTACTTCACAAGTTTGGAATTCTGGTTCGAAGCGAATTCCACTTAACGTCCTATGTATGAGATAAACAGAAATCGGCGCAACTCCATTGGATGGTAAATACAATTAATAATTAAAAGACTGGTATATTAGCCTATATTTAAGAAAAAACGTTTATTCAGCTGACGTTTCGAATAAAACAATTGTAGTCGTTAAATACAATTACATCGTAAGCCAAATCCGATTCTTTGACAGTCACATTAATCCTCAATCTATGGGCCGTCGCAACCATCTGTTACAGCGGGAGAAACAAAATCTACCCCTAATTGGGAAAAAATTGGAGAACACAACAAAAATTGGAAAAAAGAAAATCGATCCGCTCACTGGCCTAAACTCAAATAGTATACGCATCTTGATAAACAAGACTACTAAATATAGGGCGTACCACTTAACTTCGATTTATGCTGGTCGAGAAAGGTATGAGCAAATTACGAAATTCCCACTGCCGAGAAGTACATCAAATTATCACAACAGGGCAGTCCGTTTATACAGTCGACCGGGACGATTGAACCCGAGAAACTTAAGTCAGTTGATAGAATCCAGAATATGTTGACCAACAAATAGTAGTTTGGCAGGAAACCAGTCTGATACCTCGATAGAATTCGTATGGCGATTATTACGATTTAAACGGCATCATGGTTCCGAACCACTACATCAAAGCATATTTAAACGATTTGTTAGGCAATCGGACTACTTTTTCTAAGGTCAACTTGCAAATGCCTTCCATCAAGTTCCAGTCGCAGAAGAAGACATTACAATATGTATATTACGACACCACCCGGACCTTTTGGGTTCAAATTCATGACGTTTGGACTTTGCAATGCTACGCAAACATTTCAACATTTGATTTACGAACGTCAATTTGGCAATAGTTGGCAAAGAAAGAAATCTAATTTCTTCGGCATTGCATAGCACGTTGAGCATATTTGCCGTTGCCCGACATAAATTGAAGCCATCAAAGCTTCAGTCAAATGCACTCATCTCTGGCTGGGTAGCGTAATATGGTGTGCCAAAAGAAATTTTAACGATCGAAGCGCTTAATTTAATTCGTTTCTCTTCGATAAACTCATGCCAACGCTCCAAAATCACCATTTCAAAAGCTAAAGTCAGCAATCCTCTGCCACAACACCGAAAAATGGACTCCGTATTCGTGGGATATGGCTGCCTTAATTGTTCCTGCAAATAGCTCGAGCTGGTTTAGGTACCTTTCAACGTCATCCATCTATTGGATAGAACTTGTTGCGTTGGCGCTGACTTCAGCGCCTCTTTAGTGGTTCGATTTTGCGAACGAAGAAAATGACATTTTGGGCTTGATAATTTTATGAATCCAATGATGTCAACTTTATCGAGGTTATTTGCGATCTATGAAGATATATGAAGAAACTTGAATATGTTGATGTTGTCGTAAAATGCTCTGTAGCCTGTAGCGATCCTCGATGGAAAGTCAGCAGAAATGGAGTTTTGCTCAATGATCAGTGGTCCTTGATATTTGAACTCATTAACCTTCTTTAGCCCGCTCTACGTTTTCGTGTGTTGTGGTAAACCAACAAAAAGCCAGGAAATACAAATAAGATGCCGGATTTGTTGACTGCTTTGGCGGATTTACACCATTGGATGTGTCACGAAAGTTTATGAATAAAGTGTACCTAATGCTTTGGATCCGATACAACACTAGCTTTCATAATATGCAGCCAACAAACATACATAAAAATCAATAATTGAATACCACAAATTTCATGCAAAAACTCTCATGTATGTGTGTACATTAGCATAACAGTAATTGTTTTTTTTTCAGCATATCTAATTCTGTTCATACTTTAAAACTATGCATATTATACAAAATTGCATAAAATCCTTATATTTTACTGAAAAAATGAAAGAGTTGAAAACAACAATCATACCTTGCTTTTATATACATTTACAACAGTGTAGTACAGTAGGTAAAGTGTTAGGGAAAAAAACTGTTTTTGTTTTATCACAATAACACTAATATTGTTATTCAGCACAATTCACCATTTTCATTCTATTGTATTTACCAGCTTATATAATTCCATTTAATTATTAGTTTTATTTATTATAATTTTATAATTTTTTTTTTGTATGTTTAGATTCGTATTTAATTCATTGCATGTTTCACATATTTCTAATTCTATTTTGTTTTTAATTTTTTATAACAAAAAGTAAAAAAAAATCATGTAAACATTTTTGTATTATTATTGCTATTTAATTAAAATAAAAGTTTACTATTTTAGAAATTTTATTGTTGTAGCCGAAATACTATATAGACACAAATTTGTTTAGTTTGTTGTGTGTGTGTGTGTGTGTTGTGATAAATGTTCGTACATATATTTTTGGTTACCATGATAACAATTTTTAAAATCTTAACACAAAATTACGATTTGTTGTTGGTATAGGTATTGTTGCTATTTTTGTTGTCTGAAAACTGTACAGTGTACGTATGTATATTCATTGACTGTTTGGTTTTTTTATTAAAACGTCTAGACACAAATGTAACTTTTTCAGAAGCACAATATACAAAAAATGGAATAATATTGTTTTATAGAGAGATATAATAAAGGTATATTGGAATCAGCTGGTAACAATTCAATATGTGCGCTGAATGTGGTTAAGATATTTCGTCGCAGTCGAATTTGTCGATGAGAGAGATAATGAAAAGCTCCAATTAACTTTTCGGCTTATAATAATTATTATTAATAATTGGTTGGAACCTGTGCTAACAACCATTCCGATAGAAAGAGAAGTTTAGTTGTCTGTATTAAATCAATAAGATTCTTTCGGATTTTTATAGACACAATATATTAATAATAATGGCAATCAGAACAATGAAGAGGCCAGTCATTTATAATATATCTACCAAAAAAAGTAGAAATATCAAAATCCCCCCCGTACTTTAACCCCAGAGTTAATACAAAATGTATTTTGACTCTAAAAAAGAAAATGCTATTATTATAATTATATATTGTGTCTATAAAAAGCCGAAAGAATCTTATTAACCATTCCGATGTATGCAATATTTTGTTGTTCGTTTCCAAAACTATGGTTTGTATGCGTACAACTTGAGTTTAACATTTTTTTTTAAATTAAATTGTAAAGATGTCCAGATGCTCTTGTTTGAGTACCTTAATTTGGGATATATGATACCAGAAAGAAGGAGTGATTGCAACTGGTTTCTATATTTTGATCGGTGCCCTTTAAAATAATAGCAAAATTGTTATTGGTCAATCATTTAGAATTTTAGGGTAAGGAGCTATTTGATTGTATACAAGACTTAAATTAACACGCGTGCAATCAATTGATTTTTTTATCAATAATTGTAAAAAAATATAGAACGCGCTAAAATGCAAAATTGTATACAACAAATTAGACCACACCGCATCGCTGCTGGAGACATTACTGTTGGGGAAATCAAACCAGATTAAGATTAACCGATTAATTTAAACTTTTCGGTTAACCAATCCAATGCTAACCGATTTTCAGCGAGTGTAAAATGTTTAACGTATTAAATTTTGTGAAAACAATTGTCACGAAAGAAAAGAGTCTCACAAGCAAATTGTTAGCCTATACTGCATTGTGATATCTCAGCAAGCTGTAATTAATTATAACCCATTAAAATATTATTATGCTTGTCGATTATTTGTCTCCCATATTTCGAATTTCATTGTGCAGTCGTAAGGACCTTGATTACGTAAGCAGTACGAGAACTCAAAATGTCTTACATAACCATGTTTTGTAGCAATTAAAAAAAAAATCGAAATCTAGTTTAATGCTTACATAATCGACTCCTAGGTGTCACGATTTCTGTACTGTATTTAAAAGGGTTATTCGAGTTTTTTGAATTTTCAGTTATGTTGCTTGTTGCGACAAATTACCGACTTACAGGTATACATCTGGATTTTTAAAATTTTATCAGTGATGGAAAACGTCTCGTGTAACGTAACGAAATAACGGAATGATTTTTAAAAGTATTGTTGCAAATGTTATATAATTTAAAATCCAGTTACATTACGAAAAATGTTTACGTTAAACGTCACTGGAATTATTAATTTTTCGGTTTCACCCAGATTATTTGTCTGACTGCTTTACTCCCTTCATCAAATCCTGTTGTAGCACAAATATCAGAAAATATCTTTAGAAATATATCTAGAACTCGTTTACTTGCGGCATATCTAATCACGGTAATCTAATAATGTAAACACTTACCAAGCGTGATCAAATTAGAGTTTGCCGATTGAAATTATTTCACAAATGTCATTCATTTTTTTTACACCTGGCGTCTAGACGTAAAAACAAAATTAGTTATGGAGAGTAGGAGGGTATATATATATATATCTTCACGTGAAGACATTTTCATTTTAGCACTAGCCAAGACGATCTAACGAATGATACAATCTTTTGGTGATCGTTATAATTTGTCGAATATGCAAACAGAGAATTTATAACTCACTCTTTAATTTATTAAGAGAGAACCGCTCCTAGGGCCCAGTCAGCACCAAAAATGACTTCTCTAAAAATGACAAATACCACTTCTAGCCCGCAGGTCCAGCAAGACAGTAACATGAATCTGAATATAAATAAATATAAAAATCAAGAAAAAACTTTTGGTATACAAGATCACAAGTCTTAATTAATGAAGTTCTAGAATTAAGGGACTCTATTACAGAATTCTACAATAAAATATATAGCAACTGACCAATCCAGCAGGAATATTTGCCACAATTATTGGAGCCTTCTTCTAGAAACATACAGAATCAGGATGGTCCATAAATATAGCTAATCAGTTAGCAAGTAACCAACGTATTATCCCGAATGCACAAGTTCGAATAGATTACATTTATAAAATAAAACAACGATGGAACCTATCTTTTCACGGTATTGATACCCCTAAAGTTCATAATTTTAGCTATCGACTGCAAAGTCGATCTAAGTAAAAAAAAATTAAATTGAACCCTAGTTAAAGATGTGAAAACAAAGTTACTATCTGATTTCACTCGCAGTTCAAAAACCGTTATATTCGGAGATTGACAGAATGCTAATCTTGGAATCAAAGAGGTTAGTAAGAGTATATGTAGCTCATCAGTGACTATAGTACCCAAACCTAACACATACACAGACAGACGAGACTTTGTTTAGGCGCAGGCAAATTAAACGCTGTGACAGAAAAGGACACGTATCTCCTCCCAAATATAGAACGACTAATCGGCGGGCTAACAGGGACAAAATATATTACAAGACTTGACCTTTAGGACGCCTTGTGGCAAAATCCACTAGCAGAATCTTTACAAGACAAAACAGCTTTTACGGTACCAGGGTGGCCTCTCTAACAATTCAGAGTGATGCCGTTTGGGAAGTGTAACGCCAGATCATACCTCACGGGCTCCATGACAAAGTTTTCTTCTATTTGGGTGAGCATAACAGTCACATTGACGAATTACTGTGAGTTGCTAAAGTTGGTCTTAGACTTACTATGAATGGCGGGACTAACAATTAACATTGTAAAAAGCCACTTCATAACGAGGGAGATACGATTCTTGGGGCTATCTAGTGGGGCTCAGAACTGACTCTCAATAGATCGAAGACATTGTGAATTTACCAGCTACAGAGAATGTCAAGCAAGCTCGTCGGCTTCTCGGTATGGCAGGATGGTACCGGCGGTTCATAAGGAATTTTTCGAAAAAACTGCACCAATTACTAACTGCCTTAAAAAAGGCAAATTTGTAAGCTCAAAACTCGTTCACTTGGGTGTGCACTTTATTAGCCTAATGGTCAAAACAATGAGCGACCAATTGCTTTTAAGTCGAAAAAATTAAACAGAACCCAGCGTAATTATTCAATAATCGAACAGGAATGCTTGGCGGCCATGTTAGCGATATAGAAGTTCAGACCATACGTTAAAGGTCACCAATTTATATTAATCACTGGCTATGAGAGCATCAAATGGCTCATGGAGCAGCAAGGCCTTAGTGGGAGATTGGCACGTTTGAGTGGCAGCCAAAATATGGTGCCAGACTTGCTATCTAGGGTATATTGTGATAGCAAAGAAGAGTATATAGCAAACATTGGTAAATTATTGGCAAAAGTCAACTTAGAATCCCCAAAATTTCAAGAAGGATCATGTGGATTTTCGCTCAAGGCAAAGAACCCAGTTTCCAGCGCTTCGGGTTGAAAACCACAAAATGTATATTCGACTAGAACCAAAATCAAACCAGGAACTAACGGACATAACTATTTGGAAACTGTGGATACCTCAAAAGATTTAAATGGAATTTAAAAAAATTAACAAGACGATTTTCGAACATCACATGGGAGTATTTCAAAAACGGTAGAAAGACTGCGAAAATTTTACTTTTGGCCTTCTATAGCTAGACACGTTATACATAGTCAATAGCGAAACTTGTAAAGAAACCAAAGCTCCTATTGATTCTATGAGACCACCATTAGCTAAAATGTTCACAATAGAGAGACCATGGCAGCGAGTATACGTCGATCTGTTAGGACAATACCCGCGTTCAACGAAAGAAAATACTTGATATTTTTATTATGCTCGACCATTTCAAAAAATTTGTAATTTTAAAACCTTTAAGTAATGGTATATCACAATAAATCGTAAATACCTTAGTAAATGATTTATTTGGCGTTTTTTGGGTACCGTCAACGATCCAATCTGATAATGTACCGCAGTTCAAGAGCGCGTCGTACAAAAGTTTATTAAAAGAACGCCGTCTTCTTTTGTGACTATAAAACGGCAATTTGTTCTCCTCAATATTTCCAACTATAAGATCCTATATTGAAGATAAACACACACATTGGGACGAACACCTCCATGAGATAGCATCGGAATCACAAGATCCACCACGAAACAGATTACGATATGTTACAAGGATTGGGAGAAGTATAAGAAGACGAGATTATGCTATCAGTATACCTGCAGGACAATTACTGATTCATGACCAAGTAAAGCGAAACATAGAAAATGCATTGAAAAAGGCGCCAACAGGTATCATTGGAGATTAAAAATAAAAACTTGCGACATTGGCCAATATGTCTACGTGAGGGCTCATCCGAAAAGTGACGCAGTAAAGAAATTTTGTGGTAAACTTGCGTTACAGTTTATCAAAGGAAAAGTTGTGGATAAGGAGGAGTATTCCACGGAAAAGCAATAATGGCGTGACTTAACACTCATAAGTCAACTCAAATGTAGTTTCTCGTAATCCGTTTATTAAAATCTATCAGCCCGTTGTTCTCAGCTGCTAGCAGTTTTGTTTTACAATCAAAAAGTAGAACCTATCCTGTAACGGGTGTAATAATTGTAAGTAGCAGATTAAAATATTGACGATCCACCTAACGATAACGACGCATAATACAGATTACAGATAAATCAAAACAAGAAAAAAACAACAACAGCAACTAGACATATTTAACAATGTTTATGATTGTATCTTCTGTCAATGACCTCAATATCGCCTAAATGATAACATTTTAGCACGTATGGTTTGTACCACCAATAAACACATAATTATCACATAATTATCATAGTTTGGAATATAATCGCCAAAAACAAAAAAATTAAAGTTTTGAACTTCTATTAACCTCAACTTTAAAAAAACACAAAAATTCCTTTTCCCTCGAAATTCAAAACGTTCATAAAATGGGAATTGATTCAACCAGGGCAGTCGTAATTGTGCTCCGAAATGATGGATGATTTGTATCGGACCCACAATTATTGAGCCACAACTTTGATTATCAGCTATATGTTATTTCATTTTATAGAAATTTCAATTTTATTAAAAGTCACCGATTATCGGAATCTGTGATTTTATAATACTGGTGCAAAAGAATTGTTAGATTTCTCGAGGTAGAGGAGCGCCACCTTGTAAATAACATAAACGATGTACAGATTATTTTAAATCTTTTTAAGATTTTCGATATTATTTAATTTACTTTGCAAATATGTATAGTGTTCAGAAACTGAGAAGAACTTAAAAAGCGGAACCAGATCCAATGTTTTCTAGAATTAAGACTATTTGGTTCTTCTTCACAAAACACCATTCTAACGAAACATTCGTGGTAAGAATTTTCTTGTTTCTTTCAGTGCCTGTAATCTACATATGTACTTGCATAGAATTAAACACTGTATACAACTGAAGTGGTGGGACATTTATGGTTAAGAATTGTATATTCAAGAATTACATTGTACACCAAGTTTTTCTATCTCATTTATTTTGAGTGTGACTTACAAACATGCGGTAAAAAAAATAAGAACTTTTTTGGCAAACACACATTCAGTGCTTTGCTCAAACGAAACAAAACTTTATCTTCATTATTTCCCGCTACTGTAAATATATTTTACTTACTTGCATGCCAATTCCTTACTTCCCGGTGATAACCATCCCATATATATGTACATATGCATATTCTAGATCATACATAAGGAATATTGATACGAAAAAAGTATTTTCTACCATCCAAAAGTAACAAACTTTAGAATTGTACTCTTCTTATGTGTAGTTCATTGTAAGAAGAAAATTTAAACTAAAGAAAGAAGAACTTGCCATTTATACATTTTATATATTTACATTCTATGTTACTATAGTCGATGATTAGAACGTTTTTCTTCATTTTATCAGATTTATTTACTTACTGGCGAATAAGACATTATTACTGCCAGATCAAAGTGCTTTATAAACAAATTGATGATTTAAACATACTACACAAAACATTGAAGTAGTTCCTCTAGTGAACCACATAGTTATAAATGTACACAATAATTATTTTACCAACTTCTCAGTCTCGTATTTTCATCCTAACCTATATAACATATACGTCACACATAAAAAAAACTAATTTTAGATAATTTTTTTTTTACCATTCTTATGCTTTCTATGATTCAAAAGTATAAATTGAGTTTTCTTATCCTTTACCTACATTTTGTGTTCGTTTTTTACACTCGTCGCTATTTTCTCTGGAATGTAAACAAAAACCCAAAAAGAAAAAAGCTCTTACAAAAAAGAAAAGTTTCAGGAAAATACAATAAATTAAAATAACAAAAATATATAATTTTCATTTTGTATTGTGTGTGTGTGTGTGTGTTTGTGTTAAGGAAAAAGAATTTCAACAATTTCCTTTTCAGTGAAATCTTTTGTGATCTGAATTTGTTATAACAAACGAAAAAAAAATTATTCAGCTATTTATGTGTATATGGTATATATATGTAGGATGGTGTACAAACTTATAGACTCACAAAACGCTGTATGAGGGATGCGGAAGTAAATTTCTAGTAATCTAATATTTCGGTTTCCTATACACCGCTATTCATACAGTACAAAAATATTAACGTTAGCTTCCTTTGGTTTTTCATTTTTTTTTTGCTCAGCTCTGTAATGATATCAAGGATTTATATCTTGAAATGTTATGTTCATTGATTTTATAATGTAGGTGTATTTATATTGTGTGGATGTGTGTGTGTATGATATGTAGGTAATTTAGAAGTTCATAAATTAAGGTTTATATATTTTATGTGCCCAGGGTGTTGAGCAAAATTAGTGGTAATTTGTCAATTTGATGAAATATTTGATAGTTTTGTGGTAATAATTCTCTATTAAATGACTAAGCTTCTCGAATTTCTGGACTGTGAGAAATATACATCAAATACCGGAAGATTATGTGAAATTGCAGCTATTTTAGAATACTTAATTTTTGGAAATCTATTTGGGTTAGCAACGTACAAAATAATTAACCGTATCGTGCAGAAACTGTTCCTATGTTAAAATAGCAGAAAAAAAAATTAAAAGCCAGTTTAGCACAAAGAAATGATGTTAGGATTCGAATAACATATGTTCGTAAAACCTCACAACAATTGTGGTTACTTTATGCGAAAATAATTAGTACAAATCCTGAGGAAGAATTATCGGAGGTAGTGAAATGCGAATCAATGTAAATATTACAACGTAGAAGCAAAATTAGGGTCATGGCTTAGAAATCATTCGGAGTTACAAACAATTGCCAACATGAATGAAACCTTAAATACAACACAACATACGCAATACTAAGAGCTTAGATTTCCCAAGGCAGTGGTACCATTTTTTGACGGCAACTATAGTGGCAGACTTTCTATGATCAATTTTGTTCAAATATTCACAACTGCGCCATTATTTAACGCCAAGTGAAAATACCATTTTCTAAGCGGGTATACGGGTATTTGAAGGGAGAAGCCAGCAATTTCATCAAGCATTTGAAAATTACTGACAAATTATTTAGGGGCGCTAGAAAAATTGCGATGTCAATATATCGGTACACACTTTGAATGTAGTTAGTATGCGTAAAATATTAAATACATCCGATTACATTTTGAGAGGGCTTAGGGCGCATGAAAACGAAGCGGAATCACACAACTGTTTGACTTCTTGCAAGGATGAATGGATGCTCTAGGTGATTTAAAATCTTTCCAAGGTCAGTCTAAACAGAAGTTTCGGAAAGTGTCATAGTTTGCGTACTTCTGTCATCTACAATTGGCTGTCCCTGTTGTAACAAGGAGAATCATAAATTAGCCGAGTGTAGTACATTTAAACAATTAGATGTGTATTGAAGAAGAAAATTTATTCAATCTAAACAGAGATGCCTTAATTGCTTAAACAAACATCAATCATTCTGTGTTCAGATGCTTAACGAGGAGTAGATGGAATTTGTGCGGAAAGCAGTATCACTCAATATTATACAAGGACCAGCCTATGTCATCCGAAAATTTCAATCACCTAATGGCACCTGAACGCTCATATTGACACAAGAAGAAGAAGCTTGCAAATTATTGTTTAAGAAAACGACGACGAAAAATTCAGATAGTAGATTTATAGTGCTACTACCCTTTAATGAACCACCAAGCTTATTAGGAAACCAATCCGATCATGAGATTTTAAGATTCAATAGAAAACCATTGTAGAAGTTCCAGAATATATCAACAATTCATAGAACAATATCTAGAATTAAATCACATGCGTTTTCTATCTATCACAAGAATAAACTGTAAAACGCGGGTATTCTATTCGCATCATAGAGGACGCATCAAAATCCGCGAACGACTCCAGAGGCAAATTTTTAAACGAAATCCTCAGAAATGACCAATTAAAACATTTTGAGGTGGTCACCGTGACATATGGTGCGAAACCAGCCCCATTCTTAGGAGCAAGAATTGAGTATCAATAAAGTACTGCAAAAAAAATTGGTCGGAATATGTATGTGGATGACTTGATGACTGGCAGAATCTCGGTCGTTGAAGTATATAATTTGAAATGAGGAACAATATCCAACATCCAATAATCTTACCCCAAAGAAATGTGAACTTGTAAATAAACTGATTGAAGAGTTTCATGTTAAATATCGGCATGCGGGGCCACATTACTCAACAGCTGTTTAAAGCAACGGTTTTTTGTCATCGGTGGCAGGATACTAATTTGGTCAATATTCCAACGTTATGCATGGAATGTAGAAAGGTTAAGCCATTAATGCAGCAGCAATTAATTTCTAATTTCCCGATTACCGTGTGAAACTGACGAGGCCAGCGCTAATACAAAGCTGATTGATTGGTGTAAAATGTTAAAACACAATAATAATTTAATCTCTGAGTTTATTTTAAGAGAAAATATCAACTGGCACTTTAATCTAGTCGCAGTGATTCATACTTTGGTGTAATTTGGAAAGTTGTGATGAATAGCCTCAAAGCGCACCTCAGGCCAGTTGTAGACAAAAAAATTTGAAAAACAAGTGAGTTTAAAATGTTGGTAACGGAAATCGAAGGCATTTTAAGCTCGATACCTCTTTGTTGTTATGATGATGATTTAAATAACTTAACTCCGGCACACCTTCTTATTGGCAATCTTATTACGATCTGAGTTACTTAAAACAATGGCAATTAGTTAAACAAATGGTTCATTATTTTTGGATCAGGTGGCGAAAAAAATATTAAAAGTATGGAACCATGATACAACGGTGTGATAGTTTGAAGGAATGATGGTGTAATGGTATGGTCGTTGGATGGTACAATGGTATGATGGTGAGATGGTATGAAGGTACGATGGTAACATGGTACAATGTTAGTATGGTATGGCGTGTGATGATATGGTGGTGTAATGGTACGTCATACAATCAACGTTAAGGTTGATCATCAACTATGATGATATGTTGGTACGAAGTGTGGCTGTATTATGATATGGTGATCTGATGGTATGATAGTATGATGGTGTTGTGGTATAGTGGTACATTGTTATTTTAATATGATTGTATGATAGTGCGGTAGTATGATGTTAAAATTATATGATTATTATTGATATCGGTATTATTCGTAAAATCCGCCTTTGGATGTATGTCAAACTAATTTCAATGTCAACACGCGACTAAAGCAAGTATATAAAGCAAGAAAAAAGACACCACAATGAATAACTTGAGCGAAATATTTTTATAAAATAGAACTCAATTACCTGAATCATGAGGGTCTTATGACATGGGAGTTCTGTCTCACATGTGCACAAACAATATTTACTGATTCGAGTACAAAAGTGCCAATTCAAAAGTGCCAGACAAAAGTACCAAACTGAAAGTGCCAAAGACCACAAGTGCCAAAAGCCTTAAATGCCAAAATTATTAAATGCCAAAGTTATTAAATGCCAAAGTTATTAAATGCCAAATTATTTTTTGGTATCGAAATAAACATTTTGGGTGACAAAAATAATTAACTGGCAACAAATTTATAAATAAATAAATTAAAAATTAAATTAGTTTTAAAATATTCTGGAAAATGGAGATCCCTAATTTAACTTAGGAGCCAGGATAAGCAAACATGTCGCACTGCGTGCCGCACGTAGGAGCGGATTATATAGAATCCATTAATGACACTGCAATAGTTTATATCGATCCCCCATCAAATATTGGCATTTAATAACTTTGACATTTAATAACTTTGGCATTTAATAATTTTGGTATTAAGTAACTTTGGCATTTAATAATTCTGGCACTTTTATGATTGGCACTTTTGAATTGGCACTTTTGTCACCACACCATATTTACTACCTGGGGATGCACCTTCCTACAAATCAATTACCAATTAACAGTGACAACAAGGCACCGTAGATAGATCTCTAAGATCTCTAGCCAA
Source organism: Tipula helvola (assembly GCA_963556165.1). Classification (NCBI taxonomy): domain Eukaryota; kingdom Metazoa; phylum Arthropoda; class Insecta; order Diptera; family Tipulidae; genus Tipula; species Tipula helvola. The sequence continues at coordinate 52,962,253 of OY744482.1, forward strand.
CAAATTAGCAGTACTTGATCCTTCCTATTGGGTCTTGTAACTGTGTGGCTATGTGAAAGAAAACGCACCTTCATTCCGAGAGTAGGAACTTCAAAAAATTTACAAGCAAGCATTGCGGTAAACCCAAAAAAATATTTTTACGTTGATTATATTCAATTCACTCGATTAATTGTATTCAAATGCACCTTGTTGTATTTCTATTTAAATGTAAAACAGAAACACCTGTTGAAGTACACCAATTGAATTTTAACACCGCTTTTAATCTGCTGAAATGAAACATCTCGCATTGGCATTACTTATATGAACAAGTTCTTCTATCTTATGGGTACCGAATGTCAATGCACGATGAGTTGCAAATTGGTTGTGATTTTATAATCACCAGAAATTTTAAGCGCTCCATTTTGCTTCGTCGATTATTCAACAATTCTGAATAAATATAACCTATTCTAAATAATTTAAACCCAGTTTCAAATATAAAATTTTGAATTTTTGAAATTAGTCAAATTTTTAAATATTTTATATTCAAATTTTCTACTCTGTAGAAATTTATAAGTTCGGCATGTCAATGAAATTTAAAATCTAAATGAAAATCACAGTCCAAATTATTGAATTTCTAGAAATTGTATCATAATGTTTTATCTACATTGTTTTGTAATGCTTTATCTACATTTATTGTTTAATTTTCAAACAAAATTCAAAATTTTCGATGAATGTTAAAATTTGTGAAGTTTAATCTAAATTGTGTCAATTCTGATTTTTTCCGAAAATTCTGCAAATTCTAGCTTATTTGTTTTGAAAATTTTAGTAGTTGACTCATTCTCAATGTTGAGCGTGGATTCGTCTTGAATTTTCAAGCATTTAGAGCGATGAACGTGGTTAAACCGTGGAGTAGCAGTCAAATACGAAAATAAATAATTCAGTAAATATAACTTTACGAGAATATGCATACGAATGATTGGGAAACGAAGAGAGAGTACATGAACCATTGCTAGAAAACAAAAATTGGGAGTTTGTTACCAATAAAATCGTCTTTTAAATTCCAAAATTCAGTAATCGAATCGAATTTAACTCACAAATCTTAACAATATGCAATTTTGATAAAATTTTGAAACTTTGTTTAATTCTCAATTTTAGTCATCCTGCGTCAGTAGAAGATTTTTCAAATTTTTCAAAATTCAAAGTATCAACACTTCTTTAGGTGTGTAATTTAACTTATTTCTAGAAGCATTCGAAATTTCATTGAAAATGATTCGTGTTGCCATTTTGATACTTTAACTTAAAGTTGAAATCTAATTCACATTTAAAAACATTTGGATCAAATACATTTCTACCAAATTAAGCAGCGATGTAATGAAGTGATGAGACTCCTCATCATACAGTAGCGGGTTTGCTTAGACCGATAAAGAAATATTGCATCGCTGCGGTGTATTGAGCTCAGGCAATGATTTAATTCATTCCCGCCTTGATGCAAAGTAATCACATATTTTGACCAATATTGTGGCTGGAGTGAAGCCACCTCTCAATATTCCCATTGTTTTTGTGAAACAGTTTCAGTGTTATAGAAATAATTTCGGGATGTAGCTATCTTTGTAACCAAATCCTGTAACGAAAAAAACACATAACCCACAGCAAAATACTAATTAATGTACTCACAATTGAGAACCAAACTTTTAAATAATATTTAGTTACAGCTATACATCGCATATGGTAGTAATTGTATATTTAATTGTGAAGTATGTCATCAGAATAAGATGTAAGATAAAACAACATGCGTCTTGATCCAAAGCTTGCGTCGTAATTTGTCGAAAGATTTTCAACTGTGATAAAAAAGTACAAATTAGTGACATAAATTAATATTTTGTCAAATATCTTTCGTTTTCAAGAATCATTGGCTCACAAGAAAGTTGTTCCAATTGTTAGATATTCCTACAGGGGTTCTTGTCTCAACCGTTCGGTGGCCTCACCAAAAGTTCAATATCGGGATGATCAGCGAACCAATTCATTGCCTTTGCAGCCGGATCTACACGAATATTTACAACTGGACTACTTTTTCGTCTTAGAATAAAACGTTGCTTAAATCCTTATCTGATGTCTCAGGATTGCTTCTTTATTAACGCCATAATTTCACGAAACCTTTGTCGTTTTGCTAAGTGGGTAGCTATCACATTATTTCACGTATCGTGATAAATGTTTTCTCTTGATATTATAGCAGATTAGTATTGTGGAGACCACCTACCCGATGGATGGACGACGTTGAGAGGGACCTATACACACTCGATCACCGTGTCTGTCGTACTCTTGCGGCGGATCGAATTATTTGGAGGAGCATCGTTGAGGCGGCCAAATCCCTTCATGGGATGTAGCGCCAGCGGAAGAAGAAGGAAGTATTATGTTAAATTTCAGAAAATTAGAAGATTTTCAATAAAGGGGGCTTAACACAAAACAATTTTGCCCTTTTAACAAAATATTATTACACAAAAACAAATGCCGAATACAAAATGACCTGCGGCGTAGTAACGCCTAGGCAAACTATAGGCACGTGCCTTAGACTCGTGAATTTTAGCGGCCCGTGATTTCATGCAGGCACAAATTTTATACCGGTTTCATAACCAATAAAATTCTAATTGTATATTACAATCATCACGCGGCTTCCACGGTACTCTCGATTTACCCTTTTTCGTTTTGCACAGTGACAAAATGCAGCTCTTTTTCTACTTGCAAGGCGAAATTATTTTTTTTCACATAGTTTTTATTTTTATTTTTATAAATAAAAATTTCATCTTTCCTTCAATTTAAGCAAATTTTAAAAAACTTCTCGTCTATAATTTAAATATGCAGCTAAAAATTAATTAATTTGGCTGAAGTGAACTATTTATGGAATCTAATTGCTTAAGTAAAGACTAAATTTTTAATTATTTCTTTTATGTAGTTTTTAAAATAAATGTCGAATAAGGCAGTTTTGCTGCAACGGGATTATTTGATGGCGTAAGCTTATCTTCCGAAAAGGTTTCAATGCCAATACCCTCGGTAAAACCTTAAGTTTCGTAATATCCAATTTTTACCTAAATGTATGACTGAACCCATCCCCTTATTATTCTATAATAGAGGAGTTAATTTTGAATTACCAAGTTAAAGATCGCCGCCCCGGGGGCACAGTGGTTAGCATACTTGCTTTACGCTTCGGAAGTCCCGGGTTCGATTCCCGGCGGGTCAATGAATTAATCACTCATTATCCGTTAACAAAAATGAATAAAAAATTAAAGTTAAAGATAACGCTACCCGTATATGTCGGTTTCATGTTAGCCGAACTTTATCACGATCCCTTAGCTTAAAACTTGTAAGAAATACAATAGTGTGCAACAGCAATTAGCGCTGAAATTTTATTCTGGTATACCATGCAGCCATCAGCAATTATCATACTTGAACCTTTTTAACTTCTTTATTAAATTTAGTTTTTTCTGTTAAACTATGATGCCAACAAAATTTGAATTGAGGGGTTGTATAAGTCCGATGATTTTGAGTTTATAGAAGTTGCCGAAGGGTTGGGTTAAAAGAGGAGCACCAGTAGTAAAGATATGTACAACTCGCTCGAAAATACTATACATTGTGACAAGTACTTGAACTGATTTGAAATCACTTCAGATATTCGTATCTTTTCTTTAGCACGCCCTGATGACATGGGATGTTTCGAAGTTTATTAAAATCACTTTTCGTTATAATTTAAAATTTAAATCTGCACTTCACAACAAAAACTTTCAAATTTCATTTAAATTTATTTCTATACCCACATTTTCATCATCACAACTAAAAAATAATAACAGAGAGTTTTGAGAATAATGTAAAATATCCAGTTGGAAACACTCCAAGACACCAACTATTTTGGCAAATTCTGACACTTAACGAAACTTTTTTTAAATATTTGATTGCAAATTTAACAGGTTTTATGCGGAAAATGTTTATGTATTATGTACTGTGTAGGCACTAGGCAGGTCCCAAATTTTCACAACATTCCGATCTAACTCAATTTTTGATAGAAAGTCGATATGGCCAGTTTAAATAATTTGGTCCTCAGATTGTATTTTTTCACAGAATCCTTTGTTTCCATTAATGAATTTTATGTTGAAAACATAACGCTTGTTGGTTGGGCGAAAATTTCATCCGATTTGATTCCAACAAATGCAATGTTCTTTCAGCAGACTTTAACAATGTTAAAATTACAATTCTTACACTTCAGATTGGTGGTGAAAGATTCAATAGCTTTGTATAAAAATAAATATCAAAGTTTAATAATGAATTATTTTAATTTTTAGTTAAATTTAGAAACATTGGCACATCCCTATTATTCTTATTGTCGTTTTCGCTACGACATCAAACCGACTGGCAAAATTAGTATTAATTTATCGTTTTACTTTGGTAACTGACATAGGACTAGGGATAGAAATAAAAATGAAAATGTTGCTCAAAGTAATAACCAAGGATCATTTTTTTTTTTATCGCTGGCGCTACATCCCATAGATAGAGGGATTTGTCCGCTTCATTTTTGAAGTTTCGTAATCATTTTTTTAACGGATAATGAGTGATTAATTCATTGATCCTACACTAACCAGCCGTCATTTTTTCATCAGCCACCGGGAATCGAACCCGGGACTTCCGCAGCGTAAAGCAAGTATGCTAACTACTGTGCCACCGCCGGGTGACATTTTTGTTTTACTTAAGAAACGGCAATCGATTCACAATTTCCTCCTCTTTCGTTTAATATGAAAAACGAAAAATTGGAAAAAATGGACTTTCACATTCTGCGTTTCTCGTCGAACGAAAACACAGTCGCGTCAAATGTTGATCGACTCCTTTATCATAATAGGGCCACTTTTTTTTAAAATGAAGGAAGGATTTTAAACTGAGGAATAAAGGGAAACATTTGCTTCTTGATAAACTGGCAACTAATTTAGGCTTGTAGCTTGTTGTTGTTTTTATTTAGAATTACGTAAAATGTCAAAGAGCACACGTCGCCTGATTGTATTGCAAATCACGTAGATAGTTGAACATATTCGTTTTGTTTAAGAAGGTTTACGAATTTGACATAATACCTGTTAACAACGATGCATTTAGCTGGTTAAAATAGTTTTTGTAAAACTTACATGTGTGACACTTAAATTTGTGTTGACCACCATTGTCTAGTAGCAATGTTTCTTGCGAATAAGAATTAGTGTACTGTCAAATTTCGGTGGGGGGAGAGGGGATTTGTAAACGAAAGTTTTGCTTAGCGCAGATTCTCCTGAAAATGACGGAATACTATTATTGAAGGCAAAGCCAATAAATTTCTTATGATTAATTAAAAATCTGTATACAATATAATTTAAATTAATGGCATTTTAAAATAACGGCACAAACAAAAAAATTTAATTTCATTTCAAATGTGGTTTTGATAATAATAAAAATTAAAACATTTGGATTACTGTGATACTGTAGTAACAACAATTTGGAATTTTATTTATATTTCTATGCCTGCAATAATATTCACCAAAATTGACTATACAAGCAGATATATTTACATAAGCATGTGTATAATGTATAACATTTACCATCCATCCATCCATCAACCAGAATTAAATAATTGATATATAATCATTTTAGTTTTTCATGGTTTCCGAAAATTTATTTGTGGTTAAAAGAAAATTAATCGTTATTATACTAGCAAGTGCTAAATTCGGCCCACAGTGTTATTCCACAGTGACCATATTAATAAATTAGGTTTATTATTACATGTATAAGGTAAAATTTGAGATTGATACGTAGGTACTAGACAAACATGCTTTCTAATTTTTCATGTTATCAATTTCTATGCCAATGCATTTTTGTTGTGATGTTATCATATTTCAAATATCACAAATTAGTTTTTTCTATTAAAATAACATATTTGTTACTGTACATTTTCTTTATACAGTTACATTTTTTAAAAATATGTACATGAACGAGTATATAAGTTGTGTGCTGTGCTTGTAGTCTTTTGAAAAAGATTTTTCTTTTTTTTTTCTAGTTTTTAACAAGAAATGCATTTCCTAGATAACAGCATTAAAATTTAGTAAAAAAAAAAACAAAAATTTGTTCTGATTTTTGGTAAACTCGTAAAGAGAACATGTTTACATGAACATTCATAATAAAAACATGCAAATTAGAAAATTTATGGTACTTCACTTAAAATGTTAACATTTTAATGTTGTGGCTTAAAATTTATTGAAAATGTATACTCGCAAATTAGTTTAATGTAGCGTTTCTATTTTAAGTTGCAAATCAAATTCACCACACTCTTAGATATACATATATTTACATTTAATTATCGAAACTATCTAAAAGTAAACAAATTTACAAAATTAAATTAAAATCGATAAAACACGTTAATAAATATATTATATACACACTTACAGTGGCAAATATTATTATTAATAAATTAAGATTTTCAAACCATACTTCAATTTAAATTTTTATTTAGAAAATTTATTAAAGCGTATCCTAAACATACACGTATTACGTACATTATAAATTGTATTTTGCCTTTTTCATGTTTCATTTCTAATTTAATTAATAGCAAAAATAAAATTAGGTACAAAAAAAGATAAATATTTTCTAAATTTTCACAAAATATTATTTTGGGTTTACTTAATATTAATAATAATCAGGTAATGGAAATCAATTAGACCATAAAGGATGGTTTTATTGTTTTTGTGATATTTATTTGATTTTTGAGCATTTTGATTTTTAACCTAATTGGAAAGAAATATTATTTTCATATGTCGTACACGAAATAAATTAAAAACGAACATTTTTATAATATCCACATGTAACAAGCACTTATGAATCCTCTATCATTTAAAGTATAAACAAATTGATTTAGCTCAACTCTTGATGAACTCGAATACATATTTGCATTGAATAAAATGTAGGCGATCCATGAACGATGGTTTTGGTCACTTAAAATTGAACCTTTTAAGCCTTAAATGGAACCTTTTGCAATTCAAATTTAATCTCTTGCAAATTATATATTTATCAAAACAAATTCTTAATTAAATCTTTTTCTTAATAAGGTTTTATTCCAGTCTTCTAAAATGATTTTTAGATTAAATTCTGGAATTAGATCTGGATGTAACTTTGCCGTTTCTTAACCCATTTTGAACTGAATTCGACATGTGTGATGGAAATGAGATTCTAAAATTATTTTTAGATGAAATGATGTTATATCGATTCTACCTTCTCGCATATTGCGGCCGGTATCAAACGTATTGTGAAATAATTAGAACTATTGTACAAAAAAGTTATATCATCAGCAAAATCCACCATGGTTATCAGCAAAAGCCACCATATCATCAATTTTACCGGAACAACTATTATTTTTACAATTAAAATTGACGTATACAATAATTACATAGCACGACTTAACGCTGCCGAGATTATAAGTAGGCACCTCAAATCAAAACCTGAAAAAGATCCAAGTAACTAAATATTTTAAAAATTATTATGACATACTAAATTTTATCTATAGTTTTGTTCAAAAACTGCTTAGGAGAAATTCTACAGGATATACCACAATCGGATACTAATGTTGAAGAAAATGAAGAGAATAGCATTGCTTCTGGTATTGAAAATATAACGGCCGGTATCGCCGACCGGATGTCAATCAAGGATTAATGGAAATACCCATATCATTAGAAAAAGCGAACTAGAAAATAAAAATTACTACACTCGAATATTTTCAATAATATTCCGTTATTTTAAATGAAAAAAAAAGGAACGAGCTAGTAAGCTAAAAATCATTTTTCATAACAGAGCTTATCGATTTAATTACAGAGCTTAACCAAAATCTTACATTTAATTTTTTCAGTTTGAAATCGATTTTCTTTTAATTTACCCCCAATCACACTCTATTTATGAATGACGAAAATATCAAATTTTAAATAAAGCCAGATAGTTAAGGAGCTGAAACGCCAGAAAACTGAATAATCAACCAAAAGTCTTTATAATTGGTGATTCCAGTAAAACTGTTTGTTTCGCATACGTCGATATTTGTGACCAACGGTTGAAATATCAAAATCAAAAACCCATTAAAGGCAATAGAAGTGTGTTTTCATTGTTTTATGAGTATGAATATTGAGTATCCTCGTCAATGTGCACAAATGTGGCAGATTTTACAACAACTTGTTTTCCAAGGATAGAAAAAAACACATTAATGAATGAGGTAAATTCAGATAAGTGAAACACTGTTATACGATTAAACGATTGCAATGTAACGTCCGCTGTGCTAAATTTCTTAGATGAAACGTGTAAAAATTGTGTGGTAAAATCCGAATATATGTTTTTCTCCCAACGTCTTAAAAGCCTCTTGTTTTAATACTGTTTTTGGGTATTAAAGTTGGCTTTTTTCTTACTGTTTTAAAAAATGTGTGTGTTGCTAAGCTACACTTTTAATCCTTGGTATAAAAGTAGGTACTTTTAATACTAGGAGAAAAATATTATGCGTAGCCGAGCAAAAGCAAAGATTGCGAGTATTGCGACTATTGTCAGAGCCTTCTAGAGTATAGAGCCATAATCATTATGACGTATTTTTTAGAAGCTTTTTTAGTGGTATAACTTTTCACTAATTTCCATAGAAATCCATAGTAAAAATGGTGTTTTTTAGCTTCAAGTTTTTCATTGAAAAAAGCAAAAATGTTACAAGATTTTTATACAAAAGTGTTCTACATACCTTTAGCAGCAATATACATGCAGGGTTTATTGGTATTAAGTAAATATTAATTGCAGAAATATTAAAATTAAATTTTTCTAAAATATATTTTTCGAACTTTCATTTTGAAAAAATACATCAAAGTTGGCTCTGACGAATTAAAATAATACTTGCTAAATTTATCTTTAGTTTTACTAGTGTACGTTAGATGTCTCAGATTTAGACAGAAAAATACGAAAAAAAATGTTTAATCACAAAATTATCACACGTTCTTAATATTTTGAGAATTTGTTTTGCTTATCCTTCAATTTTTGAATTTAAAATTTCCCCAGGTGGCAATTTTTGGTACGATTTTTAAAAAATTTGTACTGCCATCACTGCCATCTATGTAATGTATATTGCCTTAATGCACACAATTTGTAGTAAGCTTTTCATTTTTATTTGACCAGAATGCTGTTGTTATGAACTTTTTTTATATTTTGGTTTAAATAAATCAATTATTACAAGAAAATGAAAACGATTTACTTAAACGACATTTATATATGTTGAAATTCAAACATTTATGAAAATATTTCAGAAATCATAATTAATAATTTGTAACGTTTTTATTGACAAATTTGTCTTAAGAGAAAAAGTGATTTCCCATATGTTTTATGTGTTTTACTATGGAAATTTTGATTTTTTCGTCGTTTCTAATTCCCTTAAAAATGCTTCGTTTTTTAGATTATGGCTTGTATAATCAAGGTTGCTTTGCTATTGTACGCGTCAAATACAATGCAATAGTCAAACCAAACAAAAGTCATGGTCTCCTTAGTTTCAAAAAATATTTTAACAAAATTAGTTTCAATCTTGAAGTTTTAATTACATAATTTGTACTTACTCGTATAATTAGTAATATACAACCGACACGACATGAACTCTTCGTTGGAGAAAAAATAGTATGTGTTATTCGGATTGAAAGTGACTTTGTTTGACTCGCAATCTTTGCTTTTGCTCGGCTATGCTCCGCTTCGCCTCGCATGCAAATATAATTGCTCGTCAAACAAAGTATCACTTTTAATCCTAATGACACAATGTACTATTTTTAAAGAACTCAAAAAAAAAACAGAACATTTCATCGATGTAAAGTTTGGTGAACAAACTATTTTAAAAACTTTCTATGGCAATACTGCCATTGCTGGGTTTTTACTGTTCTGTTTCAAAAGACAAACTTTTGCGTGAAACCATATCCTACTATACATGCAAAGTTTAAAAAGTCGTGATAAAGTTGTAGCGACTCGCTTACTCATTCGCCACAATTAAGCCATCCGCGTACACCCCATATTTTCAACCAACGGCGCAACCAAAATAAAACAAACACGAACACAAAAAAATAAAATAAAAATTAATTAAAAATTAGTCTCGTCTCGGATTTCATGCAGAGCGCACGCGCGCTCATATTAGCGCGGTGGTGGTGCAAAATAATGAATTAAATTATAATAACATATAACATATAACTGTGAACAACAAAAATAAATAAATAAATATATTTAAAAATAAAAAGTACATATAAACTTTTATATTTGGTGACCACCGACGTCCGTTTTTACGGAAAGTGAACACGCCATAATAATCGGAGCAACCATTTTGATATTTTTTATTTTTTATTTTTGTGTGTGTTATAATTTTGGGATACTTTGTACGAACCCGTACCAGATAAATGAGCCACATGCACGCTTCTTACAATGTCGCATTACACATAAACGAAACCACGCCTTACCGCTTCGTCATCACTAACGGGAATTTAACCGAGCACACACACGTTATGCAGACAGTAAGGCGCGCCTATACACATGCGCACGCACGGTACTGTAGTGGCTAAACACTACATTACTATGCAAAACAAAACATTAACGTCGGTCGTAGCAAAAATATTTATATCGCGCCGCTTAAGCAAGATATTGCTCGTTGCTGTGTATATATATCGATAATATCGATTATCGATATTATATTGCAACTGCTGAAGGCAACCAAAAATATTTTATTATAAAAGCCGTCCGCAATCTATAATCGGGTCAGTCAAAATATAAATATTAATACTGAAGCAATCGGTACTCTACTAAATACAAAATAGTGAAATCTAAATTAAATAAATAAATATATTGTGAATTAAAAACTAATAAAATATAATTGTGCGTTTCATTGCTATACACCGAAATCCCACTATAAATGGTGACCCCGACGAGCACTTTACGGTTTAACCAATTAACGGGTTCAACTAATCGTAATAAGCAAAACTAATTCTCCGATCCGCGTGCACAAAATAAACTCATCGAATATTCGTGAAATGTGTGAAAATAAAAAAAAGAAGACATTGAAGTGCTAAAACTATTTTCCTTAAACATTTGAAATATTCTACATACTCGCATTTTAAATATAATAATACAAACATAATATTAAATGCTTTATAATTAACAAGTGCTGTGAAAAGGTAAAGTTATCAATATAAACCTACGCAATACAGCAATTATTGATTTCAATGAATTAATACAACCCATGAACGTTATAAAATAAAATAAAAATTTTAGTAGTACAGTATCTAAGTATTACATTCAAGTGCGTACAATAAAAAAAATTTTTTTTAACTGTAAAATAAACTTACACGATTGCTCACAATAAAAAAAAAAATTACATCAGTACATCAGTTAGTGCAAACGAAACAAATAAGCTAAGATTTTTTTTAATTTTTCTTATATTATATAAATTATTATTTTCTTTAATTTTTCCTTAATTTTTCCTTACAATTTTGTTTACTATTTTTCAATATTTCTCAATTTTATATAAATTCCGTTATCGAAATTTGCTACTTAATTAATTGTAAAGGGACCCGATTGTTTGTGCGCGATTGATAAATTACTACCTAATTATTCAACTGTGTTGTCTTGCAGTAGTAAGAAAAGAAAAAAAAAACTATTTCTATTCGAAGTTCGCGATCGCAATATATTTTTTTTTCTGGTTTTTGCCTATTCTATTTGTTTAAATAAATATTTCTGCTCGACCGTTTATTATAAATCTCGAATTATAAACAATACCACCAAAAACGCGCACAGATGGCACTAGAGACGACGAAAATGACCAACCTGGTACATCGGCTGGCACATACATTCCTGTACCACAGCCAAAAATTCCCTCTTTCTGGAACGAACAGCCAGGGGCATGGTTTATCGTGGTTGAACACCAGTTTTTAATTCATCGTTTGGAGAACGATGACGAAAAGTTCGCCCATGCCCTTAGTGCTATACCACAAGCCACGATACCCATGATACTCGACATAATTAAAAACCCGCCGCCAGGGAAGAAATATCCAGCACTGAAGCACGCGTTAATGGACCGCTACACTATTAGCGAAGAGCAACGTCTCGACGAGTTGCTGTCCGGTATCCAACAAATGGGAGACCTAAGACCGTCCCATTTTTATCGTCTGCTTGAGCAAAAAGCAGGTGATTCCACTTTAGCAAATGCAGATTTACTCAAGAATTTCTGGCTAAAACGTTTGCCTGATGACTTAAGAGCATTAAAGGGATATTCAAAGCCGTGCAATTTCCCACCGGTAGCCTCGCAAAGCGGAGCTTCTCCAAACTTCTCAAAGTCTTCGGAAAACTTTTAAATCCTGCTGTCTCTACGGCCAGCAGTGGAGTTGGTTCATCTCGCCGTCTTTTCATAAACGATCATGAAAACCAGTTACAATTTCTGATCGATTCGGGGGCTGAAGTATCTGTGATACCCGTTAAAAGTTTTCCCCGACAAGCAAAAGACACCGTTTGCATTCTTACAGCAGCAAACGGTACCCCAATTTCCACTTACGGTACAAAATTGTTGATAGTCAATCTCGGTCTCAGGCGTTCGTTCACACATCCCTTTATAGTCGCGGCAGTAGATAGGCCTATTATAGGCGCTGACTTTCTGTCCAAGTACGGTCTCGTGGTTGATTTAAAGAACAGCAGACTTTCTGATCCGCTTACAACCCTTGTCGTGAATGGAACCATCGCTCAGGTTAATACGCCAACTTTAGAACATTTCAGCGTAAACAATTCATACGACGCTCTTGTAAAGAAATATCCCTCGCTCACTGAGGCTCCAAATTATAATCTTCCAGTGAAGCATAATGTAGTTCACTACATCATCACACAAGGTAGATTACCTTGTGCCAAACCGCGACAACTCGACGCAACCAAACTGAAAGCTGCGAAAATTGAATTTCAGTTTATGACAGATATCGGAATCTGCCGTCCCTCATCATCACCAGTCTCCTCACCATTACATATGGTTCAAAAGAAAGACAAGGACTGGCGCCCTTGTGGAGACTATCGACAGCTCAACATTGTCACGATCCCCGATAGATACCCTATCCCACACATACACAGTTTCTCGTTGAAACTCGCTGGTGCCACTATATTCTCAAAAATAGATTTGGTACGGGCCTATCATCAGATTCCCATGGCTGCAGAGGATATTCAGAAAACAGCGATTACTACCCCCTTTAGGCTTTTTGAATTCACCCGAATGCCTTACGGTCTTCGCAACTCAGCTCAGACATTCCAGAGATTCCTTAACGAAGTTCTAAAAGGGCTGGATTTCGTCTTTTCTTATATCGATGATATCCTCAATGCAAGCCACTCCGAGATGGAACATAGAGAACATCTCGAGTCAGTATTTAAACGTCTCTCCGCATTTGGAATAAACATTAAAGCTTCGAAATGCATTTTCGGCGTAAAGTCACTTGACTTCTTAAGCCACACAATTTCGAAAGATGGTATTCTTCCGTCGAAAGACAGAGTTGAAGCCATCTCAAACTTTCCAGAGCCAACGTCAATCCGCCAAATACAGCAGTTCGTAGGTATATGGTGAACTATTACCACCGCTTTATACCACGTTTAGCCGAACTGTTATCGCCTATTCACCGGCATTTGGCCACTCTACTCAAGAAATTCAAAAACAGAAACAATTTCTCTTGGCCTGAAGAATGCACCGCATCTTTCAACGAGGTCAAGCGTTCTCTTGCCGCTGCTATTCTTTTGGCACATCCGTTGAACGACATTGAGTTCAACATCACCACAGACGCTTCCAGCTTAGCGGTTGGAGCTGTCTTACAACAACGCAACCATGGATGTTGGCAACCACTAGCGTTCTTTTCAAAGAAGCTCTCTCCAGCGGAAACAAAATACTCTACATTCGATAGAGAACTTCTTGCTATATATCTAGCAATCAAACACTTTCGCCATTTCGTCGAAGGCCGAAATTTCTCTATTTTCACTGACCATAAACCTTTAACAACAGCAATTACGTCAAAATCAGAACGTAGTCCCCGGCAATTACGACATCTCGATTATATTGCACAATTCACGACCGACATTCACCACATCAAAGGTAAACAAAATGTGGTGAGCGACTGTTTATCACGTTCTAGTGAAAACCAGAAATTAATGTCTCCTCTTTCGACATGAAAGAATTACTTCAACAGCAACAATGTGACGACGAATTGCAGAAATTGATTTCAGTTCGGAATCCGAAATCAAAAGTAAACCTGCAATTGATCAACTTACCGGACAATAAGCAGCAAATTTGGTGTGAGACATCGACAGCTCAAAATCGACCCTTCGTCCCTAAAGAAATGCGACGGACAATCTTCGATAGCTTGCATGGGTTATCACATCCCGGCATCCATGCCACGCGTAAATTAATTACTTCGAAGTACTTCTGGCCACGAATGAATACTGATACAAGCAACTGGGCGAAATCTTGTATCCCATGTCAAAAATCCAAAGTTCACCGCCACACAAAATCAGAAATTGGTAAATTCGAGCTACCAAGTGGCAGGTTTCAACATATTCACATGGACCTAGTTGGTCCACTGCCCCAATCATTATATTCTATCATTATGGCTATCATTATATTCTAACGATGGTCGACCGATTTACCCGTTGGCCAGAAGCTTATCCAATCCGAGAAATGACTGCCAAAACCGTAAGTAAAATCTTCTACAATGAGTATATCTGTAGATTTGGTGTTCCACTCTATATAACGACAGACCAAGGAACACAATTTGAATCAACAATGTTCACCGAGCTCACGAAGCTCTTAGGTTCACATCGCATTAGGACAACAGCTTATAATCCGAAAGCGAATGGTCTTGTCGAACGCTTTCATAGGCAACTAAAAGCCGCATTAACAGCTCGATGTAATACATCCCATTGGAGTTCTGACCTTCCAACCGTTTTATTGGGTATTCGAACCTCATTCAAGGAAGACCTCAACTGCACGCCAGCAGAGCTCGTGTATGGTCAAAACACCAAGGTTCCCGGTGAGTTCTTTATCAACGATCATAATTCAAACCCAAGCACAGATACTTCGGATTTCGTAGAGAAGCTTCGTACTACAATGAGAGGTTTAGTTCCTACGGACACACATCACCCGACCCAACAGGATACGTACATTCCCAAAAATCTGGAAAACTGCTCACACGTATTCGTTCGTGTTGACAGAGTTAGGAGTCCTTTGAGTACACCGTATTCTGGACCATATCCAGTGAACCGCAAATTGCGCAAATTCTTTGTTGTGGACATTAACGGAAAACCCACAACAATTGGCATCGACAGGCTTAAGCCAGCCTACGGAATTCTTGTGGTTAGCCCAGTCGAAAATCATAGTGTCCACAAAACCGTTAGATTTCACTTCTAAACACTACGGTTTTCGATCCAGGAGGGGAGTGATGTAGCGGCTAAACACTACATTACTATGCAAAACAAAACATTAACGTCGGTCGTAGAAAAATATTTATATCGCGCCGCTTAAGCAAGATATTGCTCGTTGCTGTGTATATATATCGATACTATCGATTATCGATATTATATTGCAACTGCTGAAGGCAACCAAAAATATTTTATTATAAAAGCCGTCCGCAATCTATAATCGGGTCAGTCAAAATATAAATATTAATACTGAAGCAATCGGTACTCTACTAAATACAAAATAGTGAAATCTAAATAAAATTAAACAAACACAAAAACTAAACACAAAACGTGAAACTAAATTAAATAAATAAATATATTGTGAATTAAAAACTAATAAAATATAATTGTGCGTTTCATTGCTATACACCGAAATCCCACTATAGTACCATTCCAATGTCGCACACATTTAAATGGAGTCAAACCACATTAAATATATACACTTTCACATAAACGCATATTCAATGCCCGACAACATCACAGCACCAACAGATCAACGTTCATCACCACAATCGTCATCGCTAACTTCGCCGCGACCATCACCACCATCACAGTACCACTACAGTACCTGAAAGTGGCGGCGCTATCATCTGAGCGCAAAACGTGCCACTCCTACAGAAGCACACATTGGACGGGGCATCCAGCAGCAGCACGACCACCATCAGCAACGGCCACAACAAACACTATCATCGCCATGATCACAACAATCAGTATAATAACAGCGCCGACATCAAACATCATCACCACCATGTCCATCATCTTCATCAGAGTAATCACCAACAACAGATCCAGCAACAGCACCAGCAACAACTTCCCAATCACTTTATTTTATTTTTTGTAAATTTTTCACCACCAGTTTTCAATCATTCCGGTTAAATTTTTATTATGGGTTTATTGATTTTCTTTGCAATAAATTATTATTTGTTTTGTGTTTTAATTAACATGGCTCGCACAACGTCGTATGGCAAAGCGACACCCAGCGGCAAAGTCGCGGTTTTTGCTGACGTTCCACACACACGCAAACGCACACGCAAGCAAACACGCACACACGCAAGCAAACACGCACACACGCAAGCAACACGCAAACCATGAAAGCACGCATCACGCACACGCAAGCAAGCAACACACACGCACGCAAGCATTGCATACAGACACAAGCACTCGCACACATCACATTACAGAAGGGGGGAAATCAACTCATGGGGGAGTACTGTAGCGACTCGCTTACTCATTCGCCACAATTAAGCCATCCGCGCACCCTTCCATATTTTCAACCAACGGCGCAACCAAAATAAAACAAACACGAACACAAAAATCTCGGATTTCATGCAGAGCGCACGCGCGCTCATATTAGCGCGGTGGTGGTGCAAAATAATGAATTAAATTATAATAACATATAACATATAACTGTGAACAACAAAAATAAATAAATAAATATATTTAAAAATAAAAAGTACATATAAACTTTTATAAAGTAGTTACATAGAATTTTGTTCAAAGTTCACTCTGGAATGAAAATAGAAAACAAAAGTTATTGCAACGCAGTGCTACTGTTACCGTTATTCATTAATTTCGATGAATTTGAACTAGCCAATGTTCTTGGCTCCCACGCCGGGTCACAGAAAATTGGCGGAGTATATGTAAAAATTCCGTGCAT
Organism: Tipula helvola; assembly: GCA_963556165.1. Taxonomy (NCBI): domain Eukaryota; kingdom Metazoa; phylum Arthropoda; class Insecta; order Diptera; family Tipulidae; genus Tipula; species Tipula helvola. The sequence continues at coordinate 52,979,393 of OY744482.1, forward strand.
CCCCGAATATTTACAATCTAAGCTTTCCCATATATTTTTGCAGTGCTGCTGTTTTCAAAAGATAGAAAAAAATGTTTGTAACACTAACATATTTTTAGAGTTCATTGCGGAACTTAATTATTTACAAAACACAGGTATACAGCTGAAAAACGAAATCTCGTTTGGTAATAAAAATAACACTAACAGTTGAAAATAGTTCCTTTATTAATCCTTGCAGATAATCTGGGACTATTCTTGGATTTTCAGAAAGTTTTTCCAGTAACTTTATTTGTCGGCTTTGCAAACTACATTGTGATATCACAAAAGTTTGTATAAACGAGAACGTTGCAGAAATGAGAAATCCTAATAATTATTGTAATGACTTAGAATTAAATGATTTCAAAGCTACTGGAGTGAAAGAAAATTCGGTTGGGAATCGTATTAATGATTTTCATGTAACTGAAAATTATAGTGTAGACGTCATGCATGACCTACTGGAACGAATTTGTCATTATGTGCTAATTTTTATTCTTAATTGATTTATAAATGATTATGATTTTTTTCACTAGAACAGTTAAACTATAGAATACTGACTTTTAATTATGGTCCTATATATAGTAGGGCTTGTATCCCAGGGGTTCCCGGGACGGAATATTTCACAGGATTGCAACATTCAATTTCAAGACTGTTCTATGCCATTTATTAACTTCATGGAATTAATTAGCAAGACTTAGGTGAAAAATGCAACACTATAAAAAATTAAGACACATTTTTGAGTTATAGTGCAAAGAACTGAATATTATGTTAAACAGCCACATTCGCTGGAGTACTTTAGAGAATACGCTGGAACGTTTCCTTAATAAAATAGCACTTAAACTCGTTATAAACTGCGAAATGTGGGTTTAACGAATATTGAGCAGTGCTGTCCAGCTGCATAATGTTCTTAAACCGCTGAATATACCTTCAGATGCGTTAGGTAATCATGACATTGATATACCCAATGCTGAAGTAACTTCGGCATTATTGTTTACAAATTTGAAAGAACACGGAACTATTATTGATCACAATCGTTAAAAATTTCTACAATAAAACTAAGCCATTAGAATAAATAAAGGAATTACCTAGCTAATAATATTACTAATAGAGCCAGAATTGGGGACCTTGAAAATTATAGATGATGCATTTGGGACAAGCTAAAAATCTGAAATAGCCTATTTTGGAAAACAATGTTGCAGACGTTATGTGGTAAGACCATTGGAAGCAGGACAAAGAAAATAATTCAGTCAAACGAAGAGTTAGACGTACATAGCCTATATTTACATGATTAAACCTAATTATCGCACTGTGTGCTTACGCAAAACACAAGGAAAAGCTAGGTAATAAATTTAAGCCAGAAATGGAAAAACAACCAATTTAAAAAACGACCCACAATATCAAGCCAACATCCACCGAAATTTGGACTAATTTTCCATTAGCGGGTGCATTTCTAACGAAAATTAAATCTTCATTGGACATACTCAGTTTATTGGCAATATGTTGAGTAAAATCAACGCTGATAGTTTAAATTTTCTTTTTTCAGCCGGCAGATTTCTCATGGTGGGAGAACGGACTACGTCAATTGAGTGAATCAAATTTTTTTCAATTGAAATTTAAAATTGTTTGAATTTTAATATAATATTTTATACATACATATATAATGAGGCATTGTCATGTCCCGAATCCCGGGAATTCCCAGGAATTAGAAAATCACAATCCCATTTCCCGGGGATTTAAAAGGTCCGGGAACTTAAATGGGGTCTTTAATGCGTGGAATGGTCATTACACCTGCTTTTAAGGCAAATTGTGTATATTGCCTGTGAATCGGATTCCATTCATGATGGAATAGCTGAGCACTTTCAAGGATTAGTTGGGGAGCGTAATGCATGTATTTAAAGCTTACAAATCGTTCTTTAAAACCAAAATTTCATAATCTTCAACACTACGCAAATATTATTAAAAAAAATAGGTAATTGAAAATTTAATTAAAGATTATTTTACTAAAACTTCGCATTTTGAAAGTTCTAGTATAATTCAAACGCCATTTTGGAAAGCTAGAGAAACCACCTATGTCTAGAGCTACTACGACTCCTACTATCTTCCACCGTAAAAACGCCTAGGCGCTTTAAACGAATAGTGCGCCTACTGGGCGAATAAAACGCCCAGAGCTTTGTATTTAAGTTAAAAGATTTAAGTTACTAAAATAAAATTTTTTTTTTCGATATTTTAATAATTCGTCGTAACACTGCGGTATTTAATTGTAAAATGAATAGATTCCATGTATATGCTGCGAGTCGAGTCGAGTTTAATCCTAGTTTAAAGGCGGGTTTTGAGTTGCATTCGTTCGTTCGTTCTGAATTTTTTTTTAATCAATCATATTCCTTGAAAATGACGTTATTTTTCGTTCGTGTTCCTTTGATTGGATTAAAAAAAATTTCAGAACGACAGAACGAACGAACGAGTGCAACTTAAACCCCGCCTTAACTCTCACTATATACAGAGTCGAGTTATTCTCTAACCAACTCTTGGTACATGTATATACTGCAGAGTTAAAAATATACTGAGTCCAAATAGGATTGAAACCAAGTTAAAATAAACGACAAAGAATTAATTTCAGATGATCATCAGGTTGATTATTCCTTTTGTTGATCAACATCCATTATATTTTGTGTCCCCAATATACAAATAACAATTATAATGCCAAAGGGCTTGCTGAAATCAGTATAGATAGTGTCAACTTGGGCACCTTTTTCTTAACAAGATATCGTATCATTAACAAATACCGCCAGAATGGTTGTCGTTGATCTACCAGAAAAAAACCCGTGTTGATAGTAAAATAAATAAAACCTTTGACCAATTATTCAAAAAGGTTAGGGATAACAGATAAAATAGCTATTCCTGTATAATTATCAACTAAATTTTTTGGCCCAGATTTATATATACTGGGATTACATACGAGGGTTTCCAACACTGGAGAAAAATACCTTGCCTAAGGCTGTAATTAAATAAATGTGCTAAATGGCCACTTAAGGCTTCGGAACAATTATTTAAAAGTAATGAGGGGAACACCATCAGGGCCCATAGACAATTTAGTATTGAAACCATCTAACGCCGTTTTAATTTGTTCCCCCGTAAAAGAAGAAATACCGTGAATATATTATTGGCAATGTCAATGTCAGAGATAGGTGTCAAAACATTATCAACGGAATAGGCGGATTTGAAAAACGTTGCAAATAATTCGCAAACAAAATTTAGATCATGAGCTTCCTTATCCTGATAACTCATGGGTATTGGATAACCAACAGATTTCCTTTTAGAGTTTATATAATGCCAAAAGCACGATGGATTTGACTTGATACCAAATTCAATTTCTAACAAGTAATTACCATATACATAAATTGATTCCAAACCTTAAACTCATACCGATGGTGAGAATACAATGCATAATCAGCAGATGCGTTCGTCCTGTTATACCGTTTGTGTGCCTTGATTTTACGGTTATATAAATCAACAAGTTTTTTGTTGAACCACTTTTCACTATACGAATTATATTTGTTTACAGTTTTTTTAATAAATAGATCCATTAGCCCGGTTAGTCAAAATTTCGATATCCTTCTTATTGTAAAGGAAATCCCAGGAAATATTTTCAAGATATCCATTTAGAGAGACATAATCATCATTACTAAAATCAAAGATTAAAATATTATCATTTAGAATATTATAATCGTCAAAACATTAAAAACTTAATTTATTTAACAACGGTGTACGATGAATGCTTGATGAGCAAGCCAGGTCTTCACAAGGTTGCACAGATAGATGTAAACTTTCGTCAGTAATAACCAGATGCAGATGTGAGCCATTATGATTATGCACTTCGTCATGTTACGTTAGACCCATATCAAAAAACGAATCAATCACCAAGGAGGTATTGGCAGTATTACCAAACGGTGTGAGTATTCCGTTAATTCGTTTCCAATTTAACTTTGGGAAGTTAAAATCTCCCACGATGCACAAACTATCATTTTCTTCCATTTTGGGCTGAATCTTATTTACAAATATTTCTATAAATTTATGAAGGAATTCACAAGTAGATTTCCCAGGAACGTAGCACAAACGAAAAGACTTCCTTTAGCCATATTTACCTTTACTAAAAGGATTTCAATATCACCGGACACAATATTTATTTGTTGACTTTTATATTGAATGATGACAGCTATTAATAGACCATCACCATCATCCAGACACTCATCAGTTTCGTACCGATCTCTGCGGAAAACTTCATTACGCAATGATGTTATATATATATATCTCTCTGTACGTGTTTAATTCGTCTTAAGTAGGGTTCCCGATTTTTCCGCTATCTAAATTAAAATTGAATTATTTCGTTCGTTTAAGCCGCTAATATTTTTGAATGCCAAAATTTTTTCGCTTTTTTTGTTGATAAACAGTCAGCATCGATCCATGGCTATTTGAAGGGTCTGTTTTCTGATTTTTTCACAATTTTCTTTGAGTATTTATCAATTTTGCCATTTAACTGATCACAAAACGATTTATATAATTCATCTAAATTTGCACGTTCATCAATAACACAGAACTTTCAAATAAATTCATGTAGCTAGTTGGTCTCATTGTTTATTTTAATTTAGTTTTACCTTCGAGTAAATTTAAAATTAACTTTAATTCAGTAAAAATCCAATTATGATCAAAAATACTGTAGTACAACGCCTTTAGTTAATTGAATTTGATTGGCAGCTAAAAAACCGTTTGAATCAATTAAATCCAGATATTTATTGATTGTATAATGTGTTTATTTAATAAATCTATATTAAAATCGCCTATAATAAACACATAATTGATACAGTAATCGATTTATTATTCATTTGAATTTTAAGACATAATAAATTTAAGGTCTTATTATTAAATTCACTTAAACTTTTTTTAAATTCCTACTCCATTTCCACATTTGGTAAGCCAGTTGTAAAAATTCGTTCATATATTCATAAATCCAAGTCTCTATTATCGCTACTGTGGGGAATTCACAATGTAATTTGTCAATTATTATGAAGTATCATCAATTTTTATCTTTGATAGACTAAGAGCGTTTAAGTATAATATTTTAAAAGAATCAATAAAACTGAACTCAACATCATCCAAATCATCGCACTCCATTATGCTTGAGTTAATGGACAATTTATAATCTGTGAGGTAAATTTATCATTTAATTTTGACAAATTGTCGAAATTTGAAATCTTTACTGACGCAGAATCGGCAGTTTCGTATGCTGAATATTTTATTTGCGATTAGATTTTTCATGAAATTGTACAATAATTTCTGTAGACTTGATTTACATTTTACTTTACAGCGATTTGGACATTATTTGATATCATTTTAACTTTCTCCTCAAGGTTTTCATCATCTTCCTACTCCACACAAACACACTACTTCAAGGCAGCAGCTTAGTGTGTTTGTTTATATTTATTTAATTTTTTCTCCATTTAGTTAAACAAGAAGTTAAAGGTGAACATTTCTGATACCAGCAATTTAACGTATGGTTTTCCAGCGTAATTTGTTTGTTACTTTCGCTAAACAAATAATTTGTCGTACAGTACAGGTGTCACAGCCCAAGTTAATTTCAAATTGCAATCTGTAAAGTTTTGAAGTTCCCCCAAACATGATCCACTCCTTATGTTTATTAGTTTTCACAATAATTGACTTATTTTATTTTTACTAACCCCACATTAAAAATAATTCATAGAGCTTCATTTATTAAATATCTGTGACAAATATCTGTTTACGAAAAACCTATAAAATGCAAGTTTTGTGAGCTTTGATTTTGTCAGATCTTATTCTAAAGCGATTCCTCAAGCTGACATGTTCGCACTTTCACTCAAAAAGTTACTTATACAAATTAGGTATGAAGAACACCAAATTTCAATTAACTATACTAGCGTAGCAAAGTCGTAAAGATATTGCCTACTGTTAAACGTGCCCTAATAGCAAAATAAGTCTGCTTCATATAAATTTATTGTACACAGATGTTATCCAACCGAATTTAATATACTGTTGACTATCAGGAAAAATTATTGCGTACCATTACGGTAAGTCAAATAAAACACCTTCTCGTTTTTTATTTCGATTACATCTGTGAAAAATTACAGTGTTAATAGTTTTATACACAAAATTATAGTACCTAGGTATAATTTAGCCCTACACTCATTCACATACCTTTTCCATTTTTGGATATATGTGTAATGTGTATACATGAAAAACTATCGTCAATTTACCAAATCTCTCTCTATATATTTATACATATCTGTATGTGTATGTATCTAAAAGTAGGAAATAAATAAGACTATAATGTTAGGTCATTCATACCCATTAAGGAGCAAGCAAAAAGTATACAAAAAATTTAAGAAATCATTTGTTATATATACAACGATATTTTTGTGTCCATTTGTGCCTTATAAATTTCACAAATAATTTGAGGTCCATGCGGTATAATTTAGTGGTTTATTTTTTTTTTTTTTTGTTGTACATACATACATACAAATATATCCATTTTGTATGTATGTACTCTAGTAAGTATACATGCTAGCAGTTCATACATTATTTTTTATTACGCATATATTTATCTGGGAAATTCGATAAAAGGGTAAAAAAAATCCTAAAATAAATAGATTTTTGCTCCCAGTTGTTACGAATACAATTTTTATTTTTTGCTACTTATACTTAGCTTTGCTTGTGTCGTAAATTCGAAATCATTTTTGTTCGAAAAAATAAAAAAAATGAATCGAAATTAATTTCGAACGTACATATAAGGGTTAGGTATATACGCGTTATACATCCTTAAAGCGATATAAAATACGTCGTTTACCATTAAATATTATCACTCTCAAATTTCCACCGTTAAAAAAATTACTTTCTTAAAGTTGTCACAAGCAATACTAAACCACAAAATTTCATTCATTTGTACACAGTTTTCCAATTTTGTTGCCTTCATATTATATAAATGTACCTAACGTATATAATATGATTTATTTCTATTATTTATTATATATAAACAAAATTTTTGTTGTCGGTTCGGTTCTTTCGTTCACAAAATGAAAATTGAAAATAAACGGATTTTTCTTTTCCAATAAAACGATTTTTTTTTGTTACACAGAGAATAAAATAATGAAATAAAATCATTTTATAATTTTTTATCAATATTGATTTTAGAGAGCATCTTCTTGTTGCTGTAATAAATACATTTTTCCTATAGATAATAGTTTCAACCAAGTTAATTGAATTTAACAAAATCATTTTTTTTCATCTGTAATGTAGAGCAGCGTAAATACACGAAGGTAATAACAGTAACTAAACTAATAATGTTGCAGCAACAAAACAATGACAATGAGATGGTAAAAAAGAAAATCATATTAAACATGATACAAACGTATACCTTTCACAATCTTCTAGCGTAATATATTTATTCTGTATAATAATAAATACGGCGATGAAGATCATGAAGGTGTAGAGTTACATTAATTTTAATGATGATTGTTTACGTTAAGAATCATAAATAGTAATTCAAAAACTGTCAGGCGTTTTTTATTTAATGTTCAATTAAGTTTCTTAATTGTTTAATTTAACGAGCCCCAACCAATGAACAGTAAATATTGAAATTTATTTTATTGTAAATTAATTAAAAAAAAAAAATAAAAATAAAAGTGCAAATGTTCGCCCCTCGCGCATGTATTGCATCAATCGGAACAAGTTCCTGAGTCAAGCTTTCCAACTGTAGTCACGCCGTCAATATCTACGTCGAATGGCAAAAACTGATCCAATCAAATAATACGACAAGAAAAGCAGTAGCACCTCCAATGTTGGTGTTACAGAAGGCCCCGGTTCTAGGATCCCTGGATAATCGAGCCTCAGACTATTTTTGTAAAGATATCCAATTTTTTTAAAATCATGTAGCGGCTCAAGGTGGTATTTAGTAAAATTATTTTTTGTGGATTGTACATCATCGAGGCTATAGTGTCATTTGATTTGATATGCTACTAAAATGTTTCATATTTCTTTAAAATTATATCTAACGATTCTAAGAGGTAGGTAAAAGTAACTTCTAATACAATATTTACATTCTCTTCCTCCATGTAAAATATTACCAAACATTTTTTATGGATTTATTTTCATAGAGACTAAAACATAACGTTTTTGAAATGTTTCATGATATTTAAAATTATATCTAGCGGTTTAACTATAGGTACTTATGTAAAGACAAATTGTAATAAACATTTTTTATGGATTTATCGTCATCGAAATTAAGTAGTAACATCTCTTACATTCATTTCTAAAATTGCCCATATTTTTTAAATCATACCTGGCGGTTTATGAGGCAGCTAAAGATAAAATGTAATTTTCGTTTTCTCTTCCTACACGTAATATATAATAATATAAAAATATTGTTGGTGGATTTATCATCATTGACACTAGTGCTATTTGATATGTTACATTTCTAAAATTGCCCATATGTTTTTTTTAAAATCATATCTAGTTAAAGAATACAGGCAAACTGTAATTTGTGCAGTGGCCGCGTCTGACCCAAATTAAATATTCTATCAATTCTTAGGTACTCTGAAACGCTACAACTCTAAACCATATACATACAAACAAATTAAATTATTTGATAATGTGAAATAGCTCACTTGGACACCGCCGCTTAGCTGCGGAAGATATTACTGTACCTGATTAACTAAAATGTAAAAGCTTACTATAACGAGTTCATACAACTGTTTGATATTTTATAGCAAAAAATTGAGAAAAGCAACCTTTTTTTTTAACGAGTTTATAATTATACATTTATTTCATACTATACCGAAAATCAATGTTTACGTGATTGATTTCAGTCCGTAAAACGACTCTTTACGGTACAGAAAAAAGGGTCTGGAAAACAAGCTATATATGTTATTACAGATTACAGTACAGAAAAATATAAAACCAACCAAAAAAAAAAAATAACTAAGGTAACTTGATAATTTGAAAATCATTTGGATTGATTATCTTTAAATTTCAAATTCATGTTTTTACTTTAAAATTTAATTTTAAATGAAAAAATCGAATTAATGTCCAATGTATGTATAGTATGAAATAAAACGTTGTACGTTACACGTACGTTAAATGATCGTTACAGTACTCGTTCAAAATTCTGGACTCGGCTCCTTTGCCTCGCCCTTAAACGTCGAACTCGTACTGTAACAACTCATTTACCGCCCTTGTGACGTAAATAACTATTATAAAATATCTTACTGTAAACTTTTCGATTAATCAATCCGATATTGAATGTACTGCATTATTTATTAAATGTTGACAAAAAATTGTCACGAAAGAATTAGAATCCGCAAGAAACTTTCGGCTGTCGATTATGTACTGTGGCAAATATTTAAAAGGTGATAACTCAATTTTTAACTTTTTAAATTTATTTGATTTCCGGAATGTACGTTATTTGTTACATGTTACGTGTAATTTTTTAGGTGCAATTTAAATTATTGAACCTTTTAATAGGTGTTAATTCAATATATTAATAATTCCACATATTAAAAATGGGGTAATTAGATTAAAATAAACTTTAAAGAATCTAATAGAAAATTACGCTACTTCTCGAATTTTTATAGTGAGTTAATTCGCATTTAACCCGTTTGCCATTATTTGATATTATCCTATTTTTATGAATATGGAAAACAGGATAACTATAGTCAATCTGTTTTTATTAATTCTGTATAGTGACTAATTCCAAGGATAACACAAATAATCACATTTTAAATTTTTTTCTATAAATCGGAATTATGTAATACAAAATAATAAAAAGGAGAAGTTTTAGTTGACCCGTTGTTTATTTTTTTCAATGATACAAAGTTATGGGTTAAGTGGAATTGTACCATTACATTCATTGTTCAAATTCAATATAATCTAGATAACCTCTTTTAATTTATTTACGATTTTAATGATGATAATCGAAGGTTACATAATCAGCAGTACAATCGAAGTACTTTTTAAATACAAGTAATAACGCAAAAAACACTGAAGGCTGTTATTTTAAGCTAAATGGCATGCTAAGCATACATGGTAGCTCATTGTTTGTTATAATAATTTTCTGCATTCTTCACAAAGATATTAGAAATAATAGACGGAGCCTTCTATATAAATTTGATTAAAAACATGAATCATCACATGTGCCAAATATTTTTAGTACTTCAGTTTTTTTCTTGTTTCACCGCGAAGTTTTTGAAAAAGTTATTATTGTGTTATTAATAAAAATTGGCATCTATTATAATAAAATTATTTGCGTTGTCCGCACAGCCAGAGAATAAAAATTAAAACTCAAACAAAGTGTGCTTAGAACTTTGATTTCGAAAAATAAAACTCATAATAGCTGCATTTCTTGACGCAACAAAAGTTTAATTTTTGCTGTTGTTTTCAATGTAAACTTTGATCTGATCCGGATCACTAATGCCTCAAGAAATGTGGCTAATATACGAGTACATACGCTGTATAATATACGAGTACATATTATACAAAATGCAAAGCTAATCTTATTAGATGAATACTCAATGTGTCATAAAAAAACGTTTTTAGCGATTGATAAATTACAAAGAGATATTATGCAAACTGATAGTCTAATGGGGGGCAAAGTATTTGTTATGGGTGGTGAGTTTCGCCAAACCCTCCCTACTAGATTAGTAATAAAAGATATGAAAGAAAATGTAATCTTTGTTGAGATTTTAACTTGTACAGCAAAAGATACATTTGCTTTTATACCGAGAATTACGCTTATTTCAACAGATACTGGTTTACCTATGCAAATTACAAGAGTTCAATTTCCTTTACGATTATCAGTCGCTATGATAATGAATAAAACCCAAGGTTTGATAAAGTCGGTATTTATTTACCATAGCCAGTTTTCTCGCATGGTCAGTTATATGTAGCTTTATTAAGAGCTACCAACAAGTAGTGCGTTTTTTTATTCGCTATCTGGAGCTGCTATCGAGAGCCGTCATATGAAAATAGCTCCGGATAGCGGCTCCATATAAATAGGTAGAGCTAAATATTTTTTATTTCACGTTTTCACTTATGAATGGAATTAAAAATTATATTTTGGCGTTAAATAAATGTAATTTACCAATAAATAGCATGTCAAATTTAAATTTGGGTGTAGAAAATTGATTGCTCCGCATATAGCAGCTATCGAGAACGAATAAAAAAACGCAGCTAATGAACATCTTTTCCCGAAAGATACAAATAACCAAGGAGAATTGGAACCAAACAAAATCTATACTGTTAATTGTGTGTTTAAAGAAGTTCTTTGAATTATTGTAAATAAAGAAACTAAATTTTCAAAATAACGATTGGTATTTGTTTTTTGGGTATGTTTCAATGTATCATAAATCATTCAATGCCGGTGAATTCACTCTTATTGGTGCTGTTTAGTAATTTTATGAAACAATTAATAAAAGTCACGATTTCAACACTTTATTAAATATGTCGCCGCGGAGCGGCCGAATTCCGCTAGTTCATACTAAAATTAATTGTGTTAAATCGTGAAGTAATTAACAACAATGAAATGTATCGTGGAACGGTGTAAAAACCAATACAGTGAGTACAAAAAAAAACAAGAAAAATATTTCATTTTTCAGGTTAGTACACGACAACTTATTAGTAAACTAAAATTTAAAAAAAAAAAAAAGTAGGAAACCCATTACAGGATGTAATCGCATTACCGGCATCTCAACAATTTCATCTATATAATATGTATCTACATATACCATTAAGGCCGGTACACATTGAGAAGGAGCGTCGAGAACGATTTTTCGATTAAAATAATAAAAAGGGTTTGTTTTTAATTAACGATAGCCATGACATCGTGCATTTACTAACAACAGAATTTAAAATTTTAGCAGTTTAAATCCAAAATTTCAATTTATCGTTGATAATTTTTAATTTAAGACGATAAATTGAAATTTTTTATTTTTTAGCAAATACATATTATGTACACGATATTTTAGCAATCGTAATTAAAAACAAACGCTTTTATACAAGCCGTAGTATTTGCGGTATAAACACAACATAAAACTTACTACATATTTCTGTAAGTATTATTGTATAATCTTTACATATTTCAATTTTAACACTAGAAGCACCAACCCGTCAAAATGACGAATTGTACATTTATTGAATTCAATTTTTTTTAATTATTATGTTTATATGTTTTTGGAAGTTTATGATGAATTTTAACATAATTACTTTGTCATATTAAAAGTCATTACACAGATTCCCACAAAAATATTAACATAATAATTAAAAAAATTGAATTTAATAAATGTATAACCGGTCATTTAACCGGTCGGTAGTTCTAGTGTTAAATTGTAGTTTGTATCAAAAACAGTAGAAAATTTAAGTAGCACTTACAGAAAAATAGTTTATATACATTGCATACTTACTAGTTTATATACACTACTTTATATACATACATACATTCAAACAAAATCATTTAATTATCAATGAAAGTTCACACTAATTGTTCAAACATTGTTTGTGTGATCATTACAACATACTGTGTATGTGTAGTAGTTTTATATACCTTACTTACTAGTTTATATACACTAATTTATATACATCCAAACAAAATTCATTTTAATTCATTGAAAGGAAAAAAAAATTTTGAACATGTATAAACATTTTTGTTCGTTTTTGGTTCTATATGAACTTTCATTGTTTTTTGTTTGTTTTTTACGTGAATGTATTGTAAAGGAAATCTTTAAGCGTCTATAACTTTGGAGCCCGACCACCTAAAGAGCTTAGCCATACGATTTTGTTCTTATCTCATCAAGGTCTATAAGTCTGTCTTTGTTTCATGAAAATCGGATAAGTACTTTTCGACTTAATACTTGTTAACAGACATCAATAGCCAGGATATAAGGCATCTCTCTCGCTCTAGCGCTTCGCTTGAGTTGAGATGCCTAAAACTATCTGTATTTCAGTATATTTTATTATAAAATCAGAAAGTAATTATTGTCATCTAATTAAATACGTTTTGATATTACCTGAAATATCGGTAGTTTTAAGAAAAAAGTTAAATAAATTAGAATTAAAAATTTTGTCAACAAATAATCCATTGGCGCCGTTTCAAATAAACAAATAAGGGTTTTTTATAACAATACCAACAATACTCTACTATATTGACTTCATCTCTTTGATTTAACACCATACAATATTTTATTGAAACAAGTTTTAATAATAAGAAAATATTAATTTTATACAATTATTTAATCATTTTAAGCTTTCCGAAAAATGAGCTATTAAAAAGCCAATGACTTGAGATAGTGAGAAAAAAACCGCATCATGGAGAGAACGCAAAAGTTTGTTCTGAACATTTTAAAAATTGCGATAATATTATTCATAAAAGGGGCATATTCAAAGGTACATAGAATGATGTTGGTCGAAGACGCTATTCCTTCTATAAATTTGACAGAGGTAATAATTAACTTATGAATTTGGTTTTTGTTGTTTGTGTCGTGTATATTTATTACCTATTTATTAGTAAAATTATTATTATATGTACATATTTGTTAGTAAAATTATTACCAGAAGGGGGAAAAAGAATGGAATTAATACCTGAAACTGAATCTATGGCTTCAGTTTCAGGTATTAATTCCATTCTTTTTCCCCCTTCTGGTAATAATTTTACTAACAAATATGTACATAGTTATGTTGTGGTTTATTAGGGAGAGAGGTAAGTAAGTAAAATACTATACGTTTTTGGTTTAATGAACTAGTTTATTATAATGTATATAAAAAAGTGAACAATTTCTTAATGCTAAATTTCATTATATAGCTGGTTTTTGCATTGCTGCAATATTATAAGTTCAATGTAAAATATAATGCTATTGACTTATGTTTGGAATAATTACTTTTTAATTACTTTTCGCATAGTTGCAATATAATGGATAAAGTAAATAAGTTCATTAACTTGCATTTATGGAATTGCAACTGTTATTCAAGTTTGTTGTTGACTTCGCCTTTTGGGTCGTTAATCTGGATTTGATAACTACAGATGTTAACTCCTCCCCTCTAAGTGTTGAGCTGTCCTCAGCGGAGAGTTTCCTTGATTTGAAAAATGAACTTTTGTTCCTAATGATAAAGAATATAACAATTAGTATGGTTATCATTGTTAGTATTGTTGAGGATGCTATTATGTGCGTATAAATGGTGGATTTGTGTTGACGATTTTGTATTTCCCGCATGTTTTTAATTGTGGATTTTGTTAAAAATGGTATATCTAACGTTTCAATCCTTGTTTCGTTTATGATGATAGTATTAAAGGGTTGTAACACTTTAAATTGATGCATTCTCATTGTGGCGTCATTGGTGAATGACTGTTCGTTGACTCGTATGGTACAGTCCTCGAATTTGATTAATTTAATTCCTTTTATGTTTAATGTATCAGGACCACATGTTGTATAGATGTTGATTCCGGCTTCCGATGATATGAAAAGGTAGCCATCTTCCAATAGCTGTATTTCTTCTTGATGATTTGTTTGTACTAATTTACAATTGGCATGTTGATTGTTTAACAGGTTTGGTAAGCAAGTGTTATTGTTGGTATATATTTGTTCCTGCTGACAATAGTAGGTATTCTCCAACATTTGGCATGGTTTTGAAATTATCATATGTATTTTGGGATTGGATAAAATATAATTGTAGGTAATAGGAATAAGGAAATTGTTTAAGATATAAGTTTTAATTCTATTATAGGAAAAATTATCATTATAAAATTGTGGTATTTCTATTATTACTATCAGATTAGTCGCGTTATAGTAAGCTTTTAGTTGTAATATTGAATAAATCTGCTCTTGTGAGTGTAATTTGATATTATTCTTACTTAGTTCATTTAGAACATAGTTCATCTCTGTATTGTCGAGTATGAATCTTGAAATTACGTTTATTTTCGCGAAGGTTATAATTTCGTGAATTTCTAATGCCTGTTCCGATAGTGTTGCCATATTATCTTCGATTGTGAAGTACATGTGATTGAGTAATTTTTCAGCTTCGTTAGCGTTTTTTGTGTCCCATTCTGTTTTAAGGATTCGGTTCATATTAGCAGTAGTTATGTTTAAAATGTCCGTTATTTCTTCAAATCTATTGATTACTTGCTCATTAATTTGGATTTGGTTATTAAGTCGGTCGGCTAGTACGTATTGTCCTTCTTGTGTTAATTGGATTTGATTTTGAAGATTTTCGTAGTCGTTTTGGTCAAGATTTCCAGTAATTGATTTTATAAAAGTTCCCAAAGGATTGATTAATCCACGTTTGCCTCGGTTTCCCATGTTGGGTAGAGTTGGCATTACGTTTTCGATGGATCGCTTTAGATTTTTTAATTTACGTTTAATGGCGTTTAGTCGTTGAGTGTTACTGTATTTGAAATGAACCATTTTATCTTCGGTATGTTTGACCGATTCTTCTATTGATTTGTAGTTTGTTAATAAATCGTTCAGTTCTATGATATGGAAAAGTTTTATATAGGTAGTGATTATTTTGGCTTCACCTAATTTAATTCCAATAAGTCCTTTGTTATCCTGTAGGTCATATGCTTCTAATCCTTTTGATTGGACTGACCTGTGGACAATATGATAGCTAGTTTTAGTTTCGATTTTTTCTAATTTTATTTTTATGTACAGTACGTTTGTTTGTCTGGATAGTAACATCACCGTCCTGTATTACTGTATGGGGTATATATTTTCTTTGAAACTTATCACGTGTAGTAGTTTTTTCAAAGATATTCTCTCCTGGCATGTAAATACCTGGATTATCACGTGTAGTGTTTAATTTTTCTATCGTTTTAGCTTTAGATAGGTTATTTAGCTTTGCTATGTGTTGTGCAATGTCTAAATATTGGCGTCTAATGCGTGATAGATATTCGTCCCCCATTTCTGGTAGGTTGGTAGGTATACTTTTGGTTATAATATGACCTCTATGTAACTCAAATGGTGTGAGTTTAGTTGAAGAATGAATGGAATTGTTGTAGGCAAACATTGCCTCTTCCATTATTCGGATTATTGATTTATTTTTATCTCCAGCTCTTATGATCCGTACTAGTTCGGTTAGTGTAGAATGTAATCGTTCTACAGGCGAGTTTCCGTTTGAAGATTTTGCTGTCGTGATGTGTAGTTCTATACCCATCATGTTAGTGAAATCAGTGAATAGCTGGGATGTAAATTCAGTTGCAGAATCCAATGTTAGTGTTTTTGGAACTCCTTCTCTACTGAAATATGTCATAAATTTATTTATGATTGTTGTTGTTTTCCTATCAGGTATTTCAAAGGCTGTAGCGTATTTTGAAAATTTATCGACTAACGTGATGAAAGTTTTTCCTGAAAGGGCGAACGTGTCCCCATGGATAATTTCCATTGGTCCAGTGGGCGTTTGGGAAAGTTTAAATTTGACATGAGTGGGCTGCCTTTCATATTTGTTTAGATTACAAATTTTGCAGTTTATGATATAATGTGCTATTTTTTGTCTCATGTTTGGAAAATAAAAGTTCCGTTTTAATTTTTGATAATTTTCCTGAGTTCCACGATGGTATGGTTGGTGTTCATTAGCGATAGTGTTTATTTGTTCCTCGGCCAATTCTACGTCATTTTTTATCGTGTGTACCCGGATTATTTTGTAAGGTTTTGTTTTACATATTTCCTCAATTAGTTTGAATGTTTGGTCATCCGTTAGAAGAGCTGTTATTTTATTTTGGCTGACATAGCTATTGAGAATTATTTGAAGATCAGTTTTTGTAAAATCTGTCTTCTTGATAGTATTGCGCTGGTTTTTATTAAATATTACCCTAGCGTCTTGTTCCATCTCACCGCAATCTTTATTTTTTGCTATGATGAGCTGGTTTTGGAATTCGTTCAGGCTAGAGCTTGAAACTGGAATTCCTTTATGTTTGGTTGATATTCCATTGTCGTCACACTGGATATCTATGTTATTTAATTGAATTATTTCATCATTAAATATTTTATTTGAATTATCTTGAGTTTTCTGCAGTTTCTCAAGTAATTCTAAATTTTCGGGTTCAGAATCATTATTGTAAGTAAAACTTTTTGTTTCCAGTTGTTTGTTTAATTCTATTCGCGAGAGTGCATCAGCGTTTGTATTAGCTGTGCCTTTTTTATATGAGATGGTATAGTCATATTCTTCAAGTGCTAATCTCCATCGAATTAATTTGGATGTTGGGTCCTTGGCATTAAATAGCCATAGTAGAGGTTTGTGATCTGTGATGATCGAAAACTTCCTTCCATATAGGTATGGGCGAAAGTATTTTGTTCCCCACACTATTGCTAGGCATTCCTTTTCAATAGTGGAGTAATTACACTCAGTTTTGGAAAGTGTGCGTGAAGCATACGCAATTGGTAGGTCGCTACCATTGAAATTTTGACTTAAGACCGCTCCCAAAGCATAGTTGGATGCGTCAGTTGTTAATATGAAATCTTTCGTGAAATCGGGATATTTTAAAATTGGCTCTTTGGTTAGCATGTCTTTACATACTTCAAAGCAGTTCACAAATTCTTTGTCGTGATATATTACTGCTCCCTTTGATAAACAAGATGTTAGGGGTTTTGTTATTTTTGAGAAGTTCTTAATAAATTTTCTATAGTACCCTAGTAATCCTAGAAATGATTTGATTTCTTTTGGAGTTGATGGTATTTTGAATTGTTTGATTGCTTCAATCTTTTTAGGGTCTGGTTTTACTCCTTCTGAAGTAATAATATGGCCCAGAAATCCTATAGATTTTTGCAAAAAGAAGGTTTTTTCGATCTGAATTTTTAGATTAGCGTTATGTAATTTTGTAAATACCTGTGTTAAATCGTGGATGTGTTCCTGTAGGCTCGTACTGAATACTATAATGTCATCCATATAGCATAGTACATTTTTGCCTTGCAGGTCTCCGAGAATGTTGTCCATCACGCGTTGAAACGTGCTGGGGGCATTCTTCAGACCAAATGGCATACGAGTAAACTCGAAATGTCCATTAGGAATGGAAAATCCCGTTTTTGGTATGTCGGAATTTCTGATTTCAATTTGGTGAAATCCTGCCGCCAAATCTATTGTTGAAAAATAAATCGCCTTTCCCATTTTATCGAGAATATTCTCTATATTGGGTAAGGGATATTTATCGTCGATCGTTTGCGAATTGAGTTGTCGAAAATCTACGACAAGTCTCCATTTTTTATTTCCATTTGCATCTGGTTTCTTTGGCACCATCCATATGGGCGAAGACCAGGGGCTAAATGATGGTCTAATAATTTTGTTTTCTAGTAGTTTATCGATTTCTTTTCTGATTTCCTGCTTTTGATTCTCAGGGTGCCTGTATTGTTTTACATGATGTGGCTTTTCCTTGAGTAAATTTATTTCGTGCTTTATTTTATTAGTAAAGCTTAATTTTTCATTCTCGTCATAGAATAAACTTTGGAATTTTTTACATAGATTCAATATTTGAAATTTTTCCTCAGGATTTAAATTATCCGTTTGGATTTTTGATTCTATATCAACTTTTGTTGTATGCTGATTTGCAATATGAAAATTAATTTCATTATATTGCTTTTTGAATTCGCTTACATTAATTGGGCTCAATAATTGGAACGATTCCTCGTCCTGACCTGTGTTAATAATTTCTACAATAGCTTTGTAGGGTGCACAAGTAGTGTATATTCCTTCCTGGATGTTTATGTTTGGTGAAAGCATACTGCTTTGTATGTAAAAGTTTCCTTTTGAAATAGTTACTGGTATTTCAATTAATTTTTTAGATTTGTGGGGTATTTCCGTGTTAGGAATAATTGTTATAAATTCATTTTTTATGGGAATATCAATTTGAGGGGTTTCCAATGTATTATTTATGGTGTTTACTTTTGCGTTAAGCTTTTGTAAGTTCTCATATCCAATGAGACCATCAAATAATGTATGAAATTTAAATATAAAAAATGTTAATTTTGTTGGAATTTCTCTGAATTGAATGTCGACCATTTGTGTTATTTCCGTTGAGGAGAACACTGATTGTACTTTGAATTGTACGTTAATTATTTTTGAGAACAATTTGAAGAATTTTGGGTCGATATAAGATTTATCGGCTCCAGTGTCGATTAGAATTTTTAGAGTTTGATTATTGATAGTTAACAGTATAAAAGGAAGCTTGGTTTGTTGTTTAATTTTCGTTAGGAAGTTAATGTCGGATGTGAGGCGTTGTTTAAAAAATCCTCGTCATCGACTGTTTGTTCTAAGTTATTAATGTTAGTTTCTTGTTTGATAAAATGTCTTGGTAAACTTTTTTTATTTTGACTCCTGTACGGTTGTTTGTATTGTGGTGTGTAACTCCTATTATCGTTGGTAGTTTTGTCTTCTTTTTTAATAGTTTCGTTAACAAAGGTTTGCTTCCGGTCCTCATTATTTTTTGGTGGAAAATTTTTGGTGTAGTTATTAAATTTTTGCTTTTGGGGTTGAATATATTTCAACCTTTGGATACTTTGTTCTTGTTGGACAAAGTTGTGTGCAGTTTGTAAATCAACTGGTTGCGATGCACGTAGTGCACTGCCAAGTGGTTCTGGTAGACTTGCCATATACACAGTTAATCCTGTGGATTGTTGCTGTTTGATTAGAGCATCTGTTATACCTTGGTCTAAGTCATCCATTTGGATTTTGTTTGAGAGCAATGTCAGTATTGATTGAATTCGACCGAAGAGTTTCTGAGGCTCTAGGTTGAGTTTGATCAATGAAAACAACTCTAATTGAAGGTTTGCAGTACTTCGTGTGTCTGCATAATTGGCAATGAGATGGGCACGGATATCCGTCCAATTGGTGGCAATATTATGTGTAGTGAGAGATTCACTAGCGTTTTCAATTATCTTACTGCGTATGTTTTGCGTAATAATTTTATAACTAGGTAATTCTTTTATTGGTTGGCAGAGTTTGATTATTTGGTCAACCGAATTACAGAAATGATATAGTTCATTCCTTTTTCCAGAGAATGTAGGAAGATTTTTAGTTACGATGTCAACTTTAAAAGAGTCGAGAATGGTGGTTTGTTCTTGAAGTAATTTTTCCATTTTTAATTTACCGAGATTTAATTTTATTGGGGGTCTAACTGTTAATTCACGATTACGTTGAGCTATAAATTGATCTAATTTTTTGGAATCGATTGTGTAAGTCATACGAATTTCACGATTTTACAAAAGTTGTTTTATGTGTCCCCGATGACACTAATATGCCAAAAAGTCCCGATTTTAGGTTCTAATTGGTTTTTTTATTTTTATTTAAAAGAAGTCCCGATTTTAGGTTCTAATTTTAACACTTAATTATATTCACAAGTGCGTTTATTCAATATTTTACAAGTAGTGAATTAATACTTGGGTTCCACAATTTTATATTTAATAATTTTGAATGTTAGTAGTGCAAGTTTGATTTAAAAAAAATGATTGTTTTAGGAAAAATACAATGAAAATTTCTTACCTTGCCAATATTGCTGCTATTAAAATGGCTCTTAACATCTTCGGGTTGATCAGGCTCGTTGATGTGTTGGTAATTTAAATTTTTATTTTTTGTAATTTCACTGTTTTATTAATTTCTACGTAGTTATTATTTTTGCACAAACTTTTATTAGAAGAAAACTAATTTTATTTAAATTTGCACAATTATTTATTATAAGAAAACTAATTTTATTTAGATTTTTACGTAGTTAATATTTTTTCACAATTATTTATTAAACACTTTTTCTAACTTTTATTAATTATTAATTATTATGTAATATACTATTTTTACTTTTAACTGCGCCAGTTATGTTGTGGTTTATTAGGGAGAGAGGTAAGTAAGTAAAATACTATACGTTTTTGGTTTAATGAACTAGTTTATTATAATGTATATAAAAAAGTGAACAATTTCTTAATGCTAAATTTCATTATATAGCTGGTTTTTGCATTGCTGCAATATTATAAGTTCAATGTAAAATATAATGCTATTGACTTATGTTTGGAATAATTACTTTTTAATTACTTTTCGCATAGTTGCAATATAATGGATAAAGTAAATAAGTTCATTAACTTGCATTTATGGAATTGCAACTGTTATTCAAGTTTGTTGTTGACTTCGCCTTTTGGGTCGTTAATCTGGATTTGATAACTACAGATGTTAACTACATATAATAATAATTTTACTAATAAATAGGTAATAAATATACACGACACAAACAACAAAAACCAAATTCATAAGTTAATTATTACCTCTGTCAAATTTATAGAAGGAACAGCGTCTTCGACCAACATCATTCTATGTACCTTTGAATATGCCCCTTTTATGAATAATATTATCGCAATTTTTAAAATGTTCAGAACAAACTTTTGCGTTCTCTCCATGCGAACTTGTAGAAAGGTAATAACAAATAATGGGTTTATAGCTCTCACATACCAATATTTTAATCTATTAATAATTAAGGAACAATTAATACCGTTACAAAGCAGTGTTACATCGGAAGGATCAGAAGTAGAAGTAAGTACAGAGAACGATGAAGAAAATTCTTGGTAGATTGCACTCATATTATTATAATTAATTTATTTTAGATTCGATCAGAAGCATCATCTCAAAATAGTAAAACATCACGTATACGAACCAGATTTGATACCATTAACGAGAATAAAGAAGCCATTTCTACCGTACAATCGCAATCAAGAGGACGAAAACGTTATTATCCTAAAATAACTTTGAAAAGAGCTTTGAAAACATCAAGTGACGAACAGTCATCACATGTCAAAAAATATCGAAGTCACATTAAACTTAATGTAGTCCGTTCAGCTTTTTGAAAGTCCAGAGCGCGGAATATTCGACTAAATCAATTGGTTAAATGCCGAAAAAATAAAGTGAAGTCTCTGCAATCAACCTTAAAACAATTAGCTACGAAAAATTTATTACAAGATGAGGAACTTGTAAAGTTAATGGGATTGTCAGCTCCAATTAGTTCGATCGTAAAAAGGCAAATTAGAAAACCTAAAGGTAAACAATTGACTCGGAAATATGATGATGATATACGTATATCTGCACTTAATTTAAATTTCTATTCTCCCAAGGCTTATGAATTTGTTAGACGTACGTTTAATAATCTTTTGCCACATTATAAAATCATAAGTAAGTGATATAAAAGCGTAGAAGCTAATCCAGGGTTTACAAAAGAATTTTTTGATACTTTAAAACTCTTAATTAAAAATTCCGACAAAAAACTTTATTACAATTTCGTTTTCGATGAAATCCATATCAGATCGCAAATTGAATTAGTTGGGAATAAAACATTTGGTTGTGTCAATTTTGGAGACGGTAGGGAAAATGACACAATGGCTACCCAAAAATTAAAATTTGGTTGATATGTGGCCTTCAAAATTTATCCGAGACAGGTGTTAGTTTAATTGGTGTAACTTTCGATGGTTGCGCAACTAATTTCTCAACAGCAAATCTTCTTGGATGTAACAAAAACCTACCTGATTTAAATCCCTGCTTTGAATATAATTATAATGGTGAAGCCATTAATTTGCTTATTTTTCCAGATCCTTGTCACATGTTAAAAGATGTACGAAATTGTTTAGCAGAAAAAGGGCCACTTATAGATGGGGATGGCGGTATTATTGATTGGTCCTATTTGGAAAAACTTTTAAAACGACAAGAAGGAGAAAAGCTACATCTTGTAAATAAACTTAGAGCAGCCCATGTTTATTTTGCCCAAAGCAAAATGAACGTGAGATTGGCTACGCAAGCTCTAAGTAACTCTGTCGCGGATGCTTTAGAGTTCTGCAGAAGTTCACTCAACCTTCTTGACTTTGAAGGTTGTGAACCCACTGTAAAATTCATCAAACATTTTAATAAAATATTTGATATTTTAAACTCAAATAATTTCTATCGCAATGGTTTTAAACAACCGATTTGTGAATCAAATTGTAAAGAACTTGAAGCGTATATTCCTATTGCAGTTGAATATATTCGCAATTTAAAATTTAAAGGGACACAATGGACCCAACAGACCCAACTAATAGAAAAACCGGATTCATTGGAATTTTGCTTTGCCTAAATACGATTACAATTTTATATGCAAAATATATACGGAACAACGAACTTTTGTTTTTGCCATTCTACAAACTTAATCAAGGTCATATAGAATTGTTTTTTTATAGTATTTGATCTAGATTAGGTTACAATAATAATCCAACAGTAAAGCAATTTTCAGCTGCCTACAAACGGTTGTTAGTACACACACAAATTAGAGATTCTGGTGCTGGAAATTGTATACTACTGGAAAATATTTCCATTTTATGTTTAAACCAAAACCCTGTGGCCATGATAAACTCATCCACACCACGATCCATAATGCATGAAAATCCAAGCCAACATAATGAAACAGAATCTCAATATATACTTGAATCCGAGTTATCAGATTTCGATTTTGTACTAGACTTCCAATCCTTCCAACTTACTGAATTCACTCAACATGTTGTTGAATATATAGCAGGATCCATCGTAAAGAAACTTGTAAAATCTATTTTATGTCAGACATGTTTACAGTCCTGAAAATTAGTGTTTTAAATAAAATCATTATTAATGTTCGAAATCAGGTTTATAATACGCCTATTTTTGTCGAATTAAAGCAGCATCAACATTACCCATTAATTCTTAATGCTATTATCGAAAAATATACTAGAAAAAGATTTTTTTATATTGCACAAAAATCTAAAAAAGTATTTCAGTAAGAAGTAAATTAAATAAACTTACTATATTTAAAAAAATTTTAATTCTGTTTATTATGTAATTATAAATGTAATACATATGTATGTACATACTCATAAGTACAATAAATAATAAACGGAATAACATACTAAATTCGAAAATACTTGTTTTTTATTTCCCTAATGTTTTATAGCTCCAACGCCTATGTGTTCTAAATTGGGTTCTAAACAGTTAAACAAAATTTGTTGTATTGTTTTTGATGTAATTTTGACAGAATATATAATTCATTATTTTTTGCTTTAGTATCCCCATTGATTCTTCAGTTATTTTTATGAAATTGTCTTTGTAAGTTAACGAATAATTGAATTAATATCTGAAATAAATTATTAATACATATTATAATCAAAAATGAATAATTTTGAAGTTAATGTCATTGATAATAATCAACCAAGTTGTTCAAAAAATGGGAACGGTAAATTGAAGACTACTTTTTAAATTATTCTTAACAAATCTAATGTGTTGCTTTAAAAACCAGTAAGTCAATCTGAAAGCTCAATAGAATTTGATGACAGTGATGTGAACCTATCGTATGTTCCTTTTGGCACATTGTATTTTAATTCAGAGAATTTTGGTTCCAATGTAACTGATAGCAAAGCTCCTAGATATACAAGCCATCAGCATCGACCCTTTAAATTAAGAAGCTTAATTTAATGGGTCTACATTTTACGTTTTCCCATAAGAACCCATGTAAAATTGATCATTTTTGATTACAATTTTATGAATGAAAAATACTCGTAACAGAAAATGTTTTTTGGTTTATATTTAAAGCAAACCTTTTAGTATAACATATTTTAAAACTAATAAATTAAATTTAGTAATTTGATAATTATAATTAAAAATAAAATTGTACAAATTTTACTTTTTCTTTGTATGTATATGTAAAAAAGTAATGTAAATACAGTATAAAATTATAAAAACGAAATCAATGACGTAAGATACTATGAAGTTAGCTACACAAGGTTTTTTTCTTTTTCGAAAATTCGAATTTCGAATTTTGAAAATATTTTTAACAGTGCAATAATTCTGTTAAATAGTAAATTAAAAACAGTATAAATTAAAAAATTGCAAAATTTTAAAATTAAAAATATATTTTATCCTTTTCTAGTACAATACTGTTTTTTTTCTTTATTACCGACCAGCCAGCATATTATGTATATCAAATTTTTTATCATATCGGCCGGATTGACCCCGTTTAATTTTGACGTGTCATAATATGTTTACAAGTATTTTGCAGGTAGGTGTTAAAGTATATTTGATCGTATTCATTTCGATGAGACCAACAGTTTTAAAATTACCGATCGAATTTAATAACATCTCAAAAATATACCTATTCGGTAAGAATTGGACGTCCATTTATAGGTATCGTCGATTTTACAAGATCAAATTTATCAATTCTACAGAAATTTGAATTCAATTCATAAGACTATCATTTTAACCAGATTTTTATTGAAAGTTGAATAATTTTTGTATTACATTTTTTTTATTGAATGTTTAATAATATTACAAGGTTCCTTTCTGTTAAATTCGTTATAGATGTATTTAATTAACGAGCACCACAAATGTTCGAACATGCTCATTATTCTCATATTATTGTAGTCGATGGAGTTTATACTGAAACACTTATTAAGTCCTGTTCGCAAAATATTTAATCCTTTGATTTCGAAATATTCTTTGGATATATCGATTGTGCTTATGATTGGTTCAATTGTTTTTTTGCCCGAAAACCGGCAAGATTCTTTATAAAAAATTAAATTTTCGTTGAAATATCTACTGAAATAATTCCTTCGACAGTGTTGTTATTTTCTGCCGTCAAATCTCGCAACCAGTTAAATTGATCCACTTTCGTCGAGTATAAATTTAAAAGCTCAAATTTCGGTTGATCCGTAACTTTCTTGTTTCTTATCAAACTTCTCTTTTCTCGAACACGGCTATTTCTTCGGCATTATAGAATTTTTATATGTTTTTTAAGGACTCCGAATTTCGAAATAAATCGGTTTTAATCAGCTGCAATAGGTAATTCTCAAACCCTGATAAAAATTCATACATATTGTTGATGAACACATGATTTAAAGAATCAGTAACGATTTTCTCTTTGACCGCCTTTGAGTAGGACCATACTGTTATATGATCCATTTTCATATTTTCGTCTGGCTGAACTATATTTAAAATCACCCGCAGAAGCAGTGTTAAGCTCAACTTTAGCCTGTCTTGCAAATCGATCGTCCCATTTGTAATATATAATCTCTAAATTATATTTTTAGTAAAAGCTCCCATGTTATTATTTGCAGCTGGAACGGTTGGCAAATTTTGGGAATTATTTTTCCTTTGAAATTAATCACATGTTATCCCAGTGTGAATCGTTTTGCAATCGATGCAATTAAACTGACCACATTCGGTACAATAAAGGAGTACAATTTTATCCCGGTTAGTTTGATTAATCGGAATACATCCATTACACGATTTATTTGTGCAGTAGAATAAATTGTCAGCCTCAGCCGCATGCAAACTTTGTAAATATACTTGAAATTCTGGTTCGGTCATATACGCATGAATAGTATTTTCCTTCAATTTATGTGAACATTTCGCTACTGGACAATTTCATTACTGGTGTCTGAGTACTTTTTATATGGGACGTCATGCAATTATTGCAAAATACATGATGACACGTTGCCAACGAAATTCCTTGAGATACATCCACGGCTGAATTAAATTTTTTACATAATGTTTTGAAACGATTTTTATTAATCGTGATATGTGCACGAATCGTACATGCATAGTAAGGTTCACGATTTTTATCAAGGTCGATTACTTTCGTTTTAAATTGATCCGTAACAGCTAGATATTTGTTTTCTGGGAATGAAACATTAAAACCAGATTCTTTAAGTACAGCAATGAAAGCACTAAATTTCCGATTAGCACCATACAACTTTCACGTGTAAAATTTTAATTTTAATTCTTGACAATCACCATATTTTACTTGATGAATTGAGCTGGTATAAAATTCTGTGTGGCCATCCCATTTATAATCGGTTTGACGACGTTATCGTGTTTGCAAAGAGCAAGATTTTAAGGAGCACTTATATTCTGAAAGCATTAAATAAACAATATGATAGTAGGTATATAAACAACAAAGCGTAAATTTTTAAATACTTACTTCTTTGTGGTGCTACTAGTTTTTGATTAGGAATAACAACAGCTTGGTTGACGTTTAATCCATCATTTTCTTTGGACCCAATATTCTTAGAATTCTTCAAATTATCGAATTCTTTAATCAAAAGTTCATTGTTTTGTCTTAATTTATCACGATTTACATTTTGTGTTGATTTATTGATGATATCCGCAACTACTTTATTCGGAACCGGGGTAAATTATATACAATATATCGCACAACACAATCCAAATCATTTTGTTTACCACGAAATGTTTTTGGAATCGAAACTACGTAGCACAAACGTCAATTGCTCGTCATTTGTTAAATTGCACCTTTTTCCAGCTTTACTGCCAACAACAATAGAAATGATGTATAGTCGATTTCTTTAAAATAAACTGTATTACAAATTACGCCTCGTTTTCATAATTTAACCGAGTTCTACTCTCATTCAAGTCTTATTATTAGAACTTCTGAAAAATTCTTGCATCGTTCTTTGGAAAAATGTTCCAGCGCTTTAAAAACCCATATTGTTCATACGTTCTGGTATTAATTGAATAGTACATGGTTGTAGACAAATACCGTATTTTCAATCACTCATCGTAAATAAATATAAATGTCCGATTTTATTTTTAATTTAACTTTTAACTGCTCACGACTTGATTTGGTTTATGTTGGATGACAGTTGTTGACGTAAATGTCAAAAATTACCCATACAACTTTTCCATTTTGTACACTGTCAAAATGTTAGTGTAGAATTAGTGACATCTGAAGTTTACCACAAAAATTATATATTTCGGTTACTATTTTCTGTTCGAATAAGTTTTAAAAATTAATAATCCGTTTGATTTATGATTTGGTTTCCCCGGATTTATACAAATAAATAATAAATACATACATTATTTTATTAAAATCACAAAAAAAAATATTTGTAAATTAATTAATTTTTAATTGACGAATGGTATCTTTTACTTCAATAAATTTTCGTGTTTTTATTTGAGCTGATGAATTCTTTTTGTTAAACTCATTTCCACCGTTAGAGATAGGAATATCATTATTCAAATTTATTCGATTGAAATCACCAAATGCCTGTTTTGATCAATAGTGTTGCAATTTTTTCAATGTTGAACTCAGACCGACCTTCCGAATTTTTTGTTTTCAAATCAATAATGTCCGGATCGAATTTATGCTCTGAATTTTCATCGTTGCTTTCACGTTCGGTGCTAGCTCGGAATCATACGAATTTGCTACGCCACCATCTATTTTTAAATCCAGATGATTATATGTTTAACATTTTTTTAGCGTATTTCTTATGAAGTAGATTGGCATGGTCGTTCAACTTTTTGTTAGGATCCGAATTCGATGAGCTTCAATTTTTGTCATCTACATCAAAATTGATAAGCATTTTTGTTTTTTTGGATAGTACTGCAACTGATACATCACTACCTTCGGCAAAATCGAGCTCATTGTAATTGTAGTCAAACATACATAGGGCGAATGAGATATTCACATAAAATCGTCCAATCTTAATTTTTTATTCTGTTTTTTTTGTTGCTTCCATGTGTGCTTTTCCTTTTAATAATAAATTATTATTATACAAATGAATAAATAAATACAATATTTTATTAAAATCACAAAATTTTTTTTTGTAAATTAATTAATTTTTAATTGACGAATGGCACCTTCTATTTGAATGAATTTCCTTGTTTATATTTGAGCTGATGAATTCTTTTTGTTAAACTCATTTCCACCGTCCAGGAATATCATTCACAAATTTATTCGATTTAAATCACCAAATGCAAATTGCGATAGTGTTATCCGGATGGAATTTATGCTCTGTGCATTTATGTCATTGCTTTCCCGTTCGGTACTACATTGCATCAGAATCCTACGAATTGGCCACGCCATCATCTTTGTTAAATTCAGCTGATTATATTTAGAATATTTTTTAGCGTATTTATTATGAAATACATTCGCATGATCGTTAAACTTGCTAAAACATTATTTTGGATTGTTTTGCTGAAATTTCAATTTAAATATTTCAATTTTTTTTTATTACCGCCATCTGATTTCAAACACAGAAACTACACGTCCATTTTGTTTTTTTAAATATATTTAATTAGTCGAGTTTATAAGTAGGTGGCACTAATGGCTTCTTATAAAAAAAATTCGAACAAATGGTATGACGTCATGACATAAAGATGTGTTTGTAAATAAAGGGTTTTTTATTTGAAAGTTCAAATTTTAACCTGACGGCTTGTATATCTAGGAACGCTTTGCTGATAGTGATGGATTGAGAAACATGCGTAACGAAATTGAGCAAAATTGTTTTGATGCTCTTAAAACAAAAAGAAATTTAGCTGTGCAATACATTTCTTTATCTGGAAAACTCAAAGATAATAGAAAATGTATTCCATTGGCAGACTGCAAAAGGAAATGTTCAACAAAAATAAATTATGAAGGGCGAAAGAAAATGTTTGATGAGTATTGGAAACTAGATAAGTTTTTAATTATTTTGAAAGTAATTCAAGTAATTCACACTGAATTACCATAACAATATTCACTTATTCAAATAATTTGATAAAGTATTTTGAAGTGCCACAATGTATAAATACTAGTCCCTAAAAGTCATACAAGATATCAATTAACGAGCACGGCTTGATATAGGTTTTGTAGGACATGGATACAACTTGCCTATGGCCAAAGTAAAAAAAAATTCTATTAGCAGTTAGGCAGATATAGTCCCTAGAAGTCATACAAGGTATTCAAGAATAGGGCCCCTGATTGCTAATGGGGGGTGTGAATAAAAACTGAGTGTTCACTCTGATTGAACTCTCTGGAGTGGAGTGAGCTTGTTTGAGTGAACACTCTTTTTGGTGTGAATAAAAAAATACTTATACATATTTCATTCACTCATACGAAATTTACATTTTAGAGTGCAGAAATGTCAAATGTGTTGCGGAATAAAACACGCTAAATTTATAAACACGATTTTTTTAAGCAAAATAAAATTTAAAAAAATATTTCCAAATATGTTTATACATAAATATTCAAGCTCGCAAGGAAAAAAAATATAATCTTCGGCGTTTTGGTGATACAGGTGAAAATTTTAAATCGTTATATCGCTTTGAATTGGAAAATGTTGAGTGGTTAACAAATGTTTTTTTACAAGAAAACGTGGAAACTCGTGGTGGTTCTATTCCTAATCTAGAAAAAATGAAAACATTTCTAAGATATGTTGGAGACCCCGGGTTCCAAGTTGGTGTTGGTCAAGATATAGGTATTCATAGAACTACTGTATGCAAAGTTATTTGGCAGGCGTGCTGTTCTATATGCGAAAAAAGAAATGAGTGGATAAAATTTCCAGCAAAATTAGTTTTAATTTGATTTTCCATTTCAGCAAGAGCCTTATTTTTTTCGCCTTCATAATTGGTGTTTGGCTTTTGTTCATTAAACAAGGACGCATTTGTAAAAATTTAATAAAATCCAAATCTGGTAAAAGTGTATTTTTCTTCTTAACATTTTCAATAAATTCTTCGTCGCTGTTATCAGCAAATAAATCTTCTGATTGATCCATTTTAACATATAAACTTTACTTCAATATATTCGTTTTTTATGTATTGAAAAATGTTGAGGCTGATAAAAGGCACACTCAAATGTATATGAGCGTTCTCTCAAAATTTAAACGTCAAATTATTTTTATTCACATCAAAATTGAGTATTCTCTCCATTACGTAAAATGTTGAGTGTTTTATTTAACGAAACTTAACGAAGAGATCTTTTTATTCACATGAAAGTGAGTGTTCACTTGAAAATATTGAGTGAACACTCACACTCAGTTTTTATTCACTCCCCCCAATAATTGTAAATATTCCAAATTTGGATTATAAAAACAATTTTTAATTACCGGATTGCTTTATTTTCTTTCGTCGCATTTGTGTCAAGTGTCATTTTGCAAGTAGCATCATTTTAAGTTTTTTCCTCGAGAGGCGCTTTCACTACTTTTACAATCGTCAATAAGCAAATCAATTATAATACCTATTGTAACGGCTTTGTTGCAAAGGTGGCACATGCTTGATCCGCTTTAACCCTAGGTGAGTCAGAGGGGGGTTCAATATAAAAGCATTGCAACCGCTGCCACAGAAAGATAAAATTAAATCATGTGCCTAATCAAAACTAAATTCCACGCGTCGTGGTGCCCCATGCTCCCAACTCACACAACACTTCACTTCACTGTTCCATCGTTAATAATAAAAACAAGACAAACATCTTCATCAATGAAAGAACGAAAAGAAGAAAATGAGAATACAACAAAAAAAAATATTATGATAATCTAAGTGAATGAATGATAACAAAATCAAAATATAAATCGAAATACATAATCACCTGATAAACATAAAAAAAGGAATATTGAAATTTATGCAAAAAAAAAAAAAATAAAAATGATTAAATAATAATAATGCAAAAACGAACGGTTTTTTTTTTCTTAATTGATTGTTGTTTTTCTCCCGGCTGCACCCTCGACGACACACACGAACAAACCGCACACCGTAGGAAAATCCGCAATCCGCTAAACAACACGTCGACCACCACTGCACGAAATTCAAGTAATGTTGCGCACTGCGTGTAACGAATCCAAAAATTATGCCAAAATTTATTGTTTGACAGTCATAAACAATGATGTGCAGCACGTGTTCCAATATGTTATGTGTAACAATAAAAGTACCACACCAAAACTGTGGTTGTAACGCCAGAATAATGCACTTAATATCAAGGCTGCTCTCTCAGAGTATCAGATCGCCCACAAGCAAAGGAAACACGGTCTTTTCCTCCATTCACCACAATTAATGGTTACCAAATTTTTTTTTTTATTAATTTGTAATTTTATAAACTTTGGTTTTACATAAATATTAAATTTTTCTTTTGTTTTTATTATTTTATTTTTTTGTATACACCAGACAAGTATTTTAAGAGAATCTTGTGTTTTAAAAAAAATTATACAATTATTATATGTATTATTTATAGGTATTATGTATCAAAAAATTTTATATCAATTTTTTTTTCACTTGACTTTTTTTTTTTTTAATATCTTTTTTTTTTGTTATAACTCATCTAGACGATTCTAAAAACTTAACTCCAGAAAAAAAAAAACTGGTCATGCTTTCTCCACATTTTCTATTCCTCTCCCTTTCCTTTCTACCGAGATCGTTCTCCATTCTACATGTTTAGTTCATTGGTTCCCTTTTTCTGTTTTCCTTTTCGTTTTTTTATATTTTTATTTTATTTTATTTGAAACCGGGTAACACAACATATTTTTTTTCTGTCTGCGTTCCCAATTCGACCGTTACACCACAACTTGGTTTGAATTGCGGATAGATTTGAGAAGCCCATTCAAACAATGTTGAAATTCCTCATGAAACAAGAATGAGTGAGTACCAACACAAAAAAACTGGAAACGATAATTTGGATACAAAAAAAAACCCAATGAGAATGAAGTAAGGTGAAATAGGTAAAACTATCGATCAACTTTACAAGGAATAAAAAAAAAACAACTCTTTATAGCTTGATATCTTTGGCGTGGTAAACGCCCAACAATTTTCCATCCTCCCCCTCAATCTCGTAATTTACATTGCCAATCCGGCTTCTCACTCGGGCCTTTTTAAATTTGGGTGCAAATTTTGCACAGAAATAGGCACCTGCTTGACTTTGGGGATGCTCTCGGACATACACGGTTGAACCAGGTGAATAAGATATTGGACGACTGCGTAGATTATAATAATGGGCATATTTCTCGTAGGCCTTTTTAAGATTTTCTCTCACCTGAGTGTGGATCTCCTGCATTTTGAGGTCGATGTGACTAACTTCTACTAAACCTTCACCAAGACACTCTATTTTTCGAAGTAATTTGTATTCTTCGCCGTGCTTTATGCGCTGATAACCGAAGAGCATTAGATGAGGGCTAAATGAAGCTGATTCATGAACTGAGTCACGCAGTGCGGCTCCAATTTCACTTATATGGACATCCCAATTACGATGATCCGACTTTACGTACATTCTTATGGCGGCAACTATCGTACGGTTGACTCTTTCCGACGCGTTGGATTGGGGTGAGTAAATCGCAGTTCGAACGTGTTGTATTCCGAATTTGTCGATCAATTGTTTAAATTCTTTGCCAACAAATTGCGGGCCATTATCGGAGTGTATCACTTCGGGAACCCCAAACACGTAAAATATTTCATTTTTAAGGAAATCGACGATTTTCGTCGCCATTCCTTTATGAAGAAGTTTCAAAAACACAAATTTTGTTAATTTGTCCATAACTATGAGGATCATGGTATTTCCAGATTTGGAACGGGGGTATGGCCCTAACAGGTCTACGTACAATTTTTGCATTGGACGTTCTGTTATAGTCGGGGATCCCAGGGGAGGCCTGAGGATCGAATTTGGTGCTTTGGATATTTTGCAGACGTCACATGAAGCAATGAAATCACTAATGTTCTTGCTGAGACCTGGCCAGAAATAAAGTCTACGTATGCGTTCGATTGTTTTTTTGACACTACAGTGAGATGCGGACGGGTCGCAATGCTCTTGTTGTATTAACTCCTGTTGTAAACCTTTGGGGACCCACAACTTCCAAATCGGCACACCAGATAATTGTGTGTTTTTGGAAGGTTCTATTCGGATGTAAATTCTATCATTTTGAACCTTTAGGTTTGGATATTTCATAGGACCATCCAAAATTTTTCCCACAAAGGTGACATAATCGCTTCCATTAAAATGTACCGAATTGAGATCGAGCGCCGCGATTGAAGAGATAGACTGACTTAGTTCATGTTGAGAATCACAGAATGCTCTGGATAGGGCATCGGGAACAACGTTGAGAGCTCCTTTCTCATGTACGATGGTAAAATTATATGCCTGGAGTTTGAGGCTCCATCTCGCTAGTCTACCGTGCAAATCCTTTAACGACATGAGCCACCTAAGTGAGGCGTGATCGGTTTTAACGGTGAACTGAAAAAGTTCAATGTATGGTCTAAATTTTTGAATTGAAATTAATGCGGCGAGGCATTCCAATTCCGTAACGGAATAATTTCTTTGCGCGCGGTTCAGTTTCTGTGAAACAAAAGAGATCGGCCTCTCATTACCTTCTCCGTCTATTTGATACAAGACCCCTCCTATACCTTCGGTACTCGCATCACAACGAATGTGGAATGGCTTAGAGTAGTCCGGGTTTACGAGAACAGGAGCGCTTGTTAGTAGTAGCTTAAGGCGTTCGAAGGCAACCTGACAATCTGCATTCCACTCGAACTTCCTAGATTTTTTTAAAAGGTTTGTGATGGGGGCGGTGATATCCGAAAAATTCGGTATAAATCTTCTATACCAGCCGGCCATTCCTAACAAGCGTCGAGTTTGTTTCACTGAGGTTGGAACTGGAAATTTGCAAATTGCGTCGACTTTACTAGGATTAGTTCTGAGACCGTCTTCACCTACGATAAAACCTAGATATGAAATCTCGCGCATCACGAATTTGCTTTTTGCTAAATTAATTGTTAAGCCTGCTCCGGAAAGTAGTAGTGCTGTTTTTTCGAGAAGACCAAAATGTTCTTCCAACGTGGCGGAGACGATTAGAAGATCGTCCAGGTACACGAAAATCTTGTGTTTGAGTTGGTGTGGCACCACTTTATCCATAAGGCGCGACATCGTTTGTGGCGCGTTGCACAAGCCAAATGGCATTACATTGAAATGGTACAACGGCCTGCCAAACACAGTAAACGCCGTTTTTTCTTTCGCTTCTTTTGACAAGGGTATTTGCCAAAAGGCGTCTTTAAGGTCTATGGCTGAGATATATTTTGTGTCATTGAGGCGACCGAGTAGTCCATCGATTAACGGGAGCGGGTAGGCGTCCTTTTTTGTGACTGAATTTAATTTGCGGCAGTCTAGGCAAAGTCGAGACTTACCGTTGGATTTTCTCACCAGATGGACTGGAGAGCTCCAAGGACTTGCACTCTCTTCTATCACCTTCATCTCTAGCATCCTGTCCAGCTCTGCGTAAATCAAATCTTGAACAGCAGGTGATACATTGTAATGTTTTTGTTTAATCGGAGCATTATTGCCCGTATCAATATGGTGTTCGAGTATTTGAGTCCGGCCTAATCCATTTTTCTCGAACGAATGGAACATAGATTTAATTCTTTCGAGCTTCTCTTGCTCGGAACCTGAAAGTTTGTGGTGGTTATCATTTGGTGGAATAATAGACAACTCACTTACAATGTGCGGTGCTAAATTGAATAAAGACCAAAAATCTATGCCTAAATAGAGCTCATTTTCTAAGGCCGGAACTACGTAAAGTTTCATAAGATGTGAGACACCATTAAAAGACACGGGTGCGAGGACATATCCGATAATGGAGTTACGACTACCGTCAGCCGTCTTAATGGTGGATTTAACACTTGTGATTGATAATTTTAGATTATTAATGAATGAACGAGCGTTCTTGCCCAATATGCTGATTGATGCCCCACTATCGAGTAAACCTATAATTGGTGTACCTTTTATTTGAACTTCAACATGAGGTCTGGGATCCTCTTCGCCTTTGAGTATAATGGAGCTACACATTTTATTGAAATACTTTCTTTGGGCCCAATACCGAACACTACGTTTGGAGTGACAATTATTCTCGTTAACAGATTTATTATTTTTGACCGGTTGACATTCTGGATCTGTTTGGGTGAACGCATTAATGAAGCTTTTAGCCTCGGAAGAGATTCCACCAGAGTCGGGGAATCGGTGATGATGGTTTTTATCATCCTGGATGGCGGTGGAAGCGTTTAATCCGAACGTGGATCGCCAGGACGAGCCGCGTTCGGAATTAAGTTTCCCACTTGCGAGTTGCAATTCGGACATGTTTTTACCGTGAACCCAGGCTTTTGACATCTGTAGCATATCAATCCTTGGACATTTTTGCTTTCTTCTCGATGGATTGTGGGTTTGGTTAAATTTCTTGCATTGGAATGCAGGGCCGATATGTCTCCAGAATTTCCTTCATTCATGTTTGAATTCTGCGTTAGCCCACTTCCGACATTTTCTTGAATTTCACTAACGTGATGTGAACGGCGGTTTCCCGGAATGTCATATGAACCTCGCATATCGTAATGCGATTTCGACCACAGCTGCTCATATTTCTGACAGACTATGCGCAATTGTTCGACTGTAGCAAAGCTAGTTTGTAAAGTTACTGTTTGTAATTGGGCATGCATATTCTCTCGTAAAATTTCGATTAATTCGATTTCCGGATATCTGTTTGTTAATCTGCCGTTTAGTGATTGAATTTCAAGGGAAAATTCGTTAAAGCTTTCTTTATGTTTTTGAACCCTACGTTCGATAAATCGCCGTGTTTCACGCTCAGACTCATGACTGGAGAAACGAGATAACAATCCCTTTCGTAGGTCATCCCATGAATCGTTCGGGTGGTCCCTAATGAAAGTCCACAACCATTTTTCCGCAGTACCCGACACGAAATTATGAATTAACGACGGAAGTCGATGGATTGGATAGCCATCTCTGCGTGCGAACGTTTCCAATCGGAATACAAAATCGTGTACGTCTAAATTTTTTGGATCGCCGTCGAATAACAATCGCCATTTAGGGTGAAGGGGCCGTACTTTATCCTGTTCTGCAGGTGTTGTATTACGAAACGTTTCAAAATTAGGCGGATTTATAGAGAACAACTTTGATGGTTCGACATGACTGTATACATTATGGTTTTGTATTTCGGGGTTTCCATAAACTGACGACACAATTGGTCTAAACTGCGAAATTGGAATATTTTCCACGTGTGAACGATTGGGTAATTCCCAAGTCGTCGCGGATGGAGTATCAGAAATACTCCACGTAACAGCTGGATGAGAAACCGTCTTGGACTCAGTTAATACCGCGCTTTGATCTGGAAAGGTAGCGAAACTTTGGTGATCTCTCGAGGTAGTTAGTGGTAATGCTTCCGTGACTGCAGCAACTTTTGTTTTACGAATTGCCCCCGTGTTAAGTTCTTCAAGAATATTACGAATTTCCTGATTTTTACGACGAAATTTGGAAATCCAATTCGTTGTATTTGCGACATCGCCAAAGGAGTTCTTCAGACGTTGAAGACGGTTTTGCCAATGAACGCTTCTATACTGAATAACTTCCAACTGAGATACTGTATATTGTGATTTTGGACCAGTCGCACTTTCGAACGTATCGTAAATTTCCTTGGCTAAACCAATTTCAAGTTCTGGTTGCGAAGACAGATGCGATTTGGATGGAATACAGGATTTATCATGTTGTTCGTTTATTAAAGCACTTATCAATAAGGATCTTGCTGAAATGTCAGTAGGATCTATTCGGCGAACTAACAGTTCGGATTCTAGTTCCGATTCTGTCAGGGAATTCAAGAAACCATCGAAAGCCATTTTATTTTTGTTGGTACTCACGTAAATGAATTAAATATTATTCGAGAAAAAAAAATTATTGAAAAGGTAATGATAATAACAAAAAAAAATACCCTTGAGAAAAAAAAAACCAATGAACAAGTTTGTACACGTGAATTCAAACAGAGTGCACAAACAACACCCCAAAAAAAAAATAATAATAATAATGAAAAATATCAAAAAAAATAGAATAAGAAAGAATAGAGAAACTGAAAAAATATAGAGATACCTGATCAGCTCGGTACAACAAATGTAATGCAATATTTAAAAGAAAATTAGATTGTTGCAACAAATGTCAAATTTAGTATAGAACAATATAATAATGAATTGTGTGAATTATTTGGGAACACTTGGCATTGTGACGGTGCAATTAATTACTATTTCTATCTGAAAAAAAAACTGTTTTGAGTTTAATTTATGCTACAAATTCGAGTCAAATGAAGACGCAGCGAAGAAGTGTTAATGATGCGTCAGTAAGAAAATTCGAATCACGAAAATGTCAATTACTGAAACGTTATGAACACATCTTATTCAAACTACGAAATCATTAAAACTGAATGAAAACTTGAAGCACTTTCCTAAATGATTGAGTGGAACAGAAAATCATTCTGTTGTCAACGCAACCACCAGTCAAGGCTGCAAGGCAGAAAAAAAAATAAATTTAACAAAAATAACAAATATTTGAAAGCCAGAAGGGCAAAAGTACAAGTAAGATGATTATTCGCATAAATATTAGTTCATAGGCGAACGTATATAATCACTTGAAGATGAGGAGTGAAGCTCCCCGGATGCTTTATTAGAGCTACCTAAATAACGAGACACTTTTTACGGTCCCTGTTTCGGCGCCAAAACTGTAACGGCTTTGTTGCAAAGGTGGCACATGCTTGATCCGCTTTAACCCTAGGTGAGTCAGAGGGGGGTTCAATATAAAAGCATTGCAACCGCTGCCACAGAAAGATAAAATTAAATCATGTGCCTAATCAAAACTAAATTCCACGCGTCGTGGTGCCCCATGCTCCCAACTCACACAACACTTCACTTCACTGTTCCATCGTTAATAATAAAAACAAGACAAACATCTTCATCAATGAAAGAACGAAAAGAAGAAAATGAGAATACAACAAAAAAAAATATTATGATAATCTAAGTGAATGAATGATAACAAAATCAAAATATAAATCGAAATACATAATCACCTGATAAACATAAAAAAAGGAATATTGAAATTTATGCAAAAAAAAAAAAAATAAAAATGATTAAATAATAATAATGCAAAAACGAACGGTTTTTTTTTTCTTAATTGATTGTTGTTTTTCTCCCGGCTGCACCCTCGACGACACACACGAACAAACCGCACACCGTAGGAAAATCCGCAATCCGCTAAACAACACGTCGACCACCACTGCACGAAATTCAAGTAATGTTGCGCACTGCGTGTAACGAATCCAAAAATTATGCCAAAATTTATTGTTTGACAGTCATAAACAATGATGTGCAGCACGTGTTCCAATATGTTATGTGTAACAATAAAAGTACCACACCAAAACTGTGGTTGTAACGCCAGAATAATGCACTTAATATCAAGGCTGCTCTCTCAGAGTATCAGATCGCCCACAAGCAAAGGAAACACGGTCTTTTCCTCCATTCACCACAATTAATGGTTACCAAATTTTTTTTTTTATTAATTTGTAATTTTATAAACTTTGGTTTTACATAAATATTAAATTTTTCTTTTGTTTTTATTATTTTATTTTTTTGTATACACCAGACAAGTATTTTAAGAGAATCTTGTGTTTTAAAAAAAATTATACAATTATTATATGTATTATTTATAGGTATTATGTATCAAAAAATTTTATATCAATTTTTTTTTCACTTGACTTTTTTTTTTTTTAATATCTTTTTTTTTTGTTATAACTCATCTAGACGATTCTAAAAACTTAACTCCAGAAAAAAAAAAACTGGTCATGCTTTCTCCACATTTTCTATTCCTCTCCCTTTCCTTTCTACCGAGATCGTTCTCCATTCTACATGTTTAGTTCATTGGTTCCCTTTTTCTGTTTTCCTTTTCGTTTTTTTATATTTTTATTTTATTTTATTTGAAACCGGGTAACACAACATATTTTTTTTCTGTCTGCGTTCCCAATTCGACCGTTACACTATAAAGGACATATCTGTCAAAAAACGGCGATTGATGGTGCTGGTTTTTTTTAATTTTTTTTTTATTATCGAAACAAAAATGTAAACAAAAGCAAAAAACACGAATAAAACAGACGACTAGACGTGAATTATAAAAGAAAAATAATTTTATTTTTTATTTATGTACCAAAAATTAAAAATTGTTAAACCTGACATCTTTAGAAGTAATCCCGTAGTCAGTTTTCACGTATTAGGCAAGTTGTATCCATGTCCTACAAAACCTATACCAAGCCATGCTCGTTAATTGATATCTTGTATGACTTCTAAGGAATATATCTGCCTAACGGCTAATAGAATTTTTTTTTACTTTGGCCATAAGCAAGTTGTATCCATGGCTTACAAAGCCTATACCAAGCCGTGCTCGTTAATTGATATCTTGTATGACTTCTAGGGATCTTAGAGGGATCTAGGATCCTTATACTTGTTGTAAGATAGTTTCTTGCACCAATTCAGGGGATTACAACTTACATTTCACTATAACTGAATCATTTTCGTATTGAAAATGTGCAGCTATTGGCTAGAAAACACATAAAAATACCCATGATTTTATATCTTGTAAAAATATTATTTCGGGATAAATAATGTCATGACAGTTTTATGGGGCTGACGTAAAAATTTCATGATAGTTTTTTTTCGGGCTGACACTAAATAATGGCATGACAGACATATTTTTTCTGGGATGACAAATAAAGTATCGTGATATTGTTATATCACGTACAAATGTCCTGGTGCTACACCGGAAAAAGACAAACGTGGAAGCTGTTCTAAAATTAAAAAAAAATGCTTCCAAAAGAAGCCACAGATGGAATTAGCAATCATATTAAATGTTTTCCAGCATATACGTCGCACTATTCCCGCCGACATAGTGACAAACAATATTTATAATCCGATTTAAATTTAAGTAAAATGTTTGTACTCTATTCTAAGGAGTATCAAAATTCTGGTTCAATTTTTAAGTCGCTTAATCTAAAATTTAAAAAACCATTCTTAGACGCATGCAACTTTTGTGAAACCATTAACCAGCAAATTAAGTTTACTACTAGTAACCAAGAAGAATTACTAAAGATACAAGAAGAACATCATGCAGTTGCTGATTTAGCTTACAAGGCAAAAAATCACTTTTGATTTACAAAATTGTCTACCATCACCTAAACTAACCACGAATGTTGCATTTTATAAACGGTCATTGTGGACCTTCAATTTAACTATCCATGATGGAGCATCAAATCAGCCGTTTAATTACTTATGGCATGAAGGAATAGCTAACCGCGGCAGGAATGAAATATATTCTTGCCTTTATTTGCATTTGAATTCTTTGCCTTAACCAATCAAAACCGTCACTTTTTATAGTGATAACTGTGTTGGGCAAAACAAAAATAGTTTTATTTCTGCAATGTTCCTATTTTTTCTACAAACTAAAGAAACTAATATAACACAAATTGATTACAAGTTTTTAATCGTTGGTCATACGCATACGGAATGTGAAAACATCTATTGATATTCATGCTCCACATGATTACTCTCAATTCATAAGAACTAAACGATCAAACCAATACATTTAAAGTTATTATATGCAACAAACTGTTTTCTTTAATTTCAGCGAAATGGTTAAAACTAAATATACATGGCGTTCTAAAGATGCTGCTTGAAATCGATTGATTTGGTCTCAAGTGCTTTGGATAAGATACACAAATCAATACGGTATTATACAATATAAAACTCGTTGGACGAAAATGAACCATTTAACATACACAATATAAAGCGAAGAGGGATTTTTAGAATTTCAAGAACGGAATTAAAGTTAGCATACAATGGGCCAAATTTAATCAATTCTAAGAAGAAAAAAGATGTTTTAGACATGTTACCTTTAGTATCATTACAATACTACGATTTTTACAAAAACCAACAAACTGAAAATGATAGTGATCACGATGTGGACCCGGATTTAGATAGATTTGATGAAATCGACGGAGAATAAAATTATTAAATTCTAATTTAAATAACTTCCATTTATAATTTATTTTAAATATTTAAAAATTGAAATAATTTAAATAATAATGTTTGACAGTAAATAATGTCTTATTTTGTTGTAATAAAAAATAGTTATAAATTAAATTTTTACAAATTATGTGATTTTATTTAATAGAATTATATACATTATTTTGAATGGATAATTTAATTTCCATAAACATTTTACAATTAAAAAAGGGAAACACACGTATGGCATCTAACTATCAATTAGTGATGTTTAAATTATTCAAAGTTGAAATTTATATTTCACAGAAATCAAAATATCTTTAAAGCGTTCTCCTCAAAAGTAGTAAAAACTCAGTTTTCACCTTTTAAATATTTGCCACAGTTGTATTTCAAGTTTCAAGAACTCAAAATTTATGAAGTTGCAATTGCGGAAAATGCGATTAAGCAACCTGCCCGTATGTAGGCCAGTCCTATCCTGGATTACGAAAATATCTTACATAATCACGTTTTATCGCAATTCTGAAAAAAAAAATCGAAACTCGTACAATGATATTACAATTGAACCCCAGGCGTCTCGATTTCCGGATTTGAGTACTTTGCCGTTTATTTTTTTAATTCTTTAATATCCGCGACTATTGGAGCTTCTCGAATTTTGACGTAATATTGCTTAATATTACCAACTTAAAATTGCATACAACTCGTATATCAGGATTTCTGAGGTTTTATGTGTTTTTACGAGGTTTTTAATTTTATTCGTATTACCACATATTCGAGATTTTATAGATTTTTCGAGATTATTCAAGATTGTCGATATTATTCGAGATTAGTTCGGAATGAAATTTAAAAGCGCTTATCTTAACATTGTGTAATACCCCTGATGACAAAACGGCATATTTCAAAACGGCATATTTTAAACCGGAATAGGGTGTAACTGTGGCATATTTCAAAATGACGAGTAATTTTACACCCTTCATTCAAAATTGAGTAAAGTTCTGAATCAAACTTCTTTCCTGTTTATAAATTTATAAAATTTCCGACAATTTTCGTTTATATTTGCCTAAGTAATTCATTACAACCAAGATGGAAAAGCTTAACATTAGAAATTCACGATACTCAGGTAATAAATATCATAAATTTTACTTAAAGTGGGTGTTTCTGATGTACTTCGACCGTTATTTTTTTTTTAAATAATCACAAAACTAGAAAGCGGTTACTAACTGCATATATAAGTTCAGTAAAATATCTACTATACTACATTAGTTCGGTAAAAAAAACAACAAAAATTAAATCTGGAAACCCCACATATCTTCGTTAAAAAATAACCCTTGAGAAGGCCATAAAAGCAATCATTACAAAAATAAAATAAAAAAACGGCGAATTAGTAAGTAAATTAACTATAGTTACCTTGCTAATTATTGCTTTAATTTCTGTTGGAAGAATACATTTAATTTCATTAAGTGACGAAAAATTATATTAAGCAAAATAAAATTCTAATAGGCAAAGAGCAATTTTAGTAAATATAGGGTAATTTTGTTAGTTGATGATTAGAACCATTTTAGAACCCCATTTCATCATAATCAGTTAACAATAGCCAAGTTCCATCAAAATTGGCCATATCACAGAACTTCATCAACAAATAATTTTAAAATCACATTTCCATCGCACGTGTCGAATTTTATCAGCATCGGTGAAGAAATAACCGAATTCCATCATAATTGGCCATATTCCAGAATTTCTTCTAAAACTAATTTTAGAACCTTATTTCCATTATACTATGCCAGAAGTTCATTTAAAATCTGTTCATCGTATTCGGTTAATAAATAGCCAAGTTCGACCCTAATTGACCATATTTCAGAACTTCTTCTAAAATCCATTTTAGTTTTCCATTTCCGTTGCAATATGCCATATACGAGTAGTACCATATTCTGAACTGAAATAAGTCGTTTTGAAATATTTTGTAATGTACCATATGGCATAGTGTATCATATGCCGTAATGTACCATATACCGTATTGTAATACGCTGGTGTGAAATATGCCATATGTGTCTTATGCCGTAGAATAACATATGCCGCATTGAAATATGCCATAGTGTACCTTATGTCACATTTTGATATTCCATTTTAAAATATTCCGTTTTCAAATATACCATGTTGATCCTATTTCCGGTGTTACTCGAGTTTAGTTCAGTTTAAAATTTAAAAGCAATTAGTTTAACATTAGGTATGTAGGTAATACCCGTGATACCGACGCGAATTAATAAAAGGGATTTAGTGAATTTGTCTGGTTTAGTCGCTATATCTCAAACTCGATTTTATCTAATCGCGTTGTTTTTTAATAAAGTATTTGACCGATTTTAGCTGAATCAAATATATTAAACCGCAATCTGTCTAGGGTATTATACCCTAGCTAAACTCGTTCAAGTACTCTATGCAAGAAAACGGAACGAGGTAAATCTGAGGTTAACACACTAGGATTAAACTCGTGAATTTCACTAAATCGGTTTTATTAAATGACAGATTATCAAAGGTATTATTTAAGGTTCTCGAAATTTGAGATTTATTGATTTTTGGAAGAATCTAGTTGGATACGGGTCTTGTCTCAGCTAGTTTGAAAAGCGTTAAGTTGATTAGCGTCTAATTTGATCGAAATTATCAATATTATTCAATATTTTCGAGATTATTCATGTATGTTTAACATTGAGAGTTTTCAAAATTTTAGTTAGCTAGGTTTATTCTTTTAGAGATACGTAATTTTCGATATTTTCTGGGATTTTTGGTTTTCAGTTTATTATTCGAAAGTTTCAACATTATTCAAGATTTTCAATATTATTCCAGTTTTGCTTGGAGTTGAATTACGAGTAAGCGCACAGCACTCATATTAGCTAGCTCTATGTGGATATATCTAAAATTTCAGATTAAAATAGCATTAAGAAGCTTGACATCGAAGTTATTCTATAAAATCGTCATTGTCATATTTTCGAGATTATTCGGTTTTGCGAAGCCTGCAAGATATTTTTCAGATTATTCTAGCATTTTAAGTTTATTTGAGTTTTTCTGTGATCTTCGAGATTATTCTAGAATTCTAGGTTCATTAGAATAAGTGATTTATCGAAAATTTTATTTTTAATAAGATAAATATTTAAGTTTGGAGGTTGTTGCGCATTGACAT
This sequence comes from Tipula helvola, assembly GCA_963556165.1. Taxonomy (NCBI): domain Eukaryota; kingdom Metazoa; phylum Arthropoda; class Insecta; order Diptera; family Tipulidae; genus Tipula; species Tipula helvola. The sequence continues at coordinate 53,024,208 of OY744482.1, forward strand.
TTTTAAAGAATTTTGTAATTTGACATTTGGTTGCTTGGTTTCAAAATTGTCGGATAATTTCGAGATTATTATTGAAAATTATTTAAGATTTCGAGATAAATTAGCCGCACTCCGATACTCGCAGTCGCAGTTAAATGCGAATTGTGGCCAATATTATTTTAGTCAACGAACAATGTTTTCCAAAGAGTTTTTAAACTGTGCTCATCAAGTCTCAAGTTGTCCGATTCTAGAAACTTGTTTTGAAACCCTCTATTCTGTTCCTAGATGTTTTTGTAGATTTATCGTCACCGAGACTAGTGCCATTTGATACATGGCGCTTCTAAAATGGTCCATATCATTTTAAAATCATATACAGGAGTTCAGGAGGTAGTTAAAGATGAACTGTAACTTTTATATTCTCTTCTTGTATGTAACAATATGATTGAACACAAAACTACCTTTTAAACTTGGAATTTATGGACAACAAGCCTGATAAATGAAATTGATTTAATTTTAGCGGTTCTTAAATGTTTGTTATACAAATAATAAATTAAAATATTTAATTTAAAATTGTTTTTAAAAATAATAATTAACATGTTTTGTTGGTAACTTTTGGTGAAATGTGTTGATGATCATTTAATAACTCAAAAAGACAACTTGGTTACAGTCTTGGTTTTGTCTTTTGTAAAACATTTTTCCTCAAACAGGACCGATTTATTTGGTCTATCATTTCCGTTGTATAAGGGTATCCACATTTATGTATATTGAAATTTTTATCAAAATTAAAGAGAAAACAAATTTTGCTCAAAAAATGGTCAGGGGTGTGAACCCACGTAAGTTTTGCCTCCAGGCATAGGATTTTTTTATATCCATTGGTCAAAACCAATGCTTCCCGTTCGAACAGCACGTTTATTTGCTCAAAAAATATTAGAAGCATTCAGTCGAAAAGTCGGCCCTTTTTGTACTCAAAATTAACACAGACTTTGGCGGCTCGTAACTTTAAACTTAAAGAGCAAATCGCCCTAGGAGTAAGCCTTAAATAAGTATGACTGTTGGGTGAAAATCTAAAAATAATAATTAATATATTTTCGGAAACACTATGGTTTCAATTATCATCAAATTATAAAAGACTTACAATGTAGTAGAAAAACCTCAAAGCATTTACACAATCATTACGTTCTCCTTATCTGAATTAAAATCATATCTTGTGCTTGGCTTTGCACATTATATCAACACAATGAGCATATAAATCGAATAATCCACTGACAGGTTGACATTGAGGGTTAATTAAATGTTGACATTTGTGTTTGCACAACAAAAACAATTCAATGTACGGATTGAAAAGAAAAACTCACAAGAAAAATCTGTGTTAGAGTAACTTATTTACTTTGTAGATATGGTACATAATTATAATATCTAGTGATTTTGTTGTTAATTTCGTGTGAAATGTGTTGATGTGCATTTTATAATTCAAAAAGACAACTTGGTTTCACATTTTAGATATTGTCTTTAGCTTTTTGTTTTTTCTTTTTTGTGTGTATAAATACATAATTGTTTATAATTTATAAATAATAATAATACATTTTTTTAAAAATTAAAAGTAATATTTTTGGTAGATTTAATTTCGTTAAGGCTAGCTCCTTTTTTTCTCGACAAGCGCTTCTTGAGGTAGTTATTGCACTATACTTGGTGAAAACTCTCTGTGAGAAACCTCCCATGTACACAACAAAATCCCAGTATTGGTAAGAATAATGTATTCTTCGACTTCGAGTTTATGATTTTATGTGATTTTTTTATTTTGATATTTACATGTGTGAAATTTTGGCGGGGATACTACACTTATAATGCCCTACCTACTTTTCATCAGTATTTCCAAGCAGCTGTTATATTTAATTATTTTATATCGGTAATATCGATACCTTAAAGTACACAAGTGTTATGTACTTTATGGTAAATTGAAAATTAGGCTTTCGTAAAGATATTCTTTAACATTTACGGTTCTGTTTTTTTGGTACAGGGTATAATCTTTTAGAACACTATTTCCAAGGGCATTGAGTGAACATTTCACATATTTTCGAATTTAGAGACATTCTTTGGGTCATTCAAAATCTACATCTCACTTATGTGCGTTATGGTATCGATATTAAGTATTCCATTTAATTTATTTGATATTTCATTAATTGATTTAAATATAATTATTTAAGGTGATGTACGAGCAATCATATTTATACTAGATGCATGACACCGTACCTTCCAATTAAGAGTATTACATCTGCAAATTAATAATTTTTTTGGAGGGGCGTGTCAAGTTTTTAATGTTAAATTTGGCCTAATTTTTTTAAATAAACTTCTTGCCACACTTTTTGGGAAGGACTCTATTAAAAAAAAAATTAAGTCGAAACTAGCATTAACAATTTTAAGGCCTCTCCAAAAAATTAATGATTTGCAGATGTAATACTCTTAATTGGAAGCGACAATATTTGGCGTAGTTGGTTATCAATTGAATAAGGAAATTTCGAAATTTGAAATCATCATAAACGAACTTGAATTAAAATATTAAAAGTATTCCCACATGGAGGTGATATCGCCCGGCATTCCAAACAGTAAAATGCAACTTCTGACCCAATTGTTTCATCTGCAGTATACAAATTATTAAAAAAAAAAAAATTTGAATGCACAAAAACTAACATATTCTTCGAAAATTTTGTTAAATTAACACAATTTCATTCGAAAAAACTCCCAAATTCAGTTTGTCGTAGGCTATGTACAAAATTGGTTCTTTTTAAGATTATACTTCTTACACTTTCTGCCGTAGGCACTTGGCGAAACACACTTAATACACACATTTTTAAAATTTTTTAAAAACACTTGTTAAATATTTCGCAAAATTACAAAAGGTTTAAAAAATCACTCGATCGATTTCGGCTTATTAGGCCATCATCAGGAGTCGATCAGGAATCGATCGAGTGATTTTTTAAACCTTTTGTAATTTTGCGAAATATTTAACAAGTGTTTTTAAAATTTTTTAAAAATGTGTGTTTTAAGATTATATTAGTTTGTGTACAGTCGAATTATTTTTAATAATTTTCATACTGCAGAAGAAATATTTGGGTGAAACATTGGATTTGATGGTTTGGAATGCCGCCGGCGACTACACTTACATGAAACAATGGTTTTAGAATATAATCATTTAAGCACCTCAATTTAATATTTATAGATTTACTGAGAGTAGCTTTAGTATGTCACCGAAGTAAGTTTTATTAATTCATGCATCAACATTGTCATCAATATCGACAGATCAGCTAAGGCCAACACCATCAACGGAGCAAAGGTTATTGGTTAACACCAACAAGAAAACCTGGTACAACAACATCAACACAGCAAATTCCATCAATTTCTACAGGGCAACCTAGGCCATTAACATGGGCAGCAACACAGCAAAGGCCATCAACAACAAGAGGACAACCTGGGCCAATAATATCAATGTAGCAAAGGCTACAGTCGCAAAGGCTACAGTCGCAAAGGCTACACTCTTTTTTCAGTGTTTTTCACCTCTTTCGTCTGGCTTGGGATAGGCGGTCATTATATACATACATGTTGCACTGATGAGAAAGCTCGAATATTGCGACTGCGATGTGGACGCATTAAGTTTGGTAGAAGTGCGAACGCCACGTCTTCCACACAAATATAAAGGGAACTTTCTCTGTCGTTTTGGGGAAGCAGGCTGGTGGTGGTAAACACAATTCACCACCTCCATTTAAAAGGGCTTTGCCAAAATTGCTCTTTCGAAATATAGTTCTATCGCCCAAATGCCCGCTTGCCCCAATATCCACAAATATAAATTTGTAGTTTGCATCACATACTGCAATTAATACGACGCTGTTGTTGGGTTTATAATTCCGGTATACAGAACCAGAATTTACAAATAACTGAAAACAAAATAATTGTCAATCTTAACAAATTTTAAAATAAAAATAAATCTAGGTTTAACCTGGATAATCAAATGTTTCCCATCGATTGCAACTAAGCAATTTGGGAAATTCCATTTATCGTAGAAATCCGTTGGAATGGACAGCCATATTTCAGTGTTGAGTTGTGGGAAACACCTCGATTTTACCTTTCCCATAATACCAAGCCTGTCTGATGTATGATGAACGAAGTCAGCGATTTCCGTATGCGGTTTCCATAACGACCAATAGACACCATATACTGTCTCCACTTGTTCTGTATCTAAAAATAAATCATTTAATTAATACCTCAAGTTGAATATTAAGTTTGAGTTTACCACGTACCTTAGTGTTAGTGACAGCCTCTCGTTTGTATTATCATCATAGGTTGCATTGAAGGGCCTACTATTGATAAAAGTTTGTCGAATTGTAACAAAATCCCCCAAAAGGGATTTTGTTGAACAGAACATAGCAATAGAGGTCTGGTTGCGGTATTGCACTGGCTGAAGCTCGCCGCTAGGCGTGGGGGTTACCAGACATATTGCTATGCTTGAAAACCGCATAGAGATAAAACGAAGGGGACAAGAAAATTATTCTACTGTGCCACGACCACAGTGGTAGATAATCATAAATGGGAGCGTTCGACAAGGATGCCGGTGCCACTCCGGCGACCCTGCTCAAGGCCTAGGTCAGCACAAGGCCGCCCATCCTCACGCGATCACAAAGAACTAATTAGTTACACATCACTAAAAAATTAAAAAATGATAAAAAGAAAAAAACTGTAATTACGGATGGAAATCGAACGGTAAGAAAAGCAACGGAGAAAATGAAATGAAAGAAAAATTTTGAAAGAAAACGTTAGCCAAAAATCAAAAAAAATCACAAAAGAAAACGTGGTGCGAATCGATTTGGGGTGTCGCATATGACGCCACCCGGAACCTGTAAAACCCGTTAAAAAATTTAAATATATAATAAAAAAAAATATAATAATAAAACAAAAAAAAACCCAAGTTTGGTTCACAAAATTTAATGAAAAAAAACCACACGGTGTGAGCGGCGTTCTTTATCTATTTTGGCCTCACACACCTTACCTGAATAATAATAAAAATTCTGGCCCGTCCGACCACAAAACAGCTACCACAGCGCCGACGCAGGATACCGTCCCAGCAGCCCCCTCGCACCGTCCTCAACCCACCGCAAGGTTAGCTGCCACAATATCAAATCGTTTACAGTATTTTCACACAAAAATCACACCACCAAGATAGATTTTTGACCATTCACAAGGAATTCACGTTGAACAGCAGATTAACACGTGGGTTGGTTTTGCATTACTCAAAAATTATCGAAGGTAACCCACAGAAGATAATCATTTAACCACACCCGATTTCAAATAGCTATGCATTACTGGTATTTACTCATGTATTCCAGTTGTAGTGACATTAACGGAGCACAATACTCGTGACAACAGTGTCTTGGTGGATTATTGTAATATTTCCCAGGGAAAATTGCACCAGGCGCACTAGTTTCAGCAACACACAAAAAAAACACCACGTATTTCAGGATTCAATGAATAACACACAAAAGTTACTTTATGGTAGATTGATAAATATATTTTATTTTTTTATTTTTTTTTATTAAGTTTTAATTTAACAGACTTATAATTTTCCAATACAAGAAAGTTCCACCACTTTGGATACAAAAAAAAAATATATGATATAATTAATTAAGATCAACGCTTTATTTTATTTTTTTATTTTTCAAATAGACAAAAAAAAACAGAACTGTCTTGGATAAATCTAACACTCTACCAAAAATTCACTACTTAATTCCAAACTATATACATAAACGTTTTTTTTTTTTTATTATTACTGGACTTCTGTCCAAAATTAAAAATTTTTTTTTTTTATTTTTATACAAAAAAAAAACAATAAACTTTTCTTATTTTTATTTTTTTATTTTTTTCCAACTTGACTTTTTCTTCATTCAATATTCAAAACGAGACTCTCAAAAATAAAATTCCCGACGCGTAACAAACATAATTTTTCCCCCACCCAAAAAAATATTTACATATATAAAAAAAAAACCGACCGATAAATTTCGGGTGACGTACACATACGACATCACCCAAAATCGACTCGCACACACCAATACTATTTAATTTAATCACTGGAACATTCCATTTACATGGAAAATCCACGCGCTAACCAAAACAAAACAGATGAAGCAACACGCCAACCACTACACGTCATTACATACCATCAAACAAAAAATGATAAAACGAATCGAGTAACCGACCAAAATACGGAGAAGTATAAAATGCTAAATGGTACACTCTACCAAAAAAAAAAAATATTTTCTATTACAAATTAAGCCAAAGAAAGAATGACGTGTAGTGGAAGAGATTTTATGCAGCGCAGTGGATAAACATGCAACCTTGTTGGGATTTTCAACCGTAATTACAGATTTAAATTAAACAGATCATAACAACCACAAGCGGTTGTTACAGCGTGGGGACGACTCACACCCGAGAAAAGATCTCAAAGCCAGGCATGAAAGTAAGAGGGAAGGAGAAAAAAAAATTTCACTAATAATTTGTCACAATCGTATATCCTTGGCATGATAAACTCCCAAAGGTTTTCCATCAAGATTTCTGATATTATAAGAGACTGTTCCGATTTTATCAGTGATAAAAGCAGGAATAAACTTAGCAGCTAACTTTGCAGAAAATCTATCAGGAGCACTACTTTGTGCGAAGGATCGGACAAACACAGGTTGATCAGGCAGGAAATTCCTATTGGTACTTCGTAAATTATAACGAGCAGCGGATTTCTCATGTGCAACTTTCAGGTAATGAGTTATTTGATCACGAATAAGATTTAATCTATTAGACTTGGACAACACATGTATTTCGTTATCATCCTGAGGAGATAAAAGTTTACGTAAAGCATAATCTGAACCGTTTAAGGACATGTGTTGACCAAAGACCAAATAGTGAGGAGAAAAATTCGTGACGTCGTGTTTAACATTTCGCAATGCCGCAGTGATTTCAGACAGATGGCAATCCCATTCATTATGTGCATGATCATCAAGATAAGAACGAATACTAGACAGTAACGTCCGATTAACTCTCTCAGAAGCGTTGCTTTGAGGAGAGTAAATAGGAGTACGTATATGATCAACATTATATTTTTTCAAGAGATCTTTAAATAAGTTAGATATGAATTGTTTGCCATTATCAGAAGTAATCACTGCAGGTACAGAGAAAAGTAAAAACACATCATTTTCCAAAAAGTTACACAGAGAAGAGGCGGAAGCTTCACGCAATGGTTTGACTAGAACAAACTTTGAATAATGATCCAACACTATAGCGATACAGGTATTACCTCGTTTGGAGCGAGGATAAGGTCCAAGGAAATCAACGAACAATTTTTCAAAAGGTCTAGTAGACTCAGTTTGAGAACCCATCAAAGGTTGAGTGCTAAAATTTACAGGCTTATTCATCTTGCATTGTACACAATTAGAGATGAAAAGTTTGATTTGTTTAGTCATACCAAACCAGAAAAATTGCCGCTGAAGTCGTTCTACAGTTTTTTTAATACCCATATGAGCAGAAGTAGGAGAAGAATGAGCCAGTTCAATTAAGTTTGCAGTCAAGGACAACGGAACTACTAACTTCCATTCAGACAAATCAGTGGACGTATAACGAGAAGCGTAGGAAGGTAAGATCAAGAGTTTATTATCACGGATTTTGAAGTTGTGATCGCAATCTTTTAATAGTTGTACTCGATTGATCTGTTGTACATATTCATCGTCCTGAAAAGCTGAAGAGTTAAGATCAATGTGTAGAACCGAATTGTCACTTGAAGAATTTAAACTGGACACATTTTCTTGTATAACAGGAGAATTACAAGGTAAGGAGGAATCATCATTCAAAGTAGTTTCAACAGGAGGAAAAGGTTGATCATTACTTACATCGTCTGTGGGCTCACTATAAAAAGCTCTGGAGAGGGCATCAGGTACAACATTCACCGTTCCTTTACGATATCCGATATCAAATTTGTACGCTTGCAGTTTTAAACTCCAGCGGGCGAGTCTACCAGATAGATCTTTTTGGGACATCAACCAGCGGAGACTAGCGTGATCAGTATAAATCGTGAACGGGTATCCCTCGATATAGGGCCGAAATTTTTGGACGCTAAGTACTGCTGCGTAGCACTCCAACTCAGTTACAGAATAATTCCTCTGAGCGGCATTAAGTTTGTGCGAAAAGAATTCAATGGGGTGTTCAGCGCCATCAGGATCAAGCTGAAAAAGTACACTACCCACGCCAACAGCACTTGCGTCGCATTGGATGAAGAAAGGGCGCCCATAGTCAGGATTAGCTAAAACAGGAGCAGACGATAAAGATACTTTAAGAGATTGGAAGGATTCCTCAGCGTGAAGATTCCATTTAGACTTAGATTTTTTCCCTGTCAGATCGGTTAGTGGAGCAGCTAAAGACGCGAAGTTTTTAATAAAACGCCTATACCACCCACATAAACCCAAGAAACTACGTATTTGTTTAGTTGTTTTTGGTCGAGGAAATTCTCTAATTGCCTTACATTTTTCTGGGTTGGTGCGAAGGCAACCATCACCCACTAAATAACCCAGGTATTTAACCTCCTTCAAAACAAACTGACTCTTTTCTAAATTTATGGTTAAACCAGCCTTTACTAGCAACGAAGCCACAACTTCCAAAAGTTCCAAGTGTTCATCAAAAGTGGACGAAGTAACCAATAAATCATCAAGGTAGACGAATACTTTGTCGTGCAGTTGATAAGGAATCACCCGATGCATAAGGCGACACAGTGTTTGGGGAGCGTTGCACAACCCAAAGGGCATGACCTTGAAGTGGTACAAGGGACGACCAGGGACAGTAAACGCCGTCTTATCTCGGGATTGCGGGTCAAGAGGGATCTGCCAAAAGGCATCTTTCAGATCGATGGTAGAAATATACCGTGTTTGATCCAATCGACCCAACAATCCGTTGATAAGGGGAAGCGGATACGCATCCCTGACCGTCACCTTGTTCACCTCACGGGCATCCAAACACAAGCGTACTTGGCCATTAGCCTTATGCACCATGGTGACAGGAGAACACCATGAACTGTGGCTTTCTTCAATCACATCCAGTGATAACATCCTATCTAGCTCATCGTACATTAGTTTTTGCTTAGCAGGAGAAACAGAGTAAAAACGTTGCTTAACAGGCTTGGATTCACCAACATCAATCTCATGAGAGATTAATGTAGTTCGTCCAAGACCCATTTTAGCACTTGACGGAAATTTTTTAACTATTGTAGAGAGCTTTAAGTTATCATCTGGAGAGAGAGAATGGAATTTAGGAGAACAAGATATTTCTGCGGAGTCCGATAATTCACTCAACGCAGGTAATTGCAAAGTAATGCCGAATTTATTCCAAAAGTCAATCCCTAAATAAAGAGATTGCTTTAGAGAAGGTACTAAAAAGAATCGCATGTAATGAGATTGGGAGTTAAAGCTAACCTGAACATTTATATACCCAATGACGTTCTGAGATTGACCACTCGCAGTCTGAATAGAAGTAGGAAAATTATGAATATGAAGATTATTGTCCGCCAACAACTTTTCAGAACCACAACCCAACACACTTACACTCGCTCCACTATCTAATAGACCTCGGTATGGAACATCATTGACAAGAATATCAGCATAAGGCCGTTTATCGCTTGTCTCAGAACCGAGTACTGAAGAAACAACAAAGGATCGCAAAATCCGACGTTGCTCCCAGTATTTTTTTGAGCGAAGTAACTGAGCTGAGATGAGTTTCCCAAAAGTGTTGGGGAGAGACGGAACGGAATCAGAAAAATTAGAACTATTGTTAAATGAAGAAGTTGAAGGAATGGAGTGTTCCAATTTGGAAAAGGAATTTACTCGACATTCAGGTGGAGAAACAGGCAAGCAAGAGTCCGATACCATTAGGTCGGAGCCAGCTGAACCAGATCCAGAAGAGATTGCGGAGTCAAAGGACTCAACGCGAACTTTCACTGGTTCGACTGATTCTTTCCATCTGGCATCAGTCTCTTCCGAAACTCTGGGTCGGTATTGCTGACTGCATCTACTTTGGTAATTATGGTTGGGGTTGAGATGGTCTGTGGTTCCTGGTTCCCCGATCTCCATGAACCACTGATCTGGTTTCCCGCACAACGAACACAATTTGTTGAAATGGTGCCTTTGAGACCACAACGATAGCAAAAGGCACCCAAGTGAGGACGAGGACAGTCTCGAAAACCATGCCCTATATCAGAACAATTATAGCAAATGTAATTGCGGCCAGATCTGGAGGTATTGTTTACATTAGGTGTAGTTGAAGTAGAAGGGAATTTAAATGACGTAGAAGTTGTAGCCGATGTTCCCATTGGGACACGGTAAGAGTGACTTGGGCTAATCGCAGAAATATGTTGCACAGATTCGGACGTCGGAACAAAAACACCAGATGGCACGCGATATGCGGTTCCTGACGTATCTGCGGATAAAACTGACGGATTAGAAGTTGGAACGACTGGTTCTGAATCATACATACTCTCAACACCGAGTTCATTGATACTACGACGAGGGTGCATCGAGTAATCAGGTGGAGAACGAAAACGTTTTAGCGAATCTTCCCATGAAGTACAACTTTTGATGAGCTCATTGATATGTGAGAAGTGTCGATCAGTAAGTTGATACTGAAGGACAGGCTTCATATTGTTCATCAGTAGTTGTATGAATTCATCGTCGCTGTAAGGGGTATGACACTGCAGGGCCAAATTCCACATGTGATGATAAAACTCCAAGAATGATTCGTTAGGTAACTGTTTACGAGACTCAACCATACGACGAATTTCGTAGGGAGTACGCCTATCTTTAAATCTTTCTTGGAAGGCTAATCGGAGGCTATCCCAAGGTAATGTGTTGGAATCTAAAGTGTTGCTTAATACCTCAATATAATTTAAAGGACAAAAGAATTTATGTTTACTGAGTTTACTATTGAACTGAATGTGAGAGACAAAAAAAATAAAATAAAGAAAATGAATTATATTTATATATATATATATATATGTATATACACAAAAAAATTACCGAAAAAAAAAATTAATTTAAATATCAATATCCCAAAACCGAAAAAAAAATTAATGAAAATAATTTGACAAAATAATGAAAATTAGAATGAACTTTTTAAATTATAACTATAATAATCACGTAGATATCAACAAGTCGGAAGGATTGAGGAGCTGGAAAATTACTATGGTTATCCCAAGGACTTATCCGCGGTAAAGCACTACTTTCACTCGACTCAAACACTGTATGAACAACCGCACTTGCCGGTCTATCCCACGGTAGATTATTATTGCCGGAATTCATTCGCAAGCAAATATAAACCCAAAACAAAAACAAAAAAAAATCAAAATACCGAAATAGAATTACTACAATATAAAAAATGAACTAACCAAAATTATTAACAGTATTTTAGCTGCTCCATTAACCAACTGAAAAACAACCAATAATCAAAAAACAAAATTTCACAAAAATGAAAAAGCAAAAGGAAAAATAAGTAAAATGTATTACTTGTATCAAAAAATAACAAAAAAATGTGATCACGTGAGAGATGATCACGACCCCATGCTGAGCTAGGCGTGAACGCTATAATAATAAAAAAAATAAAAATTACCACTGTGGTCCCAGTAGTTTAATTAGAATTGAACAAAAAAATTTGAAAAATAAAATTTTACCTGAAAGTAGAAGTTGACTAAAGATGTGCCAATGAGTACTGCGATCACGAACTGTCCAATCAACACCACATTGGTGGAAACAACAAGTTCGCGATCCCAACACCCATGACACATGGAACCAACATGACGAGCGATCCAGCAAGATCAAATAACCAAAGGTTAGAACATGCTGTGATCCCTCCCCATGTAGGTAGTCGGACTGAAATAGAAAAAATTAATTTAATTATAGGGTACGAAGACTTTAAAAATTTAATAAGACTAAACTCAGAACGAAAGAAGAATGAGCTTAACCACAATCAATGCCACATGGCAGAAATGGTAAGCCCATTCATCAGACGAGCTGAGAATAGGGATCAACATTCTCATCTGCATGCAATCAAACAGCTTACGCTGGTTGCAATGCAGATTTGAATGTTGATCGGGCAGAAAACATTGATGTGAGCACCCGTGCAAGCTCAAACAACGCAAGCGTTGGACTTTGCACGTGGTACTCACAACAAGTAAGCTGAAAAAAAAATTGTGACATTAAAGACGAAAATCAAAAAAAAAATTAGCCGAATAAGTTTGGGCGCCACTGTAACAAAATCCCCCAAAAGGGATTTTGTTGAACAGAACATAGCAATAGAGGTCTGGTTGCGGTATTGCACTGGCTGAAGCTCGCCGCTAGGCGTGGGGGTTACCAGACATATTGCTATGCTTGAAAACCGCATAGAGATAAAACGAAGGGGACAAGAAAATTATTCTACTGTGCCACGACCACAGTGGTAGATAATCATAAATGGGAGCGTTCGACAAGGATGCCGGTGCCACTCCGGCGACCCTGCTCAAGGCCTAGGTCAGCACAAGGCCGCCCATCCTCACGCGATCACAAAGAACTAATTAGTTACACATCACTAAAAAATTAAAAAATGATAAAAAGAAAAAAACTGTAATTACGGATGGAAATCGAACGGTAAGAAAAGCAACGGAGAAAATGAAATGAAAGAAAAATTTTGAAAGAAAACGTTAGCCAAAAATCAAAAAAAATCACAAAAGAAAACGTGGTGCGAATCGATTTGGGGTGTCGCATATGACGCCACCCGGAACCTGTAAAACCCGTTAAAAAATTTAAATATATAATAAAAAAAAATATAATAATAAAACAAAAAAAAACCCAAGTTTGGTTCACAAAATTTAATGAAAAAAAACCACACGGTGTGAGCGGCGTTCTTTATCTATTTTGGCCTCACACACCTTACCTGAATAATAATAAAAATTCTGGCCCGTCCGACCACAAAACAGCTACCACAGCGCCGACGCAGGATACCGTCCCAGCAGCCCCCTCGCACCGTCCTCAACCCACCGCAAGGTTAGCTGCCACAATATCAAATCGTTTACAGTATTTTCACACAAAAATCACACCACCAAGATAGATTTTTGACCATTCACAAGGAATTCACGTTGAACAGCAGATTAACACGTGGGTTGGTTTTGCATTACTCAAAAATTATCGAAGGTAACCCACAGAAGATAATCATTTAACCACACCCGATTTCAAATAGCTATGCATTACTGGTATTTACTCATGTATTCCAGTTGTAGTGACATTAACGGAGCACAATACTCGTGACAACAGTGTCTTGGTGGATTATTGTAATATTTCCCAGGGAAAATTGCACCAGGCGCACTAGTTTCAGCAACACACAAAAAAAACACCACGTATTTCAGGATTCAATGAATAACACACAAAAGTTACTTTATGGTAGATTGATAAATATATTTTATTTTTTTATTTTTTTTTATTAAGTTTTAATTTAACAGACTTATAATTTTCCAATACAAGAAAGTTCCACCACTTTGGATACAAAAAAAAAATATATGATATAATTAATTAAGATCAACGCTTTATTTTATTTTTTTATTTTTCAAATAGACAAAAAAAAACAGAACTGTCTTGGATAAATCTAACACTCTACCAAAAATTCACTACTTAATTCCAAACTATATACATAAACGTTTTTTTTTTTTTATTATTACTGGACTTCTGTCCAAAATTAAAAATTTTTTTTTTTTATTTTTATACAAAAAAAAAACAATAAACTTTTCTTATTTTTATTTTTTTATTTTTTTCCAACTTGACTTTTTCTTCATTCAATATTCAAAACGAGACTCTCAAAAATAAAATTCCCGACGCGTAACAAACATAATTTTTCCCCCACCCAAAAAAATATTTACATATATAAAAAAAAAACCGACCGATAAATTTCGGGTGACGTACACATACGACATCACCCAAAATCGACTCGCACACACCAATACTATTTAATTTAATCACTGGAACATTCCATTTACATGGAAAATCCACGCGCTAACCAAAACAAAACAGATGAAGCAACACGCCAACCACTACACGTCATTACATACCATCAAACAAAAAATGATAAAACGAATCGAGTAACCGACCAAAATACGGAGAAGTATAAAATGCTAAATGGTACACTCTACCAAAAAAAAAAAATATTTTCTATTACAAATTAAGCCAAAGAAAGAATGACGTGTAGTGGAAGAGATTTTATGCAGCGCAGTGGATAAACATGCAACCTTGTTGGGATTTTCAACCGTAATTACAGATTTAAATTAAACAGATCATAACAACCACAAGCGGTTGTTACAGAATTCAGCAGATGGCATGCGGTGAAAATTGACGAATGTCTCGTTATCCGTCAACCTCATCTCATTTTCAAGGTTGTGGTATAACCTTGTTGCCTTCGATTCCGATTAATCGGAACATTTATAAACTAACTCTATAAGGTGTTCAAAATGAAGAAGACAAATTTATTTTAATTTTCAAAATTTTATTTCTTATTAAAATTCATTAGGTTTAGTTCATTCGGGTGATATTATCCATAAAAAAATGAACGCTTCGCATTAAAAAATAAATAGGTATTTATGGCCTGTCGGTAGACCGGTTATTAGCGTCGTTACTGAACGGTATATTTTCATCATATCTCGTTCTTAAATTGTAAAAGTATTGCTGTACGAACAACCATAAATTATATGCTGCTTTAGGGTATTGTAACGTTTTGAAAGTAATATCGAGGGCCTCCAGGAAGCTGCCTAAAACATAAATGTGATCATCGTTCACTGAACTAAATTGGATGCTATCTTCTAGGCCAACAGAATATTTAATGAATAAAATGAAATGAATTGGCCCCATTGTATACATATAAAATATAATTTTGTATACCCTACATAACTAATACAGTATGATTCAATCTGTCATTGAAAATTATTGATATTGTATTTTTAGAGAGTAAATCATATTTAAATATTTCCACCGTCAACTTACTATTATTCGTGTTCTATTGGCTAAAAAATCGGAATTCGATCTAGAAGGGCTGCACTCTTCATGGTACAAACTCATTTCAATTCAGTTTTTTTATCTAGATCAGATTTTTGTGTCAATAGAACATGACATTACTAAACTCGATTGTATAATAAATGTTGATTTTTATCTACCTGAAGTAAGAGAATTTTTTATTTTTTAATAATTTCTAAATATATTTTCTTGTCCTTTACGTTTAATGTTAGTTTGTATAATGTCACCAACTCGTCCCACTTTAAATAAATGGTTTGTGATGTGCTATATGCTACTTGAAAATCAATGTTTATCTGTAATTAAAATATATATTTAACTAGTAATTTGCAATAGAATATGTACTCAAATAATTATTTGTACCAATTCAACAGCACAAGCATGCTTGTAAAGTGGCCAGTTCTCGAATATTCCGATGAGTGTTGGCTCATTATTATTTTTTATTTCTTGAAATCTCGTCTTGGTTAATTCTTCCCATTTTTCTACAATTAGGCTTCTCGGACTTCTGAGGTGGCCTAGTTGGATTTTTAGGAGTTCATAATCTTCATTTGAAATCACAGAAGAGTCATCTATTAAAAATTGTAAAATATTAAAGTAAAACAAAATAATACAATAATGTTTACCTGATAATTTAGGTTGTTGTTGTGGCTTTTTTTCAAAAACATATTAATTTCCCTCTGCTGGTACATAAACCTATTGTAAAGTTTATCAATCGGAGGTTTGTGTCCTCTACGAACAAAATATGTCTCCTGTAGAAAACAAAAAACAAAACAATCGTAAGATTTTATTGATACTTCAGTGCGAGTCCACGTATATATTCTACTGAACCATTTTCAGCAGGCAACCAATTGACGCTATCTATTTAACAGTAAACAAATTTCACCTTCCGAAAAAATATTTTTAAATTACATGCAAGCCTGCTGAAAATGTGTCCGCATAATATTTACGTAAACTAGCAGTCATAAAATAATGTCGAAATTACCAATGTTTCTCCAGAAACCACACTTTTATTTTATACAAATTTAGGGTAGTGGTCAATTGTTGGCCAATTACAAGAAATCCTAGAGATGTCTATGTAAATGTGAGTATGCCATATTATTGTACGCTGTTAGTAGAATATTTGGGCCGAGACTCATTTTAACGCGACGTTCAAGGGGTGAGATATCGAATTTCCACACTTTTATTTTATACAAATTTAGTGTAGTGGTCATAGAGGTCAATTTCTGGAAAATTACAAAAAATCCTAGAGATGTATAAGTAAATGTGAGTATGCCATATTATTGTACGCTATTAGTAGAATATTTGGGCCGAGACTCATTTTAACGCGACCCTCAAGGGGTGAGATATCGAATTTCCACACTTTTATTTTATACAAATTTAGTTTAGTGGTCACTTTTGGCCAGTTTCAAGAAATCCTAGAGATGTCTAAGTAAATCTGAGTATGCCATAAATATTTAGGCCGAGACTCATTTTAACGCGACCCTCAAGGGGTGAGATATCGAATTTCCACACTTTTATTTTATACAAATTTAGTGTAATGCTCATAGAGGTCAATTTCTGGAAAATTACAAAAAATCCTAGAGATGTATAAGTAAATGTGAGTATGCCATATTATTGTACGCTGTTAGTAGAATAGTTGGGCCGAGACTCATTTTAACGCGACCCTCAAGGGGTGAGAAATCGCATTTTACACTTTTATTTTATACAAATTTAGTGTAGTGGTCACTTTTGGCCAGTTTCAAGAAATCCTAGAGATGTCTAAGTAAATCTGAGTATGCCATAAATATTTAGGCCGAGACTCATTTTAACGCGACCCTCAAGGGGTGAGATATCGAATTTCCACACTTTTATTTTATACAAATTAATTATAATAATTTTGAAACAGTTTAAAGTACTGGAAAATTATATGCATATAATAGCGTTCGCTTTTCTTTCCAAATTTTTCTTTGAATAAAATGTGATAAAGAAAATTAGTCGTCTTCCAATTTATTTATGGTATTGAATACCGACTCTAAAACACCGTCAGTTTCAAAAATTTTCCTAAATTAAATGAGAGCGGAAAAACTACACCTTTACAAATTTTTTCAGTTAGAATTAGAATACCGATTCGGTAAATTTCAGTTAACCGATTATCCAAAGTAAACTGAATTAGGTTTAGAAGTAAATTTTTCTCTTTCAAATTTTTTTATTAATTTGTACTCACTATTTGTATTTTCAAATTGATCTAATAATTGAAATATGACACGAAAATCCTAACTGAGTGATTGGATTACATTATTATCCTCTTCTAGTTTTTTTTAACAATTTTGGCTAAATTATTTTTTATAGGGTTAATCACAAACTCGCCCGAAAAACAATTTCTAACCGCTTGGTTAGAGGTGTGTAAATGGTCAGTACAAAATTACAACAAAAAATTGAAATTTTAAGAAATTATCACCTGAATGTTCATCGATATGAACGAAATGTTACGAATTCACACCCATGTGCCGCGATCTTTACACGACGCGACATTAAAATAATTTAAAACCTAGTAATGCCATATAACCGTCACTTGACGATCACACAATTTAAGATACCATTACACGAATGTAAATAAAATAATAAGATTGTCCGAGCAGATACCCAAGTACCACGATCTTCACACGACTCTAAAAAATTTATTAAAATGCGGTAATGACAAGTAACAGTCATTTGATGGTCAAACGATTAAAGTTACGGTTAAACGAATGATTACCGACAGAATATAAGCCAATGATTACACGAATACGCACCGCACCAACAATAACACGATCTTTACCCGATACTAAATTCAAGTCGATTTTACCTGTAAAATGCTAGAAAGAGAAGTTTATTGTCTGTCTTTCTATTATTCGTGTGGGCATGAAACACACAGAAATGAAAAGTTTTCCTTGTGTTTTTTTGATTTATAATTCGCTAAGTCACTACGTTCTTGCCTCATACTTAATGTATGAAGTTGGAATTGTATTTTTGTAGTAAGGTCCTAGCAACCTGATGAGTAGATCGATTTTTGTAGTTTGGTCGTAGCTATCTGATGAGTAGATCAAACTTTTTGTTTTGAGATTATCCATTAATTATTATTAATATATTGTGTGTCGTGTCTCCTCGTGTGTGTCTATAAAAAGCAGAAAGAATCTTATTGTAAAATGCTCGATATTCTTTCGTACTTCAGTCGGTTAATGTTGCAGTGCCAATTTGCTGGTGGAATGTTTATCCTTAAGTCACACTTTTGTCAGCCGATTTTATCTGTCAAATGCTCGGTATTCGTTTTTAACTTAGTCGGTTAGCTTCAAATAATGCCTATTTTTCAGTAAAACGATTGCCCTTAAGTCACCCTTATGTCAGTTCATTTTACCTATACTACTCGTTGATGTTCGGCTTAGACTGATTATGCAGACATTATAATGCGCTATGGTCTACCAAGTTATGGTCTTTTTGAGTACTTTTTAACCAAAAAAGTCCGAAAAATAACTACACGGTCCTCAGTCTCAGGACGGTCAAATTAAATTACCAAAATTGTATTTTGTTTTTCGGGTCGCTAACCTGATTTTGAATAAAGTTTACATCTTTTCTATTAAAATTTTAAAATGGGTTTTATCGTCCAAATTTAAGGCTAAATGCTACTGATGGATTTAAACATAGTGAACATAAAGAATTCGGAGATATACTAACTAACGGTAAACTATTTGCAGTTGTAGTATCTGCAGTATCCTGAGTTGACAAACTCTCTAAATTAGTTGCTTCAGAAAATAGCTCTGATGTACTACCATTAATAAAAGAAGTTCTTTGCATGTGTACCATCACATCGCTAAATTTTAAACTGCAGTTTGAATGTATCCGTAACAAAATCCTTTTAAAAGAATTTATATTCTGAAAAATTTGCAAACAATTTTCTTGTTTACAAATAAAATTACTGGTAGGCCCCTCTATTTTTTGGTTGTAATTTTCAAATTAACTACATATATACTAAATTTAATGTTTATACAGGAAAATTTGTAACACCTTGATAGTTATTAAATTTATCAACACCTAATTTAAGTACCTGTAATATATACTTATACAATAGTTTAGTAAAATAATGATTTATACCATTAAACCGTTATTTATGACTGCGTTTCCAATTGTTTAATTATTAGTTTATCGATTTTATTCTACAAAACAAATAATAATAAATTAATAATTAGTTTATTTTGTTAATCCATAATTTTTTACAACATACTATACATAATTAAAATGATTTATTCGTCACATGCATCACATGATTAATAAAATATTTATTTTAAATAAATACTTCATGTACACATTACTTTGCATACACACATAATAAAATATTAAATATTAACAAAAAAAAAAAGTTAAATGAATTCATTTTATCATATTATGCATTAATTAGTTACATATATTCCTAACAACTACAATGTACGCGTTTGTATGTATGTACATAATGTAAAACTAAAGTTAATTATCAATTCAATTAAAAATCGACAAAGCACAAAATAAACAAAATACTCGTGCAATTATATCGAAAGCAAATATTTACTACTTGACTCAAATAATAATATGTTGTGTCGGTTGTATGATCTGTTTCAGTGGCCAGTTTGGTATACGAATTAAATTTTTGTTAAAAATGCTAAATCAGAATTTTAAATTTTTATTTTTAATTTTAAATTGATAAATATTTTATATAATTTAGAATATAAGTATGTACAAAGGTATACCAAGCTTGTTTTTTTTTTTGGTTTATATTTATTGATTTAGACAGGAGTACATGTTAAACTTATTTATGGCATGGATACATTATTTTTTATTTAATTTTAAATTCACGAATAAGATCCATCCAAAATTATATTATATTCAAATTCTATTTTATAGTATAAAATTTCTACGAACTGTAACAAATATAGACATAAAGTTCATCCTACTTTTTTTTTTTTTTGGCTTGTATAAAAAGTTGGATGTTCATTCCAATTTTATTCTTTAGAATCTAATTACAGTTTGGTCTTATATTTTCTCAAAAAAATCTTACAACTGCACAAACAAAATTTTATACTAGATAAAGTACTTGAGAAAATCAAATTTAGCATGAAAAAAAAAAAAAATCTTCAACCTTAATAATGTTTTTATTGCGTTAATCGTTCTAAGTAATTTGCCGTTGTATACGTACGAAATTTGAACTCTGAAAGCAAAACAATTAGGGATCTGATTTAAACTGACATTAGACAATATTTTATTTATTTACTTAGATCCTTTTCCTCAGAATAAAAAAAGAGCTATCGTTTTCCTTTTTAATTGCTTAGAAATAAGTTGGTAATTAAGGATTTTGTACATGGAAACCATTAGATAACGATTCCTTATTTCTAATTTTCAAAGCTAAAAAAAAAAAAAAAATTTGGCACTGTTAATTTATTTAAAATCTTAAAATCTGATAATTTATCTGCTCTAAATTATTTAAGGATATAAATTATCTTTAAAAGTCAATTAAATCAAAAGTATGTTGGCGTTCGTCTTCATACTAAAAACCGGTTTGAATCTAATTTTAGAAAACTTCAGTTTGTTGGAAACAAAAAGGATTAAGTGTGGTACGGCAGTAGGGCTACGGTTTAACTGGCTATTATGATTAATATTTCTCCAAACTGGATTATGAATGGTTTTGTTGATGTTGGATTTAATTAAATTTAACGGATAATTATTAGAAAGAAAAGTTTCGGTAAGGAGTTGAATATTTGTATTATGGAAAACGGGATGTGTAAAAGTAAGAATTTTGTTGGTAAGCAGTGTTATGGTATTACCTTTAAATGAATTAATGTTCAAATAACGGCCGAACCAAGTATTTATTTAATACTAATCAGTGAATATCGTTCCAACTTCACTTTTTTATCACCATCACATCAAGAAACGATAATCTATTTTGATTTTCTTCTTTCATTATAAATTTCATACATAGTGTACTAAATTTGATTTTATTAATAGAAAAACACCATCAACCCTCCTTTTGGGATGCAGAATTAATGGGCCGACTTAACTTATATGTCAGTTTGATTGGAAATATCCAATGTGTATGTGGTCTAAATAAAACAGTCAGGACATCTTTTAAACAGCACAAGCTGGAAATTTCAAACAAACAAAATCTAAATTCAAGGTCATTAAAATAATTTTGGAAAATATTACCATATCATGTGAATAATCGTGTGGCTGAGTTTTTAACTTATACCGCAGCATGGCTTACAACTAAATTTTCAATTGTGGAAAACTGAAACAAAAACCAAATTCTAGGTCACAGGATTGCTCGGCTACACTTTGCCAGGGAAAATGATTGGACTGAACCTGATTGGAGCCAAGTCTTATTTACCGGTGAATCGAGACTTTCTTAGCAGTATTCTTATGTGCGAGAATGAGTATGGGGTATGGCAGATTCAGCGAAAGGGTACGAGGCAGATCAGTCATGGTACGGGAATTTCGATAGTTAGACGCATCTAGCTTTACCTGTTTCCACCGGGATTTATAACGGCCGTTCGTTATATTAACGAAATACGGGAAGAATATGTTGTTCCCTTCGCACCATTTATAAGTGATAATTTCTTGATAATACACGATAGTGCAAGACCTCATGTTGCCAGACCCGTGAATGAATGCTTGGCAGATGTAAATATTTCGAAGATAACTTGGGCTGCAAGGAGTCCCTATTTGAATCCTATAGAACATGTCTGGGATATTCTTGATAGAAGAATCCGATCTCATATTCCACCAGCGAAAATGAGAAATGCCTCACAGTGCGATATCTTATAGATTATCGACAGCAAGAAACCGAGGATTCAGTGGTTATTCAAGCTCAGGATAGCAATACATGCTACTAACATTTTTTTATTGTATAATTATGATTTTGTTGTTGTGTTTATGTTTGTGAAAATTTAAGTGAATTTTATTAAGTGGTTTTTGTATGAAAAGTCGAAAAACTTTAACATTTTCAAAGATTGTTTGAATTTTTTTAGGATGGCTCGCTCGTTATCTCTGCTGGAGAGTATATTTCATTTCAGAGTATATTGTTGATTGTATAGGTATCTCTTTCACTCATTCTGGAACATTTAGAGTTCTTAATATCTATTTGCTTCGACGCTAAAGAGCCTCAAAAAATATTTGCTGAATTCTAGTGTGTTAGAAGTATTCTAACACAATATAATTCAGCTAACATTTTTTGAGACTCGTTAGCGTCGAAGAAAATAGCATAATTAGATAACACGATTTAGGGTCAGCTATATATGTAATTAATTAAACGATTTGTTTGTAGATATCTCAGTAACAAAAAAAAAAAATTCAAATTTACGATTAAAATTTTTTATTGATAGCATTAGAATCCGTTTTGCCTAATATATAAAAAAACAAGTAGTATTTTTGGCCGGTTTTTCTAAGTCGCGACCCTTAGTCTCTATAATTTTTCAAATGATGGTGTTTTTCTGTTAGTTTGGAGAAAAATACGTTTGTAGTACATAATAATATTTAGACGTTCCAATACAAAAGTTTTAATTTCCATTTCTTAATGCGTAATTTATTTGTTAATGTGAAGTTTTACTCATACATTCGCACAATTTGCTGTTTTTGTGATTTTAGGAATGTTTACGACAGCGATGTAAACCGAATATTACCTGACATGAAAGATACAGTGAGTGTCCGTGAAGGTACAGTAAAAGTTAAAAAAACTAACAGGTTGATGTTGCTTACCTAAAGGAAATTTGCAATGGAACAACCAAAATAATGTGTTTTGCCAGGTGCTTCAGGGACACAGTAAGTTTGTGTTTGTATTACACATCAAAATTCAAATTTAATCTATTCAGCTGTCTCCAATTTAGTGCAACCAAAAGACATTGAAGAAGTTTCAAAATATATTAGGTGCAATGTTCATAATAATGATTGCAGCTCGAATAAATGTGAAACAATTATAAATAGTTAAACTTGAGAATTCTATTGGGACAAAAGCTTGTTACGGCTAGGCGGGGGCTAGATTGATGCATCCATAGACACAACAAACAGCACCGCAGACAATCCAGTTGTGGAGGACCAAGATTATTGAACCCGAACCTAATACACCAATCCCCTTCAGTAATCAAGTTACCCTGACCACTCCTAGAAGGGAATTGGTATCAGGAACGAGTCCTCACTGGGTCATCGCTGACTCCTATTCCGATCATAAGCTTCGTGTCACACTTGCCGTGGACGACACCCTAGAAGCATATGATGGACGAACTGAACTGTCCGACGGTATGTCCCCATCCGCAAACAGATATCTCCGCCAACATCACCGCGGCTTTGTGCACTGACTATGGCTCAGTCATGAGGGGTGGTTGTTGGTGATGTCGACAAAAACTTGATATAAGCCGCTGTTTGATTAATTGCTGCAGTTTAGTTTGTTGGCCACACGCACTACATCACTCACCTGAAACAAGGAATCATCTTCCACAAACACACATTTCCACTGCCGCGATTACTCCCTGAAAAAAATTTAGCTTTAAAGACACATCAGGTTTTATATTACGTTATAAATATTAATTTTATTTAATAATAATGCTTTGTAATTATTGAAATTTTACAAAGTTAACATGAATTTGACATTTGTTTTGGTTTTTATTAAAAATTTAAGACCGAAGATACGTAGACATTGAACAAAAATCCCTTTGATCGCTCTGTTGTTGATCCGTCCTGACACCGCGTGGTATATGTAAGTGACTTGTAGGTGATCTCCGGATGAAGAGCTCTACTCCCGCAGATCCCTATAATATATTCCAAAAAAAAAAAAAAAAAAAAAAAATACGACCGCGCCACACTAAACTGGTGTCCACGGTTCAAAAAACCAACCCTCGCCGAGATTTTATCCCCAATACTTATGCGTATCGTCTTTTTTTTTCTTTCTTCTTCGTCGGTGGCACGCCGTCAGTTGCAGGAACAAAAATCAGTTGCAGGAACAAAAACTCGTTGCAGGAACAAAACTCCGTTGCAGGAACAAAATGCAGGATGACCGTATTTGAACGCCGGTATCTGTGTTTGAAGCAGCACTCACTTTATTATGTTTTTGTTGTTTGTTTTTGTTTTTTTTTTTCCTTTTTCGTTTATTGGTTTTTGTTTGTGTTTTTTTTTGTTTTGTTGGATCACACTGTTTGATCGGTACTATTGGCGTTATCCAATTATTAATTTATTGATTACGAATTTATTATTTATTAACTTATGAGTATTGTTATTAATTCATTAATAATTAATGTATTGATTAATTGTATGATTATTCCCCAATTTAGGTTATACTTATACTATTATTTAATTATAATTATTTATGGAGTAACTTGTCAATATATGGTTATTTATTTGTACCGGATGTCAAACAAAATAAAAACAACTCAGTGTTAACTCCTGTGTATATCTTATCTGGATGGCTGAAAAGCGGCGCTCTATCTGTTCGCTCTTATGGAAATCCATGTATTCTAAATTAGCGCCGCTGTTAGCGCCACCTATCTGTTTGATGCTTAATAGATCACCAGCTAGCGTTTTGGTTTTTGGTCGATGGATTTATAATTGTTGTGACAGGTACGATAACATTTTTGTTGTTGTGGTTTTAATTAATTGTGAAGTTTAATAGTGTTTATAATAAGTTTTATTGTTTTTTTTTTCAGAAACTAACGAAAAACAAAGACGGGACACTGCATCGAGTGTAAAAATGAATTAGATAAGTATACAATAATTGAATAGTATTTGCTTTGTGTAACTTTGTGTATATATTTTTTTTTTTTTAGATTTGACATCCAGCTGGATGCCAAAATTGTGTGAGGCTATAGGGTTTTCCAAAAAACGCTATATTAAATGATTAAAGTAATAATGAGTAATACACCGTACCCACCTGCTCCCTATATATTTATATAATAAATAATGGAAAATTGTATACTAGTACATAAGACGCATGCAATATATAGTACATAAAAATCCGGTCTCGTTTATTGCTTCCGAGATTTTGGAATACCAAAAATATTTATATTGTATTCTTAATTAGGTATATAAATATTTTTGTATATAATATTTAATAAAATTGTATGTGTACCTAAAATAACAAAAAAAATAACATATTATAAACGGGGCTAATCATTATATATCGAGCCACAGATTTGTAAGCTGCTCAAAAATTAAAATTAATCAAAAATTGTATTTTTGTTCCTTTATAAATAAAAATTTATATTTAAACCATTTCGGAGTTGTTATTATTTTTTTACAAAGTAGTGGTCATTAAGTTGGAGTCAGAATTTAATAATAGTGAAGTGAAAGTTTATATCGGGATTAGGGCCAATTGAATTATTACGGTACCTATATACCACTACAATTGGTGACGCCGAGTCAGAACAAATCACACAAAAAATTTTTTTTTTGACGGTAAACAGAAAAATTAATAATCGTGAAGAATACAATACACCTAATAAAGTATTTACAAAAAGCGATTTCTGTTTAACCACACAAATTATACAACTCTACACATATTTCGCGACAATAGTGTACATAACACCAGCATAAATATTAGCGGGTAACGGATAATCCAGAAGCCTGAAAATAAATAGTTTATAATAGATTCAATCAGATCAATTGTTGCAATTAGAGAACAAGACGATATCAGCGATTTAATCAAGTTCGCGGATCGTATTTTTGAAATTAATCGTCCCAATTACGTTTGTAACACTGTGGAACCTAAATCATTAAGTGCACCTAAATCTGATTCTAAACCATCAGAAATTTCTCTAGCGAGTCTTCAGAGAGCTATCGAACAACTTAATGTAAAATTTAACCGTGAATTTAGTGGTCGGAGTCGCTCAAGACAACGGTCGAATTCAAGAAATCAAACGCAATCTCGCAGCAATTCACGTCGACGCAGTGGTTATTGGCTATGCTGGTACCACCGCAAATTTAAAGATAACGCTAAAAAATGTGAGGGTTGTTCTTATGGACAAAAACCTCCGTCAAATTCCAATTCTCAAACGGAAAACTAGATTGTCCCAAGGTGAATGCGACAACCGATGGGACTTATTACAATCGTCGCTTAACTATAAAATGTTCCATAACCAAATTTAATTTTCTCATCGACACTGGTGCAGATGTTTCCGTCGTACCAAAAATACATTTTAGTAATCTTGTAAACGATTCGGAGAGTCGGTTGGTGGCAGCTAATGGCTCTAGCATAAGCACTTTTGGTACACGTCTATTGCATGTAGATTTAGGCTTGCGCCGCGACTTCCGACATCCTTTTGTCATCGCATCAGTAACAAGACCAATAATTGGTGCTGATTTTTTGGCTAAATTTGGGTTGGTCGTGGACCTCAAGCACAAACGCCTTGTGGACACAAGTACGACTTTGTCAGTAATCACAATGGATACTAACATTCCAACTGATACAGTACCTCGATTATTTGCAATCGAAGGTCCATATGGCGCACTCCTCCGTAAATTTCCAAGTCTTACGCAGGAGGCTCGTTATGATCTCCCCGTAAGACATAACGTAGTGCACAGAATCGTCACCGAAGGTCACTTACCTTTTTCGAGACCGAGACGATTAGATTCGGAAAAACATAAAATAGCCAAAAACGAGTTTGAACATATGTTACAACTGGGCTTATGTAGACAGAGTTCTTCCAGCGCTGCTTCACCTTTGCACCTTGTTCCAAAACGTGACAGCAACGACTGGCGTCCTTGTGGTGACTATCGCCGATTAAACGCGATTACAGTACCAGATAGGTATCCTCTCCCACATATCCATAACTTTTCCCTCAACCTTCAAGGCTGCACCATTTTCTCGAAGATAGATCTCGTGCGTGCTTACCACCAGATTCCTGTCGCTTCGGAAGATATACACAAAACCGCTATCACAGTACCTTTTGGACTATATGAATTCATTAGGATGCCCTACGGTTTAAGGAATGCTGCGCAGACGTTTCAGCGGCTAATGGATGAGGTCACAAAAGGGTTAGAATTTGTGTATGTGTATATTGATGATATATTGGTGTCAAGCAGAAATGAAGTCGAGCACCTCGAGCATCTCAATATCTTATTCTCGCGTTTGGCACAATATGGTTTAACAATTAAACCTTCCAAATGTGAATTTGGTGCAGCTTCCATCAACTTCCTGAGCCACGAAATCACCAAAGATGGCGTAAAGCCTTCTGCGGATCGAATCGTGGCAATCCAGTCTTTCCCTAAACCCACTTCTATCAGGCAAGTGCAGCGTTTCGTGGGCATGGTTAACTATTACCATCGCTTCATCCCTCATTTAGCCGAACATCTTGCACCAATACACAGCCACCTTAGCAAACTAGGTAAAATCAACAAGAAGAACCCATTTTCATGGTCAACTGAATGTGAATCAGCTTTTAACGCAACTAAATTTGCGCTCACACAAACCACTCTTCTTGCTCATCCCATAGAACATGGAACACTTCGCATCAGTACCGATGCCTCTGGTGTTGCGGTGGGTGCTGTATTGGAACAATTACATGATAGAAGTTGGGAACCGTTAGCCTTCCTTTCCAAAAAGTTTTCCCCTCCTGAACAAAAATATTCTGCTTTCGACAGAGAACTCCTGGCCATTTATTGTTCTATCAAGAATTTCCGGTGTTTTGTCGAAGGTAGAATATTTCACATTAATACCGATCACAAGCCACTGACTACTGCAATCGAGTCCAAGTCGGAACGTAGTCCACGTCAGAGTCGCCAACTCGACTATATTTCCCAATTTACTACCGATATAAGGTATGTTAAAGGTGAAAGCAACGTTGTGGCAGACACTTTGTCACGGTCGGAGGAAACCCAAGTAACAGCTATTTGTCATACAGGTTTGGATATGGATAAATTAGTTTCTCTTCAAGAGTCTGACGACGAGTTAAAAACACTGGTCAGAGACTGTACAAACTCATCTAATTCAAAACGCAAGATGGAACTTGTTCCGGATTTTGCGTCGAAACTTTCAATTTGGTGTGAAACTTCAACCAGCACCAAACGTCCATACATCCCAAAAGAAATGCGGCATACTATTTTTGAAAAGCTTCACAACCTATCTCATCCAGGAATCCGCGCAACACGTAAATTAATTACGTTAAAATATTTCTGGCCGGGTATGAATGTTGATACGGGGTATTGGGCCAAGACTTGCGTTCCTTGCCAGAAGTCGAAGGTCAACCGACATACACGTTCGGAACAGGGTCGTTTTGATATTCCTTCTGGCAGGTTCGAACATATACACATCGATCTTGTCGGACCATTACCCCCGTCTAATGGTTATTTCTACATACTAACGATAATAGATCGGTTCACTCGATGGCCAGAAGCCGTACCCTTGACGGATATGAGAGCAAGTACGGTAGTGAAAGCTTTCGTAGACCAGTACATTTCGAGATTTGGTGTTCCACTCGAAATCACGACTGATCAAGGCAGTCAATTCGAAAGCAACCTATTCAAAGAATTTACGAAACTGTTAGGTTCTCACAGAATACGAACGACGACATATCACCCTCAGGCAAATGGCATGGTAGAGCGACTTCATCGCCATTTAAAAGCTTCACTTTATGCTAGATCGAATACCCTTAATTGGAGTGATGAGCTCCCATTTGTTCTCCTTGGTATAAGAACTTCGATCAAGACTGATCTCGGATGCACTCCTGCTGATCTTGTCTACGGACAACCGCTGAAGATCCCAGGAGAATTAGTATTGCATCCCAATCCCACGTTATCGACAGATCCAACTTCACTGATCGAGAAACTACGAGAGTCGATGCGTAACGTCGTTCCCAAAGATACTCGGAATAGCCCTCAGGACAATACTTATATCCCAAAAGATTTAACGGACTGTGACCAAGTTTTCGTCCGGGTGGACAAAGTAAAAACAGGATTATCACCACCATATGAGGGACCATATTCAGTACAGCGAAGATTCCGAAAATATTTTGTAGTTGATTATAACGGTAAGAATTTATCAATCGCCATTGACAGACTAAAACCCGCGTACGTGACGGACGAAATTAAAATAATGCCTCAGTTTGCGCGAAGATCAAGACATGTTCACTTTTAGAGAAACACCTTAAATTTCTAATCGATGGGGACCACATCTGCGGGGTGAGTGATATAGGGTTTCCCAAAAAACGCTATATTAAATGATTAAAGTAATAATGAGTAATACACCGTACCCACCTGCTCCCTATATATTTATATAATAAATAATGGAAAATTGTATACTAGTACATAAGACGCATGCAATATATAGTACATAAAAATCCGGTCTCGTTTATTGCTTCCGAGATTTTGGAATACCAAAAATATTTATATTGTATTCTTAATTAGGTATATAAATATTTTTGTATATAATATTTAATAAAATTGTATGTGTACCTAAAATAACAAAAAAAATAACATATTATAAACGGGGCTAATCATTATATATCGAGCCACAGATTTGTAAGCTGCTCAAAAATTAAAATTAATCAAAAATTGTATTTTTGTTCCTTTATAAATAAAAATTTATATTTAAACCATTTCGGAGTTGTTATTATTTTTTTACAAAGTAGTGGTCATTAAGTTGGAGTCAGAATTTAATAATAGTGAAGTGAAAGTTTATATCGGGATTAGGGCCAATTGAATTATTACGGTACCTATATACCACTACAAGGCCACCCGGTTAATGTTTCCCGTGTGAGTATGGGTACGTGATGTTACATCGGAAATAAGTGGTAATAAGGTATATTACATGAAAAACAAAATTACAATAAAAAATTACTTAAAATTAATACAATTATCTAATAAAAACAAATGTTACAAAATAAAAAACTTACTTAAAGTAAGAAAATGATACTAGTAGAATAAAATATTAGGTACTTCCAGAAATACATAAAGTATTTATATCGGAAATCCCGACCCCGAAAATAATACATTTAAAAAAATATAAGTGCGTGAGGTGCTCCTATACTTTCAAAATAAAATGCAATTAAAAATGATATAAGTATGTATCATATATAAAAATAAAAAAATAAATATCAAATATAAAATCGAGAAAAAAAATGATCAAACAACCCGCAAAAGTAAATAATGAAAAATTGTAATCATTCAATCATAAAAACAATAAAAGTAATCCAATCAAATAATTGACAGAGTATAAAAACATAACAATGCACAAAAACGAACATATTTTAAAACTTGACAACCGAAATATTATTAGAAATACAATTCTTCGATATTACAACAATTAATTAAATATATTTTCAAAGTTTTAAGGTAAACCTTAATACTCATTTCCTCATTTACAAAGTGTGAAAACTTGTTGAAAAGAAGGGGCGCTACAAAGTCATAAAATCTTCTGCAACTTTCCTTTCTTGTAAAAGGCACTTGGCACAAACCTCTAAAACGCAAACCCATACATTTGACTTGTCTTTTTTGTTTAAAACCACTACGAGAGAAAAATAATTTTAACACTTTATAAATGTACAAATTTCGAATATTTAAAATACCAGATTTAAGAAACAGCGGGAAACTATGATCTCTTTGACGCTTGAAATGTATAATTTTAATAGCAGCTTTTTGCATCTTAATAATTGGTAAAAGATTGGTGAAATAAACACCACCCCAAGCAGTTATACCATATGCAATTACACTTTGAACTAAAGAAAAATATAACGATTTTAAAAAGCTATTACGACAAACAGGCCGAAGAATATATAATTTTCTTAAAGCGAAATGCAACTTAGTTTTTACCTGTTTTATGTGATCAACAAATTTTAACTTGCTGTCAATCACAACACCTAGGTATTTAAACTGGTTCACTTTATCAATTTTTGTACAATACCCTTGGCAATTTGTTTTTGTACACATGATTCTATGGCAAATAAAAAAAGGTTGAGCAATGACATCAGATTTATCTCTGAGATCAAAATTCGTATATTTTGTTTTTGTACTAATTATCATATGATGAAGATTGAACCATTTACGCATAATTAGTAAATCGTTGCAAAAGTCATCATGAATATCCTTTAGAGTAGGGCCAGAATAGGACAGAGATGTGTCATCTGCAAAAACAACCAAGTGACCATTAAAGTTTAACTTACATAACGAATTAAAATAAACTAAAAATAAAATCGGTCCTAATACGGAACCTTGAGGAACACCAGTATTTATTGAAATGTAATCACTAAGAACCCCATTTACTCTTACGCATTGCTTTCTTTCACTTAAATAAGAATGAAACCACTGATAAGAAATTCCTCTGAAACCGGCAAAATAAAGCTTATACAATAATACACTATGCGAAACTGTGTCAAAAGCTTTAGTTATATCAAGAAATAGACTCAAAACTTTCATATTACTATTTAAACCATTATAAATGGGTGACAAAAAATCAATTAAGGCGTCTTCAGTATTAATGCCTTTTTTATAACCATATTGTTTGTCACTGAAAAAGTTATTTATATTTAAAAAATCAAGCATTCTGGTTTTAACCGCTTTTTCTAATATTTTTGAAAAAGCGGAAAGTAAAGATATGGGCCTGTAATTAGTGAGATCATATTGAAGTCCACTTTTAAACAACGGAATAACAACAGCATATTTTAGACAAGATGGAAAAATACCCGTTGTAAGACTTAAATTAAAAATATGTAGCAGAGGTTGAATAATACACATGGAGATACCCTTCAAAATATTGTTCAAAACAATATCAGGACCAGTAGAATTAGACTTCTTCAAATCGTTAATGTATATAATCAATTCACTTTCAGAAATAGGTTTAAAAAAGAAACTGCTATTTGATCTTCTATCTTCAATACCATGTAAGAAACATTTTAAATCACAATCTGAATAATCTACAGTATCGATATTGTCATTAGTTAATTTACCTGGAATACTGATAAAGAAATTATTAAAACAATTAGCAATTGAAGCATTATCATTATATTTGACACCATGTTCATCAATAATATTATTCAATCGATTATCTACTTTAGTTTTACCGACCAACTCATTAATTACTCGCCATTGAGCTCTTGGATTATTCTTTGTATTTTTCAATTTATTTTCGTAATAATTCTGTTTCAGAAAATTAATTTCATGAGAAACTTCATTTTTAAGTTTTCTAAAACTTTGTTTTAATTTAGCATTAAAAGGATGTAATTTTAGCTTTCTTCCTAAATAATTGTTAAGATTAACTTTTTTAGACAATCCCGGAGAAAACCAATCTTTATGTTTATGGTGCTTGAGGTTATGTACTGAATATGAAATTTCCTCACAATATGCATCATTCACATCACACAATTCATATAAAGGCAGCCATGAAACTTTTAACAGCAAATCAATTAATTTATCATAGTTTAATCGGGTAGTTGTCGTAGGTTTTAAAACAGAATCACAGGATAAATTAGAAGAAAGAAATAGAACTATAGCACAATGATCAGTGACACAAAAATCGTAAACCAAAGAATTAAAAACTGTTTTACAGTTGAGCTTTTTTCGAACATAAATATGATCGATACAAGTGGAACTACCAACAGTTATCCTTGTGGGCTCATTGACCATAGAATAAAATCCATAAGATGACAATAATAAATTGTACTCATTAGATGCATTAGTATCCTTTAAAGTGTCAATATTTATATCACCCAGTATAATTAAATTTTTTAAAGGTGTAACAGATAAAAATTCCCGCAACTCCCCAATAAAAATATTAGGATTAAATTCCTGCAATCTATAAAAACAAACAACAGAAAATAACTCTTTATCCAAAAATAATTCAATTTCTAAGGCATCAGCGCTATAAAAATTCAGACAAGCTATATTTTCGTATTTCACAGAACTATGTACGTAAGCAGCAACAGAAGCATTTTTGTTCCTATTATTACAACTGGCAAAACTAACATAATGATTAATCTTATAGAGATTCAGTTCAACGCTATCAACAAAAATTTCAGATAAAAAAATTATTAATGGGCTAGTTTAGTTTTCAAACCTTGTAAATGAGCAACGAATTCATATAAATTTTTTCGAATGCTACGGATGTTCTGGTGCATTATAAATGATTTAGTCCCTTCCATTAGTTTGTGAAATGTAAACGTATTATTTGAGGGGTCATCATTAAACAACTCTTGATCCTGATTATCTAAAAATAAATCAAACATTATAAAAGAATAACAAAAATAAAAGAAAAAACTAATTATAAATTATCAAGATCGTTCATAGAGTTGATATGGTGAATAGTCCCTCCATTGGATTTCTTCATCAAAATTGAATAATTACGCATCCAGAGATATTTGAAACCTTTTTCTGATTTTGTCTGCTTAGCGGCATTAAATAATTTTCTTTTAAAAGGAGTTAAGGATTCATTTATGTAGACAGGATAGTTTGTATCTGAATTGAATAAATGTGAAGACAACTTTCGGCATTCTTTCATCTTTCTCATGATTTTATGTTTTAAATTTTTATTATGAAAATAAACAATTACTTTTCCTTGTTTACCAGCAATCCTACTTTTAACTCGAAAACATCTATCAAAATCCTCTGCTGTGGTATGTATATGAAGACCATTTTGTATCAGTTTAATTGTAAGTTCAGTGTCAGATACGTCAGGTGATGATGGTAATCAAACAATTTCAACTGCATTTTCCAACATAAATTGATCAAATTTATCCGCTTTTATTTCTAAAGCAGCAATTTATTCTTTCAGAATTGCATTTTCATTCACTAGTGTATTTATTAACGTCACAGAATCATCAATCGAATCAAACCGTTTATTGATTGTTACGGTATTTTCTTTCAATTGAGTATACATTTTTTCCAACATTTTGTCACTGTTATTTTGTTCAAATTCAAAGAACTCAACATTATATTTTTGATCTGGAGGTTTTGGTAGGGGAGACTCCGCACTTCTGGTAGTTCTTCTTTGCGAATCGCAATCAGAGCACAACCAATTGATTTTTTCATTTTTGAAGTATTCCAAATCTTTCATTTCCAAAGACACACATTTACCGTGAAATGCCTTTTTGCAGCCATGACAGATAATTTAAACAATTATTTTATTGGTATATAGGGCTCTTTATTTTTATTTTTATTTATTAGTACTTGAGCTTTCAATCCCACTTCGGGATCATTTTCAAAAGCATAATGAAAAATTATTTCCAAAATAGGTTCCTTTCTTTTCCTGGCTAAAGCGTTTTTCATGTAGAAAGGTTGTACAATTGAATAAAAATAAAATGAGGTGAGACAAAAAACTTATATAAATAAATCATACGAGTTGCCAATATAAGCATAATCTTCTACAATGTTAATCGAATTTTTACTTGATTTAATGTGCAACATTTCCAAAATCGATCTTTTCCTAAAATTGGTTTGTTTATCGAGAATTTTGACGTTATCTAAATTGATTAAATGATTGGAATTTTTCAGATGCCGTGTAAGTGCACTAATATTTGAATTTAGATCTTTGTTGGTGTCATATCGGTGTTGATAAATTCTTTTTTCCAAAAATTGTTTTGTCTGTCCAGTATACGTGGCGTTGCAACTACAACGGACTTGGTAAACCACATTTGATTGTTTTCTTAAAGGTACCTTGTCTTTAATTTTGGAAAAAATATTTCCATTTAGGCTTGTAGCTGCACATCCCACAATTTTGAAATTATAATTCTTGAACAAACGTTTTATTTTCTCATAAAGATTTTTTATATAAGGAATAGCCAAAAAGTTTGTAATTTCATTTTGTGGTCTAGATATAGTATTTCTCTGAAAATTTCTTGTTTTCCAAATTACCTTTTTTATTAATTTTTCGGGATATTGGTTGAGCACTAAAGTGTCTTTTAGAATTTTTAAATTTTGTTTGTGAAATTTTGTATCGGAAAGCTTTATAATTTTTTGGGTTAAAATTTGTATAGTGTTAATTTTGTAAGTGGTGGGAAGCCAAGAATGAAAATTTATATATCGGCCTGACCAGGTATCTTTATGATACCAATCACAAGAAATTTTGCCATTTGGTTCGTGAATTAACAAAATGTCCAAAAATGCAATTTTGTTATCTACTTCTTTTTCTAAAGTGAATTTGATTCTATTATTTGCCGAGTTAAACGCTTCTAAAAAATAATCGATTTTATTTATCGGTACCGCAGTAATTATGTCGTCCACATATCTATAGTAGAATAACGGTTGAAAGTCCAAAGAGTTTAATACTGAGATTTCTAAATTTTCCATTACTAAATTTGCTAATATGGGACTTATGGGAGAACCCTTAGGTGAGCCAAAAGTTTGTTTATAAATTTTGCTATCAAACGAAAATTCTGAATTGTTCAACACAATGTCTAAAGCAGTAAAAAATTGAATTTTTGTTAATTTAGATTTAGAATTTTGCTTTATACTTCTCCAATTTTGACTAATAATATTTCGTACAATTTGGCTATCAACATTCGTAAACAAGGATTTTACATCTAAAGAGATTAACGTGGAATTTGGTGGAATGGTAACGTTATTAATTTTGTTTTTGAAATCTTCAGAATTTAGAATGAATGAATTTGTTTTTCCCAAACTTGGTTTAATAATATTTCCTAAAAATGATGATAACGAGTATGTTGGGCTATTTATCGAACTTATAATTGGTCTGTATGGTACATTGGGTTTGTGAATTTTTGGTAACCGATATAATTTTGGAATCACTGCTGTGTAATTTGTAAGTTTTTTCTTTGTAGCCAAATCTATGTTGCCAAATTCCTCCCATTCCTTTACTACTGAAATAATTTTTGTCTGTATCGGTGTAGAACTGTCTTTAAAAATTTGTACGTACGTCGAGGTGTCGTTGAGTAAGTCATACATTTTTTCAATGTAGTCCGTCCGTAATGTCAAAACCGTTATGTTCCCTTTGTCTGCTTTTGCCACTAAAATGCCTGGATTGTCTCTCAAAGTGCACTTACACGGCATCTGAAAAATTCCAATCATTTAATCAATTTAGATAACGTCAAAATTCTCGATAAACAAACCAATTTTAGGAAAAGATCGATTTTGGAAATGTTACATATTAAATCAAGTAAAAATTCGATTAACATTGTAGAAGATTATGCTTATATTGGCAACTCGTATGATTTATTTATATAAGTTTTTTGTCTCACCTCATTTTATTTTTATTCAATTGTACAACCTTTCTACATGAAAAACGCTTTAGCCAGGAAAAGAAAATTATTTTTCGAAAAATTGTCTAGGCTGTGCGTTTCCATGAAAAATTGGTTTTTGTAACAAATGTTTAATTGTTTTATGTAAAATTTTTATATAAAAGGAACCTATTTTGGAAATAATTTTTCATTATGCTTTTGAAAATGATCCCGAAGTGGGATTGAAAGCTCAAGTACTAATAAATAAAAATAAAAATAAAGAGCCCTATATACCAATAAAATAATTATTTAAATTAAAAGATTTGGCTCAATATAAATAAAAATAATTAATGACAGATAATGTAGGTGTTAGAATTTATATTTCTCAATTTAACATCACACTTTGCACATTTAGACATTATGGAGTATAAATATTATTAGATAGTATGATTTAGATATTTTTAGGAAATTCACTATTACACTACGAATTATGTTTTAATATATTTTTTCGTGTACTTAATGGCAAAGAGCGTCATTTCTTGGCTGAAAACAGTAAAGAAAACTGCTACTTTTCTCCTTAGCAACACATTTCTTCACTATAAACACTTTCCTTCATAGAAACGCTTTTTTTCCAAATGATTTTTGAATATTTAACTTTTATTTATTTGCTTACTGCGATTATTATGTACATGCTATGCATACATACTTCGATCCAAACTGGGTCTACCTTTTGAATTTTTACCTGCTTTGTCGTCAAATACACGAAAAAATAGCATGTCCGACACGTAAGAAAATTAGTTTTCCATGCTCGTTAAATTGTTAATCCACTCGCTCACTAGCGCTCGCTCGTGAATTAAACAATTACACTCGCTGGAAAACTATCACTTTTCTTTACTTGTAGAACAATCTACTATTTTATTTTTTTAAAATTGAATTTATAAACTTAACGTGAACGTGCTTAACGTGAAACACAAAAAAAAACAAACATAACTAACTGTATAATTGTCTGTATGATAACACAACAAATGTTCAATATTATTATATAATTTTTTAATTTATTTTATGATATTTTATTGTTTTAAAATAATTTTTCAACTGCACCTCACAACAGCCAACAAGAGAATGAATTTACGTTAATTAAAATGTATGTTTTCATTTACAGAACTACAGTCGGGGAAATTTTTATACGGTGCGTGGGGCAAAAAAAAAAAAATTGTACCAAACAAAAATAAAATAAATGAAAGTTTAAAAAAAAAGAAAAGGTGGGTGTTTTATTTATTCAAAAAGGTGCTTTGCACCGTAACAGCATGGGGAAAATACACCCCTGAGATGTCTCAAGCCGGGCACTAGAAAAAAAAACAACGAAAATATGGCAACTGGGATTCAATTAGGCTGTGCTGTTTTATCCCAACGCGGGGACGCCCCACACCCTAAGTAGTCTCAAAGCCAGGCCTTATGAGCTGGTGACAACAACAAAACAAAACATTAAATTGGAGTATCTAAACAGGTGTTGTTGGTTGTTTTATTTCCTTATTATTATATACGTATGTCTTGAGCATGATATATTCCCAGAATTTTACCTGTCGGATCTTCCAGTCAGTATGCTATTTCACCAATTCGTTCTATGATTTTTGCAGGTACAAATTTTGGCGCTAGCTTTGCAGAAAATTTCTTTACCGCGTTACTTTGTACATAGGTACGCACAAAAACAGATTGACTTATGGAAAATATCCTTTCACTACATTTACGGTTGCAATGCCTTTGTCCCTTCAAATGAGCCTCTCGAAGATTTTTCAGGACTTCATCTCGTACTGAATCCAGAATAGCTGATTTTGGAATAGCGTTCGCTTCACTGTTGTAGTCGCATCCCAATAATCTTCGAAGATAATATTTTGAACCGTGGTTAATGAAATGTTGTCCAAAGACGAGAAAGTGGGGAGAAAATGAAGTGGAAGAATTTATGACGTTCCTTAACGTTGAACCAATTTGAGAGAGGAACATCCCATTTGGTATGTTTATTGCTTATGTAAGCACGTACCGCACTCAAAATGGTTCGGTTGACCCGTTCAGCCGCGTTACTTTGCTGTAAATGAAATGGAGTACAATAATGTTGTATACCGTATTTAGTTAGTAACTGTTGAAATTTCTGTGAAATAAATTGCATTCCATTATCCGTCAAGATGTATTCTGGAACTGAGAACATCTGAAAAAATTCTTTCTCTACAAATTCACACAAGGCGGAAGTTGAGGCTTCCTTGAGTGGCTTCAGGAAAACAAATTTCGAATAATTATCTAATACGATGAGAACGGAGCGTGGGAACGGACCCAGAAAATCCAAATACAAATGTTGAAAAGCACTATTAGTTTCAAAAGCTGCGCCCATGGGTGGCTACCACCCATATTGTTCGGAACCTAATACACCAATCCCCTTCAGTAATCAAGTTACCCTGACCAATCCTAGAAGGGAACTGGGATCAGGAACGAGTCCTCACTGGGTCATCGCTGACTCCTATTCCGATCATAAGCTTCGTGTCACACTTGCCGTGGACGACACCCTAGAAGCATATGATGGACGAACTGGACTGTCCAACGGTATATCCCCATCCTATCCGCAAACAGATATATAAAGTTTTCGTCGACATCACCAACCACCACCCCTCATGACTGACCCATAGTCAGTGCAAAAAGCCGCGGTGGTGTTGGCGGAGATATCTGTTTGCGGACAGGATGGGGACATACCGTCGGACAGTCCTGTTCGTCCATTATATGCTTCTAGGGTGTCGTCCAGTCTGATCCCAGTTCCCTTCTAGGATTGGTCAGGGTAACTTGATTACTGAAGGGGATTGGTGTATTAGGTTCGGGTTCAATAATCTTGGTCCTCCACAACTGGATTGTCTGCGGTGCTGTTTGTTGTGTCTATGGATTATGGATATGAATACATCAATTGAGCCCCCGCCTAGCCGTAACAAGCTTTCAAAAATTATAATATAATAGACCTTGAGATTTCTTTTAATATTCATTTCATTTTTTTTGGTCATCAAAAATTGTAATAATAAAGAACCATATTTAAAAAAAAAAAGCTCGAATAACTGAAGAAATATTCTGATTGCAGTTTTATACTGATGATGATTTCATAGGGAAGATCCAATCAAAATTGGACAAACAGGGCACACAGAAGAAATTAGATGTGATATGTGGACACAAAAGGATCGTTGCAGCCTCAAAGAGATCATAAAGGCAACGGAAGAATTTCTTGAATTTCTGAAAGGATTGTTGTTGAAAGTTATACTGCTAAGCGACAATCTGAACATTTTCGAGAAAGAAAGGAAAACGTTTTCTTGAGAGAATCATTATTATTTGTGATTTTGCTGAAAATTATTTGTTTCTAACACAAGAAGAAGTACAATCAAGTCACTGGAATAGTCAGCAAGTAACAATATTTCCGATGGTTGTTTATTATAAGAAGAAGGATGAGCTAAAATACTTATCATTTGCAATGTTATCGGAGGAACTTAAACATACTACAAAACAAGTATACCTTTTCCAGATAAAGCTGATAAATTTTCGCAATAATAATGTGAGATTTATTCTGCGCCTACAAAATTTACTTACTTTTCTGATGGATCATCAACACAATTCAAAAATAAATAAATTTCATTAACATTTGCTATCACAACGTGGACTTCAATATAAAAGCAAACTGGATCTTTTTTGCTACAGCTCATGGAAAAGGAGCAGCTTATGAAGTTGGTGGAACTACAATATTAAAAGACTAGTACGAGCGGAATCCTTGAGGACGTTAAACAGAGCTCGTTTCTCCAATGCTTGTGATTCATTTAATTGGGCATAGGACAACATCAATGGCATACATTTTGGATATGCGTCCATTGAGGAACCTAAGAATGTTGAAAGCAGGTTGCGTTCACGGTTTATTAATATAAATGTTTTTCATGGAACGTAAAAAATTAAAATATTGTAATTATATTTTAGATATAACCTGGTGATTTGAAAAGCCTGTATTTCAAGTTTTTCTTCTAGTGCCAATCTGAATTTTTCACAGATTAAAGTGTCATTATTAGCAAGTGATTTAACGTTAATTTAAAAAATTAAAAAAAAAATGCTTTTTTAGTAGAGTTGTAGAAATTCAGATTTAAAAAATCACCAAAATTGCAAAATTAAAAATTATTAAAAACTAATTACTTCATAATTTTACATATTCTTCTAGCTGTGAAAACCCGTTGAGAAAACTAAAATCGGTCAACCCGTTTCGAAAATATGATCAAAAACGTAATACAGATACCCAAAACTCCTTGACCGGGAGAGAGTGTAAACGCGAGAGTGACAGAGAGAGAAATTTTGTTTTTCTATGATACAAAATTTTTTTTTTTGTAAAATAAATGGAGGCTTAAATCCATAGTATAAAAAAAGGCTAAGATCTTTGAAATAAATTACACCTTCTTTCTCTACGCTTCGAGCAAGGCTTTTGGACCGTGTTTCTTTCAGGGAAATCCAGGGTCGGTACATTATCGGAAACCGTAGCTTTCTTCATAGACGGATCCAAGCTAAACGGTAAAGTGGGAGCTGAAATACTCTATGATAAATTAAATATAAACATTTCTATTCATCTCCCTGATTTCGGTAGCGTGTACCAGGCAGAGGTGATGGTGAAGCATAATGTGGTATCCTCAGATGATACAGCAATCTATATGGACAGTCAGGCGGTAATCAGATCGTTGGAATAAGTTTACATGGCGTCAAGGGCGGTTCCTTGAATCTAATTTTCTATTCAATAATAATATTTTAACAGACAGAATGAGTAGATACTGGTTTAAAATGTATGCGAAACCGACAAGGATTTTGAGTAGAAAATTGGGCTACATGTTAGTAATTTTATAATAATAATGTTGATTTCATTTGAACCGTCTGCTCGGAATCAAGAAAACTTTGAATTTTAGATCCAGACTCCTTATTGGGCTATCGGCTAGATGAGTGAATATAACTGTGTAGCTTCGATAAATTTCTACCTCTAAGAAGTTTGACAAACAACCTAAAAGTTTGCCAAAAAAAGTTTCCCATAAATAAATTAGCCAAACTAATTTTGATGCTTAATTTAGTTACAGGCAGAAAAACCTTCATAAACCATATATTTTTAATTATATAAAAATGATTTAAACAGTAGATAGATACCCGGAAAATATTTTTTATTGACTTTAATTACTCATTATTGCTCATTTTCCTGGTACAACAAGTCAACACAAGCACTCAACAATATTTAATATTAATATAAATTATATTGCACTGATTAAAAATAATTAATAAATAAATATTTAATTAATTAATTACAATTTATAATATTGATATTTTTGATTGTTAGTTTTGTTATTTAAATTAATTTCATTTTTTTTTTAATTTTTTAATTAATGCTTCAAAAACCATAAAAGCCCTTTTTACATTTTTTTGTGTTAATTAAATGATTTTGATTAAAAACTGGCATAATTTATTTACGTTATAATGGTTGATTTTATAGAACATAACAATACAAGTGAACAATTTGCTTCCGTTTTTATTTACAGTATATACAATGTACATATGTACATGCTGTATTATAAGTACATATTGTTAATGGATTAAAAATTTTCGCACAGTGATTAAATAATTAAGTATTAATAATAATTTTTGTAATTGGATCGTGTTACTGAATTAATTTTTATTTTTGGTTATAATAAAAATTGGGTCCCATTTATTGTTAGTCTAACCATCACATTTGTTTGCAACATTTAGAAACGTAATTGTCATTATTATTAATATCAACTCATAAATAAAAATTGGAAACCAGAAGGTATTTTAGTAGATACATAGTAGTCGTCGAATACACAGTAAACTCGTAACGTAAGAATGATAAAAAATTTATTATTTTATCTATTTTTTCAAATATTATTTCGCAACAGTTGCAAATGTAGTTAGCTAAATAGTTGCCTTTTGTAATTTCTGCTCTCGATTTTTCATGAAAATTTTAGCGATGTGCTTTTTCTCGTATTTTTTTCCCCCCCACATAAGTTTATTACCAATAAGTTGGGTTTTTCTGCTCTATGAATTGTACAATAAATAATTTTAATAATTTTTTTTTTTTCTTTAAAGCAAATAAAAATAAAAGTTTAAAAATATTATAAATAACGGAACAAAAAATATAAAATTGGAAAATTATTTATGGAATGTAATTTTTATTTTTATAAAATAAATGAAATATACATAAATAATGGCAATATTTGCTATATTTAACGACTTTTGAACGGTTCTTCGTTTAGTTGTTATTGATTTTGTGTTTAGGTTACGGCAAAATGGTGAATTGTCTTTTTATATTTTCTTAGTTATTAGCATTAAGTAGACTGCCGAGATCATGTGCTGATGTGCTAAACATAAACATTGCTTCTCCCTGCCAAACGTCAGGATTTATAACGTAAAATACATTAAAATGTTAATTATATCAAAGCTCCTAGATATACAAGCCATCAGCATCGACCCTTTAAATTAAGAAGCTTTATTTAAGGGGTATACATTTTACGTTTTCCCATAAGAACCCATGTAAAATTGATCATTTTTGATTACAATTTTATGAATGAAAAATACTCGTAACAGAAAATATTTTTTGGTTTATATTTAAAGCAAACCTTTTAGTATAACATATTTTAAAACTAATAATTTAAATTTAGTAATTTGTTAATTATAATTAAAAATAAAATTGTACAAATTTACTGTTTCTTTTTGTGTATATGTAAAAAAGTAATGTAAATCTATATATATATATAAAAAGAAGTGTACATTTTGATTGTCACTCCATAACTCGAGAACGGCTTAACCGATTGTCATCACATTTTTAGGGAAGGTGCAGGGAGGAGTGATGATGGTTAGTTGATTTTAAAATCCAAAATCGGTCCAACCATTCTCGAGTTATGATTTTTTTCCTGAAATGAACTCGCTCTTTGTAAAACAACAACAAATACCCGTAAAATCGAAAAATTGCAAATATCTCGAAAACGGTGCGTCTGAGCGAAAAATAAGGTCACTTTCCCCCCCACACCCATGCACACACTTTGTGATCGATTGGGTATGGTCCCAGCCCCCTCTTGAAAAAATGTTAATTCAACATTTGAAAAAAACAAGTTTTCATTTCGGTCCGACCTAACGAAAAAAATCGATCCAAACTAATACACAAACTCATAAATACACACATTGATTTGATTGACAGCATACAAATGACAAACAGATGAATCTGTGAAAATGCACATGAGGTCAGATTTATCATCGAACTGGTTCCTTATTGCCATATCCTGATGCTGATCATCAATTTTTACAAATCTATTTTATCGGAGATGCAAATCGTGAATTGGATCGGCGTTGTACAATTGCTACGCGTGCAAGGCGACAAATTGTTTCTGAACTTCAAACATTCTTACATCAGCACAATGAATTAATTCGATTGTTTAAAACCGCTCTCGATCGTATGCTATCTGATGATCACAGAATCGGTATCAGGGCTGACAAAACGTTCTTTGGAGAGCATGCGAGACGATTTAATGCACCAACAATTGATGAAGATACACACATTTTTAAAATTTTTTTAAAAACACTTGTTAAATATTTCGCAAAATTACAAAAGGTTTAAAAAATCACTCGATCGATTTCGGCTTATTAGGCCATCATCAGGAGTATCTACTAGACAGTTTAGTAGATACTCCTGATGATGGCCTAATAAGCCGAAATCGATCGAGTGATTTTTTAAACCTTT
This sequence comes from Tipula helvola, assembly GCA_963556165.1. Lineage (NCBI taxonomy): Eukaryota > Metazoa > Arthropoda > Insecta > Diptera > Tipulidae > Tipula > Tipula helvola. Next base: position 53,068,187 of record OY744482.1, read on the forward strand.
TGTAATTTTGCGAAATATTTAACAAGTGTTTTTAAAAAAATTTTAAAAATGTGTGTATTAAGTGTGTTTCGCCAAGTGCCTACGGCAGAAAGTGTAAGAAGAATTGATGAAGAGGCCATTGCAATTGTTGGAGACCAGTTTCAATCTCGCGATATTGTGCTACATCGAAGAAATGAAGAATTACGGCGTGTTTCAGAGCTTCACCGCAGCTATGATGCATTACAATATCCATTATTGCACTGGATAGGTGGCGACGGCTATCATATCAATATACGAATGATAGATCCACGAACCGGTAAAATATATATGAATTCTATTTATTTATTTCAAAACAAGAAGACATGATTTTTCTGATAATGTATTCATCATAGGTCGTGCGGTAGAAAAAAAAGTTAGTGGGATGAATTATTATTCGTATAGATTCGAGATTCGCCCACAAGAAGACAACTTTATTATGCGATGTGGCAAACTTTTCCACCAATACGCTGTTGACATGTATGCAAAAATTGAAGCAGAACGCCTTAATTACCTTCGATTCAATCAAGGCAAATTGCGATCGAAAGAATACATACACTTGCGAGATGCAATAGTGAATGATGGTAATGTTCATGATATCGGACGTTTAACAATATTACCATCGACATATGTTGGCAGTCCGCGCCACATGCACGAATATACGCAAGATGCAATGTCATACGTTCGCAAATATGGTCGTCCCGACCTATTCATAACATTCACATGCAATCCACAGTGGGCTGACATAAAAAGCAATTTATTTGATGGTCAGAATCCAACAGATCGACACGATATAACAGCACGCGTATTTCGACAGAAAGTAAAAGCACTGATGGATTTGATTATCAAATTGCGAATTTTTGGAGAGGTGCGTTGCTGGATGTATTCGATTGAATGGCAAAAGAGAGGACTGCCGCACGCGCACATCTTGATATGGCTGGTTCGTAAAATAACACCCGATCAAATTGATAACATTATATCAGCTGAAATTCCAGGTGAAATCAGCGATTCAGAAATGTTTGAAGTTGTCACGAAAAATATGATCCATGGCCCTTGCGGTCAAATAAATATGAATTCACCATGCATGATCGATGGAAAATGTACAAAACGGTATCCAAGAGCATTAACCTCGGATACAATTACAGGTGACGACGGATACCCGTTGTACCGACGTCGGTCACCGGAGGATAATGGCCATACAACAACAATTAAAATACGCAATCAAGACATTGAAGTTGATAATCGTTGGATTGTGCCTTATTCTCCACTATTATCAAAAGTATTTCAGGCTCACATAAATGTTGAGTACTGTAATTCTGTAAAGTCGATTAAATAAATTTGCAAATATGTGGTTAAAGGCAGTGATATGGCTGTTTTTGGAGTAGCTGGTGACAATAGCAATGATGAAATCGCCCAATATCAAATGGGGCGCTACATTAGCACTAATGAAGCTCTTTGGAGAATTTATTCATTTCTAATTCATGAGCGATATCCTGCTGTTGTTCATTTGGCTGTTCATCTTGAAAATGGCCAGCGTGTGTATTTTACCGATGCAAATGTACAGCAGAGAGCAACACAGCCACCAGCAACAACATTAACTGTATTCTTTCAATTGTGTGAAAGCGATGAATTTGCCAGAACGTTGCTGTAGTTAGATGTAACGCATTATTTCACTTGGACTGCAAAGAAATGGCAACGACGTAAACAAGAAACACCTGTTTATGGCCATCCGGGTGTTTTTTTTTGCAGATACCATGGGAAGAGAATACACAGTTCATCCAAACAATGCAGAATGTTATTATTTGCGGTTGTTGTTAGTAAATGTTGTTGGACCACGTTCATTTCAACATTTGCGAAGAGTAAATGGTCATTTATGTGTGACGTATCGTGAAGCATGTGAGCAATTAGGTTTACTTGAAAATGATGCGCATTGGGATTTAATGCTTCATGATGCATCGATTGCTTCTTCTCCACATCAAATACGTATGTTATATGCCATAATCATATCAACATGTTTTCCATCAAATCCATTTGAATTGTGGAATAAATACAAAGATTTTATGGCAGAAGACTATTCGATTGGAATGCGTCATCACACAAGAAACGCTGATTTGCTGATTTCATTGGAAATGTATAATGAGGCATTGATAGCGATTGAAGATATGTGCCTAACGATTGCAAATAAAGCATTAGGGCAATTAGGTTTGTCACCTATCGTCCAATGCATGATTTATTTGATCGATAATTGCAACGTGAACAACAGTATGATCCCAATGAATTGCAAACATTTGTGAATTTGAATGTTCCCAAATTAAATGACCATCAAAAACATGTCTATGATACCATCATGCAAGCTGTACAAAATGAAGTCGGTGGATTATATTTTTGGATGCGCCTGGTGGTACGGGAAAACATTTGTGATATCACTGATTTTGGCAGCCATTCGATCGCAACGAAAAATTGCATTGGCACTTGCTTTGTCGGGAATCGCTGCTACTCTATTGGATGGTGGAGGAACAGTGCACTCTGCATTAAAATTGCCGTTGAATGTGCAGGTGTGCTTATATATATTGATTGATCACTTTAAAATTTAATCGATATTACTGTAAAATATAAGTATTCTCAAATTAACAGGTGATTGAATCCCACGTGCAATATTTCAAGAAATTCTGCGATGGCAAAAGCTTTGCAACAAGCAGCAATTATTCTTTTGGATGAATGTACAATGACGCATAAAAAATCGCTGGAAGCATTACACCGTACAATGCAAGATCTACGTCAGAATCAAGAAATTTTTGGTGGTGCATTGATATTATTGTCAGGCGATTTTCGTCAAATATTGCCTGTGGTTCCACGATCAACACCGGCGGATGAGATCAATTCATGCTTAAAGTTTTCTCTTTTGTGGCGACATGTGCAAAAATTGACATTGAACATAAATATGCGCGTTCAATTGCACAACGACCAATCTGCAGATCGGTTCTCGAAGCAATTGTTAGATATTGAAAATGGCAAAGTTCGAATCGATAATACAAATGGATTAATTACATTGCCGAACAATTTTTGTACCATTCTCCAATTAACAGAAGAGTTGATTGAAAGTGTGTTCCCAAATATTGTTCAAAATTACAGGAATCACAATTGGTTGAGAGAACGCGCAATACTGCCACAAAAAAATTTACACTTCAATGCAATCAATTATCAGATTCAAGAAAAAATACCAGGTGCAGTGACATCATATAAATCTGTTGATAGCGCAATGAATGCAGATGATGCAGTGAATTATCCAATTGAATTTTTCAATTCATTGGAACCACCTGGTATGCCACCGCATTGTTTAAATTTAAAGGTTGGCTCATCAATTATTTTACTGCGGAATATATGTAAATGCACCAAAACTGTGCAATGGCACAAGATTGGCAGTAAAAAAATTGATGTCGAATTTAATTGAAGCCACAATATTGACCGGAACAGCGAAAGGTGAAATTGTGCTCATACCACGTATTCCACTGATTCCAATAGACATGCCATTTGAATTTAAGCGTTTGCAATTCCCAGTGCGTCTATCATTTGCCATGTCCATCAATAAGGCGCAAGGACAAACGCTTCAAATATGCGGATTAAATTTGGAAGACCCGTGCTTTTCACATGGACAGCTACACGTGGCCTACTCAAAGATTGGAACTCCAAATTGTTTGTTTGTGCTCGCTTCAAATGGGCAAATGTTTTGGATTGACATTAATAATTTTGAAATACAATGCATTCATTTCATAAAAAAAAATCTAGAATATTTCATTTCTTTTTTTGGTTGGTTGCAACGAATTGCATCGGGGTTCGCTATATAATATAATTTTTATCAATTAACATTTTGCTAATTTAATTACCAAATTTTAAACCAAACTAATTTTCAAATAAAGAACGTTACAATAAATTTATACGAATTTCATTTCACATAAAATATTTATTACATTTTTTAATAATATTCTTCCATCAGGTATCACTGTGCGGCATATAATACGAATCATCTACATTTATCTTTTCATATTGTCATCATTTAACAGCAGCTTGCATTCCAATAGCTCATTAACAATATTGCCAAATCAATTTCCTGTTATAATGTTTACACTCTAATACAATGTACTTATTGTACAGATACACGAAAAATGAATTTGCAATAACTGCTGTGACATCTATTTAAATCGAGAGACAATACAAAAGAAAAGGTTTACTTAGGGCCAGCAAGGCGGACCGGGCTCAGCTAGTATAATATAAAACGTGTTTTTCGAGTACAATTTATTTGGAACAAATTTTACAAAGTGAGCTACAATAAAGTCGAAAAAATAAAAACAAAAAATGCCAGATACAATAAAGCCTACACCAGCTTCTACAAGTACAAAAGAGGGAGACGGGAATTAAACCGTGCAAAAGAAGGCGAACGATACCAAACAAAGGCAAGGTAATGACGAAAACCAATCTGATGAAGGGATGCAACGGGTATTTGGGAATTTCTCAAAGCTAATAGGCCAGGAGATGGCTAATCTAAATTCAACAATAAAAGCAACAGTAGGAGGGTTACCAAAGATGGACGAAGCTGCATTACTGAACAAGGAACTAGAATTGAAACAAAAAGAAATCGAGCTTTTAAAACGAGAGATGGAAATAACAACGTCCATATCTCCCATTCTGAAGGAAGCTTCATCGAACAAAACTGCAATAGAAATAGCCAATGGAAGCCGATACATATTCTCTTTTCAAGACATTGAGGGGTCAATGGAAAAATTTTCTGGAAAAGAGGGATATTTACTGGAAAAGTGGATCCAGGACATAAAGGACGCAGCAAAAATATACAGTTGGTCAGATATCCAGTTGACGACATATGCGAAGAGGCTATTGGATGGCGATGCGAAGAATGCATTACGGACCACAGCACATATAGCATCATGGGAAATCCTTAAAACATTCTTAATCAAAGAATTCAAGCCAACTCATACGAGCGCAACAATACATAAACAGATGGCAGCACGAAAAAAAGGAATAGAAGAAAGCTATGTGAGCTACCTCATAGCAATGATGGAACTGGGGAGGTCAATAAAAATGGAGGAAGAAGCAATAATCGAGTATTGTATTGGAGGAGTTACGGATTATGAACCAAATAAATCCGTACTGTATGGTGCTATACCACATTGAAAATAAGCAGTTAAAGCAAGAGGTAGATGACCCTAGAAAGGAGGCGGTAAGTGATGTAATAAAAATGGAGAACATCCTAGCGAACAACAACCCGGTCTATAACAGACCAAGAAGATTAGCACCGTTAGAATTGGAGATAGTCAGGGGACAAGTCGAAGAGTGGCTAAGAGAAGGAATAATTCGAGCTAGCGTGTCAGAGTATGCAAGCCCAGTCGTATTAGCAAACAAGAAGGACGGCTCAAAAAGATTATGCGTCGATTGCAGAAAGTTAAATGCAGTAGTGGTCAGAGATCATTATCCGCTACCATTGGTCGACAATCAGCTAGACCGGTTACATTAAGCCAGGTACTTCAGCACCGATAGCTGCCGATTCAGTCAAATACACAGCGTTTGTCACGCCATTTGGACAGTATGAATTTTTAAGAGCACCCTTTGGATTGTGTAAATCTCCAGCAACATAGGCGTTGAGACCTGTAATTGTCATACAAACGGCCATTTGGATCGGTCGAATATTTCTACACGTTCCGTGGAAAATTCAATTTTTTTGAAAATCAACTTAACTATAGCCCACAAATTCAGAGCCACAAAAATCGAAAACCTGCAAATGTGATTCGATTTCGATAATTGATACCTCTATCAATAGGCGTTGAGACCTGTAATTGTCATACAAACGGCCATTTGGATCGGTCGAATATTTCTACACGTTCCGTGGAAAATTAAATTTTTTTGAAAATCAACTGAACTATAGCCCACAAATTCAGAGCCACAAAAATCGAAAATTTTCAAATGTGATCCGATTTCGATGATTGATACCTCTATCAATAGGCGTTGAGACCTGTAATTGTCATACAAACGGCCATTTGGATTGGTCCAATATTTCTACACGTTCCGTGGAAAATTAAATTTTTTTGAAAATCAACTGAACTATAGCCCACAAATTCAGAGCCACAAAAATCGAAAATTTTCAAATGTGATCCGATTTCGATGATTGATACCTCTATCAATAGGCGTTGAGACCTGTAATTGTCATACAAACGGCCATTTGGATTGGTCCAATATTTCTACACGTTCCGTGGAAAATTCAATTTTTTTGAAAATCAACTGAACTATAGCCCACAAATTCAGAGCCACAAAATTCGAAAATCTGCAAATGTGCTCCGATTTCGATGATTGATACCTATATCAATAGGCGTTGAGACCTGTAATTATCATACAAACCGCAATTTAATTCGGTCGAATATTTCTACAAGTTCCGTGGAAAATTAAATTTTTTCGAAAATCAACTGAACTATAGCCCACAAATTCAGAGCAACAAAAATCGAAAATTTTCAAATGTGATCCGATTTCGATAATTGATACCTCTATCAATAGGCGTTGAGACCTGTAATTGTCATACAAACGGCCATTTGGATCGGTCGACTATTTCTACACGTTCCGTGGAAAATTCAGTTTTTTTGAAAATCAACTTAACTATACCCCACAAATTCAGAGCCACAAAATTCGAAAATCTGTAAATGTGCTCCGATTTGGATAATTGATACCTCTATCAATAGGCGTTGAGACCTGTAATTGTCATACAAACGGTCATTCGGATTAGTCGAATGTTTCTACACGTTCCGTGGAAAATTCAATTTTTTTGAAAATCAACCGAACTATAGCCCACAAATGCAGAGCCACAAAAATCGAAAATCTTCAAATGTGATCCGATTTCGATAATTGATACCTCTATCAATAGGCGTTGAAACCTGTAATTGTCATACAAACGGCCATTTGGATCGGTCGAATATTTCTACACGTTCCGTGGAAAATTCAATTTTTTTGAAAATCAGCTTAACTGTAGCCCACAAATTCAGAGCCACAAAAATCCAAAACCTGGAAATGTGATCCGATTTCGATAATTGATACCTCTATCAATAGGCGTTGAGACCTGTAATTGTTATACAAACAGACATTTGGATCGGTCGAATATTTCTACATGTTCCGTGGAAAATTCAATTTTTTCAAAAATCAACCGAACTATAGCCCACAAATGCAGAGCCACAAAAATCAAAAATCTTCAAATGTGATCCGATTTCGATAATTGATACCTCTATCAATAGGCGTTGAGACCTGTAATTGTCGTACAAACGGCCATTTGGGTCGGTCGAATATTTCTACACGTTCCGTGGAAAATTCAATTTTCTCGAAAATCAACTGAACTATAGCCCACAAATTCAGAGCCACAAAAATCGAAAATCTTCAAATGTGATCCGATTTCGATGATTGATACCTCTATCAATAGGCGTTGAGACCTGTAATTGTCATACAAACGGCCATTTGGATCGGTCGAATATTTCTACACGTTCCGTGGAAAATTCAGTTTTTTTGAAAATCAACTTAACTATAGCCCACAAATTCAGAGCCACAAAATTCGAAAATCTGTAAATGTGCTCCGATTTGGATAATTGATACCTCTATCAATAGGCGTTGAGACCTGTAATTGTCATACAAACGGTCATTCGGATCGGTCGAATATTTCTACACGTTCCGTGGAAAATTCAAATTTTTTGAAAATCAACTGAACTATAGCCCACAAATTCAGAGCCACAAAAATCGAAAATCTTCAAATGTGCTCCGATTTCGATAATTGATACCTCTATCAATACGCGTTGAGACCTGTAATTGTCATACAAACGGCCATTTGGATCGGTCGAATATTTCTACACGTTCCGTGGAAAATTCAATTTTTTCGAAAATCAACCGAAATATAGCCCACAAATTCAGAGCCACAAAAATCGAAAATCTTCAAATGTGATCCGATTTCGATGATTGATACCTCTATCAATAGGCGTTGAGACCTGTAATTGTCATACAAACGGCCATTTGGATCGGTCGAATATTTCTACACGTTCCGTGGAAAATTCAAATTTTTTGAAAATCAACTGAACTATAGCCCACAAATTCAGAGCCACAAAAATCGAAAATCTTCAAATGTGCTCCGATTTCGATAATTGATACCTCTATCAATAGGCGTTGAGACCTGTAATTGTCATACAAACGGCCATTTAGATCGGTCGAATATTTCTACACGTTCCGTGGAAAATTCAATTTTTTCGAAAATCAACCGAAATATAGCCCACAAATTCAGAGCCACAAAAATCGAAAATCTTCAAATGTGATCCGATTTCGATTATTGATACCTCTATCAATAGGCGTTGAGACCTGTAATTGTCATACAAACGGCCATTTGGATCGGTCGAATATTTCTACACGTTCCGTGGAAAATTCAATTTTTTCGAAAATCAACCGAAATATAGCCCACAAATTCAGAGCCACAAAAATCGAAAATCTTCAAATGTGATCCGATTTCGATAATTGATACCTCTATCAATAGGCGTTGAGACCTGTAATTGTCATACAAACGGCCATTTAGATCGGTCGAATATTTCTACACGTTCCGTGGAAAATTCAATTTTTTCGAAAATCAACCGAAATATAGCCCACAAATTCAGAGCCACAAAATTCGAAAATCTGTAAATGTGCTCCGATTTCGATAATTGATACCTCTATCAATAGGCGTTGAGACCTGTAATTGTCATACAAACGGTCATTCGGATCGGTCGAATATTTCTACACGTTCCGTGGAAAATTCAATTTTTTTTGATAATCAACTGAACTATAGCCCACAAATTCAGAGCCACAAAAATCGAAAATTTTCAAATGTGATCCGATTTCGATAATTGATAGCTCTATCAATATGCGTTGAGACCTGTAATTGTCATACAAACGGCCATTTGGATCGGTCGAATATTTCTACACGTTCAGTGGAAAATTCAATTTTTTTGAAAATTAACTGAACTATATAGCCCACAAATTCAGAGCCACAAAAATCGAAAATCTGCAAATGTGCTCCGATTTCGATGATTGATACCTCTATCAATAGGCGTTGAGACCTGTAATTATCATACAAACGGCCATTTAGATCGGACGAATATTTCTACACGTTCCGTGGAAAATTCAAATTTTTTGAAAATCAACTGAACTATAGCCCACAAATTCAGAGCCACAAAAATCGAAAATCTTCAAATGTGATCCGATTTCGATAATTGATACCTCTATCAATAGGCGTTGAGACCTGTAATTGTCATACAAACGGCCATTTGGATCGGTCGAATATTTCTACACGTTCCGTGGAAAATTCAATTTTTTTGAAAATCAACTTAACTATAGCCCACAAATTCAGAGCCACAAAAATCGAAAACCTGCAAATGTGATTCGATTTCGATAATTGATTCCTCTATCAATAGGCGTTGAGACCTGTAATTGTCATACAAACGGCCATTTGGATCGGTCGAATATTTCTACACGTTCCGTGGAAAATTCAATTTTTTTGAAAATCAACTGAACTATAGCCCACAAATTCAGAGCCACAAAAATCGAAAATCTTCAAATGTGCTCCGATTTCGATAATTGATACCTCTATCAATACGCGTTGAGACCTGTAATTGTCATACAAACGGCCATTTGGATCGGTCGAATATTTCTATTTATAGCCCCATGGTAAAAATGACTTTGACCCCACGCAATAAGATTTGACCAAACTTGAAATAACTTACAGTTCCACTATCTCAATAAACTATATTTTAGGTAATTACCCACAGTATTCGAGCAGGCCCAAAGAGTAAACCAAACTGCACAAATAAGTCTGGCAAGTTTCATCATTTTCAAATAGAAACGGAAATAATAATCAGTGACTGCAAGTTAATATTTCTTAAAATATTGTAGGATTTTTGTGGAAATGTCGCTTTCAAGAGACATTAAGTGAGAATGTGATAGTTTCTAACACAAAAATAAAAAAATATTGTTTGCTGCTCGAAGAGGTCTATTCGCGAAGGCGAAGCAGTAGTTAATGCTGGATGGGTCTATGCAATTAGAATCGAAACCAGTTCCAATCCTGTAGAAACTGTAATTGTCGGTATGGTTATGCAGACTTCAGCCTTATCATCAAAACCTCACGAGGTTAAACTTGTAAATGTTCATAAGCCCGTATGCATGTGGAAATTTTCGTGTACTTGTAAAGCCGAAGAAGGCACCAAGTGCAAACACATTGCAGCGTGTCTTCATCACATACTCGTATATATCGATAAAAAAGTTAATAAATACTAAAATACGTCTTATTTCATACGAAATTTATATTTCAGTTATCCTGATGTAAGTGGTGTAAGCTGCACGGAATTATGTCAGACATGGGGCAAAATGATATGTGTTATCAGAAACAAAAAACAATATAACCAGCAAGTTGATTAATTTCGGTTGCAATTCATAGAAGGTAATTATGTTTTTATTTACTTTCCAGCTCAGCCAGATTCAGAAGCAGCAAAACTCACAAATGGTATGCGATCAGTTCCGTCAGTTCCCACAAATAATGATTGTTGTATTAAATTGTACTACAATTTAGTATAAATAGCATGACGAGATCAAAGAATTTATTCCTTTAATGGAAAGTTTTATTGAATCGAACCCAAAAGCTCGTTCAAAGGCAATAAATCAACAAGGTATGGCACATATGCTGAAAAGCTTGCAAAAAAAAGTATATGGGCATAAATATTTAAGAATTTATCGAAACCAAAACGCTTCCTTACATTATAACAGGATCAGATCGTGAATACAAGTTAAATGAACGACACCCGTACTATAGGGACAGATCCAATTAGGATTGGCAGTAATAAACCTTCACATCTGTTATCTTATGATTTATAGTAAATGTAATAACAGTTTTGTAATTATTAAAGTAAAAAATTTAAAAAAAATATGTTGAAGAGTTAACGAAAATCGTGAAATAAGATAAACGAAATCAGAATAACTTGTAATAAACCTTGAATTAATTATTTATTTTTAAATTTTTTTTAGATTACGCTTTATTTGATTCTTTATATTCTTTGAAATATAAGATAATCTTTTTATGCCATATTATTTTAATGCTTACCTATTATTTATTTATTGGTTTTGTATAATTTTTTTTTATAATACGTTTATCGTCTTTCAAAATTGGTGTAGCCTAAATTGGAAAGTCCACTCACAACCAACATGATGTCATCAATGCCGTATCGTATACCATACTATCATCTGTTTAAGATGCGCGATCCTTCTTTCCACATGATGCACCCTTGCGGACGCAATTTTTGACGACCGTTCCGAAAGTTCTGGAATATGGTCAATTACACGGTTAGAAATATCAGCATAATTTTGTATACTACTTTCGGTATAAAGTTTTAGAATATGAGTTTTAGTGTTAAATTGGATGCATGTACCCCTGTTACTGAAGCTTTTGACCTTTTTGGCTGTTGTTATATAAGTAAATATATGTTGGTTAAAATAAAAATCAGTACTGTCAAAACTGTCATACCAACTTTATGACACAGGTGACAAGGCGACAGGTGAATGCTCTCCTCATTGAAAGCACCAAAGACGGAAGTTTTGATCACCTCGTGAGGTTTCAGCCCTGTATATTTTCAGAATTGAATTTTAAATTAAATCAACCCTCCAGGATCAAAAGTAATGAATAAGTTGTAGTTTAAAAATTGTGTTGTCCTGTGCTAACTATTTGATTATATAATTACTAACAATTTTACTAACTATCGATCGTTTGGATCCTATCCTTCGGTGTTTGTTATATGTATACGAGTAAACGGAATGGGACCTGCGGGAGTTCGGGAATCTTGCTATAATGCTTGGCCGTATATCCTAATTAATCAATCATATCTAGTAAACGAGTATATTAGCGCCTTATAATTTTAATTTGGTCACTGATAACATTAATTATAATTCATTACAAGAAAGCGCCCAATAGGAGATCAAACTCCTACCATCTTAGTGGATGATTTTGTTGAAGCTCTTCAGGATGGAGAAAATTATGTGAATGATCAGTTGATTTCGAGTATATTTGTTAGTATTTTAAATAAATTTATCAGTATTATATATTTATATTTATTAATTACGATTATGATTTTCAGAAGTTTTCAGGAATTTGATTTAGCAAACTAATAAATATTATTTCAGAGTGCAGTTTTAATTTTAATTTTAATAAACAAAAACGGTAATGCATTGTTGGCATCGTAATCTAAAATTAAGTTTATTTAAAGTTTTTATTAAAAAAAATCATCTAACATGAATTAGGGCTATCACACGATTATCTTCCAAATTGTCTTTTCGAATTTGTAAAAAAAATGTGGACACAAAATAAATATTGTTAATTTGTATCATGCCTGTTTCTTTGGAGATAGGACACTAAAGAACTTATAAGAAAAAATACGCAATTGTCATTTCTGCCCTACTTGGAAGAATTTAACACATAGGACTAAATAGAATTAAAACGCTCAATAAACAATAAGGTTTTGTGGAGTATAGGACTATAGGAAAAAAAATATTTTCGAAACTGTAAGAGATACGCCAATTTTGATCAAAAATTCTGAGAGAGCATGATCAAAAACTCCAGAACCAATGGTTCACTCATTTTTGAAAAAATGGTCTATAGGACCAAAGGGAAAGATGTATTCTTATTTCATTCTGGCATTCGATACAAAAAATCTAATAATTTGATTTTTACATGCAAGCTTATTTGTTTTCTAAAATAATTAAATTTTTCAGTAATTTTTAATTGAATTTTCTTTTATTTATTATTTAACAATATGTAATACATTATTTGTTTATTATTTTATAAAAAATATTTTATATCTTGTACACGGTAATAATGTGACAAGCAAAATAAAATTCCTAGATGGTAGTTTATAGACTTGTTGTGCAGCGAAAAAAATAGTTAAACAAATTAATAATTCTAAAAAATTGGCAAATAGTTTAATCCCTTTTTTGTATTTAAATTTTTTATTTTTTTTTTGGTTTAATAACTGACTAAGACTTCGAAGTTGGTTGTTTCTGTATATCCTCCATCAACGTTTGGAATTACTGCCATATCACCTTCTAGAGTCACATATCCAATTATCCATGATCCTTCAATGAGGGCACGTCCAATGAATACTGGTTGACTAAATCGATCTACTCCGCCCAGTATTGCATATTCTGAAGCAGATTGCAACACTTCTACCCATATTCCAGGACCGACTAAAATTTCGTAATCAGTTCTAGCCTCTGCATGTCCATCAGGACCTAGTACATAGGCCGCACCTTCTGATTTAATGAACTTAGATTCAAAGAAATTATTTTGTAATAAACTTGTAATTTTCTAAGTTATTTATATTTTGTAACTTACGTGTCCTGGAAGCACAGCCCCATCGACATCACTTCGCGCTATATAAATTGCTTCACCGGTAGAAGTTTCACCAAATGGTTCAGCGCCGGGTGGTATTTCTCCATCGGCAGAAGGTTTCACCCAGTAATTACCAGCATCTGTTCGGGGAACTGTAAAATATAATATCTGGGATTAATCTAATGCGAAAGGAGAATTTTGTACTACCAAACTCTGCGGTTAATATAATATATGTACATTGTACAATGTACATGTATGTGGTTAACGAATTAAAAAACTTAATATATCAATAGTGTTCTATGTTATATTTATATAGCTCAATAGTGCTTGGAATATATTTATTGTACTTTAACAATAATTTAGTATTAAAAGGAAAAGCACAGATGGAAACAGAGTAAACGGAACAAAAGAACAAAAATAAAATGATGAAGCTGCTTCCATTAGGCAGAAAAACCTGTAATATACGTGTTAATAAGCCAACAAGTAAGCAACACCTTGCTATTAATTATAACATAGCGATTTAAGAGGATCCGTCTGAATTTGATCATTGAATCTAATCCCTAAATCCGCGAAAGTCATTGTCTTTTACAAAGGATAAGTTTTAAGAAAAAAAAAAAAAATTGTTGGATCCAAACTTTTCGATATAAATTTAAAAAATTAAAAAAAAACTTTTTTGAACAGTGCCTAATAAATTATTGGAGAGAAATAATATGCTCAACGTAATAATATACTTAATAATTCAATGAAAACAAATATTTTGTTTTTTGTTGAATTATTATTTTTAAAAAATTATTTACAATTGTTTGTAAATAAATACTAAAAATAATTAATTCGTAACGCTTTCTTTTTTGTGATATTATTTTAAAAAAAAAAAAAAAAAAAAAAAAAAAAAAAAAAAAAAAAAAAAAATAATATCACAAAAAAGAAAGCGTTACGAATTAATTATTTTTAGTATTAATTTACAAACAATTGTAAATAATTTTTTAAAAATAATAATTCAACAAAAAACAAAATATTTGTTTTCATTGAATTATTAAGTAATTCATTGTGATATAAGCCACAGCCACAGAAAAAAGTAAAATGGATACTTACCATTTTTATAGTTCTTGTAATAATATACCTATGTACAATAGCTTGAGTCTCCAAGACCCGGTAGCACCCTATAAGCTTTACGATCAATAATTATTGAACCATTAGAGGTATTAACCTCAATTAAACTTTTGGTTGTTTCAGATCAACTAACTTAATAATTGAATAAAAAAGTGGTTTAATGCACATTTAACTGCAAAGTGGGCACTTTTGAAGCTACATCAATTTTTTAATACCTTTTTGGTTTTGGAATTTAGTTCGATAAATATTATATTGTTATACATTTTATTATTATACATTTTATTATCTCGCAGTTGGGTCGAATATGTTAACCTCAGACAATTTTCTTTGGCCGTTCGGTTCCTAATTATTTTTATAATATTCGTCTGTAAAAATAGAAACTCACAACGATTTATCGAAGGAAAATCTGTTAGTTCAGATATTGTCAGCTATGGCTATACGCTAAATTCTTTTATACGATAATTCACATCGTAAAATAAATGGCTAAGTAAGTTGCAGTAGAAGAAGAATAACGATTCTGAATTTTAGGTCTTCATACGAACTTAAAATTTCAAATCTCCTCGAGCCGGATGCGATTTATTTGAATTAATTTGAATCATCTAACCAAACGGTGTTTTCCAACCAGTAAGCAAGTGAATCACCAACCATATAGTATTCACAATGAAAAGCAGTCGATTAATTAATCGTGTGCACGCAAGCATAACATTACACTTCATCAAATACAGTGAAATCTATCCAGTTGATTATTTAATCGTATTCACATGTACAAATTCTGTTCCGTTCTTACCAAGTACAGTGAATCCCAGTCTGTTAATTAATCTCGTTCATGCCAAACCACCAACCAATAAATATTCCAATTCCAATTACCAGCTAGGCACCTGTTGACCAACCTAACATTAAACAAATTAAGTATCCCTTTATATAACTAAGTTATAATATTGTTTAAAATACATAATTTGTTTCGAACGGATGGGGTGGATGTGTAAATCGCCCATCGGCCAATTATTTATACATTTGCTGATCCGTCATGACTTGATCAGGCAATACCGGGTGTGATACAGCGCATCCTCGTTATTTTGTGTGGAAGCATAATCACTCTTAGACTTGATAGAGTAATCGCATTTCTCTGCTATTTTGATAAGATCTTTAAAAACTCAGAAGAGAGACTAATTTAAATAATTTATTTATGAAATTAAATTCCAGTGATACAAAAATAATTACATCGACAAATGTATGTTTTCTGGTGCTGGAGCAGGAAAAAATTGTTTTGTTTGTTAAAATCCGTCAACAAATATGCTTGTCCCATTTGGTGCTGAGAAGACAATCTGAATTGGCTCAGTATGTAAAAATAAATTTGGCACATATAATTTTTTATTTGATATCATTGGAAGTGTTCCGCAATATTTCTTGAATTTTAGCAAAGATTTAAATAAGAAATCCGACCCCCAGATGATGTGGCCGCAGGAATTAATTGTACATCTCAAATCTCTGAACGCCCTCGCCCACCAACAACCGACGATATCGTTGAAAAGTCAGCAAAATGGTAGTAGATTCGCTACCACAGAGGTTGGTATTTCATTTGAATCATGTCACACACGTTTTTCAAATATTTTGAGCATGCAACGTGTGGTAGCATAAATGGTTTCAATATTGTTGTATTTCGACCAAAAGCAGTATCGAATGAACATTGCTCAGAAGTCGCTGAATGAAGTGAACGACGATCCGGAACTGCTCGAACAAAATGCATAGGTGTGTACGAATATGACGTCGAAACTAAGGCCTAATGGTCCTAATATTATAGAATTTTCCTAAAGAGGCAAGACAACAAAACGCTCGTCATGTTCGAAAGAATATAAAGGTTCTGCTTAACAGTGAGCTTACCAAGAGTCTCTGCTTGTTCGTACATTCTGGCCAAAAACGACACCGTTATGACGACTGAGCCTCCGTATTCACCGGCCATGGCATGCAACTTATTCCTGTTCCAAAAACTAAATTGGTGAGAACCTTTTCGACAGCCCACAATAAACTAAGCATCCAATATAGCTAGAAATGTCATGATACGTCAGAGACAAGTAGACCAATACAAGAAAAAAAAACTTGTAACAACTAGACATGCAGCCCCCGAAGTTCAAAAATCCCTCGACTTTTTGATCCAACATCATTCAACCAACGTCCAACGTCATTTCGGGGCCAAATTGCTTTCATTTGGATGTAATTTCGGTATTAGGTTAATTTAAATCGATGGTTTCCGGAAAAGAAACATCCCGATCATCCCAGGAAATATAAGGAGTATTCTCAATTACATATGGCTCTCGTGTTTACGTTTCTTTAAAAATAGGTATGATTTGATGATAGAAATGCGCTTTCATCAAGCCAATCCCACAATCTGGTGGTTCATCGTAAAAATGTTGTTTTAAATTTATTAGTTCGTCCAAATCCTGCTTCTAGGGCGTGAACTACGTGAGCTTGGTGAATCTAAAATACTGTTTAACTGATGGCATTAAACAATAAGACCGCCGCACGATTTGTTTACGAAAACCATACGACGATCAGAAATTAAGTTGTATATCTCAAGATAGTTTATCAAGTGAACGTTTATTATTGTTTCCATAACTTTAGAAATAATTGTCACTAAAGCTATTGTACATATTTGCCTATAATTGGGTGGATGAATAGAATTGCCACATAGATGGGCAAACTCCTGTTGACCTGGTACAATTTTACACAATACAATTAATTTGTAAAAGTACAATAGTATATTACATGGTGAAATCCAGTACAATATAAAAAAATTGAATTATTGCTCTTCTTATTTCATTTAAACATTAAAGAAGAGAGCTTGCTGAGTGCTTTTGCTAAGATAATTGGGGAGATCAGTCTGAATCAAGGCCTTATATATACAGGCCTGATTGTACACGAAAAAATATTCAATGAGCTTTCGATATGGGTACTCATTTGTCTATTTTATATGGAAAATGCATATTTTGAGTGATAAAATCATGATATAAAATATAAGTAATTTTAATGTTTGATGAATTTAAAAAATTACTTGTATTTTAAACCATTTGTCATTTTAATTTCGAAGAATGAATCTACCTCGAAATTAGTAAAATAATTAAATAAAAATAGTACCTTTATCATATTTTATAGAAAAAGTTTCATTTTAATTGTGCTGCCAGATGCATAAATGTACAAAAAATAATTAAAACAGCGATCGCTGAAAAAAATGCTGAATATTCCTCAGCAATAATGAAATGTCAAATTTTTGTTTTTGGTTTTTTTTTTGTGTTTAGATTTTTAAATTAATTTTTCTTTTATATTGTACAATAAAATATTTATGTACATATTATTATTTCCAATAAAGTTTGTGTTTTTTTTAAATTTAATTGTGTACATACGAGCAATACATGGATACGAGTATTCGATATAAAAAAAAAATAATTAAAAACTCTAAACACAACAAAAAACAAAAACAAAAATTTGACATTTTATTATTGCTGACGAATATTCAGCATTTTTTTCAGCGATTGCTGTTTTAATTTTTTTTTTTTTTTACATTTATGCATCTGGCAGCACAATTAAAATGAAACTTTTTCTATAAAATATGATAAAGGTACTATTTTTATTTAATTATTTTACTAATTTCGAGGTTGATTCATTCTTCGAAATTAAAATGACAAATGGTTTAAAATACAAGTAATTTTTTAAATTCTTCAAACACTAAAATTACTTATATTTTATATCATGATTTTATCACTCAAAATATGCATTTTCCATATAAAATAGACAAATGAGTACCCATATCGAAAGCTTCGATTTTTGTACAATCAGGCCCGTTAATATATGGCCCTGGTCTGAATTAATAATGATTATTTCTTTGAGATAGTCCGGGGCTAAACATAAATGTGAGTCATTGATGTCGATACTGGTGGGATATTAGGAACAGGTTGGCCAAAATCCAACAGATAATAATTCCAGTTAAATAAATTATTACTATTTAACGAGAGTAACAAAGATTGTAAAAAGAAGGTTGTTTTCAGCTTGACTAACAAAAGCCTAAAAAGTTCTTGACATTTGCAGCTCCATTCCATCGTTCTGCTACCTGCTCACAATTTGACACATTTTGACCGACTTGCAGTTACAGTAAAAATTATAAAGCGGCTGAATTTACCACTGCTACTGCTACTAAACTACTTACTGCAAGAAGTTTAATTTTTGGAAAAAAAATGTCAGCAGAGGACATCTATTCACCAAGTGAGGGATTACCTAACCATTTCTTTGACTGGACCGTACAACGCGGTTAATGAAACTACCAAATTTCAGTTATAATGAGAGCGAGACTGGTAAAAAAGTTTGACTTTCGCATTTTGATAATCTACACTTTTACCAGAGCTCTTTAAAATTATTTCCTATAATTGCAAACATACCATAACCCCATTCTATACCATATTCTCGTATTTATTATTTCGAGAACATTTTATAAATGCTTTGGAAATATCTGAGCCGGTTATCTGAAATCACCATTACTTTATTGCCATAGACAATTTTACAAAACGTTTAATTTTGATTGATCAATAAAAACAAATCAAACCGTCTTCTTTTATATAGATTGCGCAGTTTACGAATTACCACTTAATAGGCCCAATTCTGCCTTCCAAAATTTTATGTTATGTTATGTAATTTTTTTTTTTTTCAATACAAATTCAAATAGGAAGCGGGGAAATAATATAACATAACATAAATTTTAACGTTGCAGAATCGGGCCTATTGCTCCGTATTCCGGCATCATAAAATCCATGTTATGTTATTTTATTTCCCCGCTTCCTATTTGAATTTATATTGAAAAAACAAAAATAACATAACATAACATAAAATTTTAAATCCCAGAATACGGCCTAATAACGCCAAATATACATAAATATGTTCATGTTAGTCAATAATATTTTACTTAAGACAAAACTTACACTCAAAGCACTCGATAGATGTTATTGCTAGCATTATCCAGAAACACGTTACTTTTAACTTTGTTGCCATTTTTGGAACTTGAGCTTTTTTAAAACACTTTTTTATGCACAGATAAATAAAAAACAATTTAACTTGCTACACAAACACTGTACAAATTTTTTTCCACAATTAATTAATAGGGGCGATTCAAAATTGTTGACTCAACTAACTTTATTGTCATTGCAACGTTTTCTTTTATACTTGAAGCGATATGAATGGGGCGGGGCGCTCGCCAATATTTTAACAATCAAAGTTAACGTTGAAGAGGAGAATATTGTAAAATAACATAAAAGTTGATCCATTATTATTTAAATTTTTATGTGACTTCTTAACCAAATGTTTTTATATCATAAATAAAGTAATCAAATGTTTTAGTTTATTAATCACAATGATAATGAAAGATTTAAAGGTTAGTGCAATATTCATTATGCATTATTATACAGACGTGACATTTTAACACGGATGTTTAAAAATTTCAAGGTAATCGGATCACTATAAGTTTGTCGAGTTCTCCGTATGTTACTCGAACATTAATTATTTATTGATTAAATCGAAACACGATTTTTATAATTTAGTTTGTCACAAATTTTATTATACTCAAAATGTTTTAATTAAATTTACAAACTTTATTTTTATTAATCACCACCGATTTTCGCAATAGGAGAAAAACTTTTTAATTTTATAAACTGAGCAAGACGTTTTTACGTGTAAGTTGAAGATTGACAATTTGTGTGTGTATACGATTAAAAACATGAAATTTGGACAGGATGAATAAAATGAATTTTTTAGAGTTGCGTTTGTCTTTTCTTGTCTCGCATTCTTTGTACCGCATATTTGGATGAATTGTGTTTGTTGGTTGAGCGGTTGCGGTAATGTTGCGAGGGTATGCAAGGCGCATGAGAGCGCTGACATATGTGTGTGAATATGTCGCGGGAATGAATGAGTAAATGCGTTGCTTGATAAATTGTGGTGGTGAGCGAATGAATGTATTTATTTGAATGCGTGAGCCGCTACAGGACTCCCCCGCAAGTGATTTCCCCTCCTTAGGGAATAACTGTATGAGTTGGTGCTATACGGACGCTTTTGTGAGTTCGAAGGTTTGATGTGAGATCAGCTGAACTTAGAATTCCGTAAGCTGGTTTAAGTCGATCGATTGAAATGGTTTGGTTTTTACCATTAATCGATACGATGAATTGCTTGCGTAGTCTACGTATGATTTTATACGGACCTTCGTAAGGAGGAGATAATCCCATGCGCACCTTGTCTGTTCTGACGAAGACAAAATCACAGTTGTCGAGTGATTTCGGAACAAAAACATCGTCTTGTTTGGTTAGACGAGTTGCTTTGGGTATAAGGTTTTGCATGGTTTGTCGCAGTTGGTCGACGACTGTGTCGGCGGTTGGAAGAGGTGGAAGAGGATTATCGATAAAGAACTCACCGGGTAGCTTGATGGTTTGTCCGTAAACCATTTCAGCTGGTGAGCACTTGAGATCTTCTTTTACTGTTGCTCGGATTCCAAGAAGTATGATTGGTATTTCCGAGCTCCAATGAATTGTGTTACCTCTGGCCATGAGTGCCGCTTTGAGTTGCCGATGGAAGCGTTCGACCATGCCATTGGCTTGGGGATGATAAGCCGTTGTACGTATACGATGTGATCCGAGGAGTTTCGTTAACTCTGTGAATAATTTAGACTCGAATTGTGTACCCTGATCAGTTGTGATATGAAGGGGCACACCGAACCGTGATACGTAGTTGTTGACAAAGGTGGTGGCTATGGTTGCAGCTGACATGTTTGTCATGCAGTATGCTTCGGGCCAGCGAGTGAAACGATCGACACAGGTGAGTAGATATGAATATCCATTGGACGGAGGGAGTGGACCTACGATGTCTATATGGATATGCTCGAATCGACCAGGTGGAATGTCAAATTGTCCGTGAGGTGATTTTGTGTGCCGTTGGACTTTGGCACGTTGGCAGGATAAACAAGACTGAGCCCAATTGCCTACGTCTTTGTTCATGTTAGGCCAGAAATAGCGAGCAGTAATCAATTTGCGTGTTGCACGGACTCCAGGATGCGAAATGTTATGTAATGTGTCGAAGATGGTTCGACGTAGTGATTCTGCTATGTATGGGCGGTTGTACCCAGTAGATGTTTCGCAGACGATTTCGAGGCCCGGTAGTTTACAAAGCTCTAGTTTCATTGATGAACTAGTGTGACATTCGGAACCAGAAAGTAAATTCTGAAGTTCTAGGTCGGCTCTTTGTGTGTTTACTATTTTGTGTAAGTCGATGTGTGTCTCGACTGTGGCCATTTCGTTGTCAGTAGTGCGGGAAAGTGTATCCGCGACAACGTTGTCATGTCCGTGAACATGCTGGATGTCCGTTGTGAATTGACTAATATAATCCAAGTGGTGAGATTGCCTTGGATTACGTTCAGTTTTTGACTGAATTGCTCGTGTCAAAGGCTTGTGGTCGGTATATATTGTGAAGTCCCGACCCTCAACAAAATATCTGAAGTGTTTGACTGCCAGATATATTGCGAGTAATTCCCGATCGAATGCGGAATATTTCTTTTCGGCATCCGAGAGTTTCTTGGAGAAGAATCCCAGTGGTTCCCAACACTCGTTATTGTACTGTTGTAGTACAGCACCGACAGCAGTGTTTGATGCGTCAGTGGTTATGCTGAGCTTTGAGTCGCTCAGTGGGTGTGCCAGAAGTGTTATCTGGGCCAATTCAGTTTTAAGTGACGTGAATGCTTGTTGACATTCGTCAGGCCAAGTGAAGTTCTTGGGTGTCTTGGGCTTTTTGAGTAAAGCTGCCAAGTGACTGTGAATTGGTGCGAGTGTTTGAGCGAGTTTTGGTATGAATCGGTGGTAGTAATTTACCATGCCGACAAACCGCTGTATACTTTTTATTGAAGTAGGAGCTGGGAATTCCCTCAAGTCAAGAGTGGAAACGCCAAAGACGCATTTTGAGCTCTTGATATGAACGTCAAACTGTGTTAGCCTGTGGAAGAGTTGTTCAAGGTGCAGTTTGTGTTGTTCCTCAGATTGGGAAGCCACAAGAATGTCGTCGATGTAGACGAACACGAAGTCTAAATCACGAACTACTTCGTTCATGAAACGCTGAAACGTTTGAGCGGCATTGCGTAACCCGAATGGCATTCGGGTGAATTCGAATAGGCCAAACGGTGTTGTGATCGCCGTTTTGTAAACGTCTTCAGGTGCGACGGGAATTAGATGGTAAGCCCTGACAAGATCGATTTTTGAAAAAATTTTGCAACCATGCAAGTGCATGGAGAAATTTTGAATGTGGGGTATCGGATAGCGGTCAGGTGTTGTCACCGTGTTTAATCGCCGATAATCCCCACATGGTCGCCAATCGTGATCTTTCTTTTTAACCATATGGAGCGGACAAGAGACGGGAGATGCAGATGGCCGGCAAATCCCTAATTCCACCTTGTGTTGGAATTCTGTGTGTGCGGCTTTGTGGCGGACTTGATCTAGTCTGCGTGGTCTTGACACAGGCAGATGGCCTGCTGTGACGATATGATGGACCACGTTGTGCCGGACTGGTAAGTTGTAATTTGGCTCTGCTGTTAAAGAAGGAAACTTCTTGAGCAAAGTGCCGTAGCCATTGTCGATTGTGAAATGGATCGGTGTCGGTGTGTCGACGCGAACCATTGTGGCATTGATTGACAGCTTTGTCGCTGAATCAACCAGCCGTTTATTTCTAAGATCGACAAGGAGTCCGAATTTACATAAGAAGTCGGCGCCAATGATCGGACGATTCACAGCAGCTAAGATGAAAGCATGTGTGAATGTTCTTTTTAGTCCGAGATCCACCTTAAGCAATTTTGTGCCGTAGGTGTGAATTGGTGTGCCATTGGCAGCCGACAGGACTAGATCAGGGTTTCGTTTTGTAAATGAAAACGAGTTTTTATAGTATTGGGCTGGAATAACCGAAAGGTCAGCGCCAGTATCTATTAGGTAAGTCAATTTATTGGTTTTGTCGTATAGGTGTAGTCGCATGGACGATAGGGTGTGTGACGTTCTCGTCAGTACCCGATTGATTATTAGTTTTTTTGTTGTTGTTGCCCAACGTCGACGTCCATGCTAGACGTGGATGGGGTTTGCCGAAAATTACATGGGAGAGTACACCTCTTCGCAGCGGTACCGTATTTGTTATGATACCAGCATATGCCTTGTTGGCGGTTGATGCTAGGGCTGCGATTCGATGAACTGCCGCGGTATCCGGAACGCGGCGAAAAACGTCGACCCCTCGAACGACTACGGTTCTTAGTCATTTCGTTTAAGCGTGCCTCAATATTTGCAAGGCGGGATTCTATCGAGTTGTTTGATGTGCCAGCAATGAGTGGTGGACGATCTGCGCCGCGACCGGGGAGCGTGCGGTTACTCGGGCTTGACTGCCTGGTGATAGCGGAAATGATGGCTGTTGACGACATCGCGTCGTAAAGTTTATCTGCCATTGCGGCTAGATCTTCGATTTTCCGTGTATCTGGCTGTGCCAGTAGTGAAATCTTGATGATTTCCGGCATCTTACGGATCCATAATGATTTTATTGTTTGTTCGGGGAACGCTTTTCCGGCTAGACTCTTGATGTGGCGGAGCGCTTCCGATGGTCGTCTGTCTCCTAAATCTTGTCCCGATATTAATGTCTCTAATTTCTTTTCATCTGAGGGAGTTAGACGAGTGAGAATGGTTGCCTTAAGTGTATTGTACATTTCTGTGGCAGGTGGCTCTGCCAACATATCGGATATGATGTCGCTCGCTTGAGGAGACAGGGCTGACAGAACATGTAAAAAATTCTCTTTATCTTTTGTGATCCCCATCAGCTCGAATTGCAACTCCGCCACTCCGAACCAATTCTTTGGGTTTTCTACCCAGAATTGTTGCAACTTGAGCGCGCGTGAGACGGCCTCAACTTCGTGTTTCGTCTCGGGCGCGTCCATGCTCTCGTCGGTTTTATCGGTATTTGGCATTCTTTTATAATGCACGTGATCTCAACAATCCAAAGAAAATGTTGGTACTTCGATAGCTGGAAGTGAGATGAGAGAGAAACAAACAAAAAAAATAAGAAAACACAATAATACGTATATCCGACAAATGAAAGTCCACTTTTTAGGCGACGGGTAAAGAAGTGCGATGGAAATAACGATACTAAATAATGCGGAATGGTTACCGTGTAATGACAAAAATAAGAGCGGCACGTGTTGGCCGACGAGATACCCCTGAATTACGGAACGGGCGTGTAATACCTCGTATTGAGGGGGCTCGTTGAAATTTTTCTAGAAAATCTGTATTAATCATAAAACTTAATGGGGTTTCAAGTAAAAACGTCGTTGGTAGCGATTGAACAAAACAAAAACGGAATGGTTGTATAGATTATTTCGAAATTTAGCAATATAACCCGAATGCGATGGTGAAAAATTTACATCTGAATTAAGCGAACAATTTTTGAATATAAATTTGAAATATGAAGTTATATAAGGTTATATAATAATAAAGCAATAAAAATAATGATTTTAAATGTAAAAAAAAACTTTTCTTGATTTTTATATATTGAAAATGTCAAGAGAAAAAGAAAAAAAAAACACTTAGCTGTTGGTATTGTTGCTGTTGTTGCTGCTGCTTCCGATGATCCCGTTGCTTTTTGTTGTTGATGTCTGATCCGTTTGTTAATTTTGTTGGAACAAAACTTTAGTTGTGTATGCTGATGATTCTGGTTGTTTATTTGTTGGATTTCCCAGTAACTGGGATTTTGGATTGATTTCCAAAAGTATGCGCTGTATTTCTGTTGTTGCTATTTTGTATTACAATTCTCAATATGAACACCGCTGTGCTTCTTAGTTGTAATAATTTTGTTCCGTATTAAATATTCCGTTGTGCTTGTATATATTTCACGCGCTATACGTAAAATCGCCCTTGCTGTCGCTATTATTTTTCCCGCGACTGTTTTGCTTTGCTAGTTTTTGTTGTTGCTAGAAACGTTGTTTCGTATAATTTTGTAATGGCGGTGATATTATTTTGTGTTTTGTAATGCCTCGTTTATGTTTGCATATGTAACGAGAAACAGATAAAAAAAAATATGTTATTTTTGCGCTTTTATGTTTGTATGTTTTATTTATATGTTAATTGTACATACCTTGTACTTGACACGGATTAATTTTCCGTGCCAAGTGTATTGTGAATTACACGATATATAATAAGAAGAATATGCGTATAAGCGTGCATAAAATGTTTTTGTAATCCGTAAAAAAATATATGGTGGTAGAATTGCCCCAATTTATGTTGTTTTTACGTTATTTTCGAAATGGTCCGTAAAAACGGACGTCGAAGGTCACCAAATGTCGAGTTCTCCGTATGTTACTCGAACATTAATTATTTATTGATTAAATCGAAACACGATTTTTATAATTTAGTTTGTCACAAATTTTATTATACTCAAAATGTTTTAATTAAATTTACAAACTTTATTTTTATTAATCACCACCGATTTTCGCAATAGGAGAAAAACTTTTTAATTTTAAAAACTGAGCAAGACGTTTTTACGTGTAAGTTGAAGATTGACAATTTGTGTGTGTATACGATTAAAAACATGAAATTTGGACAGGATGAATAAAATGAATTTTTTAGAGTTGCGTTTGTCTTTTCTTGTCTCGCATTCTTTGTACCGCATATTTGGATGAATTGTGTTTGTTGGTTGAGCGGTTGCGGTAATGTTGCGAGGGTATGCAAGGCGCATGAGAGCGCTGACATATGTGTGTGAATATGTCGCGGGAATGAATGAGTAAATGCGTTGCTTGATAAATTGTGGTGGTGAGCGAATGAATGTATTTATTTGAATGCGTGAGCCGCTACAAGTTATTATGTAGTTTTAATATCATTCAGAATGATGCAACATTTCGTATATAATTTGAGAATCAAAATTTACACCACAAGTTTTATATTTATAGTTTGTCATTTCATTTCATTGTGTTGTACATTTTAAAGGAAAAATATGCTCCACGAACGAAATTTTAAGGTTAGTAAATTTTATAATGGAGAGAAAATGGCATTATGAAATTATCAGAGAAATTAGATGAATTTATAATGGTCCTAAAAAGCATAGTACAAGTATAAAATAAGAACAATAATACATAATATAAGACATAATTGATTCACATTACAGAAGTTAAAATGAGACAAAAAAAAACTATCAAATGAGTCGTTTATTTTGAAAGTGGCGTAAGTCCATGTTTTGTTGAAACGAGATAATAAAAGAATAAAAAACAATAAATGCACAAAATGAGATTTTGTATTTTCTTATTTATTGCCGTTAGAAAGATTGTACTGTTATTTATCTATTGTTGTCATTAACTTGGTTTTTATTAAAACATGGACTTAGGCCACTTTCAAAATAAACGGGTCAAATTAGTACTAAAATTACGTGTCATAATTCATTCACTTTTGCGAAGTAAAATTGAAGCAGAATTTTGTTTCGGCAATTTTTCTAATATTCTCACATCAGTTGTCTAAAACGAATTAAAAACCAAACTTAAATTAAATTAGAACTCGCCATATATTAGTTACTTCATTTTAGAGTTAATAACAAAAAATTCCCGTTTTCAAATTTTAAACCCCTCCGGGTGAATTTTATGATGAAATTTAAGGCTGGGTTGTACGGCGAAGTTTAAGGTGAGTTTTAATGTGAATTTTTAGTTAAGAAGACATTATATGGTAAATTTGGGAATGAATTTTAAATTGAATTTAGATCAATTTAGCATGAATTCTATAGTGAATTTTACGATTAGATCTAAGGTATGAATGTTATAATAATTATAGGGCGAATTTAAAGGTGCGATTTATGCCCCTAAAGGTTCATTTATTTTATTTTACATATTAACTTGTTATTTTGTATCTAAAATTTAAATACAGTAAATATATTAAATTAAATAAATCCTGTTTATTTTATATCGTTTATACGGTTGAATTCGATTTGGAAAAGGATGATTGTGTTTTGTAAAAGTAAATTCAAAATCTAATACAGTAAAAATCCTCTAAAACGGAATCCCACGGTTCCAAACAATTTTCCGAGTTATCAAATTTTCCGTTTTTTTTTTTTTTTGTAAAACGAAATGAACGAACGTGATCAATTGTGATATTGGGGAAGAGGTCTCCAAATTTGAGAAAACCCGTGACATATTATGAAAGCCCAAAATAACGGCTGCCCAAAATAACGGCTGCCCAAAATAACGGAAAATGTTTGTAAAATATAAATGGTTGGTTTTGTGATCTTTAACGGATGCTTTCTGGGAAAAGTGTCGTCCGAGAGTCGGATAGACCAAATTTTTTCTTGTACTATGCTTTTTAGGAAATTCATAAAGGCTCATAAATTCATCTAATTTCTCTGATAACCTCATAATGTCATTTTCTATCCATTATAAAATTTACTAACCTTTAAATTTCGTCCGTGGAGCATATTTTTGCTTTAAAATGCACAACACAATAAAATGAAATGACAAACAGAAACAATGCATGTATATGAGAATGTCGTATTTTCATATAAAACTTGTGGTGTCAATTTTGATTCTCAAATTATATACGAAATTTTGCATCATTGTGAATGATATTAAAACTACATAATAACTTATAGTGATCCGATTACCTTTAAATTTTAAAACATCCGTATTAAAATGTCACGTCTGTATAATAAATTCTAATGAATATTGCAATAACCTTTAAATCTTTCATTATCATTGTGATTCATAAACTAAAACATTTGGTTACTTTATTTATGATATAAAAACATTTGGTTAAGAAGTCACATAAAAATTTAAATAATAATGGATCAACTTTTACTTTATTATTGGTAAGAATATCGTACCAACCAAAAATTAACCAAAAAGTGTATAAATTTAAGCTTTAATGGGGGGAAGACACATAATATATGGAAAGCATTTAAGTGATCTACTTTAGGAGAATATTCTCACTGAGAGAAATGCTATTCTAATAATTAAAAAAAGCACTTCTCAAATCTAATATATGGGTTGTGTAAAAATGCTTAAAATAAGGATGAGCTCTATAAATTGAGACGAATTAAACCAGTTCTAGTATAAATTTAATTTTATAAATTAAGAATATTTCGTTAAATTTCCTAAATTTAAAAATACTTTACTTAAATCACGTATAGGTACTTAGCTAAAAAAATATTACGATTGATTTGACACTTTTATGCTCAAAATAGTACCTTTAAAATAATAATGCAAATATGTAATATTTATTCTCAACTTAAATCAAAAATTGAAAATCAAATTGAACAAAAACCATTTCTCGAAATTATAAAAATAATTTCGTTTCTTTTGATATTTAATTAATCTCAAATTAACATAAATCTAAAAGATTTTTTTTTGATGATATTCTCATGTACATATATTATTGTAGTTGGCCATATTCCAGAACTTCATCTAACAATCATTTTATAATCCCATTTCCATCACGCATGCCAAATTTCACTAAAATTGGTTAAGAAATAGCCAAGTTCCATAATAATTGGGCATATTCCAAAAATTCACCCAAAAATCATTAAACGATCCCTTTTCCAAGACGCATGTCAAATTGCATGTCCCTTTTGTTCGAAAACCGGTTATCTCCATACCCTATTTCACATGTCCTCTTATGCAGGCCCCTCGATTTCTATGGCATAATTGTTTTGTCCTTTCAGCGGCCTTTCGTTTGTTAAGGGTTAAATATTTTCCTAAATTAAAATTTAAGCGAGAACTATAGTAAGAATAAGCAAAAAATTAAAAAAAAAAAAAAAACGTAAGAGAGCGAAAAAGGGGAGGATTTGTGTGTATTCGACCATACTTAAAATAAGAAACTTAAATTTTTTTTGGATGGGCTCGTTAAATTATAGCTGCGTCACTTAAGAAACTTAAAAAGAGCGAAATTTTTTTTGTAAAACTGAAATATAAAATTAATAATTTTTTACGATATAAATGAATTAAAATAACGTAAAATAATTAAAAAATCAAACAAAAATATTTCGCTTTCAACTTAAAAATTTTTAATGCGTTGAAATACTATATGCTAAAGCTCTGCTAAACTAATTTTTGTTGTTGTAGATAATATTTTAAAAACTTCTCAAATTTAGCATACAGTAAAATTTAATACGAATATACTACATGAAATTACACTGTTAAATTAGTTATTTTTCCAATTGGAATTTAGATTATATGAAAATTAAAATTTTTTATAATTTTCGATTTTTCGTACTATCAAACCCTGCTTAAGAAACAGGTTATTTTCATCATTTTCAGATAGCTGGACCATCTGTTTATCTCGTTGGCCAAAAGCATTCAATTTTGTTGAACATTACTGTATTTCAGATAAGTTAAAAGTTGACTTAGCGCTGTAGATGACCACGAACCTGTAGAAACCTGTAGATAAAGACGATGACGATGAGGACAGCGACGAAGATTCATCATCTTGATGATGATAAAGACAGTAAATGGTGCACAACCATTTTATCAAATGGTTCATTGCCAATTATTAATTATTTACACAACAGAAACATAAATTATATACACGATTAAATTACACACTCTTCTCTATTTAACAATTATTCACTCGATTTATATATTAGGTGTAGTAAAAAGTTATGTCGTATTTTCAAAGATTAGTTTTAGAATCAGTTGATTTTAGTCCTTTGACGAGTCAAGACGTGTTATTTTATTATGTGCTTGTAAAATTTTTTTTGCTCGACCCAGTCGCAATAGACGAATTGGTTCTTTCAGAAGACCATTTGTGAAACTGCATACTCTTCCAGTTTCACTCCAAGAAAAACGCAACTATCGCTACAAGAAATATTTGTGACATTTATGGAGACGTATTAGATGTCAGAAAATGTCAACGCTGGTACAGAAAATTCAAATTCGGAAATTTTAACTTAAAAGATGAGCCTCGAAGTGGACGACCCTGTACAGTAAATAAAGCCAACATAAAATCTGAAATTGAAAAAAGCCAACTTTAACCATCAAAGAATTGTCAAGAGTAGTAGGTGAAAGTAGCTGGTTCCAGCCCACCCCAAATGGGGTGAATTTTTATATGTAAATTACAACAATACAAACGATTACATATGTTTTTTTATATGAAGATTACAGTAGAACTACGATAATTAAATCTCTATATAAAATGTAAACGTAAGTATATAATTTTATTAAAAATCCGTTGTTCAACTGTACATTAACTGTACAATATTTTTTTAAGACATTTTGTTAGATGGCAGCACAGTCATAAACTTTAAGCTTTGAACTTTTTAATATTAATTAACTTTTCGATAGATGGTGCACATTTCTTACAGTTTTATTATCAACCACGATAACTAAAACTCTATATGAATTTATCCAAAATCAGGTATTCAACTGTATATTGTTACTTTTTAAAACTTTACCTATAGATGTCACATTTCAAAGTTTATGTATATTATGTAAACATGGTTTGTAACTTAGACGAATAATATTTATTTTTTAATTGAAATCGGATGCTACAAAGTTATAATAATATTTTATAATTTAACCTTGGTATTGAAAAAAACTAGTTCAACGTACAATAAATAAAAACTGTAAAATGTAATCAGCATAAAGTAAGAAAAGAAGATAAGAAACAAAATTGTATAATTGAAATTGGATAGTACGTTATGTGTATTAATATTTTATAATTTAACCTTGGCATTGAAATCTTGATCATAATTTTTTTATTTTACCAGCTTTATCTGTATATCATCTTTTTAAACTACATTTGACGAAAATAAAATTATTTTCTATTAAGAAGTTATAAAAGGGTACGCATTTATTGTATGATACATTAGAATAATGTATATTGTTAGACCGTTTACAATGATGGTTGCGGGACCATCAGGGTGTGGAAAAACTACTTTCGTTATAAATTTATTAAAACATTTGAATGATGGTAGAAAAGTAAATAAAATTGTATGGTGTAATGGAAACTCAAAAGCGATACCACAAGATATCTATGAAACAAATCAGATAGAAATTATAAAAAATATCCCAGACACTTTTGAAAATTGTGAAGACGGAAGTATCATAATATTAGATGATCTAATGACAGAAGCTTATAATAAAAATATTTGCGAACTTTTTACCAAAGGTTCACATCATAATAATTTGTCAGTTATTTTAGTAACTCAGAATGTGTTTCACCAAGCAAAATATTGTCGAGATATTTCTTTAAATTGTAAATATCTGGTAGTTTTTAAAAATCCCAGAGATAGATCTCAGATTTGTTCTCTAGCAAGACAAATATACCCTGAAAACACAGCAGAACTTATGAGGGTATATAACGAGGCTACTTCGAGAGCTCACGGTTATTTACTATTTGATTTAACACAGTCAGCCAATGATTTATTTCGTTTCCGTACAGATATCTTAAAAAAAGATTATTTTACATGTTATTGTCCAACTATTTTATTTGAAAATAAAAACGTGTGTATAAAAAATGAAACGATTGAAGGCAAACAAACATATTCTACATGTGCTAAAAAAGTGTAACCCACAAACGAGAAAAGCGCTACTTAAGGTCTGTCCCCCGGAAGTTATAAAAACTTTATGTGAAATATCACTGAACACATTAAATGGAAACAATAGAATTTCTAAACAGTGTAAAACAAAATTAAAAAAGTATAAAAGAGAACTTCGCAGCTTGGCTTGTCCAAAACTGGGTCTCTCTTCAAAGCGTAAAATTCTTGTACAAAAAGGTGGATTCTTACCCGTTTTAATCGGTACTATTTTATCAGGATTGATAGGCCAAATAATTAATCAGTCATCATGAGTAATTTACAACGGATGATTGTTATACAACCAGAAATTTTCGAAAAAATTAAAAAATATTTAATTGATGATAGTAAACTATCGGAATTAGATAAAAATATGAAATCAATTCTACATAACAACAAACTAACTGATTTGAATAAGTGGCATCTATATAGGCAGAACTTATTAACATATTCATCAATGAAAAGAAAAAATGCTTATAAGAATAAATTTAATTGGCATCAACCAGCAATACGTCATGTTCAAGGAGTGGGAGTTCAAACTAAAAGAATTTTTTCTACAAACCAAGAAACAAATACAGATTCACCATCAAAAGGCTTTGATATTGGTACACAAACTGATATACCTAAAGTTGAAGAGGAGTACACAAATGTTGATGAAAAAACTAAACCAGATTTTACACAATTAGACACAGAAGAAATATTTGAAAATAATGACGGTATATTTGATGTTGATGATGATGATGATGGTGATGATGATGATAGGATTGTTTCTGAGGAGTATATTGATCCAAAAGAAATTTTGCGGGAAAGAGCTTCTTCAGACTCTAACATGTACAGAACATTTGAAATGAAAGACGGTGCAACAATCTCTGTTCCAACAAAAAAATATATTTTTAAAAACCGGAAAGATCTTCAGCCTCCAAAACCATTATCAATGCAATCAACTCAGGACCCACCTAAGAGGAAAAGTGAACGTACGTTAACAGTTCAAACAATAAAACGTAGTGAACAAGAACGCTTACGAAAACATCCTTGGACAAGAATGCAATAAAAAAGTTAAAAATAAAAAGTTATATAAAGGATAAAATCGGTGTTTTTATTTATTAATTTATTAGTTATTAATGAGAACAGTGATGGATAATTTCACACACGTAACTCTTTTAAGTAACAGTTCTTTAAAATATTACCCAAACAATTCATTATCGAGGTTCACGGTTAAACTTCCTAACACTATAAATTTGGATCCTAATGAGAAATGGTATGTTGGTCTAACTAACGTTGCTCATACTTCCATAAGTGAACAAACAAAAATTACAATTAAAACGCCATCAAAATACATACTTCCTTTAAACGTTGAATTAATAATATTTTTATATGCAACTACCCCTAAATTTTATCAACCAATCGAAGAAGCTAATTTCTTTGATCGGTATAACTCATCAACTGAATTAGTTAGAATCAATTATAACAAAGAAGAACCATATATTCAGCTACCAGTGTTGAAAGGTGTTAACCCTTTAATAAAATGTCATCAAGAGTACACACTTGTGGAATTTTTTGATGTAATATTTTCTCAGATTAAAATAACGAGATGGCCAGAGTTTATAGAATCTTTTCAAATGGAAATTAAAAATTTTAAAGCAACAAAAGAGAATGAAGCTAAAATAAAAAATATTAAAGATAATTATATTGATGTGAAGACTAAGATCAATCCATTTCCATTTTACATGTGTTTTTATTGTAATATAATCAAACCGAGAACTATCGGGGATGCATCTGTATCATGTTTGTATATGCATCCCCTAGGAACAGACGTTGATAGAAGCATATCTCGTTCATATCAAATTGATAATGTTCAATATTGCCCCATTGAAAAGTATAATATATCAGAGATCAGTATTTTAATAACTGATGAAACTGGTGAACAAATTAATTTTAAAGATGGACTTTTTATGACCTACCTTGTACTTCACTTTCGCAAAGGTATATAAAGAGGTATCTTACGGATTACATTACATTGGTGGCTATAACAATGAAGATTTTGGTCCACTATTACGATCTCAAAGAGTATATCAAAAGGGAAGAGGATTAGGAGGATTTTTCGGCGGAATATTCCGTTACTTAAAACCAATATTAACATCAGCCCTTCATGGCTTAACAAGTGAAGCACTTCAAGTTGGTTCAGACATTCTTCAGACACAAAAGCCGATTAATGAAATACTTCGTGATAGATCAATACAAGTGGTTGATAAATTACGAGATAAAGCAGCAGAAAAAATTAAACAAATGTCTGGTACAGGAGCTAAAAAATCAATAAAAGGCTGCTTGAAAAGCCGCTGTAAACAGTTGAGAGTTGTTCGCGACAGCGTGAAAAAGAGAAAAAATATATTAAAAAATAAAACAAACAAGAAACGGATTATTGATATTTTTACATAATGGCGTTTACAGAATGCATGAAATCGGAGCTAGATTTATTTCAACCACCTTCAATTCAAACAAGTATTTTAAAAAATGAAGAAGTAGCATACAAACCTATAACCAGTTTAGAAAATCAGTCAGTTATTGAATTTGCTTGTTACAGTCATGGTGATTCATATTTAGATTTATCATCAATAAATTTATGTCTGAAATTTCAAGTAACTAAAAATGATGGCAAATTATATGTAGAGACCGATAAAGATCAGCCTAGTTTAGTTAACAATATGCTGCATTCCCTGTTTCATCAAGTCAATATTTCTTTAAACGGAAAGAATATAAATTCAACAGATGGGAATTACAGTTATCGAGCATATTTAGAACAACTATTAAATTATGGTGATGATGCTTACAAAACACATTTGCAATTATCAGGATGGAGTTTGGAGACAAAAAATCTTGATAATCTTGCTGAAAACGATGGATTAAAATTAAGAACAGCATTAACTAAAAACAGTGGAATTGTAGAAGTATATGGAAAATTGCATGCTGACATGCTCAATCAACCTTTGCTATTATTAAACAATGTAGATTTACGAATTTCGTTAACATTGAATAAACCGGAATTTTATTTACTCGGTGCTGATATAGATACTTCGATTGTCAAAATTACAGAAGCTACACTTTACTTGAGACATGCTCATGTAAATCCAAATATTTTAATTGCACATCATAAAATGCTTGAAAATACAACAGCAAAATATCACTATAAGCGTAACGAAATTAAATCATTTACAATTCCTGCCGGAGGAAACTCAATTTCACTAGATAATATTGTTCTAGGACAGCTCCCAACAAATCTAATATTTACAATGGTAGATAATGATGCGTATTCTGGGAAAAGATCTAAGAATCCATATAATTTTAAAAATAATAAAATAACATCGTTCGCAATTTATATAAATGGGGTTCAAGTTCCTAGTGCACCGATTGAAATGAATTTTGCAGACGGGTCCAGTTACGCTAGAGCGTATTCAACAATATTTACATCGAGCGGAATTTTACACACACCTCAAGGAAATTTGATTACCAAAGAAATGTTCAAGAATGGTTATTTCCTGTTAGCTTTTGATCTAACTTCGGATATGTCAAGTACTTTATCATGCAACTCTCTAATGAATCAAGGAAGTTTAAGACTCGAGGCACGATTTGGGGAAGCTCTTAAGACAACTAAAACATGTTTAGTGTACTTGGAATATGATACAACTCTAGAAATAGATAAAAATCGTAATATTGTAACGAATTATTAATAATATAAATACCTCTTATATCCTAAATAAAAAGTTAGTTTATACTAGTACTGTACACGATGATTGCCAATACAACAACTACTTTAGATATTCAACAAGCATTGAAAACACATAAATTTACTAAGAAGTATTTTCAAGGTGTTTTTGCAATCAACACAATCCCAAAGAGGGTTAAATCAAAACCTGCTTTATATGTTATTAATACGGACAAATCAAATCAACCAGGGCAACATTGGCTAGCTGTTTATTTTCCATCAAATGGATGTGGAGAATTTTTTGATTCTTACGGAAGATCACCAACGAAATATCCTGAGATTAATAGGTTTCTAAAATATAACAGTAAATGCATTATCTATATATATAAAAATGAATTCCTGTTTGTTTGTTCCGAATGGGCGCCTCAGCCGCTCAACCGATCGCCATGAAATTTTTACCATGTACAAGTTGCATATCCAGAATCAACCTTACGATATTTTGGAAGGGGCTGGACCCCGGGGTCTAGGGGCTGCGGTACAAATTTTTTCAAAATTTTAATTTTCTTTAAATTTTTCCACGAAAATGAGTTTATGGGGCTGGTTATATGAAATTACTGACATGTTGGAATCCGAGGGACCCAGCCCTGGATCAAAAATTAATTTTAATATTTGATTATTACAAAATTACTTCTCAGTCGCTCAACCGATCGCCATGAAATATTTACCATGCAAATGTTGCATGTTCAGGACCAATCTTACGATATTGTGAAAGGGGCTGGACCCCAGGGTCTAGGGGCCATGGTACAAATTTTTTCAAAAATTTAAATTTTTTTACGAGAATGAGTTTTGGAAAGGGGTTATATGAAATAAGAGACATGTTCGAATCCGAGGGGCCCAGCCCTGGATCAAAAATTCATTTTTACATGTAAAGATACAATTATTTGATTGTTCTGAAATAACGCCTTAGCCGCTTTAGCCATCGCCATGAAATTTTTACCATGTATATGTTGCATGTTCAGGACCAAGCCCACGATACTTTTGAAGGGGCTGGGCCCCGGGGTCTAGGGGCTGTGGTACAAATTTTTTCTCAAATTTCAATTTTTTTAAGATTTTTTGACGGGAATGACTTTAGGAAAGGGGTTATATGAAATTAGTGACATGCTCCAATCCGGAAGTCTGCCCTGGATCAAGAATTCATTTTTACATGTATAGATACAATTATTTAAATGTTCCGAAATAGCGCCTTAGCCGCAAATTTATACACCAAAAAGGATATCTAGCGTGCGATTGTTATACACAAAATTACGACGTTGGTCAGTTACGAGTTTTCGCTGAAACTCAAAAAAGTCTCTTAGTGGATGATCAAATACAGGCATACACTAAAGTGATGCAATACATAGCAAACGGTAACGGAGGAATTATTTTTCTTGATGCACCCGGAGGCACTGGAAAAACATTCCTTCTTAATTTGATACTTGCTGAAGTAAGACAGCAGAATACAATCGGCCTCGCTGTTGCATCATCTGGAATTGCATCCACTTTACTCGATGGAGGCCGCACAGCACATTCAACGTTTAAACTGCCATTGAATTTGAATCAAGCGGATAATTTTTCTTGCAATATAACACGAAATTCGGGAATTGCCACGTTATTAAAAACATGTAAAATCATTATTTGGGATGAATGTACCATGGCACACAAAAAAGCATTTGAAGTGGTTGATCGTACTTTGCGCGATTTGCGACAAAATAACCGACCAATGGGAGGACCTCTAACACTACTAGCAGGTGATTTTCGTCAAACTTTGCCAGTCATTCCACGATCAACACCCGCTGATGAATTTAATGCCTGCCTGAAGGTGTCTCATCTTTGGAAACACGGTACGAAAATCACACTATCTACAAACATGCGTGTGAATTTACATCACGATGGTACAGCTAAAACATTTGCCAGGCAGCTTTTGGACATGGGTAACAGGAAATTACCAAATG
Organism: Tipula helvola; assembly: GCA_963556165.1. Taxonomy (NCBI): domain Eukaryota; kingdom Metazoa; phylum Arthropoda; class Insecta; order Diptera; family Tipulidae; genus Tipula; species Tipula helvola. The sequence goes on from OY744482.1 coordinate 53,106,009, forward strand.
ACCCTGTAACATGTGAGATATCGTTCCCGCCTAATTTTTATCAAATGCTGCCATCAATACAGGACGTGGTAATGAAAGTATTCCCAAATCTGCCAAATAACTTCAATAATCATGATTGGCGGTGCGAACGTGCACTCCTAGCTCCCAAACATGACGGCGTTAATAAATTAAATAATGAAATTCAATCGCAACTACCCAAGCCACTAATGAAATACAAATCTATCGACACGGTTACTGATGTGGATCAATCCGTCAATTATCCAATAGAGTTTCTTAATTCCTTGGAGCCACCTGGTATTCCACCACACATCATATTTTTAAAAGAGGGTTCACCAATAATACTGCTCCGAAATTTAGATCCACCGAAATTGTGCAACGGAACACGGCTTTGTGTGAAGAAATTGATGCCGAATGTGTTTGAAGCAACGATTATTACCGGTAAAAGTAAAGGAGAAGATGTGCTAATTCCGCGCGTTCCTATGATTCCCACCGATTTGCCGTTTGAATTCAAGCGACTACAATTCCCATTACGCCTTGCTTTTGCAATGACAATCAACAAAGCCCAGGGGCAATAATTGAAAATAGCTGGTGTTATTGTGGAAAATTCATGCTTTTCACATGGCCAACTGTATGTTGCTTGCTCCAGAGTAGGAACGCCAACAAATTTATTTATTTACACACCAAATGGAAAAATCAAAAATATTGTTGATCAAAAGGCTTTATAATAAAAATTATTAACTAAAATATCTTTATATTTATTATTCACTTTGATCTGGTTGAAGGTTTGTAAAAATGGAGTATAATTATTTGGCAATTGGTAACAAATACCAAACCAAAATTAATTAACTATCCTCACAAACAGGTTGTCCAATAATATCATTACAAAATTTCGCCTGGATGCATTGACGGAGGCACCCGTTACTGAATACAGCTACTTATAATTTTCTTTTCATATGTGATTGCAACTACAGCGATGTAAAGAGAGAATTCTTGCATAACAATCAAGGTATTTGAATTATATACCTCCCGTGCAACGCCGGGTAACTCAGCTAGTATACAATAATAAACAATTACAAAGTTTATTCACCGGAGTTTGTGGCCAATATTGTTGTGTATATTTGTTAAATAGATGTAAACGTAACTCAATGAAAAAATTTATAAAATTATTTAATGTTAAAAACTATATTGAAAATGATGTAAAAATAAAGAAACTTTTTAAAAAAGAATTTCCTAAGATTTTAACTACAAGAACAAAAACAAACATGATTCATCACGTTTTAGGAATTTTGTAGAAAGGTTATTTAAGTTCATCGATAAGAAGAATAAAATATGATTTTATTACCATGTGTGAAAGAGATAGTACCACTCTTGAAGAGTATAAATACGGAAGTTATTTTTATGAAAAACTAGTTTACATTTACCTTGAAACATAAACAATATGCTTAAAGTAAAAAGCGTTAATAATTTAATTAAAAAAAAGATGGCAACCATACCTAATTTATTGTTGGCTCATACATATTTTTTAAATGATCAACATTCAAGTTATATAAATATTGGTTATGATATTAACACTTTTGAAACTACTATAATCTTGTTCAAAAATACAATATTTCATACACTAAGTGCTGAAATGTGGACGACTACAATTTTCAATAATTTACCAACAATAAACAACCACTTCAATGGTAACATTTCCTTTGCTGAATTACCAAAAACGAATGGGAATTGTGATGTAAAGCTAACCAGCAGAAATAATGAGAGACGTATTATATTTACGAGTGGAGGAAAGAAAATCGTTTTAAATTCCAAAGAATGGGAACGCTGCTCATCTTTATCATCATTTTTGCAATCAATCATTATCTGGAGCGAAACAGTACGGACTGATGTTGCTAATTATTTCTATTTATACAAAGAAAAATGTTTCGATCAGCTAACATATTCTCTACAAATACAGGATTTTTTTATACCGCCAGTAACAGGATACAACTATTTTAATTATTCAAGATTGTTTAATGAAATACCAGTTTTATGTAAGGAAAAATTAATGAATGAACTTTGTACTCGTACACTAAGAAATTAATGAATAAAAACAATTTATACTTTTTTCAAATCAATTTTTTATTTCTTAAATATTATTTTTACAATGAATTACACCGTCTTGAATCCATTTGGTTTGAATATTATCGATAAACTCTTCACCTCTAATGTTTTTAACGTGTCGGCATGCGGGAAACCAAAATGCATGTTCCGTCCATATTTCATTGGTGATATTCCAATCCTCGAGAACTCCTTTGCAGCTGAAACACTTGATGCAGTCGTCCACGCCTGTATAGTAAAATCCAGCTCGGGATAGTTCTAATGGATCGATGAACCATTTATTCCATAACTTCTCGAATGATTTTAGCCGACTCTGCACCTTATTCATTCCACCTTCTAAGCCGTATAAACCGCATGTATCACCTTGTTCCTCTCGATGTACTGGTGAATCCATTTAAATGAGGTTTGTTACTTTCACGTGTGACTCGAGTGATGTATAAATCTATACTAGATCTAGATAAACTCTTGTATATTTTAAAATGATGTTTTCAGAGAGGTCACGTGATGTACATATACATGTTTACTTGTTTGAATAACCATGATTAAACATGTTTATTGACCTTATTTTACGAATATGGATGTTGAAATCATCGAACATAATTTGATATGATGACAAAGGTTTGTATTTGATCGATACTTCATAATATTTATGCTGATGTGCTAAGATTGGAAAACTGCGCGTGTGAAAAACATGTTTATTGACTCAATTTTGCTGATGTGGATGTTGAAATCATTGAACGTAACTTGATATGATGACAAAGGTTTGTATTTAATCGATACTTCGTAATATTTATGCTGATGTGGTAAGATTGGAAAAAACTGCGCGTGTTTAAAAGTCAACTTAAACCATAATAAGTATAAATTATAGTGAGCTTCTTTGAAAATTATCAGTTTGATAGTAAGCATAAGATTGTTAACAACCAACCAACCAACCAACCATGGATATTCGTCAACAACTTTTAGAAAAACTCAACAATGTGCCAAGGTTTGCTGAGAAAAAAATAACTAAATTTGAAGATCTGGATGTGGGCAGAAACTATGTGGTACAAGAAGTCAAATCAGTCAACACGAGATATGGTGTGAAAATCCTAATAGAGACTGATGAGAACATCATATTTATGCCGGAGCGATTCAACGTTTTTAATGATCGAGAAATACAAAATTTAAACCATTTGTGTAAAGAACACTTAACTATGGTAAAAACTGATAGATATAATGTTCATTTTATATAAATATATAAATATATAAAACAATATTATATATAAAATTATTTAGAAAAAGTATTTAATTTCAAAACAATCTTATTATGGTTTTCGACTCCGCTACTTCTCTGTTTTCAACACTATGTGCAAATTAGCTAACATTTATTATGTTAAAGATCATTCATTTTGATGAATGTTATAGTGATCATAATCCAAGATATCTCTCGTTTTAAATAAATCCTAAACATTATGAGGAAACAATATTTTATATATACCAATCCAAAATTCATATGCTTTCATTATTAATTCATCCACTTACATAAAATGAGTCGGATTCAAATAGTGAATGAATTGCATAAGCCAGCACGTAAAAATTTTATACGCAGACATGTTAAAATTAAGGGTATTGATGACTTATGGCAAGCAGATCTCGTGGAAATGATTCCATATTCAAGAGAAAATGCTGGTTTTAAATATCTTCTAACTGTAATCGATGCTTTTTCTAAATTTGCTTGGGTTGAACCTATAAAGAAAAAAACATCACAGATGATTGTTGGTGCTTTAACAAAAATTTTCAATGAGAGTAAAAGAGTACCAAAGAATCTACAAACGGATATGGGAACTGAATTCTATAATAAAGATTTCAAACAGCTTGTGAAACAGAAAAATATTAACCACTATTCAACATTTAGTCCAATAAAAGCATGTATAGTAGAAAGATTTAATCGAACTCTTAAGGAAAATATGTGGAGGAAATTTAGTCTTCAAGGATCTTACAAGTGGCTGAATATTTTAAAAAAATTAGTGAAAGATTACAACAATAAAAAACATAGGACAATTAAATTAGCACCTGTAGAAGTTACTATGGCAAATGAAAAACAAATTTTAAAACAAGTGTATACATATCCTAAGTTAATGCAAAAAAATAAATTTAAAGTTGGGGATTTCGTTCGAGTTAGCAAATTTAAAACCGTTTTCGAAAAAGGTTATACTCCAAATTGGACTACTGAAATATTTAAAGTTGTTAGTATTAACAACAAATTTCCTGTAACGTATTTACTTGAGGATTATAAGGGACAGCTAATATCAGGCCGCTTTTATGAAAAAGAGCTGCAAAAGACACATCATCCTGACACTTACCTCGTAGAGAAAGTTTTGAAAAAGAAAGGTAATCAAGTTTATGTTAAGTGGCTAGGTTTTGAATCATCACATAACTCGTGGATAAATAAAACAGATTTAATTTAAACTTTATATTTTTTTATTTTTTTTTTATTTTTTTATTACCGATTAAAATTTTCTTAATTATTAAAACTACTTAATATATAATTTTGGTTTAATATTTTAATTTAAAACTAAAAGACATTAAATGTATTATATATATATATATATATTATATTTAAGAAATATAAAATGTATTATTAAACTAATTAAAATAAAAATTATCAATTTCTTTATTACCCCATGCCAAAGTTTTGTATGAATTTGGAATTACAAATCTTTTATCATCAAAATTTGATAACGCTACTTTGTTTAACAATTGAGTATATAGGTTGTGTCTAATACTTCTAAAATTTAATTGTGATCTAATTATATTATCATTTTTATTTAAACAATTTTTAAAATCATTTAATGATATTGAATCTGAAACTACATTTTTTTTTACACCTTTTATTTTCTTAATTATTTCATTATCATCTTCTAAGCTTATACAGTATGATTTTGCTCTAATCCCAATAAATTCTGTCAAAATTTTACCACAACATTCATCTTTAAACATTCCTAAAACTTTTTTATTAACTAATGGAAGATTATATATGTTATTGGATGGATAATCAGAAGTATCAAACTTCTCATTTAAATCAGGCTTGATATCTTCATAAAAATCCATAGTTTGAATATCATATATTAATGAATCCGTATCAGTATATAAAAGTGAAGCATTATCATCATACTTCGTCTTAATATAATCATAATGAAAATCATACATTAGAGTTTTCGATAATTCTAAAACACAGAAACCCACATAAATGGGTTTATTATACGTAACCGATAATCTATTCATTTGAATAGCTACCAAATTTTCATCAAATATTGCTGAAGAATGAAAATTAGGTTTGCTGATCAAAGTATTTGCTCCAAATCTGTTTTCAATATTTTCCCAATGTGATACTAATCTTACATCTGTTCTCTTGTCAACATTTTCAATTGTTTTACCAAAAACACTATTATTTTTTAATTTATACAAATCTTTATCAAACGCATTTAGAGCTTTAGTCCTAAGATCGGTATTCAAATCTATATATGATTTGAGCCATGGTTTTTGACTAAACTTTAAAACTCTATGTATTTTAGATAATATTAGTCCATTTTTAATACATTTCTTTAAATTTGTTTGATGAATGACGTATGCTTTTTTAGGTTCTAGGTTAGCAATTAATTTATTTTGTTTTGAACTTTCGTATGGTGGCTGTATATTTTCCATACAAAATGGTAAATCATTATGCTTTTGGTGTAATTGATCAGGATATTCTAAATCAACTTCTAGAATATAACCTGATTCTGATTCATTATCTGTTAAATGATCGAAATTAAATATATCAAGTTCTGCTGAATCAAGAAATCTGAAATCAGCATACGGGAGTGACTGGCTCATAGCCCAGCCATATAGATTATTAGCATCTAAATAAACAAGAAAATTAGAATCTATATCATTATTATAATTTTTCATGTATTTGTTATTTGCTTTAGCATATCGTTTGGAGCACTGTGTTAATTCGCCACGAATACCTTTTTTAATAAAATTTATCATATCAATGTCTTTTAATAATTCTAATTTGATTTTGGTGAATTTAAGCATGGCATCCCAACTTAAACCTGGGGCTGTGAAATAATGGGCCGGGTCTAGATCGTATGTTTGCATACAAACTTTCCGGAAATTTTCAAATATGTCGGCTAAAATAAGTACATCTGATTTTAAATATAAGTCGGAATAATCACCTAAATTTTTACATTTAAATGTTTTCCATACATTTAGAGCATGATTATGTTGCTCATCAGATATATCAGTATTTTGTAATTTGTTAAAAAAATGATTTCTGGATGGTAATTCAGTTTCATCATATTTTTTAAAACTATCTACATAATCGTATGGGAAAACACCTTTTTTCTTTATAAGATTAAATTCATTTTGATTAGAAAAACTCTTTCTAACTTCATTGAATTGAGAATCGTTAAGATTGTTAGCTAGTTTATCAAGACTAGCTGCCATAAATTTAAATGAATCTACAAACCTCAATTTAATTTTTTTAATCTCATTAATTTTGAACATTTTTGTAAATGAAATATATCGCTCCTTATTCTGAGCAATTAAATCTATTTGTTCCGTATCAAAACCTAATTCTTTTATGATAAAGTGCGAATCATAGCCACTTAAATTGTGAAAAAATATTGGTACGAAATCTGCTATCTTATAATTTAAATTGCATTTAGTATGCGCAGCACCTCTAAATTTTCCTGTTAAATGGCAATGGTCCATAACTTTATAGTTTTCATCATCATTAAAATCACCGTTACAAATATGACATTGATTTGATAAATTGTAATTTAATTGCTCCGTGCAGGAAAGTTTTTTCATTTTTCGATTTATGTGTAGGTCATTGTATATAATTTCTAAATCCTCTTTTATTTTATCAATGAAAATTTTTCCACAATCACTACCTCTGTATGTAACAAATTTAGATTTACTATCATTATATGAACATTTAATGTAATATCCAAAACTACTGGGTTCATGTTTTAAAATATTTTCAGTAAATGATGTTATAGGATTTAGAGTACACGAATCAATTGGTTTTAATATTGCTTCGAAGTCGCAATATATCACATATGGAACTTGTAATTTATGTTTATAGTTTCTAAATTCTAAAATATCATTTTCTTTAGTAGGGAGAATACATTTGATTTTATTGCACCCATACTGTAAGTGATGATTTAAATTTGTTTCACTAGAATAAAATGTTAAGCAGCCATCACAAACCCATTTTTTACTATTTTTTTTGACATTTGACTTCCAATTAACTTACTAAAATTTTTAATCCAACAGTAATGTGTTTTAACACCATCTTCTAAAAATAATAAATTAACATGGTGTTCTTTTTTACATCTTGTATAATGTAATGGGCCTACAATTTGATTACTTTCTAATCCATATACATTTATACTAATATTATTTAACTCTTCAAATCGTTGGATGTCTTTTAACGGCATTGGGAAATTAATATTATTTAAAACTAGTTCTGAACTATAATGAGGATATGAACTACATCTATATGAATTATTTACAAAGGGGTATTTAGAAGCCATGATTGACCATGCAAAGCATGCTTCATCAGAATTTTGAACATTAATTATTGCATTTTTATTTCTAATACATGCTGGAAGAGCCATATATGATGATCCTCTCAAAGGATTATATTTATTAAAATTTATTTCAATATATAACATCTTCTGTAGTGCCCATCCAGATTCTTTTTCTTGAAACTCTTCACACTGAGTATTCAATACATCAAGAGTTTCAGAATATACTTCCTCCAAATCGCAACTTTTTGTTAATATCCGATTTTTAGTGTTAAAAGATTTTAAAGAAGTGATAATTTCATCTTCTTTTAGATCTGGTTTAGTATATATTCCAAACAATTCGAAATTAACCTTAACAGCATTAAGTACTTCTATTTGAAGCTTTATTAGTGTAATAATTTTCTGTTTTACTGCAATCAGAAAATCATTACAACTAATATGCTCGTTAGGTATATCTAAAACTCTGTAGCTGATTACTCTCGATTTAAAGGCAGATGTTATAATATAAATATTTTCATCGTCCTCATTATATTTCTTTAAATTATTTTCCTTATGACTATTAGACCTTAAATGATTATTTAAATACTTTCTATTTACACTTACTTTACACACACTACATAAAGTATGATCATCCAGACTAACTAGGCTGCTGACATCCTGATGTATCTTACTTCTTTTTGATGGTCCTGGCTGTTGCGAATTATGAATATAGAGACGATTACATCTCTTTTGGTGATAATCCAGCTTTCGTTTATTGATATATGTACATCCACATATATCGCATAACGTCTTTTGTGCTGGATGCTGGTTTTCCTGGTGACGTTTTAGATGTTCTTTTGATGAAAAAGTGGACATACATAATTCGCAGTTGTTCATTTTAGTATTAATTATCTGTAATATGTATAGTAAATAATAATAATTATTATTTCTAATAATATAATAAAAACTTTTTATATATTTAAACTTACTTTTTCTTTAATGCTGAAATTATTTTTATTTATTTAAATTTAATATATGTATTTAAACTGATACACAATAAAAACAGTATTTGATCAAAGTTTTCTTAATTTATCACAACACGTATAAATCAGCTTCTCAAATCTATATCAATGCTGATATTATTTTTATTTATTTAAATTTATTAATTCACAAAATAATTATCACAACGTTTCTATATTTACGCAATAAGACTAATAATAGAACTTCTCAAATTTTTTATAAATTTTTATGACCTTATTCACTTTAATTTTTTATATAGCTGATTATACTTCATAACATATGAATATGATATACTACCAACAAAATATTAAGTCATGTATAATAATTAGTGTGTTAGATTTTAATGACCTTCGCAGTTTATTCACTATGATTTTTGTTATAACATGTATGTATATGTAAATGATTTTATTTTTTATGAAACGTGATATATCAGGTTAATACACTTCAATTCAAATATTTTTCTCTTACATGGACAGAAATTAATCATAATCAATATTTTTCATTTTATTACAGTTGAGTACCTGATTTTTGAATAAATTTATATTATAGAGTTTTAGTTGTCATGGTTGATGATACAACTGTATACAATGCAGGTAGGTACTACCATTCTATTTGTATCAAAGTTAAATTATGCAATATATGATGAACCAAGTTACAAACCATGTACATAAAATAAACTTTAAAAGGTGACATCTACAGATAAACTTGGAAAAATAATAATTTACAGTTGAGTACCTGATTTTGAATATTTTTATATGGAGTTTTAGTTATCGTGCTTGATAATAAAACTGTATATTGAACCAAGTTACAAACCATGTACATAAAATAAGCTTTTAAAAGTGACATCTACAGATAAAGTTGGAAAATAACAATAATTTACAGTTGAATACCTGATTTTAGATACATTTATATAGAGTTTTAGTTATCGTGGTTGATAATAAAACTGTAAGAAATGTGCACCATCTATCGAAAAGTTAATTAATATTAAAAAGTTCAAAGCTTAAAGTTTATGACTGTGCTGCCATCTAACAAAATGTCTTAAAAAAATATTGTACAGTTAATGTACAGTTGAACAACGGATTTTTAATAAAATTATATACTCACGTTTACATTTTATATAGAGATTTAATTATCGTGGTTCTACTGTAATCTTCATATAAAAAAACATATGTAATCGTTTGTATTGTTGTAATTTACATATAAAAATTCACCCCATTTGGGGTGGGCTGGAACCAGCTACTTTCACCTACTGTCAAGTATAACCGGCACAAAGTATTCTATCACTCAGAAGTGTCAGAAGAAACAAATAAATCAATAAATGTTAAAAGAAATGAATTTGAATTTATTGAAAAAATACGACATGACTTTTTACTACACCTAATATAAATACTTATTAATAGGTAAGCATGTATTATTTAAGTAGGTATACTGTATACATATAATATTTATTAATTATAAACGATTGAATTCTTTTTCAAATTTTGACTTTTGACGTTTAATTTTCTATGTATTTGTGGTATTATAATAAAATTCTACAAAAATCTAGGGTTTTTTTAATTGATCCCAGATCAAAAAAAAAAAATATTTTCTTTCAAAAAAATATGAAAAGTATTTAGGGTCAAAATTTTTTGACCCGGGATCAATTTTTTTGATCCCAGATTATTTTTTTATTTCTAAAAGAATTGGATATAAAATAAACTTTCTTTGGTTGGATGTGGCTTGGTAGTACTAGTAACGTATTGGACTAGAGCGGCTGAGGTCTGGGGTTCGATTGTGCTCAAAGCATTTTAGTTTTGTTTTTCAATTTATATATTTTTTTGTTGTTGAAGAAAAGCACAGCTTCCGCTGTTTGTTGGTCTGTAAGGTTTTGTGTGATGCCCCAACACATGTAAAATCATCCTTAAAAGCCCTTAGTCTTTAGTTTAAGGTCTATTTAAGGTACGATAATCCTACTCCTAATCGGTTAAAAAAATATCAAATGGTCAATGGTGATTGTGGTGGTAGCGGCCGCTAGACATCACCATTACACATAAATTGTATCCATACTAGGATGGGTTGTACCCCCTAGTAAATAAATATGAATAAAAGTATATGCTTTCAGTATTATAAGAGATGCGTTATTTACTTTCCAGCTCAGCCAGATTCAGAAGCAGCAAAACTCACAAATGGTATGCGATCAGTTCCGTCAGTTCCCACAAATAATGATTACTGTATTGAATTGTACTTCAATTTAGTACACTCAAAAAAATTAATCAGTAAATTTGAAAGAAATTTTTTAGTAAAATTCCAACAAAATAAATTTATTAATTACACTAAATTTCTTAAAATGAACAAAAGAATTTGTCAAATTAATTAAAAGTTTATTAAATACGGTAAAAATTTAAACTTTTAATGAAATAATCAAATATTTCGGTCGATTCAATGACATCAAAAGTTCGTTTAAAAAATCTACTATCATTTTTATTAAAATAGAGAAAGAATTATCAAAGTGAAACAAATTTCTATCGAGTTTTTCATTTATGATTTAGAATTTCTTCAAAACAATGATTTTACGTTGTACGTTTAAAAAGATTTTGTTGAGTTGATGTAATTTCTTCATTTACAAAATAAAAAAAAACAAAAAAAAATGAGTATAACAGTGACTTTTTAGTAGACTTTAAAATAGGCTGCATTAGTCAGATTAAGTCAAATTGTGCGCACGGTGAAAATTTATTTAAAAAGTAATTTCACAGTAAGGTACCTTACTAGAGTTTTCTAATAATACATGAATATTAAATAAACAATAATTTATGGTTAATAAATTGAATGCTATTATTGTATATTGTCCTACTAAAGAAAATATTTTTCCTAATTATTTAATGTTTATCATTTCTAATGAAAAAAATCTTTCAAGCTATAAAATCGGTTATACATAAATTAATGTATTATAAAATTTCTTAAAGTTTTATTGTTGTATTAAATTAATTAATTTTAACAAACATTTATCTGAAATTAACAGATTATTTTCCAATTTGTAAATAAACTTGAGCGTGCAATGAAGTGTTTTAAGTGCAATAAGAAAAATTTGCCGACGCGTGCTTTAATAGTTCATTTGAAAATGTACCATTAACTGGACGAATTCAGTGAATATCAATGTCGTGAAAACTCGTGCTTTCAATATTTTCGGTGCTTAAAAAATTTTAAAAAACACAATAAAAACATGAAAAAAAAAATTAGAGTGAAATTTGAGTAAGGATACAAAAATATTGAAGCTAATAGCTAGTTTAATCCGAGAAGTTCTATCCAAAAAAATCATGCTTCTATTTTTCAAGTTTTAAACGAAAATTATTTATGTATATGGTAAATCAAATAATTTAAGCGTAGTTCGTAGTTTAGATCTGGCAGAAGTTAATAATATTTTGCATCAAAATTCTATAAAATTTTGTCTTCAATTGCACAATAATAATAATAATTTGAATAGGAAAAATATAGTGCAAATTCAACAATATGTAGAACAATTTATTACTGAGCCTATTGCAAACCACTTAGAAAATGTTAGCCCTGAACTTAACTTTGCGTTGTCGGATGCATTCAATATACTTAAAAACCTGTTTCTGGCTTTTAATTCGGATTATAAGCTAAATAAATGGTTGAATGAGAAAAATTTATTAATACCGCTATATCAAATAAATATTAACGACGAAATTGGCATTATTAATACACGGTAAAAAATGGGACGTCTTCCCCCTTTGAGTAGTCGAAATATGGGTAGTTAAATCTAGTAAAAAATTGATATTGAACGTTAATTTTAGCGGCCAACAAGATAACTGTCAAGAAATGATATTCAAGTAGTAAATATTAATTACATGGTAGTCGTTAATTAAAATTTGTACTTCCTAAAAGTTAATAAAATAGAACGTTTCATTTATGGATTATTGTTTCTACAAATACGTTATAGTAATATTTGACTCTGTATACGCTAACAAATATGATAAAATAAATTTGTTCTATTTGACGTTTGATTTTTAGTTAAAAATTATTTACAACGGGTAAATTCAATACCGTTTTAACTACTTAGGACGTCACAATTGTTTCCTATAAAAATTATCTTTTTATTCAATGTCCCGTTAAGAATACTGAAATCGTTTTAAACAGAAAATGATTTTTAGTATTATTTGTGTGATGATTAGGAACATATGTACGTAGCTATGCATTATAAAGCAATAAAATTAAATAAATACAGTGCGGTGTTTTTAATATAAATTATAAATAAGTTTTTGCAATATTACATTGTGTTATAAATATTTGTGTGGTTTAATAATGCGGGCAGTACTTTTATTATAGTGTAGTTTATTGTTTTATTTTTGTGTTTACAAATGAGTGAATTATTAAGAGACAATGAGCCGATTCAGACGTGTTTTCTTGCATCAGTTTCTTTCCTCGTTTCTTTACCCCTCTCTCTATAAACTGTGTATTTTGGAACATCTCTGCTGACATTATTTTACAAATATTTGATGAGAACAGTATTGACCTTTTTCCTCCAAAATTTTTGACAGATAAAATTTGGTGTTTTGTCAACGTGTAGGACAAAGTATAATTTTGAGCTGTGGAATTTTTCGTGTTTTTTAATTAATTAGTGTGATTTTTAATTTATTTTAAACTGTGATTTATTTCTAAATTTTATTAGAATTAAAAATTAATAGAAATTTATAAAAATTTCTTGAAAAGTAAGTAGAAAAGAGTGTTTTTTTTAAAAGTGTTAGGTTATGTTCTTATAACAAATTTATATGTTTTGAATAATTTTTTGTAAATTTCTAGAAACGGATGATAACCAGAGAATCTCGGTATTATCTAAATATGCCATGAGCCTTTAGAGACCTGAGAGACAGCGGTACGAGGAGAAAATTTCAGGATTCAAGAGTGACCCATACTTGATGTAGTTTGATGAGCAAAGTCTACAAACAAATGTGACGTTTTTCGAAATATTCCAGTATCTGGTAAATAAGAAGTCATATTACACTTAAAAGCGTTCAAGTCGTTAGAGTAGAGGCCTACAAACTATTGTATATAAAAGCGGTTGGGTCCAATATTTAACCGGTAAAAAGCACCAAAATGCACACATTGTGTTTGGCAAAGTAAGTTCTTTAAAAAATTTACATATTTAAAATTAATAATGTTAAAACTTTTTTGAGCAGGTACTTCATTCTCAGTCACTAAATTTACCACCATTAAAAGTATGGACCCATCATGACGTCACGGGCTTAATTCACAACGGTACTTGTACGGGATTTATTCACAACGGTTTTTTTGGTACTTGTGTGGCAGGATTAGGAGAGTGTTGTTCCCATATTGGGGCCGTATTATTTGCTTTGCATGAAGTATACAAGTGCATTTTATTGATTCATGTGATAAAATGAGAATTAACTATATACATATGTGATTTTATACAAATTTATTTCTGATTATGAATTAATTGATTAAATGAATTTATTATGTGATTTTATACAATTTCAGTTTTATATTAAACTAGCTGAGTTACCCGGCGTTGCACGGGAGGTATATAATTCAAATACCTTGATTGTTATGCAAGAATTCTCTCTTTACATCGCTGTAGTTGCAATCACATATGAAAAGAAAATTATAAGTAGCTGTATTCAGTAACGGGTGCCTCCGTCAATACATCCAGGCGAAATTTTGTAATGATATTATTGGACATCCTGTTTGTGAGGATAGTTAATTAATTTTGGTTTGGTATTTGTTACCAATTGCCAAATAATTATACTCCATTTTTACAAACCTTCAACCAGATCAAAGTGAATAATAAATATAAAGATATTTTAGTTAATAATTTTTATTATAAAGCCTTTTGATGAACAATATTTTTGGTTTTTCCATTTGGTGTGTAAATAAATAAATTTTTTGGCGTTTCCACTCTGAAACAAGCAACATACAGTTGGCCATGTGAAAAGCATGAATTTTCCAAAATAACACCAGCAATTTTCAATGATTGCCCCTGGGCTTTGTTGATTGTCATTGCAAAAGCAAGGCGTAATGGGAATTGTAGTCGCTTGAATTCAAACGGCAAATCGGTGGGAATCATATAGGAATGCGCGGAATTAGCACATCTTCTTCTTTACTTTTACCGGTAATAATCGTTGCTTCAATCACATTCGGCATCAATTTCTTCACACAAAGCCATGTTCCGTTGCACAATTTCGGTGGATCTAAATTTCGAAGCAGTATTATTGGTGAACCCTCTTTAAAAAATAGTATGTGTGGTGGAATACCAGGTGTCTTCAATGAATTAAGAAACTCTATTGGATAATTGACGGATTGATCCACATCAGTAACCGTGTCGATAGATTTGTATTTCATTAGTGGCCCGGGTAGTTGCGATTGAATTTCATTATTTAATTTATTAACGCCGTCATTTTTGGGAGCTAGGAGTGCACGTTCGCACATCCAATCATGATTTTTGAAGTTATTTGGCAGATTTGGGAATTTTCATTACCACGTCCTGTATTGATGGCAGCATTTGACAAAAATTAGGCGGGAACGATATCTCACATGTTACAGGGTCATTTGGCAATTTCCCGTTACCCATGTCCAAAAGCAGCCTGGTTAATATTTTAGCTTTACCATCGTGATGTAAATTCACACGCATGTTTGTAGACAGTGTGATTTTCGTAACGTGTTTCTAAAGATGAGACGTCTTCAGGCAGGCATTAAGTTCATCAGCGGGTGTTGATCGTGGAATGGCTGGCAAAGTTTGACGAAAATCACCTGCTAGTAGTGTTAGAGCTCCTCCCATTGGTCGGTTATTTTGTCGCAAATCGCGCAAAGTACGATCAACCGCTTCAAATGCTTTTTTGTGTGCCATGGTACACTCATCCCAAATAATGATTTTACATGTTTTTAATAACGTGGCAATTCCCGAATTTCGTGTTATATTGCAAGAACAATTATCCGCTTGATTCAAATTCAATGGTAGTTTTAATGTTGAATGTGCTGTGCATCCTTCATCGAGTA
Source organism: Tipula helvola (assembly GCA_963556165.1). NCBI lineage: Eukaryota > Metazoa > Arthropoda > Insecta > Diptera > Tipulidae > Tipula > Tipula helvola. The sequence goes on from OY744482.1 coordinate 53,121,671, forward strand.
AAGTGGATGCAATTCCAGATGATGCAACAGCGAGGCCGATTGTATTCTGCTGTCTTACTTCAGCAAGTATCAAATTAAGAAGGAATGTTTTTCCAGTGCCTCCGGATGCATCAAGAAAAATAATTCATCCGTTACCGTTTGCTATGTATTGCATCACTTTAGTGTATGCCTGTCTTTGATCATCCACTAAGAGACTTTTTTTGAGTCTCAGCGAAAACTCGTAACTGACCAACGTCGTAATTTTGTTCTCGTAATAGATCTCTATCACGAACAATGCTTCCATGGCGTGTCGGTGCTGGCAACCCAAGTTGGGAAATGACTTTGTTATTAATGTATAAGCATGCATCCTCGAGTACCTAATATAAGTGCTTCATTAAATATGTCTGCTGAAAACTGAATTTCCATATCGGGATTTGTTCTACGTGCTTGCCAAAGTATATCTTCACTAAGGCTTTCTTTGTGCTTTTCCCAAAGACCTTTAGGATCAGAAGGTGTGCATGTTGTTAGTATGATTGCAAAGAGCTTGTGTATTTGTGCTGGACGACACATAAGACATGCTTCGGTTAGTGTTCTATCCCAGTGTTCATCATTTTCAAGTAAGTCCAGTTTAAGACATGCCTCTCTATAGGTTTGACATACTTCGCCATTTACAGTTCTCAGTGCTTGAAAAGACGTTGGTCCTCTTACTTCATGAAGCAGCTTTCTCAGAAAAAACCACTCCGTATTGTTAGGATAAACATTATAAACTCGGCCCAAGGCATCAGAACCACGTATTCCAGGGTACTCCCGAATAATTTTGCCTTGCTTTCTTCTAAAAACTGCTTCTTCGACGTGTTCCATGTATAATATTTTGGAACTTCATGATACAGCAACGTTTTTACGAATGGATCTGTTCCGCACAATTGAAAAAATGCTGTTAATGTCATATTCGTTGGTTGCGCAGCTCTCTGTAACAGATTTTCTTCCGTAAAGTAAACTCGTGGTTCATTGTCTAAGTGTAGACTAAGATGTACAACTGTTGGATAACGCTCGTGAATATTAAAACTCAGAATTCGCCAGACAGCTTCATTACTGCTGATGTAACGTCCTATTTGAAATTGCGTGACTTCATCGAATGGTGAATTTGTATTCGAAAGTCCAAAAATTGCCATATCACTGCCTTTGTTGACGTATTTACATATATATATTTAATTGAATTAACCGAGTTGCAGTACTCAACGTTAATATAGGCTTTAAATATTTTCGACAGTAACGGAGTGTAAGGAACAATCCAACTATTATCTACCTCATGATGCACATTGTTTACTTTGATAGTGGCTGTGTGTCCTCCGTCATCAGGTTTTCGTCTCCGGTATTGGGGATATCCGTCGTCACCAGTTTGTGTTTCCTGATACATCTTTCGGGGATATTTTTTCGAACACTTTCCGTCTTTCATTGAAGGTGAATTGGGATTTACGGCTCCACATGGTCCATGTATCATGTTTTTGCTAACGATTTCAAAAAGTATCGGATCTTCTTCGGGATTGGGTAATTCAGCTGATATATAACACTATCAATTTGAGTCGGAGTAATCTTGTCCTTTAACCAAATCAAAATATGAGCATGTGGTAGGCCTCTTTTCTGCCATTCTATAGAATACATCCAGCAGCGAGTTTCTCCATAAATACGATTTTTAGTTATGAGGTTCATGAGATTTATGAGTTTCTGTTTGAAAACTCTAGCTGTCAGATCATGCCGATTGGTCGATGATTGCCCAATTAGAAGTAAATCTATAATCTCAGTCCATGTTGGATTACACGTAAACGTGAATTAGAACTCGCTGACTATGGTACATTTCAAAACAGGATATGATAAATAGGATATCACTAAACAGTAACTTTCAAACCAGTAAAAATGGATTATTAGTATGGATAATATAAGTGTTCAGAGATTTGTCTTCAGTTAAAGTGATGAAAGATTGTCTTAAATTTAAATTAATAAAATTAATTTGCATAATTAAATCAATTATAGTAGAGGTATGATTTGTGTATAACAATCGCACGCTAGATATCCTTTTTGGTGTATAAATTTGCGGCTAAGGCGCTATTTCGGAAAATTTAAATAATTGTATCTATACATGTAAAAATGAATTCTTGATCCAGGGCAGACTTCCGGATTGGAGCATGGCACTAATTTCATATAACCCCTTTCCTAAAGTCATTCCCGTCAAAAAATCTTAAAAAAATTGAAATTTGAGAAAAAATTGTACCACAGCCCCTAGACCCCGGGGTCCAGCCCCTTCAAAAGTATCGTGGGCTTGGTCCTGAACATGCAACATATACATGGTAAAAATTTCATGGCGATCGGTAAAGCGGCTAAGGCGTTATTTCAGCACAATCAAATAATTGTATCTTTACATGTAAAAATGAATTTTTGATCCAGGGGCGGACCCCCCGAATTCGAACATGTCTCTTATTTCATATAACCCCTTTCCAAAACTAATTCTCGTAAAAAAATTTAAATTTTTGAAAAAATTTGTACCATGGCCCCTAGACCCCGGGGTCCAGCCCCTTTCACAAAATCGTAAGATTGGTCCTGAACATGCAACATTTGCATGGTAAACATTTCATGACGATCGGTTGAGAAGTAATTTTGAAATGATCCAATATTTGTATCTATACATGTAAAAATTAATTTTTGATCCGGGGCTGGGCCCCTCGGATTCGAACATGTCAGTAATTTCATATAACCAGCCCCATAAACTCATTTTCGTGGAAAAATTTAAAGAAAATTAAAATTTTCGAAAAAATTTGTACCGCAGCCCCTAGACCCCGGGGTCCAGCCCCTTCCAAAATATCGTAAGGTTGGTTCTGGATATGCAACTTGTACATGGTAAAAATTTCATGACGATCGGTTGAGCGGCTCAGGCGCCCATTCGGAACAGACAAACAAACAAACAAACAAACAGGAATTCATTTTTATATATCTGTACCTCGGAAGCATAGGACACCATGTCACAAATACAAAATTCGTTGTATTAACTGAAACAAGATTTTTTCATCAATTTTTTTATTTGTACATTAACGTTATTTTACTAGTTTTTTTAAACTATAATATAAAACTTTGGCTACCGTATAGGAGCATGTTTAAAATTCCAATAGTTTTATTTGAAATTAAAATTGCAAAGGTATATGAACTTTTGTCAATATAGTGTCTTTTGCCCCTAACGGAACCAACACATGGTGTTAAATAAAACATGTGTATCTTCGTAATGGCTTTAAGGTTTTCTTAGTATTATATTTCATTAGAAAGAGAATTAAACATAGTTAAATACCAGGTGTAAAGTTCATTTTCGGAAAAAATTGGACATAGTGTCGTATGCTTCCGAGGTACAGATATATAGATATATAGATATAGATTAGAAACGAGGAAAAAACAAAATTTTCATAGTAAAAGACATCAAACATATGGGAAATCACTTTTTTTCCTAAGACAAATTTGTAAATGAAAACGTTACAAATTCTTAATTATGATTTCTGAAATATTTTCATAAATGTTTGAATTTTAACATATTGTTACGGTGACACAATTAGATCAGGTTGGCCACGTATATTGGCACATGGCCAAGTTGTCCGAAAATATGAGCGAGATATTGTGGACATATCTGTGATCGAAGATACAAAATTTTATAAAACCATCAAAATTATGAAAAATTCTAAATTTTGTGATGTATAGTAAATTTCGTCACAATTGGATCAGGTTGGCCACGTATATTGGCACGAATTTATGAGTTTTGTAGAATGTAAAAACTTACTGAATTTTAAAACTGTATGCATAGGATTTATACAATTATTTAAAGAATTTATTAAATTTAAAAAATTTGTAGAAATTATTGAATTTATAGAATTAATAAAAATTATGGAATTTTTAGAATAAGTAAAATTTATGTGTATATAATTTTTAGAGCTGATAAACTTGAAACAATATAAAATTTAAAAAATTTATAATATTTGTGGAGTTTATGTAATTTATAGGATTCTTTGAATTTACTTATCAAATTCATAAAATTTATAGAGTTTATAAATATATTAGAATTTAAATCCGTTCACATCAACTTCACTAACAGGAGATTCAAAAATATCCCGATTACCATAAATCAAGAAATAGTACCGTATGCGAACACAGCTAAGTATCTCGGCATGACCCTGGATGCTAAACTGCGATGGAAAGCACATGTCAAGAAGAAAAGTGAAGAACTAAGAATTAAATACAGAAAGATGTATTGGCTGATGGGAAGGAACTCTTCTTTATCAACATACAACAAGCTGCTACTTTATAAGCAAATATTGAAACCGGTTTGGACGTATGGTATTCAACTTTGGGGGTGTACCAAACAGAGCAACGTAAATATCATCCAAAGATTTCAGAATATGGTATTAAGGAACATCGTCGATGCACCTTGGTATGTCAGGAACAATGATCTCCATAGGGACCTTAAAATGAACCTCATCGTAAATGAAATTCAGGAGAAAGCGCGGAGACATGAAGAGAGGCTCCGGCATCATGTGAACATTGAGGCAACTCAGCTTCTAAGCAACACGAATTTAACACGCAGACTTAAAAGAACCAAACCTTTTGAGTTGGTGTAATTGTTAGCTTAAACAGCATTGTGCTGTGTAAAGCCCACTACAAAGATGTGGTTTAATTCAATTTACCAGACTCTATGGAACGCCAATGGGAAGAAGCCATAGATTAATATTAAGTTAGTAAATTAAGTCAGAAACAAATTGCTCATTAGTCCAGGAGACTAGATTGTAATAACATTAAATAAATAAATACAATTTATTTTAATAAAAAAAAAAAAAAAAAAAAAAAAAAAAAAAATTTATAACATTTATAGACTTTGGAGAATTTGTAAAATTTATATAATTTATCGAATTTACAGAATTTATAAGAAAGAAAAAAATTTGGAGAATTGAAAGCACGCACTAAATTTTTAAACTTTATTCATAGGATTTATAGAACCTATAAATTTTTAACGAAATTATTTAATTTACAGAATTGTTAAAGTTTATAGGATTTTTCAAAATGTTTGTATTTATAAAATAAATAAATAATATTCAAGTTTATAGAATTTATAAAACAGAGACACTTGAAACAATTAATAGAACACAAAATATCTACAAAATTTAAAGAATTTATATTATTGATAAAATTTATAAAATTTTTACATTTTATAAAATTTGAAGATTTTATGGAATTTATAAAATTCATAAAATTTAAAAATGTATAGAGTATATAGACATATTAAAACTTACAAAATTTATAGAATTTATTGGATTTGTTAAATTCACAGAATTTATAGGATTTAAGAAACTTATTGGATTTTTAGACTTTATAGAATTCATAAAATTTATAGGATTTACAAAATTTTCTGAATTTATTGAATTTATAAAATTTATAAAAATTAAAAATTTTTTAGAAACATGTAGAATGTAAATAAGTCAAATTCGAGTTTATAGAATTTACAGAACTGACCGGCCTGAATAATATTATAGAACTCATAGAATCTATACCATTTAAAGGATTTATAAAATTTGAAGAATTTATAGGTTTTAAAAACATATTAGAATTTATAATATTTACAGACTTAAGCTTTATAGAGTTTATTGGACTTATAAAGTTTATAAAAATTATTGAATTTACAGAATTGTTAAAGTTTATAGGATTTTTGCGAAATTTTTTTTATTTATGAAACAAATAAATTTGAGTTTGTAGAATTGATAAAATAAACACACTTGAAACAATTAATAGAACAGAAAAAATCTACAAAATTTAAAGAATTTGTAATATTGATAAAATTTATAAATTCATAGTATTTGTAGATTTTATCGAATTTATAAAATTGATAAAATTTAAAAATTTCAAGAGTTTACAGACATATTAAGAGACGTTTGAAGAAAGAGAGAGAGAGAGAGAAGGATTTATGGGATTTATAGAATTTAAAAAACATATTGTTGTTATTTATATGCTTGTGAAGTTTTTCCGAAAACGTTCCGAAAATTATATTCTCTATCAATGTGTTGGTGCGTCATTCAACAAGTTAATTGTTGAATGTTCCATTTAAAGATTAAATATTTCCTAATTAATGGGAAGCTCTAAACCACCCAGTCTAATGAAAATTTTAAATAGGAGTGGGCCATTGCCAATAATTCTGGCCAAATTCAAGAAAAAAATTTGGGGCGATCATACTTTAAATTAATATTGAATACAAATTCGTTGTTGAACGTTGAACATAGAACTCAATGGCTCTCCTAAACGGTGATAACCTCAATGACCATCGGTCTAGTTATCATTTTCTATTAGACTAGGCAATTGCCAATAATCATGGCCAATTTCAGAAAAAAAATTTGGGGCGATCATACTTTAAATTAGTATTGAATAAAAATTCGTTGTTGAACGTTGAACATAGAACTCAAAGGCTCTCCTAACCGGTGATAACCTCAATGACCATCGGTCTAGTTATGATTTTCTATTGGATTAGGCTATTGCCAATAATCATGGCCAATTTCAGAGAAAAAATTGGGGCGATCATACTTTAAATTAGGATTGAATAGGAACTAGTTGTTGAACGTTGAACATAGAACTCAATGGCTTTCCTAAACAGTGATAACCTCAATGACCATCGGTCTAGTTATGTATTTCTATTAGACTAGGCCATTGCCAATAATCATGGCCAATTTCAGAAAAAAAATTTGGGGCGATCATACTTTAAATTAGTATTGAATAAAAATTCGTTGTTGAACGTTGAACATAGAACTCAATGGCTCTCCTAACCGGTGATAACCTCAATGACCATCGGTCTAGTTATGATTTTCTATTGGATTAGGCTATTGCCAATAATCATGGCCAATTTCAGAGAAAAAATTGGGGCGATCATACTTTAAATTAGGATTGAATAGGAACTAGTTGTTGAACGTTGAACATAGAACTCAATGGCTTTCCTAAACAGTGATAACCTCAATGACCATCGGTCTAGTTATGTATTTCTATTAGACTAGGCCATTGCCAATAATCATGGCCAATTTCAGAAAAAAAATTTGGGGCGATCATACTTTAAATTAGTATTGAATAAAAATTCGTTGTTAAACGTTGAACTAGATTTTAAAGCTTTTCTAAATTAATTTCAATGACCATCGTATAAATATTTTGTATGTTTTTTTTGTATTTTTAAATTTTTTTTTTTTTTTTTTGATTTTTTTGTTGTTTTTATTTATTATTACATATTACTAAAAGTTACCAGCTACAAAATATAAAAATAATTAACAATCCAATTCTTAATCTGGATGATAATAATATCATCTAAAAGAAAATAATTAAATTTTGCAAGTGTTCTCGGAAATTCTGTAATCCCTTTAAATATTCTAAATGGTTCGTGGAATGCATGCTACTTATTTTGTTACCATTAGATAAAAAATCAACTGCATAAATTACTAGTGCCCCGCAATTATACCCATCTAATTGAGCTGGAAGTTTGCTTTCATCGCTGCAGGTACGGAAACTTGTAACCTCGATTCCCCAGTAACGCTGAAGTTCATTAATGAATCGAAGAGCTTTACTAAAGAGGTCCAGCAAAGTTTTTCCGGGATTTAACGGATCATATGTCAATATAATGCGATTTTTTACATCAATCATGACTAAAACCCAGTGATTATTATTTATACAGTGAAAGCTGTATATTTTATGCTTTTCTAAACATAATTTAGCTTCTGGATATTTTTTTTCGTCACCTTCTATGGTATATTTTTTGTTTGAAGAAAGTTTTAATGATTGGTAATGGTCCAAAACGAAATCATTTGTGTTTAACAAAATAATGCTGATTGATATATGTAAGGCTTCTGCTGTTATATAGTTTTTGTCATTTAGTGATGAAAAGCAATAGTTAGTCATTTGGTTTTCCCATAAAGAATGGAACCTAAATTTGAAAACTTTCAAACAATAACTAAAATCCGTCATTTTATTATAATACTTAGTTTTATTATTTTCCAAACATTCCTTTTGTATGGGTTTTAAAAATTTTGTTAAAGCAAGCCTTCCAGAATATTTTGATTGCTTGTTATTAGTATTTTTACACCAAACTTCTTCCAATTGGTCGTTTGGTTCTTGCTCGTCATTAGATATGGTGTTTGATTGGATTTCCGTGGAACTGATAATTGCTTTGATTTTGCTTGTATAAACTTTCGGTTTTTTGCGAGTTTGCAATTTTGGAGCATTTATCGCATAATTTTGTTGGAGATCCGATGTGGATCTTAGGCAATCGATAAACCGGCCAACTTTAATATAAGGCTGTTTAATTAAGTTATTTTTAATCAAATTGAACCAATTTTCAATTATAGCGTTTGAAACTCTAACGTCTGTACCAAGATATTTTAAAAATATTGTACTCCATAAAGGAAGATACCCAAAATATCTTTTGATGCAAAACACGACAAATTCTTTTGCATAAAAAGTATTAATTTTTTGACTATGACGGTCACTTTCTTTAATGTTTTTTAAAATATTTTCATATAAATGGAAATATTTTACGAAAAATAATGATTCAATATTGCTAATATCATCATCTTCCTCTGTTTCTTGATCATCATCTTCAATTTCTCCAGCTTCAAGTTTTGTTGATGAATTAATATTTTTTGCGATCAATTTCCCAAGTTTTTCATACGCTTGAAAAAACATGCTATTTTTGGTTTTAGAACAAAGCATCGTACAAAAAATGTTGAATAGATCATCTATTTCCTCTAAGTTTTTAGAGTCCAGAATTAAAAAAAATAGTACCATTATGGTGTCTTTTAATTTTTTATTGCAGTTTAAAATTTTGCTTTTAAGTTGCCTGCGTATGATAGCAGCAAAATGAGAACAGCATATAAAAATTCCAGTGAACTGCTCTTTTTTTTCTTTGAGAACTAATATTTTATATATTTTATTAATATACGTTTTAACATCCATTTTATTTAGACCCAATACGCTGTTAATAATTACCCACGACCAGTCACTCACATAATATTTGGGAGCTATAATTTTTGGTTTAGTGTTTTTTATTGCACTACTAAATGTACTTAGAAACCGATATATTGCTTCGGTATCGTGTGTGCTCGATATCAATTCCGCGACTGGAACAATTATATTATTTACTTTAGCAACGCAAGCATAATAGTAGATCCGAGAAAAATTATGCTTTGGGCAACATCTGGGATTCCGCAATAGACCCCCTGTCGCGTCAATATGTATTTGGTAATCTCCAATATTATCCAAATATTGTAAAAATGATTTTCTCATTAGAATTATATACAACGGATCGGATACTACATAGACATAGCCGTCTCCATTTGACGCGATGGAGCGACGTCTCATGGCATCCATCACTTCACAACCTTGAATAACGTCTTTTAAAGAGAGGCGCTCTGATCTTGCTTTACGTAAATTAGCAGGCTTTGTGATTTGTTGAGTGTTTCCACATTCTAACAAATAATTATCGACCATTTTCAGTTTTTTTAAGAATACTAAATTAGGAGATTCAAACTCTAATTGATTTTGAACAATAATTCGCTTCTCTCCTCTTAATTGAGAGAATTCTTTTAATTGGCCGTGATGACTAATATCGTTGCCGAACGTAAAAATTTTTAAATATTTGCCAGATACATAAAATTTATATGTTTGTCTATGCGATTTGTGTTTACATCGTCTATGGATTGTTATTTGATTCATTTTTTGATTAATATTAATAGTTTTAAATGCAATAGTACAAAATCGTTTCGAAGTGTCGACTGTCTCTCGAATAGCATCCCTAAGTGAGTTGAATGTCCACTTCTCAGTAGTGTTGACTGCTAGCTCCATCATTCCCCTATACACCCATTCGTTTTCTGGAAACTGAAAATCTACGGGTACATTTTCAGCCTCCGGAGGCAGAGTCTCAAATGAATTTTTTGAAATTGGCAAAATTGGGCCATCTTTTTCAATATTCAACGAGTAATCATTTTGGGGTTTAAGTACAGCCATTTCCATAGTCTTAGAGTCATTTTCGTGTTCAACTATCATTTCCCCCGAGTTCAAAATATTATTTTTAATTTTCCTGTGCCAAATATTATAAATTTTCTGGATGTTATCCTTTGAATTCTTAATTTTTAGATAAGCGCAGATTTGTTGACTTAACAAACAATTATGTCTCGGAATTCGAACATATTTTTGATAAGGTAAAATATTTGATAAAGCTGACCTTAGAGTTGTTTCATTCAGTTTTAGAGAATGTTGTCTACTATATATATTTCGCTGTTTAGATTTCATATTTTTAAATAGTGATAGAAGCTATCTTTAAATTAAAAATAAGAATTAAATCTAAAAAGTTTTTAAATTAAAACGGGATAATTAAGAATGTAACCCAAAGAAATTAAAATATTGATAATAAAAAAGAACGAATTTGTTTTATTCACTTAAAAAACAAACGTATGAGTAAACCTAATTTGGTACCTAGTTACATACATACATGTATTTGAGTTTTCGGTTAAAACGTTTTTTCTCTTCGCTTCCAGTTTCTTTTATAGAAGAAATATAAATAAACACGTCGTCATGCCAGTGCTATCTTAGTGTATGTCCTAAATTCTGTTTCTCGAGAAACTTGACTTAAAGTTTGCATTTCGGTTTCCCTGTAACATCGATCTGTATTATTATTTTCCCTAAAACATTTTCGTTTTTTCTGGAAAATTGGAAAATTTATTTAGTTTTAATTCATTTTTGGTGTATTTCCATGCACTAAAAAAAAAACGGTGGAGATACACCAAAAAATGTGACTTACGCTAAATCATACTTTTAAAAAAAAATCAATGTTTGCTCTAAATATTTGGATATAGAACAATAGTGTTACTAATAGTAAAAGGGACATTTTCTCATCATCTCAAAGCAAAGCATATGTACCTTGAAAATCTAAGAAAAACTCAATAAAACTATTATGTATATACTTAGTATAGAAAAATGTTTATTCAGTAGTAATCACAGCAAATAAAATAAAATAGAATAATTCAATAAAATAACAATTCCAATAAAAAAGATATAAAAAAATAACGTCCAATTAGATCTTTTCCAAAATTTCATTTTAAATAGACCCTGTAAAAAGTTTGATCAATAACCGCCATAAAATTCAGCATCGACTGTAAGCCTTTTAATTTTGCTGGATTTATCTTGTAATTAAATTGGCCTACATCCTTAAGAGTAGGTAATTCAGCTAAATTAGGGTTTTTCTTCCTGGCTTTTGTCAAGAATTAATTTATCGAAATGAATTCTTCAGTAAATCCTTTTCGGTACTTTAGCTGATTTTTTGTATTTCGTACAACAAATGTTTTACGGATAAAAATGGTGGGAAGTTCTATGAAACAGAAGCTGCATTATTATTCCGAAAATTGGCCGGTTTCAGTTGAATGAGTTTTAAACACACCTTGTTTGAGTTTATAGATTTTATGTGCTTTAGTAATGAAACGGGACTGTAAATTTCTTTCAATCCTACTGTGGACGGCATAGATTTCCTGAATCTGCGAGTGACCTGGTTCAGAAAATGTTTGCTCAATTTGTATTAACTGTTGGTTGTCCTCTAGCAATTTCGTTAGTGCTAGTGAAATAATTCGATTTTTATTTTGTGGAATGCACGGAGTCAGACCACAAAATTAATTTTAGAACTAAAGGATTTCTTCTAAGGCATTTACTATAATCTTTACGAGCGGTGACGCTATATCATTGCCGGTTCTACCACTTAACGCTTCATGCCAAACCGCACAATAGGTTACCTTGTTTTTATTGCAATGGCCTGACAGATTGTAGACATTAAATTTGTGCTTATAAAAGAAGCTGGAAATGTTTGCTTTCGGAAGAGCAAACACATTCTGAAGGTCATAGCAAATAACGGCAGTGTTGTCATCTAAATTGATGCGGTCCTTGTCCCTTTCCAATTTGGCTTGTTCGTGTGCTGTTCTGTACTTGGTTCTACACTGGAGGTACACCAAAAAAATCGTTACGTTTCAAGGAGATACACCAAAAATTTTAATTAAGTTCTGGAGATTGAACAAATTTGCAAAATAATTTGAAAGATACATATTAATAGTATTTTGTTCAATCACGTACATCACAAGTTTCTATGGCATTTACACCAAAACAGTAGGTTTTTTTTTGGTTGATACCCCAAAATCACAACTCAGTATTTTCAAAACGAATGGAGATACACCATTTTTGATGACATATTCGGAAAGAGCAGACTTTGTTTAGTAATAATCAATGTATAACTCAAAAGCGATGATTTAGGAGATACAACAAGATAGCACTGACATGACGACGTGCCATTTATTTTCTCGCCTCTATTAGGTTAGCTAAAAATAATTTGTTATGTATTAAAGGAGTTTCTTATGAAAAATTTATTTATTAATTATTCAGCAACTTTTAAATAAAAAAAATCTGGCTACAACATAAAAATACCAATTAACAAAGAGAAATATAATTAAAATTAAATTAAAAATATTCACGATTTTTGTTATCTAGCTATATTTTTTGTTTCATTTTGTTCACAACGAGTTTCTATTCAATCAAACTGATCGCCCCAAATTTGTTTTCTGAAATTGGCTATGATTATTGGCAATGACCTATTCCAATAGAAAATCATACCTAGACCGATGGTCATTGAGGTTATCACTGTTTAGGAAAGCCATTGAATTCTATGTTCAACGTTCAACAACGAATTTGTATTCAATACTAATTGAAAGTATGATCGCCCCAAATTTTTTTTTCTGAAATTGGCCATGATTATTGGCAATGGCCTATTCCAATAGAAAATCATAACTAATGACCGATGGTCATTGAGGTTATCACCGTTTAGGAAAGCCATTGAGTGCTATGGTCAACGTTCAACAACGACTTTGTGATCAATCCTAATTTAAAGTATGATCGCCCCAAATTTTTTTTCTGAAATTGGCCATGATTATTGGCAATGGCCTATTCCAATAGAAAATCATAACTAGACCGATGTTCATTGAGGTTATCACCGTTTAGGAAAGCCATTGAGTGCTATGGTCAACGTTCAACACCGACTTTGTGATCAATCCTAATTTAAAGTATGATCGCCCCAAATTTTTTTTCTGAAATTGGCCAAGATTATTGGCAATTGCCTAGTCTAATAGAAAATCATAACTAGACCGATGGTCATTGAGGTTATCACTGTTTAGGAAAGCCATTGAGTTCTATGTTCAACGTTCAACACTGACTTTGTGATCAATCCTAATTTAAAGTATGATCGCCCCAAATTTTTTTTCTGAAATTGGCCAAGATTATTGGCAATTGCCTAGTCTAATAGAAAATCATAACTAGACCGATGGTCATTGAGGTTATCACTGTTTAGGAAAGCCATTGAGTTCTATGTTCAACGTTCAACAACGAATTTGTATTCAATACTAATTTAAAATATGATCGCCCCAAATTTTTTTTCTGAAATTGGCCATGATTATTGGCAATGGCCTAGTCTAATAGAAAATCATAACTAGACCGATGGTCATTGAGGTTATCACCATTTAGGAAAGCGATATATGTTCTATTCATCGTTCAATAACGACTTTTTTATTCCTATCCAATTTTAAGTATGATTGCCCAAAATTTTTTTCTTGAATTTGGCCAGAATTATTGGCAATGGCCTACTCCTATTTAAAATTTTCATTAGACTGGGTGTTTTAGAGTTTCCCATTAATTAGGAAATATTTAATCTTTAAATGGAACATTCAACAATCAACTTGTTGAATGACGCACCAACACATTGATAGAGAATATAATTTTCGGAACGTTTTCGGAAAAACTTCACAAGCATGTTATTTATAATATATATATATTTTATGCGTTTAAATATTTTCAAATTTTCTAAATTTACATACATACATACATAATAAGTAAAATATAATAGTTTTGCAATAAGATAATGGTGAAAACAAAACTATTATAGTGGTGATCCCGATAAATTCTAAAGAATTTCAACAGGCTTACTGAAGCCCCACAAACGCTAAAGAGCGCAACGGGGGATATTACGTGTGTATACCCACGTATGCTGTTGTTTTATCGGCTAAGTGAAGCCCCACAAACGCTAAAGAGCACAACGGGGGATATTACGTGTGAAAACCCACGTATGCAGATAATTTTGTCATACAGTATTTCAAAGGTGCACATTTCTTCAACTATTTGCTGATCTACAAAGTTCTGAATAACCGTTTTTAGTTTAATGTATCATTAAGGCAATTTTATACATATTGGAGTATAAACATAACAGGTACTGTAAACATTTTTTTTATTCACAACTGTACGCCAAACAACGGGATGTTTTTTTTTAAACATATGAATCAACATTTAACCCATCAAGGACAAACTCAGCAAAACAGATAATAAATTTAAAAAAAAATTATCATTCATAACAATTTAAAAATTACCATTTCTAAAATTTTATTGTTGGTTTAAAATAATTTCAAACCATGTACATTTATTAGCATATAATTATCAAATGCTTATTCATTGTAATTTCAAATCATTAATGAAAATATTTGAAATAATAATTTTTATTGTAAAGTAGAGTCAGTCAAAGCAGTGGTGTCGGGATATTTGTCTATACATACTCGTATATTGTATGTATGTATGTAATCCATTTTTTTTTTTATTAAAATTTTTGTGTTTACAAATTATTACACCCAGAGAGTGCAATTTGTTCAATGGGATTTGAACTTTATAGGATCAATATATTGCTTATTTTATTTTCAATTTGTTGCAATTAAAAATTTAGGTGCGGATTACTGTTATATTGCAAGTCATAAACTGATTTCATTTGATAACGAGCGATATTTTTTTTTTGGAACCAAATACATGATTCTTAGCATAGAACTAATTTAAGTGGTTGTGAATATCGTAGGGCTACCCATTTCCTTAATTAGTTATATTTCAATATTTATGAATTGCAAATTCTGCTCTATTTGACTAAAATTAACGATTTTATTTAATAAAATGTCAAATGTCTGATACTGAAGAAAACAAAAATGATATATTAACAATCTCACATAAAGTACCTTCATTTTGGTCTAACGTACCAGATTTATGGTTTCTACAATAAGAAGCTATTTTTCAAACAGCAAAAGTAACAAACGACATAACGAAATATAATTATGTAATCGCTGCTCTACCACCTGGACAAATAACCTTAGTTTGAGATATTTTGAGAAGTAAGACTTCCAATAATAAATATGAAAATTTGAAAAATGGATTCATAGAAAGAAGTAGCTTAAGTGAAGAGCACAGGTTTCGCGAACTTTTTGCTAAAAACCAAATCGGTGATAAAAAGCCTTCAGACTACTTCCGCAGGTTGCAAGAGCTGGCTATACAAAGCAATATTCAAAATGAAGATCTCGTTACAAAACTTTGGTTTAAGGGTCTGCCTGCTGAAATAAATGCAATTCTAACGACAGTGCAGGAATTACAACCTATAGATCAGCTCACTAAAATGGCAGACAAAATTTGGGAAGTAAACCAACCAAATTTATCCGTCGTTAATGCACCACAGAAAAATAGCCACGTCGAACTTTATGGCATGATTTCCGAACTTAAAAAAAGTTTTTCGCAATTTCAAACGCAATTTTCAAAATCATTTCCAACCGTAAGAAGATCACGGAACAGCTCACCTAGTCAATCCAATAGATCAAGAAGCAATTCTAGAAACCGAAGGTATAAAATGTGCTGGTAGCACTATCGATTTAAGGATAATGCACGAAAATGCATCCAGCCTTGTGAATTCAAACCTCACTTGACGAAGGCATCGAACTAAGGTAAATTAAAAAACTAAACAATCCCGTTGTTTCGACGACCAACATCGGTGTATTCCAAAGCGTCGTCTTTTCATTAAACATTGTAATTCAAAATATAATTTCCTAATTGATTCAGGAGCAGAAATAAGTGTGGTGCCAAAATCATTATTCGATAAATGTTAAAAAAACCCAAATTTTGCGCTATCTGCCGCTAATGGTTACTACCCTTATTGAAACCTATGGAACGAAACTCTTAACATTGGAGCTTGGGTTAAGAATATCATTCTGTCATACTTTCATCATTGCCAACGTTAATAGACCAGTGCAGACCAAAAGTGCAGACTTTTTATCCAAATTTAGTCTATTGGTCGATGTTAGAAGGAGACAATTGATAGATTCAGGTACACGTTTATGGATTGGTGGTATCTCAACCAATTACGATACACCAACACCACTTAACTTTATCGTTGAGAACAGTTTTGGCGAAATATTACGAGAATTTCCCCAATTAACTCAAGAACCACGGTATGATACACCCGTAAAACATAATGTGGTCCATTATATTCCAACTGTTGCTCCCGTTCGCTAGACCACGCAGGCTTGATACAACAAAACAACGTATTGCTAGATCAGAGTTTGTCCTTCATCTTCACAAGCATCATCTCCTCTACATCTTGTGGAGACTACCGAAGGGTTAACAATGTGACGATCCCAGACCGATACCCAATACCACACATACAAAGTTACTCAATGAACCTACGCGGCTGTAAGGTCTCCTCCAAAATCGACTTGGTGAGAGCCTATAATCAAATTCCAGTTGCGCCCGAGGATATATACAAAACTGCGATAACAACTCCTTTTGGGTTGTTCGAGTTTTTGAGAACCCCATACGGTTTAAGAGGAGCGGGTAATACGTTCCAACGCTTCATGGACGAAGTGGTAAGAGGCCTAAAATTCGTATTTGTGTATATCGATGACATATGTTAGTGGTGAGTTCATCTGAAAAAGAGCATAAAGAGCACCTCAAACTTCTTTTCCAAAGATTGTCCGATTTCGGTCTGAATATAAAAGTTTCAAAATGTGTTTTTGGGGTTTCGGAACTGGAATTCCTGTCCCATACAGTTTCCAAGGATGGTATTCTTCCATCTAAAGATAGAGTTTTAGCTATCTCCAATTTCCCAACACCAACTTCCATTCGCCAGATCCAGCAATTTGTCGGGATGGTAAACTATTACCATAGGTTTATCCCTAAATTGGCTGAATTAATTTCACCCATTCACGAGCATCTGGCACAACTCTGCAAGAAAGGGAAAAGAAAGAAAGTATTTTCCATCCCTGAAGAATGCAATATTGCATTTCAAAAAAGTAAAACTGCATTGGCAGCTTCAACCCTTTTAGTTTAACCATTAGAGAATATAACATTTAGTTTGACTACAGATGCATCAATTACTGCTTTGGGAGCAGTTTTGGAGCAACTAAGTGATGGAATTTGGGAACCTCTCGCATTTTATTCGAAGAAGCTAAGTCAGACCGAGCGAAAATATTCCGCATTTGACAGAGAGCTTTTGGCTATATATTTGTCAATTAAACACTTCCGTTTCTTTGTGGAAGGAAGAAATTTTACAATTTTCACCGACCACATGCTAATGACGACAGCTTTATTAACTAAAACAGAACGTAGTCCTAGACAATCTAGGCATTTAGATTATATTAGTCAGTTTACGTCCGATATACATCATATACATAGTAAGGAAAACATTGTTGCAGATACCTTATCTCGTTTAAGCAGCCACGACTCAATAAACTCAATCATTCTTTCTGGACTAGACTATTTCGAACTGAGCGAAGTTACAAGAGACCGATGAAGAGCTCCCATCTCTTACTCAGGACCAGGCAAACTCAAGTAAAATTCTCGATAGAATTTATATGCCTTATCATAAAATTTATATATGGTGCGAAGTTTCAACTTCAACAAAACGCCCATATATTCCATTATAATTGAGACGTTCAGTATTCGAACTCATTCATAATCTTAGACACCCTGGGATTCGAGCAACACGAAAATTAGTAAGAGCCAAATTCTTTTGGTCTGGCATTGATGTTGATGTTGGTTACTGGGCAAAGACATGAATTAATTGTCAGAAAGCTAAAATGCATAGGCACACCCGATCAGAACTAGGTAGGTTCGATCTTCCTTCAGAAAGATTTGAGCATATCCATCTAGATTTGGTTGGGCCCTTCCCATGCTCTAATAATAATATATATATTCTGACAATAATAGATCGTTTCACTCGTTGGCCTGAAGCATTTCCAATTCCGAATATAACTGCACAAACTGTAGCAAAAACTTTCGTTCAGCAATACATACCACGTTTGGGAGCACCTTATCGTGTAACCACCGACCACATTACTAGGTGTGTATAAAATCCATACAACGCCATACCACCCAAGTGTGAACGGATTAGTGGAAAGATTTCACCGCGATTTAAAAGATACGTTAAGAGCACGTGCAAATACCATTCATTGGAGCGATGAAAT
Source organism: Tipula helvola (assembly GCA_963556165.1). NCBI lineage: Eukaryota > Metazoa > Arthropoda > Insecta > Diptera > Tipulidae > Tipula > Tipula helvola. The sequence continues at coordinate 53,140,042 of OY744482.1, forward strand.
ACCTTTCGTATTACTAGGCATTCGGGCAACAATAAGAGATGATCTCAAAGCCTCTCCAGCAGAACTTACATATGGGCAAAATATAAAAATCCCAGGTGAAATGTTTTTACCATCCGATTCTACCATCACGGAACCAAACGACTTTATAAATCGGCTTCGTCAAAATATGAGACAACTCTCTCCTTCAGATACCCGTTTAGTTCAACAGAAGGGCGTTTATGTTCCAAAGGATTTAACCAATGTTTTCGTAAGAGTCGATCGAATAAAACCGAGTCTCAACGATCCTTACGATGGCCCTTTCAAAATCATTAGGAAATTAAGGAAAAATATGTTAGTAGATATAAAAGGTAAACCAACAACCAATTCAATTGATCGGTTAAAACCGGCTTACATCTTAAAAAAGATAGAAAAATCATGTAAGTTCAGTTTTGGAAAAACCACGGTAAGGTATATCTAAATTTAATAAATCAAATACTAGAAAGGAGAGTACTGTAACTGGGCGAATTGCCCAATTACAAATAATTAATCAATAATAATGAGTTGTTATAACACTTATACATTTGCACAAAAAGAAGTGAAATGGATTGTATGTTGCTGTTGTATTTCAAATTTCATTACATATTCGAGTACGGTACTTTGGGTGATATAATAAATAAACACAAGCATTATTACTCGGCTGACTCTTCTAGAAGTAACACTTCTTGACAAAAAATTTGTGAAATATAAATAATTGTATTTTATAGAAATAAATAAAAACTGAAATAAAATATATTTGGTAAATTAAAGTAAAATATAATAGTTTTGCAATAAGATAATAGTGAAAACAAAACTATTATATTGACCAATTTACGTTTTTTTTTGGTCATATTTAAATAAAAATTACGCAAGCCCATGAAATTCTGTTACACCGATGACGGAAAGCCAATATATAATAAACCAGGTGAAAACTCTATTTTTACTGAATATTAAACTGAATAACGATGTAGTAAAATTAATAGCCACTCAAAATTTAAAAAACATCATCTGTGCTTGCTTTAACTAGCATAATAAAATTACTCTATAGCTCGAACAATCTTTATGATTCTCATATATAATTTAAAATGTGCACACAATAAAATTTAAAGGACCATCAACCAATTCGTGACATCAAAAAATCCTAAAACATATATAATGTTAAATAAACAAAATGAATCAAAACAAATCAATCCTAATCAAAAAAAAAAAAAAAAAAAAAAAATGATTTCTGAAAACTGTAGATATAGGTATAAACACGCAAAAATACCTTTTCCCAAATTTATTGAAATAACCGCATAATAAATTAATACATTACTTTCCAATTTCATTGTGGCCAAACAAAAATACATATTCGGAAAATGGACGGAAAATTTATCGAAATATATTTTATTAACTGCCTTCCAACTTATTTTCAGCAAAAATAATCGTGATATAAATAATTCCGCACATTTATACCTACAAAAATACGAACAATTTTGATATAACCAGTCTAATAAAAAAATATTGAGAAAATCTACCCCGGCAATGAACAAAAAAAAAAAAAAAAAAAAAAAATAATAAAATTATAAATTTCAATAAAACCAACAAAAAAAAAACAACAACAACGATCCAATATCGTAAAAAAAGTGCTTTCGACTCAACTATTTCGAATTTATACATTTGGTATTCTATGTAGAGACCATGGTAGATGGAAAAAAAATTGAGGAAAAACTTTTTCCATACTTTTCATTTAACCTCAAATTATATTATGATATCAGTGGAAAACATCCAAACTGACAAAAAAATTTTTTTGTGTTATTGTTGTAGATCGGTACCTTTCTCGATTCAATTGATTGTGTGTGTATTGTTGGTGTTGTTGCTATTATTGTTGTGTATATGAGAAAATAAAAATTTGCTGATACTCGGCTATATAATTTGTATCGCATTATAATCCGTATTGTGGATTTCGAAAAAGTCTAGAATTTAATTGAAGCTATATAAAATAATAAAATTTTTATCATGGTACAATTAAATATAACTTAATCCAATTTATTCTTTGGTAGCATATATAAATACACATCAACCACATCAGACGACAAACTTCATCAAAATTTTGTTTCAATAAACAATAAAACAAAACAATACAAACGAGTACGACGTACATATATCAGGAAAATCAACAGGAAAATAATTTTTGGTAAATTTATGGTCGACTAGAAAATCTAAACTATAAAAACAAAAATCTATATCCAAAAGTAATAAAACGAGACCTAATCTTTAACACTTTATATGTGTGTGTGTGTAAAAGTGTTTTGTTGTCAAAAAAAAAAAAAAAAAAATTAAATGAAAAGCTACATTTTTTTTTTAGGTTTATTTACTATTTGGATGTATAATAAATTATATCCAATTGTTATGGGATTATAATACTATATTCGAAAAACAGTTTTTATTTAGTTTGTGTCTAATAATAATAATAATTCTTAACTAACACTTTAACATACGTGTACGTTTGTACCAAAGTGTATAAAAACATATTCAGACGATTTTTTGGATAATCTAACCAGAGAACACAAGTATACGAGCTGCAAAAATTATTTTTTCATTGTTTTAACATTTATACGAGTACGAACAATAGAGCTTTTTATGCTATTTGTTCTCAGCTAAAGTTCTTTGTTACAATTTGATTTTGGATTTTTTTTGTTTGTTTATAAACATATAATGGAGTACAATAAATAAGATGTAGACATTTCTAGAATAAATTAACAAAAGGAATTCTAAATACCCTTTAATACTGTGTACCATTTAAAAAATGAATGTTACATTTTTTTTTGTTTGTTTCGATTTAACCCTTTTTTCTCGAGGTTATTTTTAGAGGATATAATCCATAGGACAACACGTTCAAAATTGATTTCGTTTTTTTATTTGTATAATTTACACTTTAGTCCCTTAGATCATAAATATTATTTCAATTTATCTGCATTGTAAATAAACCAGAAATTGATCAATAAACAAAAAAAATTTGTATGTAAAATAATTTTAAATTAAAAAAGTTTTGCATACTACTTGGTATTGACATTTGAGACAAGACAAACAAAAAAAACAAAAACTATTCCGTATATAATCTGTTTTTAAATCTAATAATTAAAAAAAAAAAAAGTTTTTGTGTAATGGTCAAAATTTCCACAAATAAATAACATAAACAAATTAATCATAAAAGTACATACATAACAACAAAATAACTAAATTCTGTATCTCAATTTACGATAGTTTTAAAATTAATTGTTCTTGTAGTTGTTCTATTTCTCTCTCGATGTAGTTTTTGTGCTAAATCCTTATCCGTTTTATTTTTTTGTTGGATTATTTTACTCGAATGGATACCTTCACAAAAATAAAACAAAACTATTTTGTAGTATGTATAGCTATAAACAAAACAAAAAAAAAACCGAAAAGTTGCAGACAAAAAAAATATTTTTAATTCTACTTAAATAAATTGTAAAGTTTCAATTAAGCTCTCTCTATAGAAGTAAAGTTTTCTTTTCGTTTTTTTTTTTTTTGAATAAATTTGTCTACAGTTTTCTTTCAAGTATATCAATTGATCTTGATAAATTAATATTATGTCTTTTATAATTTATAAGTTGGGTAATTTAACATAAGAAGTACTCAAAAGGGCTACGAGTTTAAATTATATACGGTATTTAAATTTCAATATGATCTAATTTGATTGTGTTACTTTTGAGTAGCTGAAGGTTTTTTAGGTTTATACAGTAAATTTGTTAGTAGTATATTTTTAGTCAAATATTTAGCACAAGACAACACAATTTCAAGTTCATTTACTGCTTAAGTTCCTGGAAAGCTGTTTCAGGTTCTTCAAAAATTTCCTAAATTTAAAATCTGTATTAATGCTTTATAATAAAATAACTATTCTAAAATTAATTAATTATAAATTTAATTCTCTCTAATAAATTATAAATTAATCTTTATGTACTACAGATAAATAACAATAAATAGTTTGTATAACAATAATTAAACCAACTACCACTCCGCCCTTTGTGGTATCGCCTCAGCCAATGCCAGCTTGGTCGACTTTCTCAGGTGATTCTAAAGTAAAATCATTTTAACGATTATTTATTAATCAACTACCAATACTAATACTAAAACTAACATTAACATTAATACCAATATTAACAATAACAACAATACCAACACCAATACCAATATCCGATACCAATATCAACATCAATACCAATAGAAAGTTTGTTTAGTTATTTCTCTTGTAGATTCGATGAAATATATATATCAGGTGACTTCAATTTCGATATACTCCAAAATTCCGGGTTCCCTCGTGATTATTTGAATCTTTTAAATAGTCTTAATTTATCCGTCCACAACACTGTGGCGCCGACGTTTTGTTGTCCAACCGCTAGCGGTGCCTCTTATTCCCTTATTGACCATATCATCTCTTTTACTGATAACTCTATTTGTTTTTTCAATCAGTTGTCTCTCGGTATGGGATCCCATCATGATCTTTTAGTTTTTTCTGTGAATTGTTACTCTCCACCTAAGCCTAACAGTTTTAGCTTTAGAGATTTTTCTAGTATAGATAATTCCCGCCTTTACTTAGTTTGTAACTCGGTTCCTTGGGAGGATATTTTTTGCCTTAGTTCGTCAACTACCCAAGTAGAATTTTTCAACTCGTATATTAGTTTGGCCTTTGATAGTTGCGTTCCGCTTAAAAAGGTTACTTTCAAAGCAAAATCCCCGCCTTGGTTGTCTCAGGAAGTTTCGAATGCCATAAGTATTAGAGTTAGTAAATATCGTTTATGGAAAAGGTATCCTAATAGTCAGTCTCATTTAGATTATAAGCAGGCTCGTAATAGAGTTGTAGGGTTAATTCGGATTGCTAAGCGTAATTATTTTAAGGACAAGTTAGACCCCTCCCTTCCTCCCAAGGTTTTTTGGCGTAATGTTCGTAATTTAGGCCTAGGCAGATGCAAGAGTAGTTCTAGTGGGGTGTTTAAGCCCAATGATATTAATAGTTATTTTTGCTCTAGTTCGAACTCGGGCAGTAGTACCGTCGATTTGTTCTCTAATGCGTCCTCTAATTCGTTTTTGTTTTCAAATATTTCTCTCGAGGATTTACAGTCTGCTATTTGGAATGTTAAGTCGGAATCTTCTGGTCTGGATAACGTCAATTTAAAATTCGTTAAACGAGTTTTCCCTTTCGTCTCAAAATATTTGTTACATATTTTTAATTTTATTCTCACATCCTCTTCCTATCCAGATCAGTGGAAGCTAAGTAAAATCATACCCATCCCAAAGATTAGTAATCTTTCAGAGCTATCCCATTTGAGGCCAATTAGCATTTTAAGTTCTCTCTCTAAAGCTTTCGAGATAGTTGTTAAAACTCAAATTCAATCGCATCTAAATAGCAATAGTTTAATTAGTTTCTTCCAATCTGGGTTTAGAAAATTTCATAGCACTTCTACTGCGTTATTAAATGTATGTGATGATATTAGGCGTAATGTAAATAATAGGGAATTGACTTCTTTAACTTTGTTAGATTTTTCTAAGGCCTTTGATTCTATTAATCACAGAATTCGTTTTAACAAACTCTTATCTCAGTTTAGATTTTCGGTTTCCGCTGCCAGACTAATTTTTAACTATCTTTCTAATCGTTCTCAGGCAGTTTTTTTCGACAATTCTTTGTCTGATTTCCTTCCTGTAATTTCCGGCGTTCCTCAGGGTTCAGTGCTGGGTCCTCTATTGTTTTCTATGTATATTAATGACATAGAATCCTCTATTCACCATTGTTCATTTCACATTTTCGCTGATGACGTCCAAATTTATAAAAATAGTCGTTTAGATCAGGGTTCTATTGATAGGAATATTTCTCTGATAAATGAAGACTTAAGTAATATCGCTAGTTGGTCGGTCTCTAATAGGCTCGTTTTAAATGTGAATAAATCTCAGTCGATCATAATTTATAAAAAATCGTTAGACACCTCGTCCTTTCCTGGTATTTTTCTGCAGGGTTCGCTAATTAGGTATTCAAATACTGTTAGAGATTTAGGCTTAGTTATTAATAAAACTCTTTCTTGGGGTGACCATTTAGTTAGTATTAGTAAGAGGGTCTTTGGTATGCTTAGTTGTTTGTATAAAGAAGTAGGATTTTCTGATAGTCAATTTAGGAAAAAAATGTTTTTGTCTTATCTTCTTCCTCATTTTATTTATGGTGACGTAGTTTTATTCGGTATGCTTCAGGAAAATATGAACGTTCTCCAAAGATGTTTCAATGCATGCACTAGATTTATTTTTGGTATTAGGAAATTCGATCATATTTCTGCCTACTCTAGCCTTGTTTTAGGATGTAGTTTATCTACCTTTTACGAATTTCGCGTTTGTCTTTTTATTTTTAAACTTCTCAAAGCTTGTTATCTTTATAGGAAGTTACTTTTTAGCAGGTCTCATTCCTCAAACTTCCGCCTGATTCCGGCCAAAAATAGTTGTAGGTCGCTAAACAAATCCTTTTACGTTAGGGGAGTTTCTCTTTGGAATTCAATTCCATTGGAAATTAAGAGTTTAGGATCGGCCAAATTATTTAAGTCAAAATTTTTGGAGTGGCGTGATTGATGGGCAATACGTAGTTTTTTTTAAATTTATTTTTAATATTATTATTATTATTGTTAAATTTTAATATTATTTCACCTCTTGCTGTACATTTTATTGTAAATGAGCTATTGCTCAAAATAGAATGTGTATGCATGAGATGGAAATTGTTTGAAAAAATTTAAAAGGTTTTTCTGCCTAATGGAAGCAGCTTCATCATTTTATTTTTGTTCTTTTGTTCCGTTTACTCTATTTCCATCTGTGCTTTTCCTTTTAATACTAAATTATTGTTAAAGTACAATAAATAAATATTATGACATTAATGCTTCGATACCATCGAAAAATTAATTTCACTAAATTTAATTCAACTTAATTTTAACAGAAATTAATTTAATTTCATTAAATTCAGTGAACTGAAAAAACAATTTACTTCACCATTAATTCTTTATTTAAAATCAGCCCTTAATACCTTTAAATAAATTAAATTCAACGCGGCATCTAAATTAAAAGGACAGCAAATTAATCACTAACTAAATAAACTGAAATTCGAGATGCATAGAAAATTTTAATTCTGAATTATGAATATTAAATACTACATATTTTTTTTTTTTTAATATTTTAAACTAAAATTCTAAAATTAGTAACTAAAAAATCTGAAACCCCCTAAAATTTCATTTCCAAATCTATAGCCAGCTATTGAATCTAGAAATTACCTTCAACATCAAAATTAAATTAAATAATTGCTTTGCTGCCTAAAATCCCACTGCAAAATAATTTAAATTAGATCTAGAACTCATTAAATAATAATAGCTTTACGTTGTCCATACTAAATTAAATAAAATAATTTGAGTATCCCCATTAGTATATTCTCACTAGAACCAATATAAACAATTAGCACAAATATATGTTTTGACTCATAAACTTAATTTTAATTTTAAACGCACAATCTGTTAAACAAAATTCCCTCTATAAGAAGATATATACATTTAAATTCAGAATCATTTTGATTTAGAAATCTGAAACTTTATTAACCTTGCCCCAACCAACAATGTTATGAACAAATTATTTTAATCCCAAAACTCTTCATCTTGGACAATAAACAAATAAATTCTAAATTTTAAATATCAAATTCCAAATCCAAAATGTAAAATGTTTAATTCCAAATGTTAAATTTTAAACTTTAAATGCTAAATTTCAAATTTCAAATCTCAAATTCCAAACACCAAATTTCAAATTCCAAATCCCAAAATCGAAATTTGTAATTTCAAATTCCAAATTTGAAATTTGAAATCTTAAATTTTACAAATTTCAAATTTCAAACTTTAAATTTCAAATTTCAAATTTCAAATTTCAAATTTTAAATTTTAAATTTTAAATTTTAAATTTTAAATTTTAAATTTTAAATTTTAAATTTTAAATTTTAAATTTTAAATTTTAAATTTTAAATTTTAAATTTTAAATTTTAAATTTTAAATTTTAAATTTTAAATTTTAAATTTTAAATTTTAAATTTTAAATTTTAAATTTTAAATTTTAAATTTTAAATTTTAAATTTTAAATTTTAAATTTTAAATTTTAAATTTTAAATTTTAAATTTTAAATTTTAAATTTTAAATTTTAAATTTTAAATTTTAAATTTTAAATTTTAAATTTTAAATTTTAAATTTTAAATTTTAAATTTTAAATTTTAAATTTTAAATTTTAAATTTTAAATTTTAAATTTTAAATTTTAAATTTTAAATTTTAAATTTTAAATTTTAAATTTTAAATTTTAAATTTTAAATTTTAAATTTTAAATTTTAAATTTTAAATTTTAAATTTTAAATTTTAAATTTTAAATTTTAAATTTTAAATTTTAAATTTTAAATTTTAAATTTTAAATTTTAAATTTTAAATTTTAAATTTTAAATTTTAAATTTTAAATTTTAAATTTTAAATTTTAAATTTTAAATTTTAAATTTTAAATTTTAAATTTTAAATTTTAAATTTTAAATTTTAAATTTTAAATTTTAAATTTTAAATTTTAAATTTTAAATTTTAAATTTTAAATTTTAAATTTTAAATTTTAAATTTTAAATTTTAAATTTTAAATTTTAAATTTTAAATTTTAAATTTTAAATTTTAAATTTTAAATTTTAAATTTTAAATTTTAAATTTTAAATTTTAAATTTAAAATTTAAAATTTAAAATTTTAAATTTTAAATTTTAAATTTAAAATTTTAAATTTTAAATTTAAAATTTTAAATTTTAAATTTTAAATTTTAAATTTTAAATTTTAAATTTTAAATTTTAAATTTTAAATTTTAAATTTTAAATTTTAAATTTTAAATTTTAAATTTTAAATTTTAAATTTTAAATTTTAAATTTTAAATTTTAAATTTTAAATTTTAAATTTTAAATTTTAAATTTTAAATTTTAAATTTTAAATTTTAAATTTTAAATTTCTAACTCCAAATTCTAAATTCCAAACTTCAAATTTTATATTCTGTCAACGAATTTCATCAAAATTGTTTCCAATCCATGTCCAAACTTACTTTTATTTGGGAGTATTTCGTGTGCGTACTCGTCTTGAGTCCGATTTAGATGAAGGAAAAATGTTTGCCCGACAAAATTTTTGCAAAAATTTAAAATTTAAAATTTAAAATTTAAAATTTAAAATTTAAAATTTAAAATTTAAAATTTAAAATTTAAAATTTAAAATTTAAAATTTAAAATTTAAAATTTAAAATTTAAAATTTAAAATTTAAAATTTAAAATTTTAAATTTTAAATTTTAAATTTTAAATTTTAAATTTTAAATTTTAAATTTTAAATTTTAAATTTTAAATTTTAAATTTTAAATTTTAAATTTTAAATTTTAAATTTTAAATTTTAAATTTTAAATTTTAAATTTTAAATTTTAAATTTTAAATTTTAAATTTTAAATTTTAAATTTTAAATTTTAAATTTTAAATTTTAAATTTTAAATTTTAAATTTTAAATTTTAAATTTTAAATTTTAAATTTTAAATTTTAAATTTAAAATTTAAAATTTAAAATTTAAAATTTAAAATTTTAAATTTCAAAATCCTCATATTCCAAATTTCCATGTATTGGTACAGCTATATTAACGGTAGGATTGGTATCAATATCATCACTAGTACTTCTTAAATCACTAGAATGTGTGCGAGTTTGATTTATTTTCCGCCATTTCAAACAAATATTAACTCGATTCTTTTGTGAATTTTGAAGGCCTAATTTGCCACAAATTAATTTCATTTGCGAATTATCAACACTGTAAAAAAAAGTTCTTCTAAACAAGCAGTCAACGCTCGTTTAGTTAGAACATTTTTCTTTTTTTTTGTAATTGTATTTTGTTGAATTTTTTTTAGTCATCTTGCAACCCCAAAAAAAAACTAAACAAAACACAAACTGGTCAAACAAAAAAAAAGCACAAATAGGCTAAAATCTTAAAATAGCACTTACAATTTACAAATTGTAAATAAAACAAACAGAACTAGAACCGGTATAAAAGAAATCCAAATAAAAGCAGAGGTCAATAATAAAAAACGTAAGAGAGAATGTCCAAAAGTAAGCGGGGGTCGAGTTTTGAAAAAAACTTTTTATAGCACAGCACTGTTGTGCGTCTACACGTAATTTAAGATTGTCTACATTTAAGTGTCGACTATAGCGTAGACAATAGTTTTTGACGTAGACAATGGAGACAATGTGTAGACAATGTAGACAATGTGTAGACAATGTAGAAAATTCGTAGACAATCAATTTTTTCTTGTTGTTTTTTCCTATGTATAGATTTAATTACTTCTGCGAACTACGCTTATATTTGAAGTTCCTAAATTAACCATATAGCCAGAATTGATAACCTAGAGCAAGGAGACCAAAAATAAAACATTCTAGGTTTAACGAAGTACTATATGCTATAATTTCTCAGGGATACGAAAAAAACGCTAAGAATAATTGTTTAGATTGTTGGTGTTGGTACAATTGAACTGGGTACAATTTCATAACCTCATAAATTCAGAACCGAGCTTTAAAGAAATTCAATAAAGCAAATTTAGTAGTTGCAAAATAATTTGACAAATTAAGTGTAAAAGAAGAGATGGAGTTGAATGAGGAATTAGCCAAATTAGTATTCGGATGAAACCTGCCCTTTAGATTGGTGGAATCGAAACATATAAAGTCATTAATTAAATAGTTAAGAAGTTAATAGTTTATACTAAACTCCCAGGAAGAAAAACACTATCAACAACTTTATTAGACAATGCGTATCCAAAATGCATTTCATTTGCTAAAGCCAGTATTTCTGTTGAGTCAGTGCTATTAACAGATGGTTGGAAAAACAGTTCTAGCAACACATCTATGCTGCAGCATGCCATTGACGAGCAAGCCTTCTTACAAGCTTGGTACCTAACAGGTGAAAGCGAAACAGGAGCAAGATTAGCCGAAATGTTGCTGCAATCGGTAGACATTGCTAGGCAGCTATACAACACTAAAGTATATACGGTTGTTTCCGATAATGCAAGTAGGTACTATGGTCACCGCCAGCTTGTTGGCAAAGAACCGATTGAATATAGCAATAACAGGAAGGTGACTACATACTGTACTCAAAGAATACAAGCACGATGGTGCTCATACAGAGATGCTTACCGCTCTCTAATCCAGAACTTGGAGCAGATGAAGATCGTAGCAGTTGAGTCTAAAATTAAAAAAGTTAAACAAGACGTTGTTAAACTCATTTTTGACGATCAGTTCATTGAACGGGTGAAGGAAAGTTTACAGATGTTCGAACCAATTTGCAATATCATTAAAATGTGCCAATCGTCTTCATTTTCAATTGCCGATGCGGATAATTTTTGGTTAGATCTTAAATTACTAATTAAATTTAAATTGAATTTGAATATTCAAAAGGAAATGGCTTTGAACGAATATGCCTTTGGCAGCATTTTATTGCATCCTCATATGGAAATTGGCAAACTTACAATGGATCATTTAGAAAAAATACACAACATTTCTTTAAAAAATTGAGCGGAGCGGGGATCGAAGAATGGGATGAATTTAGATATCAAAGCACATATTTGAAAATGCTCTATGAGAAAGACATGAAAAACTCATAGTTTTTTGGAACATGGCTGAAATAAAGCATCGCATTTTATCGCAAATGGCAAAGCAATTCCTTCAAATTTCGGCATGATCAGCACAAATTAAGAAATATTATTTTCTGGCTGCGCACACGTGCATTCGCCAATAAGGAATCGTCTAACTTTCGAGCGAGCGAAAAAATTGTTACACGTATATTATTCCCTCAGGATTAAAGATGAATTATGTACAGATATCGAAGAAGAATTAGAAGCAAAGTTTTCAGAAAACTTGTCAAACTAAAGAAACAAACCAAAAGTGTATTTTCGTTTAAAATTGAGTAAAACTATTGACGAATATGGTACGATCTACGATGTACTCCAGCGGACAAAAGTGAACTACAACATAAATTTGCTTTATGAAGTTACACGGAAATAGTGTCCGAGTAATTTTTATTTTTATTTGTTAAAATTGTGGGGAAATCTATTTAATCCAATACGTTATTTAAAGTGTGCGTTTTGTATATTTGATTCATTTGGTACAGTTTTACCATTTTAAATAACAGGATACTGTGCTTAAACTTTGCATAAATTTAATATAAAATTCACTATAAATAAACCTTTGGGGCGCTAAACGTTTTTGAAATTAAATTAGACCATAAATTTACTACGTTTCAATTGATAAATACATACTTTAACATTTTTAAAACACTTTTAGTAACACAAGACACTTAATATGAAATTTTTGTAATTTTTAAGCACAGTATTCTGGCATTTAAAATGATAAGACTGCGCCAAATGAATTAAATATACAAATCTCACACTTTAAACTATGCACATGCATATTGAATTAATTCCACTTAAATATGAAGTTATCAAAAAATTTTGTTTCTGTGTATTGTCGCCGCATTGTCTACATTGGCGACATTGTCTACATTGTCGACGTCATTTTTTGAATTGTCTACATACATTGTATACACGTGTAGACAATCGTGTAATTACGCCATGTAGATTACGCGGCACAACACTGTAGCACAGCAAAATACACCAAAACAATTGAAATGAAAACAAGAAACACAATATGTGAACAGCACAAAATCTGAAAACGCATTAAAACAAAATGAAAAAAAAATTCCTTTATATACTAATTCGAAAAATATTTTTTTTTTCTATTTTCATTTTTATATTCGTTGGATGAATTTAAAAAAAAAAATTTAGGAGCGTTTTTTTTGAAAATTCGATAACTTACCCCCTGAGGGTCGCGCTAATATACCCAATATAGGAAATATTAACGTTGAGACATACAACATGGTGGTATACTCAGATTTACTTAGCCATCTCTACGATTGCCTGTCATTGGCCATCGAACTTCCACCTACATTTTTTTTCGAACTGTTTTTTTTTGAAAATTCGATAACTTACCCTCTGAGGGTCGCGCTAACATACCCAATATAGGAAATATTAACGTTGAGACATACAACATGGTGGTATACTCAGATTTACTTAGCCATCTCTACGATTGCCTGTCATTGGCCATCGAACTTGCAACTACACTTTTTTTCGAAGTGTTTTCTTGTATATTCGATTCCTCTCTATTTGAGCCTTTAAAATCGAGCTAAAGCACCTCTTTTCACAAATGTGTCGATTGTTGGACAAACAATATGGCTTAGTGTTAACATTTTCTTAGAAGTCTGAATGATTTCCTGTCGTCATTCACCCAATGTCAGCCTACACTTTTTAAGAGGAACTTATCAAATTGATTTAAACTCATGCAAATTTTGTAATCTAAAATTTAAATTTTACTTAGCATAGTAAGGAAGTTGGTTGTTTAATTATGAAAATGTAAATTTTTGGTACTGTCACTTAAAACGATTTGAGATTCTCCGTTTATTAGTGTGTAGTACTTGCCTTTACACTTTTTTGCTGTTGTAAGGTTTTTTGTCAATTTGTCATAAACTTCACACCAGTACACAAAAGTTCATTTAAAAATAAAATATGTATAAAATAAAATATAATGATATTCAGATTATTAAACGATACTTAATTAATTAAATATTTTAGAACTGGATTTAAGAAGGCTAATTTCAAATGTCATTTTAAATGTTAAATTTTCTAAAGCGATATAATTCTTAGTTTTTGTTCGATTTAACACATATGAATTAAGTGAGTAAATAAATTCAATAGTTTCAAGTAAATCTTATCCAAAATATACAGAGTTATTTTTTACTAAAATTATTATGATTAAACCAAAATTAGGCATTTCTGATATTTGAGTACAGAAGACAAAATTTTTCCTGTAAACATAACAACCTTCACTTCGTACTTCATTAAATAAATCAAGTTTCGCAGAAAACTTAAGTTCTTCGGGTATATTTAAATATTGACTCGACATCGAATCATAGCTTATTGTTTCTTTACCATTACATTCAAGTGTAGAAAGAACTAACAATCTTGTTACATTTCGAGGAGTTATTTCTTAACAATAGTATACTGTGTATATTATATACTTCCGGATAACGACGGGGCAACCCATCGAAACTTATAAGAATTGTTGATAAAGATACTAACGATAAAATTAAGTAAATTTAACTATGAATAAAGAAACCTTCACAAAATAGAACGAATAAAAAATACTTAATTAAAACAAATTAAAATTGTTATACCAGACCAGGAGTATCTAAATATCTTGGATACGTTTCAAACGTAAATGATGTTTGTCTCAGGTGTATCGTCTTTTTCATCAGCTCAAAAATTTCGTGCTGGGCATTTTTTGGGCAAAGTTCTTTCAATTTTATTACAAACAGTTCCAAATTTTCCGTATTAATTTCCTGATTTTCTTCTATTACATCATCATCGACTTTGCTTTGCATTCTTTCTGCCTTCAAAAGGCAAAAGGCGGTCCAACAAAATATTAATATTGTAGATAGAATTTCCACAAACCAATAAAATACAAAAAAAAAAGTGTTTATTTTATTCCATTTCTACCACGCCCTTAAGTGCCAAATGGGATATTTTGAATATTTTAGCAGTTTATCGATTTTGCCCCCTAAATTGCAGCTAAATTTTAATTTTTCAAAAAATAGGTCATACATGTATTTAAAATGAAACAATAAGCTAATTGCTTTCAAAAGTTTTGTAATTTTAGCAAAAATAGGCTCCAATTTGTAATAAAATGTGTTTACCCAATTTTTTTTCCCAGTACTGTACATATTGCTTGTTATTTATAACGCCTACCCTATAGGAACGACGAGGGCTGCCTTTTGAATTCTAAGTTAAGCAGAGAGTTAATATAAATGATAAACAAAATAGGCCCTAACAACAACCTCTGTGGTACACCAGTTTAAACTTCGAAATAATCAGTATAAATCTCATTGGTTTTAACCCGTTTCATTCTGGCATCCAAGTACGATCTAAACCATTTCAACTCCACACCTCTAAATCCAGCATGACATAACTTACTAAGCAAAATTTAATGGTCAACAGTATCAAAAGCCTTGGTAATGTCTATGAATAGAGCTTATTTAAGCCCTAGTAAATATTGGAGAAAAATTTGGGAATCACCTCCTCTGTGTTTAATGATGCTCTAAAACCAAATTGAACAATATTAAAAAAATTGTGCCTTTTTCAAAAACATGATCATTTAATTACTTTTTCGAAATTCGTTCAAAAAAATAATAACAACGAAATAGGACGCAAATTTGACATATTTCTAATAAATTTGAGTGGTTCAATAATATTGAAGCAAATCTTTTTAATTGCCGCCCCGGTGGCACAGTTGTTAGCATGCTTTCGATTCACGGCGGGTGATGAAAAAATCACGGCTGGCTAATGTAGGGATCAATGAATTAATCACTCATTATCCGTTAAAAAATCAAAAATAATAATAATAATTACGAAACTTCACAATGAAGCAGCCAAATCCCTCTAAGGGATGTAGCGCTAGCGAAAATAAAAATCTTTTTAATCATTTCGTTACTAAAAACATCTTCACTCGTTTCAAAATAATTTGGAACATTAGTAATTCTTTCTCAAATTCACTTAAAAAGTTAACTTAACATTATCGTGCTTTAATTAAGCTTAAACAGTGGTAAAAAACTGATTAAAAATGTTAGCTATTTTTGTGTTATTGTTATGAGTTTTTCCATTAGAGTTCAAAAGAGCAGCTTGAGCTTTAGGGTTACTTTAATTTTTTTCAAACACTTTTTCAAAATATGTATTGCCAAAGCAACCTTGATTATACAAGCCATAATCTAAAAAACGAAGCTTTTATAAGGGAATTAGAAACGAGGAAAAAACCAAAATTTCCATAGTAAAACACATAAAACATATGGGAAATCACTTTTTTTTCTAAGACAAATTTGTAAATGAAAACGTTACAAATTCCTTATTATGATTTCTGAAATATTTTCATAAATGTTTGAATTTCAACATATATAAATCTCGCTTATGTAAATCGTTTTCATTTTCTTGTATTAATTGATTTATTTAAACCAAAATATAAAAACAAGTTCATAACTACAGCATTCTGGTCAAATTAAAAAGAAAAGCTTACTACAAATCGTGTGCATTAAGTCAATATAAATAGATGGCAGTGGGCAGTAAACATTTTGAAAAATCGTACCAAAAATTGCCACCTGGGCAAATTAGAGTTCAAAAATGGTAGGAAAAGCAAAACAAATTCACAAAATTTTAAGAACGTGTCATAATTTTGTGAATAAACAATCTTTTTCGTATTTCTCTGTATAAATCTAAGACATCTAACGTACACTAGTAAAACTAAAGATAAATTTAGCAAGTATTATTTTAATTCGTCAGAGCCAACTTTGATGTATTTTTCAAAATGAAAGTTCGAAAAATATATTTTAGAAATAATTTAATTTTAATTTATCTGCAATTAATATTTACTTAATACCAATATACCCTTCTTGTATATTGCTGCTAAAGATATGTAGAACACTTTTGTATAAACATTTTGTAACATCTTAGCTTTTTTCATTGTAAAACTTGAAGATAAAAAACACCATTTTTACTATGGATTCCTATGGAAATCAGTGGAAAGTTATACCACTAAAAAAGCTTCAAAAAAACACGTCATAATGATTATGGCTCTATACTCTAGAAGGCTCTGATACTGCTCCTTAGATTGCTTAATGCTTTCAACAACAATATATTTTGTTTTAGAAAGAGCTTTTCCAATTTTACATAGCTTTTTTTTGGATGACGCTTTTGATTTTTTATAAAGTTTATTTTCAAATGTTATCGCTCTGCAAAGACCACTATGCATCCAACTTAAAGTTTAAACAGTTGCGTCTTTAGATTACAAGACATTTTACAACAATTAACATGCCTATTTAAAATTAATAAAAATATATCAAAACCTTTATTTACATTTTATGACGTGTAAATTTGTCCCATGACTCGTATCTTATTTAGATTATTTAGTTTATCATAATTTACTTTTGTGAACGATTTCGATTGATTATTTTGGCTACTTTTTAAGCGGTCAAATTTTTTAAACTCAAGCAAATACAAGCAAATAGTTGAGTGATCAGTGACTGCAAAATGCTTAACAAAAATATTAGCTGAAAAATTAAAATTTATTTAGCAAAAACATGATCCAAACAAGTTAAAGAGGTAGGTATACTTATTCTCATTAGCAAGAGTTTTAAAATCATTGAAGCCTTAAATAGAAAGTAATCATTACTAACATTAAACCAATAAATTTATATTAAAGTCACTCAGTAAAATGCCCAGTAGCTAGCTCAATTCGATTTAAAAATTCGTCGAATTGAGCTGATGGCATTCACATGTAACTATGAAACAACTCTGGATCATCTAGTTTTAACGGTAAAAACAAGTTTGTGTGTTTGCTCCAGATTGGTCTCGATCTAAATAATATGGCCGAACCCAGTTTTTTTTTTTTTGTTGAATTTCTTCATCATCCAAGATTGTTTTTAAGAAAAAATTATCTTTATCACTGTCACTATCACTAAATATAACTTTTAATAGTTTATTATTATCAAATTCTTCCATAATTGAACAATATTTAATAACTTTTAAAATTTAAACGTGTTTTCTTCGCACCAGTCTAATGTCAAAAATATAGCATCCAATCAAAACCCGTCAAAAAAATTATAGGACAACCATTTTTGTTTCTATATTCTTTCTCAATTTGACTCATTCGAATTTTTATATTGCGTGTAGCTCTAACCGGTCTGCAAAAATTTTGTCGGGCAAACATTTTTCCTTCATCTAAATCGGACTCAAGACGAGTACGCACACGAAATACTCCCAAATAAAAGTAAGTTTGGACATGGATTGGAAACAATTTTGATGAAATTCGTTGACAGAATATAAAATTTGAAGTTTGGAATTTAGAATTTGGAGTTAGAAATTTAAAATTTAAAATTTAAAATTTAAAATTTTAAATTTTAAATTTAAAATTTAAAATTTAAAATTTAAAATTTAAAATTTAAAATTTAAAATTTAAAATTTAAAATTTAAAATTTAAAATTTAAAATTTAAAATTTAAAATTTAAAATTTAAAATTTAAAATTTAAAATTTAAAATTTAAAATTTTAAATTTTAAATTTTAAATTTTAAATTTTAAATTTTAAATTTTAAATTTTAAATTTTAAATTTTAAATTTTAAATTTTAAATTTTAAATTTAAAATTTAAAATTTAAAATTTAAAATTTAAAATTTAAAATTTAAAATTTAAAATTTAAAATTTAAAATTTAAAATTTAAAATTTAAAATTTAAAATTTAAAATTTAAAAAATTTTAAATTTTAAATTTTAAATTTTAAATTTTAAATTTTAAATTTTAAATTTTAAATTTTAAATTTTAAATTTTAAATTTTAAATTTTAAATTTTAAATTTAAAATTTAAAATTTAAAATTTAAAATTTAAAATTTAAAATTTAAAATTTAAAATTTAAAATTTAAAATTTAAAATTTAAAATTTAAAATTTAAAATTTAAAATTTAAAATTTAAAATTTAAAATTTAAAATTTAAAATTTAAAATTTAAAATTTAAAATTTAAAATTTAAAATTTAAAATTTAAAATTTAAAATTTAAAATTTAAAATTTAAAATTTAAAATTTAAAATTTAAAATTTAAAATTTAAAATTTAAAATTTAAAATTTAAAATTTAAAATTTAAAATTTAAAATTTTAAATTTTAAATTTTAAATTTTAAATTTTAAATTTTAAATTTTAAATTTTAACTTTTAAATTTTAAATTTAAAATTTAAAATTTAAAATTTAAAATTTAAAATTTAAAAAATTTTAAATTTTAAATTTTAAATTTTAAATTTTAAATTTTAAATTTTAAATTTTAAATTTTAAATTTTAAATTTTAAATTTTAAATTTTAAATTTAAAATTTAAAATTTAAAATTTAAAATTTAAAATTTAAAATTTAAAATTTAAAATTTAAAATTTAAAATTTAAAATTTAAAATTTAAAATTTAAAATTTAAAATTTAAAATTTAAAATTTAAAATTTAAAATTTAAAATTTAAAATTTAAAATTTAAAATTTAAAATTTTAAATTTAAAATTTAAAATTTAAAATTTAAAATTTAAAATTTAAAATTTAAAATTTAAAATTTAAAATTTAAAATTTAAAATTTAAAATTTAAAATTTAAAATTTAAAATTTAAAATTTAAAATTTAAAATTTAAAATTTAAAATTTAAAATTTAAAATTTAAAATTTAAAATTTAAAATTTAAAATTTAAAATTTAAAATTTAAAATTTAAAATTTAAATTTTAAATTTTAAATTTTAAATTTTAAATTTTAAATTTTAAATTTTAAATTTTAAATTTTAAATTTTAAATTTTAAATTTTAAATTTTAAATTTTAAATTTTAAATTTTAAATTTTAAATTTAAAATTTAAAATTTTAAATTTTAAATTTTAAATTTTAAATTTCTAACTCCAAATTCTAAATTCCAAACTTCAAATTTTATATTCTGTCAACGAATTTCATCAAAATTGTTTCCAATCCATGTCCAAACTTACTTTTATTTGGGAGTATTTCGTGTGCGTACTCGTCTTGAGTCCGATTTAGATGAAGGAAAAATGTTTGCCCGACAAAATTTTTGCAGACCGGTTAGAGCTACACGCAATATAAAAATTCGAATGAGTCAAATTGAGAAAGAATATAGAAACAAAAATGGTTGTCCTATAATTTTTTTGACGGGTTTTGATTGGATGCTATATTTTTGACATTAGACTGGTGCGAAGAAAACACGTTTAAATTTTAAAAGTTATTAAATATTGTTCAATTATGGAAGAATTTGATAATAATAAACTATTAAAAGTTATATTTAGTGATAGTGACAGTGATAAAGATAATTTTTTCTTAAAAACAATCTTGGATGATGAAGAAATTCAACAAAAAAAAAAAAACTGGGTTCGGCCATATTATTTAGATCGAGACCAATCTGGAGCAAACACACAAACTTGTTTTTACCGTTAAAACTAGATGATCCAGAGTTGTTTCATAGTTACATGTGAATGCCATCAGCTCAATTCGACGAATTTTTAAATCGAATTGAGCTAGCTACTGGGCATTTTACTGAGTGACTTTAATATAAATTTATTGGTTTAATGTTAGTAATGATTACTTTCTATTTAAGGCTTCAATGATTTTAAAACTCTTGCTAATGAGAATAAGTATACCTACCTCTTTAACTTGTTTGGATCATGTTTTTGCTAAATAAATTTTAATTTTTCAGCTAATATTTTTGTTAAGCATTTTGCAGTCACTGATCACTCAACTATTTGCTTGTATTTGCTTGAGTTTAAAAAATTTGACCGCTTAAAAAGTAGCCAAAATAATCAATCGAAATCGTTCACAAAAGTAAATTATGATAAACTAAATAATCTAAATAAGATACGAGTCATGGGACAAATTTACACGTCATAAAATGTAAATAAAGGTTTTGATATATTTTTATTAATTTTAAATAGGCATGTTAATTGTTGTAAAATGTCTTGTAATCTAAAGACGCAACTGTTTAAACTTTAAGTTGGATGCATAGTGGTCTTTGCAGAGCGATAACATTTGAAAATAAACTTTATAAAAAATCAAAAGCGTCATCCAAAAAAAGCTATGTAAAATTGGAAAAGCTCTTTCTAAAACAAAATATATTGTTGTTGAAAGCATTAAGCAATCTAAGGAGCAGTATCAGAGCCTTCTAGAGTATAGAGCCATAATCATTATGACGTGTTTTTTTGAAGCTTTTTAGTGGTATAACTTTCCACTGATTTCCATAGGAATCCATAGTAAAAATGGTGTTTTTTATCTTCAAGTTTTACAATGAAAAAAGCTAAGATGTTACAAAATGTTTATACAAAAGTGTTCTACATATCTTTAGCAGCAATATACAAGAAGGGTATATTGGTATTAAGTAAATATTAATTGCAGATAAATTAAAATTAAATTATTTCTAAATATATTTTTCGAACTTTCATTTTGAAAAATACATCAAAGTTGGCTCTGACGAATTAAAATAATACTTGCTAAATTTATCTTTAGTTTTACTAGTGTACGTTAGATGTCTTAGATTTATACAGAGAAATACGAAAAAGATTGTTTATTCACAAAATTATGACACGTTCTTAAAATTTTGTGAATTTGTTTTGCTTTTCCTACCATTTGTGAACTCTAATTGCCAGTGCAATTTTTGGTACGATTTTTCAAAATGTTTACTGCCCACTGCCATCTATTTTATTGACTTAATGCACACGATTTGTAGTAAGCTTTTCTTTTTATTTGACCAGATGCTGTAGTTATGAACTTGTTTTATATTTTGGGTTTAAATAAATCAATTAATACATGAAATGAAAACGATTTACATTAGCGAGTTTATTATGTTGAAATTCTAACATTTATGAATATATTTCTGAAATCATATTATGAATTTGTAACGTTTCATGTTACAATTTGTGTCTTAGAATTTATTTGTGTCCATATGTTTTATGTGTGTTACTATGGTAATTGTTGGTTTTCTAGTGTCTATTATTGTATTAGTTCGTTTTAGTGTGTTGTTGTTTATGTTTTATATGTTGATTGTGAATTATATGTTTGTATTTTGGTGAATTTTTTATTGTTTAAATTTATAGATATGAGATAGTTGTATATAGATTTTAGATTATATTTTAACTTTTTGTAGATTATTGTGTTATGATGTTGGTTGTAAATAGGTTTAGAGTTGTATTTTGATAGTTATGTTTTGTTTATGTTGTGTTGTTTTGATTTGGTATATTGTGTAGTGGTGTTTGAGATTTTTGT